>BSYO01000006.1:1758293-3188073 GCA_033239525.1 Nepenthes gracilis | reverse complement strand
GATCAAAGTAATCATTTTAACTAATGATCCTGTCCGTTTTAAATAATTAATTGAGCACAATTTTTCAAATTATATATATTTATAATATTTTTATATATTAATTATAGCCTATAAAATTTTAAATTAAATCAATCAGACTATTTAATTTTAATTAGACCTATTATATATATTAATAAAAATCCATTATCCATACAAAATTTGAAACGGCATCTATAAAGGCAAAGTAAGAAAAATATTTTCCCTTGTTAAGGTGTAAATTTTATATCGTTTCTAATTTTGTATATAAAGGGACACACACACACATATATATATTATTTTTAAGTATTATTTACAATTTTATATATGCGATAAATGTAATTTTTTTAAAAAATAAAAAATTAAAAAATTTGAATTGTGTGAATGGTTTGAAAGTTTGACAGAACTCTTAAAATTGGGAGATGTATATTCGAAATAAAATAAGAAATTTACTATTTAATATAGTTGCGTCTCGAGTTTGTAATTGTCGTACGGATTATGGAGCCTTCGGAGTCCCAAGCACGTGGTACGTCGGGCAAAGGGTCCAATTTTCGTAACTCTAAACCTGAGCCTGCACAACACAAACAACAAACAAGAGGTCAGAAGTCCGGCGGGATTTCTCTCACCACGGCCACTCCGACGCTCAAGTCAGTAAGTTCCCGCAATGAACGGAAATGGCGCACGCGGCGAGCGGTGCGCGGATGGATGCTGTTGAAACGTGAGTGATGTGTATGCTTTAGCGTGGGGGATGCAACGAGTAGGTTAAGGAATGCCTGGTTTCCTTAATGCACCGCAATGGATGGCTGACTTCCCGCTACCTGAATAGACTTGGGGATGGTGATCGTGAGAGAAATGAACTTGCTCGTAGCCACAGGAAATGAGCCTTATCTCAGCTCGAGTTATTTCTCTATTGTGATCTGTTCAGAGAAGGGAGGATCAGAATTCAAATCCTTTTCTCTGTGGGATGAGGGAGCACTTATAGGCTCCTCCCCATTGGACTCTGGGCACCAGAATGCCCGTTGCTAGGGTTTCCTTGTCTCTGGTCGCTGTCGCTAACCGTCGGTCATGTCGGCTGTCGTTTTGCATCAGCGAGCAGGCTCCTGAGCGTTGTTGGTCATGCCTAGTCTTCCCCTGAGCGGGGATTGACTGGTTGTCTGCGGGTGGCTGCTTGAGCCATTGGCACAGTGCTAGCCGCTTCTCCATTGGTTGGCTTTTTTTCTTTCCTATTGGTTTTCCGGCAGCCCATTAATGCACTGCAGGGCGCTCGTCGTCTTCTTCCAGCGAGCGCCACGTATGCCCCGCGCGCAATTGGGCTAGGCTCAATATCTTTCGCGGGCCTTGACATCTTTCGTGGGCCCTTACATGGGACTCAACAAATACTGTTTAACTTCATAGATTATGAATAAAGTAAACTCGTATAATAATAGATTTAATTAATCCTAGTTTTGTAAAATAACAATTATGGGCCATATAAGTTAAATAAAGATAGAATATGTGATTTTAAAGTAGGTGTGAATAGGCATTCTTTTAATATAGACAACCTTTAAGGTGCATAAATATGCTAATTTTAAGTGCCCCATGGGAATCATATTTTGTGTACGGACGAAGCAAAATCATATTTTGTAAATTTAACCCGTCAGTTTACGCTATCGGTTGAAATTAGCTGCTCAAATTTGTTATAATTTTTTTTAAATTTATAATCTGAATGGATTTAGGAGATTGATTTTAACCGATTGTGCAAACCGATAACCTAGATTTACAAAGTAGGTTCACCCCTGATCTCATTTAAATGACCCTTGAATAATCACCATTTGTCTAAACACAAGTACACCAACGATCTTACAAGCGTCCAAATTTATTATATATTTTTTTCAAAATTTATAATATAAACGAATTTAGACGATTGATTTCAATTGACAGTGTAAATCGATAGCTTAAATTTATAAAGTAGGATCCCACTTTACCCGTGACCCTTGAATAATTCACTGTAATCCAAGCAAACATTTGTCAAAACACAAGTGCACCTTCAAACTTGCAATACCACTATCTATAAGAATATTAGGTGTACTTCTCACGTTGATTAAATTATTAGGCAGCATATGTATAAATTCGAAGGAGTTACAACTCTTATAGACATGACAATGTTTATTTTTTTTATATTTTAATAATTTATTTTTAATAAATGATTATAATTTAATTATTTTTTTAAATAAAAATTTTATTAAAATTACTTACAATATAATAATTAGATCATAATTATCTATTTAAAAATAGATGATTAAAATTTAGAGAGCAAGCTTGTAGATATGGATACAAAAATATTATTCTATGATGATTAATTTAATTAAATCAATACATTTTTAGGTCAATTAAGATTTTTGATCAAAATTAAGTTTTAGATCGTTATAAGATCGAGTAGTGCATAACTTATACTTGTATTTATTTTGGACAATAGGAGTGCACCTGATATATATATTTTAAACAGAATATTCGCGCTTGATATTTGCTTGATCGATGTATGTACATATTTTGGACAGAATATTTGTGCTTATACGCATTTGAGAACGCTTGTGTGTGACACAGATTGTACTTTAGTGCCTGATTTGTATTTGATTGTTGTATATATGTTAATTTTTTATAAATAAGTCAATTGATTGATTTTTGGTCATTCTAGTTAAAGTTTGAGATAAAATGGGGAAAGATAAGAAGGAAAGAGAGAGAATAAGAGAAAGAAAGAAGGAAAATAAAGAATTGAGATAAAATCAAAAGATATTTTACTAGAAATTACATAATGACAAATGTATCCAAAGTCATTCTTCTTTTGTTATTGTTAATTTTTAATTTTTTTGATAATTTTTTATTCTAAATATCCACATATATATTATTTTTGTACTTAAAGTGATTATACATTGCATACATGTAAATTCACTTTCATTTCATACAATTTTATAAAATACATATTTTAAATCTATAAAAATCATATTTTAAAGCTGAATTTTTGTAATATTGTTCCTCCTTACCTTTAATTCTCTCTTAAATATTCTTACATATTTTTAAGTTTTAATTATATACTTCTCAATATCTTAAGTTATCATATAATTATCTCTGTATGTTTGCGGTCAATAAAAATTTCCTGAACTATGCTAATTTTCTGCATCTTTTGCAAAGCAAATTTTATAATTTTTATAAATTATACATTTAAGCTACTATAAATCTTCAAATTCTGCTTTACTTTTTTCGCTTATCCACAATTTTATTGCATATCACACATTTAGAAAAAATATGAAGAAAAATTTTATATAAATTTTTTTTGAGAAAAAATATTTTTTATGGTATGAGAAAAATTAAAAAATATTTATATTTGAATAGATTTTTTCAATTTGATTAAATATGGCCAATTGTATATAATTAACGGAATATATTTTGATATATCCTAATATATTGTTAGTAAATTAAATGTCAAATTTATTATTTACGGGTTAAAAAAGTATAATTTGGCTCTATTTATATGGTTACATATAAATGATCAATTTATGAGTCTTGAATAGTAGTGTATGACATTTAATTATGTAGAAGTAATCATATCCCAAGTTTTGATATTTACCATTTATTGGTAAGATTACCATCAGTGGTCCTATGGACCCCAAATGGGTTTAAAGTGAAAGACTCCCTTAAATTTGATTTTCTGGCCACCAATAATGTTGTCGAGTACGAAATCTTGTTAATCGGATTGCGACTAGCTAAAGAGTACTCAGCTAAGCGACTAACCATCTACAGTGACTCAGAACTAGTCGTTAATTAGATCAACGGGAGTTTCGAAGTGTGTAACCCTTTCTTGGCTAGATATCCGGCTAAGGCGTAGGACACGATCCGGAGATTTGATGTGGTAAACCTGATCCACGTTTTCAGAATTAAAAATTGGAAGACCAACTAGCTTGCGAGAGCGGCGACGGCCGAAGGTCCAAAGCAATACCCGAGGGATATGAGGAAAGTTTTGGGCACTCCCAATATAAAGGAACAGAAAGCAATGCAAGTCTCTGATGAAGAAAGCTAGACAATGCCATACTGGAGGTATTTGGCAAACGGGAAGCTGCTGGAGAACACGGACAAGGCCAAGCAGATTAAGAAGATGACCAGTTGGTATACAATAGTCGATAGAAGGCTGTATTGTCGAGGATATTCGACTTCGTACCTCCGTTATCTTACCCCTGTGGAGGCTGGCTACGTTTTAAGCAAAGTTCACATCAAGATCTTTGGATCACATGTCAGCGGTAAGAACCTAATGTTCAAAGTTATGCGCCAGGGATATTACTGGTCCATAATGAGGAAGGACACCCTGGAGTTTGTGAAGAAGTACGAGAACTGTTAACTCCATGGCAATTTTCACTGCCAACTGCCCGCGGAGTTGAAATCTTTCCAAGCCCCTTGGACTTTCGCGCAATAGGGGCTCGATATTCTCAACTCATTTTCTGTCGCAATCGGGTAAAAAAGTTCATCATCGCGGGTATAGACTATTTCACCAAATGTGTTGAAGCCGCCTCACTGGCCAAGATCACAGAGCACAACATCCTGAAATTCATCTGTCAGAGCATAATGAACAGATTTGGCATTCTCGAGGTCATCGTGACTCATAACGGAACCCAATTCTCAAAAAAACTCTTCAACATGTATTACCCCAGTTTGGGTATTAGATTGGTCCATATTTTGGTAGTGTACCCCCATGTAAATGGATAGGTGGAAGTCACCAACTGTACCCTGCTCTGTGGTCTAAAGACTAAGCTGGAGGACGCGGGGGCTTCTAGGTCGACGAACTACCCTCCGTGCTATGGTCATAAGAGACGACTCCTAAGGAACCAACTTGCGACATACCCTTCAGCTTTTGCTATGGGATTGAAGTTGTAATACCGGTGGAGATCGGGCTCTCAAGCCTCAGGGTCGAAACATTCGATCCACTTGGCAACTCCCAAAAGATTAGGGAGCACCTAGATTTGTTAGAGGAAGCCTGTGAGGCGGCCAGGATGCACACAGCCACCTACCAACAATAAATCGCTCACTATTATATAAGAAAGTAAAAGCACGACAATTCGAAGTAGGAGACCTGGTCTTACGAAGTATAGAGGTTACGGGTAAGACAGCCAATCGGAACAAGCTTTTCTTGAATTGGGAAGGCATATTCCTAATCTCAACCATCATGCGGAATGGAGCATACAAGCTTTGAACTCAGAACGAAAAGTTGGTCCTGTAGACATGGAATGCGGTCCACCTGAAGCGCTACTATCGGTGAAGACTCAAGTAGGTCATCTGTGTGATGTGGAGCATGATTGTAACATTCATTATGATTAATAAAAAATAATTCTTTTTCATTTGTATTGTTCCATGTTTATCTTTCCTTTCTTTTTCTTTTTTCATATGAATGTTTACTTGCAAATTGTACAAAATAAACAATCTAGATTGCCCCTAAATCGGGCGAATTTTCACTCGTTCGTAATTCAACCTTGGTCATCTAAGTGGTTTACAAGCGGTTGAATTAAACCTTAGTCATTCAAGCAGCCCGTAAGTGGTCGAATTAAATCTTGATCATCCAAGCGGTCTGTAAGCGGTCGAATTGAACCTTGGTCATCTAAGCGGCTCGTAAGCGGTCGAATTAAATCTTGATGATCCAAATGGCCCGTAAGCAGTCGAATTAAACCTTAGTTGTTCAAGCGGCACGTAAGCAGTTGAATAAAACCTTAATCATCCAAATGGCCCATTCGTGGTCTAATACCAAATCTTAGAGGGTTTAAATGGCATGCGTGATGACCTCTTCCAATAGGAGATAGTGCAGTCAGTCTACAACAGTCGACAAATCAAGGGCAAAGTGCTTCGACTAAATGCTGGCCGCCCAGAGTCATACATGGGTAGTATCACCTAATGCGAAAGCTAAACTCGTTAAACAAAGTGTGCTCGTATGTGAAGATGTCTTGATACAACGACTCACCCTGATGTCTCTTCGAGCACTTAGTTCCATCTGAGAGTGCAACACACGTTTCTGAGCAGCTGGACTGTGATGATTAGTGTTATAGCTCGTCGTCCTATACAAGGTGCACTAAGCCGGCCGGCCAGTGTAAAGAGTAAATGATTAAAGAGAAAGTAGGATAAAGTTGAGAAATACAATACATTAACGAAATCGGTGCTTTATTAACAAAAAATTATTTACAAAGTATAACGAACAATGAAAGTACAAAAAACACAACTAGGGAGCAGAGCTCCCCGGAAAATCAGGATGCCACTAGGTGGCGCTGTTTGAGGGGTCAAGGACGCCAATAGGAAAATCAGGAACCCCAACCTTGACAATATGGCAACAAATGTTGACGCCTTCCTAGAGCTTGACTCACAGTGTCTGAGTGACGTCCTGAGGACGCAGACGAGTGGATAGCTCGTTTTCTAACGAGGCTATCCTTCCCCGGAGCTCACTTGTAAGCCCATCTGCCCGGGCAGCCCTCTCTTCCAATCTTACAGATTGCGCTCTCAACTCAGACAACTCAGACTGGAGGGCGGCTTTCTCCTCCTGATACTTTTTGACAAGGGCACTCAATAGGCTCATTTCCTCATCTAGTTGGAGAATCTCTTCATTCCAGTTTTTGATCTCTGCAGCCCTCTAGCTAGCCCCTTGCACATAGCACTCAATATTTTGTCTTCTTGCAAGAAATTAAAGAAGTTGGACAACAACGACAAAGGAAGAGGAAATGGAGAGCTCTGGAAAGTTACTAGGAAGACTCTTCGTTGCTTTCTTCTAGACCAGCCCCATGGCTCCGGACCTGCTGGAGGGGAACTTGGAGCGGCCTCCTCCCAAGACCACTTCGCAATGGCTTCGCTAGCAGGCTCCAGCGACAACACGTCTAGGAGACTTGGAGCGACGGTCTCTTGCAAAGGCTCTGCAATGATGTCAACCACCTCAGCGAGTGCTTTGGCGGCTGACTCTTCTTGCTCAATAGACGGCTTCATGGCTGACTCCTCTAGCCCGGCAGCTTCAAAAAGTAGTTCCACTGGCATAGTAGGCGCCGTCAAGTTGCCCGGCAATGACGGCTCAACGTCAGTGCTTCTCGTAGCAGCTTTCTCGATGACTATGAAGTTATCCATAGAAGTCTCAACCCTGGAGTGCTCACCAACCCTAGTAAGCCGACCGGCCATTCGATAGTCCGACTCTGTGGAAGATGAGGAAGTAGGCTCAGCTGGAATGACCCTCTTCTTCCCTGGGCTGCTGGAAGCATCAGCAATCATGGGAGCACCGGCCTCATCGATAGTGAGAGCGTCAGTCTTCCTCTTGCGCTGCGATGCCGCCGGTGGTGAAGGTCAGATCTTCTAAACGGGTGAAGGAGGACCCCAACGAGCTTTCCTAACTTCCTTCCTGGAAACCAGGTGATCCATCCTGAATTCGGATAGATGCCCCTTCACTAGTTGCAGCAATGGCTCCACTACCTCCACCTCTTCCTTCGTAGGCCTCTCGATAAGACTATCAAGAACCTTGCCCCAAGGCCGAGACAAAGGCCAGCTGTCAGCAACCCAAATAAAGAAGAAACGGTCCTTCTAATTCTTGAGTAAGTCATAGATCATGCTACTGATACGTAGCTTCCTTGGAGACAAGGAGATCCAGTCACCACTCTGGGTGAATCAGAACATCACCCTTACCACTTCCACAGTCAGTATCCGTGAGTGGTGATGGAGGAATATACATAGCGAATAAAGATATTGCACGACATTTGCATGAAACCGTGCGATAGGAACACCAAGCGCCGTAAAAATGCGGAGCAGCTCTTCCGGAATAAGGAGATAAAGCCCACTTTTTAGGTGAGCCTCGTATACAGTAATGTGGCTCGCAGGAGGAAAGCAGGCCCTGTCTTGCTCCCTAGGTATTGAGAACACAATATGCGGCGGGATGTTAAACTCGACGTATTCTCTCATCCCATCGGTGAAAATATCTGAGCCAATTTCGAAAACAAAAGAAGCCATGATATCAGAAGCAAGAGGAAGAGACTAGGACTTAGAATTTTTGAGAAGAAAAATGTGGGAAGTTTGAACTGGCGCACGGTCTTTATAAAGCTCGCAGCCGTAGGAGTAAGGTAGAGCATCAAAAAGGTGCAATAATCATACTGCACACGTGTTAATTCTGCAGAGGCACCATCAAATTAAATCCTCTGATAAATTAATTACAATAATTACAAATTTATTGCATAAGGACACGTGGCAGAAAGCAACGGGCCAATTAGAGTACCAAAACAACTCTACGCCATTTCGATTGCCCGTCCGGCAACTTTCTTCCATCTCAAGTCCTCCGGATTCTACCATTGACGGTCAACAAATTCAGTCAACTCTTTTTCCAACTCAATTCTCTAGATTCTAACGTGATAGTCAATGAATCCAGTCAACGCTATATTCAGTATAGTTCTCTAGATTCTGACATAGCGGTCAACAAATCTGATCAATGCTCTCCTTCTAGCATAGTTCTCCGGATCTTGACATGACAACACTCTCCTTTCGACTTAGTTCTTCGGATTTTGACGTTACGGCCAACAAATCCGGTCAACGCTTTCCTTCCAACTCAATTCTCCGGATTTCAACGTTGCGGTCAACAAATCTGGTCAACATTTCCTTCAACTTAGTCTTTCGGATCTTGGCGTTGCAGTCAACAATCAACAGACCCGGAGCAAAAAATAATAAACACGCACGAAGACGAGAGATGAATACCAAGAGTCACTGCTAGTTTCCTCGTCAAACTTACAATTACAAGTTACACAGTTGGACAAGTCCCATCGTGAACATGTTGGAGGCCAAAATCCCATGCCACCAACATGAGGGGCTAGGATGGGGACGCTAATAGTAGGCTAGTCCTCAAAGGAGGAAATGACCCAAATTTAGTAGCGGCCTGTTTCTACTTGGGACTGTCAGCGCTGTCGTTGATCAGAGAAGTGACAAGTAGACCAATAGAGGTCTAGGACGAACATGGCCCATGCCTCAATCGGCCCACGTGTCCCTTTTTAAGCCACAACGGTCTTCTATCCTGATTTTTTGCATCTCAAAGAAGGCAATTTTTCCTGTAATGGTAACCTCCTAATATCAGAGTACATCTTGGGAGGAAGACGCGAGTATCTATATGTAATCTACAAGGAAACCTTAACGGTTACCATGAGCAAAAGGAAGGAGATCTATCTCATTGACCATTACGACCAGGAATGGCATTTACGCTTACACAGGAAACGCAACAATCCCCCCACAGAAGGTGGGCATTCAGTCTTGTTGTGTAACGAAGGCAGCCTAGGGCCATAGTTATAAAAGGTCATGGAGACTCATTCCACAAATACGCTTTCTCTTACCCACTAAATGCTCTCAACCAAAGTCAAGCTCTTAGAAGCTTTCTAAACTTTTGAGCATCCCAACGCTTTCTCTGTTATTAGTTTCCTGCAAGCTCAATACTTAGAGAAATTGCTCTCTACGAGCATCTAGAGTCACTCTCTCTATGAGTACACCCCCACCTACATCAATAAATATACCCCCAGTATTCATTTTTGCATTCTTTGTATCCACATTCTATTCTAAAAAAATTGCTTACTGATTTGAGCGTCGTAGTGTTTTTGATGGGGTTAAATTCTGCAATCACCTGACTTCTTATTTGAAATTGTGTGTGCAGGATTCAAAACTCAGAGGATGGAGATCAAAATCTGATGGACAGCTAAATTCGTTCAAAATTTAGATCCAATATGTATTATTTTTGATTTGGGCAAAATTTAATTGTTAGTAATTGGCCTTAGTATGAATTATCTAAAAATATATTATTGTCATTTTAAACTTCTGATCATAGTATAATTCAGAATGTTTTGTTATTATATACTAACATGCAAAATCATATATGTTTTACTGAATGATTAATTCACTCTTATCATAATTTTTATTAACCCTTTAGATAAGAGAGTTTGACTTATCTTACAAATGATTAAAGTCAGAATATAGGCTATTTGTTTAATTGATTTTTAGAGCGTTGGAATTTTTTAATGCATTGATGTCAATATAAATAAATGGAATATAATTGTAACTATTAGTTAATGTTTCGGTTTATGTGGTATTTGACTTACATTTTATTTTTTATTTTGATTGATATTTATTTTCGGTTGTCAGCTGATGATTATGTTAGGATAGTTATGTTCAAGTTTGATTTTAATATTATATGGGTTATTTAATGATTTTTAGTACGTATTTGAATCTCTGTGCTAATTTGAATTTAAATTGATAGAATAAATAATTTAATATTTGAATTTAAAGAATAAAAGATAATTTAATTTAATTATAGATTAAGAAATTGTAGTTTTGATTTTGAGATTAGGGAGGTGACAAAGTATCTCCATTTTTTAAAGAAATGAAGCCTTTTTTATCCACATATCTATACATATGTGTTGGTGAACATGATACGACAATGATATGAGGGCTTGGGGTGCAAAACAAATCTACGGACACGAAATTGCAGTTGCATAGCATAAACGTGTGAGGAAACGGGCGGCGGTCGGACTGTGGAATCGAGAGGAGAGAATGATGATAATAATCACACACACACAATAGAGAAAGGGAGGAATTGGACACACGATTTTATCTGAAAACCCCTTTTTAAATAAGAGGGAGAAAATCACAGGATATTTAGTTTATAAAAATTTTACTATGTAAAAATTTGATTATTAAAAAACGTATCGGTTACAGAAATCTTTGAAGAACAGAGTACAATAGCAAAACTTGATGACTCCTTGTATCTTCTGCTTCTTCCACACAATCACAAATCGCAGCCATGTACATACAGATAGATGTAGATAGGTCTCCTTTACCGGGCGGTGTCTGCTCTGCAAGTTAGTCGCGTGCCCTACAAAACCTACCACCTTACAAAGTCGCCTTCCTGTCACAAATTTTACAGTTGACCTACTTTATAAAGTTGGTTACTAATTCTTAAAAGTCAACTACTTACTCTGTAAAATCAGTTGCCTACACGGACTTTGGAGATGATTAGCTTTCCAAATAAGCCGCCTTGGGCTAGCCTTTGCATCAATATGAATCGGACTAGCCTTATCACTTCGACCGATATCACCACTCCAGCTAATGCATCACTCCGACTTATATTTTACTCCGAGAAAGTTTCACTACTTCGGCCAAGTGTTTCACTCCACCAAATTTATCACTCCAACCAAAGTGTTCCACTCCAACCAAGTACCACTCCAGCCAAGTACCTCTCAGTATTGCACCCATGCATACTTGGCCAAACCTATCGTCCTACCAATCAGATATGAGTTCATACAGGAGTGATCCACATCCCAACAAAATGAGCCCACAGACGCATAGCATAGTGAGTTCTCATAGCCCTCGAATGGTTTTAGCCTGGCATTAAAGTGTCTGCACATCTCGACGCGTTCAAGGAGCACGCAATGGTGCTTCAACATTGGGATGAATCTCAACACACCTGATGAGCACGAGCACTCGGGTGTTGATAAGTTCACAATCCATCGGAAAACACCTAGGCATTGAGGGCAAGGATTTGACAGATGAGACCATCGATCAGTCGAGCACCTAAAGTGTAGATAGACAATGCTATTTGTTGCAACAACTTTGTCACGAACAAATGTAAGCAATTCCCACCTTAATGTGTGCACTTCACAAAAAATGAGTTTGGGTGGGGTACTGCTCCTAAATTTGAAGATTTAAATATAATAAAAAGACTAAATATATTATTTTTTATAATATTAACTTTAATTAAATATTTAATTTAATGTTTTAAAATTTCAGGTCAGATTAGCGAGCGGCTGAAAAAGGAGATAGCAGCCAATGTCAATTACAGTTGAACGTTCCTTTTTAAAGTCGGACGCGGAATTAGCTGTTCCACCACTTTCCAGTGAATTTCGCTCTTCCCCACACCGCCATTTGTCGAACTAACTTACGCACTCACAGAAATTTCTTTATTAAAGAAGCGATAGAGGAAGCTTCCTGCTCGAGGTTTCAAATTCTGCCTCACGGAACCCTGGTTTTGATGGTTTAGGGCGCCGGAGAAACTGGATTCCGTAAGCATTTATGGCGATCGTCGGGAACCATCGCCGGTCTCACTCGGAGGTGAAGTTTTGGAGGTTGTGTCTGTTTGGGGAGTCCACGCACACTCCTCCTTCCTCGTCGTCGACGCAGAACCTTCGTAATCACACTGAACTTACCAGTCATCATAATCACGTGGCTAGCGGCTCAAATGCTAAGACTTCTAGCACGGCGTCGTCCGTTGCCCGGTCGCTTCTTCCGGCAAGGCGTCGGTTGCGTCTGGATCCGCCGAACCATCTCTATTTTCCCTGTACGTTGTTGTTATCGTTTGTTTATCTTATTTGATTTTTTTGTTAGTATTTTGTATCATCTCATGTTGACTGGTAATGAATTAATTGACTTGATCCATTGGATTTACTTCTAATATGATCTTAGTAATGGTAGAATGTAATATTCACTTATGAAAGCGGCACTTAATGATCTACTCTGTTTTTTCACGTTTTGATATTTTATCTGCAAAGCACTTGATAAAACACGGAGAAAAAGAGAAACTGTATCTTTATGCTCAAATTCTTGGATTGGTGAAGTTGGGGAGTGGGGGATTGAACCTAGGCGTGTTGGTCCAAGAGCCTGGCCTCAGGGAACTCATATGAGTATATAGCAATATTATAATATAGTCTTCGCCAGTAATTTGACTTTGCAACTCGATGTGGTCTTCCAAATGGAATCATTATCTGCGAGATGGGAATTGTCTCTTAGGTTTAGAATGATTCCATATGTTGCTATTATTGCTTGATTCCCTGTTTGCCACTTAGAAAATCCTGTAAAGGAGCAAGAACTTAAAACTTGTATTTGTCTTGAAATGAGTATGGCTTGTTGCTTCTGTTGAGATTCGATGAAACACGCATACAATAGATACAGTGGAATAAATCTGAATATTCTGTCAAACGTTAACTACTGAACCCTTAAGTATGAGAAACTCAACGCAATAAAAAATACAAAGTTGTACAACGATATTTAACATGAAAAGCTTTTTTTCAACTAAGAAAAAAATTACAGAATAAATTATGAATAAATCCATAGTAAAATAGTATTAGTTATAAAAATAACTCATCCAAAATCTCTTTATTATAACCCGTGTGAATGATTGGTTGAGCATAACCTCTAACACATTGAATAACTCACAGAGAAAATACAACGAGAATAAGAGCAATCAAACTGTTATACATCCTAAGAACAACTAGAGTAATGTATCTGGCATTGGCAAAGAATGAAAGTCAAATTAGACCTCAATTAGATACTGAATCTATCATTTTTCTCCCTCTTTTCGTTATTTTCTCTTTTGTGCGGCGCTCTTTATATTACAAAATGATTTTGGATTCTCTAAAATTGCATTGGGCGTGACTTTATAACAATTTTGGTGCACGACCGCCTCTTAGGCTTGAGCCTTTTGGACAAACGACAAACAAGCGTCCTTTAAGCGCATATTAGGTGTGCCCATTCTGTTCTTTTTGCACACAAGCACCTATTAGGCGTAGATATTGTTCGATTACTGAAAATGTCTTTCGCTTTATTGCACTTTACACGAACCTCACACAAACGTCCAGTAAACTCTGTTGTTCAAGCGATCTTCGGTCTATTCTCAGATGAACTTTGTACGACCTTTATTTGACATCTCCACTCAATCATGCCACATATGAATATCGTGCATCCCTTTGATGGTTCGTCCATTCAATATGAGACTCACAATGAAATAACCCAAAACACAACAGCTTCGTCTTCCAATCCTGGATTTCCCGTCCCCCAAAAGACTCGTATTTTTTTTGTTTTTCATCTCCCTAAACTATTGATGATTGGACACGAACAATCTGTTCTTTGCAACATTTCCAAGAGCTGGTACTTGGATGGGTCTGCAAATTTATCTTTCTCTAGGAAATGTCAGTTTGTGATTGTGTATCTTTGGAACTTGTTATGCTACATTGGTGACTGCTGACATGTATTATTAATTGAAGTCAGAGTCTCAATTTAAGTTGCTTTGGGTTAGATGATTTCTTGACGGGAATGCATAATTAGGCCACCAAACTAATTTGTGGAAGATGTTTTCTAGAAGCATTCTTAGAAGCAATGTGTTAGCAGATCGTAGGTACGTAAGCCTTGTCAATTGGGCCATCTTTGCTTTTACTTTTGGAATGTAAGCGGGATTATGAAATTATGCTTGCTCAATTAGGTTGTTCATTGCGGATTTTCTAATTCTGGAAACTTGGGCAGAGTTGGTAGTATGTCTGTATTGCTCATTTTAGTAAATAAAATGATAAAATATTACTTTTGCGTTGCCATTACTATGCTTGATACCCGCGGAAGGATTTTTTTCCTGAGGTGATAACAATCAAGATTTTTTTTTTTTTTCTATTGAAGATCACAATTTGTGATTTTTTTTATGAGATAGAAATTGGAAATTACTCTTTGGACTGCAACAATTAGGGCTCTGCTGATCGTAAAATTACTTGATGGAAAAGGCCACGTCACAGGTTTTTCCGCTGACAACGTTCAGCTGGATTAAAAAAAAAAGCCCCAACCACGATTTTTTTTTTTTTTTATAAGAGGGAGATAATAATTGATCCCAATAAAGAGCAAACAGTGTTTAACTTCATTAAATTATTAATCCTCAAGGCAAATACAGAAAACTTGTGCTGCCCATCTTGGGGGAAAAAAAGTGATGTAGTATTTTTCCACAGGTAATTAATCGCCCGCAAAATGTTTTACATGATCACAATTCTAAAACAAAAGTCCAAATTTTTTTTTTCAACGGAAAATTCTTCATTGCCCTCACGCACTAAGAAAAACTCCTATTCTCAGTATTACGCCACCATTTCTCTTTCTCAATTCATTTCATGGGAACAAACTAAGATGTTGTACAGACATGAGATTGAATTAGTTGAAATGTTTGAAGGGAACTTTTCGTTCCAAAATATAATAAAGTTCTGACCCTTAATAAATTTGTGGGAGTAATAAAAATATAAATATTCAATATATGTAAAGAATATTTAAATTTAGATGATATAAATACTAACAAGTACAAAAGGTAAAACAATGAGTAACAATAAAAAGGAGACAATTTTTTATGATGAAAAAAAAACATGATAACTGCTGCTATCGAGAAAAACTCTCCCAATTTCAACGGTCAGGAAAGATATCTATTATGAAAATCAATTTACAAATCGAGTGGTACAGACGCGCTAACCTAGCCGATTTATTCCTATTTTGTGATTCCTATTAAAGAACTTCTTGAATTTGCCCGTGGCAATGGAACCAGACACATTCCAGTCTTCAAGTCAATTTTCATTCACGAACCGCTTGAATTGCCGTATACCACTAGAGCCCAGTATCCACGCCACCAACGTCGCCACAAAGGTTAACAGGCGGGAAGAGTTGTATAGGATAAAGTATGATGTGAAGAGAAAACTTTGTCAATAGAGCACAATCGTTGGAGAGAAATTTTTTAAAAAATGGAACACAAAGATGAGAGGTTTCTCAAGATAGAAGTTACTCCAAGGTTGTTCCCCAAGCTGTTAGGGTTAAAGTTATAAGGCATATATATATGGAGCCTAAAAAAAAAAAGGTTAAAATATAGCTGTTGGAAGAATGTGCGCTGTGCTCGACCGCGCGGTGAACACTGGCTAGGGTTTCATGGTCACACACAGCACTGCTTGAGCGCGAAGAAGGCAAGCGTTGGGTGGGGCCTACTGTTCTTGGTGCTCAAGCGCGAAGAGAGCGAGCATCGAGTGGGGGCTTACTAGATACAGCGCTCAAGCATGCATCGAGTGTGCCTCGAGTTCGGCTTCTTGGGAATTGGCGCTTAAGCGAGATTCAAGCGTGCCTTGAGCTTCGGCTACTCTGTGAGCAATGCCCGAACGTGGGTTGGGTGACTGGCAGCTGTGGTTATCAGGAGAGGTGCGATGACGGTCCTCGAACGGAAATCTGATAAAAAGTTTCCAAACACGTGAAAATGTACCGACGAACGACCAAACGAGCAACCTGACATAGTTACAGAATATGTCAATACAAAATACGACTAACAATGTCTATCTATTATAATCAAAATAGTTATTGACTGAAATTCTGAATTTAGATAACAAAATATAATCTAGAACAAGTGAAGAACTTAAATTCGTAACTGCAGAAAGAAGGTAGAGGGGCTTGGTCAAATATAGGAATGATTATTTTGACATTTCCAGTGTACCTAGAGCTACTGAAATTCACTTTTTGTTATGTTGTGTACTAACGTTAATTCCTACTTCTTTGCGTGCTACATGGGTTTCTCATTTCTTGACTTGTTCCATGGTGTTTGAATGTTGAAGATGAACCGGGTAAACAAGTTAGGAGTGCTATCAGGATTAAGAACACTTGCAAAACACATGTAGCCTTCAAGGTATTTTTTATCCTCATGATGCTCTAATTTCTTTTGCCATCTGTTGTATTTGCATGCATGAGCAATTTTTTATTGAATTTTAAGAAATCTTTTGTTCTAACTCATCCTCTTTTTCATGGGATTATGGAATGATTTCTCTGAATTATATAGTTGACTTTTGCATTCTACTTTAGTTTCAAACTACAGCGCCAAAGAGTTGCTACATGCGTCCACCTGGTGGCATCCTTGGTCCAGGAGAAAGCCTTATAGCCACTGGTAATGACTTCATACCTGGGCCTTGATTTTTTTCCCTTCTTTTACCTTGTTCTCTTCTTTGTTTTCTGTCATTTTGACAGTGATTTTCACAATTAGGTGCATCTTTACATTGACTTTCTAGAGTGTTTTCGACAGTGTTTAAGTTTGTGGAGCAGCCCGAGAACAATGAGAAGGTACTGGATCGGAAAACTAAGGTGAAGTTCAAGATTATGAGCTTGAAGGTGAAAAAAGGAACAGAATATGTGCCGGAACTGGTGAGTATTTACAGGCCTGATTTTTTTCATAAACCAACTTTATTAATTTTTTTCGGTTTCTTTCCCTCTTTGTTGGTAGTTGAAAAAGATGGGAGAGGCATTTGGTCTCTATGGAGCTCCCTTTATATCTCTTACTGAATCTGAGGGGAAACCATTGGCTAAATTTTTTTCTTTTCGTACTCCTACTTTTGGTGGAAACTGTTTTTGGCTGTAAAGGGTATTAATTTGCCCTGCTGTGATCAATTTGTTACTAATATGGGTAACAGAATAGGGGTTAGGCAAATATGGGTGTCTCTATAAATATTTGTATTTTTAGAAGACTTCTCTATTTGTTATTACTGGGCGAGTCAAATATGAACCAGTAAGACATGGTAAGCTAGACTGCTAGAGTTGTTTACAAAAATTATAATAGTGAAGCCTTAAGTTTCAGCAGATGGGTTGGCTATATGAATACACCTCTTCCATTACTTGTCTACCTCAACATCCTCTGATACTCTCAGCAATCTTATATAATTCTTTATTATTTCAACTCTAATTTTTTCTACGCAGTCATCTCCCTTTCTTCTTGCCTCTCACCTAAGCCTAATCACTGATTCTCAATGTTATTGGCTACATTGTAATTGTGGGCATTATCTTAATTGTCATTCCCTTATTTTTTTTCATAATTTTAAATGGAATATGTGAGGTTTGGCATCTTTCTTCAATATCAACCTTGTTTAATTATGATAACTAGCTCTTTGGTGCATAAATACATGAGGTTTTTGCGTATGCAGTGTTCTGAGTTCAGATGCTAGGTAGATTGTCCAAATAGACACAATTCAATCGAGATAAAACTCATCCAGAGAAGGAAATGAGAAGAGAAAGAGTAGATGACAAACTTTAGTGATTTGAGCCAATATATGTATGAAACTTGTCAATTATTACAAAGTTTGCATACTATGAGTAATTCTAGATATATGAAAAAGAGGCTACCATTTGTCACCAATAGATAATTACTTTCTGAAGCAAATTTTAAGTGGCTTGCTAATTGTCTTTTTATGTGGTGGGTGTTAGGTTTTAAGTAACTCCCTTATGAGTCCTACACCTAATAGACAAGTCATTTGGTGAACGTGCGATGTTTGCATGAGGCATGCCTTGAGTGGAGATGTTAGGTAAGGGTTGCGTGATATTTGTGCAAGTGTCACTTGAGCGATGGGATTTACCGGAGGTTTGCGAGATGTTCGATCGAGCAAAAGTTGGATCAATAGACAAAATGGGCGAGGTAAATAGAATGGGTGCTGCATGTATGCACTCAAGGGTGCTCTTGCGTCAATTCAATTTTTGTATTCTGGTGTTCGAATGTTATCTCTATTATAAAAGGCCCTATGCAATTTTAGAGCACGGGAGAGAGATTAATTTCAATACAAGGGCGCTCTGCAAAAAGAGAGAAGAGAGAAAAGAGGGAGCAAAAAGGGTTTTGGCTTCTGGCTGAAGTCCGATTCAAGTTTTATTTTTTGTCAAATTCGAGTATGTTATTCTAATTTATTTCTAGGACCTATTTTTACTTTGGTGGCTCGTCTTTTTGGTGTATTATTTTCTTATGTGTTATAAGGAGTGTTTGGATTAGATTCAACAATTATTTACTCAGATTATAGTAAAGGAATCTCAAAGGGAGTTATATTTTTAACTGGTTACTATTATATATTGGATTTATTCAGAATTTATTTTTTAATTTTTCTTTTGATTGAAAAGGATTTTCTATGTTAAATATTGCTGTGTAACTTATGTGCTTGGTTGTGTTATTTAGTTTCTTGTACTTTCATGGTATTTGGTGGTTGATGATTGTCGGTAGATTTGGGGGTTTGTTTCCATTGTGCCGATTATGTGATTGTTTTTATTCTCGGGGAATTCCAACAAGTGGTATTAGAACGTAGGTTTTTTTCGAGTTGTGAAAACTAAAATTTGATGGCATTGTCATTGAGGAGTTTTATATTTTTCATTGAGCAATTTAGCAAGCAAAATAATTTTAATATTTCTTAAGAAAGAATAAGGAATGTTTTGACTTGGGAAAGAACAATAAAAGCACCACAAAAGAAAAAGGCAAGTAGGAGAAAACGAATGATGAGGAATGGTAACATATGAGAAATTTTGCTAGTTGTATGATTAAATTTTATCCTGTGGATAACATTTTTTCAGAAGCCATCGGTTTATTAGATTCAGTGAAAGTTTGGATGAAATTAGAGGGTTGGTACAAGTCCAAATTGCTGAGATCGAGCTTGCTTGTGAAAAAGCAATTCTATGGCATCTGGTTGTCCACAGTGGGAAGCCTTGAGAAGTACTTGTATGAGTTCAACCGAATTTTGACACAAATGTTCACACTTTATGAGAAGATTAAGGATGAAGACAAGGGATTGGTATTTTTGACTTTTTTGTCAATTTTGCATAATCATATTATAACGACTTTATTGCTAAGAAAGAATATGTTCAACCATGATGAGGTTATTACTTCATTCCATACAAATGAGTCTACATGGAAGGGAATCAATGAGGTTTTTGGCGAGTCGAATGTCTTGGTGTCCACTAGTGTGCGGGGATATGGGATATCAAGATATCGAGGTGGCAAGTTAGAGAGGAGCAATAGGTGATCCAAACTTAAGAACATCGAGTGATTTCATTGAGGCAAAAGGAGCCACACGATGCGGGATTATTTCAAAAGGAAGTAAGAGAAAGCGGGAGATAGCGAGTGATAAGAAAGGATGGATCTTGATGGAGACAATCAAGTCTTTATTGTCATTTGCGGAGACCTTCAAGTTGTCTATGCGAGGAAGACATGGAACTTCATGAGCCATTTGACGATTTAGGTGATGAATAGCAGTTCCTCACACCATGTGGCATTGAGAAAGTCCATCTTTTTTTCATATACTCTTTGGGACTATGGGATATTAAAGATGGGTAATGATGGCTCGTCGAGAGCAATGAGCATTAGGGACATTAGGTTGCAAATAAGAAATGGACGAAACTTGTGTTAAGGAGCGTGTGACATGCTCCAAATATCCGGTTGAATTTGATTTCAACCGATAAGTTTGCAAGGAGTGCTTTTACATGGCGTTTGACATTGGTTGTGGCAAACAGAAGCAGGCGATCAAGTCGGTACTTGATGGAGGTTTCGGTTGCCAAGGATAATGTCAAGATGACTAATGGGCGGTTTGATCAAGATGGTGGAAGGAGGCCGAGGAAGAGTGTAAGAGGAAGCAGCACTATCGTGGACAAGAAGCTGAAAGCGAGTGGTAATACTCCTAGTTTGGTGGAATGAAAGAGTATGTCATTTCAAATTTGCGGAGGCTGATAGTAGGATTCCCATGGAGGGAAAGTTATCAGAATATAAGAGATGACAGTTATTAGAGAGGCAAGGGATCCCCCACAAGGTTGTAAGGGGAATTTTATTGAGTTTTGAATAATTTCTTTATAAATCTTGTACCCCATGGATGGGTCATCTAAAGAATATGTGATGTTTGTGTGAGATGTGTTTGAGCAGAGATGTTTGGCAATGGTGGCTCAATATTTGTGCGAAGGTTGCTCTAGTAATGGAGTTCATTAGAGGTTTGTGTATGGTTTGTTCAAGCAAAAGTTGGACCGGTGGACAGAATAGATGACGCTCATGCACGATCACTGCTTAGCAAAATCAGCAGTCTGCATTGGACTTTGCAGATAACCGACTTTGCAGATAACCAACTTTTCATGCTGGCCGCCCTCGGTCGGTCTTGCATCAATATGGATTGAACTGACCTTATTACTCAAGGCCCAGTGGCACCACTCTGGCCGATATTACTACTTTGGCCAATACTTCACTTTGGCTCATTATCATCACTTCGGCCAATTATCATCACTTTGGCCAAATGTTTCACTCCGGCCAATTTTCACTACTCCGGCCAAGTACTTCATTATCAGGCCACATCATTGCGCTCGTGGCGAACACAATAATATTTCACATTAGTATTGCACCTATGCGTATTTGGCCTAACCTGTCGTTCTGCCAAGCTGATATAAACCAACATAGGAGTGACTCATATTCCAACAGTTTTATAATGTATTTTTCTCTTATGAGTTATAAGGTGTGTTGGGGAGTTAGATTTAACCATTATTCACTTGTATTATAATCAAGGGATCTCAGAAAAAGTTATGTTTATAATTGATCACTATTTTATAATAGATTTATTCGAAGAATGTGTTGTGATTTTTTTCTTAGTTAAAAAGGGTTTCTTACGTTAAATATTGCCATACAACTTGTATACTTGATTGTCTGATTTGGTTTCTTTGATCTCACGGTATTTGGTGGTCGATGATTGATGATGGATTCGGAGGTTTGTTTTCACTGTGCCAATGGTGTGCGTGTTTTTGTTTACAAAGAATCTCAACAGTCGGCTGTGTATTATACTTTGGATTGGAGTAATTTCTGCAATTGTTTACGCGGCACAATTTCCTCTCCAAGTTATCTTAGAGCGAAAATGTGGGGAAGATCTTTAGCAAACTTTAATTTATGGATATGTCGATATGCCGTGAGGCATTTTATTTTATTTCTTCTTTTTTTTTGTCATCATGCAGTTCGATGAGCACAAGGATCAATTTACAGTCGAACGCATCTTGCGTGTTGTATTCTTGGATGCAGAGCATGCAAGTCCAGTAAGTTGATGATAATTTCATAAATTTGCTGTTCTACTGATTCTTTCTATATACTAAATGCTGACACATTTTACTGCTTCTGAATTCATTTCTATGCAAGGCCATGGAAAAGCTGAAACGTCAGTTGGCTGAAGCGGAGGCTGATCTCGAATCACAAAAGAAACCTCCAGCTTCTGCTGATAATGGTCCAAAAGTGGTTGGCGAAGGACTCGTGATCGATGAATGGGTAAAGCACGGAATTTTTTTCCTCTAAATTCAATAGAAATATATTTGATCGTTATCTTTTAGTAATTCTTCAAGTATTATCATTTTTTGGGCATGTCTTCCAGAAGGAGCGAAGAGAGAAGTATCTCGCTCGGCAGCAAGTTGAAGCAGTAGACTCCGTATGAGGTGTTATTTACTACCGTATCGTACGTATTTCTTTCTTGAAATCAATTCATTCGGCAATGTTCTTCTTATCAGCTAAAAAGGGAAGAATATTCAGCCTGTGAATGTCGTTGTGTATAAATAATATTTTCGGTTAGTTTTCCTTTAAAATAATCATAATCTGATGGAAATCATCAGGGCACCAATTCTTCCAGTTGTAAATAATGAATTTTTCACACTCCAATGGTTAGGTAGTTCACGCTTGCGGCTGTGTTGTTGAGATCTGTACAACTGTGTTATTGCAAAATGTTTCCTGCCTAACAATTCTGGATTAGGAAAAAGCAGAGTGTTTTGCCCTTGTTTATCTGCTGACTTTGATCTCTCTCTCTCTCTCTTTGCCGGGTTTGCTAGAATGAAATGTTGTCCGATACATGACATATCACAATCCATTGTCATATATCGGTATATCACAGTATATTGCTTGATATTCAAATATCGACTGAGATATTTGATATTTGACGGATATAACAGCTGATTTCTTTTATTAACTTGCAAATCATAGAAAATTTTTTACTTACAACAAGACTGATACTGATACATATTATTTGATATCAGTATGGTTATAACGAATACTGATTCAGATACTTTCATTCGAGTTGGATGCTAGTTTTCATTGCTGCTTGTGGTATTTGGTTGTTGCTCTTAGCTTTGTGATCCTGGGAAAGGAGACATGACTGAATTTCTCACATTCTTTGGGAATAGGGTTTTTACTTGTGATCTTCTGCCTTAGCAGAATGATTAGGTTGATTAATTTTGACAGTTTGAATGGGAATTTCTTTTATCTTTCACATGAGATGAATGAAACAAAAGTTTCATATTTGGTTAATTCTTTCTTTAGTTAGTGAAAAAATATCTTGGAACTATGAAATAAACTAGAAGCTAAAATTATATTTTGATGAAGGGGCTCTAATGAACCACCACCGAAATAAAAAATTTTATTATTTAATATTTAAATTTGAATTGTTAATTTTTTTTAATTTAATAATTCAGATGAGAGAAGTAAGATCCTATTTCGTTCAAACTACTACATTCATAGAGATGAAAATTTTTAATTAAAAATTACAATTACAAATAAAATGGGGAACCTTTTATGCGCGAACAAATGAAGGATAAGGCTACTTCACAAACAAATAATGGATAATGCGAATAAACGAATGTTATTATTATTATTATTATTATTATTATTATTTTGGTTTTTTATTTTGAGAGTAGGGGTGGGTGGGTGGGGGCTATCCTATGTGGCCATGCCCAATAATTCTCCCATTGAAAAGGACACGATAATCAGCAAACAGAGAGAAAAGGAGATTTTGTTAAGTCTATAAATTCACTACAACAATGAAAATTGAAATTCAATAATAATAATTATTATATTCCCTAATAACATGATATTTAATTTTTTATATATTTATATATAGACCGGTTTATACAATAAATAAATAAATAAATAATATATCATTTAAAAATATTCTTATAATACTTAAAAAAGTATTTCTTTTTGGTATCACTCTTTCATCAAATAATTCCCCACATAGCTTGGCTATGAGGAAATTATGGCCACAAATCTGTCCTCATTTGTCAACTAAGATGATTGTCCATGGTAAATGACAACTTTACCCTTCATGGGTTTCCATATTAACCCCTAGAGTGCTATTAACCTAAACATTATCAACACAAAGAGAATGAGGTTCACTAACAGGACTTGCATTGTGGTTACAGTAGGAGCTGCAATGGGGGCTCAGGAGTTTCAGTCCTGCAAGGCCAAGTTATCTGATCACCTTAAGCAGACTGGGGCTGCTGTTGGACCACAAGATTTGGAGGGTCAGTTTCCGGGAGCCGCTTCGGATGCAGGTAAGGCTAGCAGAAGTGTTGGACTAGCCAAGACGCCGGCAAAGGAGGATGCCATGAGAACTGTTGTGTTATTGAGCAGCTGGGGGACTAGCTAGCCGTGTGTGTTAAACTAAGAAATATACTAATCTTCTCACAAGTTTATTACAATTTTACAGAAAAATATGATGTGGTGATTGTTTTTTCTGTCTAATGGGCTTATATAATATATGCCACGACATTTTCAGTAAAACTACAGTATGAGTACTACCACTTGTTAATCTATAAGGTTGTAGGTGTAGAGTTCAGAAAGATGGAGGTGGAGCTGCCGCCATTGTTTCTGGGAAGAAGCTCTGCTGGCCTCCGGGGATTGTATTTGACAGGATGAATAGCATTTTTCCTTTCTCACTGGTTCAAAGGCAGTTGGTACATTTTGTTGGAAATAGTGGCAAGATCATGTTCGTTGATCATAGATCATCAAATGCCAAGAAACAAATCTTGTATTTAGAACTCTTCATAGTTTGCATACAAGCGTGCGTCTGTATAAACAAGGTAATTGAGTCGGTCAAATCCTTATGGTAACGTTAAAATTCTATATATTCCTTAACAAGATAAGGAATAACAGATTTGGCATTCCTTCTATTTCGTTTTGTTTTGCCCATATTGAGTACCTTATCAAGAATTGTTATGTAGATCAAACCCTTTGGTGGTTCTTGTAAGAATTTTCGAGAAGATTAGGTTTAGTTTCTCTTCTCATTAATTTTTTTTTTCTCTTTATGAGTAAGAAAAATAGTATGAGTTGGGCAAAGTTTGTCATTAATTTTGTCCAATAACTACTAAAGAAGTACAAGAACGGGGTGTCAGGTTTTTGTTACTTTTTTGTGGGTGCTATAATAAATAGAAGATTTTTCAAATGGTAAAAGATATTGAAAGATTGTGCGATATATATGTGAAGGTCAGCCGAGAATCGGTCGAACGTTAATAGAATTGTACATGACAAGCGCCTGATTCAAGTCTGTGCGCCATTTCTAGATTGGGGGTCGCCTGAGGCGTGCCCGAAAGAGTGTTTGTGCTTCA
This sequence comes from Nepenthes gracilis, assembly GCA_033239525.1. Lineage (NCBI taxonomy): Eukaryota > Viridiplantae > Streptophyta > Magnoliopsida > Caryophyllales > Nepenthaceae > Nepenthes > Nepenthes gracilis. The sequence continues at coordinate 3,163,104 of BSYO01000006.1, read as the reverse complement.
ATTTCATTAGGCTAGCGCGTGATGCATATTTGACTGGCACTTGAACTCCGCGTTTAGTATAAAATCGCACCTAACGCGATTTTAGGACAGTCTGAAAATTATTTCTCACACAAGGAGCGCCACATAGAGAAAGAAGAGAAAAAGAAAGAGGAGGAAAATGTTCGATATCCGGTTAAGATCCGATTTGAGTTTTGTTTTTTACAAAGGTCGGTACGTTATTCTAAAGTAGATTTTTAGGACGTATTTCATTTGACTGTTTTTATTTCTTGTTATACTTTTTTTGTAGGCTACTAGGTATGTTGAGGAGATTACAATCAACCATTTTTTACTTCTGATTGTAATCAAAGGATTTCGGAGAGGGTTATAACCGGCACTATTATTATAGTGGAATTATTCAAAATTTTTCTAGTGATTTTTTCCTTAGTTGAAAAAATTTTTTCACATTAAAAATATTATATATTATTATATTTTTTATACTCACGAATTTGATAGTTGACATTTGACGTGGTTTAGGTTTGTTCCGTTATATCAGGTTGTATTTGTTCGGGTTGAACCCCAAAGATAAATCTCATCATTATATTCAAGCTTGACCTCCCAACGAAGCACAAAGATATGCCTGTCCTCAACACGTCTCTTTAATGCAAAACAGCAGAAGGGGACAAAGAGCCTCAGAAACAACGAAGTTAGCAAAGAAATAACATCAACAACAAACAGAAAGCTTCACACTTGAGAAAGAAACAATTTAATTGAATTTTTTGACGTAGGGAGGGAGTAATAAGTTCTAGCTATTCGTTGTTCAAGTAGAAGCAAGTTGGAAATTGTCAATCAGCGTACACAACCATTGAGAAGATAAGATCAAGAGGGCAGCTCTCAGTTTCAAAATTGCAACTCCTTCACAAAAGAGGGTGGATTTCTCTTGGGGTGGCACCAATGCATATAACTGATTTGCAGCTCAAATTTAGATATTAACTTGGATTAGGTTGGGTTGGACAATTGAATTTTTTTATCTGGATTTTATATACCACAACATTAAGCAAGAGATCAAACGGAACTCATTTTTCAGAATATCCTTCAATATTCACGTCAATAATTTTTCTTAGAAAATGAAAAAATAGTAGGAAAATGAAGAGGGGAGAGAGTGAAAAGAGAGGATTTCATCCCGTAATTTGTGGAATTTCAAGTAATGAGAGGATTAGAACTTTATACTTGTTCTCTAGATTCTCCTCCCCACTTTAGGGAAAGTGAGCATATTTGTAACTTTATTGCTAGTTAGCAGCTGTTCTCTAAAGAGGAATGTTTGATCATGATCTGAGCGGTTACTTTCACCGTAAACTAAATAGTTTAAGATATTCTAAATTTAATTAATGTCCATAAAGTATATTAATTGCTTGTTTAATTCAATGGGTGGTCGATTTAACTGTTTGACAGGGTTAACCGTCCAATTTAATTAATTGTTTGGCCATTCAGAACTCTGGTCTTTTGTATATTCAGCAATCCAGCCATTTAGTTGCTCAATGATTTGGTCGTTCAAAAGTTTGATCTTTCAATCTGATTTCTTTTTGATCTAGGCTTAACAACTCAATTGATTCATACATCTTTATGAATTTATTATTTGCGAGCCCCTTAGATCAATGGATCGAGTCGGTCTTATTTTGGATGAGACCCAATACTAACCTTGGCAGAATCAGCAGCTTCTATTGCCTCCCTACTACTAAAATCTCAAGCCATCATTGATTTTGATTAGATTAGTAGAGAATCTACATTAATTTCTTGATTAGAGTTGATTGTGTAACTAACGAATTGGTTTTGAATGAGATTTTTGCTGGGGAGAACACCAAGCTAAACCATAAGGCACTGTGCCAACAACGCCTCACATGTTTGAACATATGCAACTACAAGTAAAGGACGTGGTAGATGCCGAAGAATCTTGGCCACAACAAACTCCTGATTCCAAAGAACTTTTGAGCTTTCTCAGATTGCTGAACACATGTGGGTGTGACACTCGGCAGATATTACTCACATGTGTTGAACATTATAAGTTATCGGATAATGGGCCAACACACATTTTGCTAGGGAGGTCTTTAGTATTGATGGATTTGGTGATAAAATGTTGTATGATAGTCTCTTGTTTTGTTTTGTCTTGTGTGTCCTAGGCGCAAGGATGCTGATTTGGAGCTGAGAATTTAAAGTGTGGCGTGAGGCTTAATCTGATTACTGCTCAATGTTCGGTGGACAACTGCCTCAAGCAAAATTGGATCAGAGAGTTTCATACAAGGTTGCTTCTCTAATTGGCTTGAGCGGAAGCTGACCAAATTGGTTTGTGCAAAATACGTCTAGAATGTTTCGTTCGAAATTCACTAGTTTGGCTCGAGCAAAATATCCGAAGAAGGTTTAGCTTGAGGTTAATTCAGATTTTAGCTCACGTAAAATAGCTCCAAAATCATCACTCAATGTTCGCAAGACATTAAGCTAGAGCAAAAGAAAATTGGAACATTTCACTAGACTTCTGCTCAAAGTTTGGCTTGAGCAACAAGTCTCCAGTTTCTCTTGAAGTTTGTGAGACAGGTTAACGAGCGAAACGCAGTTACTCTCACCATCAATGGTTCTAAGACTTATTTGAGCAGGAGTTATCTACATATTTCAGTGTCACAAACTCCAGCAGAAAGGTATGTGCACGCTCTGCTTTACTCCTTAAAAGATTAGGATTTCATGATCTGAGGTTAGCAGAGGTGATTATAAATATGCTGCCACCGACTTATCAGTTTCACATCTTTATTTTGAGACTCATTTGAATTATTTTTTTGTGACAATAATTCTGTTGATGTGTTCTTAAAAGCTTATTGAATCTCCCATCAAATCACATTAGCACATTTCCTTGCCTACAATCCTCCAGAGTTTTGGGTGCAGCTCATGTCGGAATTGAGGCATTGTTCGGTGCTTGAAGTGTTGGGTCAACAGAGGTTCACTGGGAGAAGCCAAAAGCATTTTAGGACATCTGCAGCTCTATTAAGTACATTATATATTCATGAGCCTGTAACTAGTCGGCAAGGAGTTAGCGTGGCTAAACCATCAATTTATAATTTGACTCTTATCATAGAACAAATTTTCAGATGATATCAGACAAACCAAAGAGCTTTCTCCTGAAACTCACTCTAAGTGCTTGTAGGTCTAAAGCCGGTTTCTCACATTTGTAAGTTACTAATGTCAGATACTTCTATTAGCATAGCTCATGCATATTACCAGGTGATAGTTTTATCAGCTTTCACATTGTTTGTTATATTTTGGAGCATAAAATTGTTATGGAGGATTAGATTTCCACATCATAAGTTGCTTCTAAGCATTTATATAGCCTCTGATCCATCAACAACTAATGTTGTTGTTGTTGAGTTATTTCTGCAAACTATATCTACCAATAAAACTATTACTACAAGCTGAACAATGACTTGCAGGATTAGTACCCATGAGAAAAAAGGAGTTGCATGACAGAACTGATAATTTCTAAGATCAGATCGGACCGCTACTCTTTGTTAACTTATTAGCTCATTAATTTGAGTTTGAGATCTCAGCTAGAAGGTCTCCATTTCAAATTCTGTTCAAATTCAAATTATCTCCAACTTCCTGAATCCAAAATCCGTAAAAATTAAGAGAAAAGGGGAAAAACCCTAATTCAGACACAAAATCAATGTACAGAACATAGCCGGAGAATCCATGGCTGCGCCAAAAAAACCAGAGATCATCAAAATCACAACACAGAATTTAAATCTCTCTAAGCAATGCTTCACGTTTCTTTCTTTCTTTCTTTCTTCACAGATTATCAGGCAAATCAAAGTTCTGAGAGCCAAAGATATGGTGAGACCTGTTCTGAGCAAAGACTGCAACGCCGCACTTGGCGGCATTGAATCCTTTCCATAGGGAGAAATTGACGGTCCCGGAGATCGTCTTCTTCGCCGAGATGTCCTTCGCAGAGCACAGCTTCTCGAGCCTCCTGACAACAAAGTCGTTGGAGAGGACGCGGCCTTTGTTCTCTCCCTTGAGGCAGTCCGTCACCAGCCCGTTTTCATAGAGTGCCACCATTACGTTCACCCCCTGGTGGTCTACTTTGCTCCTCAATGCTCCTGTTAGGGAGACTTGCAAGGTATCCATTGATGGCCTTTGGAACTTCGCCTGCTCAGATTTTCCAAACAAATTTTGGAGATGCGGTCAGTGACATATCAAAATATTTCTTCTAATTGTCCCCTTAGCTACTTGTCTTAGGCGAGAAGCCCGGCAAGGAAGGAGTCATCGCCGTTTGTCTTACAAACGTCCAACTATGAGGGTATCGGCAGAGAGATTGAAAAACATTTTATTTTTTAATTTTAGCAAGAAAATAAGGAAAATTGATACTTGACCTCACTAAACTTCTAGGAATTCATGACTTGCCACAATTCATAAGCCAATATAGGTATAGATAATATAGAGTTTATCCAAATATATTCAAAATCATCTAATCTTATAAGGCTAATTTAATGGCTCATGGGCTCATAGATGTTTCCAAACCACCACAATTCCTATTCCTTTAACGTGGCATACTTTTTCAATACAACTTATGTGTACTCTCTTCAAATTGTTCATTTTGACCTACAAAATTGAGGTAACTTGGACGGGTTTAAGATTACCTTCCATCTCGAACCCATTTTTATATGTTATTTTTAATGATGTTTGATTTTAATCATCCTAAGATGTAACCTATACTCACACAGGTTTAAGATGGGCTTTTTTTATTTTAAAATATATCAAAAATATGCTATAAAGTCATCTCAATATAATGATCAACTAAGTAGTATAATATTTCAAACAATCTATAAATGATTATATCGACACACCAATATTTTCCTTGACTACCTGGTGCAATTGGGTGAATAGGATTTACTTCATAGAGTAATTAATAGTCTTTTTAACATATATAATTAAATAATAAATACATATTAAGTAAATTATAATAGATTAACTTGAAGTTAAAAATTCATTTGGGATCCAAAGAAGGAAGTAATTTCAAAAGTTTAAGGCATTATTATATATTTAATGTACAAATTTTGCACCTACCTATGATTTAATTTTTGGGGGGAATCAATTTCCAACGTGGCTAATAATTCAAATCAATTAATGACGTGGTCATATCCCAAAGCACAATATCAAAAAGCAATCAATAATAACAAAATACAAACAATCCCTAAAAATAGAGTAAAATTATAACTCATATGGTCACCTCAACACATGGCATATGTTACATGACAATGATAAATTTGTGGCACACATGTAGTATTTACGTAGCATTTGAAAAGTTTTTTGATTGTTTAATCAAGAAAGCTATATTTAATTTATCAATGAAAATAGAAAGGAAATATAATTTAATAATAGAATGTCACTTTTAAGTAGTAAAACTATTATAGATCATAATTTCAATAAACTTAACTTTTATCTATTTTTTTTATAAATAGGTAGGTGACTTTTGTTTTAAAAAATAATAGAAAAACATAACAAAATATACAAGAAATAAAAGCTTATAAATATCATAATATTCTTATTAATTATTTACTATATAAATTAATTAATAAAAGTTAAATAATCTTTTTTGTATAGGTATTTTGAGTTAGATTAGTTTATTATAAAACACAAAAAAAAACTTTATTATATTATTCAAATAATTCACACGAATATATTTACATTTAAAAATATCTTGGCCCTGATTTTCCCCCACAATTTCACCAACTATTTTAACATAAGACCTAAGGCTAACTAAAGATATATGAGGGAGATCCAAATCATTCATCAATGAAAAATTAATGAGTACAAACCTGAAATGTAGGAGAAGGGAACGTTGGTGCATCAGCAATGGAAGACAGGAGGGGCTCCTCTTCATTCCCAACGCAGTGGGCGCGGCCTTGAACCACCACCTGCGGCGTGAACATGGTGTCCAACTTAAGCGCCTCAACGTAGGCCTTCTGCCTCACGGTCCACTGGCTCGAGCCAAACGGGTCTTTCCAGCCCATATAGTCCCAATAGTCCACATGGAATGCCAGCACGATCAGCGGCACCTCCAAGTTGAAGTCCCCTCTCCCCAGCCTCGACAATAGCAGCTCCGCCTCCGGTGAGGTGGCGCAGCCCTGCGACGAGAACAGCTCCACCACCACGCATCCTCCGCTTCCTATCCTCTCCTCTGCCTCCGCCGCCTCGTCCGCAGTCACCGCGGCTTTGTTGTTGCCGCTGCTGTTAAAGTCCTGTTGCTTTTGGCCCTTTCCAAAGCAGGAGAAGAGACGGGCTGCCATCACGACGACCACAGAGTTTGGCTCGGTGTAGAGAATTCAGAAATTGAATTTCCCTTTTTTTTCTGGTTTTTTTTAGAGAGAGAGGAGAGGGGAGAGAGGATAGAGAGTAACAGGAGGATGGTGGAGGAGAGGAAAAGGTGGCGATGAAGAAGTCGAGAAGGTGTTGAGCTGGCTCCTTTTGACTCCATGTTTAATTAGATTGGACAAGTATTTAGGAATAATCTAATGTATGAGAATAATAATTATTTATATTTTTCAAATATAAAATATTTATTCTGTAAAAACAATGAGAATAATTAATAATGGATGTATAATCATTTTTCTCTAAAAAAAATAAAAATATTTTACTTAGTAAAGATGGTTGAGATATCTTTGGCTATGTCTATTGTGGCAATGGGCAACAATGCCTACATCTTTTTTTTAAAAAAATAGATGAAATTAATTTTTAAATTTAATATGTTAATTTTTAAATAAATAATTGTAATTAAATAATTAATTTTAAATTTTTTTATTTTTCAAAAATAATTAAAATTTAATTATTTATTTAAAAATAAACCATTTAAATTTAAAAAAATAATTGTCTCTGCTATAAAATTGCCACAATCCATAGGTGACAATAAGTTGTACAGCGCAATAATAGTGGTGAGGAGGTTGTGGCCGTGATATGAGTTCTCTCTGTATCAATAATAATAGCGGTGGCGATATTATAAATATTTATAATATATTTATTTTAATATACTGTCTTCTTTATTTTCTATTTTTAAATAAAATATTACATTATAAAATATAATTTAAAAAAAATTAAAAAAGTGATAATAGTTGTTAATGAAGGAAAAGAAATAAAGAAAAAAAAAAATCTTTGTTCCCACTTGTTGTTGGGCTGCTTTCTTATTTCGGGTGGAAGTGGTTGCCGACACGGAGAGGTTGGCGTCACGTCGTTAGTTTTGAGTTAGGATGTCGGCGTCGGAAGATGCAGGGTCACCGGCCACCGCTCCACTTTTCTCCTCGTCGGTGCAACGCTCCACCGCCAGAATCTCCACCCTAAAAAGAGGGGTACAAAATCATAAATACTACATAACCTTTCTTTAAATATAATTCAGACATTTATTTAAAAATATTTATTTATTATATTAATTTTATAGTGTAAATATACGAGGCGTCAAATTTAATTAATAAAATTGTTTATCTTCTCCATAAAAAGAAAATTATGGGTGGACCCCATTAAATAATTTTGTGTTATGTAACATATTTTGTTTGGATCTAAGTTATAAATAATTTTTTTAGGCTCTAATAGAATTGAATTCTCATACTATAAGCCAATATCTATCACATATTCAAATTAAATAGGATTCAATAAAAAAAAATATATAATGATTCATTTAATATTGAAAGGATCAAAAATCTTGAAAGAAAAAAATATTCTTACTATAAAAAACTCAGATTACTTCATACTTATATTAAATAATCAAAATCCTTAGAACCAAATTGTCCACCTCAAAAAATACATTGCCTACTTCCTGAATGGAACTTTAGACTCAAGCCGTTCGATCATATTAAGAGGGTTCCAATTTCATCTCTATACTCAGCACCTTTAGATGACAAGTTCCAAAGGAACCATTTTCTTAGCGGCTTGAATTTTTTTTTTTTGAAAAATGTCATCTTGGATTCTTTAACTTGTTTGTTTATAGTATACATATAATATCGAAGAATATAAATGATTATTAATGCAGTGTTATTTTTCAATAATAATGTCTTAATATTCTATGTAATATGCTAGGTCGTGGAAGCACAAAATTCAAGAGTTGTTTGTTTAGATTGAGCCTGTTAGGGTAATTTTTATGTTTGGTATATTTCGTAATCCCATATAACCGTGGATCGATGTTGGGTTATGTTTCGTCGAAATATATTTTCGTGCCTATCCATTTGGCTTTTAGGAATACTGTGCCTGCCGTGAGCTCGCTGTGAGCTCGAGCCAAATATCCAGAAGCCTTGTACTTGTTGTGAGCTTGCCGTGAGCTTGCCACAAGCTTGAGCCTAAAATCCAGAAATCCTGTGCTCGCCGTGAGCTTGCCACAAGCTCAAGCGCCGTGGCAACGGATAATTTTTTTGAATACGTTTTTCAAGCTCTCTATAAATATACACCTAGAATTAGTTGCCCTAACCTTTTGATTGATATTTTTGGAGCCATCTCACTTGAGAAAAAATTATTTTTCACTCCATTAAACGTATTTTAATTGAGAAAATCGATCTTTTCTCATTGTACTTCATGTGCTAGCGATTTTCTCACAACTTTTTCTTTATCAATTTATTACCTCTACCATTCTACATTCATTGGTGACATCGGTATGTTAAAGAAGGGGATCTGGTCGTGTGTGACAATTCAAGTGGCACGAGAGAAAAGATTGACGTGAAGGCCAGAATGCGTTTGGTGCCGTTGCTGTGGGCAAATCCAAGGAGTTCCTTGGTAGGGATCACAAGACGAGAGTAAGTCGGCTGGATTAGCGCGTTGTTATCACTCGATCTATAAGTTGATTTTTATAGTACATTTTTTCTCTGCCCGTGAAGCCTGGAGGATTTTTCTCGATTACCGTGGGTATCGAGTTTTCCTTCGTCATCAAAAAGCTTATCTTTTTATTAATATTATTGCTTTATTTTTATACTCGTATTACTCTTATCATCTAAATATAAATATTCTTTACGTGTATTGAATATATAATTTTATACTACTTTTGCTAATTTATTGTGGGGGTCAAAACATTGGTACAATTTGGAAACGAAAAATCTTTTTCAATTGGTGTCAGAGACTTATTTCGATTCACACCCCTGATTTAGATATATACAAATGGATCACTCTTTGTACTTTTCTTTTTTGATGGGAGTAACTATACCTATTGGAAGGTTCGGATGAGAGACTTTCTCAAATCTATGGATGAGCGCGTGTGGGTTAGTATCTAAATTGGGTGGATTCCACCCAAAAGTGGTGATGAATTAAAAGTTCTGTCTTTGTGGTCAAAAGAAGAACTTGATGTGTGTAATTTGAATAGTAAAGAATTACATGCCATTTTTATGACCGTATCTCCTGAAGAGTTCAAACGCATATCTATGTGTGAGATTGCAAAAGAGGCATGAGAAGTACTTGAAATAACTTATGAAGGAACCAAACATGTAAAAAATTTAAAATTGCAAATGCTAAAGACTAGATTTGAAAAAATCCATATAAAACATAATGAAACATTCGATGAGTTCTATGCGAAATTAAATGATATTGTAAATTTCACGTTTAATTTAGGAGAACGAATTTCTAAAAATAGAATTGTTAGAAAAGTTCTTAGATCGCTCTCTGAACGATTTAGACTTAAGGTTACAACTATTGAAGAAAGTAAAGATTTTGATAAAATGAATATCAAAGAACTTATAGGATTCCTCCAAACTTACGAGTACACTCTTCCACAGTTAATGAACCAAAAATCAATTGCCCTAAAATCCATTAGAGAAGAGGGAGATTGTGACTCTGATGAGGGGTCAAATAGCGATGAAAATTTTACCACATTTGTTAGAAATTTTAAAAAATTTTCAAAGAAAAATAAATCTTCATCTGACTTACCAAATTTGGATTTAAAATGAATTCTAAAATCTTATAAGAAAGACCGACGTGAATTTAAAGAATCTAAATCTAAAAATACCCAAAGTATTCAATGCTATGAGTGTAAAGATTTTGGTCATTATCGTATCAAATGTCCAAACCTTAAATGCCAATAAGGCCATGCCTATAAAGCGAATGTGATCTTGAGCGATGACGAACAAGAAGAGGTTGAAAAATGCCTTGGAGATAGTCTTGTCAAGTATATGGCCTTTATGACCTCAATATGTGAAATTGATAATCGTTTAGAGACAAGTTTTAAACTATCCGATAACTCTGAGAATGAATCAGATCTGATCTGTATGACCTTTAGAATACTTATGATAAATTATTTATAGAATACTTTCAAATTAAGAAAGCGAATGTGTTATTCAAATACAAACTGACTAAAATAAAAAAAGAAAAATTAGCTCTAAAATCTGAATTAGATACAAAAGTTCAAGAAATTGAGAACCTGAAAAATTCTTTTACTAAAAAAATTACGACTCTTAAATCTGATTTAGAGGCTGCTTGAACTGACTTGAAATAATTTTCAAATGGCTCCAAAAAATTAGATCATATGCTCAGTTTAGAAAAAATAAGAGAAAATAAAATTGGGTTGGGTTACCCTAAAAATGACTTGAAAGCCACTAATAATTCTAAAACTATATTAGTCCAACCCATGTCCCTCCTAAGGTAAAACAGTCCCTCGTTTGCTCATATTGATAAATTGTTCAGATATTCTCCAAAGAATAGTGCTAATACACAAGAACCTCAAAACTTCATAAGTATGAAATAGTTTGGTCTTAATTGTACTAGGAAACCAATATATACTTCTGACAGCCATGCTAAATTCGTTCCAATATGTCATAGATGTGAAATTATTGGTCATATTCGTCCCCCACTGCCCGTATCATTACAACAAAATAAGTTTTAGCAGAACTCTAAGATAGAGCATCTCATTCTCCACATCGAACACCTAAATGATCAAGTGATAAATTTAAATAATACCATAAAATATAGCAAAAAATTATGGATCAAGAAGAATGAGTTTCATTTGTCGAATTACCCTTTAGTCAATTTAAATAATTAATTATAATTTTTAAAATCTAAATTCCCAAATAATTTTAAACAATTGATCTAAGTCCCAAAATTATCTTGACAAGGGAAAATATACACTCAACAAAAATTTTTATTAGGGAGTTCTTCTTGGAAAATTTATACTATTTTTGTGGTAAAGGAGATAATAATCCAACCCAAAATCATAATCAAATATAACAAATATTTAACTATTTCCAACATATAACAATAAGCCTATATAACCAATTCCATAATCCAAATTTATCAAATATCAAATATGAACCATAATAAAAATGAAACTCATTAAATCGGACAAATAGCTCGACCGATCACGAGTTTTATGGTTACTTGAATTTTTTTCGAAGGGGACAAGGAGTAGAAAAAATGAGCCTAATGTTTTATCAAGTATCATATTTAGTCAAAACAAGTCCAATAAATCGATACTTCATGTGGATAAAATCAATCAAATTTTAGAATAAATCTAAATTGCCGATAAGACAATTCCAATGAAATTCAAGATCCAAATTTCAAAATCCAATGGTAGTCTCGATCAAATCAAATGTCCAAGTCCAAACAAATGTCCAAATTTCTAAAATAGTCCTCGTTGGGACGTATATATATTATATAAATATATATATATAACCAAAACGTGAGATCCAGACGATAAAATCCGATGTCGATTCGAGTCGATCGAGTCAAGCTCGAAGTCAAATGCCCGTCGGCCTTGTGTTCGAGGCAAAACTTGCCGGATGATCGATAACATCTCGAAAGGAAAGCGCTTGCCAGATATTCCAAAGTCCGGATCAAACATATAGTCAAAATCACACATAGGGAGACATCATGCCCAATTATAGGCAAAAAATCGGCGAATCTCAAATCCAAGTCCAAAAATCCATATCCAAATCAAAGTCCAATTAATTTTTTTAAAAATGTTTTGCACCAAATCGGGTTCTAATTATTTAAAGACAGCTATAAGGAAGGGTTACACATAATCCCGATAACCTTTGATTGATATTTTGGAGCTTTCCCACTTGAGAAAAGGTTTTTCTATGTTTGCCACGTGTTCTTTGAGAATTGATCTTTTCAGATATATTGGACGTCATATACTAAGCGATTTTCAAATCAAATTATCTTAAATGGGAAGGTCCATCACGTCTACCCTTCTATTTTCGTTGGGATTTTCAAATAACAAAATAAAGAAGGGGATCCGTCATGTGTGGCAATCCAATAATATAAGAGGAAAGATCGACGTGAAGACCGGAAGACATCCTGTATTTGCCTTTGCAAAGTCCAATGATCATTTTATACTAATATATTAATATAAAAATATGAGTAAGTCACTAAATTATTCAAACTTTTCAAAAATATTAAATTCTTCAAAATCATAAAGTTGATCCAACAATCCCCAAAACATCAAATGAACTACACATCATGTCCGGAATAAATAAAGGAGAATTTTTTTCGATGCATGTTAGTAAAAATTTCCTTTGTTATAAAAAATATCTTATGTAAATTAAATTAGACTTTTTTTTTTACATATAGTTTCGGGACCTCATCTTTGCAGACCAAGAAAGGATGTTAGTGTATTGAAATTTACCCTTTTATCTCTACTTTTGCTAATTTATTGCGATCCCCACTCAAAATATTGGTACAATTTGAAAACGAAAAGTCCTTTTCAGACCACCATCGGCCCATCTCATATTATTCCACACCGCCGCTCCTTTGATTTAATTAGGCTCTCAATGTTTAAGTACATGCAAAACTTCCATCTTGGGCGGCGACTCATGTCTAATTTAAGATCAAACCACCATCGTCGCATTAATATAAAAAAAAATTAGAACAAAAATTGATAAAACCACCAAACATCGACCACCATGCGGACAAATACAAAGTCTTAAGGAATAAAAATATGCTCTTCCTCCCTCTTCTTATGTTCTTTTTATCCGTACGAAACCCTAAACCTTCTCTCTCCTCTAACTAGCTCTTCTTATCTCCTTTTTTCTTTTCTTTTTTTCATCCTTATCCATCATTATTATATATATAAATATATAAATAATATTTTTCTTTTAATTTTCTTTTATTTCAAAATCAAAATAAATATTAATTAAATATAGGGCTTATTAAAAATTTTAAAATTTTAAATTTTTAAAATAAATAAAATAAAACTGTTTATCAATAAAAAATTAATCCAATAAAAATCCAGGGATATTAATCATTACCCTTTAAAAATAAATAGGATATCTTCTAGGGGAGATGATCTTGTAGGGGGAGATATTAGACACCACAAGTTCACATTTATACTATTTATTTATTTGTACTCTTCTTGTTAATATTATAAATGTGTAAAATTTAAATTCAAATTCAAATAAACAAATCTATAAAAATTAAATAATAATTATGCGTATAGAGTTTTGTTTTTACAACTTTTTAATAGTAATTATTTATTTTGTAAAGCAACTAATATTTTGATTTATGTGTTTTGTCATGGAATTATCAAAAAAATAAATAGGGTAATATTTATTTTTACACCTTGATAATTATAAGGAATTATGAATTCCTGTAATTAAATAAATTTTCCCCTCTTTATTTCGGGAACTTTTATGTGAACCAGATTTCTAAAATATAATGATATGGTCGAGTAGGCTTGGTCATACTTATTTATATTATATTTTAATCGACTTGAGCCCAACATATAAATACTATCTTGATTGTTCAAGCACACATAGGGTTTCTCCTGAACTCCAGTTATGTCCAGGCGCAAGGGTAAATCTGCGTTCAAACACGTCAACAACGGATGTCTTCCTCTGTTTTTGAAAGCTGATCTATAAGCAGGATAATCTTTTGATTGATATTTTTGGAGTCTGTGAGAAAATGGTTCCATTAAAGGGTTTGCTTGAGAAAATTGATATTTTCTCATTGTATTTCATGTACCTGCGATTTTCTTTACCATTTTCTCTTTATCAGATTCAAGAGGTCATGCCGGCTTTATTTGCTCTCAATGACGTTGAAGTGCTGCTGCTGTGCTGATTTTTGCTGCAGATATAAAGACTGTTGAAGACTGCCGTGCTGCTGATGCTGCAGCTCTCTCCTTAATTCCTGCTTGCTGATGCAGAGTTGGGTAAATGTGTGTTGAGATTCAGATTGTGGAAGCTTCCATCATCTGAGCTGAACGAGCCTCGATGTTAGGTTGCTACTGCTGGAATTGCTAATTTACTCTAGCATTTCTGTTGTCGTTGATTCACAGCTGGATTTAAACGTATGCTACAGTCAGGCATTGTTAGAAGCTGTTATAAAAATGACAGATGGATGTTTTATTATTGCAGATTCTGCTGTTTATTTTTATACTTATATTATTTTGTCATTTAAACAGTGGATTTTTTACAACTGTATTAAATATTTAATTTTGCCTTTTTGCTGTAGATTTTGCTAATTTATAGGTGTTGACTTGAAACATTGTGTACAATTTGGAAACAAAAATCCATTTCCAGAGCCCATCTCATATTATTCCATGCCAAACTTTGATTTAATTAGGCTCCAATGTTTAAGTACCTGCAAAACTTCCATCTTGAGCTCCTCATGTCTAATTTAAGATCAAATTAGGTCGCATTAATAAAAAAAAATTAGAACAAAGATTGATAAAATTAAAATGTAAGGACAATACAAAGTTTTAAGGAATAAAAATATGCTCTTATGGTCGAAATTATGTTCATTTTATCCGTACAAAAAATTTGGCCTTCGTAGCTCTTTTAACTTTTTTTTCTCTTCAATGTAACGAAACCACAATATTATATTCTAAAGAGAAAAGAAATTTGTCTTATCTATATGATTTATTTATAATAATTTAATTTAAATATAGGGCTTATTAAAAATTTTAAAATTTTAAAATAAATAAAATAAAACTGTTTATAAAAAAATTATCCAAAAAATTATAAAAAAATAAAAATAAATAGGATATCTTCTAGTATGGCTAGTAAATTCTAGACACCACAAGTCACATATATCATTTATTTATAAAGCTATTAATATCAGAAATGTGTAAAATTTAAATTCAAATCAAATATAAATCTAGAAAAATTAAATAATAATTATGCTATTTTTACAACTTAATAGTATATATTTATTTTGTAAAGCAACTAAAGTGATTTATGAAATATGAGGAATTATAAAAAATAAATAAATCTATATTTATTTTTACACCTTAATAATTATGAGGAATTATGAATTCCTCATAATTCATAAATTTTCCCCCTCTTTATTTTAACATTTATTCGAACCAGATTTCTACAATATAATGATATGGTCGGTAGGCTTGGTCATACTTATTTATATTATATTTTTTTAATCGACTTCTAATATAAATAATTAAATTATTAATTTTTTAATAATTGTTGTCACTTAAATTATACAAAATTTTTATTTGTTCTTAACATTATCCATATTTTAAATAATATTTTTTATCTAAATATAAAAATTAATATTATTTTTAGAGTTAAATAGTATCTTATAGATATTTGTTGTTGGAGTACTATAGACCAATCTTAAATTTGATACCATAAAATTTCTTAATTGATGAATACTTTTTTTTACTTAGAATGTTAATTTATATTTATGTTTAAAATATTGTTATTACTATATTAGTATTATTTATTTATTTATTATATCATATATTAAATCAAACTAATAATTTTTTTAGACAAATGAGTGTAACACTACATGTGTATAAACTTTTTATATCAAATCAATCGGTATATTGATGAATTATATAATCTATGTTAATTGATAATTTGATTTGATAAAAATTTAAATTATAATATATATTGTAATTATAAATTAACCTTCAATTCATGCAAATTAAATCATATTAACTTCTAATGAGGTGTTTATGCATGCACGGGGCTTGTATTTTCTTTGGCAAACTTATATATTGATTAACAAAAAATAATTATAATTTTAAGAAATTGATATAATATCTCTTCATTTTACAAATAAAATAATATAGTAATTATCATTTTATTTTTGATGGGCTTGATAAACCAGACCTAATAAGAAAGCTCAATGAAATTTAGCCCAAAGATGGCCCAACGACTTAAAGATTTTTGCTAAAAAAGCGAGCCCATATGTCATGTGTAACTTACCCGTTCGTCCTTATTTATGGAGACGGTTCAACAGGTGGTTATACTATCTGATAACCACCATACACAACCACCAACTTCCTGGAAGCAACCTACAATAATTGCCTTTATAAATCCTATTAGTGGGCGATAAATTCAACCATCCGTTACCTTTATAAATACTCCTTTATTTTTCAAAAAAAGGGGGGAGAAATGGCTGAAAGGACCAGAGGGGGAAACGGTTGAAATGGCCAAAGAGTGAAAAAAAAAGGAGAAAGAAATGGAGGCCAGACATATAAATAGGCTAGCCCTCCATCTTAAGGAGGCGATCTCTCCATTCCAAGAGGCTTTGTCCTCATTCAATATATCTCTCCATCGTCCAAGAAGCCTTTATCCTCTAATTCTTTCAAAAATTATCTCTTCTCTCCTTTTAGAAAATCTTTTCATTCAAATGACCGCCCACAATCTACAAACTGGGCAACTAAGATGCCCCTTTATGGGTGCATTTCTAAGCCACCCATTTGATGGGCACATCTCTAAGTTGCCTCTTTATGGGCGCACCTCTAAGTCGTCCATCAATTGGGTGCACTCAAACGCTCAATCCACCATACATGTATTATCCGTGTATCTTTTTATTTTTTTTAAAAAGATATCTAATTTGAATGTTAGAAGATTTACAGTGAGAGCAATTTTCGCCATCCTCTGACATTTATTTTTAGTTGTGTTGCGCAGAGTTCAAATTCGAGGTCATGGAGATCGGATCCGTATCAGATAGACTAGTATGAAAATCTGATTCGCGGCCCTCAAATTTGTAGGACATTCCGAATTCTTAAAATGTAATAATTTCTAATACTATATTATATTTTATTTCTATCGGTCGAACATCACGTAGTAAACTTCATGTTGAACCCTTTAAAACTTGGGCAGAGGTGCTCATTTTTTAAAAGATACGCTTATTTTTAAAATTTTAATTATTTATTTTAAATAAATAATTATAATTTAATTATTTTAAAATAATTAAAATTAACTAATTCTTTATTTTTTTATTTAAATTATAATTATTTATTTAATTATTTTTTATATCCGTATAAAAAGAAAACATAGCGCAAAAACGACAAAAATAAACGCCGGAGTCACGTGGCAGAATTTTAGTGACTAACCACAGAAATTGAGCCACGTGTTTGTGATAAACTGGAGCCCACGAAATCCCCTTGACCTTTCCCTAGTACCCATGTATAATACAAACAGCAATCTTATTTATCTGCTTCTCTTCTATAACTTTGGTAGAATTTCAATTTTTTCTCAATTAACTTATATTTTAAAATTTTTTAAAATAATATTTAAACAAACAAAAAAAATTAATCCTGATTTTATAAAATTAAAATATACACCTTATCAATTTAAATTTATAAAAACAAATTAGATAAAATTTATATAATTAAATATTATAAAAGTATTATAATAATACAATTATCATACTAATATTATAAGAAAAAGAGTTTTATATAAAGTGGGCTGTGACTTGCAGCACTTATGACACAGCCTCCCCAGCTATTGGATTTAAATTTGATAAATATATGAAAATTATAATACCTTACAGCCTCTTATTTTTAATAAATTTCTGGGTTACACCTAATTTTGCAGGTGTAGTCACCTCAATTTATCAATATTATTAGTCAATAGTTGTAATTTTTAATTTTTTTCAACAGTATATTTAAATTATTTGTATATAATAATTTATATATTGAGGTACACAGCCCCCTCGTTTAGTGGAAAAGTCCTACACCCTTTCTGACAAGTAGCTACCACAAGCTTGCCGGCATCAATTCCATGGCGTCGATATCTCAATCGACGACCACAAAGAAAGGATCTCCAGCCCACTGAGGCAGCCGCAGAACCACCGTCTCCATCTATTTATACCCCTCCACTCGAAACCACCCCTTCACGCCCACCTTGCGTTGCTGCAAACTAACGGCGTCGAAGCCACAAAAAGTACGTAGCGACCATGCTAGAAGGCAAGGCAGTCATCGGCGAGACGGATATGCTTCTGACCATGCAGCAGGATGCTCTCAATCTTGCCGCAAGAGCCCTCGACTGCTACGACGTTACCGACGCAACTGAGATCGCTCGCTTTATTAAGAAGGTAATTAAGAGACATATGGCGTTCAAAGCCAATTAGATTAGCCAAGATTATAACTCTGTCTCTGTCAGTCTCTCTCTCTCTATACATATGACCTTTTGTAAGTAACATTAGCTCTACTGATTAGTGCTACAGATATTCGTAGTAAACTAATTTTTATGGCTGCCTCGCTAAGCGACCATTTATAATTTGTGTTTTCCTTTAAGGGCGTGTTTGGTGACGTGGTTTTGGCCTAGCGATAGGCACTTCTTGGGCTAGACATAGTTAACTCTGTATGTAGCACTGTTACGCTTTGAGACATCTTGATTAAGGTCGGCCACGAGCTCGATTCTTGTCAAAGGCAAATTTGAATCGATCCGTGATCCCTGTGAGAGGGTTATGTGTTAGGGTCATTTTTATGATTGGTATATTTTGTGACCTTATATAATTTTGTGTCGATATCGGGTTGTGTTTCATCGAAATATTACATTCAACATATGTCCGTTTCGTCTTTTAGGAATACCGCGCTTGCCGTGAGTTCTCTATCCGCTCGAGTCCAAAATCCCGTAGCCCTGCACTCTCCGTGAGCTCTCTACTTGCTCAACCCCAAAAACCCGAAGCTATGCATTCGTCACGAGCTCGAGCGTAAAATCCCAAAACGCCCCGCTTGTTGCTCGCCTCCTTCCAACTCGAGCACACATAGGTTTCTCATGAAACCCTCGGTGTGCTTGCCGCGCTTGAGCGATGCGGCAACAGACAGAATTTTTGAATGCGTTTTTTGAGCCATTTATAAATATGCTCCTTATTTTCAGCTACCCTAATCTGAATTGCTACATTTTGGAGCGCCCCTCTTGGGAGAAATTCTTTTCTTACTTTAATATTTTTACTCCAATTGAGAAAACTAAAATTACATCGTCGTGCTTCAAGTTCTAACGAATTTTCTCACCATTTCTCTTTACCGATTTTATTCTCTTGCTTGATAACCTTCGTGATGACGTTGATAGCATGGACCTTGGGTTCCAATGGTGTTTGGCAATTTAAGTGGCACAAGAGGAAAGATTAACGTGAAGACCAGAGGGCGTTTGATTTCATTACCGTAGGCGAATCCAAGGGGTTCTTTGGTAGGAATCACAAGAAGGGAGTAAGTCGATTAGGTTAGCGCGTCGTTACCACTTGATCTGTAAGTTGATTTTCATAGTGTATTTTTTCCCTGGCCTTTGAAATCAGGAGAATTTTTTTCAATTATCGTGGGTATCGAGTTTTTTCCTTCGTCACCAAAAATTATATCTTTTTATTATTGTTTATCATTATATATATTTTGTATACTTATTATTATTGTTAGCAATTAGAAATAAATATTCATTACATGTATTGAATATTTAATTTTATACTGCTTTTATTATTATTGTACGGGGTTGAAACATTATTGTATAATTTGGGACGAAAAGTTCTTTTTCATTATGAATTTGGGCTTTGCTCCAAACTCTTATTATAAATGACTAGAGAGAGTAGAGGGGATGTCGAGGAACTCACGATTGAGATTCCTGCTCTATTAAACCCTGACTTCCAGCAATCCATTATTTACATCGGTTCATGATCTATAACTTTTTCTAAACCTTTCATGATGACAAAGAGGGTAAGAAGACAACTTAAATTATCATGGTTTAGATTTCAGATCTACCCAAAAAACTTAATCTTTAACTGAGCAATCGATTCGGAGTTTGCTCCTAATCTTTAGTCTCTGTAACTGGATGAAAATCGAGAAGGGATTTTTTTAGAGGATTTGTGATTAGAGAAAATACTAATATTAATTATCAAAATATAAGTTAATAAATACAATGATAAAAGAATAACTTGGAATCCACCAAATCTTAAAATTCGAATACTTTAAAAAGCTCTTTCTAATATATGATTTTTTAATTTATATTTATAATATCATAAATTTTATATATTAAATAAATATAAAAATAATTATATAATAAAAATTTTAATAAAAACTAAATATGAGAATATAGTTTTAGTGCCAAATAAGTGCTAAACGCACGTTAGTTTGTATTTTAGCCAAAATCTTTACGCTTGATGAATGAATAAAAAGTACTAGTGCGTGATTTGGTTAGAATTTTCGTGCCTAAGCTGTCATGAGTGGCACTCATGCATATATGTACCTAGGCACGTCGTCAAGCACCTATCTGACTGATGTTCGTGTGCCAATTTGGATATAAAAAGCCCCCTTTGCCAACATTGTTCTTTGCATTAAAGTCTCCAATATTAAAATAATTATAATGATAATTAACTTTGGGTGTTGGATGCAGGAATTCGACAGGTCATACGGGGCAGGGTGGCAGTGCATAGTGGGGACAGATTTTGGTTCATTTGTGACTCACTGTTCTGGATGCTTCATCCATTTCTGCGTCGGCAGCCTCGCTATTTTGCTCTTCAGGGGATCGGCCGGCGCAGAGGGGGAAGGAGCCAACCAGTTGCCTTCTCTAGAGACAGTCACGGCTTGAAGCTTACAATTTTCATTTATTAATATCCTTATTGTTACTATTCAAAAATACACAATAACCAATATTTGATAATATATTTGTATATTTTATTTCCTTCTGTATTTGCTACCTTATTTGGCTTCATTCCTTTTTCTGTAATTTTGTTCCTTTATATGGCTTTTTCTTTTTAGTCAATTGTTTATATATAAGGTAGTGGTTGAAACTTGTGTAGATTATAACAATGAAATGAATAAATTGGCTGGTGTCTGCTTCTTCATCATTTCTCTGCCTTCTCTTCTTGTTTGTCTCTGCCATCGGTTTTTTTCTTCCTCTCTGTTTTAGATTTTGCTTAACGCAGAGCTTTACATGGTATCAGAGACAATGGAGTCTCAGCAAACCACTTCCGAAACTACATCGAACACAACCAATCCATCTCTCACCTCTTTACAAGAACATATGCGTTTTCAAACCCTCACAGACCTCACAAATCCTTTTCGGCTGGAAATTGGTGACAATCCAGCCATCACTCTGGTCACCAATTTACTCACCATCGATAACTATTCAATCTGGTCCAGAGTCATGCGTCGAGCCTTGAGAGCCAATAACAAACTTCAGTTCGTTGAGGGCACTGTTCCCAAACCAATCGACCCAACCAATCCTCTTTTCGAAACCTAGGGCCGATACAATGATATGGTGGTTTCCTAGATCCAAAACTCCGTTAGCCCCTCTATCAAATCTAGCGCTGTCTTCGTCGATGATGCCTCTGAGATTTGAAATGAGTTACGCGACCGATTCACTCAACAAAATAGGCCATGTATCTTTCAATTGAAGAAATCGTTGGCCAGTCTTCTGCAAGAACAAGACCCAGTAAGCATATATTACGGTAAAGTCAAAACTTTATGGGAAGAACTCTTAGTTTATGACCCCCTCCCGAACTGTGATTGCGATAAGATGGAGATTCTTGCTGATCGATATCAACAAGATTGTGTAATCCAATTTTTGATGGGCTTAATGACTCTTATGCTAATACCCACGATCAAATTATGTTGATGGATCTTCTCCCCTATGTTAACAAAATTCTCTGTTATTCAACAGTAAGAACGAAATATCGGATGTTGTCTATTACGCAACCTTTGAACACAATGGCCTCAACAGCCAAAAGAAATTCTAATGACCCAAAAAATGTTGCGAAAAGCACTCATCTTGTCAAGAAAGATAGGCCATTTTGCGTTTATTGTCAGATCACGGGATACTCGGTGCAGCAGTGTTTCAAAGTTGGAAACATTGAGGTTCCCGTGTGTTCCCAAATTAATAAAACTGGGCACATTGTGGATAAATGTTATCAATTGCATAGTTTTTCTCCTAACCACAAGTTGTATGACAAATTTGACAACATGATGTCTTCTGCCAACCTCTTGAGCTTCCAAAATCATACCGATCAAGAAGAAGATGCAGATGACAGGGTAGCACTGACTAAAGCCCAATTCAACCAACTTATGGACTTAATTCAATTAAGGGACACGGCTGTTACATCTCACATAGCCAAGCAAAACCAGCCTATATTTGACCCTCTCATCAGCAAAAGGCTGCAAATAAGACAAGTAATGCCTCCTGTGTATCTCTTTCTCATAAGCGTTCTGATAACAGAAAGCACATTTGGATTCTAGACATTGGGGCCACAGATCATATGATATGTGATCCCTCATTATATGTTCATAAAGTCCAGATTTCATACTCTGTCAAACTTTCGGATGGAAGTAAAGTATCTGTTTCTCATATCAAAAATATTAAACTTACGAATAAAATGATATTACAAAATGTTCTTCGTGTTCCTTCATTCTCCTTTAATCTAATTTCTGTAAAGCGGCTAATTGATATCCTCAATTGTTGTATGTTCTTCTTTTCTAACCTTTGTTTGATTCAAAACCTTACCTCTTGGACAACGATTGGGATGTGTGAAGAAAGAAATGGGTTATATTATCGAAGCGGTGCTGAAATACCTTCAAATACTCTGGCTGTTTTTCTCCTCAAGATTTCCTATCTAAACGTGAAACCTTCCGTTTATTCTGTCTTGTATCCAATTGATATTTCTCATTGTTGTTTAGGGCACATTTCTCATTCTAGACTTAAGCTAATTGATAATCCTCTTGTAAAAGGAGCAGCACGTTCTATTAATAATAATCCTTATTCTGTTTGTCACATGGCTAAATAACATCATCTCCCTTTTCCTTCTAGCGCCCATAAGTCACACATCTTATTTAAAATGATTCATCGTAATATATGGGGACCTTTCGGTGAGGTATCTTATGAGGGTTATAAATATTTTCTCACTATCATTGATGACCTTTCTAGAAGCACGTTGATTTATCTTCCAAAACAAAAATCAGACACCAAGCAGTGTTTAGAGAATTTCTACGAACTTATTAAAATACAATTTAATGTTAAAATTAGAGTCATAAGAAGTGATAATGGGTCTAAATTTAACATTAAAGAGTTTTACAGTAAAAGAGGCATAATTCACCAGAGAAGTTGTGTTGAAACTCCGCAGCAAAATGGCATAGTTGAACATAAATATCAACATTTGTTAAATGTTGCCAGGGCGATTAAATTTCAATCCGAACTTCCCTTAAGATTATGAAATGATTGTATTCTTACAATTGCATATATCATCAACAGAACACCAACCCCGTTATTAGACAATAGGACCCAATGCGAGGCTCCTTTTGGAGTCAAACCCAATTATGAAAATTTGAGAATATTTGGTTACTTGTGTTTTGTTTCCATTATCTCTCATGGGTGTACCGAGTTTGATCCTAGAAGTAAAAAATATGTCTTTCTAGATTATCCTTTTGGAGTTAAATGATACAAATTGATTGACCTGAATAACTATAGTATATTATATTCACGAGGCGTCATTTTTCATGAAAATATATTTTCTTTCCGAAAAGACAATATTGACCAAAGTTTAAATACTCTACCGGATACATACTCATCAGAACAGCCCAATATTGTGATTAATAATGAACAACTGTTCCAAACTCAACCGTGGCCGTTAAATTTTTATGATCCCTATTTAAATCCTGTAGCTGAACCAACAGTTGAAGATAGTGCAGAAATACTTACTGTCCCAGTTCAAAGTCAGTCTGGTGAAAATCAGGACCATTTAGTAGACGATTATTCAGAACACAATAATTTTACTAATGCACAATCTCCCACAGCTAGTGAGATACCTGTTCGTAGAACTACTAGAGTTAGAAAGGTACCCAAATATTTGAAGAAATTTTATTGCCATCAAGTATCTCAAACTTCACTTAATTAGAAGTTCAGACTTCTCCAGGTAAATCATATCCTCTTATGAATTGTATCTTATGTCAAAATTATCTCCCATATTTAGTCATTTTTTATCCGCCATAACATCTCAGAGTGAACCACAAACATATGTTTAAGCCATTCTTAATGAAAAATGGCGCGAAGCCATCGAAAGTGAATTAAATGCGTTAGAACAAAACAAGACGTGAATTATTACTAATTTACCCCCTGGAAAAAAAACTATTGGATGGCGATATGTATTTAAATTAAAATTTAATAGTGATGAAAGTATTGAGATAGTCAAAGGATATACACAACAAGAGGGCATAGATTATCATGAAACGTTTTTCCCTATTGTCAAGCTCATTACCGTGAGATACCTCTTAGCCATGGCCACCATTAAAGGATGCCATTTATATCATTTTGATGTTAACAATACCTTTTTACATGACGTTTTGAAGGAGAAAATTTATATGCAGAAACCTCCCGATTACACTAAGGAAAAATCCAATCAAGTCTGTAAATTATTAAAAAGCATTTATAGCCTTAAACAGGCCTCCAGGCAATGGTATTCCAAGCTATCTATATCCCCTATTGCCTTTGGCTTCACACAATCTAAGGCTGATTATAGCTTATTTTCCAAGGAAGATGACAAATCTTTTATAGTATTACTTGTATATATTGATGACATTATTGTGGTAAGTAGTTGTTTGGATTTCATTATCTCTATCAAATCATTTCTTGATCGTACTTTTAAGATTAAAGATCTTGGTGTTTTATGATATTTTCTTAGCATAGAGGTAGCGCGATCCTCAAAAGGCATACATATTTGCCAAAGAAAATATACTCTTGACATTCTCACTGATTCAGATACCCTTGGCGCTAAGTCTCTTAAACTCCCGATGGACCAAAATGTGAAGTTGAGTAAGGAGATCGGAACCATCTTACAAAATCCGAGTGTTTACAGAAGGCTAATTGGAAGGCTTCTTTATCTAACTATGACAAAGCCCGATATCTGCTATGCGGTACATATTTTGAGTCAATTCATGACTCGACCAACTTCTAGTCATATGAATGCTGCCTATCACGTTCTGCGATATCTCAAATTAAATTCAGGACAATGAATATTATTCTCTTTCACTTCTAACATTCAACTTTGAGCTTTTTGTGATTCAAATTTGGCTTCATATCCTGACACTAGAAGATCCATTATCGACTGCTGTATTTTCATTGGAGATTCTCTTATCTCATGGAAGTGCAAGAAATAATCCGTTGTGTTTCGCTTGTTTCTCGCTCTTCAACAGAAGTAGAATATCGATCCATGGCTACTACCTGTTGCGAACTATCTTGACCACGTTACATTTTAGTTGACTTACAGGTTTCACACTCTCACACCGCAGATCTCCACTGCGATAATCAAGCTGCTCTTCATATCTCAGTAAATCCTGTTTTTCATGAATGCACCAAGTACATTGAGTTGGATTGTCATTTGGTTCGCAACAGGATTCAAGATGGAAGTATTCGCACCCATCATGTGACGACTCATGATCAACTTGTAGACATATTTACCAAAATACTGCCATCACATCGTCTGAAGTTTTACTTATCCAAGTTGGATATAATCAATATATATGCTCCACCTTATCAGGGGATATTAGAAAATACACAATAACTAATATTTGGCAATATATTTGTATATTTTATTTCCATATGTATTTCCTACCTTATTTGGCTTCATTTCTTTTACTATAATTTTGTTCCTTTATATGCCTTTTTCTTTTTAGTCAATTGTTTATATATAAGGTAGTGGTTGAGGCTTGTGTAGATTGTAACAATGAAATGAATAAATTGGCTGGCATCCGCTTCTTCATCATTTCTTTGCCTTCTCTTCCTGTTTGCCTCCGCCATCGGTTTTCTTTTTTCTCTCTGTTTTAGGTTTTGCTCCACACAGAGCTTTACAGTTACTTATTTGTTTAGTAGATCAAGATCAAGTAGCTTTTCAAAATAATTATATCAACGGTGTTGAGACTTGTTTAGTTTTTTCTGTTGCCACCCAAATCTAGTAATTGCGGATATGATCTTGTAATTAGTTTGTAATGCAGTAAATATTACTTTCCTGCAATTGTAACGTGTTTGGTTGAAAACGTAAAATAAAGTAGGAATAAAAATAACTATTATCAAATAATTAGAAAAGAATAAAAATATAATTAATAAGTAATAATATCGTATTTAATTGGTTATTTTGAATAGGCGAAAACCTTGCTATAAATAAATAATAAAAATACAAATGCATTTTTCACGCCACCCCACTGCCACTGCCATGCTGCTGCAACAACCATCGTACACACGCACCCTATTATCTCCGCGAACACATGCTACATCATAAATTTTATGGAGACATAATGATTATATATACCAGAATAGTTATTTATTAAGACCCATAAATAAGTAAAGAACAAATGTTCAACGTATGATTTGAATCAGAAATCTCTCTGATTTCTGGACCCATCAACATGTTTTAACAGCTTCAAGTAGCCCTGATTTGAATCAGAAATCTCTGTTCTTGATGTCAACGCAAATGCAACAGCAGAATCAAGATTAGGGATAATACAGTTTCCTCATCCGCATAAGAACTTCTTCGCCTCCAAAAAAAGAAACGATTCCATAATCTCCGAGAACACTTTTTAAAAACTGTTTTCAGAAATCAAAATCATCTTGATTTGGCTTAGGAGAAGTTAACAAAGCAGTATAAAGCTGAAGCCTGTCTTGCCCCCGCGAATTTGACCTCGACAATGGCCGCCTCGGCCGTATAAACGACAAGGAAGAAAGGGTAAGCCGGTGCTTGTACCTCCGCCATGCCAACTGAATTGCCACCGCCGCCCAAGTCCGCCATCCGGGGGAATAGTACCTGGCGCTTCTCTTCACTTTCTCACTGACAAATGTGTATCGGAAATGTTGAGTCACGTACCTGACATCCTCCGCTTCGAGACCGAACGCCTCGGTGGTTTCGAGGGTCTCCAAGGTGGAGGAGGAAGGTGGAAGGCGTTCGATGAACGGCCGCCTTAGGCACCATGACAGGAGCTCGTCTCCGCTGAAGTTGCCGGGGCCGAGCATGCAGCAACTTTTGACCCCGTCTCTCAGTTCTTGGCTGCTCTGGAGATGGCCTCTTACTACAAATAGCATTCTCTGAACTGGGTCTCCTTCTCTGGTGATCTACATGAACATCATCTGGTTAAAATCTAATTGTAATAGTGGAGTTTAATCTATGTGCATGTAGTGACAAAAGCTTCTATCGGCCTTTTTGTTGCTAATATAAGCAATCTTCTGGCCATTTTCCATTTTTTTGGTTAGCGGGTAAGTTATTTAAAACCAGAATTTAACATACAAGGTTTCTAGTCTGGCCATCGAGGCTCGTTTACGCCAGAACTTCTGCAACTACGAAGTTGCCAGCAGTCCAAAGCTCTTCTAGTTCCATGAAAACCATGGAGTTTGAACTTAAAATTTCAACCGTAGACCTATATTATTATTTAAAAAAAGGGGAAAGCAATATGATAAAGACAAATTAACTAAATTTTATTATTTATTTATTAATATGGTAATATAATCTATTAATAATGCAATGATATACTAATTTATTAATAAAAGTACATCCCTTATTTTGTCATTAACAAAAATTTACTAAAAAAAATTAATATGTGAGTAATATAAAAGAGTTATACTACAATATTTTTTACCTGTTGAAAAAAGAAGTCAATGGAATAAGATTTCACATTATTGTTAGTTGTTAAATGACTACAACTTTATTTAGTTTAGAATAGAAATTTCATTTTTCTTAAAATTATATAATAACTAATATATTTAAAACATATTAGAATTTGAAAAGATAATATAATATTCTGACATGTATCAAAAAGTGTCAATATTCAAAACGCTAACTTGGGATAAGTGTCGAGAAGAAACTCACCGTCTCTGCCTTAGTAAAAACAAGGGACTTCACACGATCACATATGTTTTCTAGGACTAGATCATCCATATGCTGAAACAGTGGCACCTGCAGTGTCATAAACTTGTGCTTTAAATATGTATTTTTGGCACTGTTACTTGCCATATAGAGTGAAAATGCTTCATGAAAATATATTCATAAAGTTGACCTTATTTAATAAAAATAGTATTTTTATTATTACTATTGTTATTGCTGTTTTACCTGTTTCACCAAGTCTAAGCACAGATGGTATTTGATGTCCCTCCTCAAACCCTCAGGTAGGTTTCGGATCATCTCGCATTCATCGACACCACGCATGGCCGCCCATCGCTGCCATTCAAAGTTTCGAACTCTCTGCTTCAACTCCAGAGGCAGTTTCCTCTTACTCATCCACCACTCTATGTTTCTCATCCTTGACTGCATTCCTTGTTTCTTTGACGTGGTTGCATGCAAGAACACCTGTTTATCATCACTTAGACATGCACGACTAAACCTAAAAACCTTCCCCCTTTCCCTAATAATGGCCGCACTTAATTTGCTCATGAAAATAATAGAGTATGTGTTGAGTTATGGGTTATTTTCATATGTGTCAGTACTAATTTGACGTGTTATTCGGTGGTTCAAATGAGGACACATAAGTTTTATATTGATACAGAGGATTAAAATTTTAATGTGCCCGATAAAAGCTTGATGCGTAGATTTCAAATGAAGAGCGTTCGAGGCACGCCTGAAAGGCACCTCAGGCGTTGAACACAGTGGCCTTGCGCTCAAGGCACAATCAAGTGCAAAAAATAGTGGGTGTGCACTCGAGATGCACTTGAAATGTTGATTTGCGAATGGGCGTGCTCTAGGTGCCATTTCCCGAGGCACCTGTGCTGGAGGAGCGCTTGAAGGGCGCTCGATATGGCTCATAGTATAAAAATGTGTTGATACGTTTTTAAGTTGAACCACTTACATTTTTCAGACTAGAGGGTGCTTTCAGTGAAAGAAAAAGAGAAAAAAATGGAGAAGAAGAAGATTTGAAGCATCTTGTTGAATTTCGAATCGTATTTCAATATCCACCGACCTTGAGTATCGCTATTTTTGGAGTTGATAAGAATATTTTACCGATTATTTTTTTTATTATTTCGTCTTGTATTAATTATTACTCAGTTTAATTGATACAAGGTATTAAGTCTTTATATTATTGGGGTTTGGGTAAAGAAAATATCAAATAGCAAAGATTTTTTTAGACGAATCGTTACGTAATTTTTTTCTCTTATTTTAATCAGAGTTTTTTACGTAAAAATTATATTTTGTCTCATTTTTTGTAATTATTATTTGTTCGTGGTATGCTATCGAATATTTTTTTACAATTCAAATAAACGGTCCAGATCCTAATATATGTTGTGATTGGTCTAAACTTTGCCCATATATAGTTAAGAATAAATCTCTATAATTATTAATCATTAAACCGCTTGTTTTGAATTTACAAAGAGGTAAGTTAATAACGCACGTATATAAGTAATAATTATATAATAATTGATATATAAATTTTATATTAAATATTTTTAAAAAATAAAAAAAATTTGTTAGATTATACATCTAAAATATAATTATTATTACAACATACCCATTAAAATACTTTACATTACATCACCAATAGTAAACAACCTGACTAATGAATCACTAAAGGAAAATGAGACAAAACCATTGATAAAAACATTATACATATAATTAGAATAATATATTTGAAGTTGATCAAGAATGAAATATGATGAGAAGCCCAAATGAAGAGCTAAGTCTTTTGTTATTCATTTCTCTCTCTTCCTCTGTGAATCGACTCTCAATATGTGTAAAATAGGATATAAAGTTGATCTAGAAATTATTTTTACTTTTATACTTAGGTTTAAGATTCAAACGCTAACTTATACGTCAGATAATATTTGAATATTAGATCAATTTTTTGAATGCCGGCATAAACTTTGTGGGTATTTATATATCTTTTATGAATACCTCAGGCATAAATATTCTATTTAAATTCAACCATTTTACTTGAATAAGGTGCTAATAATCAACGACAACAAAAAGAGTATACATATAAAAGATATACAACTTGTAAGAAAGTGATTGATTCTAACAAATTATTTATTTTGTTAAGGGATAATATATGAATATATACCTTCATGTTTCCAATCAACATGGTGACTAGAAGAAGGCCACTGGTTAAGACCACGATAACGAACACCGATTCTATCCATTCTGCTGTGGGTTCCAGGTTGCCAAACGTACTGAATTCAAGCATATTATTACTAATCAAGAATTCATATTGACTAGCCTTTCAATAATGAACTAAGAAATGTGAAATTATTTATAGCTAAAAATGTCAGATACATGAACACCCACATATATAAATGAAGACAATGCATGTTAAAAATACGTTAACTAAATTATATAGTTTATTTATAGATATAATAACATATTTTATCAACAATATACCTTCAAATTGAACTATTAACAAACAACATATATTCTTGCAATCTCATAAAAAAATCAGAAGTAGTTATAAGTTAGCAACGACGCAATATAAATAAACTATTCTATAATATCAAAAAAACAATCCAAATCTTTTCTAGTCTACATTATGAGACTCAATTTTTAAAAAATAAATTAAAATTACTTAATGCATCCAACACATATCAGAGTCAAAAGAATAAAAAATTTGGCATGTCTCAAAAAAATGTAAATGCTTCTTAGTTTAAGAAAATAATAAAAATAAAAAGATAAAGGGGAGCAAATTACCTCATTGTCATTAGTCCCCAGAAGATGGGCATTAGTATTTTCTCCAACCGGCTATCGTTGGTGACAAGATAAGTGACCCATTTATAAGCTCCATATTCATAGTTTTTGTCACTATCTAAGCACTGGAACCTTGCTTTGTTATTGGCCGCCCACAGAAATCGTGCCTTTTCATTAACCAAACTACTTGATCCATAATATATTGGCTCTTGAGAAGCCAAGAATTTTGGGTTGCAGCCCTGCATTTGATAGCATTGTTCTCTCAGGCATTTTGTCGTCCTCTGAAGTCCTAATATATACCAACATGCTCCTGCTGCCTGCACATGAAATTAAAGGGACATTGAAACAGTTATTTTCATAATATATAGTTAGACTGAGCCATAATGTGCTAGCTATCTTCGTTAGAGAAATGTTTGGGGGCTAGCCTCGGGTGATGTGTGGTTTATTTATCAATTTTTATGTAAGTTTATCAGTGTAAATCAACATAGCATATTTCTCTAGCACTGTTCCTTTCAAAATGGTATAGTATGTGCCACGTGACAATAATATATTGATATTGTTGAGTTTTGGTCACTTCTTGGTCGGTATCATAATAAATAGAGGGTCATCCAAGTAGTAAGAAATATTGAAGGATTGTGTGATATTCATACGAGGATCGATTGAGGTTCAGTTGAAGATCAGAGGAGGTTCACAGATTACGGTATTCTCACGTATGACAAATGTTTGAAGCACATATTGTAGAGAGAAAGCGATCGAGGTCTACCCAATGGGCGCCCGAAGCACTAAATCTAGTAGCTTTATGCTTAAGGCACGCTCGAGGGGCGCCATTTGTCAAGGCACCCGTGCTCATGGCGCGTTTGGCAAGTGCTTGAGCATGGCACGCAATATAAAAGCATGCCTTATGTATTTTGGAGTATTTTGAAATCAATTCTCATACAATAAGTGTTATACAGAGAGAGAGAAAAGAAAAAGAGAGAAGCGGAAGAGGTTCGACATTTAGTCGAGATTCGATTTGAGTTTTATTCTTTATCAAGGTCAAGTATGCTATTTTAGAGCGGTTTTCTATATTGTATTTCGTTTGGTTACTATTATTTTTAATTATATTTTTCTTGTGGGCTGTTAGATGCGTTGAGGGGTTATAATCAGTTATTTTTCATTCGGGATTGTAGTCAAGAAATTTTGAAAAGATTACTTATAATCGACACTTTTATAATGGATTATTTTAAAATTTATCCAATGATTTTTTCTTAATTGAAAAGAATTTTTCACGCTATTATATTTATTATACTCATTAGTTTAGTGGTTGACGTTTAACAAGGGGTTCGAATTTTGTTTCGCTGCGCCAGGTTGTGTGTATCCTAATCAAACCTCAATAGATACAACCATCAATTATCCTATCTAGTAACTAATGAAACTTTTTATGACTAATTTAAGAACATGAAAATGTTAAAATGATATCAGATTCAATGTAAATATTGTTTACTGTGGGGAACAATCCCCAATTGGTGGACAAGCCTATTTGCAATTAATAGTTTTGATTTTGATTATGTTAATAGAGATACAAAATATCTTTTACATTTTCAATACTACACATTTGCACTCTTTATAAAATCAAAAATCTGCGACAGTTTTGATGGGTTATTTGGGAAAAGTAATAATACCACCACCTCTATTTATTCTTAAGGACTGGACAATAATCCTCCATTACTAACCTTGAAGATTTCTTAATAGAATGGTTGCCTCTCCTGTTAACTCACAGAATTTCCAGATGTATATAATTTTTACTATACAACTCTCTTGATATATAAGTAGTAATATTTTTTTCTAGAAAAAAAATTGAGAAAATTGAAAAAAAAAATTTGGTGCCCCTCCGATTCCCCCCTCATCCATAAAAATATACGATGATAGTTTTTTATTTTTCAATGATATGTGTATTTACTAATTTTAAACATTAAAAAAAATTAAAGCTGGTTTAATATTTCACAAAAAGTTTAAATTTAAGTCATTGGATTTACATAATCCAACGGTTGAGATTGAGAGGGTTCCAATACTCCGGCATGACGGAGCCCTCGGTTCGATATAGAAAGATTATTGTCAATGGGTTGTAGATAGTGACATATTTAACATTTCTCTATTATAAAATACAGAGTAATATGCTGTATATAATATTCTGTATATTCCTTTTATATTCTCATACTGTGTATTTTCTTATTTTCTCATTATTTTTTCTTCTTTTTCTTCTTTTTCTTCTCTTATTTTCTTTGTTTTCATGTATTGTGTATTTTCATTTGTATAGTTGCTACTTTAAATACTGCTGCATGGATGTTATACTTAGTGTGCCATATTTAATAAAATGGCTGCCGTCCATGCGTCAGTGGTTTTGCCTGCTCTCGTCTGCCTTTGCGATTCTTCTCTTCCTCCCTCTTTGCAGACTCTTACATTCTCACTAAATTATACCCTAAATAAAAGGTACCCCATGATATTTTCGTATTTAATGATTGAAAAAATGTTAAATGTATACAGATTTATTTCTATAATAATATACAAATATAAATACAAGAGGAAGAGAATGGAAGAACATACGTGAGAAGCGACGAAATAAGCAATCATATTGAGGGCAAATCCCCACCATACGGTGCCGAAGACGTAGCCGGAGACCCTTTGCTGGCGGCGCAAGAGGCAGACGGAGTGGTATATCTTTGGAAGATATTGGAAGAGAAACATTATCAAGAACACTGTTATAACACTCATTGTTGACCCTCTTTTCAATAAATATGGAATTACCACCCATATAACCACCTGCTAAATCAAAATTTAAGTATTTGAACCATTGCCAATATTTGAAAGAAAAAAAAATAATCATGTACTTTACTTCGAAAAAAACATATATATTATTTAAAATATGCATTTGTAATGTATTTTTATCATGGGGTTAGGATAAAATTACTTGCTCCATATTTGAGGTTTTAATATCTGTTTTTTTTGGATGTTTTAGTTTATATTATAATCGGCACTATTGTTTAATTATTTTATGAGTGTCAATTTATGTTATCCTTCGTATAATTTGTATTTGAAGTTATAATTTATTTATTTGTTGCACATTAGTAGGTTCTTCAAGGTATGAATTTTATATTTGTTACAAATGTTAGCTATTAATAGATAATTTTAATATTTTCCTTTGATATAAGCAAAAATATAATTAGATCGGTTTAATCGATCCGCTAGTTTATGGATCAAACTGGTTCATAATTTAGTTTTTGGCTAAGTCATATTAACCGATTCAAATCAAACGATTTGTTTTTGGTTCGGATAACCAAAATATTAATCCCTCTACTTATAATATGAATAGGAGCAATAAAGTTAACATCTATTCAACCCCAAGCTGAACATTTTATTTATCCTCCTTCGAATTGGGACAGATGGAAAAATGTGGTGAAAATTATAAGTATCCAAATGGAAGTATATTCAACAGGGCACCAAGTTATAAAATTAAAAGAGAATTACTCGAACCTAGTTTAATCTAATTAAAAGAATCAGTCACCTAGCCGATTAAAAATCACTTAACCAATTGTAAATAATCAAGCTCTACTTATAAACCTAACTTTCGATTGGATAATTAATCTTAAAACAATTTTACTGTAAGATTTCTTAAATAGATGTTTAATTATTAAGGAGGAAACGGGCTTCATTAAGGGGGAAGAACATAGTTAGCTATGGGAAATTGATAGCCAAGTCATCAAGACTTTCTTAAAGAATCGTTACTCTATTATAGATGCTGCATCTCTATAGGAAATATAAAGGAGACAAACTTTAAAGTTAAAAATATAAAATTTATGAGAAAATTCATATCAATAATGGTGGTAGTTATATTTCATTATTCAAAGATTATGATTAATACCCCGACAAAAAACAGTATAAATAAATTATATAGTATACTCATATTTCTGATTCACATGTTAAGTTATTGTTTTATTTATTTATTTATAGATGCTGCATCTCTACAGGAAATATAGAGGAGACAAACTTTAAAATTAAAAATATAAAATTTATGGGAAACTCATATCAATAATGATAGTAGTTATATTTCATTATCCAAAGATTATGACTAATGTCCCGACAAATAACAGTAGAAGTAAATTATATAGTATACTCATATTTCTGATTCACATGTTAAGTTATTGTTTTATTTATTTATTTGTTTATTTGCTTGTCTATTCACATGGAATTTGGGAAGTTCACTCCTTTAAAAAGAAGAATTGATTGAATTTTTTTTAATTATAATTATTTAATTAAAATTAAACAAATGAGATTAAAAATTTCTTTAATATTAAATAAAAATTCAGTAATAATTGTTAATAATAAATAACAAGTCATGCTTAACATTAACTACTGAAATTAAAAACTTTTAAAATAACTCATATTTATGAGAAGTTAGCTCCATGAATCCACTCACATGTTAATCTCTGAAACCCACAACACTTAAATATGACAGAGAATCAGAAGCATTTATATGCGACCAAGGTAGTGAATTACGAAAATGCCCTTATTACAGGGGCAGTAAAAGACATGGCTACATCACGAGTTCCTACTTCCTTCTTCATCATTGCAAACTGTGGGTTCTCTGGCCACATGCATGCACAAATTCGACTCACGTACGTACACAGTTGTCATGTTTTTTCATTTTTTTAGGTGCAGATTTGTCGTGTTAAAAGTTCCTTCTCTCTCTCCCTCTAGATCGTCTAAGAGAAAAATGGTTAAAATATAGGATTTTATCCCTTTTTTAACATAAAAAAAATTATTTTATAAATTTAAAATTTATAAAAATAAAATTTTATTTGGAGGACAAAACCCCTGCTTTGAGAAACAAAAACACCGCACCCCTCTAGGAGGATGGCTTGAGAGTTTTTTGTTATAATATATATATATATATATAATAAGAAAGTATTATAATTAAGTGGAGTTGATTATTTATTTTCGTATGTTATAGTCTACGTAGAGGTCTATTTTCAATATAAATCAACTCTACTGTTTTGGTGGCATGTATCCTAGATAGATGGTATCATGAATGTTATACGGTATCTCACTAGGAAAATCTATAAAGACAGTTTTATGTTTGTTATATTTAATGTTTATATAGAGCCTAATTATTTAAAATGATAATTGACTAGTTTAAATTGACTATTTTTTGAGATATTAACATGTTATTGTGTAATGAAATTATTTATTAACTTGTTTATTGGATATAACGATTAATATCACATCGATCATAAGATGAAAGAGAAAACAAATTCTTAAGATATTGCTTGATTGAATCCATTTAGTTTGTCTGTAATTTATGTTTAATAGAATAAAGTTAAAGAATAAAATTAAAAAAAAAAGCATACAAAAAATTTAAAAAAAAAGTAGACAAAAAGCTTCAAGCTAGTTAAATATTATATATTCTTATGTAATAAATGTTCCATTTTTACCTTATTTTGATGTAACAACTAAACAAGGATGTATGTACGTTTATGTTAAGTAGGAACAATCACATTAGACACGAATTTAATTAATTTTTTTTAATTTTTTGGTACAAAAACTAAATTATTAGTAAGTTTTACAATTTTTCAAGTATATAATCACTATCCGTACACGGCATTTTCGTCACTATCCCATGATTGAATATGAATATATGATAAGAAATTAGTAGCATAAGTGAGATAACGATATCAATTATGAAATTACTAATTTGTAAATGTGATTAATGATTCATTTTGAACGTTACAATTGAGATATTATATTTAGTTATATATAGAGAAAAAAAGTCACGATATATAATTTAGTGAATAATTAAATTTTAGGACTAAGTATATAACAGTATAAAAATTATATATATATTATTTTTATCATTATATGTAATGATTTTTTATTTTCTGAAGTTAATTAATTAAATAATTATGGCTGGCAATTTCGGGAATGCAATAATTGAATTGTCTCACCTGGGGTAGAGGCAGGATAACAAATAGGTCGAAGAAGAAGCCCCTCTTGGCCGTCAAGTACCGGAGCGCAGCCGCAAAAGCACTGTTAGTGTCAGCGGCGGCGCCGCTGTAGGGGTGGTTGGCCATTTTGAGTTGCAGCAACATGTTCCACACGTGCAGGGCGTCCGTCATGCACCGTAGCACCGTCACTGTGATGGCAAACCACCCGTCGACGAAGAGGCACACGTAGCTCTCGCTAATTGAGAGTGGGTAGAAGAAGAGAGGGTCGACGAAGAGACCGGCGGTGCACAAGAGAAGGAAGACCCGGTTCCATTCTCGGATCCATGTAGACCGTGGATCCAATACTTGGCCCGTGAATGGCCCGGATCCTCTTCGACGGGGCCCGCATCGGAAATCATAGAAGCTCCTGCTGCAATCTTTCGACCGCTCTTCTCCCTCTTCTGGGTCGTCGTCTGTTTCTTCTTCTTCTTCCTCGACGTGCTCATGATTGTCGGCGGCGTCATTCGGCAATCGAACGGCCGTGATTTCATGCTCGCTCGCCATCATAACACTCGACGTGTGACTGCTCGCACCCAAAGATGAAAAAAATAGAATTTTTTATATTTATTTATTTATTTGTTTATTTGAGCGAGGAAGAAGGAGAAGAGGGAGGAGGGCGAGATCGGCGATTTGAGTGAAGAAGACATGTCGGGGAAAGAAATTATTATTGACGTAGAGTGTACTCAGGACGTATGGTGTTGGGAGGATAATATCATGGAGCCATTTTTTTTTAAAATATAAATTATTAATATTTAGATAAATAATTATAATTTATTTATTTTTTAAAATATAAAAAATTAATTATTAAATTATAATTATTTATTTTAAAATAAATAATTAAAATATAAAATAAAAATAATTTCTATCTCAGAGATTGGTCTACTCCCAACCCCTGTTTTTCATATGTCGATTTACCATATTGTCCTTCCTTCTGAACTAATTAAATTTGCCTGATATGATTTACAGTAGGTGAAATTAGTAATTTTATGTCGAATATTTAATTAGACAGAGGCCAGTCTGATTACCTCCTTAAACCAAATCTAGAAATTTATTAATTTATTTCTGTTCTGAAAAATAAAATAAAATGAAATGAAGGGAATAAAGAAAATAAATTTCAGAAAATTGGTCTAAAAATTCTTGTATTTGTATATATTTTTTTCAATTATCCTTCTGGTGTAAATTATAAATAAGAATAATAAAATTTACCATCTATTTCTGCCGCCACTAAATTATTGAGTGAAAGTTATATATTCATTGGAATTAAAAGCAATATTTAAAATTTTTTAAATAAATAATTATAATTTAATTAAATTTAAAAATTAATTAAAATTAATTATTTTTAAATAATTAAATTATAATAATTTATTTAAAAAAATATTTAAGATACGGAGATGAAACCTTTCATGCCATGTGAGATGGAGGCTCCTCAAATAAATTGACAAGTGGAGGTAGCACCTAATTAAATTTATAATTTTGTTATTAAATGAATCGACGGGAACTAAAATCTCTAAAAATATGAAAATTTAGTAAGTTGATACTTAGTAGCTAATATATATGGTGGGTATTATATTCGGTGGTCCAAAAAAATAAGTCCAAAGTAATTCTAAGCTAAGGCACAAGTTTCAGTGGTCCAAATTATTCGCGTGGCCCATTTTAATGGATACGTCCGACCGTCTTAAACGGTTTTATCTTGTGATGGAGACGGAAACAATCTAATGGTCGCGACGATTTTCTATTTTTATCTCAAAATAACGGTCTCGGATGTTAGTTGAAACCGCCAGCTGGATTAAACTTTATTTATCTGACAATTTTCTAAATGGTTGACAAGAAGAGCCAACCGTCCCCCAATCTTTATAAAAATTCATCATTTCCAATAGAAAAAGTAGTCAGCATTTCAAACAAGGAAAAAGCAATTTATGATGCCAAGAGCGTACACGCGCTTTCTCTTAAATTAAAATGCCTTTATAAAAGCGCAAACCCTCAGACTATAAATATTTTCATATTACATTAGCTATCTTTCATCTCTTTTAAAAAAGATATTAATTTGAACGTCGAAAGATATACCGGAGAATGAGTTTCGCCAACCATTTGACTATATTTGTATTGTATAGAATTCAAATTAAAAACATATAGAAACCGAAACCACCTTAAGCCCGATGGATAAAATTTGGTCCTCATTATCCATATAACAATTCAAACTCTTAGATGCATCAATATACATGCACATATTCTTATCATAAGAAAAGGGGGGAGGACATTGGTAATTCTGGCTTGGATGATTAGATATCGATGGAAAAGAAAATAAAAATTCAAGGTGTATTGTGAAAATAAGTTATTTATAAAAAAGCTCTTTTTTACCAATATTAAGGAAAAAAATACATAGTAATTAAATCAACTAGATAATATAGCTAGGCATATTCCATCTGGTATGCCTCCTGTTTCATTTGGGAATCTATTGCTCAATCATAAATGTTGAAATAACTCGGGATTGACTATGAAAAACAAAAATGATAGGTATGAGGAACGATGACAAGAATGAGCAAGGTACAGACCTAATATTTGTCCATTGTTATTTTTATTTTTATTGTAATTTTAATTTTTATCAATTAAATAGGATGTGTTTTAATTGGACATGAGGTTTTCATATTATGAAGCCTAAGAAACATTCAATTTTAGCGATGTTCCATCTGATCACGGTATATAACATTAACAAACTATAGATCTATTATAATTGTTATGATCTTTTATATTTATCTAATGGTCTGAAAAATAAAAATTATAAGGATTATAAGATACTCATACGAAGCTCAATCGAGAATCAGTTAAGGATTATTTAAGTAACAAAGGATGCTAAATATTACATAATATTTGTGTAAGGATTTGTCAAAAGTTAATTAGGTGGCGCATGATGATGCCGGAAAAAAGAATGTGTACCATTTTTCCAGATGAGTGGTACATAGTAGGCGTTCGAGGAAGATGCATGCCTGCTTTATCCATGGAAGTTATGCTTGATAGGTGCTTGAAGGGCGCTCTTATATCATTTCTGATATAAAATTATGTCTAATGTGATTTTAGTACATTTGAAATTATTTTTAACACAAAGAATATCATACAAAGAGAAGATAAAAAAGAGAAAAAATGAAGAGGTTCGACATTTAGTTAAAACCCTATTTGAATTCCGTTCTTCGCTAAGGTTAGATACGTTATTGTAGTATTATTTTTTAGAACGTATTATTATTTGTTACTCTTATATCTTATTATATTTTTTCTTATAAGTTGTTAGGTGTGTTAAAGGGATTGGTATTCAATTATTCTTCACTTAGGTTGTAGTAAAAAGATTTTAAATAGGATTATTTTACAACAATAATTATTCTATAATAGATTTATTTAAAATTTGTCTAGTAATTTTTTATTAGTTAAAAAAAATTTACTTTAAAAATTATTATAAATTGTAGTATTTTTTATATTTATAAGTTTTAACGTAGATGTTTGACAGAAGATTCGTGTTTATTTCACTGCATCAAATGTGTACGGTTTGGACGAATCGCAACAGTCAACTCACATGGAATACGATATGAGGCTCTGCATCTCCATCAGAAGAGAGAAAGAGAGAGAGAGAGAGAGAGAGAGCACATAAGCAGATGAGTGGCAGAGGGCAAAAGAATACGAAGAACACAGGTTCCTTGCAACTTCGTCAGTTTTGGCTGCTTGTTCATCAATGGCGAGTCATTGCACGTCTCGATCTACAAGGTGACTGGCTGTGGCGTGAATGGCTGTTAGCCGCCATCGTCAAATCTCTCCGGCCGATCTAAATTTCTCTCTTCCTGGTGTAAAAAATTCAGTTCAGTTGAACAAAGCTTTTAACATATCATATTTATTTGTATTTTATCAAGCTCGAATTTTAAGCTAATCGACTTTCTGCTTAAAATTTACTACTTTTATTTAATCATATTTATTTTTTAATTTATTGTATGGACTCGAACTTGTTCGTAATTTTATATTACAATCTATAAATTAAAATTTTACCTTTGCATATACTTAAATATTGTATGATTATGGTTATGTTTATTTATTTTTAACCTAATTTCTAAAAGAATAAATAAGACCATATTTTGTTTTTTTTTTAAGTAAAATATATTATTTTATAATAATAAATAATACAACTTTATTGAAAAATACTAAATCAATCTATCTATTAATTTTATTTAATCAGATTTTTGTGACAATAACACATACCACCTACTTTTAGCTTCACGTCTCTCTCTTATGTGGAATTTAGTATTTGATATGTACATATCCCTCTGAAAGATTAATTTATAATCTTTCACAATAGGCATAAATAATATGTATGTGAAATTATAATATACGAAAATACATATTTTCTTAAATATTAAAAATCACCCCATAATTTGGCATACATATATTTGCTTAAATACGAAAAAAATATGTCTACATCATTAGCAATCTATGTGGTATAAACAACCACAAAAGCGGAATAAAGGATTGCGTACTAACCTTCTGTCATTAAGCTACTCTATTTTTGGGTTCCAGATTTTGGATGATTTTAAGCTTCTGGACACTCTTCTTCTCTTCTAGATGGTATATTGTAGAGAATTAATGTCAGGGACAAAATCATTTTACATTATTTATAAGGCAAAATCATCAATTGCCCTTACCGAATACGCGTGAACGAAACGGCCAAGAAAGAAAATAATGGAACACAATAATAGAAGAGTTATTAATATTTAAATGGACCACTAATACTTTAGCAATTAGATTAATATTGACTGATCCAATCAAACCGTATCATGTTATCTTTGGATATGTCCCTAAAAAATGTTAAACTGGTTAGTCACTTCAAATTTTTGCTTAATGCTAATTCGTTTTTTACTTTGAATAAAAACTGTATGTTGGTTTAATTTTTAGCTTGAACGAAAAAAAAACTTTTGCATGATTTGGGCTTGAGTTTTAACTTGAGAGAGAATCAATGGTATCATTTAAACATTAAAGTAAAAACCAAATTACAACCATCTATTTAAAAAGGGATGGTCCAGATTCAAAAAATAACTCATATAACTCTTAAAGAAATAGAGGACTCCATGTCCCGCAATTTTGAGTGGAATCTACATATAAGCCTAAGGGGCCCTTGGCTCCCATTGTGCTTCTTTTGTAAGAGGGAAAGAGAGAGAGAGAGAGCGAGAGGCCAACAGCTAAGAGCAGAGGAGAAACAAAGAAAGAAGAGAAGAAAAGAGTATGAGAAGGGAGAAGAAAGAATGAAGGTTGGTAATTTGGTCTTTTTCATCTTAATTATTGTATGAAATTCAATGGTTATACCTTTTTTATTTCACCTTCAAAGATTCATGGTAAATTGATTAAGTGTTGGTATCATCGCTGGGGGTTGGCTTGCATGCAAATTAATAAGGAAATCATGGTTTATTTGCATTGCATGTTGGACTAAGTAGGCAAATCAATGGTTAATTAGGTTGTGTGTTGATTTGTAGAAGTAATTTGATGGTTATATGATGTTGCATGTGGATAAATTATACTTTTGAAAATTTCTATCGAATATATTTAATTGGCAATTAAATGATGTTTGAATATTAAAATGCATTTGAGTGGCATTTGAAATATATATTGCAAATTTACAGTAATTTTGTTGCTCTAATTTTGACATGTCGGTTTATGATCCAATCAAGCATATTAAGGTCTACTGGTTGGTTGTAAACGAGGCTTTTTAATCAATGCCAAAAAGACACATAGTGATACATGAAAAACACATAAAGTGATTGTACTGTGTCTTTGATACTTAGAGTATTTTTGCTACGCTTTGGCAATCAGGTTTGGAAGGATTTGCAAACTTTAGAGGATCAAAGAAAGATATTTAATGAGAACAAAAATGAAGAACTCTATTTACAAAGATGGAGAATTAGTAAGGAAAATATACTCTATGGCCTTCTATTTGTTTAGCTAGTACATCCTGTGACTTTCTCTTTATTTTATAAAGTACCATTCATAATTTATCATTTAACTGCATTTCTTGTTGAGTCAAAATCATTTTAATTATATTGGCATTTGATTTGTGTAGACAAGGCTTAAAGAGTGAGTAAGAATGATGCGATGAATATCTTTAAATTAAATGAACGATACTAATACCCATTGTTTGTTCATCCGTACAAAATAGGGGCTTTTTTCCCCTATTATGTATGTACATTTGATTTATTAATGCGTCAAAATTAAATTGAATAGTGCTAAGTATTACAAAAGTACAATCACATGGTTATTTATAATCTACATAAAAGTGAGACTTATCTTTAAGTATTT
The DNA here is from genome assembly GCA_033239525.1 of Nepenthes gracilis. Taxonomy (NCBI): domain Eukaryota; kingdom Viridiplantae; phylum Streptophyta; class Magnoliopsida; order Caryophyllales; family Nepenthaceae; genus Nepenthes; species Nepenthes gracilis. The sequence goes on along the minus strand of BSYO01000006.1, from coordinate 3,119,977 downwards.
TTACACAATCTTACTTACAATTTATATTATGCAAACTATTATTTTAATGTTCAGAACTCATTATTAGCAGGCCATTAGCAATAACTCTACCATTTTACCAATGATCTTGTTTCTGCTAAATAAGAGGAAGAGAACTGTTAAATTTCAGTGGGGCTAATTATAACTTAACTCATCATTTCTTTCTGGTTGATTGGGCGTTTTCATCAAGTTCATAGACATAAGAAGGGCTAATCAAGTTCAAGATTGTCATCAAGTTCATAGAATTCTTTTTAAAATATTTATATTCACCATTACATCTCAGTGTTGCATAAACTAACTTAAATTGCGCAAATTTTATTTAGTATGGGATGTCTATATTTAAGTTTCTTCACTATATTTGTACAATAATAATAACTAGAATTGACACATATAAACGTCTCTTTGTAAGCTGACAAAACGTTTAAAAGCAACGATAATAACGCAGTTTAATAATTGAAACTCTTGCTATTGAGTCTAGAAAATGGTCAGACTACTTTTGAGTCATAATACACAATTTTAACTTCCATTAAGTAAGAAAATACTTTTATTATTCAAATCCATGATCATCATATTATGCAGAGATAATCTTGATAGTAAAAACACGTACTGAATTACCTTCGGTGGCAGTCATTGACTTGGAAGTCGAACCACTCTTCATATCCCTGTAATTCAATAGATACTGAAGCATTTCCAGTGAAAAACTACTTCCACAAATCAACCTGGGAGATCTATTGACTGAATCCCTAACTGGATGATTGACATGATTTTTCCAATTACTAATCCTGTAATCTTTGCCTCTGGAGTTAAAACACAGTATGGGAGCTTTGAAGAAGATATTCTACTGAAGTTTGAAGTTAAAGGATTCATTTGTAAGAATTGGCAATAGGGTTTCAGCAGATCAAAGCCAAACGAAGACGATGAGAATCGAGGGCAAAGATGGAGAAGACAGCGTTGCCATTAATGTCTTTTTGTAAGTTACAATGCACACACTGCACGAGGTAATATAAAAGCTGCGAAGGCAGCGAAGGAAATAAAAACAAGAAAGGAAAATATCAGCGAAGAAAAGAAAACGGGAAAAGAAAATATCCTAATACAATAAAAATAATCCTACCCTAAAAAAGCATTAAATAAATATTTACTATCCTAAAATAAGACTACGAAAATATTACAATATATACAATACAAAAAATACAATTATACTGAATCACGTATATTTTCTAATACGCCCCCACAAGATGGAGCATATATATTAATGATGCCCATCTTGGACAAATGAAAATTCAACCGATGAGATGGTAACGGCTTGGTGAAGATATCCGCGAGCTGATTGTGAGTAGTGATATGGTGAGTCCGAATGCTTCCTTCAAGAATTTTGTCGCGAATAAGATGACAGTCCAGCTCAATGTGTTTGGTGCGTTCATGGAAGACCGGATTGGCTGCGATATGGAGAGCCGCTTGGTTGTCGCAGTACAGAGACGCCGCATGGGGATGTAAAACCTGTAAATCAGTCAAAATATATCGAAGCCAAGATAATTCACAACAAGTTGCAGCCATTGATCGATATTCAGCTTCAGCGGAGGAACGAGAGACAACAGATTGTTTCTTGCATTTTCAAGAGATAAGGGAGTTGCCAAGAAAGACACAATAACCAGTGATGGATCGACGAGTGTCTGGACAGGCAGCCCAATCGGCATCGCAAAAGGCGCGAAGTTGAATGTCCGATGTGGAGGAAAGGAGCAAGCCTTGTCCAGGATTAAGTTTTAAATACCGTAATACTTGGTGTGCAGCATTTAAATGATTTAGAGTTGGTTGATTCATAAATTGACTTAAATTTTGTACTGCATACGCAATATCGGGACGTGTGACAGTGAGATACAAAAGGCGGCCAATAAGCCGTCTATAAATACTAGGGTCGTTAAGGGCTGTTCCGGTTTGTTTACTTAATTTGAGATTTTGGTCCATGGGTATTTTCTGGGGTTTGGAACCAATGGTCCCAGAGTCGGCTAAAATGTCAAGGGTATACTTTCGTTGACAAATGTGTATACCCTTTGATGACCGGGCAACTTCAATGCCAAGGAAATACCGCAAAATGCCTAAGTCCTTTATTTTGAAAGTCTGATTGAGAAAGGTTTTAACTGAATTTATTGAATGTAAGCAATTATTAAAGAACGATGATGTCATCAACATATACAAGGAGGGTTGTGAACGATTGATTATTTTGTTTAGTGAATAAACTGTAATCTGCCTTGGATTGGGTGAAACCAAAGGTGATCAGAGAACTGGATAATTTTGAGTACCATTGGCGGGAAGCTTGCTTAAGGCCATAAATACTTTTTGACAATTTACAGACCTGGTTCGGTTCTTTCGTTATGTAGCCTGGAGGAGGTTTCATGTAAATTTCTTCATTTAGGGTACCATTGAGAAAGGCATTGTTCACATCAAAGTGGTATAAGTGCCATCCTTTCACGGCTGCTATGGCTAACAGACATCGTACAGTGCTAAGTTTGGCAACAGGAGAGAAGGTCTCATGGTAGTCCACTCCTTCCTGTTGGGTATATCCTTTTGCAACTAATCGACACTTGTATCTTTCGATACTCCCATCACTTTTGAGTTTCAATTTGAAAACGTATCGACATCCGATAGCTTTCTTTCCTGGAGGAAGGTTGGTGATAATCCATGTGTTATTAGACTCTAGTGCATTTAGTTCTGCTTTTATAGCTTTGCGCCAATTGGGGTCTGACATAGCTTGAGCATATGTGTTCGGTTCAATTTCGGATGAGACGGAGTTTGAAAAAGAACTATATCCCGGAGATAATTTGTGATAAGATATGTAATTTTCAAGAGGATAAGGCTTACCGGGGATGCCGTTTGTTCGGACAGGTGGAGTTTGGAGTGCATGATTACAGTGGAAATCTTTGAGATATTGAGGAGCTTTTCTAGTTCTAGTGGTTCTACGAAGAGGAGTTTTATCATTTACGGGGGATGGCAATTGTGTGTTAGTTTCAAGGGTAGTGTTGTGTTGCGGATGGCAGTCCGAACCTCTCAAAGTGGTTTCTAATGGTGCTTGAGCAGGGATTAAGGTAGGTTGTTCTTCATGATTGTGAAGTTCCTCAATTGGTGGTTGGTTGTTAATGCTATCTGAATGTTCCACAAATTCAGGTGATTGTTGAAAAAAATCAGATTCTGTGGTGGCAGGATGTAACTTATCATGATCTATTTTGGGGACAGTTCTATCATTACTTTGTTTAAATGGAAAAATATTTTCATGAAATGTGACATCCCTAGAGTAAAAAATGTTGTGGTTATGTAAGTCAAGCAGCTTGTACCCTTTAACACCGAAGGGATAGCCCAAAAACACGCAAGTTCTACTTCTGGAGTCAAATTTTCTTCGTTCACGAGACAGTGTGGAAGCAAAACACAAACAGCCAAAAATGCGTAAATGATCATAATTTGGTTGGACTCCAAAAAGAATCTCATATGGAGTCTTATTTTCAAGTACGGGAGTGGGAATTCTATTTATAATATAGGCGGCAGTTAGAATGCAATCACTCCAATATTTTAGTGGAAGATTTGATTGAAATCTAATGGCTCTGGCAACATTCAATAAATGTTGGTGCTTGCGTTCAACAACACCATTTTGCTGTGGTGTTTTCACACAACTATATTGGTGAATAACACCCTTTTTACTGTAGAAATCTCCCAGACTGAATTCGGACCCATTATCAGTGCGAATAATTTTAATGTTGACATCAAATTGTGTTGTAATGAGGTTATAAAAAGCCTCTAAGCACGTTTTTGTGTCAGATTTTTGTTTCAGAAAATAAATCCAAGTACTTCTTGAAAGGTCATCAACGATAGTCAAGAAATATTTGTATCCGTCGTATGATTCTTCTGAAAAGGGTCCCCATAAGTCACAATGCACCATAGCAAATAAAGTGTGTGATTTATGGATGCTGGGAGTGAACGGAAGACGTCGTTGCTTAGCCATGTGACAAAAGGAACACGGAGTGTTATTAAAAGATTGCAATGCTTCTTTTACAACAGGATCATGTATCAATTTAATTCTAGAATAAGATATGTGACATAGTCTAGAATGCCATAAATTAATTGGTAATGAAACAATATTGGCAGCGGGCTTCACAATTTGCTTTGAGAATTTGCAGAGAAGGCCATCTAAAGTACTTGGATTCACCTCACTGTTGAGCATATAATATAGACCATTTTTTTCTTTACCCATCCCAATCGTGGTCCAGGAGGCAAGGTCCTGAATCAAGCAATGGTTAGAGAAAAACACTGTACAGCAATGGGCAGAAGTAGTAAGAGCTTTCACAGAGAGTAAATTGAATCTGAATGAAGGAACACATAAGACGTTGGTGAGTGAAATCCTGGCGGTCAATTTAACTTCACCAACGTAAGATACAGGGACAGTACTCCCATTGGGCAGCTTCACAGAACTCCCAATGGCAGGCTGTTTACAACGAAACAGAGAGGGGTCGCAGATCATGTGATCTGTGGCCCCGGTGTCTATAATCCAAACGCAGTTTTCATTATAAGCATGAGGCACAGAGTAAAAATTAATACCCGTCATGTTACCCGTTCTGGACTGATCGCAAAGAGGATCAAAATGGGTCGCAGTTTCTTTAGCTGTAAGGGCAGAGCCAGCAGAATCTTTGGACTGCAGCAGATTCATGAGTTGCTTGTATTGACTTTTGGTCAAGGCAACTTTGTCATTTTCATTGCCCTCGTGGTCAGCAATGGTAGTAAGGCTGGAATGGTTGGCCGAGAAAGTATTCATTCCAGACTTACCATGTTTTGGATTAAAGGGGAATCCATGAAGTTGATAACATTTATCAACGGTATGACCAGCTTTATGACAGTGAGTACAAATAGGCATTTCGGCATTCCCGGCCTTAAAACATTGTTCAATGGTGTGTCCTGAGACACGGCAATGGACACAAAAGGGTCTGTCTTTCTTCTGCACAGAATTATGTTTCACAAACCTTTTAGAGTTAGCGGCAACCCGTAAAGCCATTGGCTCGGGGTGAACAGGCGACAACATCTGGTGATGTTTTTCTTGTTGCTGTATAACAGAGAAGACTCTGTTTATGGATGGAAGGGGATCCATCAACATAATCTGGTCTCGAACGTTAGTATAAGCATCATTTAAACCCATTAAAAAATGAATCACGCAATCCCTCTGATAGCGTTCGATCAGAACTTTTAATTTTCCACATGTACAATCTGGGATGGGGTCGTAAATGAGAAGTTCATCCCAGATTGCTTTCAGTTTTCCGTAGTATAAACTTACCGGATCTTGCTCTTGTGAGAGTCCAGCCAACGATTTTTTGAGTTGAAAAATACGGGGTCCATTTTGCTGGGTGAATCGATCCCGCAACTCTTTCCAGATGTCGAAGGCATCGTCAACAAAGACAACGCTAGACTTAATGGAAGGGCTAATGGAGTTTTGTATCCAAGATACAATCATATCATTGCATCGTCCCCAAGCTTCAAAAAGGGGATCGTCAGAATCGGTGGGTTTCGGAACATTACCATCGATAAACTGGAGTTTATTTTTGGCCCTCAAAGCTCGACGCATGGTTCTGGACCAAGTGGAATAGTTATCGGTGGTAAGCAAATCAGCGACTAAAGTGACCGCAGGGCTATCACCGGGCTCCAAGCGAAACGGATTTGTGGGATCTGCAAGATTTTGAAACCGCAACCAATTTTGGTTGCAGATCTGAGTAGGAAGATCGACGTTGGACGTATCGTCTGAAACAGGGGGATGTGATTCCATCTCTCTGATACCATGTAAGAATTGGCAATAGGGTTTCAGCAGATCAAAGCCAAACGAAGACGATGAGAATCGAGGGCAAAGATGGAGAAGACAGCGTTGCCATTAATGTCTTTTTGTAAGTTACAATGCACACACCGCACGAGGTAATATAAAGCTGCGAAGGCAGTGAAGGAAATAAAAACAAGAAAGGAAAATATCAAGAAAAGAAAACGGGAAAAGAAAATATCCTAATACAATAAAAATAATCCTACCCTAAAAAGCATTAAATAAATATTTACTATCCTAAAATAAGACTACGAAAATATTACAATATATACAATACAAAAAATATAATTATACTGAATCACGTATATTTTCTAATATCATTCCCTTCAAATGAGCAAATGCAGATCTTAAATGTCATGAAGAACATTGATGGAACATGAAAACCAAGTTGAAGATCTTAAACGCAGATCTTAAACCCATCATGTATAGCCACCAGTAGCCAAATGACAAATGTATGCAACTCGAAGATGCTTATAGATGGCCTGTGTGGAAATACTCATTGTCACTGCCATGGTAGGAAGAACACTTTGATCAATTGGTTCAATTATGTGCTCATTCTAAAAACCATATTGATGCGTCTTTAGATTTGAGTTGTTGTACGGGTTAGAAAACTGTTCGTTCTTTCGCGTCGGGTCCAATTAGAGCCGATCCGGTTCCCGTTTCTTTAAACTTAGATCCTGCACAATACAATTAAAAATAAGAAGTCAGAGAGTCAATGGGACTCGCTCCTCAATATATCATCCGACGCTCAAATCAGATATTTTTTCAAGAGAATATAGAAAGATGCGATGATGTAAAATAATGCGTGGATGCATGTAATGGAGGATTGAGTGTGAATGCGCCCGGTTGAGGGGAAGATTAAAGGTGCACCCGATTGAGGGGTGGGTGGCTTAGAGGTGCACCCAATTTAGGGACGGCTCATGAAATGTGCTCTGGTGAGGGAGACTTAGAGTATTTTCACTAGAGACTGATTGATACATGGAAGAGCATAGCGGACCCCCGAGGGGAGTGACTGAGCAGAGGCAGGAATGACGTCTTGGCGATGACGATGGAGGTAGGGACTTTGTAGAGTCTCCCTTCCATATCCAGGCAAAATGGCCCTTTATGCCCCACTTCTTGAGTTGACTCCACTGAATATATAGTAGAGGATTCGGTATAGGGGTGAGGCCCTCAAGGACGCCAGTTGGAATAAGAGTAGGAGAAAGGGACATCTTGAGAATGTGAGATTTGGCATGCCTTTTGGGTCTTTGCCTTGGTTTGCTTCTTGCAAGGTTTTTCTCTTCTCCCTTCTGGTTTCTGAACTTTGCTAACTGTTGTCTAGGTCGTCAATGACATTGGTCGTTGAGGACTGGCGGAAGACTTGATTCCGATGGATGCACTCAATGGGGAGCAGTTTAAGAAAGAGAGGAAGAATGATCGCACTAGGAGTCAGTGGCCTTGAGGGGGATGGAGAACTCTTGACCTTTTTGTGTAATTAGTGCCAGAATCGTTACTCCCTTAACCTCTCATTTGTATTGTTTTCTTAGGGTTTCTTCTCTATGTGCTCGAGCTCCTGAATATGTGTCCTCTTCCTTCTGCGAGAGGGTGAAGGTTGCTTGGACGCCAAGGCTCGCGGGTGCCTGACAAGGCAACCCTGGATATCGGCAGATATTCCTTCCTTCTTCTAGGCGATTCACTGGCAACAATTATGGCGGTTGTCATTTTAGGAACGATCGTGCGTATGTGAGCAGATATTCTTAGAATATCTGTCAAACAATTTCGACCGGTTATGGTAAGTTGCTTCAATGTGAAGGAATAGAATCGTAGGCCGTTTTGATTAGGCCGACTGAATTGGTTGGCGCACTGTTCAGATTCTGAGCTTGCCCTTTCTGCTTGTGAGCCTTCTTTTTGGGCCGGGACTTCCCAACAGCCTTTTTGCTGTGGGCCTTGACATCCGGATCGATCCATGGGTAATGAATCCATCACTAACCCTCTATTTCGGGTGGTTCAAAATTTTTAACCCCCGACATATTTAGGATGGGACGCTGCCTATAGGTCTATGCGCTTCTCTGTTGCTCTGTCTAGTAGGATTTGGTGGCGATTTTTTGGACTTCACCAATTTTCTGGTAGACCATATGGCGACGTGATCTTCCATAATAATGGTATGCTGATCTCCTCTTCTGGCTATAGGTAAAGGGGTTTGCAGCACCTCACTCCCCAAATCTTTCCCACCAACTGGACGGTGTAAATGTTTGGAGTGGGCATGAAGCCTCCACAACTACCCACCAGAGTCGATAGAGATTTCGGCTCAATGCTGGATGTTGTTGCTATAGGCACATTTGAGATCTGTTTTGGTTTTCCTCTTTTCATCCTACCACCTTCTAGCTTCACGTAGCATTGAGTGGGACCAGTTTCCTCCTTTGCTGGTTGGCGACGGAGGGCCTTTGTCGGAGCTTGCTGGTGGGGAAACATCCCTAAGTTCATGCTAGTCCTCAGGGCCATCGATGCTGCACTGGGCCTGGTGTATGAATCTGTGTGACTGTGGCCGATTTCAGTGGACACTTCCCAAGATGGAATCGATATGTCATGCCTCGCTCTGGCTAGCGAGGACTTTGGTATGTGCTTCCTGCTTTAGCAGCAGGAGGGCGGCAGTGCACAAGATCCTTACTTGCTCAAGCGTGTTGCTCTCTCCTCTGAAACATTTTTCTGGGGATGTGCACTTGCTTCCCCTTTGGGTTGCTCACCCCAGCTAAGCAAGGTTTCAAAGTCAGATCGTCATTCCATATACTTTTATTCCTTTATGATGATGTACATTCGTTGTCTAGAGCTTGTACTTTGTAGAAAGGACCTGACAAATGGTACTACTAAGTACTTTTGTCTTTATGGCTCCAATGTTCTTATATGGTGTGAATGATTGGAGCGTTCGGAATATTTGTCCTCTGCTGCTTAAGTTATATTGTCTTGGTAGTCCAGTGTTCTGGAAACTCATTTTTCTGACAATTCGGCTCATAGCTACTCGACTTTGCCACTGACGGGGACAGGGGCTGGCCAAACTCGTCTCGAGTCTGCCAGGGCCATGTGCTATTGATCTATTGTTCTTGGAAAATGACATGTCAAGTTGTTATGACTAGCATTGCGCTGCCGAGTAGCGGATCTGTGCGCTAGGACTGCTGGCTGTCAATACTTTGCACAGGGGTTGTTTCGTCGGTCATCATGACAAGGCAGCGGATAGATGCGCTGCATCACCCGAGGGTGAGGGCACGTGGAGAGGCCATTATGAGGACATGCTGCTTCAGCATTTCTAAATGACGTTGCTACTTGGTTAGGGCATTGTCTATTTAAGTGCTAGCCCTCAACCATTCTTTTTATCGTGTGGCTTCCGCAGGCATCTCTACTTTTACTACTGCCTTCTGGATGGGTGATCGAGACATTATCGACATTCCAACTTTGATCGCCTTGGCACGAGGAGAGTCATCTTCGTCTTTCCCTGGAAGGAAGTTGGGACGGGTGAACGGTGGAGGAAAACAAATAAGAGTACTCAGTGAATGGAGCCATGTCAGAGGAAGGACGTCACCCGAGCTCTCCACTCCTATAGCCTCATGGCGCCTTGAGGGCACCTCTAGTCTCAAATCCGTTGAGTGTTCTCGTTAGGTATGCCCGTCTAGTTGAAAAGTAGTACAGATCTCTGTATATATGTTTTATCGATATCATCTCTAGTTGACCCCTCTTTTCTGTTTGACAGCCTCAGAGGGTGTCTCGCTGGTTGAAGAAGGCCGTGCTCTTACAGGGAGACGATATTGCTTGCTTGTTACGCAAACATACCGATCACGTCATCGAGGAGATGAAGCACTGGGTTTATGCTGCTATCGGGGACACACTGCAAAATTAAGCATGTGCCAACCACCATGACCAGGCTCTATTTGAGTCTAAGGTGAGATTAAGAGAGCTCTACGAGGCCCATGCCCAAACTATGGATAGAATCGCATCACTTGAGGGTGAGCTACAGACTAGGCTCTATTTTGAGGAGGTGGTCTCAATCATGGAAGAGCGGTTTCAGGAGAGTATCCATTTTTGCAGACAGATAGTCTCCTTGGTTATGCTTGACTTCTCCGTTGGCTTTCTAGACTTGAGAAATGTTGGAGCTTCTCACCACTCTAACCTAATTGACTTCCCGATAAGAGAGGGTAGAGGGCCTGTGCCACGTTCTCCGAGGGACCCTCGGACTATAGGACAATCATTTAGCTATACTATAAGTGTACATAGCATCTTGTATCTTTTGAGGCTGTCAGATGCCTTCAAATATGTATATCTTGATTCCTTAGTGAAGTAGCTAGATCGCTTCGATTATTGTTACTGACATTTCTATTCGGTCTCGGGATTTTTTGTTCGACATTGTGCTACTCGGTGGCTAAGTATTGTTGCTAAGGCACCGCAGAATCCGATGCTGACCACTCGCTTTGACCGTAGGCTACCTGAACTTTATGTGAGGTCCAAAATCTTATTGAGGAGAAATCTCAAGCTTTGGATTGGATCACATTGCTGTGAGGACACGATTTGGGAGTGAACAGTAAGAGAGATGGAGAGTTGGGTAGCACTGTTGACATTGTTGCCATCGGGGTCAATTTGGTTGTGCACTCTAGGCTGCGCTTGCTCCTGCTGGGAGGAGGTTGTGGCACTGGGAACATGTGGTTGATGGCTAAGCCTTGTGGCTATCGTCATTGGGTTTTTGCTAGCCAAGGCCGTCGCCCACATGTACCTTCGGCGCTCAGTCCGATCAGAGAACGTCGTGATTTTCATGCGTCTGATTCTAGTTTGCCCCCACTGTAGACTGATGGTGTTTGTCACTTAAGGAGGGAGTTGCCACACTCATACTGCAAAGCTCTCTAAGGTTTTGAGTTCGACTGCATATGGGCCGCTCAGTGATGGACTAATATTCAAGCTTGACCGCATATGGACCACTCAGTATGGGATCGATGTTCAAATCTGACCGCATATGGGCCACTCGATATGGCACCGAGGTTTAAATTCGATAATCTTTGGGCCACTTGGTTCAAGATTGAGGTTTGGTAGCTGGTGAATGGGAATTCATCCGACTTAGGAACATTCTAGGTCGTTTGATTTTATACAATGTTACGTAAGTATTCGTACGAGTAGATAAACAATAAACAAAGAGTTATTTGATTGATTAGAGTATGATTCAAGCACTTAGTATGATGTATGCAATGCTTACATGGATTTGGTGTGGAATCGTTATTAGTATTTATGGTGGATGGTGCGTTATGCCCTTGGGGCTAGTAGTCGCTATAGTCAACACACGACCTGTAGATTTCGGGGGTGGACTTTAGTAATTGAGAGAGAAGTGTCTTCCAACGTGGAATAATGGGCACTCAAGACAGTTTTCGACACTACGCCGAAAACTTACGATTCCAATGGAACCGAATAGAGGGCAAAAGTGATCTAGCAGAGATGCCAGGACAGAACTTTTTTTGAGGGACAAGAGGTGTTGTTTCTGGATACTACGAGAAGATGGTGATGACCGAGTCCTCATCCTGAACGGTTACTTGGCTAGGTCGCCATAGTGTCTTCTGAGGCCGTAGAGTTTCTTCTCTAGTAGGGGTCTCTGCCGCTGCCAGGAACGACATGGGCTATGTGGCTCTGGGCTTTCATTTCATAGCTTATAACTCTGTTGGTCTTTTAGACGACGCTAGGCCCTGTCACTCATAGCCGCCCAAGCCACAAGGTCATTAGGCCATTAGCTCTTCTGCGGATACTAGTCCGCACTGATTAGATGGGGTGCCGGAGGGCGGAGCCCCCAGCATAGCATCTTCAAACAGATGCATGTTGTTCGAAAAGGTTGTTGATCCGTACTCTAAATATCTACACGCCCTAGGGCCAGTTGTCAACATAGTTACCCGATGAGGGGTCTCGCCATAAGGTCGTCTCTGGCTAGTGCAGCGGGTAATTAGTCAAGCATGTCAAGCCCCAATTGTAAACATAGTGACAGTTTCTGCATGATCTGATACTTCGCATGGGGCCAATGAGGGGCATCCTCATGGGACCAACATTGCCAAGCCCCCGGGTTAGGCCACTTGCTCCAGTGATGGCCAAACACTGGCCATCGCCGATCATCTCTTTGGTCAATCCTCTAGCTCCTGTGAGGGGACGGTTGGATACCTGTAAGTGCTACAGGAGTCTTCATTGTGGGCATAATATCGCCAGTCATCTCGAGAATGGTAAATGTATCACCGCTTTGGGCTTTTGTCCTGTATTTTGGAACCTAGTCAATCTTTTACACCGGGAGTGAGCCCTATTGTTCGGATCCTCCCAAATACCGAGGTCGTTAAACAAATAAGATTTTTCTTGGCGAGTAGTCTTTTTCTTCGGCTTCTCCTTTTGAGAGTGTTGAGATTTGTGTATAGGAAGAAGGAGCCCTCAGCCACCGGCTGTCAAGGTGGGTGCATTGGACCCATAACCACTTAAGCATGATTTCCAAGGAAGATTGAATATCGCCATGGCTACCCGTAGGTTGTCTCCATTGAGGCGATGTCTCTGGCTGACGTGTTGGTTAGATTATGAGTACAGATAGCACTTATTTGTTGATGTGTAACCTTCTGGTGTTGGAAGGGAGAGGTGCTCGGCCAACAAATAGGTAGCGTCTTCTGGCATGGGAGGCCGTGCACAGGGGGCAAAGCTCTCTACACCTAAGGGTGTCCCGATCTTCTACTTGTCTCTAGCAACTCAGTCGGTTGTTTGGCTACGGTTGGGCCTTTTCGCCTGAGCTGTTTGGGTCTCGAGGTTTTCAGGCCACTGGATCCTCTAAGAATACTGGCTCTCTCTAATCATTTAGAGGTTGGTGGGTGGAGCCCCTAGCGTTACATCTTTGGGTGGATGCGAACAATTTGGGGCAAACATGATGTTGATGTTGGATTATAGGTTGCCATAGTGTGGGCCCATACCCAATTGATAGCACAGTCGAGCGAGTTCAATACCGAGATGAAGTATTGTGGTCTTTGTACTTGCATTGAGCTACCAAGCAGCCATTTTGAAGGTCAATTGGGAGCCGAGTCTGATGGGCGATCAAGCAAAGCCTAGCCCGAGGAGTAACCGGGGTGTTGAGGTGGTGGATAGCTGGACTATCAAATCCGACAGACGACCAAACTGCTGGATCGGGGTGATCGGATTGCCAAGTCAAGATGACCAGATTACTATCAGTTCATTCTAAAGTCGGATTAAATTGTGGACCAATCAGACAGGCCGAATTAGATTGGGTCGCTAATCAATCAAACCAGTTTGATGCCGGACGGGATCCAGATTGATCATGCAGGTCGGATGCCGAATTGAATCCTTGACCAGTCAATCTGGCTAGATGCCAAACTAGATTTCCGACTAGTCAAGCTGAAGTGGATCATTAGCCTTTCTGTTTGGTTTCGGGCATATCACATCTGCTTGCCGCCAATTTGTTGTCCTCGAGAAGTGGGGTGTAGTTGCCTGAATACCCAGTTGAATAGCGAGTGCTTGCACACTTGGGGTCGTTCGTCTGCCCATGTGGCTACCCAATGAGGGATCATTACCATGGATGACTACACATCCGACTAGTGTACTGGATTGTACCCAAAATGCTGACAGTGCTTGTTCTTATAGTTGAGGAGGAAGAATTTTCAATAATTTTCACAGATGGTACCAATGATACATTCCTAAATTTAAATTATTGTATGGATTAAGAAGTTACTCGATCTTTTACGTCAAATCGAACTAGAGCCAATCTAGTCCCCGTCTCTTTGAACCTGAACCCTGTACAACATAACTAAAAATAAAAGGTTAGAGAATTAGTGGAACTTACTTATCGATATATTCTCTAACGCTTAAATTAGATATTTTTTTCAAATAAATAGAAAGAAATGAAAATATAAGAGAATGTGTGGATGCATGTGATGGGGGATTGAGTGCGAGCGTACCCGACAGAGGCGCAGTTTAGAGGTGCATCCGATTAAAGGGCAGCTTCAAGGTGTACCTAACTGAGGGTTGACTCAGAGTTGTGCCCGACTTAGAAGTGGTTCATGAGGTGCACTCGGGTGAGGGCGACTTGGAGTGTTTCCACTTGAGACTGACTGTTGTATGGAAGGGCATAGCGAACCCCCAAGGGAAGTGATTGAACAGAGGTGGGAATGACCTCTTGGCAATAACGATGAAGGTAGGGACTTTGTAGAGTCTCTCTTTCGTCTCCGGGTGGAATGGCCCTTTATCCCAGCTTCTCAAGTCGACTTTTCCGGTCATATAGTGGAAGATTCGGTACGGGGGTGAGGCCCTTACAGAAGCCAGTTGGAGTAAGAGCAGGAGAAGGGGACATCTCGAGAATGTGAAAGTCGGCGTGCGTTTTGGGTGTTCACCTTGGTTTACTTCCCGTAAGGCTTTTCTCTTCTCTCTTCTGGTTTTTGAACTTTGTTGTTTGTCGTCTAGGCCGTCAATGGCATTGGTCGCTAAGGGCTAGTAGAAGACTTGATTCTGACAGGTACGCTCAATGAGGAGCGGCTTAAGAGAGAGAGGAAGAAGGATCACACTAGGAGTTAGTGGCATTGAGTGGGATGGAGAACTCTTGGCCTTTCTGTGTAATTAGGGCCAGAATGGTTACTCCATTGGCCTATCATATCTATTGTTTTCTTAGGATTTCTTCCCTATGTGCTCAAACTCTCGAGTGTGTGTCCTCCCCTCTTCTGTGAGAAGGGAGTAGATATATAAAGGGTGAAGGTTGCTTGGGCGCCAAGGCTCACTGGTGCTTGACAAAGCAAACCCCGAATATCGACAGATATCCCTTTCTTCTAGACGATTCTCTGGCCACAATTATAGCAGTTGTCATTTTGGAAACGATCATACGTACATGGGCAAATATTTTTGAAATATCTGTCTGGTAGTTTTGACCATTATGGTGAGTTGTTTAAGTGTGCGGAAAGAGGATCAACGGCTATCTCAATTGGGCCGACTGGGTCAGCTGGGCTACTGTTCGGGTCCTGAGCCTGCCCATTCTGCTTGCGGGCCCTCTTCCTAGGCTGAAACTTTTCAACAACCTCCTCACTGTGGGCTTTGATATTTGAGTCGATTTATGAGTAACGGACCCATCACATATGATGATCAAAAGTACAAGAAAATTCTAATTCAGAGGGAGCTCACTTGTTTCTATTTGCATGTTTCTATTCTTCAATTAGAATAAATGTCCATTATCACTAGGAAAAAGGAAAGATGATCCATTGACTTAGGAAGGCATAGAAACAACTTATTTAAAAACCTGAATTATGTTTTATCGCAAAACATACACCACAGAATAAATCAAACAAGCAGTTGGTCGCCAAAATCAAGAAAAAAAAAAGTGAGAACAACCCATTTAGGATCAGAATCTGACCATCTTATAATATGGTATTAAAATGACTAATCCCTTCATAATATAAATGTCATTTTTTTTCATAAATATGTTAACCAATTAAAAAAATAAATTTTTAAATAAAATATAACTAAATTGTTTAAAATCATAACCTATGAATATTTTAATAAATTCATAGTGGCGAATACTTCTAACATCAGACGAGAAATCATGGGAAAAGTGCAGAGGGAAGAATTTAAGAGAAGAACCAACAATTGCGCAGATTTTCCATAAGCCTTTATAACGCAGATCCGCAACTAAAAGGGAGCCATGAAAATTCTACATAAAATTATTGCAATCGACAAATTAGGAAACATACATAGAAATCAAGTACAAGAACACGGGATTGAAAATTATTACTAAGGAATTTCACAGAGAGGGGGGAGAAAGGGAGAGAGAGACCTGAGAAGATCGGCGATCGGGTTGTGAATTGCACTTTCTCTCGTCGTCTTCAACTGCATTTTCGAGATTTTGTTTGAACTTGTTTTTGCTGTGAGTCATCTCTTCCTTTCTTTTAGTTTTTTCTATTGATCTCGCCAAGGATTCCATGATTTTTGATCTTTCAAACTGCCTTACGAACGCGAGGTAGAATCAAAATTTATCCATTTTTTAGGGTTTAGGATGTTCGAACTGGAAATTGAGATTGTCCATTTTTAATTAGGTCAGTGTGAATTGGGATCGAGCAGAAAAGCCATTGAAGAAGGATGGAGTTCTTCGATGACCGTTAGACACGTCCAGTTCAAGTGATTGATTGACGTGCAGGGCGGCGACGTACAATCAATTAAAGCCATCGTATCCGACCGTTGCAGGTTTGAACTGTGGCTGACCAATCAATTAATCCAAGAAAGAAATAATACTTTTTTGTTTTTCTTTTTAATTTTTATATTAATACCAATTTCATTTCATATTAAAAAACTCAAACAAAATTTAATCATCTTCAAAACCATAAACTAATATCTAATGATTATAATCTCATGAAGTACAAAAATTTTAAAATTTAATATCAATTTATGATTATTTTACAATAATTTTAGTGAATTTTTATATATAATAAAATTGCATTAAATAGAAACTAAAAAATATATTTAAAAATAAAGTTCAAAATAAGTTGTTTTTTCCACCAATCATGATGTCTTTGGCTTCTACAATTTTTATTTTATTTTTAAATAATTTGAATGTAACAAAAACCCACATCAAATATATGAGAAACTATAACATAACTTTTACATTTATGGCACATTTAATTTTAAAAAATAAATTAAAAATAAAAAAATATTGGCATTTATATATAAAAAGTGAGTTGTAGATGGATTATAAATTGATATATTTTTACATAAAAAAAACTACCGTGTCATATTAATTGACAAATTATGATATGTATAGTGATTTTTTTTCTCTTACGTGTATAGAGTTATTTGGAGATATTATTTAAATATTTTTATGTGTTTTAATTATTTTTATAATATTATGAGTGTTTATAAGAGACTTAAATATATCATAAATTATAAAAAAGTTATATCTCATAAATATTGGCTGTGACATAAAATAATACCAACTAATAAAGTCTACATAGTTTCCTCAATATGAGGTATGTGTACAATCCATCCACTTTAATATTTTCTTTAAGATTATAAGTATTTATAAGAGATTTATATATTATATTATTTAATAACATATTTAATTATTAAATGTGTTGTGTATCAGGAATTCAGGTTGTCCTATGGATTAGGGGCCGCGAACAGATCTTTGTGCTGGTCGATCTGATGCGGATTCAGTCTCCATAGCCTTGAGCCTGAACCTGTGCAATGCAATTAGAAATGAGAGGTTAGAGGACGGCGAAATTTGCTCCCATCATAAATCCTTCGACGCTCAAATCAGATGTCTTTCCAACAATATAGAAAGATATATTGAGGATACATGCGTAGTGGATTGAACATGAATGCGCCCTATTGATAGACGGCTTAGAGGTACACCCGCTGAGGATTTCTTAAATCTAATCCATGTTGAGGGGTTTCTTAGAAATATGGAAGATAGGCTTCCTGAAAGAGAGAGAGTCCTCTTGAAAGAGGATAATCCATTTGAGATGGATGGCTAGCATCTTCAAGTCATGCCTTGTAGCCGGAGTGGGTGATTCATTTTCTCCCTTTTCTCATCAGCCCTTTTGATCGTTTCAGCCGTTCCCCATTTCCTGGATTTTTTCTCTCTGGCCGTTTCGACTGTTTTTCTCACCCTAGTCCTTTTTTCTATGCCTCTCCTATCCTCCTTCGGATAAGAATGAACAGTTAAACTAGTGTGGATGCATGTGCTCGCTTTATGGGCTGAATTATCGAGCCGTTGGGCCCTCTTTGGGCTAAATTTCATTGAGCATTTACTTTATCTAAACATTTTTCTTAGGCCGGGTTTACCGAACCCATCACTAACCCCTTATACTAGGTGGTTTGAAATTTTTAACCCCCGGCATGTTTCTGATGGAATGTTGTCTGTTTGACTTTGTTGGCTTACCATCTTTGAAAAATTTAATTTTCAAAATCTGACTTTTTTTGAGCCGCTCGGTGATTTAATCGAGTTTTAAAATTTGACCTCTTTTGGGCCGCTCAGTGATATAACTGAGATTTAAAATTTGACCTCTTTTGGGCCGCTCGGTGATATAATCGACGTTTTAAAATTTGACATCTTTTGGGCCGCTCGGTAATGTAACCGATATTTGGAATTCGACCTCTTTTGGGCCGCTCGGTGATGTAACCGAAGTTTTAAAATTTGACATATTTTGGACTGCTCGGTGATGTAACCGAGGTTTTAAAATTTGACCTCTTTTAGGCCGTTTGAAAATATGCAATGATATGCGAGCACTCCTAGATTGGAGGTGGAATTATAGTCGGTGTTCAAAGTAGATGGAGTGCGATGTTCTTGGAGTGGTGTAGTCCATATTGCTCTTAGCTTTCGTCAATACTTAACTACTGAATCAATTTCCGGGCCACTATAAGGCATTGTCACTAGTGGCCACTTGGGCTACAAGGTGATTAGTCCACACGGGCTTTTTTATGAATGTTGGACAGCCTTAATTACGTGAAAGTTGAATGGGGAAACCCCCAGCGTAACATCTTGGGACTGACACAAATCGAAGCAGTTGAAACTGCAAGTAAACTGTCTTCAAAAGTTGTTGTGTTGGGTTTGGTCACTCATTATAGGATGTATTATTGTGCTCGCCGCATGCGCACGTGGCCTCAAGAGAATTTTGGAGTGAAAATTCATGAATGAACAAAATCCGAACTAAAAATTTGGTGTGGATTATCATCCGGAGTGGAATTTGGTGCACGACAAATCCGGAGTGGCCGAAATCTCCGGAGTGGCCGAAATCTCCAGAGTGGCCGAAATCTCCGGATTGGATAAAATCTAGAGTGAGATGAAATTCCAGAGTGGGATTTTCTGGGTAACAAATCCGGAGAGGAATTTCCTGGGCAGCAACACCAAATTTCGGAGTGATGAAATTTCGGAGTGGAATTTCCTGGGCAGCAACTCCAAATTCCAGAGTGATGAAATTCCGGAGTGGAATTTTCTGGGCAGCAACTCCAAATTCTAGAGTGATGAAATTTCAAAGTGGAATTTCCTGGGCAGCAAATCCGGAGAGGAATTTCCTAGAAAGCAACTCCAAATTCCGGAGTGAAATTTTCTGGGCAGCAACTCCAAATTCCGGAGTGATGAAATTTCAGAGTTAATTATCTTCAGGAATAGATAAATTTCGAGTGTGAACAAATTTTCGGAGTGCTCAAGCTTCTGGAGTGACCACCTTTCAAAGTGATCAAACTTCTGGTGGGATCAAACTTTCGGAGTAGATTTTAACCAGCAGAGCTGCTATCGAAATGGCATTTGAATGCCGGACTGAGCTGCTACAACTCCTACTCTGAGCGTCGGAGTATCTCTGTCGGCTGACAAAGAGAGAGAGAGTCGGAATGCCTTTTGGGCGTAGGTGTAGACTTGGCTGGTAGAGAGATAAAATGCTGGTTCAGCTCACTCCGACTTTTGCACTGGAGTGTATTTGGGTTGCTTCTAGAGTGATGGAGCTCATTAGAAAGAATCTAAACTGGTTTGCTAAGAAACAAAAATATCGAGTGAATCCAAGCGTCTCAGCAGGGAAATGAAATGGAGAGCCGGAGTGCTTGGCCAGCAAACTATGAAACAGAATGCCGAAGTGGAGAGAGAAGCTGATTCTGAGTATGGACCAAATTTGGAACCAGGTGGCACCTGAGTAGAAATCAACCCGAGTGGCTTTCTAGTTGGCAAAAAGTTGAAAGGTCGGTCGAGCTCATTTTGGCACAGGTCCATCATGCCGGAGTGGATTTAGGTGGCAAAATACCCACGGAATGCCTAAGTGGAAATTTACCTGAGTGCCTTTTGTATGCGGGAGTAAAAATAATCGACGGAATGCCTTTTTGGCCGGAGTGGATTTCAACCGACTAGATGCTTGATTATCCAAACCGGCAAAATGGATGCTGCATGCCGGACTGGATCATAGATAACAAATCAGCGAAATGGAGTACTGAATCAAATTCTGGAATGAACTTTGAACCGGTTAAATACCGAAATGCTGTCTTGTATCAAATTCTGAAATAAACGTCGAACTGGATTCCGGTCTAGATCCTGATGCCGGTTTGGATTCCTAATTAGTCAAATCAGGATGCCAAGCTGGGATGTTTATGGCTCTCGTTTGGATGTTTGATCATCCAAACTGACAAAATAAATGTTAAATGCCAGAGTGACTTAATCTGGCTGGAGTGTTCTCAGGCAAACTAGATGTGGGTACCAACGGTTCGTATTTGGTGCGCCAGAGTGGACCTGGACCAGCTGTGTGAGAGAGGAGGTGTAGAGTCGGAGTAATTTGGGCACTGGAGTGGTAATTTGTCGAAGTGTCTTGTGGGCGCTGGAATGGCCGGAATGAATTTTAGCCAAAGTGCATCTGAGCACCATAGTCAATGAATTTCGGACTGGTTGCATCAAGTCAACTTGCTCCTGGTTGGATGCTCGATTCTGGGAGCTAGATTATATGCTTAATAAGCCAAACCGATTAAATGCTGAGTATGAATCCGGACTGAATGCACTCCAATCGTCTGAAATGGCGTGCCAAACTGGTTAAATGAGAGACAGAGAGCCGGAGTGGATTATGCCACTAGAGAATATCTGAGTAGGCCGAACTGTTGCCAAAGTGGATTTCAGCCGAAGTGAATTTGAAACGCCTAATTACCAACCCCATCAGGACGAACACGACTCTATTAGCTGGAGTCTTTCTAGGGACGGTCATTTCTCAATCCGCTTTGCGCATGATCTTTATTGTGCCCCAAAAGGAAAAGTGGCATGGGCCTCGCTAATTTGGGGTCCTTATCATATTCCTTCCCATGCTTTCATTTTCTAGCTTTGCATCCGACGTCGGCTTAGTACGCTTGATCGGGTTAGCAGATGAACTAATATTTCGGATAAATGCACCTATTGTCAAGTTGAGGTGGAGAATCCTGATCACCTCTTCTTCAATTGTGTTTTCACTGGCGCTGTCTGAAAAAAAATGTGCCAAAGAGCGGGGATATCATGGCCATATACTGATTTGCATTCGAACATTCAGTGGGCTGCCAAAAGATGGAAAGGTTCTAACCTTAAAGGGCTATCCTTCCGTCTAACACTGGCAGCGTCGATTTACTATCTCTGAAAAGAACGCAACAAATGGCTTTTCAATGACTCCAACTGGGCTTCTAAGCACCGCTGGTTACTCAGATCATAGATATTATGTGATACTTAGGTGCAATCAAGGTTACAAGCACATTAAGGACCGATGGAACCTTATCCTTTAAGCCTTGGTTCGCTGGGGTTCAGGGATGTCCTAGCACAAGAATGGTTTATTCTGGCTGGCGTTTGGCCTTAGCGAATATTGGTGCTTGGTGCTGATAGTGTGCTTTCTGCTCGGTTTGCGTTCGGGTGGTGAAAAAAAGGGGGGGATTGCACTGGCTAGCCCTGATCTTGTCCGACTGGAGTGTTTCTGGGATTGCACTTGCTGGCTCAGGGTGTACTTCTTCTGCTTTGGTTTCTCTCTTCAAAAAAAAAAAAAAAAAATCCTTTGACCATCCGGTCATTTGGTGTGTTTCGTCGGTCCTGTGGGTTTTCTCTATATTAAAAGAAAAAAACCTTGACCATCCAATGTGTTTCGGTTACTTATGGTTCTTCTTCTTCTTCTTATTCTTCTACTTTTTCTTCTCCAAAAAAAAAAGAAAAAATCCCTTGACCATTCGGTGTGTTGTTCGGTTACTTAGGGGCTTTTCTTCTTCTTTTTCTTCTTCTTCTTTAAAAAAAAAAGAAGCGGTTTGGTCATGCGAGCGTCGCTTTTCTACATGTTCTCCTGCCGACGTATGGTTGGCTACTCCCTTTGGCGCGGACGTTTGGATCCTTGACATGGTGACGACTTCGGGTGCAGATCTATCCCTGGTTCTTTGCCGATTGATGTGACGAGTTGGATTTCAGGACTGACTAGTTGGGGGAGGCTTATCTTTCCTGGATCAGGTTGATTTGCTGCCGACGCTGGGTTAGCTACTCTTCATGTTCTACTACATCGTCTGATCTGTATGATACCTGTTCTCCTGCCGTTGCATGAATGGCATTTTTTCATTGTTTAGCTCTGCAAGTATATTGCTACCGGAGTCTGTTTTTGTTTTCTCTTTAGAATCTTGTATTTCTCGGCTCGGGGTATGCCCTAACGTAGTTATTTATCTCCAATTTATTTGAAAATTGAATATCTGATTTGTATTCTTTCATTTTTATTAATACATTTTAACTACTTACTAAAAAAAAAATTAAAACGCCGTAGTAAACTACGGCCGGAGTGGATCTGAGCGCTTGCTGAGTGAGAATGAAAGCGCCGGAATGAATCCTAGCGGCTGAGTGAGAGAGGAATTGCCGGAGAGGATCTAGGATACGATGATGATGCTAAGCGCCAGTGGAGGGTGGTGCCAACATTGGCGGCGTTGCTGGTCACGGCGACAGCCACAGGCGACGGGGATGGCAGCGACGGCAACCTATGCGAGCGCCGTCAGTGCTCTCTTCGCGTCTCCACCTCACCACATAATCCACCAAAATTTCGACCGTTCACCACAATTTTGCCACATGCAAACACAAGATCAGCGTCGAGAAAGAGGAAGGAAGGATTTACTTGCCTCAATTTGTTGATTTTGCTCCAGTGGTGGCGGTGACAACGATGGTGGGCTCTTGCACCTCATGGCTTCATTATTCCATTCCTTCTCTTGACACCATAGCGCAGAATCGAGGGAGAAACACGGAGAGTGCTTCGCTGGCCTCTGATCTGGGCGGCATCTCCTCCAGTGACGGCAGTCGCCGCCGCTCTGCGCGTCGCTGCTTCTTCCTTCTCTTCCCTCTCTCTTTCTTCTTTTTCGGTTTTGCCTCTGCTCTTCCCGGTGTATTTTCATTTTTTATTTTTGATTTTTCATTTTTTTTTATCAGTTGAGCTGCAGCTTAAATATGTTAAAGGCAACAGGAGCCGATTTGACTTAGTCAAACCGACTGTCGGGCCAAATTTGAGCTTATTATTATTTTTTAGTTTTACTGGATTGAAATGGCCAAAATGCCAAAATAACAAAAGGAATGTTTCCTGGATTGACATTTCATCTAATTCCATTTTATGGATTCCACGGAGGCTTCCCTGCCCTCCGCTTCACTGCACGTCAAGTGCCAACGCAGTCTAAGGAGACTGCCAGAGCCTAATACAGACCGGAGTAGAATAACGGATGAAGACTTCGGACATAGGATGAGTTTTGATACTTCACGGTACTTTTCTTTAACAAATGACCTCCTTTTCTAATTCTTCTTTTTGGGTGTCAGAGGAAGCCCCCAGCATGGCCTCTTCTAACCGGTCTTATTATGTCCTCTGGCCAGGATTATTGATCTAGCGACATGGCTTATGAGTAGAGATCCGAATAGTAAATTGTTCTCTGATACTGCATAAATCTCTTTGTGATCAAAGGGGTTGCCGGCTATTTTGGGTGTGGAAAGGATGTTGCCACTTAGCCTTCTACCTTGAATGAAATTCGATTATTAGAGCCGACTTAGATTTGAATGTTTTCTAGGTAGAGTGCTTCCTTCATTTCTTCTTCTTGAAGTCGCAACCTGGGTGGTTAAAAAAAGAGCCTCCAGAGCAATGTTGGTCATTCCTGTAAAATTCCCGAAGTGGGATTCCAGAATGAAAATTTTGAAGTAAACAAAATTCGGAGTGAATTTCACTTTAGTAGGTTTGGTATTTACATTGGAATGGACTTATGGGTGCCAGAAAATGCTCGAATGGCACTGTAGGCGCTGGTTGGGCAGATAGGAAAATCGGTTTGCCTGTGAGAGGGAGAACCAAAATGGATCCATGTCCTATTGCCTGTGAGAGAAGATTCCGGAATGCTTTTTTTTTTTTTGGTCCCAAAGTGGACAATTGTCAGCATTCCTTTTGCAAGGAGATTCCAAAATGCTTTTTTTTTTTTTTTTGCCCCAACGTGGACAATTGTCGGAATGCCTTTTGCGATCGGCATTTTGAGAGGGAAAGTTCCAGAATGCTTTCGTGTCCAGTGTTTTCAGAGAGGAAATGCCGGTATCGTGACTGTCGGCGTTTCTCTCTTTTTTCTCTATTCACATTGTTCTGTGCTTCGCCCTTTCTTTCCTCTTTCTTTTTTCTCGTCTCTTTCTCTATGAGAGAGAAAATATAGGTTGACTTGCAACCGACGGTTTGGGAGAGGAATACTGATTGTAATTTTGAACGAAATGACCGGTTGGCATTTTGGTGTGAAAATGACCGGTTGGAGTAAAATGACCGGTATGTTTTCTTTTATCATCTCTCCTTCTTGAAGTCGGAGTGTGGGCGTTTGAGGAAATAGCCCCCAATCTTTGATGACCACGTTGGGCACAAAGAGCTTAGAGTAGATGTATTGTACATTTGAGTATTGATTTCTTTCATGAAGAGCGTCTGCCGGTCTCATTCATGACTATTTGCGAAATAGTCAGAGGTGGTGGTCTCCTTGGTAAGAGTGCTCGTATTAGTTTTATTTTTGTGTTTTTTGGTGGTAAAGTTGGCCTTTTGGTCTTTTCCTACAGATTGGAGGCCGCGAATCGGATCTTTGTACTGATCGATCTGATGTGGATCCGGTCTCAAACTTGAACCTGCGCAACACAACTGAAAACGAGAAGTCAAAGGATGGTAAGAATTGTTTTCACCGTAAATCATCTAACGCTCAAGTTAGATATCTTTCCAACAGTATAGAAAGATGTATTAAAGATGCATGTGCAGTGGATTAAACGTAAATGCGCCCTGTTGATAGACGGCTTAGAGGTGTACTCGTTGAGGGTGTCTTAAATCTGATCCATGTTGAGGGGGTTTCTTAGAAATATGGAAGATAGATTTCCTGAAAGAGAGAGAGTCCTCTTGAAAGAGGATAATCTATTTGAGATGGATGGCTAGCATCTTCAGGTCACGCCTTATG
Organism: Nepenthes gracilis; assembly: GCA_033239525.1. NCBI lineage: Eukaryota > Viridiplantae > Streptophyta > Magnoliopsida > Caryophyllales > Nepenthaceae > Nepenthes > Nepenthes gracilis. The sequence continues at coordinate 3,095,220 of BSYO01000006.1, read as the reverse complement.
GTTGGGGGTGATTCCTTTTCTCCCTTTTCTCCTCAACCCTTTTGACCGTTTCAGCCGTTCCCTATTTTCTAGATTTTTTCTCTTTGACCGTTTCGGTCGTTTTTCTCACTGTAGTTCTTTTTTTCTATGCATCCCCTATCCTCCTGAGAATGAGGATTATTTATAGAGGTAGTGGGTAGTTAGATTACCCTTATCTAGTTACAACTGTTTCTATGGAAAAGAATGAACAGTTAAATTGGTGTGAATGCATGTGCTTGCTTTATGGGCTGAATCATCGAGCCGTTCGGCTCTCTTAGGGCTGAATTTCATTAAGCATTTACTTTATCTGGACATTTTTCTTGAGTCGAGTTTACTGAACTCATCAAGATGAAAATATTGTTTGTCCAACCTCTACAGCCCATTTACAAAACTATTATTTATACCTAAAACCAATTAAAATTTTAAAAAAATATAAATTAATAAAATAGACCCTAAATACATAGAAAATAATTACAAATAAATTATAGAATTTAGATTTCTATTCCTATGTAACTATCACATACTTTAAAGTAACTATTACATAAAAAAATATTGAAAGTAACAATTAATTTGTCTAACTAACAATACAATAGAATGATTTTAACAATCAATTAATTTAACTTCATATTTCAAAATTGATTAAGTATTTTCTTGATCAATTACAACATATATTAACATAATATTTTTATTTTAGTTTTCCGAGGAAATTTCGACCCCCAAAAAAAAATAAATAAATAAGAAAATAAAAACCAGCATTTCAGGGCCAAAAGAAGAACGTAAACACCCAAACAACACTAGCAAATATACCTAATTCTACGTGGAGATGTTTTGTTAATATTTTTTTAGTTAATTTTGGAATATATTTATATTTATTTATTATATATTTAGTTTAATATATATTTATTAGTATAAATAATATTTTAGAAATACTTAAAATATATCTCCAATCACTCCAAAAAACGAAAAACATTTAAAAATACTAGTGGGCTCCATGGCCGATCATCTCCCTGTACTGATTCAACGACTCTTGCCTCTGCAACCTCATCTCCTCGTTGAACTTCTTGATAAACGCCTCAACCCGCCGATTCAACTCGTCCTGACTCGGAGACGGCTCTCTCCTCTGCTTACACAAACCGCCGGGAGAGGGGCTCAGCAACAGGGTGTTGTTATCGCCGCCGGCGGCGCGGTCGCTGAACGTCTCGGACTTCTTCATCACGTGAGCAGGGGACGAGTCATGTGGGCCCTCGTATCGGCGCCGACCGTTGGACTCCCAAGTGTCCGACTTTCTCAGATGCCGTGTTAATGGCATTGGGCGACCCTCCGTTATCGTCCGCCAGGTTGCTTCCAGAGTGTCCTGCCGTCTCGGCTTTGATACTCCCAATGCTTTTCCTGCTGAAATCACATCAAACACCAAAGGCCATATTGACAGCTTGCCTAACTCACGATTCTCCGAGGTTTAAATTCAGGGGAAAAAGCTATTTGTGTTTTTGTTTTTCTTATTTTGAAAAAACTTATCTGATAAAATTTAAAATATCGTCTTCTTCTTGAACTGTCAAATTAATAATTGTGGACTGAAAGGTATCATTGCTCAACAGGAATTCTGAAAAAAAAGGCACAAAATTTTGAATTTAGAACCGTTTTGAGTTATCTTTTATCTTTTCCTTTGAAAAAAAGGACCGTTGAGCAAATGGGAAGCTCGGATTTTACTGTTTCCAGACTAGATTCGCAACGCAGTCGAATATTTTCTCTAATCCAAACGTCACCGGTAAATTCCCCGGCGACTCCCCGTTAAAGAATTCGGAATAGTAAGAAATTCATGTCTATCTGGGAATCTTCTGAACATATCACTCTCAAGATACTCGGACGAAGTTTGACCATAAAATCCAAAAGTATTGCTCCAAAACGAGAAGAAGAGATTCAGAGAGACAGATAAATACCTTCTGGACTGGCTTTAGCAGCTTTCCGGTATCCAAATCTCGCAGAAACAAGCGGTTTCTCACTGGAAATGGAAGAATACTCCGCGGCATCTCTTTTCAGCGGCGTCCAAGTAGATCTGGAAATAACAAACTCTTCGCCGCCTCCACAAGTTGTATTCTCCTCTTCCGTCGTCATTGGTTTCATCTCCGAAACCCTCTTCTCCGCCGCATGCTCAATATAACCAAACACGATGGGACCGCTCGGAGCTCCTTCTCTCTCATAAATGGGCTTCTCCGCCGGTTGAGAGAACCGCAGATCGCTTTCAATCTTGATCGGCACCAGCCGGAGATCCGTTTCTTCGGGAGAAACTTCACCGTCCGATTTGTCGGGTTGATGAAGCTTCGAGGAAGCCACGATTGTGAGGATGATGCAATTGAGGACGAGGTAAAGGTACGGAGGCCTGAGCCACGATAGTAGAGAGGACCATAGAACAGGCAGTTCGATGGTGAGGAAGTCTAGCATTATCGGCACGGAGAGCTTGAAGATCACAGCCATTGAGAGAACAGCTGTTGAAATCAACACGAGTTTAACTGATAATAGCCAGCCACTGACCATTTTTTCCCGGCTAAGAAAGCTTCAGTACCAAATCAAAAACCTCAATTCTCCAGTGGCCGAAGCAATTTTTCCGACGACCGAAAATTCAGAGCGTTTTCGAAGAGTGACGAAATAGACGGAGCGCAGGGATCCCCACTTATATATGGGGGAAACGGAGAGTCGACATCATCTGAAGTAATATTTATAAAAAAACAAAAAATATAGATTATCATAATATAATAAATTGCATAAAATATAAAACTTTCACCTAAAAATATTTTCTAACTTATATTTTTATAAATTTATTCTAAATTTTATGTTAGATGGAGTAAAGATGGGAATGTTGGATAGAGTAAGTAAAAGACCAAAAAAATATGTTTAAAAGAACATTAATTTATTTTTAATAATAATAATTCAGTAAAAATAAATAAATAATTTTATAACTAAGAAAATCTAACTTTAGAAGTAAATAGATATTAATTAAATATTAAGATACGATCCACATATCACTTATAGTTCAGAGTGAGGGGGAGCAACACCTATACAGCTTAGAGTTATTGGATTAAGCATGATTTAGCAGTTTTTGTTTTATTTTATTAAAAATCATATAAAATAAAATAATTTTAATTTTTTTTTAAATTTTAATGTGTCAAAATGTTTATATTATGATCTATATTTATTTTTAATAATTTTAATATAAATAAATGTGTATTTTAGTGTATGAATATTATTTTTCAAATGATAAACAATATGAACCAATTAGAGTAGTATACAACTGGTGTATGCTCTATATCAAGTGGCAGATTTCAAAACAGAAAAATATTGATATTTTTAAAATTGTTTTTTTATTTTTATATTAATAGATGTCAAAATTATAAAAATGTAAGAAATAATGATTAAAAAAAACTATTTTAGAGTTTTTATTGTATGCTTACAGCATGACATAGACGTTGCATAATTTACAAACATGTTAAAAAATAATTAAAAATATATCTAAAATATTTTTAGAATACAATAGCCTAATGTAACTTAAAAAATACTTTTAACAAAAAATTGGACCCTACATTGTGGATAAGCTGAAAATCCTATTTTATCGTGCGGAAAACAAAATTTTCAGAGTTTTGCTGTTAATGTTTATTGCTATTTTTTAATAAATTTTTTTTTAGTTCAATGCTATTATTTAACTAAAATAAATCTCAATGCTCTTTCATTTTGGACGCAATTTGAATTTTCGAATTGCTTGCTAACGGCTATAATAATAAAAGATTATATTATCCTCGTGGGATCTTCTTGCCCATCGTTGGGAACACAATAATGACATCACCGACAATGCCTATAATTATTAGCAATTTAATTATAAATAAGTATATAAATAAATATATAAATAAATTTTTATATTATAAATTTTTTTTTTAAAATTTTATAAAATATAAATAAATTATTTTTACGTATATGTAGAGCTGGTAATTTTTTTAAAAAAATTTTATCCTTTTTTAAAAGTATTTCTTGTTATATTTAAAATGATTATAGAAGTGGAAAGACTATAATTAAATTGAATGTCTTATTTATTTATAACTCATTTTTATACAAGAATTTATTTAACTTAAAAAAAAGAGAGAAATGAAAAAAATTTAAGATTGTGAAATAAAATCCTATTTTATCGGTGCGGAAAACAAAATTCCCAGAGTTTTGCTGTTAATGTTTATTGCTATTTTTTAATAAATTTTTTTTTTTAGTTCAATGCTATTATTTAACTAGGTTTTCATATTGCCCTTAAATGCTTAGTTCAATGCATTGTGTACGGTCAATGATTTAAAGGAGCGCAATTTGAATTTTCGAATTGCTTGCTAACGGCTATAATAATGAAAGACCGTTGAGGCCAGCAACTGGGGATTTTGGATCCTCGTCGGATCTTCTTGCCCATCGTAAGGCTGGGATTCGGTACACAATAATGACATCACCGACAATGCCTATAATTATTAGCAATTTAATTATAAATAAGTATATAAATAAATATATAAATAATATTTTTATATAATAATTGTCATATATATTTTTTTGTTTCACAAAAAAGTAATTTGATAATTAAATGATGTATAACTCATATATGATTTTTTATAATTATTTTTTACGTATATGTAGAGCTGGTAATTTTTTAAAAAAAAAATTTATCCTTTTTTAAAAAGTATTTCCTTGTTATATGTTATAAAATGATTATAGAAGAGGAAAGACTCTAATTAAATTGGATGTCTTATTTATTTATAACTCATTTTTTTATACACAGAATTTATTAAACTTAAAAAAAAGAGAGAAATGAAAAAAAATTTAAATTGGCATTATATATAGAAAATAAATTATAAGATAATTATAAATAAATAGAATAAGTATTAATTATTAAAATCCAAATTAATTGCCGAGGGGTCCGATTTCAGAAGAAAAACAAGTCATTTTTCTTAAGTATATTAAAATCCAAATTTAACTCTGAGTACTATAGCTCCCTCCTTGGCCATACATGGAATCTCGATCACCACCTAGCCAGAAGGACCAAGTATCGTAACGGCCCCACTTTCTAATAGCTCGATCTCTTCTCAATGTTCGAAATAAAAGTATTACAGTTTATGCCAAAAGAGTAAGTAATTTTCTTTCATTCTTTTTTTTTTTATCTGAGTTTGTAATAGTTTAAGTATCGAAAATATTTAACCCGAAAATACAAATGTCACCAAAAATAAATAAGAGCATCATTAGGCTCTTTTAATCGCAACGTTTTTGTTTGTAATGTGTAGGATTTAGAAATCTATTGTCCAGATCTAGACCTTCATTGAGACATCTGTATTCTAAGGGATGGCTCAATTCATGTGCACATTAATTACAAGGATATTCGTTATTTCTAACCCAATTTTATCTTAATTATTATCTGAATAAATAAAAGCATATATCTGCATTAACCTAATCCAAATCAACGGTTTCAATTAAAAGAGAGCTTATGCTATGTTATATGCTGTCCAAATTGATGTAAGGAGAATTGCTGTAAGAGCCTTGAAGAGATAAAAAAAAAAATCTATGCTGAATGAATGGTGTGGGAAGAAGGACATGAACCAGTTGAAAGAATTGCTTTCGACCACTATTTAAGAAATCGGAATAAGAGGAAGGGAAGGGTTAAGAACAGAAGAAGAGTGCTTATATTCACCGAGTCAGCACAAGACTTATAATGAATACAATGCCGAAGAAAAAAGAAAAAGAAAAATGTAACTAAAGAAAAATACAACTAAGGAAAATATACAACTAACTAAAATAATAAGGGAGTCCTAAAATACAATATTAACAAAATAAAAAAAATTATATATTTCCTAATAATATAGAAAATAAATTATAAAATAATTATAAATAAATAAAATAAGTATTAATTATTAAAAATGCCGAGGGGTCTGTCAGAAGAAAAACAAGTCATTTTTTAAGTATATTAGAATGCTTATATTGAAAAGCAAAGTACATTTACACAATTTGAGGTATTGTCTCCACAACTATAGCTCCTCTTTGGCCATATGGAATTTCCATCACCACTAACCAATCGTGTCCCACTTTCTAAACTATTAAATATGACCTCTTCTCAATGCCCGGGAAATAAAAGTATTACAGTTTATGCCAAAAAAGTAATTTTCTTCCTTCTTTTTTTTTGATATGAGTTTATAATAGTTTAAATATTCTGAGAATATAACTTAAGTCCTTTTAATCCTTTTGTTTTATGTGTGAACTTAAAATTTTGGAAAATTTGGGACATTAATTACAAAGGCTATTTCTAACCAAATAATTATTATTTGAATAAATCATATAGTCTAATCCAAATCAACATTTAAAAGAGAGCGCTATGTTATATGCTGTCCTGATGTAGAATCTGCAAGAGCCTTGAAGAGATAAAAAATATGCTGAATGAATGGTGGAAGAAGGACATCAATTGAAAAGAGAATCTTTATTCTTAATGCAACAGTTTTGTCCCATTATAAAATATGGTAAGAATAGAATACATATATTTTTATAATGCTTCAAAAGATGATCATATAGGCAATGTAAAAAATGAGCCTATATTGTAAAGAAAATGAGTGGTTTTATAAGCTTTCGTATTTTTTTTTTGTTTGATTTTGGAAAATTTGACATGGGATAATACTTTTCATTAGTCACAAATACACGCTTGCCTAGTACATCTCTTATACTCATTAGTCAGTATCTTTTTAATATTTTCGTCCCAAAAATATATAAAGATATAAAAGTTTTAGAATAAATATCATTTACTATAGAGTAGAATATAAGAGTATGTAGTATTTATCCAACACTCCCTCTCATAAACTCTCCCATAGAGTATGTAATAGCTAGTTGAGGAAGTCACATTCTTATATAAGGGAATAAACTCTATTTATTTAGGATAATATAAAATCAAGCAAGTAATTCAAAATCAGCTGAAGAGATGAAATTAAGAAGTTATATAAATGAGACGTGACTAGTCTTAAAACATAAATAGTAATATGTCAATTAAATTTAAGGTTTAGAGCCACTCTTCCAACCGGATGTGCTTAGAATAGGATAAATATAACCATAATAAGGTAATTAAAAACTTACGAAATATAAATGGCATATAATTTCGTTATTAAAGAAAATAACTAATTCAAGAGAAAAATCATTTAAACTTATCAAGAAAACACATGATCTTGTTAGTAAAGGAAAATTTAAAAATCAACTAAATTCTAGATAAAAATCATTTAGACTTCTCAAGAAAGTAAATGACAAATATAATAGAAAGTAGACTTACAGCTCAAATAGTAAAAATACACTAAAGTCCCTAGCCTACTCTCCTAAAGTGTGACCCTAGAGAGTATACTTTTTGGATTAACCCTCCAAGCTATGGATTTAAGTTTTTGAGATCATCTTTCACCAAATTGAAAATTTTTAAATTGACTCTTCCAAACGAAAAATTCTTGTTTATACATATAAGTCAACTATCAGAACTCCCTAGAATTGTAGACCAAAAATATGTTAACATGTTGCGGGTAAGAGATTTTCGACACAAGTTAGGAGCACCCCATCAAATGGGAATATGGAATTCTCAAAAGGTTGGCAACTCTCCATAAGGTATGACTCACCATAAGTCTTGAAAATTTAAGCCACAAGTGGTTGTTAATAAACAAAATGCTCAATAAAATATAATAAAAAAAATGTTTAGTAGAAACTGATTATTCGTTGGTCTGTAAAAGTAATTTCATAGAATATACAGTGGGAGATACCTGTTTGGTAATAACACGGTTAAATCACTGTCCAACTAAAGTAGTTACCATAACATGTACAATACCGTCCGAGCTAAATTTCAAGCACATCTCAAATGAGGTCATTTCTCAAAATTTTGCTTTAACTTCAAGCTAACTTTAAATCAATAGTGAAACACTTAAAATATGACTGAAAATACAACACTTAATCACTTATTTTGCTAACAAAAGTTCCTAAAACACATGCGCACGTGCACACGCACTCGCATGCGTTCATCCTCTTACATATAAACTTCCTCCCATCTACACCAGAAGCTTCAATTTTCTGAAGTATCCTATTGGGTGCCCATATGGTCATGGCAATAATGCCTAAATTGTGCATCAGGAGCATTATATACATATCAACTAAAAGTTCATTTGGAAAATTGAAGGTTTAGTACATAATCACTGTAAAATGCCCATTAGAACACAGGACTTGGGGAAAGGAGAGCTACACAAATAGACATGTATAGCCATACCAGTAACGCATCATTCCTATGATAAAGAGGATGCAAACACAAATGCAATACTACCAAAAAACTTTATGTAAGCAGAATTACCATTAATCTATCGGTACAAGAAACCAGATCTCAACATATCATCCAATAGAAGTATGAAAACTCCAGAGGAAGAGAACAACATGAAATAAGTTGACAAACACTATCTTTCTAAGTAAAGAACTCTAACTCAATATACTATTACCTGCAAAAGATTATCCTTCCCGAATTTGAGATGTTTACACCAGTAAAATGGTAATCAATCACAGGATAAAATATCAGATTTATGTAGAAAAACTTTAAATATGAAAAATCATGGGCAAAAGAAGATATGTTCACTACTGTAATATGATAGATAATTTCAATATATCAGCTTCTTCTCCATAATTCACATCATGCATAAAATTTAAACAAGAGATTTTATTGAGGTTATAATCTTTATGAAGGCTCAAGATGCAGTCGTTTATTTCTTCCATTAACAAGCAATATCATCTTCTACATAAATCTAGAAAGGCCAACGACACAATGGAAAATCTTATCACAAGATCTTCTCAAAGAAAATTCCCTTCCACAGAAATTATCAATTGTTGATCATAATTTCTATCTATCTAAAAACATTATCACAACATTAATATAAATGCTCGATCTTTGTTCGAACTTAACTACTTTCTGAGCTGAAATGCATCATGTCCAGGCTTAATAAAGCAGTCAAACTTTACCAATAGGCACGCAAGCAATTACTGACTGATATCAGTTGCAAGTATCAAATTAAAGCAACAATTGAGACACCTAGGACGAGCAGAAATTATTCCGAAAAACTGATCGCAGTTACATCCAAAAAAGAGTACTAATACAAACAGACCAAACTCAAACCATTTCCAAAATACGCTGAATCGATTCTGTCGTATGGATGTTTTCGTAAAAATGCAAACCTGAAATCTTAAAATTTAGGGTTTCCAATCGACGCGAGTGTTTTAAAACCGAAACGGTGATCGAAATTACAGACTCACTACGTGTTCGAATTTAACGGCAATTGGAGGGCACGGAGGAGACGACAGCGTTTCAGCTTCCCGGCGTTGGGTGTTTCGATTAATAGTATAAAAAGAATACGTTAGTTTTTAAATTAATTATTATAATTTAATTATTTTAAAATGCGTTGGGTATTTCGATTAATAGTATAAAAAGAATACGTTAGTTTTTAAATTAATTATTATAATTTAATTATTTTAAAATTTTAAAATAATCAAATTATAATTATTAATTTAAAAATAATAATTAAATATAGAAAATGTATCTTTTTATCTAGAGAGATAAAACTCTCCTAATTTTATTTCCAACTTTAGAATGTCAATTTTTTTATGATATCATGGTATATTAATCTGACTTAAAATGTTTTATTAAGAAAATTATCCTCATTTTTAGGTGAAAATAAATTTAGCATATTAATAAAATATAAAATATTTTTAATAATTATACCTTTTAAAATACTATTAGACAATATTCATAATCATGAATTTAAGCTCCTAATTGCTAGGTAAAGTCCTTTTTCCCCATCAAGTCCATCGACTAAACAAAATTATTAGATGTTCCACTAATTTACAAATTATCTATAATTTTTTTAAATATAAAATTCATCAAAATTAAAAAAAAAAATTATAATAGACCACATATATGAATAATAAATTATAAATGAGTTATATATGAATATAAGAAGCAGTATTTAAAAAAATGATAGTTTGAATATTATTCAATAAAAAACCAAATAAGCTATTTTGATCCCTACTTGCCGAGTCGAGAGGCCCTGTGCTGCAATCACGATCGTTTAGCCGCAAATTTAATAGCCAGACAACTTTGCAGGTATTTTCATTTAAAAAAGTCAAAAAGTTATCCGACCGTTGAATTTACGATCAAACAATCATGATTGCGACATGAGGCCCCTGAACTACCTACCGCCAACATCAGGGTCCCGCGTCACCGCCGGCCATGCACTACCACAGGCACGATCAACCGACAGGCAAAGTTACATCTTTCTATTGAGCATTAATATGAAGCCAAATCCAAGCAAAGCATCATGCTCGACTTTTATAGAAAAAAAAACCAATCAATTGTGAACTTTCAAGTAAGAATAGAACAATCTAACCATTATATCAACTCTCACCCTTCGAATTATTTAGCGAGACCTAAAACTCATATATATAACTGAAAATTCAGCGTTGAGACAAATTAACCGTTGAATATGCGACTCCGGCTCCGAGTATCACAGTAACAACAGCAGCTGCTTCTATCAAGGTGAACTTCAGCGTTTGGAGAATAATCCTTGTGTTAACGATGAGAAGTCGCAATCCTTTGCCGATTGCGTCGAGGTTTGGGAAGAAACAGTTGATGCCGTGGGAATTTTACTCGTCTCCATGTTAGTGATGCCGTTGGCAGGCATCGGTTGGCCCATCGAGTAAAAGCTGAGAGAGAAAATCAAATCAAACATGCCTAAACTTAAGAAATATGCGATTGTACCATCATCTTACCGGATAAAAACTACTAGCTACATCATGAAATTAATTCATAGCGAAGCTATCTTTACTTATACATTATATTCAAACGTTCCTTGAAATTACCATTTATGTGCCAAAAAAGAAAAGATATATTAGCTGTGGTTACAAAAAAAAAAAAAGAAAAATCGACCCATAAAAATTGGAGTAAGATGATAAAAAATATTTAAAATCACTTCTACTATCAAAAGATATTGTATTAAATTAAGTAAAATGATAAAAATAAATCCGTATAACCAATTTCACCAAGTAAAACTTGTTGGCAAAGAAAACTAAGAGAGAGGTAGCAAAAATGAATGCAGACATTGCCATGGATTGGATAGAATAGCATATCGTTGGCCCATTATAGACGGACTTCAGACAACTTAGAATGTGGCAGATGATGGTGAATCCAAATAGTAATATGCCGAAAATCCCAATAGAACAGTTATTACACACCTCGCAGGTGAATACGACGGAGGGTTCCCAAATTTGTGTGTTGGCGGATGATTTCCCACCTGAAATTTTGATAGCAATTAGAATGAAAAGCATTAAGCTTTTTATCATATTCAATATGAATAGCATAGTATTCACCACACAAAGTGAAGATAAAGTAATGATAAGTCTAAAATTGGATGAAAATACTGTCAAAAATATTCTCTACTTTTTTTACTATTTTACTTTTCTAATTTCTTCTTCTACTAAGTAACAATTCTACTCTAAGTAAAAACAATCTTTTACCCAAATCATGTAAAAACTCAGAGATTGACCTTCATTTGATTTTTTTTTTTTTTAAACATTTAAGTTTTTAGCCACCATATGCAGATCCTCAAACGACTTGAAATGTGATCAATCTGTCCTAATTTTTTAACATAGGACATAATAGTGCAGCTACCATTGTCTGACCTAATAGTCACACCGAGTCAAGAAAATGACTTTTTACATAATAAAAGATAAGATCACTTGCACATAATAAAAGTTTTAGGCACCAAATTGCTAATAATAATGCCACTAAAATTGAGGTTGAGAACAGAATTGAAAGACAGAGAGAGAGAGAGAGAGAGAACAAGATAATTTTTTGGTAATTTTCTGGATTTTTATTTAAGCATCAAAATCTCACCTGCATGAATTTTTGGAGCTCATTCTGACCACCTAATGGCATTGTCATCCCAGGAATTTGATAGCCAATATTTGGCCAGTTCGAAGTTGGCATGTTGGTACCATTCAATAAACCGAGTTGCTGCATATTGGCAGGAGATTTTGAGGCCCCATTTGCTGATTCAGCTGCTGCTGCTGCTGCCATAAGAAGAGATTGCTGCTGTGCCAACATAACAAGTTGCTGTTGATGAATCGAAAAAGGTGACACCATGTTCGACTGCAGAGGACACCAACAAACAAAACATGATATACCATATATTCACTTGGCACCTACGATAACCAGCAGTAGAAAATGAAAGCCTACCAACAACAGCAGAAACAATACCATTCTCGTTGCCTAGTGTTAAACATAGAAATACATAACAAGGACAGCTGTAGTGGAGAAGATGATATCATCATCCAGAGCCACAAATATTAAGTCACAGAAACATGAGCAAGAACTAGAGTACCATGGAATGAAATATTCACAGACATGCGAAATATCAGCCGACATGCATTCATATACGGTATCGACCCCATAATACCGAAATTTCGGATACTTAGACAAATTTTCGATATGTCACTGTATTAGTAGTACATTGCGATGTATTGGCCGATTCCCCCCAGGTTCTGATTCACAAAAAGGTGTTGCGTCCGATACAACAAATACTAACATAGTTGTGGCTGATAGGAATATTTTTATGAGTACAAAATAAAATTTTAAAATCCACAACCTAACTACATATAAATATGAATGGTGATGTCAAAATAGATGCATTTATCCGTGATACAAGGATGAACTATAACTACTACTAAAATGAAGGGAAACCAGTACTTGGTAATTGTTAGAAGATGACAATAGGAAAACAACAAAAGAAATAACAGAAGTATCCTCTATGAAACTTGCATTAGTACTTACTACCCACACTAAAAGAGAGAGACAGAGAGAGAGAGAGAGAGAGAAAAGAAAGTTGCATTAGAGTATTAGACTACTCCTTGAACATGCTTAAAAAGGGTGGCCTGGTACATGAGCCTTTCTGCATTACGCGCTCTAAGGAGGATCATAGACGCATGGCCTTACCCATGCAATGCAAAGAGACTCTTCAACAAATGCACAGGTGAAAAATAATCCTGAAAGATGACGACAGGTCTGAAAAGAGAGAGAAACAAGAAAGAAAAGATACACACCAACTGCAAATCACATTCCTAAGGTACAAACCTTCTCAAAGAGACTCATAATGTCAGATTTTACATCTTTTTGCGGTTTCTCAGGGGCTGAAGATGTGAATGAAGATGAACCAACGAACAAATCCTCAATTCCAGATGCTGACTGTTTACTACTTTCTACTGTTTTTGTTAGATCAGTTTTCTCTGGTGCTGATGGTTGTCCAGCAGCTGAGAATTTCAAAGTTAACATAGAGACATGCCCAGAAAATGTTGGATTATCAGTAAAATGGAAAACAAAACTGGTGCATTAAATCTGATGACAATTTAAAAAAGGTGCAGAAGAGAGGAGAATTTGCAGATAATAATACATACACTGGAATCCTGCCCACGCATTTTCATCATTATTAACATTATCAGAGGAATTTTCACCCGCATCATCCGTGGAAAGCATGTTGAAAAGATCAGTGGCATAATCAACTTTGGGAGGAGAAGCCACTGAAGATGTTTCAGCCACCTGCTTCGTTGATTCTGCCTGCGCCCTGGTTCTTTCCGATTCCTGGAGATCATGTTGAGGTCTTGGGACAGCAACAGCCTGTTCATAAACCACATATATCAACACAGATTATTGTCTCAGGACCTAAAACCTCTGTTGAAATTGACAGCTGGAACGAATTCCAAAAGAGGAAGAACTATAGAGTGCAGAAGAAAACATTAGATTACGTTGCCAATATCATATTTTGGCATTCCTATCTTTTTGCCTTTTCATTGGGTGACTACATCAACTAGAAGCTGGGTATGGTAATGAACAAGGATTTAGAATTGCTTCTTCTTTGGAGAATGACACCTAATACTAAGCCGATTGCTAAAGAAGAGGATTCAAATAGATGCCGTCATGAAGGAGACGTGAGACTTTATTATTGTTGTTGTTGTGATTTAATCAAGTCTCATGGGGCATTGACAACCGGTGGAAGGGTGAAGAAAAAAACCATTCAGCTTAATGGACATATTGGGAGAAAATATATGCACCATGGTTTAAGTCCAAAATAGAAAGTTGACAACGCAATGCCAAAACTTCTCTAAGTCAAATGTTAACAATGCTCACTCAAGAATCCAAAAGCTCCACCTCAACATTTAACCACATGAAACTCGTCAATCAAAGTCTTTTTATTCAGTACCGCATCTTTCACCTTAACTTTGAGTTTCATCACCTCTCCATCAAGCATCTAGTTGCTTTAGACTCATTCAGCGAACCAATGCTTGCCCCATCAATAAGTTCTTTTGTCAACTCAGTGCTTGCACACAACCATCCTTTGATGGTGTCCAGGACCACACTGCTCAGCCCATCCAGAACATATCAAGTCATTGTCTTGCACCTTGACACATGGAGCCCCCTTGCTCCCTTCTATAAATAGGGTCACAACAACCACCTATTTGCTCCAATCAGTCCACGACACACTGTCCTTGACACTTGGTCTCTAGCCCTTTGTCAAGTAGTTCACCTAACACTCGTGAAGGCAACTTGATATGTAACCATTGGTGTAAAAATCAACTGGTATTATAAATATCAATGATATGTAACCAATATTTTTCTATTCCATGAATATCTCACGATATATTTCGGTCTCAATAATATACCACGAATTCGCGACATATCGGTTAATAGTCAAGATATTGGCTGATAAAGCTCTATTAACTTACAATTTTTAGAAACTTCTAGTCTAATATATCTGATATTAATACATATTATCCGATATGTCTGATAACGATATAATCGTGACCAACATTGGTACCGATATTTTCATCATTTATGTAACACATCTTACTCATATAACATGTTCTCACCCACAGCCCACAAGTTTGGACAAGTAATGTACTCACAACCATGATCTTATCCAACAAAGCATGGTGTCATCCCATTTTGTGCCTATCACACCAAGAATGCCCGGATGGCTCGAGGCACCCAAAAGGCTTTTTGTTATAGAAAGTTATCCCCTTGAGTATATGTAAGATGGTACATCCTGAAAACATATCATTGGCAGTAACCTCTAGTTCAATGCCTATATACACGATCAAGTCCTTCAGCCCTCAATGGATAGTGTCCTTTTAGCCCCTGAACTTGTGGAGACCTTAGTCTACCCTCTCAGCATGCCCTAAAGCCAGAGCTTCATCACCGATAGCTTGCTCGAGTGTTTTCTACTACCTCATGCAATACAAAAACCTTATGAGTGGTAGAGAGTTCAACATTGTAATTCAGTCTAAGACCTTATCGGATATTCAGGAGTAGACATTCAAAATCCCAACTTTCACAATGTCATATCTCCATAACCACTAAATCGCTCGGATCAAGGTAGTTCAGACTTCATGTTCCCACCACACACTTCACACCCTTTGATGCCAGAGAAAATCTCTTGTTGGCAAAGGGGAACTCCTTCAGCTTGTGTCAGTGCCCACGCTAATAATGTTGATGCCCACACTAACAATGTCCATGTCAGCACTACCCAAGGCATGATGCCAACACCGTGTTAAAGCCACTTATCATTGATGGTTAGGAAACCCATACCATATTATGCGAGTGCCACGGCTTGTGGCACCTCATCTTGCATAACATGACATTATCTTAAAAGCATTGTAAATAAGGATGTAGATTATTATTTTTTATTAAATCTTTCCTTCTCTATATTTGTATGTTTTTCTATCCACCTAATCTATCTTTTTTCCATTTTGATTGTGGCACTTTAGTATCTGGAAACCTCAACAATGTAGCACTTTGAAGGTTTAAGCTTAAGCAACTAAAGCAGAACAAATCACCAAAATCGCATGTTTTTTAACAGTACACTCCAACATTAAGCATAATAATTCTGAAAAAACCCTGGTGCCAAAAAATATTTAAAACTAGTAGTCGACTGGTCTCTGGGTTTTTTTTTATAAATTCTTAGCTAAGATGTTGGCAATTAGAATGCGATAAGGGATAGGTAAGATGCTGTAGGAATCTGAGAATGCTTTTATTCATGGATTAAGGATTCATGGTGCATCTATAATGGTAAATAAATATGTGGATTGCAAATGAAATCTTATAATCCAGAACTGATTTGTAAATTAAACATGCAAAAAGCTGACAATCATGTGGACTAGAACTTTCCTCTTTATTCAATGGTAAGTTTGGAGGCAGATGGATTGAATGGGTTAACTGGAATATATCTACTGCTAAATTTCTGACAGAAAGGTTGGTCCAAAAGGGTTCTTTGCTTCGTCTCAGGTATTATACCAAGGGATCTTCTCTCCCTTTTTTTAAAATTTTGGTAATGGAAGTTGTTAGCCATTTTATTCAAAAATGGGTAATGGTAGTCTATTAACTGGCATTGATGTTGTAAAATTTGATCGGAGTGCTGTTTGTGGTTTCTCTTCTTCTGTTTGCTGCTTCTCGTGTTTTGCAATGCTGCTGCTGAAGAGAATTTATTGAATCTGTGATATATTTTGCTTTCTTTTAAGGCTTGTTTGGGATTGAAGGTTAATTTGACTAAAACGAGGAAGAAATGTCTGGGAGAAGTTGGGAATGCTGATGGATTGTCTTATATCTAGGGATGTAAAGAGGGAGAATGTCATACTAATTATTTGGGTTTAGCCCATAGTTCATGGGATTCGCAGCCCCCCTTTACTTATAATGAATATGAGTCTTAATGATCATTTTTTATATAAAATGACACTTATCTACCTACTGTATACTAGGTTACCCATACTGGACAGCAAGCCCGTAAATTGTGGTTTACCCTTGAAGCAACTTAAGCATGCCGCCATTTGGAATCTATTATTGCAAAGCTAGAAAAGAAGCTTGGTTCTTAGAAAAAGCAATATATTTAAAATGGAGGCAGGGTCACTTTCATCTTTCATACGGCTGCTCTTCCTACCTATTTTATGTCTCTTTTTCCTAGTCCAAGTTCAGCAGTCAATAAGATTCAGAGATTAATGAAGACCTTGTGGGCAGTTGTGGGTATGCCCATAAGTTTCATTTCGTTAGATGGGACACCGTTAAAAAAATCCTGTGAAATTAGGGCATTTGCACATCAAAGACTTCGAAATTTTTAATGATACCCTACTTGGCATGTGTATGTGGAGATTTACAGTTGAGAGACTCCGGAGAGAAATAATTCCAGTGATTTATGGTACTGATTTAAGGGATGATTTTCTTTACCTTCTTGGCTTTTGGGATTAACCTTTGGAGACATGTGCAGAAGTTGGAGCCATTGGTCAAAGAACATGTTTGATTCAACATTGGTTCAGCAAAGGATGCCTTAATTGAGGAGCTTTAATATATGACATAGATGAAAATCTATATTTGTACAAGTCATAATCGTATCAGGCGATACATGAGTTTCAAGACGTTTGGAGCAATATTTTTTTTATGAAGCAGAACAAAAATGAATTAGGAAAAATATAAGCCAATATAGTGACATATCACAATTTTATATCAATATTGGAAAATATCAATATTAGAGGGCCAATACCAATATATATCGATGGATATTTCATTCCATGCTTTATTAAAATGTGTTCCCATTTTATTTTCTTGTGCAGAAGATATAAACCGGCTGCTGTGGTTGACTAGATGCATGGTGAGTGCAACAATACAGTTTGGAACCCCATTTGATCAAAATGAATCATAAAGAGGAAGCCGTACAAGATTTGTTACATTATTATTTGTTTATGTCAGACAGGAAGATTCATCCTAGTTGTGCATGCTACTCCATTGTGGAAGCTGAATAATTCTAGGATTTTTCTGTAACTTCTTATTCACAATTGTCACAAAGGATCCATCCTGCTTTTGTTCTAGGCTGATTTGGAAATCTAAAGTTCCAACCAGAATATCCTTTTTAGAATGAGAAATGGGTTGGGAAAATGCTCTTACAGTGGATAATGTTAAAGGAGAGACTCCATGTTGGTTAATAGATGATTAAGTGCAGAAGTCAGTATAAATCTGCAAAATCATTTACTTTTGTTCTGTCAAGTTGCAAGTAAGCTTTGGTCTTCCATTGTACATATGATGAGCTTAAGTTAAGTTCAAACCGGTTCTGTTCCAGATACAATCCTAGAATGGGAATGGTTTATCTAAAGTAGATGAAGACTTGTGCTACCATATGTATTCTTCTGATGATTATTTTGACTATTTGGAAGAAACAGAATGCTATAACTTCTAATAATGTGATTAGTACCATCTTCCTGGATGTAAAATCCAGACAAATCTGATTTATAACCCACTCACAAATACTCAAGCAACAGCAAAAATTACAGAATATTATGAAGAACAGAATATGTGATTTAGTAACAGAATTCAAAACCAATGACCACAATGGAAATGGAATGATGGCAATGCAACTCCAAACTACAATCATAGAATTGACTATAAACAATCCCATCCCAGGTATGCCCATAGCAAACTCTAGGTTAGATGAAAGGATTACCCCAAAGGATCCTAGGATTTCAGCCGTCGATTGCAAAAATTTCCTTATAAAAGAATTGATACCTAATTTGGTTTTTAGACTAGCTAATATAGCCACTGAAACCCTAATGGTGCCCACTAAGCCTAATTACATCAGTGTCCTTCAGTATGATTACAACAATAACCTTAAGGAGAAGGAATTACCACATCACTATTCATTTTCCAATGGGCCACTGCTGACCAATTTCCTTGGTTAAGGATTGTAGGCTCAAGTCCGGCACTATCAACCTCGGTAATTCAGTCATTAGTACTTTGGTGCTACTAGTGTTCTTGAGCTTGGATTCTGCCTTGGTGCAGCCCGATACTTCAGTTGGTAAGGCCTTAGCACTCAATACTCTGGTTCATTCCTATCTCGGCCTCTAGAGGTTGCCTTTTAATGCCTGATCTCAGTGTCATTTGGTGAGTCTGCCTGTTACGGCACGGCTACCTCAGACTCTAGAAGTTTTGCCTCAGCTAGTCGACCTTTTGCTTCCCTTGCTGCAATCCGGTTGCTTCACCTGAGTGCAGGACCCTTATCAGATTGAAAGAAGTAATCTTCAGCTTACTTCCAATTGGCTCAACACCTTTTTGGGTGAAGAGGACACTATCCATCTTCTTCCTAGCTAATTGATTTTTGTTTACTCTCTTCCTTTTGTATCGTTGGATGCCATCTTGGCATCTTCATTTTAGTAATATTTCATTAACAGTGATCAGGAAAACAAAAGGTGAAACAACCAAAAGGAACAACCATGGGCACACTACCTTCCCTGCCCTCCATATTGAACGTACAAGAACTGTTTAAAACATATCTTCATTTAACGGAAGCAAGCAGCTTTCTCCATTACCAGGACTAGACAACATGCAAATACTTGGCCAAACTAGTTGAATGCTTAAACAAGAAAGATCATATATGGCAGACCTTGAAAGGAACAAGTATGAAACAATCTCAAATTCACTAACAATATTAGGAATTTAGATTCAAAATGTAAAGAGAAACAATCACAAATTCAAAAAGGATATTATGATTTTAGATTCCAAATTAGAAAGAGACTCCAACTTTCATTGCCTTCTTAAGACATCATACACTGGTGCCATTTAACATCCCATTAAAGGCTTCAACTTGAATAAATCAAAAAGATTCAGAGAATGCTCTCCAAGCACATCCTTTTTACGAGCTTATATAGATTAACAATGTTTCCTTACTACCATAATATACATGTAACTTCCCTCAGCAGTTTGGCTGATCTGACATGCTTTTGCAAGCCTGGAAAATCATATTTTCTCAGAAATAAACTAATGGAATTTGGAAGATAACATGGCCCAACACATTTTCATGGAGCAAATTAGCCAACACTTGGTAAAGGAAACCGAAACCCTAGTAAATCCAGACAACTTTTCAGTAGCATGTGTGATGATAGCAATTCTTCTAACAAGATTAAAAGGGGGGGGGGTGATTAATCATAGAATTCATTAGATGATGATAGACAATATCTGTCAGACTAATGAATGATAAAAGCAAAATATGACATTATAACGCAAAGGATTACCTAAATAAGAAGAAATAACTGAAATAAAAAAAAAACAAAAAAAAACAAAAGACAAAAAACTTGTAGTCATCAAACCCAAAATACTAACAAGGAATCACTTATGATTAAATCAATTAATCCAGAACTCATTAACCAGGCTTTAAAGAAAAAAATACTAAGACCAGAAAGATAATGATGGAAAACAATTACCAGTAACAAGCCGTAGAATAATGTTATATACCTGTTCAGGCCCTCTAGGAGGCATAGGAATAACTGAACTAGGTGCAATTACATTTTCCCTCTCCTCAGATGCATTTAAAAATTTGTCAAACCGTCCATTCCTATTCATCTCCATCTTTTCTTCCTGTCCTTTAGAAGATGAGTCTGGTTTTCCATCTTTGGAACCCATCTCTTTTCCTCATACCTGACAATCACACAGAGAACAAGCAGTAAGTAATGTTTATCCCCAGCACTAACGTGACAGTCAAATTTCTGGGAGTCAGAGCTAAAAAAAGCAAAAAATGATATAGAGAAAGTCACACCGGAATAGGAAACATGCAAAAAATTGCTACTTATTAGAATTATATAAACCAAATACATACTTTGCACGAATGAAGTTCTCAATTCCAACTCTGTCGTAATTTGGTGGCAATTCTGCTTCCCAGTAACTATTGGCCCTTGCATTTCCCATTGCTGTGTTTGCTAGGAGATCAAACTCAATGACAATACACTAGTTCTGCTAGCAAATAAACAATGATGAGAACTAGAAGACCATCAGCCAGTCAAACCTTACCTTGGATGAATGCAACCTGCTCTGGAAGCCAAGTGTCGAGTGTAGCTGACCTAACCTGTATCAAAGTATCGAATGATATAAAGGAATCCTTGTGCAGGGTGGGAGGAGGGGAAAAAGATAGTTTTAATTTCTATTTTCTTTTTTCTATGTACTTTTTTTCTTTCTAATAATAAGCCAAATATACACTAAGACCTCCAGATGAACATCACAGAATGCCAAATCCTTCAATGAAAAACCAGCATGCATATATGATATTAATTTGCCCAGTAAAAATCAAATCCTCACCCAACAAAGAAAAGGAAAATAAAGACCAAAACACTGTCAGTAAAGTGGAGAAAACCTATGTTAAAAAATAAATTAAACTAACCAAGGCTCATTAAATAACATATAACAGAAAAAAAGTCGCAGTCCTTTCCCTAATTTACATTCTATCCAAGACTCTTTCCCTGTCATTCTTCCAATTTTGATAACCTTCCTCCAACAACATGCATTAAAATTAATTTGTGAGAGAATATGAAAGAAAGAAGGCTTTCAAGATCAAATCTGCAGTGCTAGACTAAGTTTAATGTAGACAAATATAACTGCTGCAACAGCAAGATTAAAAGGAAAAGGTAAAGAATGATATAGGAGTTACCTACACCAGTTAAACAGGGTAAACATATTTCCTTGCAAAAATTTAGCAACAGAAATGCTACTCTTTTCCATGGATCAGGAACAATTGAAAAAAGCCAGATTAGTGTGGTATATTTTTGAATCCTAAATATTGTGATACCCCCAATTGTACCGACCTACATATCTTCAAGCTTTTTGAAGAAATTAAACTAGAACAATGAAATAATATGCAAGTCTTACAGAATGTTATATTATTTATTCAGAACTCCTATAAAGTATACTCTGTGACACCAAAATATTAGGATTAGAATAAAAAATTTGGTTCTGCAGGGGAAATAAGACTTTACTTTAGGAGTTAGAGTTAAGATCCTACAAAGATATATTCATTAGTTCTATTTAAAATTCTTCAAGACAGGACAGTATATGATTGATTGCTCAAGTTGTGAAGCAAGCAAACTGCCTGGCAAAAGTAGATCAGAAGTTCCCGGTTCGATAAAGGGGCGTGTTTGCAGCATAAAGGTAAACAAACCAGGTGTATCTAGCAAACATTGGTGTAGTGACAGAGTTGTTTAGTTTACAATTCTATTCACTTTGAGTTTTCTTGGCCCGCACCTTGACTGCCTTGAAAGGCCACTCCCTACATTAAGAGCGACAGACTGGTATTTTATCCACTGAAGCATGAGAGCCTCCCTTCTCAGGCATTCAATATAAGGCTAAATTCCAGAGTCACTCATTTAGGATAGGAAAAGATACGGGTATCAAACTGTCTTCGTTGAAGGGAAACCACATTTTCTTGGAACTTTTAACAGTCCTTAAGATTGTTGAGGAATAGGGTAGAATCAAGAGAATCATATATTGGTCACATGGACAGACCACAATATTTGAGGATATGTAGCTTGAGAAAATTTGAAATTCCAACTTATAAACTCAAGGTGCAGAACATTAAACAGGTCAGAGACTAGTCTTAACAAAATGAAATAGCAAAGTGCCTACCAAGGAGAAAAAATAAAGGGAATGAAATTGAAAAGTATAGTTCAATGTTTGCATTAGCACAAGTGATCAAGCAGTTGTAACTCATGATGTCGGACAAAACTTTGTGCAGAGTATGATTGGTATCAAAAGGTGGCTCCAAACTTATGAGTTGCGGTGTTGCACCTTGATTAAAAAGGGCAATCCAATGAATGAGGCTCCCATGTCATGGGGTTTGGAAGAGTTATATGTACTATGCTTTCCCCCCTACATTATAATGTTGAACCTAGATGAATATGGACATTTCTTTCAACATAATAGCTTAACCAGCAAAGGTTGCAGTGGATATGAAGCATGGAATAATTTTAAATTCAACTAAGTTTAGAAGTTTAACCAAATGAAGAAATTCGATATGATGAAAAACTTAAAAGACAAATAAGGATAAAAAGGAAAGTGAAGAAATTGTTATATAAAGGCCCAAATAGAATTATACTCCATGCTGCAAAGAGAATGCTAGCCAAGCTTCGGGAGTTGTTAAATATACAAAGCAATTTTCCATTAGTTCCAAATTTCTGGATAACTAGGAATGAGAGAATAATATGCTCTTAACAATGGCTTTCATGTTTCTCTTTCTTCATTTCAGCAACACAAAACCTAAATCATTCCTTTGGACTTTGTATTTTACATAGTAAAGCTCAAAATGATGAAGAATGTTAAAGGTGATGTCCCACACATCAGAATTGCTCATAATATCTCCTCAGCCATCCCTTTAAGACAGATCTGGTAATAACTACATACTCATCTCTAATATTATTCCTCTTTGAAATAGGAAAAGCTATTTTCAAGGATCTGCAAATCGGAAGGCCTAACATAAGAAAGCACTTCACATGCGACTTAATGAAACAGATTAATCCCAGTACAAAGAAAAAGGAATTAATGGAATATGTCGTCAGTGAACAAGGTTTAAACATGTTTTCTTACTGTAACAGAAATTAATGCACCTTCGATAGAATACCCCTGCATCAGGGCATTATGCAGGATATTTTCCGAGAGCCAATGTTTTGACATTTACATAGTAGCCTATTATTAAAACCTCCACATTTTTAAGGAATTGATAAAATTCTGTCAGCAGGTTGCACAAAGACAGCAAATATGAAGATTAAGACATAGTAGTTAATCATTGTTCTATCTCAAAGTTTATGAAATAAACAAAAAAAATGCTAGTTTAAATTTAATAAACACAATGATAATCATCCTGGGCTACTGTCGAGTGGTAGATATTCAAAGAAAAATTCCATTCATTGTACCTACAAGATAGCTGTATCAACCAACTACAACTGTCCATAGCCAATCATTTACCAAAACAACAACCTAAAATGAATTTGGCTAAATAGAATAATCGGGGCACTACCCCAAACTCCAACCCTTTCAAATGATCAAGTTTGAAGTAAATCTCACTATTTGAATATGAACATGAGCATGACACAATAAATGAGGAATGCCTAGCAGGAAATGACAACAAAAACAATAAATGAGGGGAAGAAAAAAAAGTGAGCTCCATTCCCCATATTACCACCAGAAAATGAATTTTGGGGAATGTTATCAGTATTCTCATTGCATATGACTGCATAAGCACTGAGAAGATTTGTTACAGCTAACATACGGGCATCCATCTAACGGTAATTTAATCACATCCAACGTACAAAAATATCCTATGTGAAATGCCTAAGATATACCTTCGATATATGCACCCCAAGACTTCGGTGGATCCCAGAACACTGCATGCATATAAAGATGCCTAAATTCACACTCGACCATCTTGGACCTCTGCAAGTCCAACATCTCACTGTTAGCAATTAACATTAAAAGGGGATAACTTGACCAGAATACTCTGGCATGTAGAAAGGGTCTAAAGGTTTTCCACTTCTACTTCTGTAACAAGATTAAGTACATTAAGCGCAATTTACATGGGGATCAGTTTCCCAATAAACCTACTTTGCTTTACAGTCAGCACATTCCCGGTTCTCTGGCAACTTAAGAAGACCTTCCAAAATCTGCAGGTTAACATAGACAACAATTTTAAACCACAACTGAATCAGCTGAAAGTCTTCAAAGTACTAGAAAGTAGAAATAATTCCTAACCAAGTACTCTAAATTGAAAAACCACTTAAATGCAATGGAGTTACATCACAATCTATGTCTGTTCATTTTTTTCATTGAGTTATTGGCACTAGAGTACCAGCTGCATGCTTAAGGCACCTTTCACATAAAAGATCTGACACAACGATGACCAACTTAGAAAGTTACCTGCTTTTATTCAGACCACAGTTTTCCAGACTACATAGGAGTCCATGGTTCACCCAGCTTATCAAGGTATTGCCATTAAAAAGGTCAACATATAATTTTTTAGAATTACTTTGGCAGAAAATATTCCAACAAGAATTTATGATGCATAACCCACTCTATATTCACACCTTATACGGCAACAAGAAGCTTCCAATATATTTCAACAACAGCAACATATATACAGACAAACAAACAGAAAATAGTGACAATCCCCCCCAAAAAAAAAAATAAATGTAGCAAGACACATTTGCAAAGGAAAAAGCCAAAGCATTCAACACCATTCAAGGAAAGTAGTAATATTTTTACCATTTCTTTTCATCTCTTTTTTTCCAAAGTTGAGCCTTCGCACAACTATAAGATTGATCCATTGAGAGTTGAGAACCATGGGTTCAAACCATATAAATAACCTCTTTGCAATACCAGGATACATCATTGTACATCTATCCCTCCCTATAGTCTGCAATGTAAGAAACCTCGTTCACTGTGCAATGGACACCCTTTAATTCTCTTCTTTTCATTGCAGAAAGGGTGATAAAAAAAACTTTTTATCTTCTACTTAGTTTTGTTTCACTATACACCCAAATATCATAATGTACTATATGAAGATTTCATAAATTTTGGGGGCTCACTTAGTAATGTAGCTTTGAACCCATTACACCCAATATATTGGCATGGTTTGTCACCACATAAAGTTAACGCCTAATTTAAGTACAATTAAGACTACAGACAAAGTATTTCCTCTCATCAAAATTCCTTTGGAGAGAAAAGAGGCCAAAGATAAATTATAAGCCCCAAAAGAGTAAAACAACAATAAGATCTTAGCTGCAACCAAGACTATGAGTAAAATGATGGTCTAAGAGCTCAATGATAATAAAACATGGAGACTCATGCATTATTCCTTATAGATTTATTGGGAGGTGGGGGAAGAATCAATGAGGGATCACAGTTTGTGTATTCACAATAACACAGTCGTAATCATGTTTGGTCTTAAGTTCCAAATAATTGAAACAAGTTGGTTACTGTCAAGAAAAGAAAAAGCAAGAGTGAGGAAAAAGAGGAGGAATGTTTCTCTCAGACACCCAAATTGACAATGCATATGAAATATAGCATGTAAAAAAAGTAATTTAAGTTTTATTAAACTTCAGGCATCTGATCTCAAATGAAGGCTCAGCAATTAAAACTCGGCCTCTGCAACTTTGCTTCTACAAGATAAGGTCATTGCATGATAATGTTAGGCATGCAAAGTAGGCATTGTTTGCACGCTCAAGAATGTAAATCATGTCCAATCGGAGCTAAAAACAAGCTGAGAATGAAGGAGTGTTGACAGATACTCGGACCTATGATATTTAACATGATTACTTACCAATTTGCATGCAAAGATAATATTACCAGTGTAAAATGAAATTCCATCCCAACATAGTCAGAAGAATTTAATCCTTCGTAATACAGTTTTCTTAATTCCAAAAACAAACATATCACATTGAACATCAGTCTGTCTGGAGAAGTGGCCCCATTTAAAAAATACATATGACCAATTATTTTGTTACACGTACTCCATAATTCTTCAGCAAAAATGTATTCATCCACATATTAATCAAGCTATATGCATAACATATTAACCACCCCCCCCCCCAAAAAAAAAAAAATCTGCTGTGAGATCACCCCCACTCAACTCATATTTTCCTGACAACCTAAATACACCATTCCCTCCACCCCCATCCCCCAAAAATCCCAGGTTAAAAAGGCATCAGACAGTCATGGATATGCTAGAGATACCGAATTTCCAAATTCATTTGAGAGAAAAATGAATTTTTTGAAGTTTCCCTACAAGCCCATTCTCCTTTTGTCATAAAAATAATAGTAAACAATAATAAATAATTAAAAAAAAAAACCGAAGACCACTTCCAATATATGTAAGCAATTTGTTAAACAGTGCTTTATTAAATCAATGATTGCATAGCATAATGACTAAAAGGCATGAAGCTTTATCCATGATTTGAAGCGTCCACCATTTTAAACAAATAAGACCAAACCAAATAAGATTACATCGTACATCAACCTAAAACATCAAGCAATCGCCTCCCAGACAAATTGAAATAATAGCATATTTTCAAAAGAAACCTTATTTCTTGGATGAACGCCATAAACACTAGACAAACAAAATTGAGAAGTAAAAACAAATCAATGATATACATAAGTAACAAATAGGGCCCGAATGGTATACAAAAATGACCATCATCCTGAATCAATCAATCAATAATTCAGCAATCGGAGTAAATAAGGACAAGTTCATATCCATAACATGCAGATCAGATTCAAATGCATAAATTAACAAAACAACAAATATAATTAAATCGACAATTATCTCTAAGAATATAACTCCATAGTGAGAGAAGGCCATCCAGAGAGACCTTTCGGTGCCTGGCATTTAGCTCTTTAGAGACGTTGGCCTTCTCGTTCATGGTGACTGGCCACCGAAGGATAAACCGATCGTAGAGATGATAGAGATGGAGAAAAGAAGTCGAAGAACAAAATCAGATCTTCACTCGCTCCTGCTCCCCTTCTCTCTGCGGCCTGACTAAAATCGTCAGACTTCCGATAGAGCGAGCAATCGAAAGGACACGGAGGAGAATTATTGCCGTCATGTTCTTCACGCGTTATTGATATGAAAAAAATATTTTTTAAAATTTTCAATTGCTATAAAGTAAAGTTTTTTTTATAATTTTTAAATCCTACTTATGTATAAATATTTTATAAATATTTAATTATAAAAATATTATTTTTAAAGTTTATCCATCGTTACCAAATTTATTTATATTTTTAAATATTTATTTAAGTTATCTTATATTGTTACATAAATTATTAAATTAATGTGAATTATATTCACACATTTGAAAGACCATTATATTTATTAATATTAAAAATAAAAAATATGATATTTTAATTAATATTTATGTAAATTAGTAATGATAATAATTAAATCATTATTTAATATTTTTGTGACTTAATAAAATATTATATATTATTAATTTAATAAAAATAAATTTAAATATATTATAATAATTTAATTTTTTTTGATAAGTAATATAATAATTTAATTGATCAACTTATTTAAAAATAATATGCCATTCATATATATATATATAATAATTTATCGATAAATCGTACGCCTTTGGATCCAAATTTTGAATAAATTCGACCGATCCGCTCATTCTTGCCCAATTCTGCTCATTGAGTTTAGATCCTACACATCATTAAACGAATGTAGGTCAACAGATAATGGAAAATTATCCTCACCGAAAATACTCCGACACTCAGATCGTAGAAAATATTTTCAAATCTAAGATAATTGAAAAACGAGTTGAGAAGGTGAGTATGAGAGTGTGTGGGTTTGAAAGAGAGGCAATGCCGTCTTTTGAATCTGGATGGTGGGTAAAGGCAGTAGGTGTCGTCAACAAAAAGAGCATCTGTATGCCTTTTTGATTTGTGTTCTTTCTCTCAGCCTGTTAGGAAGCTTCGCAGAGAGAGTGTGTGAAATTGTTTTGGGATGCGTAGTTGAGAGTACAGTAGCAGGTGTTGTGTGAGTGGATGTTCGCGTGCTTTGAGCGAAGACCCTAGGACTTTTTTAATGGTGGCTCCGGTGATCTTCATTGGTTGAAAGGTGTGATTCCCTGTGCTATATTTAGGCGGCCTTCATTGTGAGGAAGGCACACGTTGCCTAATTAGTTGGGATCGTTTCCTTCTCTGACGGGTAGCGGCTTTCCAAATTTTCTACTTTCCTTTCGAGTACATTACTGTTGGAAGGCTTCCATTTGGTAGGAATTAGAAAGATTTGACGCCTTCCTTATGGGAAAAGACCGATCTTGTCAGCATCCTTTTTGGGAGTTGGTTGGAATCATTGAAGGTATAAGGTTAGGAAAAGGCGTTGCTAACCGCTCCGTTGGAGCATGGGCCCAAATAAGTCAAGCTCGTGAGAAGCTTTTTATTCTTGGCGCTGTTACAATGATTTTGGCCAACGATGGGTTGACCGTCGCCTTGAGCCCGAGTAGGCGCCTGTCTTTGCACTCGCCCGACGTCAATGGGCCTTTTCTTGAATGTATTGACCGCTTGATGCATGTTTAGGCCTTTTAGAAATGTGGCCCTCATTTTCCGTCGGATAACATTTGACCGTTCAATAATGGATTGGGGGCCGCCTTTAACTTGTGGGCTACTAATTTACAAGATACCCATCAAAACTAAATACATAATTGATGACATAAAATTAAATATCAATAAACTTATAATCGAGTAACTCAAAATTATTTTGATAAAATTAAAATCAAATTTGATTCCTTAGTTTATTAAATTTAATTCAAATAAACTATGTTCATTCTTCCATTAAGGCAATAGTTCGCAGTTCAATATTTAATATATATAATGTACATATAATATATGGAGAATAAGTCATATTATATAATAGATAATAATTAAAAATCATATTCATTATATATTTATTATTTTAAACTATAAAATTTTTTTATAACTTTCGATAACTATAAACTAAATTATTATAAAATAAGTTTGATCATTTGAGAAATAAAATATTGAGTAAATTTATCAAGTAATTTATCGATTAATAATTTTTATTATATATCAAATACTTAAAAATTTATAAATAATTATTAATAAGTATTAACCTGCTAAAATAAAAATGAAACTCCCCTTAGCACCAAGACCATTTTGTTATAAGGCATTTGTCGTCTTGTAGAAAACAATATTGCAAGTTAATTTTTACATTACAAATTTTATATACTTTATTACAAGATAAAATCAATTATTTTAATATTTCCGATAAGAATTATTTATATGCAATATCTACGTCAACTCATATTTTTGCAACCAAATAAAGTAATTAGAATAATGTGAAAATAATATTATTAACTGATGTATTTTTGATCCAAATTACTAAATAAATTATAAAGCCCACTGATCTTTCTGGAAAGTCAAATTGAAACGGGTCCGATTCTCATTACTTTAAACTTGAATATTGTATATTACAATTAACAAATAAAATATCAGAAGATGTGTGTGAATTCGCTTTCCAATATATCTTTCGATATTTAAGTTAAAAATCTTTCTTAGATAGATAAAAAGATAATAGAAGTAGATGCATATAATGAAAGATTAAGTGTTTGAGTATGCTCAACCACGGACCGACTTAAAAAGGGAAGACTAAGCTCCGACGTACATTTGATTGGGGAGCGGCTTTAAAATGGATGATTAAATTTCGATAGTGCGCTTAGTAGGGGAGCGGTTTTGAGATAGGGGATTGGGCTCCAATAGTGCATTCAACAGATGAGTGGCTTTGAGATGGAAGATTACGCTCTTGCAGTGCGTTCGGTAAGGGAGCGACTTTGAAACAAAAGACTATACTCTGGCGGTATGCTCAATTAGGGAGCAACTTTGAAACCGAGGATTAAGCTCCAACTGTACACTCAACTAGGGAACGACTTGGTGATGTTGGATTGAGTTCTAATGAAGACGCTCGATAAACTTTTTTCCAGTTGCTAGTAGAGGAGCTTCCTTTGCTTACTACGTGAATCGACCTTACCAGCCAAGCGGTGTGAAAGTTCGGAGCCGACATGACGCCTGCACGGCCATAAGCCTGGATCAAAGTGTTATTCCAAAAGTTAGGGACGCATCTATCTTGAAATAACCCTTAAGCGAAATGAGAAAAAAGAGGAAGAGTATGCTTTGGATGCTTGGGCGTGGTTCTCGCAATTTTTGTAGAATTAGCTCCTTCTTGGTTGGAAGAAAAGAAACCCTCTTTTCGTGCGAGGATGAAGCAGTATTTACAGTATTGGAGTTGATTTAGCCTTCACGGTTGACGACCCCACAATAATATGTTGCACTAATATCTTGAACTGTCCCCGCAATTGTGGACACTTGCCATGGCAACCATAGTTGTCTATGAAAATCATCTCCTTTTTCCGGGACAATCACAGAGACGACCATATGGTAATTTTTGTATGAGAAAATTTGTTAAGTCATAATTGCCGTCCTGAGGAGATACGCGATCCTGGGTAATATTCTAAAAATATTTATTGCACCACCCGTGACAGTTATAGCAAGTATCGTCTGCGTATTTGTGCGGTGTTGTGCCGCTTGTCAGCTGATGAGCCAGAGCCATAAAGTGGGCGCCATTGGGCTGTGCTTGTGAGCCTGCTTGAAAGGGGCGACCTCAAGGATCTAGGCTTTGCTGGGCGGACTCGGGGCGCGCAGCATGGGCCAGTGCGCTAGACTTGGACAAATTCTTAACGGGCTGCAGATCCACTACAATTCGGACTTTAGGTCAACCTATAATATCGGACCCATCATTAACAACATTTATTTTATAAAAATCCTATTAACCAAACTTATTTTCAATGTGTTGGAATCATTTACAAGTAATATTTATTCTTATTTAATTTCTCTAAACTAAATACGCTCTAAAGTTACATAAACTTTAATGGCTACACTTGTCCATAAGGTTTAACCGGGTTTTAAAGGTTTGTTACATACATTAAATACAATTGTGAGACCTAAGAAAACATAATTTTCATTTACATTTTTATGCTTATAGTATTTTCTTATCTTTTAACACAGGTTTAGTAACATAATTTTAATAAAGTATTTTTTGGACTTGATTATATTATGAAAAAAGAATATGAAAAAATTGTAAGTTTTGTGTTAATTCTTTTGGAACTACAATTGGTTTAGAGTTGAAATTATACTAATTAAATTACACAATAAATTATAATTTTGAGAAAAAAAATAAATCCTAAAATAACACATACAATGATTTTCACATGAATTAGAAATGTACGAATCAGATTGATAATAAGCTTTGCAGATTTGCTTAAACTTGCCACAGTACGGCTTTATTTGTATGCAAAAAATAATCTTCTTATAAAATATTTTTTATATTTTTTATGGAAATATAATTTTGATGAAAATAACTTTTCTCATAATATTTTATGACATTTAAAATGTCTAAAAAATATAAATTAACACACAAATTAATTACTAATAATGAATATTTGGGATTTATTACTAGTATTTTTTTGAATGATAGGTGGTATTTCACTATCAAGAAAGTATTTACATTTATTATTGATTGATATTCGATATGGTAATCCTCTGTTTAGTAGTGAAGAGAGAGATTTCGTCGGGGAGTAATTGATAGTATGATTGAGGGTATAGATAGCTAGTGATTGGCGGGCCGGAGTGGGGGTGATTGTAGGGCCATCAGCAACTATCTAGCAAGGAGTTTGTCATCTAATGATTGGTGGGGTGGCTTGAGATATTGTCGGCCAGTGACCAACGACGACAATCAGAAACATAGAAACAACCAATAATCGACAATGGCAGTGTGGCAACCGAGTCTAGATCAATCAACCTCGCCAAAACCAACCATGCAAAAGCATTAATAATAAATATCCATCATAAATAAAATATAATTATAATAATATTATCATAAAATTTATTATCTCAACAACAAGATAAATGAAATAATAGTATCTGGATATATCAAAATTCTAGAGAATGCAACTTCAAAATAATTATTCTACTATAGCCTCAAAAATAAAATCTCACCACGCTTAATATAAAATAATAGTTAGACTTCAAGATCCTTTACCTATACATTCACGAGCAAATGCTTGGTTTCCAACTAACTGCATTGTCCTATACTAATTTGAAATTTTAAAAAATAAGGCTGAATTGAAAGCCCAATAAGTAAAATAATTAAAAATACAGTAAATAATAAATATTTAGGATAATAATATAAATAAAAAGTAGAAGCAATATCAATACCATAACAACTACATACCAACATCCAAAACTTTATACTATGTTGTAATTACGACTTAAATAATAATACCATAACAACTATCAAGGAATATCACCGAATATGTAAGGCCATCAATACAACTTGGATCTCACTAAATTAGAATATTAACAAGACGTATATTTTGTCAAGCCTATCGTACTAGAAGTTACTATTAAAAAAGATGTTTTAATAATATCATCGAAACTTATTCTATTACTATAAGCAAAAGGTCACATATTCATACCCTCACAATTGGCTAACTATTACGAGGTAATTAACATTCACATGTTTGTCATTTGACCACGAAGGTCTTCTAAAATTTTGTCTATACATGATATAGGAATACCTCCAAATGGCTTTACCAATACATTATATATGAATATATCCAAATAATTTTGCCAACATATGTCATAGGAACATATCCAAATATGTCAATCATATCGTCGCGACATTCATCAATATTTTAATTTATATTATTTACAAGATTATAAGTATTTCTCCAATACTATCAATTTCAATCCATTAGGACATGGAATAGAAGACGGACAACTATGAAAGATCATACTATAATTCTGCAAATTTCATACTCCTGATACCATAATATTTTTATATAATCTCATCTATTTAACCATAGAATAAGCAATGAGTAGAATATCAAGGGCAAGGATCATCCATCGAATAGAAAGGAAAGCTAATCAAGGATGTCTATACAGAAGTACCTTGTCACTTTCCTATGCCACCAAATTCTATTCTATCAAAATTGATTCATAGTTAACTAACTTTAATCATCCTTAAACATTTTTAAGATGCATTTACATTATATAAAATATCAAATTCTCCTATACTTGGTCTACCTCTCAACTACTAAAGAGAAGAAGGCTTATGCATTTGATCCCTTATCTTACAAGTTTGGATTATCAAAATTCTTAGAATCATTACCCAATTATCCTGTAATATAACAATGCAAGCTAAAATTCTTAAGAATGGTTCATAAAACCTGCGGTCAATACCTTAGAAATTCTATTACAAGAAAGATATCATTTCTCTACATTTGGTCTACTAATTAGTTAGTAGATTATAGTTTTATCAAATACTATCATGAAATTATATACACGTATATAGAGAGGCCATATTTAGCATTCTTTTCATATTCCACGGGGGTAAGGCTATCTAGATCAAATATGGTCTAATGTTATCTATTAAAGAATATTGCTAATTTATTATTTTATCCTCACTTGTCCTTAAGGTCTTGACCACAAGGAAATTTGATATATTCTCTACTACCTGCCAACTTAAGCAACTCAAATCATTAGAGTACTAACACAATATATTATAGGTATGCAAATGGTATGTTAACTCACAAAATTCTATGTCCATGCCACAGCTAATAAGGGAATTTCACTATTTTAGAGAGATACTCAATTTTTATACTTCAAATATATATCAAATATAAAATTCTATAGATATTAGAATATAAGTATGTAAAGTTTGCCTTAAACCCTTAAAATAGTCATGCAAGCGGTAGCAAAAAGGGAAAATTTTATTACTCTTTTTTAATTCATTTATGTAAATTAACTTATACATCACAATGCTCATGATTTTATAATCTATGAATAAAATGGTATGGAAGGTTTACATCTTTACCCCTAAGGGCTCATACCAAGTCATGATCAATAAGAGAGAATATCTTGCACTTTCATCTATTGGCATAGTATCTCATATTTCTCATTTTTCTATACATTAAACGTATGATTTCACCGATTTAACTTAACAATAATTCAATTAACATGAATTTGGATTGAAACAACTATAAAATAATGAAGAAAAGCTCATAACTATTATATTAGAAGACTTAAAAATTAATACTTTGAAAAAGGCTAAAAAAGATGTCATAAATGCATTATTTTTAAATATACGATAAATTTTTTTCTCAAGGAGGCATAAATGAATATTTTAAAATGAATGCAAAACATCTCATTTAATATATTAGAGATAATATTAATTGGTAGAAATACCTCTTATTAGAATAAATATAAAAATTATCAAAAAATGATAAAAATTTTATTTGCATCTGCTTTTCCTCATTCAAACCATAGAAGCATGCATAAACGGCCTCCAACAACATCAGAAGCACACTCTCCTCTTCACTTTTCATGAATGGATTCAAGCATCTTCTTCTCCAAAGGTAGCACAACACAAAAGGTGGCTAGATGACCATAGATTTTAAGGTTTCACTCTTGATTTTTCACTCATAAGGTTCAAGGGGCAAGGTGGCCGACCCTTTTTCTTTTCCTCTCTTAAGTGGTAGAAAAATATCAAGGAGAATTGGGTTAGAAGGGGGTCTAGGAGGCGTGTGACTTCTAAACAAAAAGAGAGAAAAAAGTGGAGTTTTCAGCTTCCAAATGGAAGGCCAGCCAAAATCTGAAATTTTAACAATTGGGAATCCTTTCATACTTTAAAATATACAGCTAAAATATAAGGGAGGTGGCCGGAAAGAGGGGAAAAA
The DNA here is from genome assembly GCA_033239525.1 of Nepenthes gracilis. Classification (NCBI taxonomy): domain Eukaryota; kingdom Viridiplantae; phylum Streptophyta; class Magnoliopsida; order Caryophyllales; family Nepenthaceae; genus Nepenthes; species Nepenthes gracilis. Next base: position 3,060,000 of record BSYO01000006.1, on the reverse strand, counting down.
GGGGAGCTCCCTATAACTAGGGTTTAGTGGGATTTTAGGGTTTTGAGCCAACCAAGGTTTTCTAGGGTTTTCTCTCTAAAATTTTCACATTTTAGTATATTTGTTTAATTATTTTGTAACATATAATTATATCAAAAATATATTTAACATATTTATAATAATTATAATTAGTAAAATTATAAACTAAATATAATATCTATTACTTTTGAAAAAATTATCAAAATATTTTTCAAGTGATTTATTAAATCAACTAGTCTAGAGTTGTCATGAAGTTAGTATAGGCCTTGATGCAAATTTTTAACTTGGAAAGATATAATCTATATAATTATTTATAATTGATTATCTTTATTGATGGGAAAACCAATCATTTTAAAAAGAAAATACTAATGTATTACAGGTAATGAGGATATTAGGGGCTCGGGTCAAGCAGTGTCAGGTATTGACAACAATGGCAACTAACGGGGCCATTGACAATGATTGGGCATTGGGGTTGGGGATGTCAACAATTATGATTGACACATGACAGCTCGAGCTGTTGTCTCCTAATTGGGATCATCAGTGGTGGTGTGCCATTCAGGGACAAATGGTGATATTCCGAGATATCACTGGCCAATGACTAGCGGCAGTTTGAGTTATTATGGGCCAACAAAAACATCATATCTAAGTATAAATTTTTTATTAATAGGTGTTTGTGGTTAATATTAATAATTTTTTAATTTGAATAAGAGAAGTTATTTTTTTAAAAATTTAATCTTAAAACTTTTATCGGTTTGTAAATATTTTTTATTGATTAATTTTTGTGTACATGCCGAATATCAAAAAATATGGAAAGTATTTTTTATACGAAAAGTATTTTTGTATACATTTATTAAAACATTATATTTCAGCAAAAATTACTCGTCGATTTCTTTTTTGTAAGGAGGGAAAATATTAATTTTATTCTCTTAATTGATATATGCTTACATGATCGAGAATATAATTCTAATTTCAAAATTTTCTTCTTGTAATTCTGTTTATAGACAAAATTTTGGTGTTATATCTTTCATACAATTTCAAAACACTGCTCCTGTAACGTTGATTTAGATAATATGACTGTTATTAAATTTTGATGGAAATTGAATTTTGTATAAATTAAACAGAAATTGAAAGAAAATCAGGTGAAGTAATTTGACCGTTACAATAAATTGGATGAGCCTGGAAAATCACGGCCACTCCTCAAAATCCACCAAAATCAGTTCTCCCTCTTCTTTCCAACGCGTGAGCACTACCCGTTGCTGTTAGTCGTCGGCCATGCCCAGGCGCGTCGCCAGACACCGGCTACCTTCACTCCTACATCGGCAATCACATTGCCTTCCACCGGTGCCTTGCTATTCCGCACTTGTTATTCAATTATTTTCTTTTTTCGTTTGTTTTTCTGTCGAAAACGTATCCCCCCTTTATCTTATCTCCCCAAATGTTTTAGGAAAATGTGAAACTTGATGATGCCGATAATGGGGGAAAAGAAGATTGTGCTCGAGTCCATTAGGTCAGATGTTCTTATTTTTTTCTGTTAATTTGTGTTTTTATTTTGTATTATGTGACAAAAGAATGTAGATGGTCACAATAGATTTTGTTGATGGGTCTGTTTTCTCTCTCCCTCAATAATTATGTTGTCCTACTGTGCGACGTGATTGAAGTCCTGACAGCTATACCAACATAGTATTGATTAAATATGTAGGCAAAGATGATGCTTATCCCTTTGGTGTGCCTTATGCCTAAGGATTACATTGAAAAGATCTATACTGTGTTAATAATGCCTTATCTTTAATTAATAATGCCTAAGGAAGAGCCACAGTTTAATCTTCATATATGCTATGTAAATAAGACTTTGTCTTTAATTTTTTTTTCATCTTGGTTAATGAAGAAGACTTTTTGGTCATTGTAAAATCAAAATGAAAAAGATTCAGTTTGGAAAAAAAACTTGAAAAAATTTCAATATATGTGACAGATTAAATTTTCATTGTAGTAGAGCATCTTGGTTGTATTCAACAAAACCTCAACATGAATACAGAACCCATACTTTACAAATATGTAGATGAGAATTATTGAGACCTCTATATGTACATATATATATACATATTATGTATTTATGTGTGTAAGTCATGATTAAAATAACAATATAGGTATTGGTTGCTATTGAATCAGTATTAGCCATATCAGGCATTAAGGAGCAATTTTTTTTTCTCGTGACCACAATATGCTAAAATAAGACAATTTTTATGATATATTTTCATATTTGCAAAGTTTTAGTCAATTTTATAAAAATCAGACCCAATATCATTTTAGGCCATTGAAAAATACCCAAAACTTAAGATTTTTGCATATGTTATACTCTTCAAAAATGTGGAGTTATTCATCTTAGTATGCCTAATGGAATCCAAACAATCTTTAGATTGGTATGTCTTGAATGTATTTTTAAAATATGGTTTTAGGTTTTCAAGAACGAAGCCAGGTAGAAAAGGATGATACTTTTTTAGTTGTATTGGCTGATTTATTGCTATATATCATCGAAATGGAGACAGATTGCGAATAATTTTCCATTGTTAGAAAGTATTGGTAGTAGGATCTCCTAATACCAATACATATCAACTAATATTTCAAAGTTCAATAGATATTTGGATCCATGGTGTATGTTTTGTGATAGATAGATAGATGGTTAGAGACATACCAAAATGCTAGATATGTATAGATATACTTATTCAAATATATTATAGTTGATGGAGGCGGGAGAAAACTACCAATACATACCGGCCAATATTTTAAATATCGGTTGATATTTTGATCCGTGATGTACGTATTTGGATAGATAGATGGATAGAGACACTAAAATGCTAGATAGATATAGCCAAACTTTTCTTCAAAAATAATATTACAACCTATGGTGCTGGGCAAAAACTACCAACTAAGACAACTCATCTGGAACTCCCCTCACCCATTTTGGAGGAGGTGGATGTGTCTACCGAGTGGCTGGCATATATAGATAGATTAAAATGCGAGTTTTAGAGTTCATTGTTATATAAAAATAATGCTTATGCTCAATCACTATAGTTAAAGAGATTTAGTCTCTAACTAATGATTGTGGATACTACTGACTGCTTAGGAATATCTTACCGGGAGATTTTGAATGAGAGCCTTATAATCTGCTATGTGGGAATCATAATCATCATTATGATATGGCATGATGATTGTCCAGTTTGCATGTATTTGCACCAAATAGTAAAAACTAAAAGGTTGAGGAAAATGATTGGAGATTTCTACAAATATTTACATATCTATTTTTTGGGTTTTTTGGGTGGTATTTGGTTCTAGTGGATGGTACACACAATATATATAGAAGTATTAGAACGGCCATTATTTGCTTCAAGCAGTGCGTCTACGCCCAAATTGGGGAAGGTGAGAGTTGTTCAGCCACCATTAATAAGTACAAATACGAGTTATATAGGTTTGCATCAAATCATGTAGAATTAGGTGTTTGATCTACGAACAGGTTTCATGCCAAATACGAACCATGAAAGTGTTCCTTTATCTATCAAAAAAAGTATTTCATGCCTCATCTTTTGGCTTGCTATACATTCTTGATTTGGAAATTCATATAGTGAGGGCCACTAGTTAGTGTTTGCTTTTCTATTTAAAGGCATTTCAAATCTATTGCCATAATTGCATTTCATGAGAAGCAATATAAATACCTAGAAGCAAATATAAATACCTATAATCAAATATAGATACCTAGAACCAAGGAAGAATAAAATTTGTTAAAGAATCTTAGAAGCCTCGGCAACTATAATTTTGTGTTGAGTAATATGTGCTTGATGAATGGCATACTTAAGTAATTATGTCATCAGCATCCCTACGAATTCATATCCTTTTCATAGTTACTGGATTTAGTTGAGGGCATTTCACTACAAAGAACCTTCCTTGATATAAACTTACAAGATCTATCTGAATAATGATTAACTTGCAAGGTCTATAAAATATCTTTTGCAAAATGCCAAATAAAATCACATCTGAAAATAAAACTCACCTTGATCCATTATCCACAATCAACAACAATAACTCTGGATTGTTTTTTAAAATGTGGCTGATGCATGGAAGAGAAAAATAGAGAATGGAAAAAGAGAAAGAGGGAAAGGGCAGAAGAAGAGAAGGGAATAGATAAAAGGAAGAAGCAGAAATACCATACTATTTGATTAATTGGAAAATAAAATATAATTTTCTAATTAATTATGATCTAAAATAAGTAAATAATGGAAAGAAAATATAACATTTCATAAATATTCCAGATATTATCAAAATTACTGAAATCCCCCGAGATATTACAAGACATGAAAACTAATAAAATCAAATAAGCCATCAAATCAAACATGGAAACTAATCAAATCAAATAAACTATGAAATAAAATCTCAATAAATAAATCTTCAAGCTGCATCAGTGGGATCTTGTGAGTTGTGGAGTTCTTTGGTTTTTGGTGGCTAGAAGGTTTTGTTTTGAAGGAGAGATTTCCTATTATGTTCAAATTAGCAGTTGAAGTTGAAGCTATTGTTGTGGCAGATTATCTAGAGTGGGCAATAAACTCGATGATAAGATCTGGCCATCCAAATGGGCCATAGTGATAGAGATTTTCTGAAATACAGCAGCTATTTAGTCTTCTTGATATCATGATTAGGTCATGTTGATGCTCCAATAAGATGTAATCTATAGAATAGAGGCTGTTTCACTATGGCATCCTTCTACACAGCTCTTACGGGCTATTGGGTTGGATAGAATTATTATTATATTCCAGCCTTACTCCAAGGAAATTGTAATTTGTTTGTTTGATGCTCCAATAAGATGAAGTCTATAGAATAGAGGTTGTTTCTCAGGGGCATCCTTCTACACAGCTCTTACGGGCCATTTGGTTGGATAGACTTTTTATCCCATTCCAGCTTTGCTTCAAGGAAATTGTAATTCATTTGTTTGGTTGAGCTGAGAATTGCAATTACTAGTTGTGGGAATATTAATAACGTGGGGTGGTCATATTATTATTCCTGGACTTAAGGGAAATGCAATTTCCAATCTGCCGCTAATAATTCTTGCCCCTGCTGACCTTCTCCAGTTGCTACTGGTGCCACCTGCTGGCGCTGGCAACATACCCTCATGAGCCAGCCTCCCCATGTGCACCGGCCACCCACTGTGCCTGTGCAGACCACTTTTGCCTCCCACAGCCACTATTGATAACCACGTGGAATACTTGAAATTAGAATTTCCATGATGTAAACTTCATTTCCATGATGTAAACTTCATTCCAAATGGAACAATTATTCTCCTTGTAAACCAAACAACTTAATTTTTATTTCTTCCTTATTCATAATAATCCTTGTTCTAAGTAATATTTATTCCATTTCTACAACCAAACATACGGTTAGTAGAATTGGGAAAATCTCTACTTCTTGGAATGCCATCTGGAAAACTGGTGCATTGCCAAGTCTTTTATTTTTAGCATGAGGTAGCTTGTGAAAGTAATCTCACTCCAAATAGTTTGCAGAAAAGAGTAATTAGCATGGCCATTTGCCGTATTTAGTAAAAAAGTTCCAGAGTCTGTTAGTGATGTTTCTGCACTGCCACATTTTTCATACCATAATGGAAGTTGCTTGGAAATTGATGGGGATTTTTTGGGTCAATCAAAATTAGTTTAAGTCTGATTTTGGAGCTGTGGGAGTGGTTCAATTGGAGAGCTCTTAACGATAAACACCTTCCTATAAATCCTCTTGCAGTAAGTTTGAATCCATGGAGTGAGCAATGCTCTTTCTTTAGGGGGGAAGATTTGAATCTTCCTGGCACTTTCAAATGAGATGGCTCATTCTGTATCTTTCTTGATCCAGATGCCTTGGGAATTTGAACTTGTCAGGTAATTTTCTTCCTCTTTGTGGTGCTACTGCTGACAAAAGCAGGCCCAGCTTCTTTAGTTGTCAAGAATTGCAAGAACACTGCTTGCATACAGGGCCTCATAGATTACATGACCCAACCAAGAAAACAATTAGCAAAATCTCTCTATGTATCTTCGCAGCCTCCCATGCAGTTGCTTACACTCATAATCCATGACCTGTGCAACTATGGAGCAAAGACCCAGCTTTGCAGCCACGGCCTTGCAACCATTACCTTGCCTTGCACAGCACCGTCAAGAGAATTGCAACACTGATAATCTCGGTTGACTTTGATTTTATTGGAGCTGACTTTTCCTTTAACAACATCAACCGAACTTTTCTCGAGAGACAAAATCCTGCACAATTGAGGACCATAAGAAAAAATTTATCATAGAAATCCTGCAAACCTCTATTCTCCTTCATGAGGATGACAGGGTATGGAATCAATGCATTAGGTTTACCTGAACGCCACTCGTTGGTGAAGGAGCAGTTTTCATTCTTCCCTGATTTCACAGCAATCAATGCTTTGCCAAAATAATGCGATAGCTCAAAACCCCATAGAAAAATCAGCAATTACATCGCATATCCATGAGCAGCCTCCAATGCCACCCATAAGTGGCAGCCTCTACCCCACCATTCAAAACCACTGCTTTTTTATTCTGATCATGCAAAAGAGTGAATAACATACCTTCAATCTATAACGATTCCTTTGCAGCATGAAAAAAAAAAAAATGAATTCATAAACAAAAGATAGAGATGGAATAGTTGAGATAGAATTTCAGAGGTATTGAGTGGAAATGACTTCAAGAGAAGAGAAGAGAAGAGGGTATCGACTAACTTAGAGAGAAGTGAAGCGGTGTCAAAATCGCTCAGATGAAAACAAATTAGCTAAAAGAGAGAGGAGCAAGAACAAGAAAAGGATGAGTGAAGGAAAAGACAGGTGAGACCGGTGGCCTGATGAACAGCTTTGTGAAAAGGAGGAAAAGATCAAGAATGAGAGCAAAGTGAGTGAAGGAAAGGACAGGAGACCAGCAATTGGAGAAGGACCGGCCAAAACCATGAGGAAAGCCTATAGTGAGGGGGGTGTGAGGCCAGCGGCCTGGGGAACAACTTTGTGGAAAGAGATAGAAGATCGAGGAAAGGAGAGGAGGCCAGCAGCTGGAGGACTGACCAGAACCATGAGCAAGCCTATAGCGAGTGGAGAGAGGTGAGTGAAGGAAAGCTTTGTTGAAAATGAGAGAAGATCTAGAATGAGAACAAGATGATTGAAGGAAAGGAGAGGAGGCCAACAGCTGGAGGACTGACCAGAACAATGAGGAAAGGCTATGACAACTGGGGAGAGGTGAGGCTGGTGGATTGGAGAACAGCTTTGTGAAATTGAGATTAGATCAAGAATGAGAACAAGGTGAGCAAATGAAAGGAGAGGAGGCCAACAGCTGGAGAAGGACTGACCAGATTCATGAGGAAAGCCTATATCAAGGGAGGGGGAATCCACTCTGACTGTGTTTAACAGTGTTGTCTTCTGGTTGAAGGTCTCTGGATGCTAGAGATTGATAATGAGGTTGTGATTAAGGATGGGACATTGGAACATGATCCTTCTAAAGTGGCAGAACTGGAACATCTTTCTTCAGCAAAAAAACATAGCAAAGTATATAAATATATTTCCAGTAAGTGACTTAGCAAAATATTAATGTTCTCCCTCATCAGTCAACTTTTAATAAGGCTTTGAAATTCAACTTGTCCTGGTGTTTAGGTGATGAAACTGACATATTCACCCATATGTTTTATGTTCAGAAGCTATGTGTTGTTTGAAAAAAGTCACTGCACTATATATATATATATTCATAAATGCAATAGTTCTTCCAACAAAACAGAAATCAAGGGCACATTGTACAACTCTCTTCGATCTAGCCCTGTTTGTCCTCTATCAATATGGGAGACATTGCCACCCTTCTTGTTGTCAGTACTAGAAATGTAATGCATGTTCATGCCAAAAAAGTGGTGTCCAACTCATGCCTAACTTGAAGAGCCTTCATCCATGTTGCAGTTCCCAATGATGTCTACAACCATGCTATATCTACCAATCCTCCCAATTCCTTATTTGTACTTCTTGATAGTTGCATGGTTTGTGCTTTTCACTTGAGGACTATGATTTATCATTGAGTGGCCTGCTTTGTTATCTAGACAATGCATATATACACAACTATAAACATGTAGAAGTACATACCTTATGAAAAAAAAGTGGGAGAGGCTCAAGTTATAAGTTTTCCAAAATGAGTTTTAGACACCTAAATCTCTTAGTTCTTTTCAAGGCTCTAAACAGTATAGGGTGGTGAAATAGAGCTGATATTCACTCCTGTGGGTGAGAAACTAGTTTCATTAGATGATCAGACTCTTATAGTATTTGTTCCATTTAGGGGAAATATCCGTTCTATAGTTGATATCAAATCTTTTATTGTTGAGTGTACTTGCATACGTTAATGTCTATCTATTAATAATCTATTTGATAATCTTTTTCTAATCTATTCTATTATAGAACAGGTAAAGTCCTTTATTCAATTCCTTATCAAGAATAGTAGACCTCTTTATAGCTGAGAAAACTGTAATGCTTATGCCTTGCACCTGTCCCTCACCCAAGGGATACTCACGGCACTACTAGGTATTTAAAGTTTTCTAGTTCTTTTTCTTTCTTTTTGTTGAGGTATTTATTTCCCTGCAGGGGTAGCTCTATCCATTGTTAAAAGGAAGACAAGCAGTCTTTTTGTTAGGGTATAAAGTTAAACATTTTTGTAATCTCTACCCATTTGAAAGCTAATAGTGTCTGGTAGGATGAGTGGCTTCATAACATGTTATACTATCAGATCTCAACTAAAATAAGTCCAATGTTACTAGCTTTCGAATGGGTTCTCTCAAGCATGCATGGCACAAGAGAATCATAAGATTTCAGGGTGCTATACCTCGACCGGCAGAGAAGAAAGTTGCTGAACTTCATGGAAGGCCGGATGCCTTTAATTGTCAAAGGCTTAGCAGTTAAAAGGAAGGCTGTCTTTTTGTTAGGTATAAAGTTCCTACCCCAGTGTGGTGGTGTTGGCTCAACTAAAATAAGGAAGCTTTGAATGGGAGACATCACATTTTCTCGAGCGGCAGAGAAGAAAGTTGCTGACTTCTCCCCTTTTTGGAAGTTACGTGTTGGCCCAAGGAAGAGGAGAAGGCTGGTAAGCTTCAAAGAGAAGGAGAAAGGAATGTTTGCAGCCCTAATACGCACCTATTTATAGTGGTCTGAGTGTGTGAAGCACACGCCCGGCTGATGTGTGAAGCAGGGTAAGCAAAACAGCACGCCCTGGATGGTGACATGTGTCACTCAATTAACCTGCCTGAGAAGCTAAGGCCATGCATTGCAGTCACAGATGCACAGCAGAGATGTGTACAACTGCTCTTAAAACCTTAAATGTTGACGGGACAGGCCTGAAAAGCAAATGATTACTATGATGATGGCACAATCTCAAAACCTGAGTTCCGGCTTCTAATGTTGGCAGGTAGTGTCAAGTCCAAAAGCGCCTCTTGTCGGAGCGTTCATATGGATAGGGATGATCCCCAAGCACCCTAGCTAAGAAGGCCCTATTGGCTCGGGCAACATCCTTTTTCTAATCAACTGACCCACATGTTGATTTAGCTAGAAAGCACCAACAAACAGAGGTCGAAGAGCCAACATGGGCCCACAATGGGGTCATTGCTTAAGCTTATGGGACCCACCAGAGCCAGCATGACATGTCAATATCAATTAATGGCCGATGATCATTGGTTGTTCACCTAACCTGCAAGAAGCTTGCACACCACACCAGAGTATTGCCTGGCACCCCTATAAGGGTAATTATTCAAGAAAAGCTGATTGGATACCTTTGCAGTGTATGATGGAAATTATGGAACGGCTGTACAAACCTTTAAGCCCTGGATCCCATGCCAATCCAGCAATGCCTGTATGGTGTAACAATCCCTTTTTCATATGAACAAGACGTTCAAACACAAGAAGGGGCTGATTTCTAAAGACTTGAAAGGTTTAAAGCATTATACCGAGAAAGCTACAGTGAATCCTTCTCTCTAAGTGAAAATAAACAATATTTAGTTACTAAGTTCTCCATCTTGAGAAATACATTGGGTTCTTCCTAAGTGGTCTACTTATCTAGATCTATTCACTATGTGACGATCACAGCTAATCTCCTCATGGCCACAGAGTCTAACTTGGCACAAAAGTAGAATGGAACTTTGACACCTACCTACACACCTCCCGACTGAGCTGCATACACAGGTCAGGCCCCATCATTATTGCCAACTTCAAGAGTCTCACAACTTGGGTCCAAAGAGCCACAATATTCCTTTCCTCTTTTCTTTTAAACTTGAGCTTTTACTATCTTAGCATCAGAGATTTACTTGGGAGAATTATTAGGGCCTTTCATTTGTTTATTTGTGGTGCACAAGACCCAGGTTATAGGTTTCTCTAGTTAAACCCCTCTTCGGGTCCTTTTCATCTGAGTTGAACCTCAATTTAGGTATACATCACTAGCTATAGAAAAAAGTGAAATGAATTAGGGAATTATCTCATATAGTTGTACAATAAAGATGTTTATTGTCAATTATATGATGAGATAAGGTGGACATATGGATTTAAGTGGGGACATGTGATGACTGGGATAATTTGCACGAAAGGATCTCTTCTTGTTTACTTAGGCTTCATCTTAGTCCACTATCCTTATCACTATTTTATCCTTGGATTTATATAAAACTAGTAATGGTGTATCTGTGTATGAAATTAATGGTACTTTTACAGTTGAATTTGATAGTTTTTTGAATTTAAAAGTAATGCTAATTCCATGTGGATTTGTATGATAGAGGTTGCTAAGATGGTGGAAGAATGCTATTCTCATTGGTTCTTGGAACTTTTGTTTTTGTTTTTTTTTTTTTTTTTTTGGTTTCAATGGTGGATTGATCTTTTTTTGTGTTATCACTAAAAAAATTTTTAGATATCTTTAACACAACGATATTATTACTTTATTGAAACACGGAGGTCAAGGGTTCACACCACAAAACTGCTTGTCTGTTAAAAAGGGTCAAGGCTACATACACTTACTAGATCCCACGGTATGAGAGCTTTGTTAAAGAGGCTGCTCTTTTTATAGTTTATGATATGTGAGCATTGTTAAGGAGGATGCTCTTTTTATAGTTTATGAATATTCCTACCAATAATTGTACAAGGATTCTAACATTGCAAGTTCTGGGTATGACTGACACAGTCTTCGCCATAGTTTGAACCCAAGAACATTAGTTACAATGGGACAATCTTATTGTTGTACTAAGGCTCACTCTTTTATTCATATGACAGTGTAAAATTATTTTCAAGTGGATGAGGATTGGACGGATCAAAATGGTAAGGAGCGGGTAGTGCATTCCAATGGACCTGCACATATCAACTTGAAGGTGGATGTGGAGGTGGATGGCCAATTTGGTCTACTTTTAGAAAGTTGGACCAGTATGGAAACCCCTTTCTCTCCATGCCATGACTCCGCCCTATTGCCATTTTACTGATTCTTGATTGTGTAAGAAAATGGAAGCTATTCAACAGTACTTCTTCTGAGTTGTCTCAGCAAAAATAATCCTTCCATGTATAGACTTCCTTCCTAATATGTTGAGGGAATATAATAATATCTGTTACTTATGGTATTTTTCGGCAATGTGGAAACAATCTTAAGAAATACGGAATATAAAATGCACAAAAATAAACTTTATTTCTTTGAAATAGCGGGTTCACTTTTCTCTCTCTCTACTTTTGAGACTCTGGGAAAGATATTTCCAATAGTTGAATCTAGAAATTTGAAGAGTAGAAAACAACATTCAAAAGCCTTGACAATGGCTACAGGTAAGTTTCTCACTGTGGCTCTGTTTGGTATTAGGATAGCTGTTATAATTCAATTTCACAAATGCTTTTCGTCCTTTTGCTCTGCACTTATTTTTCATCTAATAACTAGAAATTCAGTCATGTGACATGATGCAATCCCATGTGGTACAAAATCTTTGGAGAGTGCCCTTCAGCTCCACTCAGTTAACCTTTTTTCAAGTAGAATGATTCAACTGGTTTAGATGGGAATTTGTGGGCTATCCCAGGTAGATGTTAGATCTAAAGATGACCCTGTTTGTTACAAACGTCATTAGATCATTGGAGATTTCTCAATTTTCGCTTGGTTTTTTAAAATTTATGAGAGTTGAGGGCGCAAGATTGTTTGTATGGAAAGTGCCATCTAATTCCTTCAGCAGATTAGATCTTTAAAGATATTTTATTCTCATGTATTTGGTTGTTGGGATTCAATTTGAATTAGATGATTACCGTGTTTGTTGTAATTAAAAAGTGAATGGGAATTGATTACTACCTAATTACCTTAGGAGATTTGAATGAACAATGTTAATCCTCACCAATCAAAAATTCTCAGATGTTATGCTGATAAAGTCTCTGGCAGCTTTCCCAAATTCCTGAAACTGAATCCAGCTTAGGTAAGTTTTTTTTTTTTTTTTTTTTTTGGCCCGGCACAGTCAAGGATGGTAATTTATTTATTTATTGGGATAAGTTTCACATAATGAGGCATGCCATTTTTTTATGGAAAACATTTATTTAGATTAAATTCATGCATTTTCAAATATGATTATGGGATTTGTGGGTCTATATTCTCGCTTCTTTTTCTTCATGCAATTATATTTTTGTTATCAAGTTTATTCAACTTGATATTTCTGATACATCCAATACTGATACGGTTGCGGCTAATACTGATGTCAATATTTTTATCCATGTAGGAATTACACCTACTTGGCCATTCTTGGATTAGACTAATGTTCTATAGGAATTAAGAATTCTTGTCAAACAAAAAGAGGAGCTGAGAGTTCTCTATGCTTGAATATCCTAGCCTTCTTCCGATCCCGGGAGAATAGAACACAAGTTTCTTTTGATACCCAGTTAGTAAACATTGTATATCAATGCTCGAATCTCTAGAGATGATCTAGTAACTTGACCATTTTGACTTATGTTCATCTTTGTGTTTTTTTCTTTAATATTGCTATACACACACACACACATACATATATGTATGTAGTTATGTATATATGTGTGCGTGGGGGAGGGTATGTATACATTTAGTAAAGTATAACTAGTGTTTTCATGATGTTAAGCTTTTCTTAATATGAAAATTTACTTGGTAGTGGTTACTTTATTAGGCTTTCTTAAATCTTGTACCTTATAAGTCATTTTTATTACTTCGTAGTTCATATACTTCTTCCAAGGATTATTAGCTTTTATTACTACTTCTGTAGTTTCATTGAACACTATATAGAAGCATTGATTTTATTGATATGAAAGGGAACAGTTGTTCATGGATATGAAATCTATGAAGTGGTGTCCTTCATTTATTTAGAAAAGCCAAAAGGAAAAGGAAAGTGATGTAACATGATAGCATATTAATTGTCATATTGTTGAAGAAATTTCATCAATGCTTGATTTTTTTTCCCCATATGAGAAGTTGTAATCAAGTTTGTAAGAAAATGCAGTATTGCTCTCTTCCACTTATTTGAAATTCTAGCAACTGAGGGGTCTAACTTTATATTTAATGTGATACCTAGCTTTCCTGGTTTCAAAAGTCAGAAGTTTAGTTATATAGGATATATATTACAAACAACTAAATCGGTTTCTCAAGATGTTAAAATGAATTTGTAAAACACGTTTTGCTGAAACTTTAGTTGGTGCTTCTCTATAAATATTTTCAAGATGTTGAAACTCAAAGCTAATGAAGTCTCTATTTAATAAATCATCTTTATTTACCATCCAATCTTTCTGAGAATCTTAATTCCAGCTGCACTTTTAGAGAAATTCTAGCGATCAAACAGGTTCTAATCATTATGGAAGTTTTGGCACAACATTTTATAGACTTTGTATCCTTACATATAACAATCTTGTTGACTGCAGTTGCACAATTGTAGTTTTTAGCACTTTTGAAAGTTCTGTCGAAATAAATACAATAGCTTGTAGTGATTATTTGATCTACATATTAACAAATGGGTCATTAGAGGGACAAGTGATTTAGATGACTGATCCTAGTCAATCAGAGTGAACCTAGTGCCCAGTCAAAGTTCCTGAAGAAAGTTTACTAATGGAATACAATGGATCCTCTTTTCTGGCCCATTTTCATTTAGTCTTCTAGCATTTAGTTTTATCCTTTTGTGGTAACGGTGGCTACTTGTTTTATATTTACTACTTCTATGCTTAGTATTTTGCAGAAGGTTTCTTAGCAAACATATTTTCTATGGTGAGAAAAAAAAAATGCTCATTTACCTTTTTGTTATCTGTGGATTGGTGATGCAGTCTTACTATAAAAAACGGATGTAGAAAGTTGTGAAAACTTATCACAATTGGTTGTCTTTTAGCATTCTCTGATTTCATTTGCTTGTAACCAAATGCTGTATGAAGTGCCAAATTGAATTAGTAGAAATAGAGTTAGAGGAAGGCTGTCATTTTGAATTAACTGTCACTAACACTTGCTTTATACTTGGGCGAAATGAATCTATGGGACCCACTTGGCCTATGTGGCTGTATTATCCCATTGAATCATTGTGTCATTGTGAATTGTCATTTGCATAGACAGTCAACATTTTGGTATCAAAATGTTTACTTTTGTTAACGCCCTCTTTAAAATTTGATCTTTTTGGTGTAAATATATATTAATTTTGGTAGTTGTGTTTATGCAGCAGCAGATGCAAGGAGAGAGTTGGTTCCTGCAGACCGAAATAATGAAGTTGTTCCCCATTTTACTAAGAAAGAGTTGGGCAGAATTGATGTATTGAGGCAAGAGAGTGAGTTTATTGAAGTTGTGTGTGGGATTACCAGCAGTAAGCATGGTGATTTCTTGGGAAAGCTTAGGATTTATGCCAGAGGTAAACTTGAGATAACTTGTGAATGCCAAACTGGTTGCCCTGAAGGTAGGGTCTCTCTCTCTCTCATGCGCGATTTCTCTCTCTTTCCTGTTTAAATTTAGGTTCTTGTTCTGTTGAGCAACATAATAGTGTCATCTTTATTATCCTATTTCTTTGTAATGAAATAGGGTTAGATTTATGCTGGATCATGCATTTTGGTAGTACATTGAGTTTTTTTGGGGACATTCTGAATGACACCCTCAATTTTGTGGAGAGAGCCTTAACAGCTTCAAGAATATTCCAGTTATCATATTTGCAGCACCGCTAGAACTATGCTTACCCTGTGAATCTTGGGCCTTTATTAGGATAACAAAGATATAAGGGGTTGTGGAGCTTTGGTACAAGCTTTACATTTTAATTGCTAAAAGAAGGCAGAGAAATTGAACCAATATAAAAGACTTGCAAATAAGGCCAAGTATTTGAGTCTAAACTCTTGTCCTTGCAAATAAGAGTGCTTCCAGTCGTTGTTAATAGATTTTAGGCCTTTATTTTCTTGGATTGTGACACCCCCTTGATCCAAATTACTGGAAAAATGCATATAGCAGGGAAAAAATATCTAAACAAGCTCATGTGTGATAACAGTAAGAAAATCAAATTCCCATGAACACTTAATGTGAGCACGTCTTAAAAAAACAAAGCTTTTTGAACAGTTGTAAATAAGATAGTGCCTCTAGCTAGAGACAACTTCTGTTGGATTATAAATTGGCACATCAAAACTTCAGGAAAGATAGAAGCAAAATACGGTTATCCTTGAACTATGTAGAAATGACAAAATAGGAGTAGGCTTCTTGCAACTTGTTTGAATTTAGTGACATATTTCCTTTATATTCCAGTAATATGGCTATTATGTCAGAATACATGGATGAAATTTCCCCAATCAGCTCCAGTAACAAAAGAGCTAGGTTCTGAATGACAGAAAAACAATGGAGACAGACTGTCTAGATTCAGCCCCAACCGTATTAGGTTATCCTACTGACATATATCTTACTTTATTATACCTCTTTTCCCATGACTTGTGAAATTTAAAAAAAGGCCTACTTTGGGGGATTTCGGCATGGATTTGTTGTGGGTAAGGCTCTTTTTCTATACTTTATTGACATCCATTGGTATCATTATGGGATAAAATGTTTACAATCTTACTGATTTAAAAATCCTTTCTATTTTTTTTTCCCCTTCCTTCTGCCGTGCCACTAGCAATCTATGTTGCTTTCCACAGTGAAACAGATTTATCAATTTGGATTTGAAGTCCTTTTTTCCTACCCATCTGTGTGTGTGTGTGTGTGTGTGTGTGTGTATGCTTACTAACAATTATTTTTTGGTAGCTACGTGACAGATATTGACAAAACCTCAAGTGCCATCCATTGGTATATGACAAAACCTTAATTTCATTCTGTCTAGAAGGCACCCTTTGCATGTTGGATGGTTGTCAAAATCCTTCTAAGACTCAATAAGAATATAATTGGTCTATCCTTGTTAGGAGTAAACATTTTACTCTATCAGAGAGGGATCCATTACATACCTAATAGGTTGTGATTCCCCATCTAAAATGTGGCGTGGGATGAAGGATGGACCATCAAATATTCCGATCTCAAGGACAACAGCATGACTGCACTAGTTACTTGCCCCACCTCTAATTTACCTTATGTAAGTGTGAATGAAGCAAGGCGTGATGGATCTTGGTCTATTACCCTAGAAGGAAATCATTTAAGCCAAAAGTTCTGACCTTTAGATGAAATAAAGTATGCTTTGGGTCTTTTGCTCAAGCGAAAGTCTTGGTCTTTAGAGGATCAAGCATGTCAAACTATATCTTATAATTCTTTCTTTGCTCTAATATTGTGGTTGGTGTGCAAAAAAAAAAAAAAAAAAAAAAGGGGTAAAAAAAAGAGAAAACAAATGGGAATTTTATATTTTAAATTTTGTGCTCCACCAAAGGACACCACAAAGTCTAGGAATTGGTCATTGATGTATTATTTCTCCTTTCTCGTGTTCTTCTCATTTTGAAAAAAATAAAATTAATTATTAAAAACTATAGAAAAATCAGGAAAAAAAAGAAGAGATATCAAAATGAAAAAAAGAATGAAAAAAAGAGGGAGAGTTAAAAGAGAAATGAAAATAAAAAGGAGAAATAACCAAATAAAGATAAAATATCTTGTGGTTGTGATTTTTGAAGAGAAGAAAAAAGGGCAGTGTTTGCACTAAAAAGAGATAGCAAGTTTTTGTTATTGAAGGCATTTCTTTATAAAATCCTTATTACTTTCTTGTAATTATAAACCTGCAGTCCCATTACAATTGGTGAAAATCTAAAAAGACCTTAATGAATATAACTCATAAGCATAAATTAAAAATATTCTTATATACATTGGTCTCGAAAGTAAGTATCCTTTTATAAAGTTATGAGAACTCATAAATAGCATCTTTTATTATAAAAGTTGCATAATTTGATTTTTTTTTATACTTTTATTTTTATGCAACTCTTGAGAGTAGCATATTTAACCTCACGGTGCATGAGGTTAAATTCTTAATTTTTTTAAATTCATAAGTTTTTTCCTTCTTTGATTTTTTTTTCCTGTAAAACAGATTAAATCTTTTCCAAAAGGCTTCCAACTTTTTTTTTCTTTAAAAATATTTTGTTTTTTAAAATTTTTTAACAAAATCATATTTTTTTCAAATATGCATGAAAATACTATTCTCTCCTCTACTTAAACCAAACATTGTCTATGATTGAAAACCACTAAAACATACAATCGTCATAGTTAAAAGAAAAAGAATATATAGATTTTCTGCATACGGTGGGTTGATTCTAGATGTACAAAAATATGTTAAAATAAAATCAGCCTAAAATGAAATAAGATAACATTACTCCTAAAATAAAAATAAAATAAAATAATTTAATAAGTGATGGGTCAGCCAATCGGAAGGACTTGTCACTACAAAGAGAAAAACAAAAAAAATATATTTACCCAATACCTTTTCTATTTTGGGACAATAGTTCCACGATCAATTTATCCCAAATAGTTATGAGAATTAATATTTGTCCTCACGACGAACAGTACTTTTCAAAATATTTTTTCTTTTTTTGTATATTTATTATTTCCGGCATAGTTTATCATTTCTTGATCACCCGGTAAAAGATTTTCAATCTCAAGCTGAAAATTTTCCTTTTTATTTCCCTTAGTCTTGCTTGATATATCACATACTTTAGGAGTCTTAAAGATCGGCTTATCACATAATTTATCATTTCTTGATCACCCAATAAAGGATTTTCAATCTCAAACTGAAAATTTTCCTTTTTATTTCCCTTAGTCTTGCTTGACTTATCACATACTTTAGAAGCCTCAAGGATCGGCTTATCACATAATTTATCATTTCTTGATCACCCGATAAAGGATTTTCAATCTCAAACTGAAAATTTTCCTTTTTTCTCCCTTAGTATTGCTCGACTTATCACATACTTTAGGAGTCTCAAATATCGGCTTATCACATAATTTATTATTTCTTAATCACCCGATAAAGGATTTTTAATCTCAAACTAAATTTTCCTTTTTATTTTCCTCACTCTTGCTCAGCTCATCACATACTTTAGGAGTTTCAAAGTTAGTGGGTTTTCTAATAAAGTCATTTCTAAGTGTGGTGATTTTCTGAGCCTATTCTAAATATTACTTGTCAGTTAAAGCCTCTCCCAAATTTTATTGCGTTTAGGGATTAGCTATTGGCTGAGAAGAAAATATTTTCTTCTCTTTGACACTCAATTGTTGCGTCAACTGGGTAAGAGTATTACAAATGTCATCTAATATCTTTTTTGTTTTGGGTATTGACGTTGGCTTGATATGAATTAATTCCTGTTTGATGGTGCATGAATTCCTGTAATGTGTCATCAAGAGACATTGCGTGTGAGGGTTGCTGAGTGAGTTGAGATAGTAGGGCATATTGCGATGGTGGAGACAGAGGTTAAAAGTGTTGAGGGGCTGTTGGCCCCTCATTTTTCAACCCAAATTTTTTGTTTCAGAAATACAACAAATTTGAACATTCACTAGATATTACATTTATATTTATCATTTCAAGATCATCTAGTTTCCCAGTTAAAGTGTTAAGTTTATCTTGAATATCTTCATTGTCTTTTAATCTGTACTCTCCGCTAGAGTTATTATTAGCTTTTAGCTCGCAACTACGTAGGTGGGTTGTGTTGGGGTCACTCCCGAGTGGAATGTCCGCGGACTCCAGAGAAGGAATGGACGAGTACTCTTTGCGTCTTTTGGACGAGGACTCTTTGCATCTTTGGACGAGGACTCTTGTTTGGTAATGTCCAAGCACAGTAGACGAGGAGCCTATTGTCGTAGACGTGGACTCTGCTCTCGTGGGCCTGCAGTGGCCGTTTCTGCAGACTGCGCCGATTGGACGCCGCAGAGGGAGCAGCTTTCCAGGTGGCAGGACTGTCATCTGACACGCAAGCCTGCAGCTGCCATGACAGTCCTGCGCCATTTTCCCACCACCCTGCCGGCAGAATGGTGGCTGCAGGGTGGCCGTAGGGTGGCTGTCGTCCTGGCTGGCAATCCACGCTGGCATCCTGGACGTGTATATATATATTCAGCCCTTGTGGCTCTCGCTAGAATGTATGGGTGTGGCAACTTTGTGAAGGTGTGAGCACTGAGAGAGCTGTGTGAGCAAGGTTTGTAGAGAGAGAGGCATACACTTGATTCTTTTTCTTTTGTTTGAAGCTTGAGTAGCTAACGATTGTAATAATCTTTTATAGTGTATTTTTCGGTGGTTTTTCTCTTGGTTAAAGGAGGGTACTTCCACGCCAAAAATCTCTTTGTGTGTTCTTGATCTCTGTTGTTTTTCTTCTTGCCTGTCCGAGAGCTTTTCTCTGTTGCTGTCCGAGAACCTTGTCCGCTCGGTCACCGTGACTTCCGCGTGTTCAGCGCCAACAGGTTGTGTCCTATGTTTGAGTATTCTCAACTAAATATTCAAAATAATCATAGGCTTCATTATTTCTACAAATTGACGCGTTTAAAAGTTTGATGAATCGTAGAAAAAATTGATTAGGCGCCACGTTTACAAAAGTGATGTGACCAAGCAACAAGTAAGTTTTTAAATCTTTCCCAATACTAATAAAAAGTTCTATTAGGCTGTTGTGAAAAATATTTTTTCATGAATACCTTTTTCATCTCTACCCATGTGGAAACTGATCACAGCTTCAAAATGTTAAATTACATCTTTGCTTTATCTTTAAAAGAAAATGGGAACAATTTAAGATAAATGACTTCTATTGTATACATGTTGTTTATCAATCTTTCGTATATTTTTTTAAAATCTTTGATGTGCTGGTAGAGATTTTCAGTATTTATTCCAAAATACTGAGGTACAAATTATATCATTTAAGGATCAAGATTAAAATTATATTGAGTTGGCAACATAATATATGAAGTTATACTATGCATTGTCGGGTATAAATAATTACAGAGTGGTCAAAAATTATAAGCATGTGTTGGGGCTTGATAATCGTTAGCTGCTCCCTTAATGGGGTTGCTTTTGATATTGCTTCCTTCATCCATTTGTGATCCATATAATATTTAGTCAGAAATATTCAAAATAAAAAAAACACTGCAAAAACTATTTTTTTAAAGTTGCTATCTCTCTCTCTCTCTCTTTTTTAACTTTGCTAATTTTTTTTTTTTTTTAAAATTATCTTTACATTAACTTTACCCCTTTTTAAAAACTTTTTACCGTTAACTTTTTATTTTTCATTTTTAAAATTTATAGCTTTTAACCTTTTTTCTTTAATTGTTAACGTGAATTTTTTTTTACTGTTTACTTTTGTTCCCCAGTTTTTTTAGTTTTTTTCCCTTTTTCTAATTTGGATCATAAGTTGTAGGCCACATTATTAGTAACCGTAGAAAAATACAATCTCTCTAGTAATTGCACCAAAAACTTGATCGAATCTCCATAGTGCATGAAGACTTGGTATAATTTTCCCTCTAAGTAAGGTATTGTATTTTTAGAAAGTTGATTTTTCACCTAAAATTATTTTTATAACTATTTTATATTCCAAAATAATAAAAAAAAATTTAAACTTTAAATTAGTGAAGATAAGTAGGTAATCGTAATAACTGTAGTAGGCCATAAAGTTATTTAAAAAGCACATAAAACTAAATTATAAAATTTTAAATTGTTGAAATTAAAATATTTATGACACTTTTGTCATCTAACAACGATAAGAAATAAAGTGCGAAAGCTACAAGAACGGTAGTGTCTTAACAATCATAAGTTTAGAAAATAAAAGGATAGTAAATAAAGTTTGAGAAATTAAACGACAAAAATTTAAACTTGCAAAAGCGGCAGTGGCTCAATCATTCAAAGTTTAGAAAATAAAATGATAGTAAATAAAGTATAAGAAATTAAATAAAAAAAATTTAAAATTATAAGAGTAACGATAGTTCAATCACCTAAGGCTCAAAAAAAAAAAAAATAGTAAATAAAATATAAGAAACTAAAATGCAAAAATATAAAGTTATTGGAAGACTAGAAAGGTTAGCTATGACGTATTGATTATTGTAGAACAATGTAACGTAAAATTATAATATTCTAATATTAATACGAGACTAAAGTAGCCTACAAAAATAAAAGTGAACGGAATAAAAGTTGATGGAGTCTTGCTTGTCTGGAAATAAATTCTGAAATTAAATTGAAATTTGAATGTACCAAATAATGAATTTGATATAGAATCTTCAACATTGAAACATTATTTTTTTATAACAAAAGTTAACAATCTAAACTGCACCTGAACTTTTTTTTCTCTCTCTCTCTCCCTCTTTCTCTACCATCCCCTCTCTGCTTTCTGCCTTTGGTTGAGGGCTTCTCTCCCCTTCTGTTATGCACCTTCCTCCTTTTGTAAAGGAGGAGAGGCTGCCACCCATATTTTATTTTTTTTTATTTTATTTTTAATATATATATGTGTGTGTGCTTTTAATTTTCTGCCATCCTAAATTTTTAAAAGAATCGACTTCAATATTATTTTCCATGTTTCTTTAATTGGTTGATTGGACTGACAAAATATAGATTCCATTTGGTCCATATATTTGCTTTTATTTAAAAAATTCTTTATTATGGGGTAAAACCTACACAGCAAAAATATTTAATTTATTATGTGAATTAAATAAAAATATTAGATAATAATAAATAAATATAAATATAAATACAATAATAATAAATAAAACCTACACAGCAAAAATATCTTTTTTATTTATTTTATTTTTAATATATATATGTGTGTGCGCTTTCAATTTTCCGCCATCCTAAATTTTTAAAAGAATCGACTTCAATATTATTTTCCATGTTTCTTTAATTGGCTGATTGGGCTGACAAAATATAGATTCCATTCAGTCCATTTATTTGCTTTTATTTAAAAAATTCTTTATTATGGGGTAAAACCTACACAGCAAAAATATGTAATTTATTATGTGAATTAAATAAAAATATTAGATAATAATAAATAAATATAAATAAAAATACAATAATTAGTGTTCATCATTTAGCAGTGTGTGTCCAGGATTTTGTGTGGAGCACTGTTTATGCAGAATGCTAGCCCTGCAGATTACACCCCTAAGGACTACCCAACATCTTACTAGCCTCAATCCTTAAAGAAAATGTGAATGTGAAAACAGATGATGCGCAGAGAGAGAGAGAGAGAGAGAGAGAGAGAGTTGGGAAATATGTATGTATCTTGGGCCATAATGGCATAGGTGTGTATAGATTTACCCTTGCCTTTTCATGGATGGGTGTATCCTTTCAGTAAAGTGAATCTCGGCCCTTGATTAATCAGCTTTTCAATATTTAAGGGTAGACACTTTATCCTTAAGACCAGAACGAATGCCAGAGGAATCAACCTTGACTAGGCCATAATGGCATAGGCGTGTTTAGATTTATACATGCCTTTTCATGGATGGGCATATTCAGTAAAATGAATCTCCGCCCTTGATTGATCAGCTTTTCAATAATCTGTTAGGGCCTCTTTGAACTGTGTCCATTTCCATTTTCGGCCATTAAAATCAAAATTCTCCAAATTTGTCCAATGCCAGAGAAATGAACCATGACTAGGCCATAATGGCATAGGTGTGTATAGATTTATACATGCCTTTTCATGGATGGGCGTATCCTTTCAGTAAAGTGAATCTCAGCCCTTGATTGATCTGCTTTTCAATAATCTGTTAGGGCCTCTTTGAACTGTGTCCATTTCCATTTTCGGCCATTAAAATCAAAATCCTCCAAATTTGTCCATCACAACAAGGATCACTTGGAATGCCTCGGTCAAAAGTATTACTTCAGGTAACAGCAACTGTATTGTATTGGCACTATTTAATCTTTGTAGTCGCATCTCTTAGGCCAATGATTTTGACCTTCTTGGCCCATAGGAATAAACTGAAAATTCCAACAACTTACAAACACAACTTCTTTCAATCCTGTGGCATACTTACTCTATGCTCAATTCTCTAAAACCTTTCAATGCATTTTGAAAAATCTCCAACACCAGTATGTATTGGTAACTACAAATATTATGGAATGAAATATTAGTCAATATGTATTGATATATGACCCCCAATATTGATGTATTGCAATACCTATACAAAATTGCAATGCATCAATCTATTATCGACGATATATCAGCTAATGTTTTTCTATTAGGTTCCAATTCTTAAAAAAATTCTATCAAATACGTCCAATATGAATATTATCTCCTAATACATTGGCCACCAATGCTGAGATCGATAACGATATTTTCATCTATAGCAAATCAATCAGAATAAAACTTCCACAGGTTTTATTTCATGTGTCAATCACTCACTTGAGAAATTTCCCCCTTGTTATGCAACCAAAAAAAAAAACCTTATTGGTCTGGTGATGTTCAAACCATTTCAAAATTAGTTCCTCATCTTGACTAGTTAAGTTTGTCCACTTGCAAGTTACTTATACTTTTATTTTCTATGGGAATGTTGTATATGTATTTTTAGTGTGTCCATGTACATACAAACATATATATACTGACATATACATATACATGTATATACATATATATTTATAATGTGTGTGTGTGTTTTTCCTTTTTCCTTGGTCTTCATGGGGCATTGAACTTGAGTCATAAAAGCTACTTATCTGATTTACACTCCAGCCAGAAAAAAAGTAGTATGCTTCTGTCTAATATAAGTCATTTTTGTTTCCTTACTCCATCCAACTCTGCTCTTACATTCCTCCCATTTTGAGTAGCTAATGCCAATTAATAGTGAATTTATTTGTGAATGGTGATAAGGCAATTTGAAACCATCAGAATTTGGAAAGCACGCTGGGTACCGAGGTACGAGAAAGTGGCAAAGAAAAATTTGGGTTACAGTGAAGGGAAAAAAGGTTAGTCTGGGGAAGACGAAATTGCTGAAATACTACAAAGGATCAGCCAGTGATCCATCTGCTGGCCTGAGACCTCTTCGTGGCAGAGTTGTTCACCATGATGAGTTCATTCAGTGCACCATATGCAACAAGGAGCGCCGGTTCCTTCTCCGAACCCATCCTGAATGTCGAATTTTCCATGATGCTTCCTTCAATAAGAACTGGACTTGTGCTGATTTTCCCTATGCTGTGTAAGTTGTATTCTTTTTGGTATCACGCCTGGTTCATCATATATATTTGTTTAGAAGTATCATGTATGTGGCATGTTGAATGCGTTACTATTAGAAACATATGAACACGTTTTCAGAAAAATTATGAGAATGAAAAGGTAAAAATTGAAAAGAACTAAAAAAACAATAAACAGTTTTCCCAAATGAACATGCTCTTGGTTATTCCAGAAAATTGATCCTATTGCCGAAAGGCCTGAACCAATTGAAGCCACCTTGATATTGTTTTGGTTTGGTTAGTTTATTTTATGGGTATTAGTGGTGTGATAGGTTTATGCTAGAAGAATAGACAGAAATTAGAGCCAAAAGGTGGCAAACTAAACAGAACAGTAACAAAATAATTTATAGAATACATGAATGAGTACAATGACACAAGTATAGATAGGAGGGAGTTGGGGATCTATTCTAAAACTTCTAAAGAAAATATGGACCCATGACTCCAAAAATCCTTGAAAAAAAAGCAAAATCAACCCAACATGGTCTGATCAATTAGGTTACTCTTCGTATGTGAGTGCATAGATTATGAACTTGTTTGCTGATATGCACAAAAGAAAGAACATAATTAAATTTTTTTACTTGAACAAGAAAATAATTCTCATTTACAATTACTATTTGAGCAGATTTTAAGATGGTCTGTATTAGTCCTCTGTTTTGTGGCCTTTGTTCTTTAGGCTTGTTGTACAAATGTGCCATGAAGCTTTCCTGATGTGTGTCTGTTTTTTTTTTTTTTTGGTTCATCTAATGAACAAAATTTTGTTTAATATTGAATCACCTTTTTCCTCTATCTTTGTCACGTCACCTCAACCTGTTGATAAAAACATGTCCAAGTTTGTGTGCAATTAAAAGAAGTTTTACTTCTCTAACAAGTATCTTAATGTTCTCACTAATATCTAATTGATAACAAACCTAAATAGCTTTTTTAGGCCAATGGTTCAATTTTGCTGATAGGATCCCGATAGAAGATTGGCCCACATTAGGATCCCCAATAGTGCCTCAAAAAAAAAAAAAAAAGGAAAATTGCAGTGGTTGGTGTACTCCTACGCCTTTTCTTTTGGTACAATGCTTATGGGATCCCTATATTGAATTGCCTTTTTCTATGGCTTTATTAAACTCTTTACCTTCACTTTACTCCGGAAAAAAGGTAGAAAATTGTCTGGACTAAGGATATGTTTGGTTTAAAGAAAAGGTGAATTAAAGGAAAAAAAAGGTTGAAAGGAAATATTTTTGGTGTTTGGATTGGATAGAAAATTTTAAGAAAAAATGTAGTATTGTATGAAAAATCACTTACCATTCCAAAACAAGAAGAAAATCAAAAGAAAAAAAAAATTGATTTTCTTGTTTAATTTTTCACACAAATTGGGTGCTCTCCTTCAAACCATACCTCTTACAATTAGCGGCCCAAAGTCTCATCTAAACTCAGTCTGCTCCTCTGCTCTCTTCCTCTCATCTACCCCCCCCCCCCCCCCCCAAAATCTCCTGTAATGAATCTTTTAATTATAGCTAAAAAAATCAAAACCATTCAAATGAATATATAAAATAGCATTCAAAATGAGCTTATTAACATATTAAAGATGCGTATTTTTTATAATTTTTTGATAACAAAATATAAAAAAATATTTTTCATGAAATTTTTTTTTATCTTTCCAATATGAATTTTCATAATATCCAAACAAAGGAAAGAAAATACTTTTGTTTCATTTTTTCCTTTTTATTTTTTTCTTACTATTTTCCTTTCCTTCTTCCCATTTTCTTTAAACCTAGTATACCCTAAAGCTTTTCCATTAACATTTTTGCTGGATTTGCCTACCAATAAGGTTATTAAAAAGAATGGTTTAGCATTGGATCATCAGATCAAATCCCAAGGAACAAAAGGAAGCAAACATCCAAAAGAATTAATTACATTGTATAGTTATGTATATATATGTATGTGTAATAGCTGATTGAGATGTCTATATATAGTTCCAAAAATAGGGAAAAACAGCTGCCAAGCCAACAATGATAAGCCCTCAGTTTTCCTCAACAACCAGTGGATCTCTACATTCCAAGTAGTATTGATGATCAATTATGCGAGTCCCACATTGGAAAGCTTGAGGCAAAACCTCCAACTTATAAGTTAGGGGGTTTTCCCTCCTAGACTGGTCTTTTGGGATAATCTCTTAATCATATGGAGTATGCACAGTCAAAGACTTCCCTCCCGAGTGTTCATGTCGGACCACCCACCCGTTTCCGTTACTCGTTCCTCGTTACCCGCTTTCCGATTACTGTTCTAGGTCACATATATGTATACCGACTGTGTATAATGAAAAGAATGGAAAATATTACTCTCTCTCTTTGGTTTCCCTCTCCCCTCTCCCTCTTTCAGTCAGCTGGGATTTACCCATGCTCAATTCATCCCATGGAGCATGTATCAAATGGTGCCTTTGAGACAAAAGTAGAAGAGATCAAGAATGTGCTTGAAAGTTTTTATAAGAATCAAAAACTGCATGAGATACGGCCGCCCCGCACCGAACTCACTTCGTCTTGTATTCAAAGCTTTATCTCCGGCGGCACAGCAATCCCTTCCATCAACGGGTTCTCCACCACCCGTTCCAAATAGCCGTCCGCTTCTTATCTCAAAACAAATTAGGTCCTCAGCAAGAAGACTACCGTTGTCAACTACAAATTTGTATCATCTTCAATTTCATCACCGATTTCAGATTTTCCTACCCATTACTTTGAGCACGGCGTCGGTCATTGTAATCGCTTCCTCCGTCTCTACTATCACATGTATTCGGCCCTCCCACACGGACATTTTTCCTTCCTTGAACCAAATCCACCTACAGCAGCCTTGCACATATCCAACAAAATTGTCACCTGCATCCGGTAACACCTCTAACGCATCCACCGCTAAACTAATTTGAACCCTCCCGATTTTGTCGAATCGCGGAAACCATAAATTTTTTTGGCTTATTCAAGAGCAACCTACCACCGCCTCCCCGCAAAAGGTTCCTCCACCACACAGTCTTCCAACTCCTTCACAGTCATGCCAAATATCAAGCAATTATGGACTCCAGAACTTCAATCTTCTCTCACTTGTTCACACAACAAAGGTGAACATACACTACCGGCTACTTATGATTTTGTTCAGCCTGATGTTATTTTGGAAAACAAGAACATTGACTTTCGAGGTGTATCGTAAATTGTCCGGGTGTTGAAAATTCTTCCGGTTTCTCCCTCCACCTATTCGGCCAATCCAAACACCAAGTCCTATTAATAGATTAAGAAAATTTGCCATTTCATTAGTACCAAATGTGCAAAGTTTTGTTTGTGCTTTCATCTTTCTATGTTTGTGATGTGAATGAATGGAGTTTGTGAAAAATTCACACAAATATTATGATGATGCTGCTTGTGTAAGGAAGCAGATGTCTGCTGCTGCATTTTCAAATCCTTGACTTGGAAGGGAAATTAACACCAATCATAGTTTCTCTTGTCAGTAAGGACTCTTCTATGTTTGATGGACTTGAAAATGCTAGTACTGAGATTAAAGCAGCAAAGGCAAGGTTTAATGAGAGTTAACCTCTGGAGCAACCATTACGGCAATGGATCATTTGAATATCCTTGGATGATTGACGGGCTGGACTTTTTCCTCATGGTTCTGAACTTCTTCCTCACCTTCAATGTCAATTCTACCCTATTACGAATATGTTGGAGCTAGACTTTTATTCCAGCAGTGGGGGTGTTGCATATGTTCTCTTGGCTTAAATTGTACCAATATCTTTCATTGGAATCCACACATCTATGAAGCCCTCTCACCTTATTACAACGAGTTGAAGCAAACAATTTCACATTATTAACAGGGTTGGAGGCACTCTAAGACACTTCTCCTATGCTACAACTCAGATTGCTGCACAGAGGCAAAACAGATTATTTGTATTTTTAAAAGTCCTCCTTCATCAACATATTTAGTTAATCGGGGATTAATACATGCACTCTATTTGGGCGGTGAGGATTTGCACAATGTGGAAGTCCGATTGCTTTATGTTGATTTAGAGGTTGGTGACCTTAGGCCCGTGGAGTTGGAATAAATATGAAGAGGTGCTTATTCGATTCAAAGAAGCAAGTTTTGGAGGCATGTATCGTTTGCACCTCTGTCATTTTGATGCTAAGGCATCTCTTGCTTTGCAATTTCATTTCGGAGTTTAGCGATGACATCAAGGGTTGACCGTTGAAATCTAGAAGCCACTTGGGAGGTAAGAGAAAGCTGGTTTGGATCCCCTCGTTTAACTTTGAGGACAAGGTTTTCTTGATGAGGAGGGTAAAGGGGGAAGCTTGAGAAACATGTTTTATTAGGGCTGTTTGTTATCAGCTATTTTGTGTATGCTTTGGGTGCCCTATGTGCCGCTTCCAAGACTGCAGTTCCCGACCATCTGACGTTGACTTTACCCTGGTTCCCGATCCCATATATGTATACCGACTTGCGTATAATGAAAAGAAAGGAAAATATTAGCCTTCTGCATCGCCAAAACCAATAGGTGGCCGAGAATGAGAGCCCATCCTTTTGCCTAATTTATGTCGGAGGTTTTGCCTTAAGTTTTCAATGTGGGACTTGCATCATTCCTCCCTCCTTCATCAGAGAACTTTGCCCATGGTAACAACTATCATTTCATTTGATGTGAGCATAAGTTAGTTCAGGAGTTACAATGGTTTTGAATCATACATGATCACGGCTTTTTTAATTTGGGAGAATTGGGAGAATAGTTCTTTTCCGGTGGACCCTCTGCATGTAGCCCTTTGGAGACATCTTTGAGATAGAATCTTAACACCCTTGGATGGACTCGCATCAATCTATCCAAACATTTCTCAATATTTAATCCATTCATCATGTTTTACAACAGATTTTTCAGTCAGCTGGGATTTATCCATGCTGATCTATCCTTTATTTCAGCCTCTGTGTCTTCGGTGCTTGAGGTTTTTATAAGAATATTGTATTCAAACTACATAAACAACCTCTCTGCCATACAGCAAGAAGACCATATGTATCTCTTTCTCTACTCAGATCCCTAGATGTAGAAGCCTTGTAAACTACTGGTTTACCTCCTTTTTTGATATTGTATTGTGAATTTGCCCTTCCTCCCATTTTGTAGAATAAATTTTTTGGCTTATTTTCTTGAGTGCTGCAAGATTCCTCAATGAGCAGCATCAATCTTCTCACTTGTTTAAGACTGATTGATTAGCATTATGTAGAACTATCTATAGATTAAGAAAATTAACAGTAATCTTTATTGCACTCAGTTGAACATCAAGAGGTTTATGTAGGTGATGTATGCAATTAATTCATCAATTTGAGCTTAGAGGGGTTAGCTAGAGAGTATTATTAACTTAGCGGACTCATGTCCTGTCATAATGTTCACCAAATTGTGCCAAGTTCTCGGTCATTTAACAATAAAAAGTCAACATTTCACATTATTTTGCGTTCACTATGGCACAAGACAGATTATTAGGCCTTTGTTAATCTTAGAGTTCATGAATTATTGATTTATTTTAGATTAAGATGCAAGGATGCCGAAGAGCGAGCCTGTAAGAGAAAGCTCAGGGGTTGCCCAAGGAAGCCAACATGCAGGGGCTGCAGCTATTGTGTATGCTTTGGGTGCCCTATGTGCCGCTTCCAAGACTGCAGTTGCCGCATCTGCGTTGACTTTATCCTGAACGCCGAGCCTTCTGCATAACCAATAGGTGGCCGAGAATGAGATCGCATTTTGCCCGACTTCATCAGAGAACTTTGCCCATGGTAACAACTATCATTTCATAGTTCAAGTTACAATGGTTTTGAACATACATGATCAACATAATTTGGGAGAATAATTCGTATTTTGGAGACATCTTTGAGATAGAATCTTAACACCCTTGGATGGCTCAATATTTATCCATTCATCCATACTGACTAACTCAAATAAGAATAAATATATGAATAAGATATAACATTAAGATATGTCTGATGAATATTTGAATGACAGCCTTGTAATATTATCATATTTAGCTCGTTTGCTTGAGATTGAAAGAGCTGTTGGGGTGATTGGATTCGTCGGATTTTCTTCATCGATTATCCCATTTGAAGTGATGAAGCTGTTTTTTCAGGTCCATTGGACATTGATTGTGGGTCACTTCACTCTTTGAAAACAGCTTCCTCTTATTTTTAAGCGTGTTTAGATTCTAAGCATGTAAATTAAAGAAATTTTAAAGAAAAGAAAAAAAAATTAAAAAATATATTTTTTTGGAGTTTGGATTGCATGAAAAATTTTAGAAAAAAAAATAGTATGAAAAATATGGGTAAAAATATCGGCCGTTTGTTGAAAATTATTTTTCATTTGAAATTATGTAGAAGTCAAAAAATATATCAATTTTTAATATTAAATGGTATATAATTTTTCTCTTTAATTTTCCTTTAATAATCAAATAATAAACAAAAATTTTTAAAAAATTTATTTTTTAATATGAATTATTTCAACATCTATGTAAAAATATATATATTTTTATTTTTTTAATCCAAACACATCGTAAATCTCTTGAATTGAGAGGGCTCTCGCTCTCATGGAGATGAAGTTTTTCTCTCTCGTAATTTTAGTCGTGTATTTTTTAATAGAATGCTGTAATTTTAAAAAACTAAAATAATTATTTTAAAGTTACTAAACTATAAAAAATTATTAAAATTATTAAATTATTGATAAATTATTTTGTTTAGAGATGGTAAAATGATATACTGGCTACCTAACTTCCTTTTTGAAAGAGAGATGGTTAAAGATAGGTATAAATTTTATTTTATTTTAATTTTTTTTTATTTCTCTTTTTATGTCAATTTTAATGATTATAATAAAAATAAATATATAAATAAGTATATAAATAATATATTTTTTTAATTTTAAAGTTCTTTATTCTTATTAAAAAATAAAATAAAGACTTTAATTTTTTCTATTATAGTGAGTGCCTGTTCATGTAGTTGATTCCACTGGCGATCACTATTTTATTATTTTTTGTGATGATTTTTCACCAAAATTATTTGCTATTATGGTCCAATTATTCAAAGACTGAACTTAGGAAAAGAATTTAATAGAAAATCAGGGGGGTATGATCAATTAGGCGCACTGATTTGAAAATTTTACCATATTTTTTTATAACACAAAATTATTCTCTTTAAACTTGTTACTTAAATATATATATATATTCATATTTAAATTATTAAAATAGACTTAGGTACCACTTTTTTTAAAAGCAATAAAAAATTCTCTTTTATCTTTCTTTATATTAATTTAGACATGAGATTCAGTAAACCAGACCAATAAAGTAAATGCCCAATAAAATTTAGTATAATTGGAAGCCCACAAAATGTCGAAGCAAGCCCCACGAAGCAGCCATTGCTGATTCGGCCCAACGGCTCAACAATTTTTAACCATAAAGTAAGTCCATGTACCATATAACTCACTATAATCTGTTGGATAAATTTCTACAAAATAACCACCGTACAACAAAACTATCCACTTCCCAATAACATACCATAACCAACCGGTTAATACAATAAAATCGTCTTATCCTGTTTGTGAGTGGTTGTCATTGGATAAGAATAATCTAACTGTCATTCACCTCTATAAATGCCCTTTTTATTCTCATAGAAAAGAGGCGAAACAGCCAGAGGGAGAGAATCCGGAAGAAGTCGGAGAGGAGAATCTAGAAAAAAGGAGGGGGAGAATCCAAATAAGAGAGGATCCAAAGGAGAGGCCGAGGAGAATCCCAAAAAAAGAGGACTTAGAAGGAAGGCTTGACCACTAATTCTTTCAGGAAACCTTCCACCTAGTTTCTACAAGAGTCCATCAAATAAAGGCTCTCCCTCAAGGAGATCTTTCATTCAAGTAACCAAGCATCCCTCTAGAATATCCAAATAATACTTAGACAACCGTACAATTTGCAATAGCTCATCTAAGACGACTCTCTATGGGCACACCTCTAAAATGCCCCTCTGCGGACACACCTCTAAGATGTCCATCTGCGGGCACATCTCTAAGATGCATCTCTGCCGTATGCATATTTAAACCGCCCTTCTGTAGACGCACCTTTAAGCTGTCTTTTTACCGGGCACACCTTTAAGCCATTCATCAATTGGGTGCATCTAGAAATCTATTCCACCGATACATACATCTTCCACGTATCTTTCTATACTTTTGAAAAAATTTCTGACTTGAGCGTCGAAAAATATACGGTGGGAGCAATTCTCACCATTCTCTGACCTCTCGTTTTTAGTTGTATTGTGTAGGATTCAGATTAAAAATTATGGAGACCAAATTCACATCAGATCGATCCAGTATGAAAATCCGATTAGCAATTACCTAATCCGAAGGACAACACGAATTCGTAGGACGGAACAAAATAATTTCAATATAAATGGTGTTGAGTATGACCCAAGCACTATTGACCCCACCCAAATTAAATGTAGGGCCCAAACGCCTGTAATCCGAATATGGATGCACAGGACAACGTCAACCTTCTGAATGGTTGGACAATGGAGAATACAGTAAGATTAAAACAAATAACGAATCAGTAGAGTAATAAATGAAGTATTTTATCCTGACGAATACTTACAGTCAATCAATGGATGACAATGCACACATAAATGATCTGATCTAATAATGGGCGAATAAAAGTCATTCATTAACATCTGGATTATTACAAAATTAATTTAAAAGGTAGTTACTCAGTTAGAAGTGATGACTAACATTTAATGCAATTAAATGCTCCGTACTAACATCAGAGCTTAAATTGGTTAGAATCTCAATTATAAATACAAATCTCCCCAACCAATATAGGGACAAGTTGGATTCGAGCACATAAACACCAGTAAATAGTATATTCAAAAGTAGAGCCCAATCCTCCCAATCCACATAAGTTTCATGCTTGTTCCCTTCTTTTCTTTATCTTTCTCTTGCTTATTTTTTTCTTATACTTTTTAATTTTTTTTAAAAAAATTTTGATTTAAATATAAAAAAATATATCGATAAATAAATTTTGTACTCATTTAACCTATCATTTAGTTATTGTAGTGTACACAGGGCCAAAATTTTCAGTTACGAAAATGAGATCTACAACTCTCGGATTAATTGAATAATTTGTCCGACTCCTTAATTTATAAAGTAATCTAAATACATTAAATGGATATATAATTAAGTATATAAAAATAATTTTTTATTTCTAATTTAAATTAGAAATTTTATTTTAGAGCCTAATTTCGGGATACCCTGGCAGGTCTGGCGACATTGGTACACATACGAGAATAGATGTTATCGAATGTTGATAAATATTAAAGCCTAAAAATCTTATATTTGTTTGGAATAGCTTGATTTTTGGTAGAGATACAATTAATCCATTTTGTTTAATAATATTTAGAAATTGATAAAGATGTTTAAAATGTTGGTCAGTAAAGTTAGAAAATACAAGCACATCGTCGATATAAACGATAATAAATTGTGTATAAGGATTAAATATTTGATTCATGATATTTTGAAATTCATAAGGAGTATTTTTTTAATCCAAATGGTATAACATTTCATTCGTAATAGCCAAATGGTACTGTAAATGCCGTTTTGTAGTGGTCTTTCTCTTGAACTTAGATTTGCCAAAATTCAGATTTCATATCAAATTTAGAGAAAATATTTACATTGTACAATCTATTAATTAGGTCACGTTTGTTAGATATGGGATACCTAATTCATTGATATGCCTTATTTAATGGTTTATAATTTATAACTAATCGAGGTACTCCTCTTTCCTTTTCGGCATCATTCATGACATAGAAGGCAGAACAACTCCAACGTGATTTAGATGTTCGAATTAATTTTTTGTCAAGAGGATCTTGAATCTCCTTCTTGCAATATTCTAGCAATTCTTGATTCATCTGAATATGACGTGCTTTAGTAGGAATTTTGTAGCGGTCTTTCTCTAGAACTTGGATTTGCCAAAATCCAAATTTCATATCAAATTTATAGAAAATATTTACATTATACAATCTATTAATTAGGTCACGTTTGTTAGGTATGGGATACCTAATCCATTGAAGTGCCTTATTTAATGGTTTATAATTTATAACTAATCGAAGTACTCCACTTTCCTTTTTGGCATTATTCATGACATAGAAGGCAAAACAACTCCAATGTGATTTAAATGTTCAAATTAATTTTTTGTCAAGAAGATCTTGAATCTCCTTCTTGCAATATTTTAGCAATTCTTGATTCATCTGAATAGGACGTACTTTAGTAGAAATTTTACTTTCATAAAAGTTTGATTCATAAGGAAAGAAACGATGATAAAGGAATAAAAGAATTTACCATTCTTTGAGTGGTTCCTACCCTTTATTCAAGAAAAGAAAATCAAGAAATTTAGGTAAGTTAAACCTATAATAACAGAAAGTAAACAACAAAAAATAAAATAAAATATTGTTAGAGTCACTAGAAGAACAACCTATGTCAACTAAAAATATTCCTGTAACTAAAGAAATATCTAATAGTATTAGTGATCTTGAAAACGATAGATCTTCTGATGAATCTGATAAAGATGATGATTCTAAAAATTCTGAAATAAAAAATCTTGAAGATACCATATCTTCTTCCTTTAATAAAGCTATTGAAAACACTGAACTTATCGAGCATTCCAAAATTAATAAACTCACAGAAATATCTGAAACCCTGGCTATTCAAACTATTGATATACCTTTATACGAGAATGATAAGATTGATTAAGAGATCAATAGAGTAAGAAATATGCCCAACTCTTTTACTAAAAACTATTATCCACGACCTACCCCGCCTGATATACAATATGAAGAAAGATATCAATATTCTCCTCGAATTTATGATGCTAATAATATATATCAATGGAATATTAATGGAAAATCTGAATATAAAATTACTTGTTTACTACATGACATGGGAATTACTGCTTCTGCTTATCGTGTCTGTAATCCAACAATGACTGAACCTAATGCTACAAAATTATTAGTAATCGGTTTTATTGGAACTCTGAAATATTGGTGGAAAAATGCTTTAAATGCTAATGAAGGAAATTATATTTTAAATCATACTGAATCTGTTCAACAAAAAGGACCAAATGAAAAAATTTAGTTCGTTCAAAGACCGAATTCCTTAGAAATTCTAATTATTACGATTAGTCAGGCCTTTTTAGGAAATGTTGAAGATGACTACTTAAGTTCTCATGTAATCTTGACAAATCTTAAATATCCTACCCTTCAAGACTTTCGTTGGTATAAAGATATGTTTCTCACACATATATTTAGAAGACACGACTGTAATAAATTATTCTAGAAAGAACGATTTGTTGCTGGTCTTCCTTCTCTCTTTGCTAAATGAGTCATGACCAAACTCACTGAATTAAGAGGAGGTCGAGCCATTCAATGGAATCAAATGACTTATAGTCAACTATTTGCCTTCATAAAAAAGGAAGGACTACAATTATATCAAGAATATAAAGAACAAACAAAACTTCAAAATGATAATAAATAATTTAAAGCCCAATTAAAAAATTTTTGTTATCAGTATGGTATCGAAAAACTTAAAGCGCCTTCTCAACAAAAACCTAAGTATGTGTCTAAGAAACCATATCAATATAATTCATACATTTCGCATAAGAAACGAACTGTTAAAAAATCAAATGCTCAATCTAAAACTTTTTATCAGTCTTAGCATTTTAAAGCTGTATATTGGAAATGTAAACGACCTGGTCATATGACAAATCAATGTAGAGTAAAAAAGAAAATTGATGAAATATTTAAGGATGATCCACAATTAAGCGATAAGTTAACTGCTCTATTATTAAGTGATAATGAATCTGAGAATGAATGTATTTCTGATTATGAAGTGGCTAATATTAATCAAGACATTAATGAATCAACTGAAGCCTTCTCTGAATCAGAATCTGAAATAAAAGAAAAGATTTCTCATAAACAATTATGTAATTGTAAATTTCAACTTAATATGTTAAGATCTAATAATGAAGTAGAATATTTACTCAAAATTATTGATAAAATTGATGATCCAGAACTAGAAAGACAATACTTACAGAAGTTAAAAGATTTACTTATTACAACACCAAAAGAACCCGAAGAATTTAGTTTAACGAAAGTATTTAATAAATATCCCTCGCCTTCTTTATTCCAGCAAGTAACGACTGGAGATCTACAACGAGAAATTAAACAGATAAAAACTGAAGTAAAAAAATTAAAAGATAATTTATGAGAAATAAAATTTAATGAATTACATTTAAATACACGATTTACTATTTTAGAATCCAAACAGAATACAGAAGAAGAAACAAATCATAATTATGAAGTACAATTCACTGATCAAACTGAATATTTACAACTTATTTCGAAAATCAATTTTTAAAAATGGTATTGCTCTATTACTCTAATAGTTAATAAAAAATATCATCTAAAAATAGTAGCTTTACTAGACACTGGTGTAGATCAAAATTGTATTCAAGAGGGATTAGTTCCTACTAAGTATTATCAGAAGACAACGGAAAAACTACATACGGCAAGTGGATCAAAATTAAACATTAAATATAAATTAACACGTGTAGCAATTTACAACCAAGGATACTATTTTAAATCAACATTTATATTGGTTAAAGATTTTCAATAAAAAGTTATCCTTGGCGCACCATTTTTTACACAAATATATCCTTTTACTGCATCGTCTGAAGGTATTTCTACCAATGTCCTAGGAATTCCTATACTATTTCAATTTCTATATCTTATTAAATAAAAAGAAATACAAGAATTATAAGAGATGATAATTTCTAAACAAATAAATCTCATAATTAAAAAAAAGAGATTAATTATCTACAGGAAGAAATACTGATAGACAATATCAAAAAACAACTGAAACAAGTTATTATACAATAAAAAATTACTAATCTACACCAACGATTTGAGAAGGAAGTATGTTCTACTCTACCAAACGCATTTTGGAATCGAAAGCAATATCAAGTTTCTTTACCATATGAATCAAACTTTCATAAAAGTAAAATTCCTACTAAAACACGTGCTATTCAGATGAATCAAGAATTGCTAGAATATTGTAAGAATGAGATTCAAGATCTTCTTGACAAAAAATTAATTCGAACATCTAAATCACCTTGGAACTGTTCTACCTTCTATGTCATGAATAATGCCGAAAAGAAAAGAGGAGTACATCGATTAGTTATAAATTATAAACCATTAAATAAGGCACTTCAATGGATTAAGTATCCCATAACTAATAAACGTGACCTAATTAATAGATTGTACAATGCAAATATTTTTTCTAAATTTAATATGAAATCTGGATTTTGGCAAATCAAAGTTCAAGAGAAAGACCGCTACAAAACCGCATTTACAGTATCCTTTGGCCTTTACGAATGGAATGTTATACCTTTTGGATTAAAAAATGCTCCTTCTGAATTTCAAAATATCATGAATCAAATATTTAATCCTTATACACAGTTTATTATCGTTAATATCAATGATGTGCTTGTATTCTCTAACTCTATTGACCAACATTTTAAACATCTTTATCAATTTCTAAATATTATTAAACAAAATGGATTAATTGTATCTCTACCAAAAATCAAGCTATTCCAAACAAAGATAAGATTTTTAGGTTTTAATATTTATCAACATTCGATAACACCTATTCAAAAATCGATTGAATTCGCTGCTAAATTTCCTAATGAAATTAAGGATAAAACTCAATTACAACGATTTATAGGTTGTTTAAATTATATTGCGGAATTCATACCAAAATTAAGGCAAACATGTAAACCTCTATATCAACGGCTTCAAAAGAATCTTCCTGTTTTGACGGATGAACATACAAAAATTGTTAAACAATTAAAACAAGTCCAGTATTTACCGTGCTTAGGTATTTCACATCCTAAGACTCTACTCATTATAGAAACAGATGCATTTGATTTAGGATATGGAGGTATCTTAAAACAAAAGTTAAATACAGCTCAACCTCAAATTGTTCGATTTCATTCTGGCATATGGCTAGGACCACAAAAGAATTATTCTACGATCAAAACAGAAATTTTATCCATTGTTTTATGCATATCTAAATTTTAAGATGATTTATACAATAAGAAGTTTTTGCTACGTATTGATTGCAAAGGTGCGAAAGACGTTTTACAAAAAGATGTTAAAAATTTAGTCTCCAAGCGAATATTTGCTCGATGGACAGGCAATTTTTATCATCTTTGATTTTGATATCGAATTTATCAAAGAAACTTCGAATTCTTTACCCGATTTCTTAACAAGAGAATTTTTACAGGGCAAGTATGACATCTCAACCTGAATCTGAATCTTCTTCTCTTCTTTTCACTTATGATCATTTATTTGAATTATTTTCTTGGCTCCCTGTTAAAATCCTCCTTAAATTTGCTTCCATATCAAAACCATGTTTTCAATTTCTATCAAACACTACCTTTATTCAACAACATACCTTTCATGCTTTTGAGAAAGATGATGAAGGGTACTACCTAAAATGTCAATATAGCCCGACTTGGCAATTTCTCTCTATCTCCGACTCAATACTTCATCCTTATGCTCTCGATTTTATCTTTGATCATTTTCTTCACGTCTTAGCTAGCAGCAATGGCTTACTTCTCTGTTTTTCCATCGCCACACTTGAACTAGATTTTCTTTATATTATCAACCCTGCTCTACTAACCTATCAGACCATCTCTATTAACGACGAATTACAACAACTTGTCCAATACGAAACTTCTCCTGATTATGAACATGGCCTTATCTTTGAATGCGGACTGGATCCTCAAAAGTTCCCAAATGACGGATGTCTTTTCGCTCTCGAAGCTGATGGTTTATGGGCTTATTCCTCCGCGATAAATCTCTGGACTTTGGTTAAATCTTTATCTCGATCACCACATATATGGACGCCGCGACAAGATAACTACGTATTACTACCATCAGATAAACTTTATTTCTTATGTGATTCATTTCATCAGACTCATTGTATTCAGCACATATCTCTTACAACGGGTATTTTAACTACATTACAACTACCATCTGATGCCTGAAAATCTGTAGACGTATCTAGTTAGGATTTATAATTATTTAAGTGGCAAGTTCATAAATATCAAAAAGCCACTCTTACTCTGGTTAAATTTGAACGACATCGGCTGACGATCTGGATTTAAAAACAGACTAATTTGTTTCACCTGCGAACTATTACGGTCTTCGAACTTGTTAAGGAAATACGACCGATAATATCTGGATTTACTCTTAGCAATAAAACTTGGATTATCTTTACTACTGTCAAGAATATCTATCGCTATAATCTCTTAGCACAATATTTCTTTACTGTTGAAGACCTTAGTCCACATCAAATGTTTGACTTCGTTGGCGAATACACCATTTTTTCTGCAGACAAAATTCAGATACTTTCGTTTACCAGCACTCTTCGTTTCGAAAAAAAGGACTTTCTTCTAACAATTTGCTTGTAGGAACATCCATTAAGTAGAAGAAATGCTCCTTCCATTATTATTCTCTATTTCAGCAACTTCCCGACAAAAATGAATAGTAATTACCGACCCGTTACTATTTACAAAAGTACGAAGTGACGTCTAACCACTCCACTTTCTCAAAAGTAAAGAAGAGATGGTTACCAACCTAAAAGCAAATAAGAGATGTTTACCTACTTAAAGTATCGACAAGACGTATACCAAACTAAAGCAGATGCTCTATCTACGGCCCTGATCGGTTCTTCTTCAACGGTCTTGATCAATTATTCACATCTATATAAGGCCATTCAAGATTGAAGACAAGACAGAGAAAAATTCAAGAGCAAAACTCAAGAGCAAAATTTGAGAGCCAAATACAATAGCCAAGTCTAGAGCTAACTTGAAAGCTCATCTACATCCCGAGAAGCTAGAAGAATCTCTTCTTCTCTTCTCCTTATCCATCATTATAAATAGCCTAGTTTTATTTCGTTTTCTTTCTACCTTATCCTTGTAAATACCATAGAGTGTTTGTATCTTTGTTTCCTTCGAGTATTGTGAGGTTTGCTCAGAGGTTTGTGTGCTACCTCTGTCTACTATGTACTAAAGTCCTGTATGGTTTTCGTTCAATTAAAGCTTTGAAAGTTTTCTGAACCGTTGGTATAATCTCTCTTCACTCTTTAATTTAATGTATGTTTTGAAGTTTTGAATGAAAAGATCCTGCGTAGTCCTAATTGGTATCAGAGACAAGTGCCTCGGTTTCTTGTGTCTCGGGAGGGAATAGGTGACACTGTTCTCTTCGAGATTGTTCTTGTTTGATTTTGGCATTGCTTTTACATAATCTATCTGGTATATTTCGCATACACGATAAATTCGCATACACTTGTATCGAATTGGAACAACGTTTATTTAGCCCGTTTAACCGTTGGTTAGCCCGTGAATTTGATAAAGTGTGTGAAGAATTGTGTCTGTAGAACTGTGTTGAGAAAATTGTGTATGAAGTAGTAGAGAAATTAAATTATGGCAACTCGACTAAGAAGAATGATCAGGGGAAATAGTTCATCATCTTCAAGTATGACAATGAATTCTAGAGAGTCGTTAATTATACCTAGAGCAAAGGATTATACTAAATGGACGATACCTACACAACAAGTAGAAGAAATTTACAGAATATGAACTTTTGATTTTAAAACCGCTTTAGCTATTAAAGATCATGAACAAACAATATCTATTCAAAACGAATATGAAGATGTTAGGTTATTATCAAATCTATCTATAGAAAAATTCAAAAGTAAAGGATATAATTATATCCATTACGGCTTAATACAAATAGCTATCAAACATTTAATCAAATTAGGAATTGATACTCATGTCCTATTATGTTTTAGATATCAAATTCTACTTAAGTACAAAGATTCTATTCTAGCAATAGTTCAATCAGATCTTTGTAATTGTCCAATTTATTTTAATTGCGCTCCAAATTTTACAATTGACCTAAAAGATCCAACTATTTTAAATACACTTGTTCTAAATGTTCATTTACCTGGCTTATCGCAACGGGAAGAACGTAGAGGATTTCTCATTCTCTATCGTATCTATTTTAAACTTTTAACAACGCAATTTAATCCAAAATGCTTAATTCATACTCCTCCTAGAAAAACGATCGTCTTGCACATAGAAGTAGATCATGCTACTACGTTTACACTAAAATTACTAAAATGGAATGAAATCACGTTGCCACCAAAATGGCAAGTTAATCTTACCCAACCACCTAGGCATTTAACTAGAAGAGAATTTTTTGAAATATCAGAAACTTCTGACGGAAATATCATTTTCAACTTTCATACCCCACAGATACCATGGTCATTAAGTTTTAACACAAATAGATCACAAACACTTTTATCTGATTATGAAAGTGCTAGACTATTAATTAATACACGTTATCAGTCTACGCATGAAAATCAGGAAAATAGACATATTGAAAGTAGAATGCCTATCCCGGGAATAATTACTCAGACTACTCTTAATTCACCTACGTTCTCAGTATGCAAACTATTAATGTATATCTCGTGATCCTAATCCTCATTTATGGAATCTATCTAATGATGAAATTTATAAAATTGGAACTGGCTTACTTTATAGAAATGATGAAAAGAAAATATCTAATCAGGATTGTATCGAACAAATGAGTTATGATATGTAATATGAAGAAATGAATGGTAAAAGGCAGAAAAAATATCCTGAGCCCATTAAGTCTGAATTTACTCCTGATATAGATATGTTAAGAAAGGAATTTATGTCTGATAAAAATAAAAATATTAGGGATTGGTACTTTAAAACATATAATAAAGTACAACTTGAAGAATTTAGAGTACTATAGAAACAACAAATGATGTTATTAAGAAGAAATTTACCGTTTTTTGAATGGTTCCTTCCGTATATTCAAAATACTATCCAACCATCTCGAAATATGATAAATGTTAATGTCAATACTAGAACTACTACTACTCAGAATACAACTAGTGGACAACAAGTTGCATCTGTCCATCCTCCTCTTACAGGCTTAAAACTAAGTATTGATAATACAACTATCACTGCAGCTCCATTTAAGAAAGATGCTGACAGAGAAAATGAAAGTGATACGATATTAGAAGATATGAAAAATGTGCATGAACAAAATAATTATCAGTCTCAAATACTCCATACGGTTGCTCAGCAAGTAGATAAAATTGAACATACTTTACAAACTAAAGTAGGAAATCTATATCAATTTCCACATAGTATAGCCCATTTACCAAGCTCTCCTTTGCCTACGATTACTGATGTTCAATTTCCACCAAAACGTTCGGATATATTGTTAGAACAAATAACAAAGCATCTAAATGAATTATCATCTACGTCGTCTACGCCTAAAGCATCATATCTTAAGACAGTTCAAACATTAGATTTTCAACAATCAAAAATTAAAAAACCTAATAATCAAATATTAAATAATAAATTATCTAAAATTCAATTTTT
This sequence comes from Nepenthes gracilis, assembly GCA_033239525.1. Lineage (NCBI taxonomy): Eukaryota > Viridiplantae > Streptophyta > Magnoliopsida > Caryophyllales > Nepenthaceae > Nepenthes > Nepenthes gracilis. The sequence continues at coordinate 3,016,846 of BSYO01000006.1, read as the reverse complement.
TAAGAAAAAAATATAAAGATAAAAAGGTTCAAACTGTAGAAAAATGAAAGAAGAAGAAAATGATAAAGAAAAAACATAATTTAGTGAAAACTCCATCTTCTCTCTTAAAATTCACTAAACCCGCTAAACAAATACCTTTATTGAAGCTTAATTTAGTTCACTCTCCACCACTTTCTCCATTCTCACAACCAATTATAGTAAAATTACCACATCCACCTAACACTAGCCTTTTAGAACCCCCACTATCTAAACATAACTTAATGAAATCTAAACATGACTTACTTTCTCTACCATCTCCTCTAATTCTTAATACACCTACTACACCTAGTACTAAGTATATTTTTACGGCAACAAATACTACAGTTATAAATGATTATTCAGAACTAATACCCTTACGACAACCTATAAGTACAAATTTATCGGTCGATAATATTACAAAATTACCTGAGAACATATCATCTAAAGAAAAGACATTAACTTACAAAAAATCTTATATATATATATTAATCTTAAAACAACCTTCTATTTTCTACATTCAAATATCATCAAATGAAGTATGAATACATAATCAATATTCTGTCCTTAGTACAACAAAAGACTTATCTATCTTTAATCATCAACCTTGACCAATTGAATCTTTTGAAGAAACTTTGTCTCTACTTAATCCTCCTAGAAGTTTATCTTTTATTTTAAGTTTTAACAATGAATCAAAGGATTCATCTATTTATCAAACATATCTAGTTACCCTCAATTCTCCATCTTTATACAATCAATCAATCATCTTATCCAATAAATTTCTGTTAATCAATAAACCAACTCCTCATCCATTTCTCGAACACTTACCCTATAACGATCCCTTTTTAGCTTCTTTCACCCCTTTTCAGCCTTGGTCCCTCGTATTCAAGCATGATGTGTTTGGGGGGTTATGAGGTCTGACTCTAACTCTAACTTTGACTCTAATAACAATTTTCATTTCAAATTTAACTCTGACCTCAAGTTTAATCCTAACATTACTAATTCTAAATTTTCTTCTAAATATAATCCTAATTTTACGTTTTTTGGCTTAAAGACTACATTTAACTCTTCTACATTAACATTATCTCCTTTAGACTATAGAAAATTTTAAATATTATTATTTAAAAAATCTAAATACAAGTTTAATTCCTTAGTTCCTTTTTCTTACTTAAAGAATTATATTCAAATAACTCTTCAAGATAATATCAAACTACTTAGTGAGTATATTTCATCCAGTACTATGAATAAAAAATTACTAAAAAGATTAGCAAATAACTTACGCCTTATAAAAGAACGAAATAGATACATTAAGAACTTTCGATATCAAGAAAAAGATATTGATCATGCTAGCTGGCAATATATCAAAAAACGATATAAATATTTTTCTCTACAAAAGCAATATCAAAAGATTTGTCAGAAAAATATCAGAAAATATCAACAATATTCAAAACAGAAAGATATATTTAAAAGGTTTAATCAAAATTTAAAAATTCATAGAAAAGTTGATAAAATACGATATAGCATCACATGCAGTATACATGTCTTCTGCATACAGATTTTATTCTTATATCGGCATTATCAGATTTACTTAAGACAAAACATATTCGAAGCATGTTTTCATCTGTTATCAATACTTATTTTCTGGACAAATTTATTTTACAAATTCATCAAAGCAAGTTTTAACAAAGATTTATTAAGTTTTACGCCTTCATACAGACCAGTATGCCTCCTATAAATGACAAAGGTAAGCAAGTATAGCCTCCTTCTACTCCAGCCAAACAAACTGCTCGTGATTATGCCATGACACCTCCACAAATTATACCCACTACTTCTCATCAAATATCAGCCACTTCATCTTCTTCCTCTCAACTGTCTGATTATTTTATCAAACCTATCAAATAACATATCACCATGACAGGCTTATACAAACATTTATCTCTACAAGAATTACTCAATGTTACGAATCGTATGTTTTAGCCTGATCGTTTATATCCAACAGCCGAACATTTAAAAACACAGTAATTATATGAATTGATCCTTGTCGATTCAGACTCTATAGAACTCAAGCATCACAGGAATTCTCATAATAATTCTATCAGCTACTCCATTTGTAAAATAAAAAAGATTCGACCTCATCAAGATATTGCTCTTGATCCCCTAGATATCAAACCATTTTCTGTTCACTATCAACTCATGGGATATAATTATCAAGACTATAAGAATGCATTGTATAATACATTCTTTCTTCAGTCTTATAGTCATTTTTTACTTTTTAAATTTGATCAAAATTGTCCCAAGTAATTCCTTTTGGTTCCTCAGAATGGTGGCTCTATCTTGGACATTGTCCTACTATTTATCCAACTCCGATTAATGAAGCTCATCTTTACTATGAAACTCTCATTCCAGAAATATTTCTTGATCATCGTAAAATTACTTTTCATATTGATTATGCAATTTCATGGATAATGTCTTGGGCTTTCAATTGTCGATTAATGTATCTGGATGCACCGTTATCTATTGTCAGATATTTCAAGGTAAAATGGTGGGATAAATTTGATTTCACGGCCATTACTCCTCAAAATATTCAGAAAGATCTTCAGGCCAAAAAATCATTTCATCAAGATCTTAAGCAACTATCACCCACAATATCTCGGTATGGAGATCCTCTTGTGGACAGCATTTATCATCAGATCTGCACAAAAAATGCAGCAGCTATACAAATTCCAAAGACTTCTCCAACGCCATCTGTGCATTCTTGTCGATCGCAAAGAACTTCTCATCCAAGATCTTCAGTTCAAATTCATAATGACATTAACGATATGCTTCAACATATTCGAGAATAACAAAAAAGAGCACAAGTTAGAGTTACTAATATAAAATCTTTATTACAAAAGTAACGACAAAGTTGGGCCTCTATAGCTGATAAAGAAGACTTTGTCGTTAAGTGTGGCGATGGAAAAACAGAGAAGTAAGCCATTGCTGCTAGTTAAGACGTGAAGAAAATGATCAAAGATAAAATCGAGAGCATAAGGATGAAGTATTGAGTCGGAGATAGAGAGAAATTGCCAAGTCGAGCTATATTGACATTTTAGATAGTACCCTTCATCATCTTTCTCAAAAGCATGAAATGTATGTTGTTGAATAAAGGCAGTGTTTGATAGAAATTGAAAACATGGTTTTGATATGGAAGCAAATTTAAGGAGGATTTTAACAGGGAGCCAAGAAAATAATTCAAATAAATGATCATAAGTGAAAAGAAGAGAAGAAGATTCAGATTCAGGTTGAGATGTCATACTTGCCCTGTAAAAATTCTCTTGTTAAGAAATCGGGTAAAGAATTCGAAGTTTCTTTGATAAATTCGATATCAAAATCAAAGACAGATAAAATTGCCTGCCATCGAGCAAATATTTGCTTGGAGACTAAATTTTTAACATCTTTTTGTAAAACGTCTTTCGCACCTTTGCAATCAATACGTAGTAAAAACTTCTTATTGTATAAATCATCTTGAAATTTAGATATGCATAAAAAAATAGATAAAAATTTTTTTTTGATCGTAGAATAATTTTTTTATGGTCCTAGCCATATGCCAGAATAAAATCGAACAATTTGAGGTTGAGCTGTATTTAACTTTTGTTTTAAGATACCTCCATATCCTAAGTCAGATCCATCTATTTCTATAATGAGTAGAGCCTTAGGATGTGAAAAAACCTAAGTATGGTAAATACTGGACTTGTTGTTTTAATTGTTTAACAATTTTCGTATGTTCATCCGTCCAAATAGGATGATTCTTTTGAAGCCGTTGATATAGAGGTTTACATGTTTGCCTTAATTTTGGTATGAATTTCGCAATATAATTTTGGTATTTCTTCCTGTAGATAATTAATCTGTTTTTCTTTTTTAATTATGAGATTTATTTGTTTAGAAATCGTCATCTCTTGTAATTCTTGTATTTCTTTTTGTTTAATAGGATGTAAAAATTAAAATAGTATAGGAATTCCTAAGACATTGGTAGAAATACCTTCAGACGAGGCAATAAAAGGATATATTTGTGTAAAAAATGGTGTGCCAAGGATAACTTCTTGTTGCAAATCTTTAACCAATATAAATGTTGATTTAAAACAATATCATTGGTTGTAAATTGCTACACGTGTTAATTTATATTTAATGTTTAATTTCGATCCACTTGCTATATGTAGTTTTTCCGTTGTTTTCTGATAATACTTAGTAGAAATTAATCCCTATTGAATACAATTTTAATCTGCACCAGTGTCTAGTAAAGCTACTATTTTTAGATGATATTCTTGATTAACCACTAGAGTAATAGGGCAACAGCATTTTTAAAAATTAATTTTCGAAATAAGTTGTAAATATTCAGTTTCATCAGTGAATTGTACTTCATAATTATGATTTGTTTCTTCTTCTGTATTCTGTTTGGATTCTAAAATAGCAAGTCGTGTATTTAAATGTAATTCATTAAATTTCATTTCTCGTAAATTATCATTTAATTCTTTTACTTCAGTTTTTATCTGTTTAATTTCTCATTGTAGATCTCCAGCCGTTACTTGCTGGAATAAAGAATGCGAGGGATATTTATTAAATACTTTCGTTAAACTGAATTCTTCGGGTTCTTTTGGTGTTGTAATAAGTAAATCTTTTAACTTCTGTAAGTATTGTCTTCTTAGTTCTGGATCATTAATTTTATCAATCATTTCGAGTAAATATTCTACTTCATTATTAGATCTTAACATATTAAGTTAAAATTTATAATTACATAATTGTTTATGAGAAATCTTTTCTTTTATTTCAGATTCTGATTCAGAGAAGGTTTCAGTTGATTCATTAGTGTCTTGATTAATATTAGCTGCTTTATAATCAGAAACACAGTCATTCTCAGATTTATTATCACTTAATAATAGAGCAGTTAACTTATCGCTTAATTGTGGATTATCCTTAAATATTTCATCAATTTTCTTTTTTACTATACATTAATTTGCCATATGACCAAGTCGTTTACATTTCCAACATACAGCTTTAGAATGCTGAGACTGATAAAAAGTTTTGGATTGAGCATTTGATTTTTTAACAGTTCGTTTCTTATGCGGAGTGTATGAATTAGATTGATATGGTTTCTTAGACACATACTTAGGTTTTTGTTGAGAATGCGCTTTAAGTTTTTCGATACCATATCTTCTTCCTCTAATAAAGTTATTGAAAACACTGAACTTATCGAGCAATCCAAAATTGACAAACTCACAGAAATATCTGAAACCCTGGCTATTCAAACTATTGATACACCTTTACACGAGAATGATAAGATTGATAAAGATATCAATAGAGTAAAAAATATATCCAAACTCTTTTACTAAAAACTATTATCCACGACCTAACCCGCCTGATATACAATATGAAAAAGATATCAATATTCTCCTTGAATTTATGATGCTAATAATATACATCAATGGAATATTGATGAAAAATTTGAATATAAAATTACTTATTTACTACATGACATGGAAATTACTGCTTCTGCTTATCGTGTCTGTAATCCAACAATGACTGAACCTAATGTTACAAAATTATTAGTAATCGATTTTACTGGAACTCTGAAATATTTGTGGAAAAATACTTTAAATGCTAATGAAAGAAATTATATTTTAAATCATACTGAATCTGTTCAACAAGAATGACCAAATGGGAAAATTTAGTTCGTTCAAAGACCGAATTCCTTAAAAATTCTAATTATTACGATTAGTCATGCCTTTTTAGGAAACGTTGAAGATGACTACTTAAGTTCTCATGTAATCCTGACAAATCTTAAATGTCCTACCCTTCAAGACTTTTGTTGGTATAAAGATATATTTATCATACATATCTTTAGAAGACAGGATTGTAATGAATCATTATAAAAAGAACAATTTATTGCTGGTCTTCCTTCTCTCTTTGCTAAACGAGTCATGACTAAACTCGCTGAATTAGGAGGAGGTCGAGCCATTCAATGAAATCAAATGACTTATAATCAACTATTTATCTTTATAAAAAAAAAAAGGATTACAACTATATCAAGAACATAAAAAATAAATAAAACTTTAAAATGATAAAAAATAATTTAAAGCCCAATTAGAAAATATACACATACGAGTCGCATGGTTTTCGCTTTCCTCATCCAATTATCTTCAAATCCTCGTGTCATACGCAAAGATCATGGACCAGCCACTAGTGAACAGAAATACTCTATGATCCTCCTGAAAAAGAGGTGGAGGCTGTAAGCCCCTCAGCGCAAACAATTCATAAGATCCATCCGCCGTGATGTAGGCACGCAATTTAACGAATCCGGAGCTGGGTTTGTTGCTTCTGTTTATATAATCTTTGCCGAGCGCGTCTTATTCCTGGGACCATGGGGGATGGCGCGAAGTTCTCCAAGGAATTGGATGTTGCGGTTCGAGTCGTCCATTTAGCTTGCTCTCTGTGTAGGAGAGTTCAAGAGAGCTTATTGTCTGCCGACGGCCTTCAGGTTAAGTCCAAGGATGATGATTCCCCCGTTACCGTTGCTGGTATAATCATTTGGTTTTCTCTATTTTCTGATTTTGTTTCGAGTTATTTGATCCTTTTTCTTTGATGGATTTGCTTAAAATGTGGTGTTTGCCTACGGTTCGTTGTAATTTTCGAGTTTGGAATAATTTGATTTTGGACCATTGATGTCGTATGAGGATTTTTCTAAGGGACTTTAGGTTTGGTACATATGAAATTAATAATGCAGAGGCATCGTTTTTTTGTTAGTCTCTTTTTGTCCCGAACTGGGTCCTTGTTCTCTTGGTCTCCTTTTTTCTTTTCTGGATTATGTGGTTTTATGCGTTAAATTTTGGCATTTGGGTGGATGTTCTGATGCAATCCAGTAGTGGGATCGTGCTGTTTGTGGTTTGGAATATGTTGGCCGATAGGCATTTGATTTGCATACTATTATGTGTTGTTGTCAATGAAAGGAAAGAGAATAGAAAATCAATTATGTGAGAAATTTGATCTTAAAACCAGTATAACACAAGGCTTACTGTTAATTAATACTTGGAAGAAATGTCCATTTGGGTGACTGGACTGCTTGATTCCTTTGAGATTTAGTCGTTAATGGACGTAATTGCCATAACAACTACAATTGGGGAAGTCAATTTGGCTGATGTAACTTGTCCACTTATTTTCAGGCTTAAGTATTTTCAGAAACATTTTTGAACTTATAGCAGTGATGCCTGCTATTATAGTTTTGGGTTGAGCATCTGCTCCAACCGAATGGAGCTTTTGTTAGACGTCTGTGTTGGATTAACTGATTAAGTGGCAGCCAATGATTTAATTGGCTTCAGATGTTCTCAAATGTTTTATGTTCTATTTTCAGTCAATGGCTTGGTGGCAGTGATAGTGTCCACACAGTTTATGGTATTATCTGCATGAGCTCATGTTGGCTTAAGAATTCCCATACAAATAACGACACATTATCTCAATACATTTTCTGAAAAGTAGTCTATGTATTGAACCGGAGCTAACAATCCTGTCTTCACTTTAATAGATTTTTTTCCTAGTAGGGGACTGGTACAAAACTAGAAATGTGATGGAGATCAGCAACTGACTCTCAGAGAGGTGCTGTCCCTATTAAGTTCATTGAGTTCTTGAAAATCAAAGATAGTTGTCCCCTGATGCAAACATATCTTATGATATCTTTCAGCCTCATGACGATAGTAGACTCTAATGGGAAAACTCTTCTCTTTACCAAGCCCCTTTCCTTTGTGTAGTATCCTACCACATGGAGATCCTAGGTTATCCTCTCCTTCTATGCCTTAAAGCTTCCTTCTTCATCACACACTTAGGCATCATTTAATAAGCGAACATGAACTAGTGTGACTTAAAAGAGTTGGAGAGTTTGATTAGCATTGAGTTTTAGTAAGTGAAGTCTGCTTCTTTATTTCCGTAAGTGGCATGGGAATTCATAATGGAACTGTCATCAGCATTGGTACCACTAACCAAACCGCAATCACGTGGGCTGATTTTGTCAAGTTTCTTCTGACACAAACAACTAGCATTCTGACACAAACAACTAGTATCTTTACGTGTTCTTCTTGGCTACCATATGCGGTATTATTACAGTTTCTCATGTGGGAGAAAGCGGTGGTATCTTCTGTGCTTAAGTTGTCCCTTGGATTAACCCCACATTGTGTTACACTTTGCATGTGAATTTGATGACAGATCGACATTACTGCATGAACAGATTATAGCGTCCAAGCTATTGTTAGCTGGGTTCTTTCAGCATCTCTTGAGAGCCAAAGTGTGGCCATTGTTGCTGAAGAAGATGCCCGGATTCTCTCAGAGGCCGACTCATCTGGCCTACTGGAAGCTGTGGTGAATACAGTGAATGAATGCTTGTCTGAAGCAGCAAAATATGGTCTTAAATGTCAGGAAAATGCTCTTTGCTCTGCCCAAGTACTTGAAGCCATTAGCAGATGCAACTCTTCTGGAGGTCCTACTGGAAGGCATTGGGTTCTTGACCCTGTTGATGGAACATTGGGATTCGTACGCGGCAACCAGTATGCAGTGGCTCTAGCATTGATTGAGGAAGGAGAAGTTGCCATCGGAGTTCTTGGTTGCCCAAATTACCCATTTAAGAAGGAATATCTAAATCATCATCATCAGGTAAGTTCACGCCCATCCGCTGCCTCTTTTGATTCATGGGAAAAAGGCTGTGTGTTGTTTGCACAAAAAGGTTCTGGAGAGGTGTGGATGCAACCATTGGTCCGTGGAGATGAGCCACTTGACTGGATGAAATCTTCAAGGTTGGTTCGAGTTTCTTCAATAGATGATCCAGCCCTCGCGACTTTTTGTGAACCAGTGGAGAAAGCAAATACCAGCCATTCTATCACAGAGGGGGTTGCTCAAAGTGTTGGGCTTAGGTGTGTTTGCTGCTTTTTCATTATAATGACAAAATTTGAATACAATTTGACTAAGGTTGTTGATTAATTAGACATTTCATTGGGTTGCATAAAATAAACAGTGGGACAGTCTGGCTTGTTGAAGTGCTGAGAAACAGTAAGCTTCACGGCATACTTTTGTAATGCTGACGCTGGAATTATTGATTTTGTTTAAAGGAGATATTGTTAGGATAATAGCATGGGATCTCCTTGTAAGAGGCACAGGACGTATAAATTTCCACGACTTTTCTATTAGAAAGGAGCATGGGTTAAAATACCAACCCATATTCTCTATATTGTATTATTATCAAGAAGCCGGGTATTTCTCGATACTGACAAAATATTCTGATATGTTGCCATATTGGTGACATCACGATATATGCCGATGTGTATCGGCCATTCTTTAACTTTGCTCTTGTAAATTTAAATCAACATTCTACACGTTTCAAATATTCCTATGTTAAAGAAGCCTAAATCGCTACATGTTTTGTTGAATTATAAAATGTATGTGGATCAAAAGTTTTGGCAGATTTTTGAATGACCTAAAAAGATAGCAGTATTAATTTTGATAAAATTAATTAAAATTCTTCAAATAGATAACTCGATGAGTATATATGGTCAAATTTTAATATATAATTTATTTTTTATGTGGTCATGAGATATTTTTTCCGTTAAATATCACTCGATATGGCCTTGACCAATACACATCCAATATTTTCATCAATGGAAAGGAGGTGTTGCTTTTGTGGATTCATCTGAGTTTTAATGCTTGGTGAACACATACTGTTGGAGCTGAGTTATAGAACATAATTGACTCAAGGTTTACGTGATTAAGGTTTAACATATCTCCATTATAGTTCATTGATATGAACTAGTAAGTTTGCGTTTTATTCTCATCTTATGGTTTCCATTTGATGTTTTGCTGGCAGAAAGCAGCCGTTGCGTGTCTATAGCATGGTGAAATATGCAGCCATAGCTCGGGGAGATGCTGAAGTTTATATGAAGTTTGCGAGGACAGGCTACAAAGAGAAGATATGGGATCATGCTGCTGGTGTGCTCATTGTACAGGAAGCTGGTGGTGTGGTAACTGATGCAGGAGGGCTTCCATTGGACTTCTCGAAGGGTTTATATTTGGAAGGCCTGGACCGTGGTATAATTGCTTGTTCTGGAGCCATTTTGCATGAGAAAATTATTGGGGCTGTTTATGCTAGTTGGGAGTCCTCTCACCTGTGAAGCTGTCATTCCGGTGCTTATATAATGGTCAGAGTGCAATCCCTTGAGCCAGGTAAGGTTGTTAAAATTAAGCTGAATAGGGCATTATGATTTGTCGTTTATTTTGTTCATTTTGGATCATCACTTGGCTGCAGTAAAACATTTCATATTTGACTAGTCTCTTAGAAGAGTTCCCTTCTTAACTTCAACTTTACTAATGATTAACTTTGCTTTGTTGAAATATCTATTATGACTAGCATTTGCTGCTGCGAAATAAATCAATTTAAAAATGACATAACATGCTCAATAAGGTATGAGTTCTAGTATCGAAAGTGTTTCCTTATAGGAACGTCTATGAATTGGATCCATTATTCTTCACGCTTGGTGAGCGAACATATGTTTATACATGAAGCATGTATCTCATTCTTGTTATTTCTCTTTTTTTCATAAGATTTACCTCCCTCTAATTAATGATAAACATTTATATTTCTTAACAACAAGATCTATTATCATTTTTTGCATGTCTGTGGAAATTTCGAGTTGGCACAAATTTCCCCAATTTGTATCCTACCATTCGATACGTTATATAACAGATAAATACTCCATTCCATTATGGATAGCTATAGTATGGCTAATCATTGTATGGTGTAATGATAGATGCCTAGGGCTAAGTTACCATTATTTTTTTTTTTTTTTGTCTTTCTGTTAAATTTATTAATTTTTCTTATTAAATGATTCGCTACAAAAGGATTTTTTTAGTGAACATGTCAATTAATTACACTGCCACTCTTCAAAGACTTATTCTAATGTGGTGGCTTATCTGTTTATCTATTATTGTGTGAATCTGCTAATATTAATGAATGATCAGATGAATAGGATGCCACATCACCCAAAGTTGTCTAGAAGATGTATAGAGAAACATTTCTCTTCTCAGAATACCTGCCATGGTGTGTGCATTTGATGATAACTGTAGCTTCTATTCTTTGCACTATATCATTCTTTCTGACCTGCATAAATTTTAGGGTTCCCATACAAAACCTGGTTGGATTTCCCTAGCACCTTTGGGTTCTGTCAGCGATGTCGCAGGTTGATATGTCTCTGATAGTACTTCCATTTTGTTTTTGATTAAAAAAATCAAAAATGGCCATTGGAATGCTTATGAGCCCTAAGAACACTTAGTAAACACTAGAATTGGTTTATAGATTTTCAGTTGTTGGTTATAATACTAGCATAATTGAGAATTAACATGGTAAGCACTCAGAAGTTGAAAAGGCTATTTAGAACGGATGTACATGAGAGGCTTTTGGGCATTTCAAACACAGAAATAACCAAAATAGTCATAGAGACATCTCAAGGTGTGCATTATTGACTGAATTAAAGAAAAACATGGCAGTTTTCTGAGAAGGGAAAAAAGAAAAACATAAGGGGGGTGTAAGGAAGGTGTGCTAATGGTGACTTTTTGTGTTAAGAAAATAATCTAATTGATAAGACACAAAAAATTGCTGTCTCATCCATGTAAGATAATAAAACTTTGTCTTGCTCGTATGTGGATTTGAAGTGTTGCTTTTGGCTGGTCAAGTTAGTGAAGAAAGATCCAATGAGTCTGAATCCATGGTTTGGAGGACTAAATCAAAAGGTGGCTCTTCGCTAGAGGTGACGTGTCAAGAGGATTTGACTAAGAGGTCTAGTGCGTCTTTATTGTCTGGACTGTGAGTTGACTTTCTAATAAATTTGTTTTTTGTTGGCCGGAGAAAATTAATTAGTTATTGAGTTTTTCTTTGTTAATAATTTATTTTTTCTTAAAGTTTTAATTATCTTATTGGATTGTGGTTGTCCTATTCTAGGCTTTTTTTTTTAAAAAAAAATTAGGTCTAAATCCCTGGCTTTTCAAACACAACTACGGTAAATGTATAAGAATAATAAAATTTATTAAAATATAAAAAATAGTATTCTCAATATACTCATAATAAGACAAATATTTATCATTATCATCATCGAACAAAAGTTAATCTTCTTCTTCTTTCCTCAGTTTATAGACTTAAATAATTTTTCATCTTTATATATCTAAATTAGGATATTCATCGTTTAGAAATTCTAATAGAAAAGTTCTAGATGCACTTATTGTATAAGATTTACACTATTTTTCAATTTAGTATGATGTAGTTTTATTTATTTTAATAATTTTAATTACAAAACCCTTTTGTGAAAGAATCATCTTGTAATGCAAATTAATTATCCTCATTATAGTCCCTATCCATTTTTCTATTTAGCAACTCATTAATTTTATCAATTTTAAATTTACAAATACTAAATTAGTATTGAAAGTAATCATTAAATTTATAGTTAATTCAAAAAGAAACAATGGAATTTTTTTTTAAAAAAAATCTACATGCACCTTGAGAATAAAAAAATGAACGCACCTCTTGGGATGAGCTTTGCCTAGGTATACTGAGCTTAGGCAGGCCTATTTAACAACATTTCTGAATATATGATGATCCTTTGCAATTAAAGCAGGTGCAAGGCTCCGACAAGAAGGTTTTTCCATTATGACTGGTAGGTCATAAATTCAAACCATGAAAAACTCTTTATAGTGCAGTGACAAAAATGTGTGCTTCTAACCTTTCTTAGATCCTATTATTTGAGAGCAATGTGTGTTCGCTTCCATTTACAACGAAGGAAGGAGTTGACCGTCAAATTTTTGCAACAAATATGCAATGATAAGATTTTTCTATTATGATATATAGATTACATATTCAAACTACGAAAACTTCTTGCAGTGCAGAGACAATATTTATGAGCAATGTGTATTAGCTTCCATTTACAACAAAGGAAGGAGTTGACCATCAATCCGTTTGCAACAAAGATGCAATGATAAGATTTTTCTATTATAACATGTAGATTACAGATTCAAACCACGAAAACTTATTTGTAGTGCAGAGACAATATTTGAAAGCAATGTGTAGTAGCTTCCATAGACAACGAAGGAAGGAATTGACCATCAATCCATTTGCAACAAAGATGCAATGATAAGATTTTTCTATTATGACATGTAGATTAAAGATTCAAGTCATAAAAACTTATTTGCAGTATAGAGACAAAGATGAGTACATCTAACCTTTTTTAGACTCTGCGATTTGAGGGTGCCATGTATTTGCTTTGGTTTACAATGAGAGCAGGAGTTGACCATCAATCCATTTGCAGCCTTTCTTAGGTTAAACTGCTACTGTCCAAGATGAATTATTGGCTTTGGCTGATTCAAAATTTAAAAAAGAAGGAAATGTTTGGCTTCATATTCCTTCGGTTGTAATTTGATAAATGAAATGAAGAAAAATGATTTGAGCTATTGATTTGAGGATTGGTGATAGCATTTTTTATTCTGTTGTCAATATAAGGATTGATTGGATACATTTTATTAATCTTCTGAGTGGACTTTTTCTCACCACTCGATTTTATTATATTTTGTCTCGTAGCTAGGACCCTAATTTTGTCTTTTTTTTTTTGGGGGGGGGGGGGGGGGGTAAATAATTTTGTATGTTTTCCATGTATTTGAGTGATTCCCTATATCAAAAATGAGCCTTAGCTCATCAGTAAAGGTCAGCTATTCAAACTACAGAGACAATCACTCTGCAATATAAGAATGAGGCTGCATATCTCTGACCCTCCCAAGAAACCCTGAAATGTGAGAGTCTTGTGCATTGAGTCGCCCTTTAATGAAGTCATCTCCTTGCACTCATTACCAAAATTGGCATTCTTAATTGAGCATGTCTCTTCTTCAGATTGATCAGCCCATTTTCATTTTTATCCGTATTTCATTATTTTATATGGGCATCATGGATGAAAATATTTATATCGATTGTGACTATATTGAGTGATACTTATGAGTATTGGACTTATCAAATCCATATTTTGCAAAACAACACCAAATGGACTACAGATGAAATTTCGGCTGACATATAGCCAATATGTCGATGTATCACGATTTTATTGTAATTTTGAGAAATATGAGAATTCAAGGGGCTAGGGGGTCGGATTGATGCCGATATATTGGCCATTGTAGATTATTTCTGCTTTTCTTCCCTTATGCTGCATTGTTCTTTGCAGATAACAAGCCTTGCTTTGGACTACCTTAACTATGTTTCAATCTTGCTCATTGTTGCTCCTGATAACCATCCTCTCTAAGGACATATACAAGATGATCTGTAAGCCCAGCTCTCTAGGTTTATCGGACGTTTCTTCTTTTTTTAGATGGTAAATATTTCTAAGAATATCGAGTATGAATCAAGCCCATGTTTGAATTGAAATTGATATATTGATGCAAGTTCTTCATTTCTAAATCAGATTGATCCAAAATCTTAGTGAACTATGATCAATGACCGGGATAAACATGGATTTTTTTAATTGATTTTGCCTGATTCATACTATGTCAATATACAACATGATTTCTCAGATTGGTTCAAGAATTTGGCTTGAATGACCTATATATTCAAAAAGCAAAACAATGATGCAAATTCTTCCTTTCTAAATCAAATAGATTAAGAGATTAATGAACAATAATCAATGACCGGGATAAACTTGGATTTAAAAAAAAAAAAATCCCCCGGTTCATACTATGTTAATATGCAATGTGATTTTGCATTTCAGATTGTTTAAAAATTTGGATTTGTATGATCTGTAAATTTGCATGATTGCTGTTATTTGTTATTTTGAATAGGAAATTCAAAGCTATTGTTGAAGTTTTTCAAATAAAGTTATGTCTAAAGAAATGCCAATCTAACAATGTTATGTATAGTGTCCATAGTTCTCGGGTTGTGGTACGGATTAGAGAGCCTTTTATTCTTCTGCTACGGGTCGATTGGAGCGAGTCCGGTCTCCGTCGCTATTAATTTGGAACCTGCACACCACAACTTTGAATAGGAGGTTAGAGGACTGCAAGAATTACTCCCATTGTATATCCTTTGACGCTCAAGTCAGAAATCTTTATCAAAGAATAGAAATATGCTAAGAAGATGCAATGAATGCATATGTGCATATAGCGGTGGATGGAGTGTTTGGATGCACCTGTTGATAGCGGCTTAGAGGTATGCCCGGCAGAGGGGCGGCTTAGAAGTGCGCCCGGCAGAGGGGCGGTTTAGAGGTGCGCCCGGTAGAGGAGCGGCTTAGAAGTGCATTCGCGGAGGCGGATGGCGGCTTAGAGGTGCACTCGGCAAAGGGGCGGCTTAGAGGTGCACTCGGCAAAGGGGCGGCTTAGAGGTGTGCCCGCGATGGCAGCTTAGATGTGCGCCCATGGAGGGCGGCTTAAAAAAGGACTGAGCTGCACTGGTGAGTCAACGTTCTAGTCACTTGAGTGGAGGGTTGACTCTTGGAGAGCAAGCTCCTAACTCCGGGATGAAGGAATTGTGGTTCCAAGACAGAGTGCTCCTAGAACGGAGGGTTCCTAGAATGGAGGGCTCTTGACTCCAGGATGGAGAGCTATTAGGACGGAGGGCTCCTAGGACGTAGAGCTCCTGGCTTCAAGGTGGAGGGCTTCTAGAACGAAAGGCTTTTGGCTCTGGGACGGAAGGCTCCTGACTCCGTGACGGAGTGCTCCTAGGACAGAGGGCTCCTGACTCCGAGACGAAGTGTTCCTAGGACAGAGTGCTCCTGGCTCCGAGACGAAGTGCTCCTGGCTCCAGGACAAAGTGCTCTTAGGACGAAGGACTCCTGGCTCCTAGACGAAATGCTCCTAGGACTGAGGGCTCCTCAGACAAAGTGTTTCTGGCTTTGGGACGGAGGGCTGAGGGCCTCCAAAAGGAAGGAGGGCTAAGAGCCCTCTGGCGGCGAAATGCTTAGGACCTCCGGATGGGAGGACGGTTGAGGGCCTTCGGACGGGAAGAGGGTCAATGGCCTCCTGGCAACAGAGGGCTAATGGCCTCCGGACTAGAAGAGGGCTAAAGGCCTCATGGCAGGAAGAGGGCTGGTAGCTTCTTGGTAGCAGAGGGCTGATGGCCTCCGAACGGGAGGAGGATTAAAGGCCTCATGGCGAGAAGAGAGCTGGTGGCCTCCTGGTTAATGTCCCGCTCTCGTTGGAGATTGGCTAGTAACGGTTACACCCTTCTCTAAGCCATCTAGAGTCTCATGGAGCTTTTTGAACTTCTTCAAGCTTGTCCTTCTAAATTTGAGGGTGCTTGTTTTTATAGTGAAATTTGCAGATGCACTATTCCTCCTGAAGTAATGTGAGACTTTCACTTTGAAAGAATTATATTGGATTGTGAGCATGTTGTGGGGCCTGGCCCTTTGGACCTATGGTTGCTGGACCCATCACTAGTCCCTTATGCCGATGGTCCGAATTTTCGGTCTCCGGCATGTTCATGATAGGATGAGATTGGTCATGTTGTCCCCTAAAGTCTGACCTGGATTCATTGACCAGAAAGCTTGACTCTGGAGAGGATGGAACCAGATTGATGGTTGATCGCATCGCTTGATCCGGAGAGCGGAACAAAGCCGAAAATATGGTTAATCGGTTTTGTTGACCAAAGCGCTTGAATCCGTAGAGTAGAGTGGGGACAAAAATGCTAGTTAGCAGTGCAGAGCTGAAAATCTCTGTTGACCAGTTCCGACTACAAGCCATTCGAGTCTCAGGCAAGATTCAGGAGCACGCAGAGGAAAGATCTAAGGCTCGAGATTAGATCTCCTCATTGTAAGGACGCGCTTCGAGAGGTCGGGAGGCGACTTGCCTTAAGATAGCTGATCGTTCTAGCTGTGGCAATAGGATGCACCTTGCGTTCCCTAAAAGGGTTCTTCTTGTTGTGCATTACTGTTAGCGAGTCAGCAAATGGGATTAGGAGTGAGGAGCCTCCAGAAAGCTCAATTGCTGGAACTGGGAATCCTTTGGCTCTCGGGTCGAGCAAATGGTTCAATACCGTGACGACGACCAAGCTTGGGACCCCAATCTTAGTGACTCCCTATTTGAGGATGCCTCTTTGCTTTCTAGTGGAGTGTTAGGGCAGCTGGCAATGATTTTCACTGGATTTCGATCGTTCCCGTGAAGGGAAGTCGTGGCCCTGAGGAGACGCGGTTGTCGTCTAAGTCTTCTAGCCTTGACGAAACGCATCGGTTGGTTGCGCTCGCCCCTTCCAAGAGGAGGTCATGGCGCTGAGAAGATGAGATTGCTGGCTAAGCTTTGAAGTTATCGTTACCGGGCTTTTGCTAGTCTAAGCCATTGCTCACAAGTACCATCGATGTTCGGTCCTATTTGAGGACGTCATAGCTTTCATGTGTCTGATCGTAGTCCGCCAACTATCGTTGACTGATGGTGTTCTCTCTTTCGAGAGGAGGTCACCGCACGCATCCTGAAAAGCCCCCTAAGGTTTTGTGTTCGACTGCACATTGGCCGCTTGGTGACGAGATCGAGATTTAATTGGATTGCTTACTGGCCGCCTGGATAATTAGGGTTTAATTTGATCACTTACGGGCCGTCTGGATGACCAGAGTTTAATTCAACCGTTTATGGGCTGCTTAGATGATTAAGGTTTAATTTGACTGCTTATGGACAGCTTGGATAACCAGGGTTTAATTGTGAGCCGGACGAGGGTTTAATTGTGAGCCGGTGAAAACTCGTCCGACTTAGAGGCAATCTAGGTCGCATGATTTTATGCAGTGTTATATAATCACTCGTATGAGCAGATAATATTACTATCGTATTAACAGAAACGTGATTCGAGCAAGCGGTATGGTGTATGCAAGGCTTACCTAAATTCGGCGTAGAATCGTCGGCACGTAAGTGGTGTTCTTGTTACCGGCTCACAGCCCCGAGTGCATGACGGGCGTGCACCGCTTTGAAGGATCGTCAGGGCGCTTAGGTAGGCAACTTGGCCTATGGCCCCTATACTCCGTGGGATTTGGTCCTTCGCCATAAATTGGTTAGGCAGCGCGCTGCTGCCGTGCTAGTTGGCCTACTAGCCAATGGTTCGGGTCCCATTATTGGCTAATACTGTCTCAAGTGACCCGAATCAGTGTAGCGCTTGGCTGGATGATGTTTTCTGCGATGCAATGGGTGGTGGGCCAAGCACATCGAACCCCCATTACAAGTGTTGCCATAACTTTTGTAGGGTCTGCTGCCATACAACGGGTCGACGAGAGGCGTTGTAGTGGGATCAACCTGCTGAGTGGTGTACCTTACTCGGGAGAATCGTCAAGGCCGAGGACGGCCCATGTATAAGGGAACGGCCGCTCGAGCTGGCGTCTCGCATTTGTAGCATCTACTCTCTGAAATGTTGGGTTCGCCTCACTGAGTCTATAAGGTTTGAGGTCAGCGCCTCCTAGCGGCATTTGGAGCAGCGTGGATCATGCCGCTTTGGGCCTCCACGTGTGCTTCATGGCTTAGCTTGCCTTCTGGCCGCCGCTAGGCCATGTCGCTCATGACCGCTTAGGCCTCGAGGTTGTTAGGCCGCCAGATATTCTACAGGTATTGTTCACTTTGTTGGTTTAGAAGTAGGAGGGCGGAGCCCCCAATGCAACGTCTTCAGTTGGACACATGAGGCCCGGAAGTTGGAGGGGAAGCCCCCAGTGCGGCGTCTTTGGACTGGCCTTGCTGTGTCCGCGGGCTATGCTCTTCGCTTTAGCGAGGCAGCTTGCGAGTGTAGGACTGGGCAATGGCTTATCCGTTGATTCTGCCTGGGACCTCTTCGGGTTCATGGAGGTTGTCGGCAGTCTTAGGAGTGACAAGGCGTTGCCCCTTTGGGCTTTGGCCTAACTTCCTAGGGCCGAATCGATCATTTCTCCTGGAGTGGGTCCCGTCGCTCGAATCCCCAAATACCAAGGTCGTCGTGTGATGAGATAGATACTAGGGGCCACCTGGGTCCTAAAGTCGTCGGGCCGATTGATCCCCTAAGGATGTTGACTTTCTTGGATTGCTTGAAAGCTGATCGGCGAAGCCTCTAGTGTTACATCTTTTGATGGGTGCAGACAGTCTGGGGACAATAGGTTCAAAGCACCCGACTAAACAGTGAGCGTTGCACGCTTAAGATCAATCGTCCGTCTGTATGGCTACCCGGCCGAGGGTCAGTACCATTGGTGACTTTGCCTCCGACTGATGCAATAGCTCATACTCGGGATATTGATCTTCTTCATCCATCATGGAGTTAGAGGATTGAGCCCTCAGTATTGCGTCTTCATACGAGCGCAAATTGTCCGGAAGAGAGTGCTCTGCTGAGCGCCAAGCGCCCGTACATTTGGCGTCGGTCGCCTATTGGCATAGCTATCTAATGAGGGGTCGTCACCATGAGATGTGATATCCTCAACCGACGTGCTGGTTGGAGTACGAGTATTGATCGTGTTTGTTTTGTTATTGTGTGGTGAAAAGACTTTTTAATCGTTCCCACAAAAGGCACCAATGATGCGTCCTTGGTTCTCGAGCTATACGGATTAGGAAGCATTTCATTCTTCCGCTGCGGGTCGAATTAGAGCATGTCTGATCTCCGTCGCTATTAACCTAGAACCTGCATACCACAATTACAAACAGGAGGTCAGAGGACGGTAGAAATTATTCTCACCGTATATCCTCCGACACTCAATTTAAAAATCTTTCTTAGAGAAGAAAAATGTTAAGAGGATGTGATGAATGCATATGTGCATATAACAGTGGATGGAGCGTTTGGATGCGCTTGCTGATAGCGGCTCAGAGATGCGTCCGGCAGAGGGGTAGCTTACAGGTACGCCCACAGAAAGGTGGCTTAGAGGTGCGCCCGGTAGAGGTCGGCTTAGAGAAGAATGACTAAGCTGCACTGATGAGTCAACGTTCTAGTCACCTGAGCAGATGGTTGACTCTTGGACAGCGAGCTACTGACTTCGGGATGGAGGGATCATGGTTCCGAGACGGAAGGCTTATGGCTCTAGGACGGAGGGCTCCTGGCTCCGGGATGGAGAGTTGAGGGCCTCCGGAATGAAGGCTAAGAACCCTCTAGCGGTGGACGGTTGAGGGCCTCCAGATAGGATGACGGTTGAGGGCCTCTGGATGGAAAGAGGGCTGGTGGCCTCATGGCAGCAAAGGGCTATTGGCCTCCGGACAGGATGAGGGCTAAAGGCCTCACGGCAGAAAGAGGATTGGTGGCCTCCTGGTTGTTATCTCGTTCTCATTGGATATTGGTTAGCAATGGTTGCGCCTTTCTCCAAGCCATCTAGAGCCTCATGGAGCTTTTTGAGCTTCTTCGAGCTTGTCCTTCAAAGTTTGAGGGTACTTACATTTATAGTGGGATTTATAAATGCACTATTCCTCCTGAAGCAATGTGGGACTTTGACTTTAAAATAATTATGTTGGATTATGGGTCTACTATGGGGTCTGGCCTTTTGGGCTCATAATTGTTGGACCCATCATGTATGAAAAAAGTGGATTATGCTCGAAGTGACATTTCCATTAATTAGGTTTAAAATTTGGTATAATTTGATATAAATAAATAAAAATTAATTAAGTTTTACCTGTTGTGACAGTTTGTGTTAAACCTAAAATTTATATCTAAATAATTTAATTTTAAGTAGGTCTATGCATGTAAAATATTTATTAATCACTATGTGGGGTTTGGAGTTATTTTTTATTCACTCTAATTTTATTGTCGTTTGTCTATAATTTTTATTTTATTATTTTAATTTTTTATTAAAAAATAAATATAATTAAAGTAAGTGTTAATATTCATAAAATGAAAATAAATATTATGTTATTTAATTTGTAAAAATATAAATAGTATGAAATAAAAATAGGATGAAAATATTATTACGGTAGTGATGGAGGGGCAAAGAGGGCTACTGAGGACCGCCGGGGGACCGTTGGTGGCTGTGAGTGGCCCATTGGAGGTCGTTGGTGGGCGACCTATCTAATATCGATATATATTAATATAAATAATTTTAAGCTAGTTGGGGCATATTATCTGAAAAAATCTTAAATTTTATTTATAAAATTTTCTTATAATCTTATTAAATTTATTTATAAATTTATATTTTTTTGAACTTTTTTCCGAAAGGAAATCTCTGAGAATTTATAAATTGTAGGAGTTTCAAGTGAAAAACCGATGTGAGTGGGTCAATTTTCCCATTTTTAATTCTAAACCTGTTGACCCAGTTGCCAGTCACCCAGTCTATCCCATTTGTATAGAAACGGAAAATATTTGAGGATAGATTTTATTTTATATCTAATTTATATATTTATTAAATTTCATATAAATCTGTTGGTATTTATTATAATTTGTTAAATTATTTTAAAAAGTAGTCTAAAAAGTTTCAATCTAACCTAATTGGTATAGGGATACACCGGTGTTAAGAATATCGATATTTATTAATCTTAATAGTTTAATTTTTAAATAAATTTAATGCGTCTCTGAAATTCATATTAATATCCAAATTAAGAAATCATTTTATCACACTTGAACGTCCAAATAATAATTGATTTGGTTTTTCTAACTCTAAATTTGGATTCTGCGCATTATAATATAACAAATTAAATATAAGAAAGATACGGAATTTGATCTTTGATATATCCCTCAAAAATCAAGTTCATGATCTTTCTATTTGGATGTAAAACATATAAGAAAACGGATGTGAAAATTTACAGAGAATAAGGGTGAGTGTTTATATAGAAGATAATATTTATTTTTGTATATTTGTCTGATTGAGTAGCTTTTATTATTATACACTCATCTAGCTGAATGGCTTTTTTCTCCTTTCGTTTTGTTGTCGTTATTCATCCCCTTTTTTTGTGGGTAAAATACACCGTTTGATTAATGAGTGCTTAGAATCAATACGTGTGTATGATATCATTTCGGATTAATCGTAAGAGATGTTATTTGTATGTGTAATGGCCGCATCAATTTAATGGTAAGGCCGCCTAGCTACCGGCTATTAAGTCAATTTAGTCGCCATTTGTATCAATTCATTAAATAACTCGTTATGATCTTTTAATATCTGACTATTCATATCGTATCCATTGATTCATACGTTTATGCGTCATTGTCTGACTGGTATTTGACTTTTTTTATTGAGCCGTTGATATTTGAATCTCTTATTAAATTTAACATTTGACAACTTATCTAATTGAATCTTGGGTGAGCCCGTTTTCAGTCATATCTATCAAAATTATTATAATTTAATTATTTTAAAAATATTTTATTTTTAAGTAGTAATTAAATTATAATTATTTATAAAAAAATAATTAATTAAATTGGGAGGGAAGGAGATGTAGCAGGGCCCTGTAGAACCGTAGAAAAACAGCCCTCCCCCCCCTCTCTCTCTCTCTCTCTCTCTCTCTCTCTCTCTCTCGCTTGCGTAATTAAAAGGTTTCAATTTTTATCTCCACTCTTCTCTCTCGCCCTCGCTCTCTCTGTCTCAAATGTACCGAAAGACGACGAATTAAAACGCTTTTTGAAGTTTGATGGATTCTCCCTGTAGTGTGGGATTCAGAGTCGGTTGATCCGATTGTGCAAAAGCTGCCAGTGACAGATGAGAGTAGACTCTCTCTCTCTCTCTCTCTCTCTCTCTCTCTCTCTCCTCTCTCTTTTGTTGTTATGATTTGAGATTTGGAGTGCTCATAAGTTCTTAGATAGAAGCTGATTTATGTTGATTTCTGTGTGTAGTTACATAAGTGTGGGTTCTCTTTGCTCATAAATTGAACGCCTTGTTGCTACAAAAGCGCAGTGAACGAGTTGCTATCAGACAGATACCAAACCACGTAATTTCCGTATGATTCGAGCGGTCATTGTTTACGAGATAATAGGATTCGAGAAATCGAATTTATTGAAGCTTTGTTTGATATTTTGGAAGTATTTAGCCTCAAGTAAAATTATAAAATAAACTTTCCTCTTTCCATCTTCCTCCACGGGAATTACTCATTGATATTTGGTACGTGATGCTCGATTTTAATTTGAAAGCCTTTTTGTGATAATGTTTTAATCTTGATCCACAATTAGCTATTGAAGCGCTAGATTCAAATAATTTGTCTTGAAAACTTTTGAATCCGTGTAAAATTATTTGAAAATTTTGAATACACTCCCCGGATATTTATTTGATAAATCAATTCTGTATTTCAATCTACTTAGATTTGTACCAGTTGCAGGAGAAGCCCGAAATGAATAGAGATGAAATTTATTGAATCAACGAACAACATAAATAACAGTTAGATTCTCCGTACTCTAACAGTAATATTTGTTTTCTGTTCAGCAATATTTGTTGTCTGGATGTCATGCGTCTCAGAACGATTATCTGATTATTATCAAAATCAGGAATTTCATCAGCAATGGGAAAAGCGATTAGAGATTGGACGCAGATCTACAGAATCTACGGCATGGATGAATGGCAAACCTTAATCTTCCTCCTAATCCACGCCATCTTATTCACTCTCCTCTCAGTTATATTCTTCATGTACTTCTCTCCAATCTGCTCCTTCTTCTGCTCCTCACCCTTCTTCTCCTCCCTCCCCGCCGGCTCCGCTCGCTTTGCCACCGGATTCATGGGCTCCGTCACTGCACTCTCTGCTGTCTGCCTTTTCTTCGCGGCCGGCAACTTCTTCTACTCCTCCATCCCACTCCGCTGGGAGATGTCACAGCGCATAATCGACGTGGTCAACGACTGGTCAAACGTCAAAACCGCGCTAGATGTCGGGTGCGGCCGCGGCATCCTGCTCAACGCGGTGGCAATGCAGCTGAAGAAAGAAGGGAGTTCGGGCCGGGTAGTCGGGCTGGACCAGAAGAAGGCTATCATGATGTCGAAGCTGCTACGGAGGGCCGGGATAGAAGGTGTGCAGGAGTACGTCACGTGCCGGGAGGGCGACGCGCGGCAGCTTCCATTCAGCGACAATTACTTCGACGTGGTGGTGTCGGCGGTGTTCCTGCACACGGTGGGGAAGCAGTTTGGCCAGAGGACGGCAGCGGCCTCGGCAGAGAGGGTGAGGGCGCTGGGTGAGGTGGTGCGGGTGCTGAAACCCGGTGGTGTAGCGGTGGTGTGGGACCTGGTGCACGTGCCGGAGTACGTGAGGAAGTTGCAGGAACTGAGGATGGAGGATATCATGGTTTCGGAGCGGGTAACGGCGTTCATGATGAGCAGCCAGATCGTCTCGTTTCGCAAACCTCGTCACCAAGTGGTGGCCCCCGTTGAGGTCCGGCTCGACTGGTGATCTTCCCACAGAGTCAAAGTCCGTTGATTTGACGTGATCTCATCAGAACCGTCCATCAGGAAAATTAAATCAAGGCACGTCAGACAAATTCCTCTATTTTTATTTCTTCTTAATAAGGCGGGGAGGCGAAGCCAAACCATATACTGTGCTGTTGTAAAATTCAAGTCGACAAAATTCTTGTTGAACTTCGTATTATTCTTGGCTTGTTTTAATATAAAAGTATAATAAATTCTTGATTAATTGTCTAATGTATTTCTAATTACTGATTTTACACAAAATGATGTTGCCCAAATATATATAAAATGTCAGGAAATTAAATTAAAATGGGCAATTCGTATATGTAGGATTTGGGATCCTGCTTTTTTTATCTCTCATTTGTATATTAAATAAAAAAATAAAAAAAATAAATTTAAATATTAAATAATATCCTATAAATTAATCTCATCAAAGGCATTAGCCCTGGGTCATGCGATGGTCTCAAGGTCAAGCTTGTCAAATTAATTACGATGTACTTAGTTTACAGCGTAATGAATTTAGTTTTGGACAGGGAGAATAAAATTAAAATTTAACCTAATGTTTTAAATTTGTAATTTTAATTTAATTTCAAGTATATCAAATTGGGTAAAATTCAATAATTTAGGGTAATCTAAATTTAAGCTCAGTAGAAAACTATTTTTTACTTTAAGGTGGTGTTTGGTTGGAGGGAATAGAAATTCTATTTCCTCATTATTCTTTAGAATAAAGAATTCCACCGTTTGCACAGAAGTGAGTTGGGAATAATGATTAGAAGGAATAATTATTCCCGATTATAATGAACAATTATTTCGACGCCACTATATGCTTTTTTTATTCCTTATTGGGAAGGAAAAGGAATTCCCACCCAATTTTTTAATTAACCCAAATTTGCCCTCAATTATTATTATTATTATTATTATTATTATTATTATTATTATTATTATTATTATTATTATTATTATTATTATTATTATTATTATTATTATTATTATTACTTTTATTTTTATTTTTATTTTTATTATTATTACTATTATTATTATTATTATTATTTTATTATTACTTTTATTATTATTATTATTACTTTTATTATTATTATTATTATTATTATTATTATTATTATTATTATTATTATTTTAATTACTATTATTATTATTATTATTTTATTATTATTATTATTTTATTATTATTATTATTTTTATTACTTTTATTATTATTATTATTTTTATTTTTATTTTTATTACTATTATTATTATTTTTTTTTTATTATTTTTTTTATTATTTTTATTTTTATTACTTTTATTATTATTATTATTATTATTATTACTTTTATTATTATTTTTATTACTTTTATTTTTATTTTTTTATTATTACTTTTTTACTATTATTATTTTATTATTATTTTTTTATTACTATTGTTATTTTATTATTTTTTTATTATTTTTATTATTTTTATTATTATTATTTATTATTATTATTATTTTTACTATTATTATTATTATTTTATTTTTATTTTTATTATTTTTATTTTTATTATTTTTATTATTTTTTTATTACTTTTATTTTTATTATTATTTATTATTATTATTATTATTATTATTATTATTATTATTATTATTCTTTTTATTATTATTATAAGGGTAAAAGCGTCATTCCGATAAATTCTCAGCTTATTCTTCATACAATTCTACAAACCAAACATTGTAATACAAATTCCTAACTAATTCTATTCCAACAACCAAATATAGGAATAACAATTTCTAACTTTATTCCCATCTAATTCTATTCCCTAGGAATAACTATTCTATTCCCACCTTATTCCATTCCAGCAACCAAACGTGCCGTAATTTTGTTGGATTTTGTCACTCTCTTGTGGGTGCTCAACGAACAGAGATATCATCGGAGATCGCACAAGGCTTGTGCGGAGTACTGTAAACTGGCTGCGACAGAAGGGTCGAGGACTTCTGCAAAGATAAGGCTTGAGGACTGGTTGCAGCAGAAGGGTCGAGGACTTTATGTTGCAGAATGCCCGAGGACTTGAGGAGGAATTCAACAATAGAATTTTGAAATGGCCAATTTATTGGAGAAATAGCAAGTTAGCCAGTTGGCAAAATTGTCGATCAATAGGTTGACCGACCGACTGAGAAGGCAAAATGACGGGTCAACAAAGTTGACTAATTGAAGGCGTGCAGAATTTGCCAGTTGTGCAGGATTTATCGATATGGGCAAATTTACTGGTATGGCTGAAATTATTAGCATTGCTGAAATAACCGGTATTGCTAAAATGACTGATATGCTAGGATTTATCAACATGGTAAAATGACCGATATGGATGGATTGGTTAGTATGGCAGGATTTGCCGATATGAAATTCCAGTATGAAATTAAGTGGTATTACACAATGCCAACTTTGGGGCAAAATGGTCGGTTGTGCCATTTTTTTCGATTGTACCATTTTATCAGATTTGGACAAAATGGCTGGTTTGTACAAATGGTTGGTGTGGAGCAAATTGCCAGGATAGCCATTTTGGCAGAACGCAATCGACAAGGCAACCTAAGGATGCCCAGCCGGTCAATAGGAGATTGACCTACTGAGTCTTTGCAGCGAAGTTGCTGGCAGGCCTTTTTTCAAAGCTGGCAATTAACTTGTAGAGTATTCGTCTGTGCAGTGCAGAGCATGCGCAGTCTGTAGGAAACTCGTGAACTGGTGAAGGTGCAGAAATGATAGGGACAACGTGACAGATCATCTATAAAATCAGCCAGGTGAGCAGATGGAGATTTAAAAGTTGGTTATTATAAAAGCGCACCAGAAGCTTCAAAGTAGGTGTGATTGAAATCACCAATAAGCATCAAGCCAGTGGGTGAGAAATCACCAGGGGCGCTTTGCGCAAGGCCGCATGTGTGCGGGGGTGAAATGGAGATTGTCGTTTCACCACACTTGAAAAAAACAATAGTAGAGAGCACCACAGCGAAAGGAAATAAAGAAGAAAAATAATAAGATAAAAGAGAATGAGAATTTTCTTACTCTTGGTAATTATTTTTCTTATTCTCAATTTTCTAGGGCTTGTGTAGTTAGAGTGGGTTGCTTGTATTCTCTCTCGGAATCTTTTATAATCGATTTTATATAGTGAAAGTTTTCGGAGTTTGTTCTATAATTTTTTTCCTTAATTGAGAAGGGGTTTTTACATTAAAAATATTATATATTTTTTATTCATTGTGCCCATTAAATTGGTAGCTGACGATGACGGGGGATTCTGGTTTCCGTTACGCCAAATCGGGTGAATCCGGCATGTTTCGAACCCCAACAAATTTTAGATTATAGGTTTCATGTTAAATCTAATTTTCAAATGTTAAGGTAGGTGGATATGTTTCTGAGTTTATTTTACTACCAATATTATCTTAGATTTTATAATTTTAATGAATAAAAGGCGAACTCAAAAATAAAATATAAATGTAAAGGTTGGATAAAATGGTCGGATATGAGTGATATATGTAGCAAAATTCAAAGAAAAAATTAAAAGAAAAATATTTTATTTAGCTTTTAATTTAATTAAGGTTTGGATTTTATCCAATCCAAATCTTGTAAAATTTTAATAATTCACGTCGAGTAAGTTTTAAATTTTTAACAAATTTTATTAATTATAATAAAATTTGATCAATTATTAAATTATATCTATTTTACATCTTTCTGTTATCCCTGTACCTGAATTATTATTATTATTATTATTATTATTATTATTATTATTATTATTATTATTATTATTATTATTATTATTTATTATTATTTACAACATAACATGTGGAAAAAGGTGGCTGTTGTTGGGTCATTTATTGCCGGTTCCAAGGCAAACCCTCTATTTTTCTTCGAGCTTAAGGTTCCTCGCGTGCCTCCCTACCATAATTAATAACCTGTTAAAAATAATTCATTAAAAATATTTTTCTATTTTTTGACTTCTGGAGTGCTTAAAAAATATTTTTATTTTTTTATAATTTAATACGCATAAAAATATTAACCAATAAAAAATATTTTTAAACTACTAAAAAATTTCAACTTAAATTCTAAAAAACAAACTTACCATTTTGAAAATAAAATGTTATTTTCGAAAACTATTTCACAACTAACCATTGAAGACTAACATACAATAATTAAGGTTCTATAACTAAATAAGATACCATCACTGATTATAATGTCTCAGGTCATTATCATTGGCTACCATATAATGATAGTCCTGACTCTATTGTTATTTCTGACTGGTGACCCCTTGGATCCCTTCTTGATCGTCGGCACCTTGATATTACCTCTAGTCGTATGTCACCGATGCTCCAACCCTTGCCTTTGGTCACTGTCGAGAGACACCCTAATTCTAGTCATTATATGCAGTCGCCCCGCCTGCCACCGATCACCAATGCCACAGCTGTAGCCTTTGGTCATAGACTAGTGACATCCCCAACTTTTAATTTCTAGCCCGACAAACAAAAAGGTAGTGTCAGTCACAACTGCTCCAACCCTTACCTTCAATCTTTAGCGATCAATGCCCCCGTCTCCATTGAGGTCGCTAGTTGTGATGCCCCAAATCCTCATTGTTGGACTCTAACCCCCAAGCCTCTAGCCAATAGGAAAAATCACTACTTCAATGAGCAGTTGTCCGTGATCAAAA
Source organism: Nepenthes gracilis (assembly GCA_033239525.1). NCBI lineage: Eukaryota > Viridiplantae > Streptophyta > Magnoliopsida > Caryophyllales > Nepenthaceae > Nepenthes > Nepenthes gracilis. The sequence goes on along the minus strand of BSYO01000006.1, from coordinate 2,987,874 downwards.
TTTGTTATTTATCTTTAAATTATTGGAATATGGGTTACTTCTATATGGATTCATATCCGATTAGCAGGACAATAGAGTTGGCAAAATATATATAGGTACAATAGTGAGATGAAATATTGTTGCGCGCGCGGCAATGTGATCAAATGATGATAATTGGCCGGAGTGATGATAATGGGCTAGAGTGGTGATATTGGTTGGAGTGGTTCCGCCGGGCCCGGAATAATGAGGTTAGTCCAATCCATATTGAAACAAGACCAGCTAAGGGCTCCAATGACTAAGGGCGATGTCTGGAAAGTTGATCAATTGCAAACTCCAGTACAGTAAGCTAACTTCATAAAGTATGTTGTTAATTTTTTAAAGTTGATAACCAATTTTGTAGAGTAGGTCAACTGTAATATTTACGGCTAGAAGACAACTTTACAGAATGGATGGCAGACTTTGTAGGGCATGCCACAAACTTGTAGAACAGGTGCCACATGGTGTATATATATACATAGCTATGTTTCTGAAATTATAAGAAACAAAAAACAAGGAGTCACTCTTTTATTTTTATATTCTATTCTTTGAGGGTTTTCATAATTAAAAATTTTTTATAACCAAATTTTATATAGTGAGATTTTTGTGAACTAAGTGTCCCATGATTTTCTCCCTCTTATTCAGAAAAGAATTTTTACGTAAAAAAATTTATATGTATTATTCTTCCATCTATTTATTATGTGTGTAATTATTGTTATCGATTTTCTTCTCGATTTATTATTTTGCTGATGCTGGTTCCCAACACAGATAACCCTATTAATAAAAGACACCACTATTAAAATATTACCCATGTGAATGACCAAAAATATTTATTATTGTTAATCAATTTGTGTAATCATCTAATTTTTTTTTAGAAGAAGAATATCAATAAGGAGAATTTATTGTGTTTAAAAATATGTTATTAAAAAATTTAAAAAATTGATGATTGATGATAAATATATATATATATATATATTTGGTATAAACAAACTGAACCTAAAAGTTTTCATGGCAATGCAAAGAACTTCCTACCCTTTTGGCTAAATTTTGTGTAAATTTTTTAATAAATTTTATTTTTTAATAATTTTATTATCAACTGTTATTTTAATACCTGTTGTGTACCTAGATAAATGTTTGACCAAAACTGCTTCCAACCAGTTAAGGAGCAAGCTCTACAACAATAAATTACAAGTTAAAAGGTCTAGAAAATTTTTGACATTCAAGTCAATCTCGTTTCCCAAAAACTGGAAGGCATGAGAATTAGGAAACTAAGGTTTTTACCAAATGACTGTGTATGGAGCTAAATGAGTAGAGAGGTTAGCCCAAAAATGGCTCGAATGTCACTAGTCGAAGGAGATAAAGTGTTGAGAATCAATCCAAATACACACAATCTGACACAATCGAACAAATTTGAATCTTTCCGTCACACGTCAGTGATCAAACTAGTAAGTACAAAAAATATAATAATACACAATATTTTTAACATGAAAAAGTCTTTTCAACCAAGAAAAAATTACGAGATAAATTTTAAAACAATTCATCATAAAAATACTGATTACATGAACCCTTTTTGAAATCCCTTCATTATAATTTCAACTGATGAATGGTTTAATATAACCCCCTCAACACACCCAATAACCCATAAGAGAAATACAGCAAGAAATAAAAATAACCAAACAAAAATATATTTATAAAAATTACCTTCAGAATAACGTATTCGATATTAAAATAAATTTTAAATCGAATCTCAATTGGATGTCAAACATTTTCTTCTTCTCTCTTCTCTCACGGTGTAACGCTCCTTATATAAGAATGGTTTTAAAATTTAACCATAAAATGCGCTCGGCGCATTTTATATTACGAATTGCGCTGTAGCGTCCGTCAAGCATGAATCAAGCACAAGCACCACCAAAATCGATGCGATAGCGCCCGTCATGTGCCACTTAAGTGCGGTCACGCTGAAATTTGTGCTCGAGCTCCACCCGAGTGAATCTCGAGCGCGGTGTCTTGGCAATCAACCTTGAATCAACATTTTAGGCCTTTGTTACGCGCATGAATACTCCAATATTTACACGAACCTTACGCAACCTTTTGATGACCTTCAATTTATTGTAATAATTATAAGAAAGTGGCTAAAATTCAATAATAAGAAACTATATTGAAGATTAACTTCATATTAAAATAAACTTTCAATGTGAAATTTGAAAAAGATCACTAATTTAAGTGTTGTTGTGCTATTTTATATGATATATTTATTGCTAATGTCTCATGTGATACACTTGGGATGGATATGCTTTGACCTTACAACACACAAGTCCGATCAACATCATTTCAATATTACGCAATGTTTCATACCAAATTAACCATATTTTAATTCTACTTATATAGTATGACATTCATTATATAAAGAATTTTTAAAAATAAAAGATTAATGAAAAGATTAGAGTTTTTAAAATCATACGCATATTCAGATATGATGAATAATGCAAAATTATTGTTAAAAGGCAATAAAATTGTAAAAAAATAAAATAAAAGTACAAAAAATTAAAACAAATAAGAAAAAAAAAATTAAAGAGAGTTGTGTGATACAGATGGGGAATACCACAACCACCTGCCCTGATAGTGCTTGTGTGGATAGACATGCTGATAATGCCCATTTGTCTGCTGTTACAATCACTCAGAAAGGAATTTCTCTGGGGTTTTTTTATATATATATAGATTTAAATAATATATTATTTTATTTATGTATTTCTATTAGTTAATTTATATAAAAATAAATTAATTATTAAAATATCATATTATAATAGGTGCCCAAAAGACAAAAATATAACATTAGTCTTAAAAAAATCAAGCAATTTCTAAGATATTTGTAGGGTCACCCTTATTATTTAAGCACTTTCATGTGACAGTGGGGCAGCACCTTAGCCCTATCTTTTCCTCACCATATATCAAACTATATAACTATTAGCAATAATTCAATGAAATCATCTTGTTTTACTGATAGATGTGCACCATTAATTTAAAATTTTTTATGCTTTTTTTTTTTTTTTTTGGACCGACAAAGGATTTTTCAATTCTATTTGGTGGGTTTGAACTAAATTCAAAGACATAATAATCTTATCTGTAAATTTAAAGGCATAATAATAAGAATTAAACTTAAACGACGAGCATAACCAAAGCGTTAATTCGAAGCCCTGCAGGTTAAAAACTTTGGGTTATATGGTGGGGGCAAAAATAAAGATAAAAGAAAATGTAAATGAGTAATTATTATTTAATATTGTTTTTATCATTGAAAATTTTTTAAAAGTTATGAATTTCGCTCATTAAATATTTTTAATATAATAGATAGGTAGAAGATAAGGAAACAACATCTCATCCGGGCGATGGGGGACGAGGAGGCATTTATTTATTAAAGAAATGAATAATGTTATTCTTTGAATTTCAATCATTTATTTTTAAATAGATAAGATATAATTTAAGAACTAATATTTTTATTTTTTAAAAAAATAATTAAATTATAATTATTTAAAATAATCTATTTTATCTCTTTAAGAAATAGAACATTGTTGATCGGGATAATGTAACCCTTCCTTGCTGGTGATGCAACCATCCTGCAAATGAGTCCTAACTCTCTTAAATATGTAGATTTTCTCAAAAAAAAAAAAAGTAATCAAAATTGAGATTAATAGAATTAACTGCAGTTTTAAACTATAATCACCCATTTATTTTTAATAAAATATTAATCTCACTAAAATTAGGTTTAAATGATCTCTTATAAGAATCAGAGGTGAGTACCCTTTTTTTAACTTCTCATATTTATTTTCCACTTAGCTCATAAAATGAAATTATTTTGCTAGAACTAAGTAAAATTAAAAGATTATAAATATAATTGTCAATCTTTAAATACTAAGCTATAATAAAAAATACTAAATGTTAGTTATAAAAAAATATAAAAAATAAAATAATATTCTGAATGTGAAGAGTGCGCAAGTTCCCATTTTCTTCAAAGTTTCACTTTATTTCAACTTTTATTTTGATACTTAATTAGACTTTAGCCTGCATACCACGTTAAAAAAGTCCCTTTTAAAACTCTCTATTCTTTCCTTCTCTTTTATCAAATTGGGTATTTTGCCCTTATTAAAATGTTGTTTTTGAGATTTAATTTCTATTTTTGTATGAATTTTTTTTATTTGACATTAATTAATACCATCTATCATCTAGTTTATCTATAAGTTTTTCTAATATTAAATTATTTAGATTATAAGTAAAACTCAAACCCATATTATATATAAATCTGTATAAATGTTTAATATGTCTCTAGATCTAAATTATTGAATAAATTAAAGAATTATTTGATCTCATTCAATAGCTTGAATTAAAATGAGTTCAATTTTCGTTATTTCGAATCTAAATTTTACACACAACAACTTACAAATAAGATGTTAGAGGATGACAAAACTCACTCCCCGATATATCCTTCGACGTTAAAATCAAAAATCGTTCTTTAATGAAAGAAAGCCGGAGAATGAGAAAGTGATATATAGATGTAAGTACGAGGGGGTTAAGTATTTGTTGGAGAGTTATGTTGGCGCTGAACACGCGGAAGTCACGGTGACCGAGCGGACAAGGTTCTCGGACAGAAACAGAAGAAAAAAAAAGAGACCAAGAACACACAGAGAGATTTTTGGCGTGGAAGTACCCTCCTTTAACTAAGGGAAAAACCACCAAAAAATACACTATAAAAGATTATTACAATCGTTAGCAACTCAAGCTTCAAACGAAAAAAAAAATCAAGTGTATGCCTCTCTCTCTCTAAAACTTGCCCACACAGCTCTCTCAATGCTCACACCTTCACAAAGTTGCTACATACATGCAAGCTGGAGCCACAAGAGCTGAATATATATATATACATGTCTAGGATGCCAGCGTGGATTGCAGCGGAGGGCAACTGACCCCTACGCCCACCTGCGGCCACCATCCACCAATATTATCTTAGATTTATAATTTTAATGAATAAAAAGGCGAACTCAAAAAATAAAATATAAATGTAAAGGTTGATAAAATGGTCGGATATGAGTGATATGTGTAGCAAAATTCAAGAAAAATTAAAGAAAAATATTTTATTTAGCTTTTAATTTAATTAAGGTTTGGATTTTATCCAATCCCAAATCTTGTAAAATTTTAATAATTCACGTCGAGTAGTTTTTTACAAATTTTAACAAATTTTATTAATTATAATAAAATTTGATCAATTATTAAATTATATCTATTTTACATCTTCTGTTATCCCTGTACCTGAATTATTATTATTATTATTATTATTATTATTATTATTATTATTATTATTATTATTATTATTATTATTATTATTATTTACAACATAACATGTGGAAAAAGGTGGCTGTTGTTGGGTCATTTATTGCTGGTTCCAAGGCAAACCCTCTATTTTTCTTCGAGCTTAAGGTTCTCGCGTGCCTCCCTACCATAATTAATAACCTGTTAAAAATAATTCATTAAAAATATTTTTCTATTTTTGACTTCTGGAGTGCGTTTAAAAAATATTTTTATTTTTTATAATTTAATACGCATAAAATATTAACCAATAAAAATATTTTTAAACTACTAAAAAATTTCAACTTAAATTCTAAAAACAAACTTATCATTTTGAAAATAAAATGTTATTTCGAAAACTATTTCACAACTAACCATTGAAGACTAACATACAATAATTAAAGGTTCTATAACTAAATAAGATACCATCACTGATTATAATGTCTCAGGTCATTATCATTGGCTACCATATAATGATAGTCCTGACTCTATTGTTATTTCTGACTGGTGACCCCTTGGATCCCTTCTTGATCGTCGGCACCTTGATATTACCTCTAGTCGTATGTCACCCGATGCTCCAACCCTTGCCTTTGGTCACCGTCGAGAGACACCTAATTCTAGTCATTATATGCAGCCGCCCCGCCCACACCGATCACCAATGCCACAACTGTAGCCTTTGGTCATAGATTAAAGGACATCCCCACTTTTTAATTTCTAGCCCGACAAACAAAAGGGTAGTGTCAGTCACAACTGCCCAACCCTTACCTTCAATCTTTAGCGATCAATGCCCCTGTCTCCATTGAGGTCGCTAGTTGTGATGCCCCAAATCCTCATTGTTGGACTCTAACCCCCAAGCCTCTAGCTAATAGGGAAAAATCACTACTTCAATGAGCAGTTGTCCGTGATCAAAATTTGTTATTTATCTTTAAATTATTGGAATATGGGTTACTTACATATGGATTCATATCCGATTAGCGAGGACAATAGAGTTGGCAAAATATATATAGGTACAATAGTGAGATGAAATATTGTTGCATGACAATGTGATCAAATGATGATAATTGGTCGGAGTGATGATAATGGGCTAGAGTGGTGAAATATTGGTTGGAGTGGTTCATGGCCCGGAATAATGAGGTTAGTCCAATCCATATTGAAACAAGACCAGCTAAGGGCTCCAATGACTAAGGGCGATGTCTGGAAAGTCATCAATTGCAACTCAAAGACAGAAGCCAACTTCGTAAAGTATGTTGTTAATTTTTAAAGTTGATAACTTGATTTTGTAGAGTAATTTGTAATATACGGCTGTACATAACTTCTGAGAATGGATGGCAGTTTTTGTAGGGCATGCCACAACTTGTAGAACAGGTGCCACATGGTGTATATATACATAGCTATGTTTGAAATTATAAGAAACAAAAAACAGAGTCACTCTTTTATTTTTATATTCTATTCTTTTGAGGGTTTTCATAATTAAAAATTTTTTATAACCAAATTTTATATAAAGGAGATTTTGTGATCATTCCCATGATTTTCCTCTTACAGGAAAAGTTAATTTTACGTAAAAAATTTATATGTATTATTCTTCCATCTATTTTATTATGCGTAATTATTGTTATCGATTTTCTTCTCGATTTATTATTTTGTCGATGCTGGTTCCTAAATACGTATAACCCTATTAATAAAAGACACCACTATTAAAATATTACCCATGTGGGAATGACCAAAATATTTATTATTGTTAATCAATTTGTGTAATCATCTAATTTTTTTGTAAAGAAGAATATCAATAAGGAGAATTTATTGTTTAAAATATGTTATTAAAAAATTAAAAATTGATGATTGATGATAAATATATATATATATATTTGGTATAAATAAACTGGAACCTAAAAGTTTTCATGGCAATGCAAAGAACTTCCTACCCTTTTGGCTAAATTTTGTGTAAATTTTTTAATAAATTTTATTTTAATAATTTTATTATCAACTGTTATTTTTTAGCCTGTTGTGTACCTAGATAAATGTTTGACCAAAACTGCTTCCAACCAGTTAAGGAGCAAGCTCCTACAGCAATAAATTACAAGTTAAAGGTCTAGAAAATTTTGACATTCAAGTCAATCTCCTTTCCCAAAACTGGAAGGCATGAGAATTAGGAAACTAAGGTTTTTACCAAATGACTGTGTATGGAGCTAAATGAGTAGAGAGGTTAGCCCAAAAATGGCTCGAATGTCACTAGTCGAAGGAGATAAAGTGTTGAGAATCAATCAAATACACAATCGACACAATCGAACAAATTTGAATCTTTCCGTCACACGTGGTGATCAACTAATAATCTAAAAATATAATAATACAAATATTTTTAACGTGAAAAAGTCTTTTAACCAGAAAAATTACGAGATAAATTTTAAAACAATTCATCATAAAAATACTGATTACATGAACCTTTTTGAAATCCGCTTCATTATAATTTCAATGATGAATGGTTTAATATAACCCTCAACACACCCAATAACCCATAAGAGAAATACATGAGAAATAAAATAACCAAACAAAAATATATTTATAAAATTCGGCCCAGGAATAACGTAACGATATTAAAATAAATTTTAAATCAATGCCGATTGGATGTCAAACGTTTTCTTCTTCTTCTTCTCACGGTTATGTAGCTCCTTATATAAGAATGGTTTTAAAATTTAACCGTAAAATGCGCTCGGCGCATTTTATATTACGAATTGCTTATTGTAGCGTCGTCGAGCATGAATCAAGCACAAGCACCACCAAAATCGATGCGATGGCGCCGTCATGTGCTTACTTAAGTGCGGTCATGGAAATTTGTCTTTCGAGCTCCACCCGAGTGAATCTCGAGCGCGGTGTCTTGGCAATCAACCTTGAATCAACATTTTAGGCCTTTGTTACGCGCATGAATACTCCAATATTTCACGAACCTTACGCAACCTTTTGATGACCTTGATTTATTGTAATAATTATAAGAAAGGCTAAAATTCAATAATAAGAAACTATATTGAAGATTAACTTGTATTAAAATAAACTTTCAATGTGAAATTTGAAAAGATCACTAATTTGGTGTTGTTGTCTTTATTTTATATGATATATTTATTGCTAATATCTCATGTGATACACTTGGGATGGATATGCTTTTGACCTTACAAACACAAGTCCGATCAACATCATTTCAATATTACGCAATGTTTCATACCAAATTAACCATATTTTAATTCTACTTATATAGTATGACATTCATTATAAAGAATTTTTAAAAATAAAAGATTAATGAAAAGATTAGAGTTTTTTAAAATCATACGCATATTCAGATATGATGAATAATGCAAAATTATTGTTAAAAGGCAATAAAATTGTAAAAAAATAAAATAAAAGTACAAAAAAATTAAAACAAATAAGAAAAAAAAATTAAAGAGAGTTGTGTGATACAGATGGGAATACCACAACCACCTGCCCTGATAGTGCTTGTGTGGATAGACATGCTGATAATGCCCATTTGTCTGCTGTTACAATCACTCAGAAAAGGAATTTCTCTGGGGTTTTATATATATATAGATTTAAATAATATATTATTTTATTTATGTATTTCTATTAGTTAATTTATATACAAATAAATTGAATTATTAAAATATTCATATTATAATAGGTGCCCAAAATACAAAAATATAACATTAGTCTTAAAAAATCAAGCAATTTCTAAAAGATATTTGTAGGGACACCCTTATTATTTAAGCACTTTCATCTGACAGTGGGGCAGCACCTTAGCCCTATCTTTCTCACCATATATCAAACTGCTATAACTATTAGCAATAATTCAATGAAATCATCTTGTTTTACTGATAGATCTGCACCATTAATTTAAAATTTTGTTTTTTTTTTTTTTTTTTTTTTGGACCGACAAAGGAATTTTCAATTCTATTTGGTGGGTTTGAACTAAATTTAATGACATAATAATCTTATCTGTAAATTTAAAGACATAATAATAAGAATTAAACTTAAACGACGAGCATAACCTAAGCGTTAATTCAAAGCCCTGGAGCTTAAAAACTTTGGGTTATATGACGGGGACAAAAATAAAGATAAAAGAAAATGTAAATTAGTAATTATTATTTAATCTTGTTTGTTATCATTGAAAATTTTTTAAAAGTTATGAATTTCGCTCATTAAATATTTTTAATATAATAGATAGGTAGAAGATAACGAAACAACATCTCATTCGGGCAATGGGGGACGAGGAGGTATTTATTTATTAAAGAAATGAATAATGTTATTCTTTGAATTTCAATCATTTATTTTTAAATAGATAAGATATAATTTAAGAACTAATATTTTTACTTTTTAAAAAAATGATTAAATTATAATTATTTATTTAAAAATAAATAATTTTTGTTGCGTCTGCAGGTTTAGGTCTGAAGCAACACAAGTACGAGTTTGAGTCAGAGAGAGATAGATTGAGATCAAATTTTACGTGAAAAACATCCCCAAAATGAGGAGAAAACCACTTGGCGCAGGCGCACCAAATGCTTCGCTATGTGTAAGATTAAATACAATCAAGCTTTTGAAAATTTCTTCCTTTCTTTCTCGCTGGCCTTTCTTGCTCTCTTTTTTGTTGGAGAGGAGGGAGGAATTCGCCTCCCAGAAAGGGTCCTCCTTTGGTGAGAGTTTCAGCTAGGTATTAATAAAAATATTAAATATTTTTAATATAATAGATAGGTAGAAGATAACGAAACAACATCTCATTCGGGCGATGGGGGACGAGGAGGTATTTATTTATTAAAGAAATGAATAATGTTATTCTTTGAATTTCAATCATTTATTTTTAAATAGATAAGATATAATTTAAGAACTAATATTTTTATTTTTTAAAAAAATGATTAAATTATAATTATTTATTTAAAAATAAATAATTTTGTTGCGTACGGTTCCGGGGTCAAAACAACACCCAGAAGTACCCAGGTTTGGAGAGAGAGATTGAGACCGATTTTTGCATTGAAAACTCTCCCCTTAAAATGAGGAGGAAAAAACTACGGCGCAGGCCTTTTCAAATCTTTCACTATAAGAAGATTCATCTAATCTGCTTTTAGAAATTTCTTCCCTTTCTTTCACTCATTTGGCCTTTCGCTCTTTTTTGTTGAGAGGAGGGAGGAGTGCCTCCGTAAAGGTCCTCTTGGTGAGAGTTTATTTAGGTATTTATAGAGAAATCATTGTTGGAAATGTCCCACGTACTTTGGAAATGTCCACGTACTATTGGTCGCTCTGAGAGAGGTGGCCACTCTTTCTGGCCGACACGACCATCTTCTAATGAGCATATCTTAGCGTATGCAGAAGGTAGCCGCTAACGCCGTGGAATCGCCATACTCGCTGTCGATGGATGTCGATGGAAGTAACGTGGCGTGTTAAAGGGTTTATTCTTAGCTACTGCGATGGCATGATCTCCGTGGGTTGCGTGTTCTTTGGAAGCGTAAAAGCGAAATTTGGCATTCTCGGACATCAGAGAGAGTCCTCGTCCATTCTTGACTTCTCTGACCTTTGGATGGTCAGTGGACTAGATGTCATATCGCGCTTGTTACCGGACGGAATGAGAAAGTTGGCCGTTAATCGTATCATTCTTGACTATTTAAAAGCGCAGCTCATACGGAAGATCTCTACGCTTACACCTTATGGTCTTGACAACCGATACTGACTTTTGGTTAAGTACTCGTCTCGCCCATTCTTGTAGGACCGGGTATTGGAACCTAACAAATTTAAATCTAAAAAAATAATCTATTTTATCTCTTTAAAAAATAGAGCCTTGTTGATCGGTGTAATGTAACCCCTTCTTTGCTGGTGACGCAACCATCCTGCAAATGAATCCTAACTCTCTTAAATATGTAGATTTTCTCAAAAAAAAAAAAAAAGTAATCAAAATTGAGAAAAATAGAATTAACGGCAGTTTTAAACTATAATCACCCATTTATTTTTAATAAAATATTAATCTTACAAAAATTAGGTTTAAATGATCTCTTATAAGAATCAGAGGTGAGTACCCTTTTTTAAATTCTGATATTTATTTTCCACTTAGCTCATAAAATGAAATTATTTTGCTAGAAGTAAGTAAAATTAAAAGATTATAAATATAATTGTCAATCTTTAAATACTAAGCTATAATAAAAAATATTAAATTTTAGTTATAAAAAATAATAAAATAATATTCTGAATGTGAAGAGTGCGTTAGTTCCCATTTTCTTCAAAGTTTCACTTTATTTCAACTTTTATTTTGATATTTAATTAGACTTTAGCCTGCATACCACCTTAAAAAAGTCCCTTTTAAAACTCTCTATTCTTTCCTTCTCTTTTACCAAATTGGGTATTTTGCCCTTATTAAAATGTTGTTTTTGAGATTTAATTTCTATTTTTGTATGAATTTTTTTTTATTTGACATTAATTAATACCATCTATCATCTAGTTTATCTATAATTTTTTTCTAATATTGAATTATTTAGATTATAAGTAAAACTCAAACCCATATTATATATAAATCTGTATAAATGCTTAATATGCCTCTAGATCTAAATTATTGAATGAATTAAAAAATTATTTGATCTCATTCAATAGCTTGAATTGAAACGTAGTTGATTTTGAATTTATTTCAAATCTAAATTTTACATTAAAACAACTAAAATGGATTTGAAGAAGGATCCCCCTTTCCTCTGAGGAAAGGACACATATATAGAGTGTGGATATAGGTCTGCCGATCTTGAGTTCCACAACTCTGCAATCGTGAATGGCTAGCATCATGCACCTACCATCGGTGCTCTAAATCCCCAAAATCTTTCTAGCGATAGGTTGACTACTATTGCTTGCGAATCATGCTCTTACAGACGTGAGATACCATCTGTTGGCAGTGATCATTTGAACTTATCTGTTAAGTTAAAATTGATTCTACTATATCTGTAGGCCTTCCCTACGGCCATCATTAGCGGCCCACATACCGTTGGGTTATCTTGGACAATGCTGATAAGAGTTTACTACCATGGACTCAAGGCCTTTGACTTCGTGAAACTTTGGTTGGGCTGCTACTTTCTGAACACTTCTTCCTACGGGTCAAATTTTAGGTGAACTCATTAATTATTGAACCCATCAATATTAATTTTTTTATTATTATATCTTTTAATATAGCTATTATATTTAATTTTTAATAAAGGAAAATCACTACTGCTTTAAAGAAAAAGGATGGATGAAAAGGGGATTGATTAAAGCTAAAGGGAAATGATTGTACTGGCTGTGCTATCATTACATCTTGCTGATACAGCCATTACATCCAATTTTTAATAAAGGTAAATCACTGCTACTCTAAAAGGAAAAAAAAAAAAAGGATGGATGAAAAGGGGATTGATTAAAGCTGAAGGAGTTTGTTAAAAGGAAAAAAGGATCAAATAAAGTCATTGCTTTTCTTTCTATCAACAGTTTGGGCACAGTCACGAAGTCTTTCCTTTAAGTGTTGTAAAAGTAACCTAATCAAAGAAATCAAAGTGAAACTCATCCCTCCCTCTATCCTAATGACTTTTCAAATATTGTTTGAGGAATATTTTTTTAGTTATTTTAAAATATTATTATTAATAAAATATATTATTTATTTACACACATACACACATATATATATATATATATATATATATATATATATATATGATGCGTACGGTATGACCCGACCCAAACGGTTAATTATGGATAAAAGTGACGGGCGGTTAACTACGACGGTTAACTGTGGACGCCGTCTATAAATAGATTTCATCCAAGAGAAAAAAGGGGGGATGAGAGAAAAAGGAGAGAACCTCCAAAATAAGGAGAAGGGAGAGAAACGACCGAAAGGGCCAGAAGGCTTGAATATGTTTCGTTCTATCCAAATCTACATCCCAGAAAGTCATCTCAAGCCAGGGATCCAAAAAGATGAGATACTCTTTCTCTATTCTTGGAAGCATCATTTCCACAAATCACTCCTCCCACCAAATATACACCATTGATTTATCTTTTCTATATTCTTGGAAAGATTTCTGACTTGAGCGTCGGAGGGTTTTCGGTGAAAATAATTTTCAACCTCGACCATTAGTTTTGATTGTGACAAGTGACTCAGTTCAAGATTATGGAGATGGATCCGCGTCAGATCGACAAACAAGAAGATCCGATTTGCGGCCCCTGACCCGTAGAACAATCCGAATTTCTGGTACGCAATAATATATATATTAATGAATTTGTGCAAGTATTCACACAGAAAATACTTCAATTTAAAATGAGTCAAAATTTTAACCCGATTTCAAGACTAAGTGAAGTCTCATCTGATAATTTTAAAGTCTATTAGATTAAATAACAAGTTAGCACCAATTTGGTCCAATATCTGCAGATGAATTCCATCACCTCTTTTATTGCTTAAAGGCCTTCAACTTCAAACCCCTCCTTTGATGTCAAGCTACTTGCATTTTACATTTATTTGATCCAATAAAAGACTCATTCGTCCGACTTTATTGTTTTTCTTTTTAAATTGGCATCGGCCTCCTTCGCTAAGAACTAGAATAAAAATCAAAATCTCAACCCTAAAATATATAAAAAGAAAATTAACTCTTTAAAAAAAAATTATTCTGAGGCTTTCTATTAGAATATATTTTTATAAGGTAAGCCATTTGATTTAAAGAATATCCGGATGAAAACTAGTATGCCAAATGACATTGACCAAAAGGAAAATTTTCCATCACAAGTCACCCTTTGGTGCTATTAAAAAGACCTCAATCTATTATTTTCAACACCTCAAAAGTTAAGAAGTAGGGATTCCTATTGAAAATATGCATAGTTGGTTAAAAGAAAAAAGAAAAACTAGCCTAGGATTTAATTTTTATACATAAATCATGTTTTTTACTTATTGGAAATCGTATTTTGTTAAAGCTTCTTATTTTTTTTCTTGCCTTAGGTTTAAATTCTTCCTTTTTCTATGCTTGGAAGGTTGTTCCAAGCTTTAATTTCTCAATTTTTTTCATAAGTTTGTTTTGATTTCTTAATTTTTTCATGTTCTTGCTTTAATTTTTTCTTTTTTTCATGCTTGCAAAGTATTTTTAAATTAGCCTATGAAAATACATCCTCACCATTGATTATAAGGATCAAATATTATAGAATTATCAGTAAAATTTGAGCTTTAATATCCATCTATCTATGTTTCATATCACTTCATTGATTTTTTGAATTAATAGTGAGTTTTTTTATTCTATATCTCAAAAAATCGGATAGCTAAATTATATATTTCTAAACGTTTTAAGTGGTAAATATTTATCACATATGTGTGATTATTCTTGAATAATTTATAAGATTAAGTTATCATTTAGAAGTAATCAATGACCTCTTCATTAAATTTTTTTGAAATAATTGACAATAAGTGCCCTTGATAATTTTCATATTTAGAAAATTGACTGAAATTTATTTGAATTATGGTGGATTTTTCTAAAAATATTTTATTCAAACCCATTCTCAAAATACCCTAACAGTAATTTTAATAAAATCAAAAAATATAACTATTTCCAAAAACCATTCGAATTTTAGCATTAAATAGCTTGTAACTCGAAGAAACTAAATGTAAATATATATTTAAAATAGCGACAGGACATCACAACGGTCCCATGGTCTAGTGGTTAGGACATTGGACTCTGAATCCAGTAACCCGAGTTCAAATCTCGGTGGGACCTTTTTTTTTGTTTTTTAAATTTTTTTTTTCTGGTGATGAGTATATTTATAATTTTTTTAGTAGATTTAATAATTAAATAATGTCAATATTTATTAATAGAATAAACTTAAAATAATTATTTTTTTATAAAAATCATTAAAATTTGATCAATTTAATTAAAATAAGTGCTTCACAATGATAAGTGAAATTAATTTTAAAAAAATTTAATGGGTTTAGTAAATTTTTTTAAAATCAATTGTTAATTTAAATTTATATCAATTTTTTTATTTGTATATAATTTTTTTAAAAATAGGGCCAATTAACCTTACGCTCTAAGATATGTATTTATCAGAAGGGGCGGCCACCGGCCGATTTGAGGTTATGGTCGTCGGCGACATGGATGTAAAATTTCTTATTATCAAAAGTCTAAAAATATAAATATCATCTTTTAGGGATACTAATTAATCATATTTTTTAATAAAAATATTATTTATATATTTAATAGTATATCAACTTGTATTAAAATTATCAAATAAATATGAATTTTATCCTATTTTAACTTATATTCTCATCATTTTGATCTATGTATTAAAAATAAAAATTTTAATATAATTAGGGGACACAATTCAATATATTAATAATGTTTTTCTTTTTTAATTACAATTATTTCAAAACAATAACTATTCTCCAAAATCTAATTGATTGGGATGTATTAATAACTCTTTAAAGAATAAATTTTAGAAATCTTAATCTTAAATTAATTTTATCCAAATAAATATGTTGCAAGCATTTATGCTGAATAATTTATTTTCTAGAGTTTAAGCTTTAATATTTTTATTTAAAAAATATTATTGGTTAACTTATTTTTCTATACATATCAAACATGATAAATATTAAAAATGTTTTCCAATACATTCAAAATACCGAAAAATATCTAAAAAATTTATTTTTTTATAAAAAATAGATATTAAATTATTGTTATAAACTAATTAAAAAATGATATAATTGTTGCACCCTTGATGACCTAGATTTGGGGTTCTTACTTCTCCAATCTGTACGGTTAAATTAGCAAAATTAATAGTTTAAAATAAAATATTAAATAATATTATCTAAATAATTTTTTTATTAAATTTTTTATTTACTGGATTTGATATTTAACATAGGTCAATATTATAAAAAATTTTAAAAATAAAATTATCTTTAATATTATTTTGATTCATTGACCGAGAATAAAAAAACAAATCTAATAATTACATAATTAGATTTTGACAAAATTTTTTTATTTTTTATTGTGTATAATTATTTTTGACAAACCATATAGCTAAGATTTTTTTTTTTATCCGATGAATATCATTAGGCCATGAGCTAAATAATTGTAAAGCGTTCACCGTCCGAAACCCTGACCTTTACTTTTAATAAGATTCGAGTTGAATAATGCTAAGTTCTAATCTCAAATTCAAATTCTCGGATCAGGAACTTTAGGGCATTAATTTTGCACAATGAACTTAATATAATTCTACAATAATCCATATTCAAACTAATCTTTTACATGCATCACACAATATGATTTAGAGTTCTATTATAATTTCTTTAAATATTAATTTTTTTTAATTTCTCAATAATTTGGATCATTTTATAACTGATAGGGATAAAAATTAAGATAATTTTAGTTTATTATTTTAATATTTACTATTTATATCATATAAAAATAAATTCAAATCGTTAACCCGATACATAAACTTTATATATATAATAACCATTATAAAACTAAGCAATTTTGCCTAACCTATCAAGCTTCTCTTATGATAAGAAATAAAGGTTCGGGTTTTAGTGTATGAGTCAGAGTTTGCCTTTTCCAGCCTAAAGAGAGAAGTTATGTCTTAAGAAATTTTGAGATATATACCAACAATGTTAACATTGCTTAATTGTCACCTAAAGATTATACAATTAAATAATAAAAATAATCTTATAAAATTCAGATATGATTTGCCCTAAAGTATTGGATCCTATAAAATTGATGAATTTGGACTTGTTCCTGTAAATTTAATAAGGGCTGAATTTTGGGCTAAATAGAAGTGGTCTAGATAACAAATGATGGACGGGCTTCTCCATTGGGCCAAAAAGCCCAATAAGTTTTGTCTAATTATATATTCGGCCCAAGTATGGAGTAGATATATAGTGGATAAAAAATTTGTCTTATGGTATTTTTGATTTTGCTAATCAAATAATACTTTGAAAAAAAAAAAAAAAATCAATTGATATATTTTTAAAGAAAAAAAAGACTCATAAAATATGATTTGGGTCTTTATAAGTTTATTTGGATCTTTTAAAGAGCTTTTTTCACTATTTATAAAATTCTTCAAAAATAATTTTGCCCAAAATAAAATTCTTTTAAAATAAAATAATATCCCATTAGCTCATTTATTTTTTTATCATCGATGCTCTTATTCTATTTCTTAGGCTATATTTAACACGGGTGTTTATTCACTCTTTAGTATAACTTCTGCCCCTCGATCATGTCAGTGGTAAGCAAGAAAATCAAAGGGAGGCTTCGGGTTGGTAGATTTTAACAGGTCAGAGTTCGAGACATATTAATATTCAACAATATTATACATAATTATATTTTTTTAGTATTATCTTGTAATAATAAATAATGTAACTTTATTTAAAAAATAACTAAATTTACCCATCTTCTTGATTTTTTTTTTAATCTCATTTGTGTCCGAATAATTTTATTTTATAATTAATGGGAAAATAAATCATCCATAGCCATTAATTTTGTCATCACATCTCTTTACATTAATCTCATCTTCTCCATCCAAACTCTTATTTATTTTATTTAGTTTTACGAGCTCTAAAAGTTTGATTTCTTTGTCCCCAAAAAACATCATTTTTGTTTTTTATTTTCTGAGAATTTATTATCTGACATGTACATATTTTTTAAAAATATTAATTGATACGCTTTCACATATACATATAAAAATTTAATGCTAAAATCTACATAAAACATGTAATTGCTTAAATACATAAAATAATCCAAAATCTGTAAAATGCATGCACACATACATATGTATATATAATATGTTTTTTGGTTGTACAAGATTTTTTAAAAATTAAAAAAATTAGGAATTTTTTTTAAAAAATTAATAATTTCAAATAAAAATAAAATTTCACAAAAAATAATATTATTTAAAATTTTTTAAATAATTTTAATAACTAAAAATCATTGACACCGAAATCATGAAAAAATCATTAAGAACTAAGAATGCAGATGAATCGTGGTTTTGAAAAACTTGCAATGACAAAGAATAATTAGAGGTTGTCAATGAAATGGAGTAATTAATTTAATATTTATGACATGTTTTGTTAGAGAAAATATAATTTTAATTTTCTGAAAATAGATATTTCTCCATTTGATTATAAATTTAATAAAAAATAAATATTTTTTAGAAATTATTATTTTCACGTGTTGTTATTATTATTATTATTATTATTATTATTATTATTATTATTATTATTATTATTATCACTATTCTCACTATTCTCACTTTATTTCTTATATTATTTTACAAACCAAATAACGAAATACTAAATTTTACCTTATTCTATTCTAACAATCAAATATGAAAATAATAATTCCAACTCTATTCACATCCTATTCTATTCCCCGGACTAACTATTCTATTCTCACTTTATTTTATTCCAACAACTAAACATACCGTTACCTCACCTTTAATTGTTAGAATAGAATAATATTATCAGTAAATAAAATAATATAGAAATGTAATATATAATTATTATTTTTTATATTTAGTTAATTATTTAGAATAACTATAATTAAGTTTAGAATTAATTTTTTAATATTTAATATATAATAATAGTAAAAGAAATAATATAAAAATTTATGGTATGACTTTTTTATTCTTATTTTTTAAAAAAAAAATATTCTACCATCTAGCTCTTTCTCCCCTCTCCATCTGCTAATTTTTCCAGTCTAGCATGTTTTCAATCCTTACTCTCTTCTTCGTGCTCTCTATCACGGCTCCTTCTCCTGAAATCTCGATCCTGGTCTTCCTTGTAATCCTGATCACAGTCCTGATCACTGCGGTCACGAGATGAGTGATAATATGATATCAAATCTAATAAAAAAACTAACATTACAAGTACATTATTGTGAGATTTGGCCCAACCGAAGCTATTTCATCATTTGCTTTCATTCAGTTCTTCTGCTAACTCGACATCACACTTTCTGAGTACAGAGAGGGCAACTTTTTTGAATTTGGATGTTTCTAATAAGAAGATTACAACTTCGAGGGCAGTTTCAGTGATAGGAATATCAGTAAGCCGAGGATGGAACCGGGCGTGGAGAATCAGAGGAATATGAATTGCTGTTATTATTGGCAATGGATGAGCGGGTTTAGTGAAGAATCTGCCCAGCACAACTCTTCTACTCTGCGGTTTCCTCTTGGCAGCATTGTAATGCTAATTGTTCTCTTTGGGCATTTGTCAGTGGCTGTGCTATCAGTAAGGCCTTTTCATGACATCAACTGTGTAAGTGAAGAAGGAGAGATGGAGATAGTGCAAAAGAATGTGATATTTAGGGGGATAAAATAATAATAAATTTGGAAATATATATGCTTTAAATACAAAAAAAAATAAATAATAATACTAAAGAGAATTTAGTTTTTTATTTTCTATTTTAGAAAAATATTTACTCTTTTAAAAATATTTATTATTTCTAATAAAATATCCAAATAGTACAATAATTATTTTACTGATAATAAAGTAGAAATAAAATTCTCATTCCTACTAATCAAATACACTGTTAGAGTTCAAAATCAAGCAATATATCAAAAATATGGTTGCGTTGGATAATACTAATCAACTAACTAAAAATATGTCATTATTATTTAATAGCCAATTAAATATAATCTATGTTATTAAATGAATATATATTTTTAATAACTACAAGTTTCATAGAAGTTAATATATCAATTATATGAGTTCATTCAAATGCTTTGACAAACGATAAAAATATATATATAACTAATTATTAGGACAATATACATATTGCCTTCAAAAAGTGATACAATGTCAACAATTATAAATGGAAATCAATGTGTACGTGACAGATAACCACGCTTGGATTTCATAGATTTTCTACTTCTTTTTTTTTTTTTTGGTTAAATTTTGAAAAAAATAGACAATACTTGATTAATTGAACATGAGATGTTGATCTTAGGTTATTAATATTAATTAATAAAGATAGGATCTCACACCAAATTTCATTAGTTTTTATGAGATTTCACTAAATTTCCATGGTGTTAGAGCTCGCCATCTTCACTAGTGTTGAATTTGACCTCAATTTTTGAGACATTTTACATGCTAGTTACGAAATCTTATTGATATTTGTTATTTTATGGAGGTTTTATAGTGGATCTATGATTATATAGTGTACGTTGATTTGGTGGTCTGATTTGGGACTAACCCCCTCTCGATCATCTTTCTTGTGTATATTGACAGATTTTAGTTGAGTTTTGTTTGGTCATTTAGATCATGTTTTGTCTTGTTTCTTTAGGCTTGGATTTATACTCTCTCTTATAAGTTAAGTGAGATATGTATAAATTATTTTTAATAATATAATTATTGCTTTCAAATATATATTTCAAGGAAAAATCTTGCAAGAGACCAGGCATTGGGCCATCCGGTTAAACAACTTGGAGGCATTTCAACAAAAAGAACTTCTTATACAATTTATGTCTTTTTATTTTTTATGACCAAAAATTCTTTCTTTATTTCTATTTCAAATTATTCTCTGGACTTTTTGTTAATACAATGTGATCGTAACATAATATCTAAGACTCATAACTCGGGCAATCTAATCTTTCGCGTGTAATACAAAAGCTCCAAAAAATGACGCTTTAACCTTGGGTGTGCTTTAATCCATGTCAATCAAATTGTCAAAGTACTAATAATTTTCTTTTGAATTATGCAAAGCTCACTTACCAATATAAAGGTATTGACAGTATAGACAATGACGAAAGTAAAATTAAATGGCTCTGAGTAATTCTGTATTTTCTGAGGTATATTGGGTATTACTTCTTTGATTACAATAGTACTAGCGTCATCAATTTTAACATATCGACAATTGCTTACTCTAATATAAAAATTTCATTTTAGTATTGTCAATTGATACTTTAAAATTTTTTAAACAGTTTTTCGTACACAAGATGACCAAGGGCATGAGTTATGTTTAGATACACACATGTTTTTGACTCAAACATTACAAAATAATATTCTTTGTTTGCCTTTAAAGTCTTTATTTGGTAGAAGCCACATGGGTGAGGCCATTCTCTCTCTCTCTTTTTTTTTTTTTTGTCTTATAGCCCATTGTGGACTATTTTTCAAAAGAGTTCTTTAGAAAAAAGAAACAATCATCAGTAAATTACTCTCAAAATAGAAGTTGATAGTGTATCTCTTAGCTTTTTTATTTCATCTATCTTTATTGATCGAAATTGGAAACTGATCCTCTCTAATTTGATTTCCCCCCTCCATTTTACTTGTCAAAAAATTCTATACCAATATTCACGGTATTGGCAAAAAATCACACTCTATATCTTAAAATAAAAAAAAAGACTCTGAGGATTAGCCCAATAGTAAACACTAACAATATTAATATCTGGCTGATAAACTATCCCACCTATAGTTATACATTTCAATCCATATTGATATTTAATCACGTTGTTTCTTACTTGCATGGAGCACCCATGTGGTTGCATTATAGATCAGTGAGATAAAAAATTCTCTCTCCATCACTAATCACTTAGTAGTATGTCACATCACATTGACAAATCCTTTTTGATGATACAGCATGCCTCTCTATCTTTAGACAGGATTCTCTTTCTTTATATTCTTCTTATGGGTCAGTCTATCAATCTTTCCTTTAACCTTTGCCCCGATATGATTTCAATATTTGAATGTAAGAAGAATCACAAACCTCACTCATGGGTGTTTGATCCAGCAGTTGATCAGAGGGTTAGGAGTTTACTTTCTGGATCTTCCTCATATCCCTTTAGGCAAAACCTTAGATTTCACTATATTTGAATAAAGTCAAACTCACACTTGTCATCATTCTCCGGATTAACGTAATCTTTCATCCGAGCTTGAGCGACGTGAGCCCCCTAACCCTATACCTCTCCCTGCACCTCCTTTATTCACTCTGTCCCCTTCCTCTATTGTCGTAGGCCACCTATCTAGAACGTTTGATCAGCTTGTCTCAAATTTCATGAATTAATCACGTATTGTCGCTCACTTCAATTGTGTTGAGACTCGTGCTTCCAATAGTTTTTAGCAGCTTAAAGCCAGGTTGAACGATGAGGATACATTTGTTTGGGGGCTTGGACCGTATTTTCAATGAGCTGTATTCTATGCAGGATTGAGACAATAAGACGAATATTGAGCTTCTTTTTACATTTGTGATAAAAAGGGGAGCATTTGTTTGTTGCCTGGAAATGTAAATGTGGTAGATTTTAAATATTTTTGGCAAATGTACCTGATACTAAACACTTACATATCTTTTAGGTATTGTTCCACAACTTATACCTACTTTATCGTGTTAATTACTTATTTGTTATTCAAATATTCTATGCAATTTTTTTGTGCTTTGCTAACCATGTTAGATCAGGAAGCACACGAAGTGTTTCCTAGCCCTATTTTTTGTTGGGAAATTAAACCCAATTTGATGCAGCCGGTAGGCATGCATTTGGTGTTGGGAAATTAAACCTAATTTAATGAAATTGCAGTGGCTCAATGAAGGCGTGCAAATAGGCATGCAGTTGGAAGTGCATGTGTGCAATTAATAGGAAGCTGAATTGCCATGAGTTGTTTCGTATAAATTGAGAAGAATGTTAGATGTTTTGTGCGAGCTGGTGTCAAATTAATACAAATGTGATGTTTTTGGTTTACCTTGAGTATCTTGTTCTCTGCTCTCTATGTCCCATTACGCCTGTTTTTCTTCCTTATTGTACTATTTCTCTTTTGCTTTGAAATCTGTTCAGAGACTCTTCCTGGGTCTGCATCAGTATTTTTATTTCCACTACAGCTTTGATTGTCTTCTTTATAACATTACTTCATGAATTTACTGTGCTGTGTATTGGATAAATTGCCTGATTTTATCAAATGCCAACATTTTTAGACCACAATATGTGTACTTTTATTTTAACCCTAGCCGCCAACTAATGATACATTAAGCTTTTAGAGATTTTTGTGGTATGAGAAAAGATCATTCCAATGAGAATGCATTTCCTTTACTTTTGAGAATTAAGGTTTTCTAGTTTCAAAAGCTTTCTACCATCTTTAAATTCATGTTCTATCGTATAAGCCTTCGCAGCTTCGTTGGTAATATGGATATCAATTTATATATATATGGAATCATCGAGAAAATTACAGTAGTCGGTTCAATTGTGCACAAAACAAAACTTGGAACAATTTCTTTTTGATGATTTTGAGTTCCAGAGTTGCGGAAATTTGAGGCGACGGAGTTCTTTTGAAATCATTGGTAGCATTACTGTTTTAATCTCATGACATATCTGTGTTGTTTGGATGATCAAGATGATTTTCAAATTTATATTTGGTGGTATTTGGCGTTCTAATTGTATGGAATCAGCTTCGATTGAAATCTTCTGCATTTGAATGTTATGTTGTGTGATGATGAACTTCAGCAGTGGTGACTTGGAGAATGGATATGAGCTCTTCATTTTACTGTATAGCCGTGATAATTTTCATTTTGATCTTCGACCCATTCCAGAGGATTTCTATTTTCGTGGTAAAACTAAGCAAATTTATATAAAAGTGAGTGAATTTAGAACTACGTTATGTTTAGTTAATAGCGAGGAAAATTTTGGAAATCAACACCAAGAAAGACAATGGCCATCTCTAGTTATATTTTGTTGTTTAAGCAAGATTTCATGATTTTCCATCCAAAAACAGAAAAAACAGTGGAAAGTTGAGGTAGGCCCCATAGATAAAGAGAATATATATGATTTTCACAATTTTACATCAGGCAAATAGGAGAAAATGTTTTATATATTCCATAATATTTTTTATCCTCAATTTCAGTAATTCTCGATTGCTCTCATTAAAAATTAAATCAAACACATTAAATTGCTATAAAGTCCTTATTATAGAGAACTCACTGAGTTATGTCAATACATGAAATCTCTAAATCACCACCCAAACTATTTTAGAAATGCAAGTCAAATCTAATTAAGATTCTTTAGTTTTTTTTATCATCTCTCACATTCCCAATGATAAAAATTTTATACTGGCAACTTGTATGGCTAAGATTATGACAACACATTAAATATATTAAACCTACCTTATAATTCTTACCGTTCATGTAGTCGGGATGAGATCTTCACTACTGAGAGTATAAGGGGATTTTAATAGCTCCCAATCATTTGATAGACATTGTTGTTTTGTTCATTTTTCAGGAGGTTGGTTTGAGGGGACTGACTAGAAATAGGCACATGAAGGTAATCCTAAGATGGATGAGGGAGAGGCAGAAACTCAGACTAATCTGCAACCACGTACGACCTCACAAGCAATTCCTATATACAACATGGTTCACAAAACCCTACATAAACCTGGCAAAGTCAAGAAAAGACCCTTCAAAATCGTAGAATCTTGTGACCGAATGGTATGACCTGACCATGAAGCAAGCTCGAACCTTCAAGGATTATCTTCTTGGCATCAAAGAACTGGCACTTAAAGTTCTAATGTGAATTGCATGTGGGCATTTTCGTTTCTGAAACTATGAAAATTTCTTTAGGTCTAATTGTAGGCTACGAGAGCTTCTTCTCTCTACGGTTGTCACGTCTTAACAATGATGCCTCCATTACAAACTCACTAGTTCTATTTTGATTCTCAAATTAGTTGTCATTTATCGACTAAGGATGCGCTTACCCATACATTTAAACAGCTATTATGGTCTTTTTCAGTGGGCTACCTTTTAATCTACTCAACAGTTAAGATTAGAAGTAAAAAAATATATAATAAAAATTAAACAGTTATTTAAATTATTTAATATAATCTCTACTACTTATTTTTTAATTTTTAATCCTAACCATTTGATAGATATAAGAATCGTCCCACCATGAGTACCATAACAACACACATACATTTGTACATGTCATGTGTAACATCCCAAAGTTCCGTCACATCATGTGCAGCTGCTTATCTATAAAACTCCATGGAAGCCTTCTGAGAGGTACAAAAAATGATATATAAACAGCAACAAGCTAACAAGCGAAATCAGCGAAAAGCAGTGGCAAACCTGCATACTGTTGGCTTTCTAGTGCAGTTATTTTGCAGGTTAAGGATCTAAGCATGAGAGGGAAGTGGAGGAGGAGCGAAGACAATGCTTGAGGTGACGGAATTTGACACAAAATGACCTTTCTACTGTAATGAGAGATAAAGCAAGGATTGACTTTGTGATTTGACATGGAAGAACAAAATAAATATGATAGATGACCGAGAGTTAAAGAGTTGAATCAATCACTTGGGGATCTTGGATTAATATTTTTATCATATTTTTTCATTCTTCTTAATACAAATTAATGGAATTTAAATTTCTTTGTTAAAGTATTTGTTTTAATGATTCTCCAATGACGAACTACCTTCCGTTAGCATTGTCCTAAACCTAGAAGGCAAGACCAACCAAAAGGTAAGCATGGAATCCACGTTGTACCCATGCATTTGGGTTACCTTTGTGTTTATAAGTGTTATTATTACTATTATTATTATTTTGTCCTAAGTTTCAAGTAGTACTCCTACAAGTACTAATTGCCTCTAGAGCGTAAGGCCAATATTTTCTAAGTAGAGGAGTCATAGTGCTAAGCATAGTTTTCATTCTTCTGTTACTGCTTATTTGGATGCAAGAGCAAGTGTTGTGCTTCATGTGCGATGAGTTGCTATTACAATGACCATAGGTGTACAAGAGCCAGGTGATACATCAAGGTCTATCGATAATGTGAGCGCCAGCTTAATGGTAAGCCAATCGATATGTTTGACTAGCAGTCCAATACTTTCCCATTGGAGTTTCACTCATTTTGTTAATCGAGCATAACAATGTGAATTTGATTTTAATAAGTTCTAACGTGCAATGTCGAGCAGTTCGACTTTCTCAATCTGAGAAATACATTGTCAGAGTTGGGGTGGAATGCCAGCGATTGCCCCGGATGCTTGGCGAACGTGACCTATATGGGACCACCACAGCCCCACCGCCGGTGACCCAACGAGCCCAAGCATCGGAGCAACCAAGTGTTGGTCAACCACTGCAGATGAGGCCAATGCTAACCGCAAAGGTAGGACTAACACCTATGATAGGAGCCTCCGGCAGGAACTTCGAGGGCCTACACTCCCCTAACGGAGACTCTGTCGTTCGCCTCCCCTCCAGAAGGCGCATACAGTGGTCCAAGTGAAATGGAGGCCATGAGAGACGCACTACACGGGAGGCAAAATGCCCCGTCATAGTTCCGTAAGGATCCTCCTGCACACCACAAACCACCGCAACCTAGAGGAAGGCACGCGGCGACAATAGAGTGGCCAAGCCACCCTCGTTAGCATGAGGAATTGCCCATGGCGTGGGCATGAGGACAATCTTCGTCAAAAGCTCAGGATCTAAAGCTAGTCCATCCAATTCCTTCATGGACTCCCACCAGAGGCAAAACGAACCATGACCCATGCATTGCTCCTACAAAGTCAGTCAAGGGATGAGTCACACCGGTCGAAAGGCCCTCCTATTTATGAGCAAGTTGGCGCCCTAGCAGCACCTGATGGGGCACGCTATCCCGTGGACATCTTTCACAAAATTAGAAAGCCCCCAAATCTGATGCAACCTTAGGCGTGCGAATCCTTCCATTTCAGGTATCGAATCACTACGGCGCTAAAAAAGCCCACGCAATCGCCTAGGGAAGGCACGAAGCTGGAAGACGACAAACATTGGTGCGGCTCAAGGGAAGCCGAGCGACCGCGATCTGGACCCAGAGGAACATGTTAGGTCGCGACCACAGGTCAACACGATTATGGGGGGGCTAGTGTTGGGTCTAGTACGAAAGCCCAAGGAAATTCTAAGAGTAACACGTGGAGTAATAGCCCAAACGGTTGATCCAGCCCAACATCCTAGAACAGTCTACGTGGCGGCTCATACTTGCAGAGAATGGGCATCGCTTGCGGCCTATTAATGCGACTGTCCAGTGACAGTGGTGACTCAGAGAAAATGAGTCAATAGGGAGAATGTCAACGCTGCCAGTCGTGACTCACGCTGCTACCCACAATTCTCTGACCAATCCCAGTGCGAGGGGTGGGCCAACCGTGACCTGCAACGCCCGGTGCTCTACCTGCCATCTCAAGGCGACAACCGACACATCGACAATCGCTATCAACAATCAGCGACCAACGAATCCCTACAAGAAGGATTCTCGTGCCAAGAGATCCGGGCAGAAGAGCTATAAATTCCCTCCTTACTTACAGAAAGGGGAACGGTCAATCAATCAATCCACACCCGAGAAACCAGAGCCTGGCATTGAAACATACGTTCTCGCAAGCACCGGCTCTCAGAAACACAACCAACTCTCGCTTTTCTCCACCCTACTACGGGCTATTATAATCAGCCACTCTTTGCGGTGCATTTCAGGAGTCAGATCCCCCATTACCCGCTCACCAATCTCTCATTCCTACATCCACGCACTCACTATGCATTTATAATATATTTTCGCGTACCTCTAAGCGTGCGTCCCTTTTCGTTCATTGCAAAAAGTTACTAATTTGAGCGTCTGAGTGTTTTCGGTATGAGAAATCCCACCGGGCCTCTGACCTCTTATGTGTTAGTTATATTGTGTAGGTCTCGGATTAATAAAGATAAAAATCGAACCCACTTGTAATCACTTTTGCACAATAAAAAATTTAAAAAATTTTTAATTTATATAATAATAAAAAATTTGGGACTTAATAAGAATATATAAAATTTATACTTTTGTTAATTAAAAAAGTGGGTTAAATTAGTGGAGGAATATCCGATAATGGAATACAGCATGTTCGGCGGCTAAGTGCTAATGGCGTCGATTTGACTTTCCAGCAAAGAGCCAGTTAATCAACTGCCACATGGCAGAAAAGCTATCACAGGGCCGTCATTTCTTTCACGACACGAAGGATGGGTAACCAACGTTCCAACGTTAAATTTTAAATTAATAATTATATTTTAATTATTTTAAAATAATTAATTTTAATTAAATTTTAATTTTTCAAAAATAATTAATAATTAGATCAAGCAATTATATCCTTAAAAGGAAGAATTGGATATTTAATGGGCTATAAATCTAAATATTTATACCTTTAAAAAATTATCATCATTTATTTTAAAATAAATAATTAAAATAAAAAATATATATTTTTTATATCTATAAAAAAAGCTATGTAAATCCGTTCTCATCAAAAGTTGGAGATGCCAGCTGGAATTACGCTGTCGTCATCTCACACGTCAACATGACCGTGAAATTTAAATAAATATATATATATATATATATATATGAAAATACTGTCATAAAATAATATACTACTCGCTATTTTTTCAAATAAGGTGATAGAAATATTGAAAATTACGTTTAACAGATTTCAAAAATATTTTTTTAGAAATAATAAAAATAAATATATTTTTAAAAAAACTAATTAGAATTGATTCACTCCAAGTAATTAATTATAGAAAAATATGAAATTAGTACAAAGTCAAGTTATAATATATATATATATATATATATATATATATATATATATGCGCGTGTGTGTGTTTTTTTTAATGAATAATTTATAATTTTTAATTTTTTGAAAAAATCAAACTCATTAAATTTATCAACGTTAAATTTTATTGTTCAATTGGTGTTTAATTATATAGTTTTGTAATTGATATCAATTCTAACCTAATACAGATAAAATTTAAGTATACAAAAATTAAAGTTTAATTTGGATGATAAGAGATCTAAAAGAGAGCTCATTAAAAAATAATATTTAAAAAAAATTTATGGCATCTAAATCAATATTATCTAAAGTCTGCAAAAAAAAAAAAAAGATTATCGGACTCGTTAGACCCGAATTGTGAGGTTATAGAATATGGCGGATGAGGAGACCGATTAAAGTGTATAGCTTGATGGGAAGGTGATTGAACAGAAAGCTAAATTCCCTTCCATCTGTGTACAAGATAGGCTCAGGGGTGGCCTTGTAAAGATAGGTATTGAACAAAGGGTGATAATTGTGCTCAAGATAAGTATAGCACTTTAGAAAAACAGTATGTTCTTCTCATAATAGACAACTTAGTAAACCAAACTTGCTTAAAAATATCTCTTTGTAAGGAATAACTATGACTTTCTCTTTACTTATCTCTTGCAACTCTCAATAATTTTAATATTTTTTATACTGCCATATTGATACTGTCTAATCAACATAGAATTTGAGGCTAAGAGAGAGCTGTTATTGCCCCCACAAATCTTGGTACACACCAGTGAAAGCATCTTATATATTATAGTTCACAAGTTTGTTTTTTTTGTTTTTGTTTTTTTTTGTTTTTCTGAGGTGGAAGGTCCTGTTTGATTGCCAATCACATATAAAATAAGAAATATTAACTGTAAGATATAGTTTGTCTTAACATGCTATATTTATTTAAGTAATCTTATGAGTTTAAGCAATGACTTTATTATAAAGACCAATTTAATTCTTTTGACCTTAACTTTTTAACACTCTTTAATTTATTGACTTTTAATATTATATTTTAAAGAAATGATATTATTTAAGCCATTTAAGCTCTCTTAACTTAGGTGCCTTATATCAGTCCCATCTATAAGGTTGCCCCAATCCCTTACTAATTATATCACCTAAGGTGGCTGTGAACCTAAGAAAATCAAATATTCATTCACCAAGAATACTGATATTTTTCTTTGAACAGTGAGTTAAAATTTAAAGGCACATATATATATATATTTGAAAAGCACCAGAGAGCACATTATTCAAAGGATAAAATATCTTTTAACTTTTATTTGGTGCTATCAAATTTTAATCATTCAAGACACAATGGAAGACCCTGAAAGACTTGGCTCTCCACCTTGTCCAACTAAGATACAAGCTAAGATATTTATAATTTATAATTTTCATATTAATAAAAAATAAATTATTATTTTTTTAAATAATAATATATATTAAATATTTATCATTATATTTTTTTACGAAAAAAGCCGAAAGATACTGATTCAGTGCACCTGCGCAAAAGTTAAAAACAAAAATGGAAAAAGAAATCGTTCGACGTCATCTACTACGTTGATCTCCTGAATGTGTACATTGAACTTAGGTCGCCAACCGAACAACAAAACGACAAACGGCCACAAAAATGTGATTTCCCTTGTACATTTCTGAATATTAAAAAGACAAATCTGCCCTCCGAACTTTCGGACGGCGGAATCCATTCCCGAAAAGTTAGCCCCACAAATCGAAATCACCTCGTATTTACATCCAATGCCCTCCATTTTCCTTTCCATCATCCCCTTCTTTTTCTTTCTTTTTCTTCTTTTTTTTTTTATTTTTTTCTTCCAAATATACAATTTACGCAAACCCAGAGGACGGATTCGGGTACCGGATCCAAAACGGGTCAAGCGAATCGGAGTAGTTCTGCGTCAGATAATTCGAGTTGCGGCTGAAGAAGACGGGGTTAGCAATCTTGCTGTGGTCGACTCGCTCCGTTTCGAGTCCGCTTTGAACTTCATCCTCAACGGAGTTCCCAATCGGCGGAGAATCCACGTGGCACAACGGCGGCAAGGACGGCACGTACATGTCATTGCCGCCGTTGTTCACTTGCAGCTGAGTCGTGCCGTCGGTTTGAACCTGCTGCTCAGCGAATCCGACCGAACTAAACTCGAAGCCCGGATTCAACCCGGCAAGCGTGCTCCAATCGTAGTTACCCGAACCCAGTAAACTCATCAACCCCGTTTTGTCATCTTGTTGAATAGCTTTCAACGAGTTCACCCGTGGAAGAGCGAAGGACCGGTCGTCTATCTCCGGGAACGATTCCAGCACGTCGTCGAGGTGCGACGTCGATTCCGACTCTCCGCCGGTGCTGTGATCCTTGTTTGGTACCGTCGAAACAGTCTTCGCAGAGCTGGAGCTCTTCTCGTGTATTCTACAAAGGACCCAGTCATCCAGCTGAAAAACAAATCAGCAAACAAACAAAATTACGTTCAGTGATTATCTAAAGCAAGCCAAAGCTTAAAAAAAAAAAAGAATTAGTAGTAAAGTACGATACTGACCTTTGAGCTACCATCTTTTCTACGAGACTCAGAGGCGCGATACTCATGCATAATCCAATTAGTCTTGGTACCCTTGGGAGCTTTACCGATATAGAAGACAAGAGCCTTCTTGATACCGACTTTCCGACCGCCCGCGGAAATCAGCTTATCGGTTCCGGTGGCCTTCCAGTAGCCCGACCCGGCCATTCTATTGGGTCGTGACCCGTTCGGGTACTTCCGGTCTCTTGGGCTGAAGAAGTACCATTCTTTCTCTCCAAATATCGCCTTACCTAAAACGAAAATCAAATCAAGGTTAATCAGCACGCAGAAGATTATGGGAAAATTGAGGGAGGAGTTCAGATTAAGGATGTTAATTACTTGGTAAAACCCATGGATCAAACTTGTAGAGATCAATTTCACCAATAATTTGAAGCGAAAAGTGATATCCTGCAATTTTTCTGCAGAGATACTGAACCAATAGCTCTTCATCAGTTGGGAAAAATCGAAACCCAGGGGGCAAGCTCAACTGGGCTAGCGGATCTTTCTCCTGAACTCCCATTTCTAATCTCTTCAATACCAATTAGGGGGGAGAGAGAGAGAGAGAGGGGGGGCGGGGGGCGGGGGGGGGGCTCTTTCCTTGGTGGCTGGGAAAGAAGTTTTTCAAAATTTTCTGCTCTGTCTAATTCTCCCCCTTTTTCCGTGGGTTCCTAGCAGCAGCGGCCATATTTATAGAGCGCGGGGCAACGGAGGAGATAAGTACGGTTGTCCTTGTCCAATTGCTTTTTCTGGGTGGGACCCAGTATTTATTTATTTATAATTATTAATTATAACATAATATAAAAAATATTCTCAGCACCGTTTTTATGGAAAATTATTAATTACTTATTTATAATTATAACATAATATAAAAATTATTTAAAAAATATTCCAAAAATGCACTAAATATTCTCAGCACCGTTTATATCGTGACACGATACCCCGGCGGGTTCGGTGTCGTCATGCGGAGCGATCTTATCCCATCAACCGATCACGGGAAGAGGATGCGCACGTGTCGGTCGACGTCCGAAATTATCTAGATTGTTTTGGCGATCGTGGGAAGGCGTTTTTCACGCGTGATTACCGCCACACGTCAGCCAGGATCAGGAGAGAGAATAGTGTATACGACACGTGCTAACATACGGACTGCTAAAAAGTCATTTGTGTTAGGCAGAAGTTTCTTTGTTATAGGTGAATGCTTAGTTGTATAGGATATTTGTTTAATTATTAATTAAATATTTTATTTTAATTATATAATATTTTATTTATTAATATGTCTATAAACAGTATTAATTACGTCACTTTACCGATGTTCTTCTTCTTATTTTCTTATATCCTAATAAGTAATATAATCCCTGTTTATTTGTTTATAAATTTATTAATATTGATAAATTATAAAGATATTTTATTTCGATTTTATTAAAATAAAATATTCATATTAAGATATTTAATATATTTACACAGTTAAAGTACAAAAGTTATATAAAAATATATTAGCTGGCCATATGTGATTTAAATATCAAAATATTATTTTAATAAATAAATAGTCAATTACCAAAATAATATAGTTCAATTAAATGTCTAGCTATTATTTTTTTAGAAAATATGACTATTCATTGTCTTTGAAAACTTATATTACACTTATTAAAATTTGATGCATGTAAGATATTTGAATTAATATACGAATTCGGGAGTGGCCTTGACATACTTGAAAGTTTAAACAGTAACGGGTCTGATTTTCGTAATTCTAAATCTAAATACTGCATATCACAACAAAATATACATTATGTACAATGTATACGAGACTCGCTTCTCGAAATATCCTCTGACATTTAAATCAATGATCATTTTTATTCAAATGTGAAAGATGTTAGAAAATGAGTTCTAGAACGTAGAGATGATAGAGACAAATATTTATATGGAGGGTAATGTTTTTTTTGTACACCCATTTGGGGGAGTGGCTTTGATATTTGTGTACTCATCAAGTGGAGTAGGTTTTGATATTTATACACTCGTTTAGTGGAATATCTTATTTCCCTCGTTTTGTTATTCTCGTCTACTTTTTATCCCCTTTTCTCTGTGGAATAGGGCTTATTTATAGTAAGAAACACTGTTTGGATGGTAAGCATCCAAAATAATGCTTGGGCATGATACCGCTCTAAGTGATGGGCATTACTTGTATGTGTATTGACCGCTCTAATTCAATGGTAAAGCTATCTAACTTCCAACCACTGGATCAACTCAATGACTCTTTATATTCGACCATTAAATAATTTATTATGATCATTTAATACATAATTATTCAGATCACACCCCTTAGTTTATATGTTTACACACCAATTGCTTAATGGGCTCTGTGACATCTTTTATTAGACTATCGATTTTTGAATATATTATCTACTTGTACATAGGGCTGGCCCTTACTTGACCGTACCCATCAAAATTATTACACAAACACAAAAAATATTTTATTAAAGTCTTAACTTTGATTTTAGAAATCATTACCAGCATGTAAATTATACAATGTATTTTCCCCTGAATTTTAAGTTTATTTCACTAGTCAACTTCTTGAAAGTGCTGCTTAGTGTGGCATTAAAATGGGTTTATAAATTACTTTATATATCCGTGTTAGGTCAAGTTCACTAACCTGTTACACCTACCATCAAATCTGAATGTATGAAAACTCTCTGCTTAATTTGAGTTTTTAAAAATTATTTATATTCCTTAAACTTTAATTATTGATTCTATTATCATTTTTCCGAGTTAAGTAGATTGTACTATTACATTTTATTTTGCATTAATTTTCTTATATACTCGTAAGATAAGTCAATTTTATCAACCAAGAATTTCTTGTTAAATAACAGTATTTTAAATCCTAGTTAAGATAAAATAATGGTTTAATATTCTCAATCTTAAATAATATGTTATATGATAAGATTTGTATTACTATTAATACATATCATGAATCTAGATTATAATTTCAAAAATTTTAAAGGGGGTTTTTGTATCTTTGAACTTAAATATTACATACTACAAATCAAAGTAAAATGCTCAAAGATGTAGAAATAACTTTTTGATTTACCATCCAAAATCCAAGTGAACAAATTACTTACTAAACTACAATGTTTAATATAGAGAGAATGATATTAGGCTTTTGGAGCATTGTATTATGTGACTTGAGATTTTATAGAAAAAAGATTA
Source organism: Nepenthes gracilis (assembly GCA_033239525.1). Classification (NCBI taxonomy): domain Eukaryota; kingdom Viridiplantae; phylum Streptophyta; class Magnoliopsida; order Caryophyllales; family Nepenthaceae; genus Nepenthes; species Nepenthes gracilis. Next base: position 2,953,266 of record BSYO01000006.1, on the reverse strand, counting down.
TTTAGAATATAGACTCCTAACCTTTTTAACTGCATACTTTAGTGATATAGAACTTGTATTGTACAGGTGCCTTGGAATATTTCATATAAGAGTGAGTCCTTAATGCAATTAAATATTCTTTTGATGCTTTAGTCCTTGGAGCACCATATTGTGAAGTTGAAGCTACTTTCTTTGTGCTAAAGAGCTTTATATGGATGATGATACAAGACTTATCTTATGGTCAGTTGAATATCGTTTTAATAAATTATTGACCCTTTTTTTTCTGAGAGAAACATAAGTTATCCAATAAAAGATTCTCATTATGATGAGTTGCGAACCTTTATTGATTAATCGTAATTACCTAAATTAATAACTACATTTATTAGTATAAGCTTATTGGATAGTTACTTAAATGACACATTTAGATTATAATTTACATGACTTATCAAATGATATTGAGTTCTTTAATTTTAGTTAATCCGATCCCAAATATATGTATATTTTGTATAATACTCTAAAAACTCAACAAACCTGCCACTGAGGTGAATCAGTCCTTCAGTGTCTTCTTTCAACCCTAAAACACAACATGGCAAGACAGTCCGTGCTGGGGTGCATTTCTAATAAGACAACCTTCCATTGAATGATATCCAAAAGAATTGCTTGAACAAGACAGTCTGATAGGATTATTTAGTAAAGCAATATTCAAGCAACCCGTCATTTTTTCGGTTTAGTGGCTTGACCAGCAGTCACTCGACCACTCAGTAACTCGATATTTTAAAATCAACAGATCTAGAATCTCTGAGTATTCTATATTCAAATATTACCATTTATTTGCCGAACCCATCAAATTTTAATTTATTTAATTTCAAATTATGTTCAACTTATTTAGAAAAATAATATATTAGATTAAACTATCTCTCTATTTACATAATATAATTAATTTTAAGTAAAGATACAAACAAAATCGGTTAAGCTCAAAACCTAAAAATATTTTTTATAGTTGTCTTTTTCTTTGATAAAAGAGAGAAAGTGAGAACATATCCCCATCTCTTTGGGATATATTACTTTCACACACACATATATATACATATATTAATATTAATATTGATATTAATATTCATAATATTATTACTAATATTAGTAATAATAATAATAATAATAATAATAATAATTATAATAATAATTATTATTATTATTATGTTTTTTATAGTAATTGTCCTGGTTTATGTTTGGATTTTTTTGTTAGGTTTCAGTGGACGTGGAGTGACAGAGACGTGGCCATGCATATCTTCGGAGTTTCACAATCGTGCAAGTGTTTGGAGGGTCAAAGTGCCACGTTGCGGGGTTAGGTGGACCAATCAGGTGAACGATATCTTGAGTGTGGAATTTTGTATTCTTAATAAAGATGACGCAATTACACCAAAAATATTTTATTAATACCTCGTATCACCAATTTTTGAAAAATAAAATTATTTTTTTAGCTATATATTGAAATATAATTAACTAAAAATGTTTAATTATACACTTTTAAATAATCAATATTAATATCTTAATTATTATGACACCCTTAATATATATTTATTTTTCAAGTCTAAGCTATGTAAGGTCAAATTATGAAAAGATACAAAAAAAAAAAAATCAAATATTAAATGATTTAAAAGCCAAAAATTCAGCGGTCAAAATTAAATTCCTAAAAGCAATGAAAGAAAATGAAGTTGTCCTCATCCAATTAGACGGGAATTTTTTGGGAATTATTCTCGTTGATTCTCAATTTTATTCCATGCACTTACCAAAATTATCCCCATTTAGAGATTAATAATACATTTTTTTTTAATTTCAGATTATTTTTAAATGATTAAAATTATATTATAATTAATTAATTTATAGTTTATGGTAGCTTTTAGTATTTCAAGATAGTTTACATTTCTACGTGTGTATAGCAATATTATCTTATAGAGTTAGCTTTGTTATAATATATAAATAGAAATTATATAATGTTTAATTATTTTTAAAGATGATAGTTTACCTAACAATGGTATTTGACTGACCTTTTCAACATAAAGACAAGCACGAGATAAAACGATGAGGAAAAGACAACAATTTTCCTAATTTTTTTCCTCTTTTTCAAATTGCCATTCAATTGATCATAATTAATTATAAATATCCATTGTTATTTTTGACTTGTAAGCTTTTAACATGAACGCGTTAATATAGTTGACAAGAATTATTTTGAATGTCTTAATTGTGTCTTTGGTCACAAATTCGACTGTTAATATTATGTATACGACTCATCTAATATATAAATTTTACGGACAGGTTTATACATTCACCCAAATTTCGATCCAATTTTATAAAGTATGGACATAAATTATTCGTTATTGAAAAACCATGTAAATGCTTGCCTTATTTCCATTAGAACAAAGGCACAACACACACTAAGATATGATGTGCTTTTTATTACTAGGCAAGTAAGCTAGCAAATCAAGGATAAGAGTGAATCTAATCTGTATCGCTAAAGGCAATAGCAGTGTTCGAATTTGACCTATCAATTTGGCAATTTATCCGGTGCATTCAAGGTCACTGACAAAGATGCAAGAATTATCAACATTTTCTATGAAATCCCTCAATCAATTATTAAAGTCAATCAATCACTCATAAGGACATTCACTGACACGCTATTTAGAAAGACTGTTAAATCACCGACTGATCGATTGATTCACAGTAGCGCAAACTAGTCCTAGGGCTCTCTCACATAATTGGTTCCTCCTCCGGGAGGATTTGGGATTTCGTTAAAATTGCTATCATCTTTCACAATTAAAAAAAGAACAATAAGCGGGAAATTTTACTTTAAGAAAAGTCATGCTTGCTATAAGTGGGAATAATACTGGTTTTAAAAGTTATTTTTGAAAAAACTATAAACCTTATAGTTTTACAAAAAAAAAAATATATTTTTAGAATTGTTGCGTACCAGAAATTTGGATTGTCCTACGGGTCAGGGGCCGCAAATCGGATCTTCTTATTTGTCGATCTGACGCGGATCCGTCTCCATAGTCTTAATCGAAGTCCCGTGTGAACACAAAATAGACAAGATGGTCGGAAAGTAGGTAAATTAAATCCCCAAAGGTTCTCCGACGCTCAAGTCAGTCATGGCCTTTTTTTAGAGTAAAAAGGGATAGATATATTTTTGTTCTCTTTTAGATAGTCTTTTTTTAGAGAGAGAGAGAGAGTTTTTCCCGCCCTCTCCCCCTTTTGTTTTTTCCCTCCTCATTTTTCGTGGAGGATAACTCCTCTTTATGTAGGACCCCTTCTCTCTGGAGGTTTCTGGAGGTTGTTCCTCTTCTCTGGAGGTTTTCGGAGGTTTTCTTACCTTTCGGTCGGTTATGGTTGAACTTTATCCATAATTAACCACCGGTGATAACCATAGGTTATAATTTTGTGGATTACATAAACGGTTTGTGGCGAGTTATTTCTATTCGGTTATCTTTACCCATCATAAACGCCCATGCTAGAAGATTAAAATTTTAACTTCTAGCTTGTTTTTCTGATGGGATTGCTTACTTAGAATTTTTAATGATTTCGGATTAATTTACTCGGTTGGTGACTCCATTTTCCTGGTCACTCCAATTTTTACTCTGGATTTGGTGACTCCATTTTTTAAGTCACTCCGAATTTTTACTCCGGATTTGGTGACTCTATTTTTCCGTCACTCCGGATTTTTTACTCGGATTTGGTGACTCCATTTTTCTGGTCACTCGGATTTTTTACTCGGATTTGGTGACTCCATTTTTTTCGGTCACTCCGGATTTTTACTCGGATTTGGTGACTCCATTTTTCAGTCACTCGATTTTTTACTCGGTTGGTGACTCCATTTTTAAGTCACTCGGATTTTTACTTGGATTTGGTGACTCTATTTTCTGGTCACTCGGATTTTTTACTCGGATTTGGTGACTCCATTTTTCGGTCACTCCGGATCTGGTGACTCCATTTTTTGGTCACTCCGGATTTTTTACTCCGGATTTGGTGACTCCATTTTTCTGGTCACTCCGGATCTGGTGACTCCATTTTTCTGGTCACTCCGGATTTTTTACTCCAGATCTGGTGACTCCATTTTTCTGGTCACTCCGGATTTTTTACTCCAGATCTGGTGACTCTATTTTTCTGGTCACTCCGGATTTTTACTCGGTTTGGTGATTCCATTTTCCCGGTCACTCAGGATTTTTACTCGGATTTGGTGACTCTTTTTTCTAGTCACTCGGATTTTTACTCCGATTTGGTGACTCCATTTTCCCCGGTCACTCGGATTTTTTACTCGATTTGGTGACTCCATTTTCCTGGTCACTCCGGATTTATTCGACCTCTTTTGGGCCGCTCGGTGTGTAACCGAGGTTTAGAAATTTTGGCCGCTTTGGGCCGCTCGGTGTGTAACGAGGTTTAGAATTTGACCGCTTTTGGGCCGCTCGGTGTGTAACCGAGGTTTTTCTTGTGAGAGATGATGCCGATTTTGAAGTTGAAATCGGTTTCTACACCTTCAAAGGTTCATTCTGAATTTTGCGAGAGATTTTTTGAATTGCTTCATGCTGCTAGGGGAAAATCTGTGCTGAAATCTGAAGTTGATTGACGTTCAGAGTTAGCTTAAACCGGAATTGATTGAGGTTCGAGATTGGCTTTGACCTTCCGGGAGTGGATGAGCACTCACGAGAGTAGGAGTATTTTGGAGTGCTTTGTATTTGTGGTGCTTCGGATTGAATGGACTTTGATCACCTCAATTTTTCGGTTTCGATTTTTCTTTGCTGAGAATGTAGAGCACCAGTCGGTTTGGAATTTGAGGGGCTGTGTTTGAATATTCAAATCGGTTGTTTGTGAGAGATATGACCGATTTGCAGTTTGGAGAAGAAATGCCGACCAGCAAGTTGTGAGATGAGATGCCGGAGTTTAATTTTGAGAGCCGGAGTGGGCTTCGGCTGGTGCAGATTTCAAACGACTGGTTGCCTGACTACCCAAACCGGCAAAATACAAGTTTCATGTGAGAGTCAATCTCTGGGCAGGTTCACTGAGAAATGGTATGCTGGAGTAGTTGGGGTGTACTAGAGTGCCCAAACTGGCCGGAGTGGAACTTTTGTGTTAATCAAACCGGCAATTTGGATTTTGGATGCCGGACTGTGATGTTTCTGGTACTAGCTTGGGTGCCCGATTATCCCAATTGGCAACATATACTTTGAATGCCGGGGTGATTTGATCAAATTGGTGCATTCTCAGTCAAACTTTAAATAGGCAACGGCGGTTTGGATCTTTCTCGCCGAAATGGACCTGGAGCGGCTTTTGGGCTCCGGAGTGGATTTTGGGAGTCTGATTGAGCTGTTGCCGGAGTGGATTTTTTGAAATCCGAAGTCGATTTTGTCGGAGTGGATTTTTGAAATCCGAAGTAGCTTTTGCCGGAGTGGATTTTTGAAATCCGAAGGAGCTTTTGCCTGAGTGGATTTGAGCGGCATTGAGAGCTGGGTCCGGGCATTTGTGAGACAACCAGAATGCTAATGTGCTCCTTCTAGAGTGAGCTGTGATCGAGATGAAAATAATAGCCGGAATGCCTTTTTGGGCTCCGGAGTGGATCTGGATCGTCTTACCAAGAAAGCGATCAGTTGAAGTAAAATTGATGCGCCAAAGTGTTTTGCAGCCGGAGTGAATCTTGACCGGCTGAGCTACAGTAGCAGTGCAAATCTCTGACGGAGTGCAACTTTTCCGTAGTGGAAATATGACAGGGTACCACTATTTTTGGAGTGCAGTATTCCGGGCAGAGTGCTTGACCACCTCCAAGCGGAGTAGATGAGCATTCCTGGGAGCCGTTGTGATTTTTATGAGCGGAGTGAAAATCAACAGAATGACTTTCACGGCCAAATGCTCCGCTCCTGTGCGGAGTGAAGATCACGCATCTTTGTGGGAGAAGAAAAACGGCGGAGTGCTCCTGTCCAGAGTGCCTTTGAACTCTGGATTTGTGTGAGATAAAAGTAAGGAGTGGAATTTGAACGGGGTGCAGCGTTTCTAGACAGAGTAGTTCTGTGTGGGGTGTAGGAGCGCTACTGTCCGGCAAGATGGTTCTGCGAGGAGTGCCTCCTTGTGGGCAACGAGTGAAACTGCTGTAGTGCCTTTGTGGCATTGAGTGAAAACTGCTGGAGTGCCTCCTTGTGCACCAGATTGGGCTATGACCGGAGTGAAAATAATCGCCGGAATGCCTTTTTTGAGCGCTGGAGTGGATTGGAACCAGCTAGATGCCTTATTAGCTAACCGGCAAAATTGATTCCGGAGTGAACTGCTCGTGGCACTAGTTTGGGTGTTGGTTTTCCACACAAGCAGAAAACATGTTGAATGCCAAAGTGAAAAATGAGCCGTGTGTATGAGAGGAAGTGCCGGAGTGGTTGTTGCCATAGCGCTAACTGAGCGCTAGATTGGAATCTGGTCCGGTCTTCCATACAACAAAANCGCTGGAATGGTCCATTGCACCAAAGCATATTTGGGTTGACTGAACTGCGGTCGGAGTAAATCTTGACCGGCTTTTTTGAGAACTGGAGCGCCAGATTGAATCCTAGTAGATGAATCAAAGAGGAATTGCCGGAGTAGCATATGAACCGGTTGAATGTGAGATAGAAATCCGGAGTGGACTGGCCCACTGAGTGAGAGACAGAAATCCGGAGTGGAATTTGAGCGAAGTGCGGTAACAACGAGGAGTGGTTGTGCAGTTTGAGAACCAAAGAGGCGGCCGATACGTGCGATGTCGCGATTCTGGTGCTTGGCCGTCCGTGATTTGAGATCGTTGGCAACGGCTTGGCGGCAAGCGGCGCCGTCAGTGCCTTCTCCTTCTCTCCACCGCGCCACGTTACACAATGCACCAAAATCTCGCCGAATCACCACAAAATTGCCACATGCAACCACAATACATGTATCCTCAAAGAGGGCGGAAGGGTTTGCTTGCCTTGATTTGGAGATTTTCTTCCGGCGATGGTAGTTGTAGCGGCGGTGGTTCCTTGCGGCTCACGATCTCCTTTCTCCACTCACATCTTGGCATGAAATCGGAGGGGAAAAGGGAAGAAGGCATTACCGGCTTTAGATCTGGGCTACGCCTCCTCCGGCGACTGTGGTCGCTGCCGCTGCTAGCCCTGTCGTCTTCTTCCTCTTCTCTTCCCTTCTTCTTTTTCTTCTTTTCTGCTCTGCTACTCTGCCTCTGCTTTTCTTTTATTTTTCATTTTTTTTTAATGGAAAGGGAGTTGAGGCCAGTTTGACTTAGTCAAACCGGCCGTGGGAATGGAGTATAGGCCGGTTTGACTAAGTCAAACCGGCCTTGGCCAAAACTCCTTTTTTTTTTTTTTTGGTATTAGATATCGGTGCGGAGGAGAAGCCCCCAGCGTTTGATGACTATATCTTGTACAAAACTTGGAGCATTTTGGATGTATAATGCATGCGCAGTATTAATCTCTGCCTGAAAAATGCCTGCCGATTTGGCTTGTTTTGGCTCCCGACTTCTCTTTATAGGGAAATCGTAGAAGATAGGAAGTAGTACCCAGACCTAAGCGTTAATGCGCAAGGGCGGTGGAGAGTCTTGCCACCATGGGTTGAAGAAAGTTGTCTAATTTATCCGATCGGAATGCTTACTCATTCGATTTTGTTTATGCTTTTTAGTGGTAAACTGGCTTTTGGCCGTTCCATGACGGCGCCAATGTTGCGTATCAGAATTCGAATTGTCTCACGGTCGGGGGTCGCAATCGGATCTTCTTGTTTGTCGATCTGACGCGGATCCGTCTCCATAGTCTTGAATAACGAGTCTGAACACAAAATAGACAAGATGGTGGAAGGGCTAAATCCCCAAAGCTCTCCGATCTTCAAGTCGATTATGACCTTTTTGAGAGTAAAGGGATAGATATATTTTTATTCTCTTTTAGATAGTCTTTTTAGAGAGAGAGAGAGTTTTTTCCGCCCTCTCCTCCTTTTGTTTTCCCTCCTCCTTTTTCGTGGAGGATAACTCCTCTTTATGTAGGACCCCTCTCTCTCGGGAGGTTTCTGGAGGTTTTTCCTCTTCTCTCGAGGTTTTCGGAGGTTTTCTTACCTTTCGGTCGGTTATGATTGAACTTTATCCATAATTAACCACCAGTGATAACCACCGGTTATAACCGCTTGTGGATTACATAAAACGGTTTGTGCAGTTGTTTCTTGGGTCGGTTATACTGTACCTATCAAGAATTTTTTTGGAAATTTTTTAGTAAAACTCATTTAAAAAATTTAAAATTTATTTAGCAAACAAAAAACTTGAAATATTTGTGAAATTTTTAAGGAAAATATAAAATTAAATAAATGTGTTTAAATTTATCTATTTTTTATTTAGAAAATAGAAAATTAGGGCTTTTTAATTTTCTTTATTTTTAAACTAAATTATAAAAAATATAGAAAACATCAAAAGGATATTTTTAAGAACTTTCATTGGCTATAAAATAAAGTTATATATAATTTTCTAAAACCTACTTATGCAATAATATTTTGCTAATAAATAATTTAATGGAGACGTCAATAACGGGTTGACCCACAAAAGAGAAAACGACCCAAAATAAAGTTCTACCCTCTTGTTAAGTCGTAAGTCAGATGCTTACAGTATAAATTATATTGTGTCCGATAAAACCAAATAATTCATATATATATATATATATATATATATTAGTCATACTTATATATATATATTAGTCATACTGTTACAAGGCCGTGACAAGGGGAGAGATAGAGAATGTTGTCCGTTTTATTAAATAATTAAAGTAAAAAGAAACTATAAACACCCTCTCTACCTCTTATGACGCCATATGTCTTCTCTCTCTCTCTCTCTCTCTTTCTCTCTAGCTTCTCTACTATTTACTTTTTTTAAGTATAATAAGACAGTGTCATGTTTACTAATATACATATTATTTTATTAATTTTTATTTATATTTTTTATATTAATATTAATATTTTATAATTTAATTCTTAATTATAATATATAATTTTTTTAATTTACTATACTTTTTAGTTCTCACAGTCCCATAAAAAATATTATAATAGTGTATAATAATATTTTAAAATTAAATTAGTTAATGATTATAAACGTACTATTTATAAAATATAGAAAATTATACTTGTTAAAAGTTTAAAAATATTGGATAACAAAAGCGATATACAAAAAAAAATTAAGAGACAATAATCATTCTCAACTGAAATTAAACTAATATTTTAAAGTAATGTAAGGTTAAAAATTTTTTATTACAATTAGGAATTAAATCAAGAGGGATTAAAAGAATATAGTTCACTCATAAAGTCATTTCTCGTTGCAAAAACTAAAAGTTTAAAATGTATATGTATAAGTATTTATAATTCAAGTATATTAAAATATCTCAATATACTATTAAAGGTAAGATTATCCGTTTTTTGCTTATAATTTAAATAATAATTAATTTTAGAATTAGTATTGTTGCGTCTCGGGTCCATAGTTGTCATACAGATTATGGATCATTCGAATTCTCCGGCATGTGGCGGTGTCAGATAAAGGGTCCGATCTCCGTAACTCTAAACCTGGACCTGCACAACACAAACAACAAACAAGAGGTCAAAGAATCAGCCGGATTTCTTTCACCACGGGCACTCCTCCGGCGCTCAAGTCAGCAGGTTCCCGCAATGAACGGAAATGGCACACTGGCGAGCGGTGCGCGAATGGATACTGATGAAACGTGAGTCATGTGTATGTTTTAGAATGGTGGATGCAATGAGCAAATTGTGAAAGGTCTGGCTTCTTTAATGCACCGTGGTGGGTGGCTAACTTCCCGTTGCCTGAATAGACATTGCGAAGGTGATCGTGAGAGAAACGGGCTCACTCGCGACCACTGGTGGCGAGTTTCGTCTTGGCTCCACGGCTTTCTCTCTTGAGATCGGTTATGATATGGAGAAGTTGGGGGATCAGAATTCCAATCCTTTTCTCTGTGGGGAGGGGGAGCTCTTATAGGCTCCTCTCCCTTGGACTCTGGGCGCCAGAATGTCCGTTGTAAGGGTTTTCTTGCCCCTGGTCGCTGACCGTCGGTCATGTTGACTGTCGTTTTTGCGGTGGCGGGCAGGCTCCTGAGCGCTGCCGGCCACGCCTGATTTCCCCGTGAGCGGGGATTAGCTGGTTGTCTGCGGGCAGTTGCCTGAGCCATCAGCGCAGTGCTAGCCGCTTCTTCATTGGCTGGCCTTTTCTCTCTCCTGTTGGTTTTCTGGCAGACCATTAATGCTCTGCAAGGTGCTTGGTGTCTTCTGCCAGCGGGTGCCACGTATGCTCCCTACGCAGTTGGGCTGGGCTCGATATCCTTCGTGGGCCTTGGCATGAAACCCAACAAGTATATATAAAGTCTAATATTTTTTAACAAGTGATATATGATTAATACGTAATAGTTTATCTTATATTTATATTACAACACATTAGATTTTTTTAAAATGGACATTACAAAAAAAATTATTAATTTTAAAATTTTTGAATACCTATACATTATTTTTATAATTTTTAAAGTAATTAATATTATTATAAATGAGTTTAGAATATTTAATAAGATTTTTTTATTACTTTTGATAATATTTTAAATAATAATTATGCTATTTTTTAAAATAATAATTTTTAAATTTTAAATGTTTAATTATTTTATATAAAATATATATGTCATATTATTAATTTTTTATCAAGGATATTTTATACTTTACTTTCTCTTATGTGGAGAAAAAAATATTATTATATTTATTGGAATATTTTTTTAAATAAATAGTAGTTAAGGATACCGGTAAAGTAAATTGAGTTATAAAAAGATAGAAATCAATTATCTAACATGATAGAACTTTACTTATCAGATGCTAAAAATTGCATACCCTGTCTATTATATTTTAGCCTTTTTCACAATAAAAATATCCTAAAAGATGAGCTATATATAGATATCAGTTTAAAGATAATTGTAATGATTAAATAGTTTTTATAAATATTTTACTTTATTATTGGCGAATTTGATAATATCCATTATATGATGCAAAATTTACTATTGAATTAATTATTATTATTTAGTGATAACTTCATAGTTTTTTGGGCTGATTATAATTTTTATTACAAAATATTGACAATGGAGGTAAATATAAACTTTAAATAAATAATTTAAGTAAATATTAAAATTATTAAAATATTATATTAATTAATATTATTATAACGTCCCCAGGCACCCGCTTGTAGATATTGTCCATTTTGGACCCAACCCGCACAGTTTTCTCTTGGCAGGCCCACAGCCCCTAAGATGCATCTATAAGGGAGAGGTTTTCACGCCCTTATAAGGCACGCGTCGTTTTCCTTTCCATCCGATGTGAGATATCATAGTCTACACACTCCTTTGGAGCCTGCAGCATTCGTCTTAGCAAGATACCAAACCCGCCCGCCTCTAATCTATCTATAATATCTTGGTCTCTTGTAGATATTTATCAGCCAACCAAAGATGATTTTCTCTCTTGTGGCTATGGCCTTAAGGCGTCATAAGGGAGAGATCTTCACGCCCTTGTAAGACACTCTTCGTTCCCCTCTCCATCCGATGTGAGACATCACAATTATATTTAACTATATTTTTTTAAAAAAATTAAATATTAAAAAAATCCTCAAGTACTATATTGTTTCATCATAGTTATGAACCCTTTATAAATTTACATAGAGTGTATATTTATTTTGAACAATTTTATATCAACATGAGGATATTGATAGCATAGAAGAAACGGCGACCAATATTTATTACAACTTGTATATGATTTATAATTTGTCTATATTACAATTACCAAAAAAATCGTCCATTTTAACACAAGATGATGTTTTCAATTTTACAAGTGGCAGATAAAGTATTTCAGATTTTAGATTAGTGAAATATTAATTGGTACATATTTTTTGTATTTATATTAATGATATGAGATTTCTAATTCTTACCAACAAGTAGACATTATTATAATCAACTTTCCGTACTAGAAATCTAATAGTTGATAAAAAATAAATATGGTGACATTAAAAATAAAAAAAATATAAGTAAAAATATTAGAAGTAGTGGTAGTAAAAATATAAGTAAAATTTAAAAATGAGTAAAATATTTTTAGATATAATTTTCTCTATATTTATAAATTATTATATTAAAAATATTCAATAAAATAAATAAAATATAACATATTTTTTATAATAATTTATATTATTTTATTTTTTTATGGTCGGCCCAACACATGTAGTTCACATGTTATGTTGAGTTAAAACATATTTGTTTTATGTCATGGTGGGTCGTGACATATTTGTCTCACAGCGTATATCAGGCATGGCCCATTATATAAATTCATTGTACCGACACAATATGTTTACCTACGGGGCAGTTTGAATAAATAGACCATATCCATTTGGCATGACCAATTTTACAAATTTACCTAATAATATGTTTTCAAAAATGCTATACTTATAACTTATTTACAATTTATCAATAATCTAATTTTTTGTTATTTAAAAAAATTTACACTTATCATAAATATAAAATTAAAAATAATATTTATAAAAGACAAAATAACAAATACTTTTTATTTTTTTAAGTAAAAATTTTCTTTAGCCCAACCATAAAACTCAATAATGCCAAATAATAAAAGATCACAATACTCATAAATGTCAAAATATCGATGCAATATACAATTTATTTATACAATTTTACATATAGAAATATAATTTGCAAAGGAACTAACAACCCTAAAAGGCTAAGTTATTAGATAAATGTATCATAATTTTTTATACTTATATATTCCTTGCAAATGCTTTTTTGAATTAAAAAATTGTAATTAAGTATCACCTCACTTTTAGTATAGAATAATTTTTATACCAATTTAATATATAAATAAATAAAATATAATATTATTAAAAAAATTTTAATAAAATATAAATAACATACCCCAATAATAGTTCTTTTTTTTTGATATAATAGATAATATGTCTGAGATAATTTATATTCTAAAAAATAATTTATATACCCTAATAATTAATTACTCGTGATTAATAATTAATAATTATTAGTTGAATTTTTTTTTTTTAAATTGATATTATTATTAGCCTATAATGGATCCCTTCTAAGGGCGGTGCTAAAAGTTGCAACAATTCGTTGCAAGGTGGCACAACCACGCTAGGGATTGAGGGGACGTTCTTCTCATCATTTGAACCGTCGGATATAAAATTCGATAGTCACGTATTTTGGATGATTAAATTTAAAATCGAACGGTCTAGTTTATATTATTTATTCAAAACGTGTGGGCCATCGAATTTTACATCCGACGATTCAAATAAGGAGAAGGACGGTCCTTCTCCATACGGAAGAAGGACGCCCCCCGGATCCACCAAGGCTAGGCCTACCGCCCTTGGAATTTTGAAATACAAAACATGTGTTTTATATATATTTTTTTTCTACATTTTTTTAATATAAATTTTATTTAAATTATTTTTAAAAATATAAAACACATGCTTTTTATTGCAGGATTTCATATTAACTTTGGAACACTCCAAAATGAGATTTAATATTTGTAAAATATATGGCCAACATATAATTGTTATTTTTAAAGTATTTTTAAATAATATAATATTTATCTATATATATATATATATATATAATTAGATGTATAAATAATTAAAATATTATATTATAAATAAATTTTAAAAATAATTAAAAATTGTATATAATAGAGTAAGAAAATCATGGAGACCTGCACCGACAGGAGGACAGGGGCGCTGCGACGCGGTATGGACGTCACAGCGCCGACAGTGCCACGTGGGTCGTTGGATTTTAAAACCAATGGCCCACGTTTTTCATATTAAAAAAATAAAAAATAAAAATAAAAAATAATATATTTTTTTATAAAAAAATGTGGACCGTTAATTTTGAAATTCAATAGTCCACGTGGCATCATAGTCACAGCGCCCCTCGTTCAGCACCGACAGCCCCATCCCCCCAAATCCATTTTTTGTAAAAAATAAAAATAAAATAATAAAGACAACAAAAAGAAATTGCAGTGATAATTCCTTTCTCCATCGCTGAGAACAGTTAGCCAATCTACAGCACTATGATGCCACAGATCAGAACACCACCATCGAAATTATTTCCGTGCTTGCTGCTGCTTCTTCCATTGTCCTCTGCTTTTGAGTCCTGTCAAAGCTTGAGTAATCAAGATGCAGGAGACGAAATCAGACGGTCGATGTTCCCTGATAATTTCCTCTTTGGAGCAGCTACTTCATCTTACCAGGCATTTCTCACTTCTCAACTATAAACTTTTCTCTAATCAAAGTCCAAAATCATTAGCAAATCAAAATGTATTCGGAGGAATAACCTAATCGATCCAGTTATCCTATCGATGCAAATGTAATTAGCCGACTGTGATAATCCCTAATTTGTCGTGTGATGTATGGAGATCCAGATCGAAGGAGCCTACTTCGAAGACGATAAGGGCCTCAACAACTGGGATGCTTTCACTCATGTTCCCGGTACCAATTTAGACAGATTCCGCATTCTCGTTACTTCTTTTATCTGATTATTAGTCGAATCAGGTTGAGGTTTTGTCGAATTGAAAATTGATATGAATTGGTTAATCGTGGTCCTTTTTCTTCCAGGCGGCATAAAAAATGGCGATAACGGAGACATTGCTGATGATCACTACCATCGGTATATGGTATCCCGTGTAGATCCATGTTTAATTTTTGATGTGTTCTTCTCTGGTTTCCTTCGATTTCTTAAGCAAGTATTGAACAGATCAGCAACCCGCGATAATTCACTTGTGAAATTTTAAACAGGAAGACATTGTGATTATGCGGTCTCTTGGGTTGAATGCTTACAGATTCTCAATTTCATGGGCTCGAATTTTGCCGAGTATGTAGCGATACAAATTCCTTGGCATATGTATTTTTTTATCATGATAAGTTGAGTATGCGTTCAATTGAAAATTTAAATTCATAAGACAATGTATAGCATTTTCTCATCATTAAAAAAGTATCTATATTAAAATATAGACATGCAAATTAAAAAAAAAAATCATATTAGACAATCTTAAATTTTTTTAGACCGTCTAAAATTTAGATTTTGTGAGAAGAAGAACTCAATTTGAGTACTTAAAAGTCAGACATCTATTTATCATCAATGGTGGTAAAATTTTTGTTTCTCATATGTTCTTTTGTTATCTCACTTGTGCCTCCTCTTCGTGCTTTCCTTTTTCTTTTCGATGCTCGTCATATTTTTGTAGTTGTTACTGTTACTTTTTTTAATGTTGATTTACATTCTCGACACTCCCAAAAAATTATTTTTTTTAAACAAATATATATTTAAATAAATAAATAAATATATATATATAATATGATAAATAAAATTTAGTCGTTTAGAAATATATTTAACTTGATGCGTCATTGAATTTGAATTTTGAACAGATTTGGGTTGATCCGCTTGTCCTGATTCTGGTTCTGTTCACTGAATTTGGATCCCGCACGCCACTAAAACGAATAGGAGATCAGTATGTCGATGAAAAATTATCCCACTGAAAACACTCCGACGCTCAAATTAATAAACGGCCTTCGAGATCTAGGAAGGTAACGAGAATTGAGAATTGAAAGAGAGAGTGCAAAAGTGTGTGGATCTCCAAATGAAAGAGAGGCAAAGCCATCTTTTTGAATTTGGATGGTGGGAAGATAGTAAACGGCTGTAAGAAGTACGTTTGTATGCCTTGGGTTTTCTGAGTGTCAGCAGAGAGTAGAGAGTTGTATGTCTTTATCTTAGTTGTCGTTGTGGGCGTTGTGTGAGTAGAAGTTTGCGTGTCCTGAATGAGGATTCCAGAGCTTACTTAAAGGGTGGTAGGGTGATTTTCCTTGGTTGAAAAGTGTGATTCATTGCGTCATTCTGGATGGCCTTCCTTCTACAGGGGGCGCAAGTTGCCAAACTTGCTGAGATTGCTTCCCTTCCTGGCGGTCAGCGACTTTCCAAATTGCTTACTTTCCTTCTATACATTCTACCGTTGGAGAGCCCCAATTTGTAGGAGATTGAAAAAATCTGGCACCTTCATTATGGGAAGGACATTTATTTTATCAATATCCTTTTTAGGTGCTAGCTGAGTTCGTGGAAGGTGCTAGTCAGAGAAAGAGTCGTTGCTGGCCGTCTGCTAGATCGTGGGATCAAGTGAGCCAGGCTCGTGAAAAGCCTTTTTATTTTCGGCCTGTTACTATAGTGATTCCGGTCAACGCTTGAGTTGACCGTTCTGGGCGCGAGTTGGTCGCCCGCCTGTATCTTAATCTGTCAATATTGGTGTTGACCGTCGGGAGAGCGTTTAGGCCTTTCAGGATTTGGGTCTTTACCTCCTGTTGGGCCAACGTTAGAGTTGGCCGTCCAACAGGCTATTTGGGTCTTCTTTAACTGTTGGGTTAGCCCAATTATGATATACCCATCATAACTATTTTTAATTTTTTTAAAGATATTATTTAATTAATATAAATGATCAGTATAAATAATATAATATGTCATATAAATTATAATAAATATTTAAATTTATAATAATAATATAAATAATTTAATTTAAATATTTTAAGATACATTTGAGTGTCCTTAATGGCCTCCCCAAATAATTGAGGAAGCAGGTAAACAATGATTAAGTAGGCAACATGATTTTTTATTTTATTTTATTTTATTGATTGATTTATTTATTTATTTTCAGGAGGAAGATTCGGTGCGGTGAATCCCAGCGGGATCATGTTCTATAACAAAATCATTGATAATCTCTTGCTTAATGGTAAGCTTTTCAATCTTCTGTTTTTTTTTTTCTTTTTAACTGTGACAGTCAAGTGATTATTAGTGCAATCGGGTTAAGGGGGCTCATCACTCGTAAAAATAGAGTGACTTATTTTTTTAATTTTTAATTATATATTTTTAAATAAATAATTATGATGCAGATTTTGGTGATGGGCCGGCTCACGAAAGAGGAAACGTCTTAATTCTGCCTAGACGGTCAATGCTACCGTTGGCCAGATGAAAAGTAAATTGGCCGGCAGAGGTCCAAGGGTAGGATAGCCCATTAAAATCTAGAACGGTCAATGTTTTCGTTGATCGGAGAGGTGGCCACTAGACCGGCTGAGGCCCAAAACGCACGTAACCTAAGCATTAATTGGTCTACGTGTCTATTTCAGAGTCACAATGATCATCTGCTTTAATTTTTCTCATCTTTAGTGAAGCAAGTTTTACTATAACGACCACCTCCAAAATCAGTATGCATCCTAGGAAGAAAGCGCCAGAATCTATGCGCTATCTATTAGAAACCCTAGTAATTACAAAATGCAGAAGGAAGGAGATTAATCTCCTAGACCGTTACAACCAGAAAGGCTCTTATACCTGCGCCAGGAAAGGCAATAATCCTTAATAAAGTGCGAGAATCCAACACTTCTACGTAAGGAAGGTAGCCTAGGGCCATAATTATAAAAGGCCATGGAAGCTCCCTTCAAGGGTACGCTCTGAATCGCCTACACATTCCTTCTCTTGTCTGCAAAAGTTCTCAAGCAATTTCAAGCTCTTAGAAACTCTCTAACTCTCTCAAGCCTTCAAGCGCGCTTTCTCTCAATTATCAGTTCCTAGCAAACTTTATACTCAAAGGTCCTACTCCCATGAGAAACCACATAATCCACTCATCCTATGAGTGCGTTTTCATCTACATAAACACTCATCAGCATTCATATTACATCCACCATATCATTTTAGAAAGTCGATAACTGACTTAAGTATCAAAATTTTTCGATCGGGCCAAATTTCGTCGTCATCTGTCCTCTTATTTGAAATTGTTATGTGCAGGACCCAAAGTTAAGTGAACAGAGATTGAAATTCGATGGACTATTCGACCCGAATTTATTCAAATTTAGATCTATGACGTATTAAATTATAATTTAATTATTTTAAAATTATTAATATTTATTAAATTTTAATTTTTTTTAAAAATTAATTATAATTATTTATTTTAAAATATATGATTAAAATCAAGAGAAAGAGTACCTCCATTAGTGAAGGGTGATTAAAAATAGACTGCATACAAGGACTGTGGTTTACAATAAAAATTATCAAATTAAAATTATATTTTAAATTAAAACCAATCATTTATGCTCGATAGAAAATAAACGGTCGGCATAAAAAAGGAGCCCCCAAATTTATAATTGGAGGGGCGAATTTTGTATGTTTTTTATGTTTTTTTTTTTAATATAATAACAGAGGTTGGCAAATCTCCAAAAATCTTTGTTGAGGATGGATGTGAGGACTCCCTGATAAAGTGAAGTGGAGCCTCTTTCTCGTGTTTTTTCATTGTTGGATCAAGTATTTAACAGCCATTATTTTATTTTTTCACTGTTGTATCAAGTATTTAACAGCCATTATTTTATTTTTTAAAAATAAAATAATAATTATATTTTTAATTAATTTTTCATAATATAAGTACTTTTTTATACTTTAGCTTTTTTTTTTTTTTGGGAAAAAGATGTATTCTATATTTTTTTTGTTAGTTTTACTCTGCCCGAAGAGCTCTCAGGGAATTTTCTGGTCCCGAATTTTACTCAAACCATTTGGTAAATAATGGACCTACAGAATAGGAAATGTAGTTCATCTCCCATCTCTAATTAGGATTTGGGGGAATATATTTTCTTAGAGAGATATATTACTAAGTATATCAATAATCTCTATCATTAAATAAAAATTTATTTGTAGATATTTTAAGATATAAAAAATTATATATAGTATTTTTAGAAAAAAAATTGTAATATTAATATTTATTGAATATTTAACTTTATAATAGAAAAAAAATAACTATCTAAATATTTTTTTTTAATTCTAAATATTATTCATTAAATTTTTTTATTAAATTAATGGGAAAGATATACAAAGTACATTTCCTCAGCCTCAAATATTTCGAGATCTTATTGGCATTCGAGATTTGCACTTTGGTTTCCATAAAACCACATACAGAGAAATCTTTGGAGGCAAGGAAATTTTTTACAGCCGTAGATTTAGGGGGGCTATTGAGCCTCTAACATTCCAACAGGCCGCACAAATCATTTGAGACCATTAGGTTAATTTCTTGATGGATTTGATGGGTATAAGGATTTTTCTACTAAAATATATATTAAAAAGTATGTCAAGGAAACCATTTAGTTACCGTTAAAAGATTATTATAAGATGTGAAATCTGTCTAATCATGATGCGTCTCAAGATCCGGGTTATGATAGGGATTAGGGAGCCACTCAATCTTTTATTGTGGATCGAATTGGAGTGGGTCCGATATTCATTACTATTAATCTAAAACTTGCGTATCACAAATAACGAACCAAAGGTCAAAATATTGGCGGGATTTAATCTCCGATTTATTATCAATCGCTCAAGTCAGAACTCTTTCTTAGGAAATAAAAAGATGTAAGGATGATATGAGATAATGTAGAGTTACACGTATGCGGGAATTTGAGTAGAAGATTGGGCTTCTATATGCGCCTGGTAGGGAGTGGCTTAGAGAGATGGAGGAATGGGTTTCAATGTAGTGCACTCTGGGGCACTCGATGGGGAGTGGCTCACTAGGGGGCGCTCGAAAGGGAGCGGCTTAGAAAGGAATGCACTCAATTGGAGTAGCTTTTTAGGGATACACTATATGAGTGGCTAACTAGAAGGTACTTGACAGTGAACGACTTTGAAAGGAAGGAAGGCACTCGATTGAAGTGGCTTAATAGGAATGCACTTGGTTAGTGGCTCACTAGAGGATGGAGAGAAAGGGCTATCAGAGGGAAAAAGAGCTTGGTTCTTTCTCTACTTTTGAATCCCACTCGAAGGTCGCTTTTGTTGGAGATCGACCCTTAATCCATTTGAGAGTTTTCCCTCCTCCTTGTGTTCTAGGGTTCTTTCTTCTTTCTCCTGCCACGGTGAGGAATATTGGTAACGTTTCCAAGAGAACACTTTGGCGCCAAAATTTATGACAAGTGTCTGATTAGGATTGGCCAATTTGTCCTGGCAACGACTGTGGCTGCCACGTCAACTGTCGCCTTGTGATGGTGGCGTGGCCACGAGTGGTCCCTCAGCACATTTGCTAGACTGTTGTAGCGACGGTTGTAGGTGGCACTTGTATACGCGTGCTTTGATCATTGCGTGCCTATGTTCTGACCGCTCTGTCGACTGTCTGGCTGAGAGACTTCCTGATTGGTTTGTCCGTCTGTGTTACCGGTTGGGTCGTTGATACTTATTCCCTTAGCCCATCGTTCTTTGGGCCCCCATTGTGGTTGCTGCAGCCGTTATCAGGCCTCGACAGAGTTGCGCTGAATCGGTCTCCTTCCTGGAGCTTAAGTCGTTGCTCGTTGGACCCTTTCCCTTTTTTGTGCGTTGATCGTTAGGCTCGGGACTAGATCGTTCCATTGTATTATTAGACACATCAAGTCATTTATTTTTATATAAGAGTGTTAATTTAGATGAATTGATGCGAAATTAGGTTATTAAAAGCATCTTAATAGTGATTAGAGGATACCTCTTGACACTTCTCTTGTATTAAACAATCAAACTCACATGTTTTGTGAATCATATTATCGATTATTATATTCTTCCTCTTGTCTCGTATATTCTTTTCATATTTAACTTTACTGATTAAGCATAAATGCAGGAATTAAGCCTTTTGTGACGATTAATCATCACGACATCCCACAAGAACTAGAGGAAAGATACGGCGGTTGGCTCAACCCACTAATACAGTAATCTCTCAAAAATTTTAAATTTATGTTTATCTCGGCATATCTCCAATTCATTAAATATAAGCATTGCCATTGTTCACATACTTGTCACCATATAATATTTTTCCTAATTTAGAAAATTTACCATTAACATTAGACTGAATGATATTTTTAAATTAGACTAACTGATGTAATTTGTGCAATTATTTATACTTTTTTTTATATGGCTAATCTTTTTTCCCATAAAAGCATGGTTTATTGTACAATTTTCATATATAGAAATTACAGAAAATCTTCTTTATTTCTCTCTTCATATTCTAATATGACATGATAGACAGTTTTATCAAATCTATTAGGATATGTATATGAATGCAATTTATATTTCCCATCATTACACCTTTGGCACCACTCTAGATTTCAGATCTAAAAACATTGTTCCATTTTCTTCAAAAACTTCTATTTCAGAATTTTCAGATTTTTTTTGTAGTGTTGTCATCTGTTCTGGCCCGCATCTCACCATTGTCGTCTTTTTGTTGCAACAATTATATAGAAAGAAGATGACTAAAGCACATTGTTTTAAACCAGTTGATGTTTGAAATGCATCATCGCGACTCTTGGGGCACTTTTGCCTACCAAACGTTGGAGCTCAGATCGACCCACTGCCATCGGCCACTGCCGTCGGCCACTGCCCACTTCCGGAGGCTGCTGCCCACCACCGCTGGAAGCTTTTTGATTAGTTTCAGCAACTTTCTCTTACAACTTATTTGACTCTAGCGACTCTTCAAATGAGGTTTTGACCAACCTAGTTTTTCATATTATTTCTCACCGTAACATTGGTTTAAGCATTATTTTTTTTATAATGTCTTCATTAAATGATATTGCTCACTCTATTGAAATTATTTAGACAACACCAATTATAATGTTTGGGTTCAAAAAATATTTGTTTTTCTGCCAAAACCAATAAAAATAGGCAATGATACACCAAAAGAGTTGGACAAACGTTTTGAAGAATGAGAAGGAAGTCACTTTAAGATATTTTTTCAATTTATTAACACCTTTGGTCATTCCATTCAAAGCCTACTTTCTAAGTTTTGAAATGTTGAAGTTGTTTAGGATTTTCTTGCCAATCAATATAATTGCTCTAGTGATGTTGTTCTTTATTTTTAATTAAAATCTAAACTTTATTAGATATGCCAAGAGATTGGCCAAACAATTGTTGCATTTTAGTCTTAGATTATTAGATTTTAGGATTAGCTTTCTTAAATCAATTCGGCATCTATAAATAATAAGTCTATTAAACTATTTGTGAAATATTGAGATCGTCATCAGTTTATTTATTTTACGAAAAATATCTGTGTTGATTTTGAGTACGTTAAAGTCTCTTTGCTTCATCAATTTTCTCTGCCTGTATTAAATGTCGCTTTTGCAGAAGTTATTTCTGAAAGATTCAATGAAAGACTCGTATTTACTTTATTGGTATAATCATAGCTATTATATCAATTAGTTCATCTGTTTAGGCCATAGCATCTTCTTTCTCTATGTCTTGTCACTTCATTGGGAAGTGTCGTTATTGTAAAGAAAAGAAAAATCATATATCTGATTATTTTAAGAAAAAAGGCAAATGAAATTAGAGATGCTCAAAATGGAAATGCACACATCTTCCATGAGCCCATGGTTTCCATCTCTATAAGTTTAGCAGATTCTCTCCCACCCTTTACACTCGTCTTTTACTGTATTTGATCTTGAGACAATTATCAATTAGGCTTAGTCCCATAATTTACTATACTATCCATCCTTTTAGGTATTGTTGTATCCTAAGTTCTCGATTGTCGTACGAATTATGGAGCTTTTAGATTCCTCATCGTCTGGAGGTGGTCGCGAACGGGCCCCGTCTTCATCTCTATTAATTTGAGGCTTGCACAATACAATTAACAAATAAGAAGTCAGAGGTTCGGTGGAATTTCTCCCACCGTGAATACCGCAAATACTCTGACACTCAAATCAGCAACCTTTCGCAATAAACAGGGAGGGAGGCGCACGCTTAGAGGCGCGCGGAAATATGCTGCAAATGCGTGGGGAGTGCGTGAATGCAGGTAGGTGAGTTTTAATGAGCGGGGGTTGTGAGGCCTGGCTTCCGTAATGTACCATAGAATGTGGCTAACTCTAGTTGCCTGAGAAGGCTGAGAGAATCGAATCTGGCGGATGGTTTTGAGCTTTCGTTGGTTTGTAGTAGAGCCAATGATCTAGGATCTAATTCTTCGATCCAAAAAATCTCCTTTCCTTGTAGAAGAGGAGGGATTTTATAGGCCCTCTAGTTGAGGGCTTTGGGCGTGAGAGTTCTCGTGAAGGAGCTCGTTGGCCGCTGACTGATGTCGACGATCGTCGGTGTGTCGGTTGTCGTTTTGTGGTGGCAAGTAGACCGCTAGGCACTGCCGGCCACGCTTGGTCTACCTTTTGCGTTGGGATTAGTCGGAGAGTTGCGCACAGCGGCGCCAGCCGCAGCTGACAACGCTGACTCTCTCCCCATTGGCCTCCTCCTTCTGCATCACCACTACCACCCGACATCCTCATTAATGGGCTACAGACGTTGTTCATTTGCTGCAGGTATGGGCCGTCATATAAGCCGCTCTGAAACGCAGGGTTGGACTCCTCGTTTAGGCCATTGCTCCATGGGTTGGGCTTCCCCTCCCTTTGGGCCTTTGTACTGGACCCAACATGTATATTTTTTTCTGATTTATTGACTTTGTCTACTACAATCATATAACTTCTAATTCTCTCTTAATGTCTCATAAGTCTTCTTAACTCCCGTCCCTCTTATATATATCGTGAATGATTCTCATATGTCTGTCGATCATGTTAGTGATGCATCCACCATCAACTTTTATATTTTAGATTTTTATCATGTTTTAAACTTATCTTTAAATATTGAATTTGTTGATCACCTTATCAAACATGGTATATCATGGATGATTTTTATATGTATGTTGATTATGCTAATAATGTATCCACTCTCAACTTTTATATTTTGAATTCTTACCATATTCTGAACTTGTCTTTATTGATCATCTTATTAAATATGCTATTAGCTTAATACTTTTTCTCAAAAGTTGTGATGTACAAGACCAAAAGATGGGCCAACTTATTAGGATTAGGTGTAAAGTTGGCTGCCCTTTTGAGCTTGCATATCTGCATCTTTTACATTCATATTTCATTTACTACTTGTTGTTGTTGTCTCTTTCAATCTCTGGCACAATTGAGTTGGTCACCCTTATTTAATTTGTGTTCGGTCATTAGCTTCTCATGGTTACTTTAGAAAGTTTATTTTTTTCTTTTTTAATTGTATGCCTTGTCAATTAGGCATATAAATAACTTATCTTTTAGTAAAAGCGAGTCTTTGGCTTTAACATCTTTTGATTTAGTTTATTATGATATTTTAGGTCCCATCCCTACTTCTACCAGACATGAGCCTTGTTAATTTGTTATTTTTGTCAATAATTCTATAAAATATATCTCTATATCCTTTCTAGACAAATTTCGATAAATAGGCACTGCGTCTTATCTATAATGTCCTTATAGTTTTAGAAAATGGTCTTAATAAACATAATTATCATCACATTGTTACTGCTATTCATACTCTTTTCCTCTTTACTTATATTTCAGAGTTCATTTGGGAATAAGTCGTTCTATTAATTGGGTTTCATCTCAATCTTTTCGAATTAATCTCTATACGAGCAACTCTAATAAAAGTACATAATTATTTTTTTCTAAAAGTTTTTAGTTGTACTTGTTTTGTGTTACTTTCTTCTCATAAGCATTCAAATTTGAATATTGCTCTTGTCTTTATTATTTTCTTAGTTATGATATTGAATGAAAATGCTACCGATACTATGATTCCATATTCAAACGTCTTCAATATTTTTAGAAATATTAAGTTTTGAAAACATACATTTTTAAATAACATCTCTCCACTTTATTTTGTCACATTGTTTTACTCTTAATTTTTTATTAATGCAACCATAAATCTTTTTTGAAACTTTTGGTTCGATACGATACAAGTCATGTAAGCACATCCAATGATGATTACATAACTATTTCTTATGAGTCAAGATCGTGCATTGATCATGTCATCATAGGCATGCCCCTGGAGTTTTCCACTACTCTAAATATTTATCACTCTAGTCGAGTAAGAACTCTTCTTACCTACATTTGTGATTATCATTATTTTGCTACATTTACATCTCTTCATGAGCTTTACAGTTATCGTAAAGTATATTTTTATCTTATCTGACAAGTTATTTTTGAAGAGTTTGATTTTTTCACAAGATTTATACTTGAAACCTCCTCGTAATATTGCAATTGAGATTCAATGAGTGTATAAAAGAAAATCAATTTTGATTGTTCCAAAGTACAACACAAAGTTTGCCTTGTGGCCAAAGGCTTGGTACAAGTGTATGATATTGATTGTGAAAAGACCTTCACTCATACTATTTGTATTATTTCTATTCGATCTTTTATGACCGTGGCCATTGCATGGCAATAGGTTTTGTTTCAAATGAATGTTAAAAATGTAGTTTTATATGGTGACTCAATTTAGAAACTATAGATGAAACCTCCTCTTAATTATCATCATTTTTAGACAAGTATATATTTTCAATGAGTATTATAAGGGTTTAAGCTGATTCCCTTTGTTTAGTTTGCCAATTTCAACTCTATTGTTTCATAAATTGGGATTGTCTTCAATCCTCGAGACTCTATCATATCGACTTAACATATTGATACTGGTAATACTATTTTGGTACTTTATATTCATGACATGATTATCACTAAAAATGATATTTTTGACATTTTTAAACTTAAAATTTTTTTTATGTTAGCACCTTAACATAAATGATATTGATTTTATTTGCTCCTTTTTTGGGCTTGAGGTATCTCATACCTTGGATGTCTACCATTTGAAACAAACAAAATGTGCCTCTGATAACCTTCTCGTATTGTCTCACCGATTGTAAAATAACTAATAATTCTCTTGAGACTAATGTTGAACTTTATACTATTAATGGCAAACCTTTTTTAGATGCTACCTTTTATTACCAATTGGTTGGAAGCCTTACATACATTTCTTTTACTAGACTTGATATTACTTATGATTTATTTTGTTAATCAATGTATATTGGCTCCACATTCTATTTACTATATAACTATTTTTCGTATTCTCCAACATGTTACTCCTTATTTTATAGGTTTTAATTTTTCTCTCACCATTTATTAGAGCTCCAAGCTTGCTCTAATACCCGTGTGACCCTCCTAATTGATGGTCCATTGTTTGTTTTCTCTACTTAGTGAGAAATTCTCTTATTTCTCGATGCAATAAGAAGCAAGTCGTTGTTGCTCGTTTTTGTATTGATACTGAGTATTGTGCTCTTTGCAATACTATCACTGAGTTTCTTTGACTTTTACATAATATGGGTATTCCTTAGTTGTGTGGTTCCTTTTTCTTATGGTAATTATATTATTATTCAGGTTATTCATAATGATATATTTTATGAATATATATAAGTTTAATTGTCATTTTGTACATCATTGTCTCAAAGATGACACACTTTGACCCTTTTCAATTACTTTTGTTAACCAATTGGCTGTCATCTTTACGAATGCCCACTCGTCTAATTGTCATTATGATTTAATTTTTAAACCCTAATTAAAAATTTTGACACCACTTTTAGTTTGCTGAGATGTTAGTATATATACTTGCATATAATATTGTTTTTGATAAGTAAAGCATGTAATATTATTTTTAATTTAAAATATTCCCCATTAATATTAAGTTGATTGGTTGGTATGTTTTAAACTAGACT
The DNA here is from genome assembly GCA_033239525.1 of Nepenthes gracilis. Lineage (NCBI taxonomy): Eukaryota > Viridiplantae > Streptophyta > Magnoliopsida > Caryophyllales > Nepenthaceae > Nepenthes > Nepenthes gracilis. The sequence continues at coordinate 2,926,665 of BSYO01000006.1, read as the reverse complement.
TATCATTATAATTTGTGTGGTTATTTATAACTTCCTTTGCAGTAAATTAATCTCATTCCCAGTAAAAAATAGTTAATTATATAGTTTACACATGCAAAACTTACACAATTTTTTTTTTTTTTATTTCTTTGGTTGTATTCTAATAGACATAACTATAAGTTGCTCCATTATCTTCTAAAAATCAGACGTTTTACTACAAAAATAGTCAATCACATGCGAAGCGATAAGGTATTCTGTTATCTTCTAAAATTCACACGTTCCACTACAAAATCAGTCAATTATATACAAAATACATACTTCACATTGTAAGATCCCGTATTCTACAATATAAAAACCGTCTAGTGTTGGGCCCCCTTGCTTCTTGATCAAATATTTATATTGAAATTGAAATTTATTTTCTTTTTCTTTTTTTTTTTCAAATTGACAGGGAAGATTTTGTTGAGTTGGCCAAAACATGTTTTGAGAGCTTCGGGGAGAGAGTAAAGCACTGGACTACAATCAATGAGCCAAATTTATTCGCAGAAATGGCCTATCTTCGAGGATGGTATCCTCCAGCTCGCTGCTCTCCGCCTTTCGGCGACTGCGCCGCCGGTGATTCTGATTCAGAGCCTCTCATTGCCGTCCACAACATGCTGTTATCTCATGCAAAGGCTGCCAGGCTATACCGTCATCAATTTCAGGTTAGCTTAAGAGCCAAAGTTTGATTGATTTTGTCTGCGTTTGACTGCTATGCATTGGAATAAAATATCTGATTGTTAGAGAATATATATATATATATATATATATATTATATTTAAGTATATAATATTACAAAATCAAAATATTTTATAAAAATCATTTATGAAGTTTTCATCAATTATAGTAAATTTATATAAAATAGATATTATAATATTATATTTTTAAGTAAGGGATGTAAGTCTAAAATATTTTATAAATTTTATTTAAAATACGGATATTATACGTTATAATAATTTAATAAGAGATAAAGGGATGTAAGTTTAAAAACTATTTTTTTTGATATAATAATTTAATAAAAGATAAAAGGCATATAAAACTTTTTTTTTGGTATATTATTTAATGTTCAAGTCAATAGTCTTTTTTAGAGAAATTGAAAGACGTTGAAAAAAAGAAAAAATGGAATGAGTGTGAAATTAGATAAATTAAGAAGGTTGTGCTCCGATGCTTTGATTGTACTCACAATAGACGATTATTTGCCAAAAAATGCGATGTCCCTCACCTTGATTGGGATCTGCATTAATAGTATAGATGCTAATCAGTCTCTTTATTCAATTTTAGCATGACTTTTATTCGAAACGTTACGTTGTATTAAATTTTAATTATTACGTTGATTCTGTAACCATTATTTATATTGATTTTATAATCGTTTAATAGTAAATATTAATATTTATTTGACAACTATTGCTTATCTATTTATCTGGGAATAGGGTTTGTGTCTGGACAATTAGCTTCGATTTATGTCAGGACGAAACATTCTTATTTGGCTTATATCCAACATTCTCAATATTTTTATAGTTATTTTTTATATAAGTTTTGTATTGGCTATTTTGTATATATGGATAAAATAATTACGAGCTGAATTACATAAATCCTATCATCTATTCTAACATGGTATGATAACAACCCTTTACTTTCGGGGTTTCTTTCCTGCATCATCGTCGGCGTCTTCCTCTATTTCCGACGACGACGACGATTGAAAGATCAACTTCCTCTATTTTCGGCATCTTCCTCAACTTCTCGCAATTCTTCAGTATGTCATAGTCAGCGTCTTCCTCAAAATCCAGCATTGGCGTCTCTGACCTCACACGATTTGTGTCCACCTGCTAGATTTCATCTGCCGCATCAATCTCCCGCCTCATACTTGTTCACTTGCCTGGATTCGTGCGCCACATCCATCTCCAGCCTTAGATTAGTGTTTGCTGCTCTTCCAAAGGGCACTGGCTTTGTCATTTTCCCGAGTCGACCAGATCTGTGTCTATCGCCGGTGTTCGATCTGTGACTATTTGCTCCAGATCCGTCTTCCGCACCAATCGTCGGCGCCACTGAGAAGAATTTTCCCGGCCCAACAAACTTTCGTCGGCGGCTCTGCGCATCATCCCCTGGTGAAGATGAAGCAGAAGACGAAGCAAACAAACGCGGCGTTCCAAGACTGCTGTCACCAGTAAAACGCAGCACTTCACCAGTGACATTGCCTAATGCCCAAAACAGAGTGTTTGCTTTATGAAGACCTTTAACGGTGAGTTTTGGATCTTCCGCCCACGGATCAGTCTGGCCCAATAATATTGAATAGTGCGGCCCGTACTGCACACTATTCTCAGTCCTCTTTTCGGCCCATCCGCTCACACATATTTTTGCCCCTTTTTTTGATATATTTCTGGTATCTCAGTTCTCATGCTTCTTGTATATCTCAACCCCTTTTCGGCCCCCCCTTTTTTTTTGATATATCTCAACCCATTTAAACTATTCTCAATGATTCCAACTAGAATCGTTGGGCTCATTGTATATGCAATTTTCTCACGAAAATTGTGGCGATTTGTTATCGGAGAACAAGATCCCCAGCAATGAGAGGCTTTTGACTCGGTTTTTGCTGACAATGTTGAAGATTGGGTTAATATTAAACATATAATTATGATATTGTACACTAATGCATTTGTTTTATCTATTAACATACTATTTGATTGATTTAAAGTTGTCAAATATGTATGAAACTTTTAACCACAATGCTATTTATCTACGGAATTTTCTCATCAATATCATATCATACATGAACTTTATAATGGAAGTCAAGAATCTAATCAATCAATAAGTAATTTTTATTTCCAAATGTGTTATTTGTGAGATAACCGACTTCTATTGAACGACAATGAAAGTCTCCAACAGAGTTTAAGAAATATAGAATTTATTGGGATGGACTTCACCTAACTCAATCTCTTATGGCTCTTTGTGTTGAGTTTAAATCTATCAAGGCCTCCTTGCAAAATAGGTATTGTCATGCTTCACTCAACAGTGCTGTTATTGAACTTATTTTTTAAAAGACCCTTTAAACCAAGAAATTTCAATATATGATGATAGTTATTGCTATTTCTTGGCAAACTTCTCATTCAAATTTTTTGCACCAAAACTTTGAATCAAATAATCAACAATTATATGATCCAAATATATATTGATATTATCACGTAAAAAGTAATTTAAAATACAATTGTCCTAAGAATAAAAGTGTCTATTTGAATTGGAACACCATTTCACTTCAAACAGTGGCCATCATCGAAATTGAATCAACCAAATTAAACTCTACTATTCCATCTTCTACTCTCTCCACTAAGGATTTTGTGGCAATTATTAACTAAGTTTTATCTCGTATAGGTTCTATCTCTACACATACTTTGTTTGCCACTCTAACAAACTCCTTTTGGATTATTGATTTTACATTTTATAATAACACGCCTTTTGACCAAAACTAATTTACCAATAAAGTTGATGTCTTTAATGCATAAAAAATACATACAATGAATGGATCCCATATGCATATTATTCATATGGTTCCATTTTTGCACTTTCACTTTCTATTTCAAATGTTTATCTTTTGCCTTCATTCTATTACTACTATTTGTAGGATTGTTATGTGATATCGGTTTAAAATGTCACTTTTTTTTCTTATGATTGTAATAAACAGGATCTATGTGCAAGTCAAATAGTTGGGCAAATTAGATGTTTATTTGAGCTCAATATACTTGATATTTCATTTCATCTTTCCAGCATCGTTACTCTGTACTCCAAAGCAGTCAATTTTAGTATATTGTGGCATTATTATCTTGATCATATGTCAAATTTAAAAGTTTAATTATTAGCATATACTCTTAGTGATAAATTTTTTAATTGTATGGCTTGTCAACTTGATAAATACAAGGTTTGACCATTCAATTCTAGAATTTATTTCTCATGCTACTTTTAATTTTAATTGTTCTCACATTTTGGGTTCTGCAACTATACCTACTAAGGGGGAATCAAAATATTTCACCACGTTTATTGATAATTTCTTTTGTTATATATGAATATATCTTTTATATTATTAATTTAAAATATCCAAAATATATTAAAAATTCTATAATATGATAAATACTAAATTTTTAGAACAAATCAAAATTCTTAAATTCAATAATGTTAAGGAATGTTATTAGTCATTATTTTTGAAAACCATTAAATTATATGACACCATACACCAAAAATATTGCCCAAACACGTCTCAACAAAATGGTCATGTTGAGCAAGAGCTTGGTCATATTCATAATAGTGTCTTATCCCTTATTAGCTTAGATTCTCTACTAGAAGAATTTTAAGGAAAAATTGTCCTCAATATAACTTATACCATTAAATGTCTTCCATGCTTAGTTATTCAGAATCAAATCCTATAGGAGCGTTTCTTTGATATACCATCTTACTATAATATTTTTCATTTCTTTGGATGTGCTTACTTTGTTCTCCTTTTATATCATGAAACAAGAATTCCAAGTTTGTCTATGTTTCTTTCTTAAATATAATATTGAACATAAATGATATCAATGTTTGGACCAAATCTCCAATAAATTTTGTATCTCCCATCATGACTTCTTCTAAGAGTATAAAATATTTGTTAACTTATCTCCTCTCTCTCACACCTGTAACATACTTCAAAAATTTTACTGATTCATTATCATATTTACTTCTTGGTCGCATTTCTACTATCACGATCTTTGACATTTCTATTCCAACTCCTACAAGTGATCCTCCTATGCTTGATTAGAATATAGTTTATCCATCCATGCATCCACCGACTCATCCCTTAGCTAATTTTCCTATTTGCCATTCTACTTGTGTACATGAGCTCCCTTTTACTTACGTAATTTCTATTGTTTTATTATGCTTGCTACATTATATCAACCTATTTATCTTTAGAGAAGCCAAATCTGACAATTCTTGACAGTAAGCATTGACCAATGAAAGTTCTCACTCTTAAAAAGAACTACATATGGGATTTAGTTGACTGACCACTAGAAAAATTAGTGATTATAAACAAGTGAATTTATAGGATTAAAATTAAGTATGATAGCTCAATGAAATGTTATAAAGTTTGTCTTTTTACTTGGGGCTTTACTCAAGAGTATGAGATTGATTATTATGACACTTTTGCTCTTATAGCCCTTCTCATGCCTGTTTGTTCCTTGATTACGGTCGCTAATATTTGTTAATAGGTACTTTTTTAGATAAATGTTAAGAATATCTTCCTTCACATTGGCTTAACTATGGAAGTCTATATATAACCCCTATTTAGATATTATTATCCTCTAAATGAATTTCGTCATCTTCGTCAAATATTATATGGCCTTACATAAGCATCTAGAGCTTAGTTTGCTAAATTTATTTCCACTATTGCTAAATTAGGTTTCACATCAATTATTCATGATTCCGTTCTTTTCACTTGTACAACACTATTTGGCATTGTTTTTATTTTAGGTTATATTGATGATATGATTATTACTGACGATAATTGTAATAGAATTCATAATGCCAAAACTTTTCTACACCAACAATTTGAGATGAAAGATCTTAATAATCTTAGTTACTTTATTTGTTTTAAAGTAACCTCATATTTTGATGAATACTATATAATATTGTGACTTGGTTACTTTCTTCAAGAACTTGCTTCTTTTCCTTTTCAAACCCCATCCATAGCCTCATATTTGCCGGCTGAGTCCGTGGCTAGTTTTGGTCACTTTGATCTTTTTGAAGTAAAGTACTCCTCAAATCTATTCATTTGCATTGTAATTATTGATAATAAGATTGTTCCTGCTCCATTATAATTAAATGTTAAACTTATTTTGTTTGACGATTTTCCTTTACTAGATGCAACACATAATTACTAACTAGTAAGCAGGCTTGTTTGTCAAATGGTTAATCATCCGGATATTACTTATACAGTTCATCTTGTTAGCCAATTTATGGCTACACTATAATCTTCTTACCGTGTTACAATGATCCATATCCTTCAATATATTAAAGGAACCTTAGTATATAGCCTTTAATTCTCAACTAATTCACCTATTCACTTATATGTTTTTTTTTTTTTCATGCAGATTAGGTAGATGATCCTACTAATTGATGATCTACCACTAGATATTATTTCTTATTGGGAACATCTATTATTTTATGGTGGAGTAACAATATGTTGTAGCATGTTCAAGGACGAAAGTGGAATATCATGCACTGCCAATACAATTGCCAAACTTTGTTGGTTACGTTAGCTATTGGAAGATATGGATATTACATATCCTAATGTATTTATCTTATATTATGATAATTAAAATGTTATACAAACTACTTACAATAATACATTTTATGAGTGTACCAAACATATTGAAAATGACCGTTGTTTTATTAATTAACATATTTGACAAGGCAGTATACATCTTTGTTATATATCATTGGCTAAACAACCTGTTGATATCTTCACCATGTCTTATGCAACAAAATACTTTTATGATCTAATTTCTAAACTCAATATAATCTCTACCTTACCTATTTGAATTTGAGGAGGATGTTAATGATAGTAAATTTATATAAAATAGAATTTATAGTATTTTATAATATTATGTTTCAAAATACATAATATTATAAAATTAGAATATTCTATAAATATTTTATATATTTTTATAATTATTTTTTTTTTCATATGAATTTTGTATCAGTTACTTTATAAAGTGACCTATCATTATAAAATAAATACAAATCTAATTATATAAATCCCCTCATTTATCTTCCATTCTAACCATTTTCAATCATTTTATACCAAAATAGTAATTTAAACTGTAATTTTGTCCAAGTATCTATTAAGTTACTTTTTATATCAGCATCAAATCTCATAACAGTTTACCAAATAGTTCAAAGCTAAACAATAATTTCTGCCCACATCACTTTTACTATTCATCACTGCAAATCCAATCATAAAGTCAGAGATGCCGTTTCTCTATGTTTCTTTATTGTTTTTCATTTTTGAGAAACAATATATATGATGTTTTGGTAGTACTAAATATTTGGTTTATGTCACACTATTGAATTTCTAATTCATATTTCTTGTTCAAAAATCTCGGGATGCAGCCAAAACAACAAGGGCTTATAGGAATAGTGGTGAATGCTTTTATGTATGAACCTTACAGAGAGAATGCATTTGATCGGCAAGCTGCAAGCTGGGGACTTGCATTCAACGTAGCCTGGTACGTCCCCTCTTCCGTATTGCCTTTCTCCCCAAAACTCTGACAAGAAAAGGAATGATAAGTTGGAAATCTTCCTAATTGCCACCATGATTGATGTATATTTGGCAATGATGTTGGTTGAAATGAAGTATTGATGCAGATTATTAGTATGAGTTGGTTGAAATGGAGAACTAAATTAAACGCATTTATAATCTAAATATATCTATAAAATTGAACAAAGCTTTCATGAGGTAGTTATTACACATGCTATATTCGATGAATTCTAATGTTTGTGCATTCAAGTATATATAAAATGTAAACTGTGCAATGTTAAGAAATGTTAAGATTGATGCATAAGTGAGTTGCACAAAAGATAAAATAAAAAACATGATGGTATCTAAAACCATCTAGAAGTAATACTTATAGAAAATAAGACGTTATAACAATATATAAGGTGACTCAACATTTAAAATATAAATCAAAATAAAACATGTGAAGAAATATAAGTTGATTACAATTAAAAGAAATAAAAGTCAGACAAATAAAAATCTGAGGTGATGTAATAAAAAAATTTAAAATTACTCATATTACTCATAGCGTAAATAATAGAAAATTACATGGAACGGTAAAAGTAAATTTATATTGTGCTAAAGACTTCATTATTATTATGTTTGTGGCATCCTTCTTGTCTTGTAGCTGTTCCATAGCAATTGGAAAATGCTTTGAAAATGTGCTTTAAGTTCTACGTTTGTTTGTGGTGTGGATGCAGGATCATAGATCCTCTCATATATGGGTATTACCCGAAAGAAATGCGGCAATATCACGGGAAAGAACTGCCTAATTTCAGCCCAGAAGAAACAGAGCTGGTAAAAGGAAGCCTTGACTTCATTGGTATTAACCATTACTCAACTTTGTACGCCATGGACTGCCTCCACTCCCCTTGCAGCTTCGGCTGTGACTGCCCTATCAGAGGCTATGTCAACTTTACTGCAGAGCGAGATGGGATACCTATTGGAGACCCGGTAAGGTCTTTAGCTCTTGATATTAAACAATACTACTACCAACATACTTTTTGTATCATATATTTGAACATAAAAAGATAAACCTTTGAAAAGTTAGTATTGGGTTCGGAACCCTCACTCCTTTGTGAAGTATACATCGACCCGCTCGGGTTGCTGCGGTTGGCAATAGCAACTTTGGACATTGTGGTTGGTGTAGTTGGTGATTATTTCAACGGATTTGTCTCTTCAAAAATCTTAAAAATAGACATGATAGTAGGAATGTGAAGAAATATCAATTGTTCAAGAAATAAATACCATTTTACCCTATCCTTTATAGAAGCTACATTAGTGGTTGGCTTTTTGGGAGAATGAAAAACACAAGAAAAGATAATAGAGAAAGAAACTCATAAATATCATATCATCTTAGCAATTGTTTGTTATTATAAATAATCAATAATCATTAGATAATATTATTTTTGTTGAAGGTTAAAGGTTTGATTTCGTTAGTGTAAAATACTATTAAACAAAATTTAATTGTATCTTTAAAATGATTCACATGAATTTATTTATATTTGTAAAAGACAAAAAATGTGTTAAAAAAAAGTAACTTTGTTATACATTTTAAAGCCTCACCTTTAAGACATTATTTAATTCATTGGGCATAGTTTTCAAAAACTCCAAATTTCCCAATAGATTCTATGGTCACATGTTCTATTTTTGTTATTGTGTTCCTAGACTTTTTTGGTATGCAGTCTTTTCAAGTGAGATCATGCACCCATATTTTGATCTAAACCCATGATGTGTGAGTGGAGATTTTTTTCAAAAGAAAATGTAAAAATAACAAGAAAAACAAATTAAAGAAATGGGTGGAATTGGATGGCCAGATTATTCAAACCTACCCTTTGTACAGAGTGGTTCTTTTGCTTGTGGCCGTGACATTTATATCATGATAAAATAATCTCATTATTGTACTAAAATTCATTAAAAAATTTAAGGTCTGTACCAAAAGTTATTGCCTGAAAGCTCATCTAACATGTAAGATTGTCCTCAACTGTCCAAATTTCATTGAGACTCATGGCAGTGTCATCTGGAATAGTTTTTTTTCCTTTGTCAAACATCCTGCCTTTAATCTCTCTCTCATCTTCAGTGGTGATGCTGACATAAATATGTGACATTTTTCTTGAATCTGAGCAGACAGGGATGCCAAGGTTCTTTGTAGTACCACGAGGAATGGAGAAGATTGTAGACTATATTAAGAGAAGATACCCTAACTTGCCTATTTTTGTTTCTGAAAATGGTGAGTAGACGGCATAGGCATAAGATTTTCATGCATTTACTTTTCACAGGGCTATAGTTTCTATTCTTATATATTATATAAACATGTCATATTGGAGATTATAGTGATATGATATTTGAGAGTTTATCAATCAAGTTGAATTAGTTATTTTAGTAACTTATTTTAGTAACTTGTAAAGATAAAATAAAGAAAAACTGACTGAGGTAGAAATCAAAAGATGAAAGGAAAAATCAAGCTTGATTGCCTAAAACAAATGAAATAAAGGAATTCTTAGTTGTTTTAAAAAGATTGATAGAGACCTATTAATATTACATTTTATTTGGTGCCCGGGTGGAGTCAAATTTATTAAAAATAAATAATTAAACTCACTCCCTTAAATTTTGCTTTCTTCCTTGTAACTGAGGTTCTAAAAGAAAAGTTGCATGAGTAAAGTCCATTTAAACTCTTCTTGCTAAATCCGACTATGGACTTGCCTTTTTCTAGCATTTTCTTTATGTTGGTTCAACAATTGCAAATTCTAAAAATATTTAAATACTGTTGGAAGAATTAGGTTAAGTGCTTTTGGCTGAATATGTCTATATGGCCCCCTTTTGGTACTTTTCTCAGTATGTTGGTTTAACTACTGCTCATATTGAAAATTTTTCAATTCCATCAGAAAGATTCGGTTAGAGACTTCTACATGAATCTAACTTTGAATATGCCCTTTTGGTAGCTTTTTTTTATGTTTGTTTAACTACTACTTATATTGAAAATTTTTCAATACTGTTGGAAAAATTAGGTTAAGCTTTTCTGGCTGAATCCAACTCTAAATCTGCCCTTTTGCAAGCTTTATTATCCTTTTGGTTTAACTACTACTTATATTTAAAATTTTTAATATTGTCAATCTACTCTTTATAGATGCCTTTTTTAGACAGTAGAGGAAGATGGTAAATAAAACTGAAAAAAAAAAATCTTATTTGGTTTAGTAATGAAATGAATAGCTTGTCTGAACATATAATCTTGCCACTGTCTCAATAATTTTCAGGGTATTCATCGCCGGAGCAACAAGATGAGCTGCAAGATTTCAAGACAATCAAATTTCATGAAGCCTATCTTGCAGCTTTAGCCAGAGCAATAAGGTGAGCATTTCATTCTCCTCAAGTGCCTTACAAAGCTTAGAATTTAGTGTTTGATTCAGAAAGCATGTGTTAATGTGAAGCTAAGTGCTACAACTTTTTATTAAAGGATGTCTGGTGTACAAGTCTTTCTCACGTTTAGGTCTAATAAATGCACAGCCTGATACCAATATTATGATAATTTGTTGCCGTAGTTTGAACTACTAACCTTTATAATACAATATAGCAATTGCACCGATGTTTACTCTAAGAAGCGGTCTAGTACACAAGGCTCTTAGGAGATTGTGTTAGGATTTTGAAATCTTAATCATCAAAACAAGAACAAGCACCACAAAATAAGAATTTTTACATAAAAATAAAAAACCATAAAACGGAAGTCTATTTAAAATTTTTTGAAAGAGAAAATTGCAAGAAACTCTCTTACACTTCTATCCAAAAAAACCTTATTATATGATTCTCTCAAATGCTTAATTACAGCTATTTTTTGTGCTTAATTTCAGGAATGTATACAAACTTATAGAAGGCACTTCATTTACAAATGTTTAAATTCATAAATTTATTTTTTACGATAATATAAAACTTTTCTAACAAAAATCTAATCCGTAAGATTCAAAGAATCATCCAATAGACATATATATATATATATATATATATGTGTGTGTGTGTGTGTGGTCTTACTGCTGACATTGCAAAATGTAATTTTCATGACTTTTAAACTTGTATTTTTTTATTTATTTGGGCTCGTGACTTTCTTGTCACTATAAAAGTCTTACCATTGAACCAAATCTCATCCCAAGGGACAGTCCAATACACAAGGTTTTATAAAGTCTGATATATCTGCAGCCATGTCCCTAACAATATAAATAGAATATTTTTGTAGTTTTAAACTCTATTGTGACTTTGAATTTATAATAGATCAGTCTCATCAATGCATTCTCATCAATGCACCATGACATATCTTTTAATAAAAAACAATGGAATTAACATTAATGCGTATGATTCTTTGACAGAAATGGAGCTAATGTAAGAGGGTATTTTATATGGAGCTTGATGGACAGCTTTGAATGGATTTTGGCTATGGCGTCAGATTTGGGCTCTTTTATGTTGATCGGCAAACCCTAAATCGGATTCCCAAGCTGTCTGCCAGATGGTATTCAAACTTTCTTACCAACAAAAGCACCTATCAAGAAGAGATGATGGAAATTCGGTCCTTTCCAACAAATACACCCTCACAAACTTTCCAACAACAGAATTTCAGATAATCTCAATGGCAAGAGCCGAGCTAATTATGAAACCGCGATTGAAAAGCGCTTCTGCCGATCCTTTCAAATAAAGTAAATCATCCCTACAGGAGCTATTCGGGATCGAACAAGCACTTGTTCTGTATATAACGAATTTAGGGTCTTTATTATTTTAAGAGACAGATTATTTAATCCGTTTAAGTATAATTGTTCGATTAATATTAAATAGTTGACATTTTTTTTATAAAAAAATTAATTGGCTCTTCCTTTTTTAAATAAAAATAATATAATTATTTATTTAATACAAAATAATTATAATTAAAAAAAATTATATATATATTTCTTTTAGAGATATAGACGTTCCAATTATCACATATGACCCTCTATATTGCTTTGTACCAAAGACTTGTGAATGTCCATGCTAATTTTTTACCTATTTATAATTAACTTTTTAGTTTTTAATTTCTCATTTTTTATTTTTTTTAAAAAATTAATCACATGTGTAAAGTTAATGATAATGAGTTATAAATGAGTGTAGAACGTTAATATTTGTCTATATATATATATATTATTTATTTATTTATTTATGATAGTCTAAATCTAATTGGAAAGAAAATTATTTTAAAAATATATTATTGTCTCTTTTAAAATATATTTAAGTAAATGGCATCTACGCATTGTATATTATTATATAAATTTATTAATATATATAGATAAATTATCATAAAAAATATTCAGAAAAATCTAAAAAATAATTATTGAATATCCTCCTATTGCTATTAAAAAGTACTGGTATGCAAGTCTAGTTGAAAGTCCCTAATATCATATCAAATGGGTGTTTATTTCCCATTTTAAAATCTTACCATTAAAAAAATCAATAATTTAAAAGATTTATTAAATATATTTTCTGAAGTGGATTTTTAATAATATACATTTGGGATTTGAATAGTTATCTGATAAGTCAGATCAAACCTTTAAATTTTTTAATTTAGATCTTTTATACTACAACAGTTAATAAAATATCAAAAGATATGAGATTTGCTTCTCTATATATCTTTTAATACTCAAATTAAAAAATTTTTTATAAAAATAAAAAATAACAAAGAATTGAAGATAAAAGAATGTGAGTGAATATTCGAATCGGATGGCTTAGTTTCATGATTATTAAAGGACATAAGTATATTGGCTAATACTTTATCCAGGTATTTTTCCTTTCGGATAAGGATCCCTTTCACTGAAGAAATAATGCACCTTTATAATATTGCTGCCAATCAATACATCCTTTTAAAACTGATATGAATGTATATTAATTAAGGTGTCACGCTGATTAAAATTTGAATGAGACAACCATTATATAAGCTTGTAACACATATACCTCTTATTAAATGACACAAGTCTAAGTTTAATGTATGCCATTTAATGGTTGTGATATCTTGTTTAATGTGACAATTTATCCCTTAATTTATATAATTATTTATCAAAATTTGATATATAGTTTTATTTTTTGTCAGGGCTTTTGGTGCCTCAACCTTTTGTAATTTTTAATAATCTGGCTATTTAGATATTCAACGGATTAGGTATCCGAGTAGATTTTGGATCACCGTCCGTTCAAAGTCTTACAACTCAATAATTTTCAATCAATCGAGGACAAATTTTATAATTGTTTTGAATAAAATTATTATATATATATATTTTTAAATATTTTTAATCTTCATAGGGCATTCCACTGATATCTATTGTTAAAAAAATGAATACTTATAAATTTCATGATAAAATTCCTTCTTAGGGAAATTGATTAATGTGGGGAGGAGTTAACACCTGCACCTCAAGAATAAGAAATGTTGGTTGCCAAAGGTTGATTTGCAACTTAGCCAAGAGAAAATAAAAAAGTATACTAGAAACATCACATCAATTAAATTATTCAATCAAGTATTAAATAATACATATATAATAATTATCCAACTTCGCATAATATATATATTTATTTAGTGGGGCCTATCAAATATTATAATTTTATATAATTTAATTTAAAAATATATTTTAGTCATAATAAAAAATTTATTATTTTAACTAATCTCAACTTTGATAGAATGATTTCCACCTACTCTTTAAAATAATAAAATACATGGCCAAACCAACACATAATTGTTGGCTTAAAAAAGGATTTTTTTTTTTCTCACTTATAGAAGATGAATTTGCACGAGTCCGATGAAAATAGGGTTGAATGGCCGGTTGTGTGTGATCAACTAGAACTTTTATAATGTATAATTAAAATATATAAGTATTATGTATAAAAAGATTAAAATTTGATCCGATTAATATTGTCTCAAATATGACAACAAACCAGTCTATGTTTTTAAAATACTATATATTTATAATTTTTTTAAAATTAAAATAATTGAATGTAAAAATGTTCATAAATCGATTGGTATATATATTAAAACAGTTAAAATATAAATTGAGTGAATGTCCATAATGAGTCAACAAAGCCCGACTCGAAGACAATTGGTGTCTTCCTTAACCACCATTTGGTAAGTGATTACATTTTGGTAAGCAGTTTCTCGACCATTCCCACTATATATGCGATATCATGGCAGAGTCAGTTGATAATTTGTTAAAATTGATATTCTTATTGTGATTAAGAGTTTATTTTTTAAGGAGAAATGTAATAATTTTATCATGATTCCACAAAGCACGCAAATTTGCTTTAATTTATTATATTTTATGAAATTATAATCCTCTAAATAATCTTTCATGTATCACTTTCGGTATAATTTATATATGATTTTTTTCCGGATAACACCTTCTCCACCTCTTCAAGATTCATGAATTCAGTAGGTTGCAAAAGAGGAGAAAGGTGGACTGGTAGTTTCACGTCGATTTACACAACCCCCCCCCCCAATAAACTAGTTGTATCATTTCTCTCACTAAAATGCAACCCAGAGAGAGAGAGAGAGAGAGAGAGAGAGTTGACGAGAAGACAGAGGAAGCAGCAACGGCCATGAGTGTGGTGGTGGATGCGGTGGTGATGGCGGTGATAGGATTGTGGGGAATACGTCTCCGCCCTTTGCTAATGAGATATGCAGCCGAGATGGCGGAGGTCATAGGTGGTGCGCTTGTTCGGCTACTCATCGGCAGGCCTTCTTTGGTTCTCTCCGCCTATCTCCCTTATTCTTTTTCTTTCTTCTATTAATCTCCAACCTCACTTGGTGGATTCGTCAGTACGAATGAATAAATATTATATCAATTTAAAAAATTTTCATGGCATCCAAAAAATATCTCTAAGAAAGAATAGATAGATTCGTTTATATTAACAGACTTATATAAAAATAGATAAATAAATGAGTATGACATTACTTAATTGTGTCTGAAATGGTTGCCACACATTTCTGGACAAATATGTAAATAGTCGTTGTAGCATTATTGGTTATTATTAGACTATTTTTTTTTCTTTTTTTCTTTTTTTGTTTAATATTGTCATTTATCATAATATTATAGCATTTCGTTACATTTCCCATATGATAACAAAGTTGAATAATGTATACACCGAACAAAAAGAATTTCTAGAAATGCTAACATTATTCCAATGATGTTTGTTTATTATGGGTAGGGACACTATTACTGATATAATATCATCTTTATTAAATGCTAACATCAATCAAAAAGGACCAGTTCAAATAATATCTACTAACATTACATAAAATATTGTCAAAATACTTCAACGAGAAGGTTTTATCGAAAATGCGAAAACATATAAAAAAGATTTGGATTTTATCTCTAAGATATAAAAGGAATAGGAAATGATCAAATCGAAAAATTTTACATTTAAACTGGATCAATTGACCTGATCTGTGAATCTATTCTAATTATCAATGAATTTCTAAAATTTTAGATAGAATGGAAATTGTAATTATTTCTACTTCTTGAAATATAATGATAGATTGAGCAGTTTAACTCGAAAGAATTGGCAAAGAAATTTTATATTATAGATGCTTAGTATAAGGCCGCTATTGAGGTAAAAAAAAAAAGACAAAATTGCTTAGACAATCGAATCATTAGAAAAAAATTGAAAATAGCGAAAGAGAATCCGAGGTGGACTTTGAGAAAATTAAAAAGATAATAGTTAGATAAATAAGATGGTCGATTATAATAATAGCTAAAACTAAAAAATATGATAGAATTAGAGAAGGAGACAGAAATATATGAGGAAGGTAAAAACTTAAGTTATATAATGAGATGAATTTATTATATTATTTTGTGATACTTTTTGAATAATTATAAAATAATATACTTTGTGATCATATATCATAATAACTAAACAAATCCATGGTATGTTTTAAGAATTACTATATATCTTTTAAAAATTAATAATATGGTAAAGTAATATGGTATTTTTTAGCATGTTATACAATTTGGCTTGATCAATGAGTCAATTATCAAAAATACTTTAACCATTTTAGATTAAAGTAATTTTATTCTCGTACTTATTTTGAGTTTATTTTATTTTATAATCATAAAATTCAATAAATTTTTGCCTATGGAATTTTTATTTTATGATGATTTATCAAATTATCACACATTAGAGATAACTGATATTTTAAAATTAATGATTAGCATACTTAATTTCTGATAATAAATTATTTCAAATAAAATTTAACACTATGTCTAAGTAAAATGATGCCCAACTTATATCCTATTTAACCTTGAAAAATCTCAACAATAATTAAATTATATTTTAAAATAAATTTTATTTAAATTAAATATTGATTGGTCTAAAAAGAATCAAGCCAGCTAAAATTCAAGGCACAGAATAATAAGAGACCCAAATAACGACGATCTAATAAAATACAACTCTAAACCCATGAGGCAAATGACACAACAGCAAAATTAAGAGACACAATTCAAATCGTCAAGTATTAAATAATTATAATGGAATACTAAATGAACTATTTCAACGGACAGTTGCGATGATCCTAACAGTTGAAAGTTAGGCAATCCAATCATTGCATGAAGGCGGCTGTTACACAAATAAGTAGTGTCCCTCACTACTAAAGAGACACCACATCCACACATTAATTTAGAAATCCACAAACCAAATGGTACCTCTCACTATAAATATAATTTTTTTCCGTAGAAAAAGGGGACAGAGGAGAGAAAGAAACTATGCCTAACTATAATAAAGTAAAGTAAAACGACCATTTACCATCCGGGTGCTCAATTCCAAAGTTAGATATTCCACCAACCGAGTGTATTAATCAAAACCACTACACTAGTTGAAGTGTATCAAACGGAATATCATTCTTCAAATAAACGCTTATCCCCATTCACTTTATATTTTCACACTTATTTTTTCACATCTTTTTTATCCGATTAGAAAAATTTCTAATTTGAGCGTAGAAAAATATACCAGAGAATAAATACCGTTTGCTTCTTATTTTTTATTTGTCTTATTGTGGAATACAATACCAGATTCCGAGTTATAAAAATTAAATATTTTTCTATTCAAACACTTTTACATGATAATACGATTTTCTAATTAAAATAATAAATTAAATTCTTAAGACACATTACATATAAAATAAAATTAACTCGACTTAAATAAAATTAATAGTTTCTAATTTGGTAATATGCCTTATCTATTGGTCTATATTGGCCTAGTTGAATGGTCATACAATCAAAATTTATTTCAAATTAATAGAATGAGGGCAGATATTCATATTTTTTAAAATACAATTAACATACTTTTTAGGATGTTTTTGGGGAACGTAAATAATTATAAAAAAATATCCCACGTGACACATACTGAATTTTATTTTAGTTTTTCACAAATTCTTTAATCAAATTAATTGTTTTTTTTTATGTTGGGATTTTTTATATAATAATTATGAAAAAACTAATTGATCAAATTAATGACATAAGCGTGTTATTTTATTTATTAATCTATATAAATAAATTTATATCAAAATAAATCAATAGATAAAAAAATTATATTATCCAAAAATATCCTAAAAATATTCATTAGGTGATGTTAGGACTTTTTGTTAATAAAACGGTATAATAAAGTATCATATTTTGAATTTGATTATAAGTATATGATATTTCTTTGCAATTGGCTCAAATCTAGCACAAATATAATAATTTGGGTAGAGAGCTTTGCTCAAAATATGCTCAAAGATTGGATCATCCAAAAATTAGATTTTTTTTTAAAACTATGCAAGTCTTTATAAATATTTTGACTAATCAGCAACTAACCGTGTCTACTATCCATTTTACTAGAAGTATTTTAATAGAGTATTTTATTTATTAATTACCACTTAACTTCTTTGAGGTATTCCGATTTTAAGGCTCCTGGATAGCAATACCTTTTTGGAAAGTTACTGACTGATTGAGAAATGTTTATTTTTTTATTAACATGATGTGTTCGTGAAATCATATGAAAATTTGTAATCATAACCTTTAAAACACATAATTGAGGTACTATTTTAGATTGAAATCTCGTGTCGATTAAGGAAAATAATAAAATTCTATAAAGAGCTCGAATCCATGGTTTGATTGGCTAACTCGAAAAGTTGGCTCTTTGATAGAGTCACATGTTACAGGAGTTAACTTTGGTGTCTAGCCATTTTTACTTATTATACTATAAGTTGAGTTTCTAATGAGTTTATCTTTAAATGGCTTGAGAAGTATTTGGATTGATCTACCCAAAACTTTGTCATACAAAGTTGAGAACAAATCTATTCCAAGATTATTACCAAACCCTTGGTTTGAATTCGTGAATAAGTAAAATGAAAGTACACATTTATAAAAAATAAATTATACAATAAAATTAAAATATAAAATTTTTTGTGAAAAATTATTCTCAATTAAAGAAAAAATCATGAAAAAAACTCTTCATAATATAATGTGTGTCTGATTATTATAAATTTCTTAAAATTAGATTTAAATTTATTATAAATTTAGACAAATTAGGTAATGAATAATATGATACTGAAGTAAATAAAATCACTGACAAAATTGTTTTAAATAATAACTAAAAAAACATATTTGAGATGATGAAAATATATATGTAATTAAACATCCAATAAATAGTTAAATCTCCTTATTTTCTTCTCCATTCTATCTCAATTCAATACTTAAAACATTTGAATTAACTCAAAGTTTTTATAACTCTAAGATAAAGCAAAATTGTTTAAAACTGCGTTTAGTGTTTGAATGTTAACAATTATTGAAAATAACATATATACGTCCCATCAGGCGCATCAATCACTGGAAGCAACGCATGAGCTCTTCATGCTTGAGTGAGGCTTGTCCATTTGATCCAAACTACGTTCAATACATATATCCGATATGTACCAGATATGAATCTCTCGTGTCACTTAAAACGATATTCATTCGAGTGAATCTTGCAATAACATTGAGCAAACTTTTCCGATAACATCAAGGTCAAACATCAACATGTATAGTAAGTATGGATCTCACAATAAAGTAATTTAAAATCTAATGAGAAGCTCATATAATTTTCTTTCAAGCTAATTAATTCTTGAGTTTTTATGTATTAAAAAATATTATGTGTTATTTATATTTTGGTAAGTTTTTTATTATAATATCATGATTATAGTTTTTCTTCTCTAAGCACAAATTAAAAGAAGTTGGTCTAAAATTTTTTGATGTGTATTCCAAATATTTTTAAAAAATAAATGAACATGTAATAGCTCATGATCTTATTTCTTCTTAAAGAGACGTAGGAATTTACTTCTTTTAAATAGGCCTAAAATACAATAGTTAATATTTAAAAATTTTAAAAAAATTATTAAAATTTTTTATTTTAAATTTTTATAACATTAATTTTTATTAAATATTACATTTAATATTAAAAATTTTAAAAAAATAATTATTTAAATAATATTATTTTCACGTTTATGGCGCGATACCTCTGACATATGGGGGGCCAGCATAACTTACAAAATTATACCAATTGAAAAGACATTGAAACTTAAAAACTGTGGCCTCGTCTCCCTCCACCAGCCGCCGCTGCAGTAGGTGAGTAGGCGGCCACCACCGGTGAAACCACTTCGTCAAGCGCGATTTATGGAAGGCAATATCCGCCTTAAAGTACAACAAGTCCGGCAGAATTTTGACGCCTCCGAGCTCAAGTCAACAATTTCTCACAATAAACGAAAATGGGGCGAACGTTTAGAAGTGCACGGAAATGTGCTTGAAAGCGTGGGCAATGTGTGAATGCTTGTATGAGAGAGTAATGAGCGGGTAACGGGAGGCCTTGCTCCCTATGTGCACCGCGATGGGTGGCTAACTTTTGTCGCCTGAGAAGGCTAAGAAGTTTGGATCTGGAAGATGGCGGTAGAGCCTGAGATTAGTAATGTTGAGTCGATTATCCAGGATCCGATCCCTCTTTTTGTAGAAGAAGGATTTTATAGATCCCCTGGCGAGGGGCTTTGGGGGGCGAGAATCCCTATTGTAAGGGTTCGTTGGCCGCTCAAATTCGAATTGTCAGCGGTGGCAACATGTATAGTTTACCCCTGAAGTTGGGATTATGGATCTCACAAATTTCCTCGTTGACTCGCCTCCCCTGTTCTTTTCCAAAATTAATGAATTGCGGGCCGGTGCCCATTAGGCCCCAGCGTGGGTTGCATGTAATAGTCTTTGGGCTTCATGACCCCCTCGTAGTTGCTTCGTGGGGTTGGGCTTTGAATCTCTTTGGGCCTTTATTTCGGACCCAACACTAGCCTCCCATGCCTGGGCCGACAAGTGATCGTAGCTTGGCATGTCCTTTGGGTCCAACTCATGGTCACCCGGTTCCTCTTGAAAATATTAATCGCGTAGGTTTTTCCCCTGTTTGAGGGATTCGTGCCTGAATTTCCGAGGTCATAACACCTAATTTGAGGGCTTTCCTATTCCATAAAACACATCCATGGAATGGCGCGCCCCATTAAGCGCTGGAAGGGCGTCATCTCGCCCAAAAATAGGAAGGCTCCTTGGCTGGTGCGGATCATCCTTTGACTGACTTTGGGGGAGCAATGCGAAGATCTTGGCCCGCCCCACCTCTGGTGGGGGTCCGCGAAGGAGTTGGATGGACTAGTTGGAGATTTGGAGTTCTTGGTGAAGACTGCCTTCATGCCCATGCTGCGGTCGATTCCTCATGCTAATGAGGGTGGCTTGGCCACTCTGCTATGGTCGCGTGCCTCTCCCCATGGAATTTCGCATCCAATTTATGGCGGTGGGATCGTGCGGGGCTATGGGATCCTCTTTTGAAATGGTCTCCACTTCACTTGGGTCGCGCGCCGGTTGGGGAAGGTTGAAGCGGAAATAAAGCGGATTCTTTTTGCGTGCTAATTAGGTGTTGGTTTTGTCTCATGATAACATTAGGTTCATCTTCTAGGAGGTTAACAAAGTGCTTTGACTTGTTGGGTCATGAGCGGCGAGGCCATAGTGATCTCATGTAGGTCATGTTCCCAAGCTTGCTTAAGCATCCGGGGCAGTCGTCGTGGGGCCTAGGCCCCTTGCCACATCTTTTTCCTCTTTCTTGTACTTTTGCTGTTACAAACTTTGTACTTTGTAGGGGAGGCCTTGATTAATGAAAGAAGTAGCCCTTCGTTTTAATTCTTGCAGCTTGTAGTCCGCAACCGCTCCCCTCCTCTTTTTTTTTACCCTTCACGGCTTGCTTCTTCTTATGGCAAGTGCTCCCGAGCATCTTGGATGCCCGCATGATTAGTCCCATGGTTTTAAAATTTTCGGAGGACACGGCGGGAGGGGTCCTCGACGCTTGATGCCCCGTACACCACACCCGGCTCATACAGGCGCATTAAATGCGCTTTATAATTATTTTTGAAATGCACAAAGCTTGTGGATTAATTTCTTTAAACGCTCCCTCCAACGTAGCATGTTCTATTTAACGGGTGCGAGAAGCTTTGCATCTCTCTTGATTCCTTTCACTTTCGTCTGCTTTTGTTGTGCTTTCGATGGAGGGCCGTCCTCTAGGTGAGGACCTTCTTCCGAAGAACAGAAAGGACCCACACCTAAGTTGCGCGTCGAAGGGATATCATTTGGACATTGCGATTCTTGAGGGTGCCTCCAAGCTTTGAGAGGGAGGAGAGGTCTGCTTCCTCGCGGGATCATGGTCCTCGGAGGTGGACTTCACCAAAAAGGCATCGAACCGGGTTCGCGGTTGGAGAGATAGAGCGTCTCCATTTCGAGGAGGCATGGGCGGACTCGAAGCGGGCGCAACGCGTGCCGGGCTCTCTAGGAGGAGCTTTTGTGATTCGAAGAGAGGTTAGCCAGTTTCGCCGAAGAAAGTTGACTGGAAAGGTATATCGGAACTCTAGCACCCGGACACGCGAGACTGTCGGTATCCTGCACCAGGTTCCTCTACGCCCGGAGAGAGCCATTAAATGTACTCTACGGATGCGGGTGGCTATAAAGAAAGTTATTAATGACCATTATAATGAAATTTAATGCTTAGCTGTGCCGTTTTATTTTCTGCGGTTTATTGCAGTCGAACGACTCGTTTTCTCCCTTACACGAGCGGGGATTTTACTAGGTGGTTGAGGTGATAACGTTGGCGTTCTTGCGGGGTAGCCACTCAATGGAAGCGTCGTTTAGGTTTCCCGTGCGCTGCCACCCCGTTGTCTATTTAAGCTGTGCTTCAGAGAAATTCCTCTTGGCCGTTTCCTTGCGCTGAGAGAGCATTCCACTAGTTCCGCTGAGAGAGGGAGAGAAAAAATGGCAAGTAAGGGGGAGTCTCCTTCCTCTTTGCGAACTTCTAAGGCGGGTCAGCACAGGGTCGATAGTACGGAGTCCGTCCTGACAACTAGCACCATTGCTGCTCTGATGGTGGATTACAGGATCTCTAGCGACTGGGCTTATCGTGCTCTTGGTTCCGAGGGTAGAGCCAACGCCCCACCAGATGGCTTCGCCACGGTTTACGAGCACCATCTGAAAGGGGGCTTCGTTACCCCATACCATGCACTCTGTACACACTAGTCGAGGCATTGGGTGTTCCTGTGGCAAGACTTCACCCCAACGCCCTTCGTTATCTAGTTTCATTGTGCATCTTCTCCCGCCTCCATGTCGGCGCTTTCGACGCGAAGGCGATGAGACTAATCTTTCGCTTCATGCATTTCCGGGGGACCAACCCTGAGTCGGTGAAGAATTAAAAAAATCACTTTTTTCTTTTTGCAGGACCCTTCTGACTCCGAACTTTCATGTGAATGGGGCCCGATCTTGGAGTACTTCCACAGGAAGGTGTCCTCGGAGGATGCCAAGGATACGGTGGAGTTGGTCGCCGCCATCAATTCCCAGATGGCGAAGTTTTCCATTCAGGGCTACTTCCTGACGTCCATCACTTTCAAGGCCACCAGGTGGGGGCCTTCATCGGGTTGGCGTGCTGCTGGTCCCACAAAGAGGGAGCCTGGGGAAGCCATGAATCCCCCGCCGTCTGGAGAGGACGCAGAGAAAAGCTACTCACTGTTAGAGTCGTCTTCGGATGAAGAGGAGATAGGGGGTCCCCCTAATGAAGTTGAGGGAAGTTGGAGGTACCTCCACCCGGAGGTCGCAGAGATTGGCTGCTAATTCTGCTACACGAGCCCGTGCCCCCATTCTAGAGGCGACATCGAGTGCCGACCTTCAGGGGGACCGCCGGACCCATGCCAATTCCCGCCATAGCACTAGCTGATTACAATGTCCCTGCAGTGGAACTTCATTCTGGTGAGGAGTCTTCCAAGGATTCCTTTGTCGACCTGGAGCCACCGGAGTTGATCGCAGAGGGTGCTCCAGCCACAGCAGGTGATACGTCAGTCTCGGTGACCTAGAGAGAGCAAGCGCGCCAGCGCCAATACTAGAGTCGGAGGGGGTCTTTAGAGCCAGCTGGAACTTCCGCCGAGCCGTCTTTGGAGGGAGGGGTCCACGGGGATGTTCCTGTTGCTCTGGTGGTGGAAGCTGCACTAGTGGCTCGCTCACCAGGCGCCGAGCTGGCCCTTGGAGCAGCCGCGGGAGGAAGGGCTCCGGAGCCGAAGCCCCTGAGCGTTCCCTTGACTTCCGTGCTTTTAGGGTATCTGAGACCCGTAGAGATTGCGGTTGAACGGGGAGAGCCCCTAGGCCTATCTGTGTCCGAGCATTTAACTCGTCATCCGGACGCGCCGTTCATCTAGGTATAATCGCCTCAAGTTGAACATTCTTCGGTAATCACGAGTTTCGAGAGTTTTTCACCTTATTTCCTATGCAGATTTCTGAGGGTACCGATTCTTTTGATGAACTAGCTACTCAACTGTGCGGGGATTTCCATCGCGGGCTGGATGTCATCCGACGCATGAGAGCCAGGGTTGCCTCCCTCCAAAAGGAGAGTGAGCGGGCGCAGGAGGAAGTTAGGTGCTTGAAGGAGGAGAATGGCCAGCGGACACTGGAAGCCACGCGCCTCGGCGAGCAGGTCGAAAGGACCAAAGAGATGGTCACTGTCCTCAAGGATGACAACTCACACTTGTCCAGAGATCTGAGGGGTTGGTTCACTCCGTCGAAGGCGGATCTTATCGGAGGCTTCGGCATCCTCCATGCCGCGGCAGATTGCCTCGCTTGTGGTCCTCGGCGTCCCGGAGGGCGTCTTCCACCTGCAATTCCGGTCCGGACAGTCTCACTGAAAAACTTCTTGGATCCTCGAGGTGGCGTTACTTATAGATATTGCTTTCTTCTTTTTCCTTTGTGTGCGCCTTGTATAAATGAATAAAAAGTAGCGCCCCCCTTTTTTACTTATTTTGCATTCAACGCCTTCCAGTGACACTGGAGAGACTGCACTTTATATTTAACGGCTAAGCTTGTGATGCTATCGTCGCCAAGGCCCCAATCCGGCACCTTCTTGTGCTGTACTCGTTCTTCGTCGGAGGATGTTGTCACATCTTGTGCATTTAATGGGAAGCTCGATCCAGCAAAGTGGACGTCGTCACAGGTCCCATGGAGCCACACTAAGGGCCAGCTGGGTTTTCAGGTCACAACAGTAAGACTCCGGGTCTAGGCCTTTTCTCATGCGGTATCCACATTAAGTGCGTGGCCCCCGCTCAGGGCGTCGTCGCTACCTTGTGCAAGGTCCTAGCCCACGACCATTGTAGACTGAGGGTGCTCTCTTTTTTGTGAGAAGGACGCCGCACGCTTGCGATTCTTGCCCCCTAAGGTTTTGATGGCCGTAAGTTGAGAATCTTCAAAAGCTCCTAGGCCTGACGTTTTGACCGCCCGGGTCATTTGGTTCGGAACCATGATTCTCTAGGCCACACGGGCCATACGGCGCGGAGCCGAAGCTTAGTGGTGACCGCTTTCAGGTCGCTTGGCACGAGGCCAAGGTAGCGGGCCGCTTGGGACTCTTTTGACACAGAGTTGAAATCTGGATGTGGTCGCTTTTGGGTCGCTCAACATGTGGTCGAGGCTCAGATGAGACCGCTAATGGGCCACTTAGCGCGGGGGCCAAGGTTTCTGGGCCACTTTGGGTCACTCGACGATGGGTTGAGGTTTTGAGGTGGCCGCTCACGGGCCACTTGGCAAGATACCAAGGCCTCATTTTACGGATGGACGATAGTCCTCCCGACTTAGGGGCAGTCTAGGTTGTTATGCTTTTGGGATGTCATGCATGCCAACACTCACATGAATGATGATACATGTTAACAGAAATGATTAATTTTGTTAAATAAAAACTCAATGCATGTACAAGCATTCATCGTGATGTGCGTGTATGCTTTACCTGGGGCTGCGTTACGCTACTGATAGTATTTCCTTAGGTTGGCAACGTTCCAAGTCCGAGGGATCAGTTTGCCGTTCTATGCATGTAGCTTATATGCCCAACTCCGAAGGATTGCGGAAATGAGAAACGGGCCCTCCCATCCAAGGGAGAGTTTGTTTCTACTCGCGGCTTTTTCTGCGGCCTCCACACTCCGGATGACGAGATCTCCAACATCAAGTGGGCGTGCCCTCACCCGCTTGTTGTAGTACTGCGCGATACGCTACTGATAGGCTGCGGTCCGAAATGTCCACACTGGTTACGGTAAGGGTTTCACGTTGCTCCCTGGCGTACTTGTTCCAGGGATCCTACGGCCCCGTCCCTAGCCTGCCGATTAGCCTTCCAATTGTTGGCCCTAGGGACATGTTCAATCTGGAAGCGATCGAATCCCTGGATCTGGGCGTTTGCTTTAGCCAGGTATTTCGTGAGCTGAGGGTTCGACGCCTCGAAGGTTCCCTGGACTTGGTTGACTACGAGCTCCGAGTCACTGCGCCTGATTGGCGACTTGGCGGAGCATTCCCTCGCTAGGAGAAGTCCTGCGAGAAGGGCCTCATATTCCGCCACATTGTTGGTAGCGGGGAAGGTCAACGCGACGGAGTATTTAATCTCCGTATCGTCTAGAGTACTCATCACGACTCCAACTTCACTGCCTGTTTGAGTGGACGATCTGTCCAAGTTTAGGACCCATGTTGGGACGTCAAGATAGCCTATGCTTCTCTGGTTGTGAGGGTCATCTATAGCTGAGGTTGCCGCCTCGACGATGAAGTCCGCTAAGGCTTAACCCATAAGGGCCGGCCAAGGTCGAAATTCTATGTCGAACTCTCCCATCTCTATGGCCCAATTGACCAATCGCCCGGAGGTCTCTGGCTTCTACAGGATCAATTTCAAGGGTTGATCTGTTAGGACAATGATTCGGTGGGCTTGGAAGTATGGACACTTCTTTTGCGCCGAATAGACGAGTGTCAGCGCGATCCTTTAGGCTTACGGATAGCGAGTCTCCACATCTGTCAGTACTCTGTTTACGTAGTACACTAGCCATTGTTCTCCCTTGTGTTCTCTGACTAACACGGAGCTGAGTGCAGTATCTGACGCAGCCAAGTAAAGGTATAGGTCCTCGCCCATGCACAGCGAGCTCAGGAGAGGCAGGTTGATGAGGTATGCTTTCAGATCTTTGAAAGCTTTCTCGCATTCCTCGGTCCACCGAACTCCAGACGATTTCATTGCCCTAAGTGCCCTGAAGAAGGGCAAGTACTTCTCCGCGGATTTGGCAAAGAATCGTGAGAGGGCCGCCAGTCACCCAATGAGTTTCTGTACTTCCTTCATCGTTCGTGGAGGATTCATGTTGAGGATAGCCTTGATTTTCTTCGGGTTTGCTTCTATGCCGCGTTGTGATATAATGAAACCCAGGAACTTCCCGGAGGTCACCCCGAATGCGCATTTGGTAGGGTTGAGTTTCATCCTATGCACCTGCAGGACCTGGAAGGCCTCCTCTAGGTTGCGAATGTGGTTGCCAGCAACCCTGCTTTTTACAAGCATGTCGTCGACGTATACCTCCACGTTTTTCCCGAGCTAAGCTTCAAATATCTTGTTCACCAGACATTGATAGGTTACCCGATGTTTTTAAATCCGAATGGCATCACCTTGTAGCAGTATGTTCCCTGGTCGGTCATGAAGGAGGTATGCTCCTCATCGTCTGGGTGCATCCTGATCTGGTTAAAAATAGAGTAGGCGTCTATGAAGCTTAGGAGCTCATGTCTGGACGTGGAGTCCATCAGCTGATCAATCCGAAGGTGAAGGAAGCTATCCTTTGGGCAAGCCTAGTTCACGTCAGTGAAATCCAAGCACATTCGCCATTTGTTGTTACTCTTTTTCACTAGCATGACGTTGGATAGCCAGTCCGGGTATTGGACCTCCCGAATGAATCCGAAATTCGGGAGTCTTTTTACCTCCTCCCTTATAGTGACTAGTTTTTTGACGGAATGGTTCCTACGCTTCTACCGCACAGGCTTGTGGCCGGGATTGAGGCCCAACCTATGGACCATCACTCCTGCCGGTATCCCAGACATGTCGGCAAGAATCCAGGAAAACACGTCGGAGTTCATTCGTAGAAAGGAGATTAATCGATCGCGATCGGCAGGTAGGAGAGAGCTGCCCACATGTATGCACTTTTCTGGCTTGGTAGGATCCAGAGAGATTGCTTCTATTGCTTCCTCTGACTGGGCTTACTGCAGCATGGCTTCATCGCAGAGATCCAGATCTTCGCTTAAGTGGTCCAACATCACGGGTGCGACCTGAGATGAGTAGCACATTCGCCCCATCACCTGGTCCCCTAGCACTTCTCCCATGCTGCACGGGGTTGGGAACTTCATCTTTAGATGGGGAATCGAGGTAATGGTCCCGAAAGCTATGAGGAAGGGCCTGCCCAGAATAGAGTTGTAAACGGACGGCAGATCGACAACAAGGAACATTAGCTCCCGCGTCATGGTGCGCGGGTATGTTCCCATCATGACTATCCGTTATCACGAGGTCCATCGTTTTCATCTGGCTCCACTTCAATCCAAGCTTAAAAAAGACACTAAAATACATCAAATTTTGCGAGCTTCCATTATCAACGAAGACTTTCGTTGATAGTCAACCGTGACTTTCGTTGATAGTCAACCGTATCATTTGAGACGAGTGCGGATACAATAAGAGGATCGTTGGGGAAGGATGTCATATCATCGCTACTAAAACTAATGATAGGTCGCTAGAAGGAGTCATAAAGCTTTGAGATCATGTTGATCACACGGTGGCAGTTGAGGTTGTGGGGGCCTATCCCGAACTTTTCACGAACCGTTTAAGGTATCCGCAGCATCCTCGATCTCCTACTACAAGGTTCGATAGTTCTCTGTGGAATGTCCGAGGCAGCGGTGGTACTGGCAGTACTTCGTCTGGTCCCTGCTGCTCGGACCCTTCGGCGTCTTTGGTCACTTGAAGAATTTTTCATCCTAGATTTGCATGAGGATGTTCGCAAGGGTATCGTTAAGGGGGGGTCAAGGACATTAGTCCGGAATCCCTCCTTTATCCTGGCGGAGGGCATGGCTACTTGCGCACTCCGAGAATTTTAGCAGCTTGGGAACTTTCGGGGGCGTCTGCGCTTTCAACGCCGCCTCGTTGCCTCTTCCTCGAGATGTTGGCGCGAGCGATTATCGACGGGTGTTTAAAAAGTCACTGCAAAGCGTAGTAATGAAGGCGTTCTTTCGGAGAGTTAGGGGATCCGGCGCGCCTCGGTGATGAAACAGTTGAGAAATCGCTTCAGACTTTCCTCCAACCTTAGACAGAGGCAGACCAAGTGCCATGGATGTTTCTCTTCCATCCTGTTGGAGGCGAACTGACTTAGAAAGCATTCCGCGAGCTCGTCGAAGGAACTGATGGAATTTGGTGAGAGGCCGTGAAACCAAAGCAATGCGTCCCCCTTGAGGGTGATGAGGAAGCACTGGCACATCATGACCTCCATCGGGTCCTTACTCCCATCATACCCTTCCAGCATGGGTATCTTGAATTTGAATTTGTGAGGGAGTGGCTGAGTTCACAGATTCATGGCGAAGGGTGACCTTCACAGGTCACAGCGGAGGATCGTGCGGGTCCCTCCTTGTGCAGGAGATCCCGCAGTACTTGGACCTTCTCCTCCATTGGCAGGTCGGATGCCCCTCTCCGCACGTTGATGATGTCGCAGAGTTCCGTGTGGTCCTGCTAGCGTGGTTGGATTTGTCGGTCGTGGCGGCTTCCCGCGTGGGGTGGCCGCATACTACTGGAGTCTGTGACGATTGGCCTCCCTTGGTCACGGGAGTTACGGGGATTACGCCGCTCAGGGCTCTCTCCTCATCCGTCCCGGCTAGGATGGCTCTCCCATGATTGGGCTGTTGAAGGTAGCTTAGGCATTAATGACCGATCGATCTTCTTGCGACGCCTTCCTTGCCTGGAGGAGGACGCCTAGGATGCCAAAGGGATGGGCCCCACCCACGGCGTTCCCATCCGGTTGCAGAGAGCCTGGATCACTAGCCTCATATCGCCCATGTCCACGGCTAGGCGGTGGAAGACGGGTTCTGGATGGATGTTCGCGTGGCTACCCACTGAGGGGTCTTCACTGCAAGCGGCAGCATCTCTTGCTGGGATACTGGCTTGTGCCTTGGTGTTCACCATTTTGTCATTTGAGAATGAGGGTGAGAAGGAGACGCTAGGCTTATTGTCTCGTAGACGCCAATGTTACGGAATTTCGATTGTCGTAGGAAACCTTTGGATTTCGTTTGAGGCGATCCAGTCAGTCTCTCTTTGTGAACCTCAGCCCTGCATAACACAATTAACAAATAAGAGGTCGGGGGTTCGATAGGATTTCTCCCACCAAGGACGCTTCGACGCTTAAGTTAGCAATTTTTCGCAATAAACGGAAATGGGGCGTACGCTTAGAAGTGTGCGAAAATGTGCTTGAAAGCGTGGGCAATGCGTGAATGCTTGTATGGGAGAGTGATGAGCGGGTAATGAGAGAGATCGGTTCCTAATATTTGAATGGTTAACTTTTATTACCAGGAAGGCCGAGAAGTTTGGATACGGAATATGGCGGTAGAGCCGAGATTAATGATCTTCAATCAATTATCCGAGAATCCGATCCTCTTTCAATAGAAGAAGAAAAAATTGGTCGCCGTGCGTTGATTGTAATAGTTTAGCGGAGCTACGAGTATTCGCTTGAGTCGCGACCGGAAAGATTGACGTTGTTGTTCCTCATTGCCTTACATCCCCTATTCTTTTTTTCGGCAGCGGTATTAATGAACTTAGATCTGAGCCTCAACTGTCCCTCAAGCAGCTGCTTTGTGGGATGGACTTTGAATCTCTTTTGGCCTTTGTTTCGGACCCAACAGCCGAAAAATGGTTGACTCAACATAATGGCCGGGACACGATAGCTTAGATTATAATTAATATTTGACCAATATTTTTTAAAAAAATTTAAATTTTAAATCTGATTTTAACATAAAACTTAATTTTAAATTTTAGACATTTAATTTTGAAACATAACACATGATAACTCTTTATAGAATTAACGAAAGGTAGGAATTAGAATCACCAAGATAAAAATCGTCCATCAACTAAATTTAAAAAAAAAAAACAAATCAGAACTTACGAAAATTTCATTTAAAAAATATTTATTAAATATAAAATGGAATTGTGTAAAAATATTATTTAAGAAAATAGAGAGAGAGAGAGAGATGTTTGGTGTCGGTTCACACTCACGACGGGAGAACAACGTCATAGTCGATCCAGCTCAGATATGATGCCGGGTAGCTGTCCTATGATAGGCTTCCTCACTGTCACCTCGCAAAACAATAAAGATGAAAATCAAAATAAAGGCCATAAATAAAAAAAAAATGAAGTTTTATTTATTATTAATTTAAGAAATTATATTAAATTTGATAGGTACTTATCTCCGAATTCGAATATGAAAGTTTTCAGAGGAAACTTTTAAATTTTTAAGTTTAATTTTTATGCACAATACATTTAAATATAAATTTAAAATTTTAATATTGATTTATTAAATATGGTAAACACCATATTTAATTCTATGGTAACTTTGCTACATAATTCTTAGTTCAACCCTGTAAATTTAACCCAACTAATAGCCATCCAATCCTTAGATCAGATGTTTGGCAACTTTACACATAATAATTTGAACTGTTTAATTTGTTCTTGATACATACTGATGTATTCTAGTTATCTTAAATTTTAACAAGATCCATTAAAATTGAATAAGGAAAAAAAATTAATATATTACAAAAATAGTTTCTTCAATTATTAACTTAAAAAATCATATTAAATTAAGTAATAAGACAATAAAACAAATGAGAGAAATTAGTTATTTTGATACAATAGTTTATTATTTTTTAAATAATTTATATTTTAATATTCAAATTAGCAGTATGGCAGATAAATTAAAACCTTCATGAAATGACTATTATATCTTTCATGATGGACACAACTGTTGGAGAAAGTTAAGTTCCTTTATAGAGCATTGTATGTGGACTCTATTCCTTAATGAGTCATTTTATCAACAAGAATGCTTGATGTTCTATGTGTAAAATGTACACGCATTTATCAAGTAGTTGAGCATGCCTTGAGAGCTTTAGTGCTGTTGTATCAATTTGAGATATCAGTGTAGTCATTCTCAGTGAAACATTATTTTTTTTAATATGTTGATTATAATTATCATACTGATGTAATATTCATATACATCGTTATTTATAAGATCTACTCTAATTTATAAATTTAAGTTAACGCTGAATTTACATATTAACTTATATTAATCTCATAAGTTCAAACGATTGTCCTATTATGTAAAATTAACTATCTTTATTTTAATACTTTTATATTATGATTAAGGGTATTTGAATAGACTACATTTCTTGACCCTAATTCTTTATTATCTTAACCATAAGTGTTACATGGGATTAACTCATTCCACATTGGTATTTCTATATATTGATTAAGAATACTTGAATGTATTGACTTCCTTAACCATGGTTAATTGGTTCTTAACCTTTCTTTTACCTCGATCATGATGTCTTTGCTTCGACCATTAGGCCTAGTGTCTTTTGATTCTTACCATTTGGGTGGGGATTCAGATCATCATCGATCATTATAGATTTTGATTATTTATTTTTATTATTAAATTTATTATAAATAAAATATATAATATTTTATGAGTTTTTAAAAAATTCTAAAAATCATAAGATCTCTGGAAAAAGATGCATTTAGGGAAGGGAATGAGGGGGCTGTGGTGGCTGTGAGGGGCGGGGGAAGTGGCTTTTCCGGCGGCGGTGGGTTTTTGAAGGGAGGAGTTTCGGTGGATGGAGGTGGGAGGCAGATTCCATTTCCCCTCTTCACCCCGTCTGCTTCTTTCCCAGTTTTGGGACCCACAATGGGTATTTCTGTCTTTTGAAACAAATATATCAACATATTAATTTAAACGGAAGCTTCCCAAAGCGCCATAGCATCTTTGATGTGCTCTTTATTTTAATGAGGAATCTAAAGGTTAATATTTAAAATTTGAATGTAGTCCTTTAAATTAATTATCTTATATATTTTTTATATTTAATTTTAATATCAAATAAATATTCATATTATAAAAAATTAAAAATAACAATTTTGATAATATTTATATTATAAAATATCAAACTTGGATATAAACCCATTTGCCCCTGGTTTGGGGCTATCCTACACCATAAAACTAGCAAATGAAAAATCAAAAGGTCCTTACTTTATATTATTTAAAAATTAAAAAATATAATAATTATTATATTTTAATTAAATGCTTATAGTTTTACTATTTTAACACTTAGAAAATTTAAAAAATTATTTCATAATTTTTTTTTACATTTGTAAAATAAGGGGTTATTCAATATTAGTGATCCAACGGCCAAAAACACAGGATACCCACGAGGCTCGAGTCCACGGGATTACCACCCTCAGTGCTTCCTAAGGTTTGGGTGCTACAGATGAGATTTCGAGTCAAGTTAGTTAATAAGACTCATATTGGGATTATATATATAAACATTTTTTGATGCTTAGTATGCATAAGATCTTATTCGTAATAAAAAAAATTACAATATTAATGACCAATTAAGGATAATTATAAATATTTTTTATTGTAAAATATAACCATCAATTGAAAATTTTGTTAAAGAAAATATTATCATAGTCAATAATTAAAATATTTATTATTTTTTTAATTAATTCACGTGATAATTCAAACTTCTCTAGAAACTAAATATTAAGATATATAGTAATTATGAGTTATTTTTTATGAATATTTTTAAACAAATAAAAAATATTTAAAAATATTTTTTTCACTAATATATATTTTTCAATTAATAAATATTTTTTAAAAAACAAATAAAGTACAAGGCATTACAAAAAAGTTTAGATGTGATTTCATAAGCTTTTAAAATAATAAATAGTGTTGTGAAAATAGAGTGTTGTTTTATTAATGTTGGTAATTGATAATGGTATAAATTGAAAAACAAGTGTTATGTACAAAAATATAGGCCACCAAAACCTAAAAAAGCCGATTGTACGGACCAAACTTACAAGCCCGAATGCATTGAGAAAAAAATAAAAACAGAGCCATCCTATTCAAAGCCATAAATGATGATTCAAAATGTTCGAAAAAGATTTCAGTACTTAATAGTACGTTAAAAGTGTGATGATTGGCCTGTTGAGATAGAGAAGACTTTTTTACAAACACTAATAAAAATTTTTGAAGCCATAATAGTAGAATTTAAAGTGCGATAATTGTTAAATATAGTATCATACCCAATTCTCGAAATAAAATAGGTTGTAGCGGTGTACGATAAATATGAATATCGCAGAAGATAAATGCTGACCTCTAAGGCTAGCTTAGTGTTGTCCTTGTTTCCCAATTCGCGGTCGATCAGCAATATCTGCTCATCAAATAGATCATTATCCACATTGGTATAAAAATAAGAGTACCTGAAAATCCTGTATTTAGTACTGAGTCCCTCATTAGTTGTTAACCAAAGGGTAAAAGAGTATACACGAGTTCTTCACAGTACCTAGACAGGGTGATAACAATAAATTTTGGAACTCTTATGTTAAAAAATTTTTCAGGCAGAGCCAAAAAAAAAAAAAAAAATACCATCCTTTCTAAGATCCCAACAATTGGGGTCACAAATAGGTATATTAGTAAAAATGGAGTGTTGTTATAATTCTTAAAATATGAAAATTTTTTACATTTTTTTAATAATTAAAATTTTAAAAAAATAAATAATAAATATTGAATTAAACAATTTACATAATTATTTACTTTTTAATTTTAATTATGAAATAAATATAGTGATTTTTTTTATGGGGGGTCTTTTGTGAATGGGTTTTGGTAAAAAGTAAAGGGCAAAGAATTTCATATTTCTAATCCCACAAATGATGCTTTTGACTTGATAGACTAAATTGGGAGGATTAGAAACACGTGGCTGAGATTAGATCCAGATAAAACAATACAGATCAGCCAATCATAATGCGCGGAAGGAATCATTACAGATAATTATGACCCTTAATTAATTTTTATCTTATAATTTGGTATCTAGTCATTGTCCATTTAATATTAATTAAAATAAGATTTGGATTATGTAACCAAAAAAAACAAAAAGATTTGGAATCAATCACTTCGTCTTCCACTAACGGAAATTATTATTTTTATCAAAAAAAATTAAGAAATATTTTTCTCATTTAAATAAAAAATGTATATTTTTTGTTGATTTTTTTCTCAATTTAATTTAAAATAAACACTTTTAAATTAATTTCAACCAAAAAAATAAAAATAAAAATTCAATATTCTAAAGACTTGTAACATAATTCGATAAAAAGGTAATATAAAAAAATTAGAAAATAATACTAAATTTAGGAAAAAAATCTTAAAAATTATCACAGTGTGCTAGTAGCATGTCCTAAATCATTAGGGTTTAAAGGGATCCGGGGGCGTCCTTCTCTCCTGTGGAGAAGGATCGTCTTTCTCCTCATCTGAACAGTCGGATATAAAATCCGACGGCCCACATATTTTAAATGGATAATATAACGTGGGCCGTTCGATTTTAAATTTAATCATCCAAAACACGTAATAATCGGATTTTACATCCGGTAGCCAGAGAAAGAAGGGCGGTTGTTATTCTAGGGGAAGGACGCACTCAATCCCAGGTTTAAAGAATATTCGTTATTTGCTGTTCAGATATTTTTATAATATAGTGTCTAAATAATATTTATACATAAAATTATATAAAAATGAATAACTAAATTAGTATTATATTACTAAAAATTATTATAAAAATAAAATATATGGGAAATAATTTCACATCTTTTTCACCTTTTAGTTCTAAGATTACTTAATATAAATTAATAACATATATATATATATATTTAAAAATTAATTTTTTAAACAGTTGTTTTAAAAAAAATAAAATATATAGATTGTTAATTTTATACTTATAATTTCTTACTCGAAATAAAATATGTGGGCCTCACCCCCACGTCACAGTGCGTGAATCTCAGGTGGGTGTATTTTTTTATTTTTAGAAAAATACATTTAGTGTATTTTTACATAATTTATTAGATAAAAAATTCAAATATAATATATTATCTAAATAGCTATTTTTTATTATTATTATTATATTAATTATTTAATTAATATTAATTTTATAAAGTAAAATTATAAAAAATATTATATATACTTTTTAAATAATTTTCAGTTTTTATTATTAAATTTTTATTTAATAGTTGATATTAAAATTGCGATAAGTATGGCCCCAATTATACACCGCTGCACCCTTCCCCACCAATGAAAGTGACAACAAAGCAACCACACACAAATCACTACCACTTCCACTGACAGAGAAATTTCCAATAATAATTGAAAAATATTGAGGCATGCTTTTCAAATATTAAATTATATTTTATATAATTTCACCTTTTTTTTTTTTACTTATATATATTATTAGATATAATCTAAAATAATATTTATTCAATATGATAAAATACAGTATTATTAAATTATAAGTTAATAAAAAAATATAAAATGATTGAATTATTAGACCTAAAATAAATAAAAATTAAAAATTTATCAGGATATTTGACCCTATTTAATATTTGACAAACTGAATTATTAAAAATATAAAAAGTTAAGATATAAAATGACCTGACAAAAAATTAAATTATCTAAAATATAGTTAAAAATTTATATAATTATTTTTAGTTGATATATCATATAAATTTATCCGTATAGTTAAATTAAAATATAAATTTAATATTAACATATCACTTTATTTATATATTTGATGGATAAAATACTTAATAAAAATATAAATTAATAATAAATAAATAAAATATTATATCATACCTAATATTTTAAAAATAATTAAATAATTTTTTCTAATATTAATTTTTTTGTGCTGTCTTGAATCGCAAGATATTTAGGGTAAGAAAAGACAACGAGATGACCCCTCAACGAACGCAACGTTTATCGTTAACAACATCACCTCCTTCTCCGTTGATATATTTCTCTCACCTCGCTGGATTCACAAGATCCACGTGGCTAGAGAGTGAGAGAGAGGGTGTCGGCATTGCTGGACGTGGACCCACTCGACGCAATTAATAAAAAATATCCATTTGACGGGAAAAATAAAAGATTAATCATTTAATTAAATCTATTATGATAATTTTGAAATTAAATTATTTTATTTTTAAAATCAATATAGATTTAAAATTAAGATAATATCTAAATGAGTCTAATATTAATCTTTAATATCATAAAAATAAAATTAAACTATCAAAAAAATAAAAAAATCTAATATATTGAGAAAATTATAACACAATCACATTTAAATATTTTTAACTTAATATTTTATTTATTCATTAATTTCATAATAAATTTGTTAATATGGACAAAATGGTAGGACAATACTTATTGAATGATATCTTATCAATATCTAAAATTTATTATATAATATTATATATTAAAAAAATTGAGTAATTATTTAATAATAAGTAAATTTTTAGTTGTTATTAAATTTTTTTGTGATAAATAAATTAGGCTCTATATTAGAATATAGATCAAAAAT
Organism: Nepenthes gracilis; assembly: GCA_033239525.1. Lineage (NCBI taxonomy): Eukaryota > Viridiplantae > Streptophyta > Magnoliopsida > Caryophyllales > Nepenthaceae > Nepenthes > Nepenthes gracilis. Next base: position 2,889,345 of record BSYO01000006.1, on the reverse strand, counting down.
AAATTTGATAATTTTAAATTTAAAAAATTAATTAATATTAATTATTTTAAAATAAGTAAATTATAATTTATTTAAAAATAAATAAATAAGATAGAAAAAAATAAATCTCTTAATGTATGGAAAGACAAATTTTATTAATTTTAATTTTATCTTTTCTTTAGATGAGTTAATCATGCTCTCATCAATTGAATTCAGTTAATTTTATTTATCATTAATTTTATCAATTAAAATTTATCTTATAAAATTAATACATTCAAAAGTAACATATTTAGTCTCTAATATTGCATGACATCAACAATATTTAGCTACCAATTATGATGTCAAATTATATCAAAATTTTATAAAAAAAAATACTCATAAATTTCAATATATTTAAAAATAAGGATTAAATTTCAAATAAATATCAATAATATGAAATTATTTAAAAATAAAAAATATATACATTTAAATATTTTTTGTCTATTTTTTAAAAATAACACTATTTATATATTTTCTTATATATTTATTTGCATTAAAATTAGTATTTTTATATAGATTAATATATATATATTTAGTAATTTTTAGCATAAATAAATAAATAAATAGTAGTTTTAATAGTATTTTTTTTAAAATTATGTTGCTGTCAGTGTATTGCTTTCCGTATAGTATAATTTCTGATCTGCAGTTCGCTTCCCCATGTGCTTGGTTTCGTCACCTCCCCGCTGGAAGCGTCTCTCTCTCTTCACTCTTTCTCTCTACTGCCAAATTTACGATGAAGGAATCCGAAGAACAGCTTGAAGAAATCGGCATCACAAATCTGTAACCACACACACTCTCTCTCTCTTGTTCTCCCCGTCTATCTGTATTTCACATGGAATACGTAAATTGAATTGCTTTGAATGTGGTAACGGACTCAACTAACGCCGCCTCTGTCCGATTACAGATAGGTCTCTGAAGGATTCGATGTATTTCTGAGTGCCTCCCTCACTCCCTCTCTATCTCTCTCTGATGGAGTCTTCTGCTCGTCTTGATTACGTTCTGTTTCAGCTCACTCCGACTAGAACCAGGTAAGTGATACATTCTTGTGTGACTGTAGCTGACACGCTCGCCACTGATGATTCATTCTTGCGTATAACCTAGATTCATTGTTTTGTAGGTGTGATCTGGTGATCTTCGCTGGAAAATGGAATGAGAAGCTCGCGCATGGACTGCTGGAGCCGTTCCTTTCTCATCTCCGATCGGCGAAAGATCAGATTGCCAAAGGCGGTTACTCGATTACACTTAAGCCTCCGCCGACTACCTCCAATGCCACTTGGTTTACTAAAGCCACTTTGCAAAGGTAAAGGTTCCTAATTGGATTTGTTCTATGAGTGATCTGGAAGTATTTATACTTTTTTTTTTTTTGGTTCGGGCGGATTGGTTGTTTTATAATTGTGGTGATTTGATCAATGATCTGTTTTTCCTTGAATAAGATTTGTGAGGTTTGTTAGCACGCCAGAAGTTCTTGAACGGTTCGTGACGATAGAGAGGGAGATTGAGCAGATTGAAAATTCAATTCGATCTTATGAGGGATCCAATGGCGATGGTGTGAAAGAGTCGGAAGGTATTGCTGGGGATCATTTTAAGTAATTAATTAGGATTGTTTTCTACTAAAATCATGTTATGCATCTTTGTTGGTATGAATTTTTCTATTTATTTCCGCTGTGTCTTTAACTAAATTCAGTCGGATCGATGATATCGACACCAATGATTCATTCAACTTATATCCGGATCCTTTCCAATTAAGCGGGAACGGATGGTCCAATAACCCTCACATTAGTCACTCATTTGATACAGTCACTATTTAATATTCAAGCATGTATCAATGTCGGAAGATTTACTAATTTGAAACATGAACGTGGCAGGAAATGTAACTGCGGCTGATGGGAATTTGAAATATTCTACTGCTTCCAGTAAGGTATGGGATCATTGTTATACAAATGTGTCATTTATGTTTTTTGAGCCATTATTCCGTATCTTAAGCAAAACTTTTGAACGTTTGTGCTGTTAATGTATCTCAGCCCAAAGGGGAATGCAATGGAACCACTGATGCTGTTCAACAAGAAAGTTCTAGGTAAGATACCTATTTTTGCGTCATCTAACAAGTGTATAAACCCAATTGCATTTCACCAAATGTTTTCTTTTGCACAACTAGGCTTCGACTTCAGCGTATTCTAGAAACCCGGAAAGCAGTCCTACGCAAAGAGCAAGCAATGGTGTTTGCACGGGCTTTAGCTGCAGGATTTGAAATGGATAATTTGGATGACCTTTTATCCTTTTCTGATAGTTTTGGAGCTTCACGTTTAAGGTATAACAAAATGTCCATAGTATGTGACCAGGTATGCTGTCTTATGAGGAATTTTCCCTTCTAATCTTGTGATTCCAGTTTTTATGTAACAGACAACTAAAGAGATGTCCACAATTATTCCAAATTTGACTATCATACCTCCATTGATTCACACTTAACCTAAGAGGGTAACAGTCAATTTTATGCACTTGCTTAAATGTTTTTTTTTTTTTTATCCTTTTTAAGACATGATTTGTGTTCAGTGTGACCGAATTCAATTGCATAACCGGCTCGTTTGAAGATCTGACCTAAAAAGTTCACAAATTTGATGTGAATAGTAAAGGGAGATATTTTTTTTTTGGATTAATTACTTTTCTCTATGTATATCTCGTTTGTACTAGAGTTTGGTGTGAGATTCCACATTGGTAGCCGTCACACTCTTGTAACCCTAGTTTTGAAAATAGTGAAACTTTTTGTTCTTTGCTGTGATTTTCTCTTCAGGGTTTTTCCACATAAATCTTGTGTTTTGTTGTGTGATTATTGATTATTTTACTGTTGCTAATTTTTTGAATCCTTAACATGTTGATCTACTACTATAGTATTAACAAGTGATTGAAGATCCATTTCAAGTATCCCTTTATGTGGAAATTTAAATGACTATGCGATATATATCTTAATTGAGGCTTTAGCTTTGTTTTTTGTTCTATGTAGGGAAGCATGCCTGAATTTTATGGATTTATGCAAGAAAAAGAATGAAGATAGGCTTTGGAGGAATGAGATAGCAGCGATGCAGGCTTGTCCTCAGACAGAGTTTGCATATGCTGGAACATCTGGAATTGTTCTTGCTGGAGAAGCTAATAACCCCACCCAAAATTTCATGACTACTGCACATAGTGGCAGTGTTTCCACTGGAAAACCCTACAGCGCTACAGATGCATCACTTTCTGACTCAACTACCAGTCATGGGAGTTCAGAAATTAATCCAGGTATCTTGTGATATCCTTCTTCATTTTATGGATGAAACTTATAAAACTCTGTATTCCTTGTTGTCTGAAAATCATAGATGCTTGTTCTAATCTACTAATCTTGATGGATAGTTTGAGGATTCCACCATTGGTCACTTTCTAGCATTTGATGGAGACGATTGGGAACTTGTTTCCTTTGTCGTGTTCTACATATGTATCTATTCTCATACCTTGTGGAAGAGATTACATGTGAATAACTGTAGGGAGCATAACATATGCTTTAATTTTTATAGGGCAGAACTTCAAATGGGTCTAAATTCTTAATAGCCTGTTTGAGATTTTTTTTTTTTTTTAATTTTATGTTAGAGCAACTCAGATTACGAATTTGAATCAGCAATTAATTGCACTTCCACTGTGACATTGATTTGTCTTCTTGCAATCTGCCATTCGTCGGTTGAGAACTACTGTATACTGTTGTTTCAATTCATTCGTATGGTTCTCATTGCTTGTTTGGCATGGTTGCTGAGAAAAATTTGTTATTTAAGTTTTTTGAAGTATGAAATCTTGTGGATGACTAATTCATTGAGTACTAACCTCTTACCTTCAATGCTGATAAATTCATTGTATGCTGACATCCGTTTCCCTTATTTGCAGATAATTATTTTCCAACATCTGCTCAGATGCCATCAACAGATGGGAAATCACAAATACCAATTCCATGGACAAATGTTCCTCAGTATCTGCACAATTATCAGGGTGCTGTATATCAACAAATGCCTCCATATCAGGGGTATGTCTTCCCCGGAATGCCATATTTTCCGGGTAATATGCAATGGAGACCAAATGTAGAAGATGCTGTCTCAGGTATTGATCGAGAACCAGGTGGTCATACCAATTATCGATCATCATCCAAGAAGAAAGACAGAGCATTTCGCAGAAGAGGTCCTGAAAATGAAGAGCAGAATGAATACACTGAACCCTCTGACTCCAGTTCTGAGAATGATTCTTCAACGGAGAGACGACATAGGAAAAAGTATGGGGAAAAATCCTCAAAAACAGTTGTCATCCGCAATATCAATTACATTGCCTCGAGAAGAGATGGAGAGAAGGCTGATGCTACTGAGGAGTATTCATCAGATGAAAATGGTTATTTGGATTGTGATTCCCTTAAACAACAGGTAGAGGAAGCTGTTGAGTCCTTGGAGAAGCACAATAGATCAACTTCTCATCACAGAAAAAGAAGTGGGATCAAGCAACTTGTTTCTAGAGATTCATTAAATGGTTCTTGTGATAAGGATAATGACAATGAGCCTATGAAGAATACTGAGGAAAAGAAAGGAAATGGGCAGTGGGATGCCCTGCAGCAGCTCTTGATGAGGGAAGAGTCTGAAGCCAATGATGCTGAACATCACTCAGTCCCGGTTGAGGAGGAATATTTTGTGACAAAAGGATCCGAGGGGCGCAATTCTTTTGCGTTTGAATTGGAAGCAGAGAAAATGAGAAAGCAAAAACCAATTTCTACTGATGCTTTTCTTGTCACCAAGAAGGACTCCAGCAATGATGGCAATGTAGGTAAAACCTCCTTTGAAAACTTTGAATCTGGTGAAAACATCCGCTCAATGACTAAAAAGCATAGCTCGCCTGAAGAATTCTTATTTTCTCAAAGAAATGAAGAAACGGAATGCTTTTCATGGGTGAAACCATCCGATTACACAGATGGCTCTTCTCAAATCAAGAGTCAGGGTTGTGATGACTGGATAAATAATGGATCAGATGAAGCTGCAAATGGGAAAGCAAGCATTGATCTCGGTATCATTGATGGAGAGTATTTGTCATCATCAGCTGCTCAGACGGAGACGAAGAACAAAGCATTCATGGACGATTCTCTTATGGTTCAAGCACGATTCACAGATGACCATTTTGATTCCCAGCTGAGATCTGATATTAGCCTGGTTTCCGACATTCTTGGGGCTTCACTTGCTGAAAATGGTACACCAGAAAATAATCTCGGATCTGTTGGCCTTTATGAGCCAAATGATCTTTGCATGGTGCTAGATCGTGGTACAGAAGTAGAGCCAAAAGTAGCCCCTTGGACTCCTGCAATTGACTTTGAAAATAATTTATCGAGCAAAGCTGATAAAATGCACCCCAATGCTGATGCCTGTATCGACCAAATTCCTGTTTCTGATAGTAAGGGTAAGAACAGTAAAAAGAGTGGAGCTTCTGATGCAAAAGCTTCAAGTAAAGATGCAAGGCCACCAGTGGGGAAAAGCAAACCTGAGATAATATCAAGAAATAGAAAGCCATCACCGGGAAGTGGAGCGATGGTTCATAAGAGCAAACTTGGGAAGGTATTGAACACTTACTCTTCAAATAACAAAATGTCACTGCTATATTTCTCGCAAGTTGGTTACATTTGTTATAGTTCCATACAAATCCATATTTCTTAAATGTGGACCGGAAATTGTGCTGGTAGCTAAATTTTTTTCTAGTCTGATGAAGAGGATGAACTGCGCCATCACATGCTTTTAAAAGACCAAACACAATTAGTGTTCCCTTCTGGTTTAGGGTTTGTTTTTCTTTTCACTAAAGTCATCCTAGGAAAGCGCTTTCATCATTCTCGCTCACTCAAACAAACTCCCCTCCTTCTGAATCCTCTTTCTGGAGATTTGACTAACACTTACTGCAGTTTGAAGTAGACATAGTGGGGAAACCACCATACATTGTATTTTCTTTCAATTTATCAGTATTTTTTTCCTGCGGAACTTCATTAGTTTTTTTGGCTGAATGACAAGAATAACCATGTTACATATTCGTCGACACACCCTCCGAAGCTAGACGGCAATCTTTAGCACAGTACCCGAACCTAATGTGACGGGTCTCATCGCTGTCACTATCGACGCAGCCGATATTCATTCGATATATATGTAGTTCACCATTGACATGCATATTATACATCACATTATACATATTAGTTATTTCATACATATTAGTTATTCTGCATTTCTGTTTCGAGCACACGTGTCTTGTTAGTAGCCTTCAGTTATGCTATTAAGTGATGCTCTGTTAGTAGCTAATATATACGTTGACAGGAGGTAATAGAAAACAAGAAAGATATTTCCCAATTTCTTTTCTCTCTCTCCCTCGGTCTCTCTCTCTCTCTCGATTTTCCTTCCCCTTTCCCTCTTTCCCTATTTTCCCTCGCGCGCGCTTTCTTCTCTTTGTATTTTCCCCCTTCTCCTCTGCCAGAACTCCCCTTCCCTCACATTTCGTCGTCGATCCTCAACGTGTGGCCATGGAGCACGTATCACATTGTATTTTCTTTCAATTCACCAGTATTTTTTTCCTGCGGAACTTCATTAGTTTTTTTGGCTGAATGACAAGAATATCCATGTTTCTTTCAAAATATGTGAAGACATATCCAAAATATGCAAGAATAAATTGTTCATTTCTCTTCAACTATGACAAACATAGGGCATACATAATATGCAATTGTGAAGACGTATCCAAAATATATTTGTCCTATGACAAACATAGGACATATCTAAAAATGTGCATATAATCTAAAGGAAATACAAATCATAGGTGGTTACGTGAATAAAAAATAATAGTTATATGAAAAAAACCAAAAGAAATATAGGTGGTTAAGGGAGTGAAAATAAAACCGGTGCTCATAAGAGAATATAAGAAAGCATTTTTTTCATCTCATCCTTATGTTGTTTTCACCTCGTATAATCATCGTATATAATTTGCAATTGTTACACAGGAAGAAGAAAATAGAAAGAAGATGGAAGAATTAATGCTACAAAGGCAAAAGCGAATTTTGGAAAGAAGTGCTGTTACTGGTCATCCTGGACGGACACCAAAGAAAACCCAAAATAAAGCAGTTTCATCCTCCATCAGGGCCGAGAAGCCAAAAACCCAAGCAGCATCAACTGAAGAAACAACAAAAGGGCCTAAGTCAGTGTTCAGGAATTCCACCATTGAGCGCCTTGCAGCTGCAAAGACAACCCGCAACATTTCAATGACTCAAGTGATGAAATCAGGCCAACATAAGAAGGAGAATTCTATGGCAAATGGTGTAAATGTAAGCAGCAGATTACAGAAGACTGCAGGTGTGGAGGACAAGAAATTGAATCCAAAGAAGATCAAGCCCTCAGACAAGAAAACTGGATCTGATAATGTGAATGGGACAATCCTGTCTGTCTCAAATGTCGAGAAGGAAAACAATAGCAAGGATGATACTGCTGCATTAACCTCAGGGCTTCCTACAACACAAGGAATCCATGCCTCTGACAATGTTTACGTTTCAGAAGATCTAAAAGAGCTGCAGGTCACTTCTTCAGTCAGTAATACCTTGGATTTAAAGGAATGTGGTGGAAATTCATGCAATGGGGACTCAGTCAATCATAGTGATGATCAATATGTCAAAATTGAAAATCCAGGAATACCTGAAGCCTCTGTTGTTCTTCCCAAAGACGGGAAGAATTGCAGTCAACTTGCTTCTGATTTGAACCTTCAATCTATCACCGAGTCAGCCAATGATGACATCGATGATGCTTTCGATGTCAAAGAGAAGAGTGCTGCAAATGAGAATAAGCCAGGATCTCCTGAAATTTCTGAGATAGAAGACTCAACTACTCCACCAACAAACGAAATGAGTGCAGATCTGATCTACACCAGAAAGAAATGGAGCACTGTTGAAAATTCTCCTAAAGCAACTAAAGGGTTTAGGAAGCTTCTTATGTTTGGTCGGAAAAGTTGAAGTTCTTTTTCCGATTGATATGATTTGTGTATATTGACCAGACTCTATGGTCCCACCTATACCATGGATGTGATTCAGAAGCAGATGTGGTAGCCTCCCCAATTGAATTTTTTGATCATACAACTGAAGTATGCAGCATGGCTTCAGATAAGAGATGCTAGAGAAGCTGTACACATAATAAGGCCTTTGGGTATTGCTGCCAAGTTGATAGTCCAGGTTTTCATTTCTATACTGCTGTAAGTTATCTTAATCCAATGTAATTTTGCATAAATTTGTGTGAACATGCTATCTTGGTTCTTTAATTTGATTGCCATTTGGGTGTAATGTTTGATCATAGCAGTCTATTTTGTATGTTTTCATAGCCCTGTAATGGTCATATTATTGTGTGCATTCGATTTATTTTCTTATTGTTGTCTTCTGCTACTTGTTCATCAACATTACCATTGGGGGAGAGAGCACAAGAGACGAGGGTGGTTATTGAACTCACACAATAACTGCCAGAAAATAAGTTTAGAAATGAAGCTAAACATCCATTGTTCGGAATTCACTCAAGTGAAGGTTGTTTTTAGTGACACATCTGAACCACGCCTAAAGGAGGCATGTGCACAACTGAACAGAATGTCTATGCCTAATGGGCATATGTCTATAGATTCTACAAAATAGTCACGCCATTGTCGGCCTCAAATTGGAATAATAATGGGTTGCTGACTTGTATTTGATATCATCATATTTTCAAGTCATCTCTTCTCTGGAATTTGGTGAAGCTCCTCTATGATGTCCTCGGCAGTCGTTCATTCATTACTTTTGAACTCCATTTAGCTTCAGTTCTTGATGGAACGAAAATTGATTACTATCGTAATGGAAGCAAGTTATGCAGATGATTTTCTAGCATATAATGCCAATATCACAGTATAACCAACTTCCGTTACTTCTGTTCAAATGATCTTTAGATCTTAATGGATAAGAGATTATATGGTTGCCCGAGGACCTTTTGTTAGGTTTCTAATTCACTATCTGTGTCCTTGTTCATGCCTTGAACTGCCAAACCCAGAATCCTATCCACTTGCTCAGATTCATCATTTTAACCTGAAATATCATGATCCTGCAGGAAGATGATCAGGTGTAGAAACAAATGAATTTTTTTTTTCTTTTTGGGCTCATAAGGGGCAGTTCATAAAGCAAATGTTGAAAGATAACCGTTTTGAGAATACTTTCAGGTGATGTAATGCCTACTCATCTATCTATTCTTATTTGGAATCGTTACTATATTGTTGGGATTCACAAACATGCATAATATCAGCGCAGTGGAAACAAACCGAATCCCCTGTCATTTTTTAGCCACCAAACACTGTGATAGCACAAAGAATAAAAATACGCAAACAAGTAAATGAGTTGCACAATAATATTTAATATGCAAAATTTTTCTCAATCAATAAGAAAATCATGAGGCAATCTACAAAGAAATTCATAAAGTATCTGATTGTAAATATAACTTGTGAGATCCCTTCACAGCTAATGTAAATGACTGGTTAGATATAAACCCAATACACCTAAAAACACACTAAAAAAGAATATACCGAGAAATTGAACAATTAACCGTAATATGTTCTATAATCAAAGCTAAAGTAATCTACCAGAACTTGGAGAAGAGTGGAATTTGAATTGGACATCAATCGGATGTTGAATCTCTTCCTTTTCTTTTTTTCTCTCTTTGTACAATACCTCTTGTGTGGAAAATAATCTTAGATCTTTGCCTTATATCGCAATAGGGACTTTTCTATCAGTGTCGGCACATGAGCACTTGTCATGTGCGTATTAAGTGCGATTCTTATTGGCAGGCCATGCATGTACGCTTTTGAGACACTCCTTAGGCGTATATGTCATAAAAATTGCTAGAAATAGCACGTCCGTTCCTTAGGCAGGTATCAAGCACAAAAATTCTACTTATGCTGGCACATGCGCCGCACTGATACGACACACGGCCTATACCACAGGTTTTGGCCGTTCGAATCAAATCTAACGGTTGAGGACCGCTTTATTTATTTATTTTTGGTTAAAAAATTTAAAAAAAGCTACCGTCGTTGAATTTGATCCGAATGGTCGAGGACTGTGCGGCGCAAGGCCCCTCGTCTCAACCTCTTTCTCCAATAAGTTGATAACTTGATAATTGTTTGGAAAACCTACAAGAATGTTGCTGTCCGTGGCTATTTTAGCAGATCAAATTGAGCTTCGAGTCCTCAGGAGATCGGATCTATCCAGAGTGTTTGAATATATAATCAAAATAAAAGCATCCAAGCATTTTTTTCAGAGGGTTGATTATCGAGTATAAATATTCACATTTATCACAATATTCTAATTTTATCAATTATATATCTATATATTTTTTAATTTTATCAGCTATATTATAATATTTTAACATTATCACAATATTTCTAACTTTTTCCCCACTTACTTATAACATCAAAAATCATATTAAAAGTGAAAAAGGCTATAATATTCGAAATGTTATTTAATAAAACCGAATACATTGCGCAATAATTTAGAACTTGTCAAACGTCGAGTATAAAATTATTATGATTAAAATACTTTCTAAAAGAAAGGAAAATAATAATTTTTCCTTCGTTAATATAATAATATGATAATAATCATAGCATTCTCATTATATATTTATTTATGATAAATATTAATTATTAAATTTTATATATTAATTATTTATTCTTTTTTTTCCCTTTAAATTTCATCATTTGTCGGGGGAACATCCTAATCTATTCCCAGCCAATAAGAAGTGGTCAACACCGCTGACTAGGAGTTAATTAAAAAATAATCAGGCATTTGGAAGCATAAATTTGCATATTTCTATAACTTAATAAATCTTGATAGCTAGAATAAATGGCAATTCTCGCATGGGGAAATTAATATTGAGATTTACATTTAATTTTATAGTATCAATATTTTAATAAATATTTCAAAAATTTATGACACCCACCCCTTCATAATGGACTCGATCGGTTAGGATTCTAAGCATAATGATATTTTTTTATCCACTTAATTTGAAAATTTTTTAAGTTAACGATGGGCCTTCTTAATTTGGGGCCCTAAATATCACCCATCTTATTCCTTTAATATCTGATTAGCTATTAAAGACAGACTTAAAAATTATTAGATAAATATTATTTTATTTATTTATTTATTTTATATTGTATGTTTTGTAGGTCTATTGAGAAATCTGTGCACTATTCCTTCTTAGAATGTAGTGTTACAAAGAGGATTAAGGAAAATATTTGATATAACATCAATTGCGCATTGCCATATGTCGATTACAGAAGAGTAATCTGATAACCAATTATTAAATAGTCCATTTGCTCCTGCTATAATCTTTACTTTAAGTTAGTCATAACAGTCATAATTTGTTTTATTTGAAAAGATCATAATCCTATATTTTTTCAAATATTTTTCATTTTAATGAGAACAAGACAATTGGGTCAATTATAAATTTTTTATCTAACAAAAATGTTATGCATGACGATGCCATTTCTCCCAATCTACGGTGCAACGACGTTTTAGAAGGGTGATGCCAGCAGCATATTTGTACAGTTTCACACTTCGTTACGTTAGGCATATTTTGGTATTTTGTTTCGCATCTATTTTTGTCAGATTTTAAAATTAAACTATTAAGTCTTGATATATTATCGGTTAGATAATCTGACTCTTTAAATGATTTGAAATTCTGTATGTAATTTTTTATTGTTTATGTATAGAAGTAATTACTCATAAAAATACAGAAATAAATATTTTGAAAATTGTATAATTTAGAAGCTAATAATACTATAAAATAATAATATATTTTTACTCTATTATATTACTTCTTATCATGTGATTGGCATTGACTTTTTCATGTGACAAATTGTGATATATTGAATTAATATATCAATTGGTACTCCATAAAAATTAAATAAATTTTTTTCAATGTTATTTAGTGATATAAAAAATATCATTTGATTTACTGTTATAGATTAAATATTACAAAGTATATAACTATCAAATACCTTAATAAATAAATATTAAATAATACTACACCATATGATCGGTCTCCTCCCCGATTGGCTTATCCAAGTTTACTTGAAATAAATAATATATATATATATATATTATTGGGTTTCAATATAAGGATCCATAAGATACGGTCCAAAGGAAAGGCCCAAGTAAAAAGCTCAGAAATTTGTCCACGAACCAAGAGGGCTAGACGGCCCAAGAGGCCATAAAACACAGGCTAGTGTCCCAAAAACCAAAGCCACGACAAAGGTCCGAGAGCCCCTTTAACCACAAGAAGCTCGAGGATATCACGGATAACATCCAAGTACGAGGACCAAAGGAGGAAGCCCGAGAACCCCAGGAAATCCATTAGGCCACAGGTCAGTCCGAGAACTCAAGAAGAGATTTGAGGACCCTCCACAAAGGATCAAAGGTCCTCTGAGAACTGCCTTCTCCAATAAGTCCGCGAATGCACAAAGCAACGAGGCGCACCATGTAAGAATGAGGTTTGTCTCATACACGGCCGAGAGCGCCAGCTAAGCAACTTCGCCGATTTCCAAGGCACCTGCAACCACTGCTAGACGCCGTCTCCACAGGGCACGCCTAGTCAGGTCAAGACTAACGCCTAGGGCCTGTACGCCTGACGCGCTCAGGCCCTACTAGCGGCACCAGCCGCGTGCTATCCTGCACACGTCAGCAGCATTGAATGTGGCCAGTGGGGCAGTGGACAATCTCTCGGCACCTACCGACTGCCACGTGTCCCCTCCCCAACGACACATTTTTCCTTATAAATACCTAGTGAAATCTCTTTCCAAAGGGTCTTTCTTTAAACTAATCCCAAACGAGAAGAAAGAGAAAGACTTCAACTCTCTCTCTCTCTCAGCCTCCCTCTCCCTCTCTTCCCAACAAGAAGGAACAAAAGAGTGACAAAGCTTCCTAACGAGAGAAGTCCCTAATGAGAGAATTACAAAATAAGAGACAAGGAAGGGATCTACCCTAAACATTTGTATTTTGTGAATACTTTCATCTAATAGTGAAGCAATTTTAAAGGTCCAGAGCCTCGTGGTTTTTCTTCCTGATTCAAAGGAGATTTTTCATGTAAAAAATCTAGTCTTAATCTCTCTCTCTCTACATCCATCACCCCCAAACACTTGTGTTGCCCGTGGACCTCGCGTTTCGAAATGCAACATTTATGTATACATAACTTTCCAAAAGTCATAAATATTTTTAGAATATTTCTAACTAAATAAAAAATAATTTTAATAAATATAATATTTATTAATCTATCTATTTTTATATTTCCATTAATATATAAAATTAGATAGAATATTTATTATTTAAAATATGTAAATAAAGACATAAATATATCTTTATAATATTATTTTAAGTCATGTGATATTTTTTATGGTATTTTAAAAATATTTTATTAAAAAAATTATTTTTAGAATTACTTTTTAGAGTAGTTTTTCCTTTTTTGTTGCATCCAAAAGTGGGATGAGAATTCATTGGACCATCAATATTTTTTAAATTTATAATTTTATTTTTTTTGAAAAAAAATTATATAAAAAATTATATCTTCTTATTTATATTTATTATCTTACAATATGTATTATATATCACCGACTCAGAAATTTAAACAAAAAATTTGAAAATAATAATTATGGAAATTAGTTTTCAACTTTTAACCCAATAAATTTCTCATTAAGAACTCGCGGAGTGTGGGGCCACTTCTTGCCTATCTCTCATGCCCAAAAAAAAAAAAAAAACACATCTTTCCATAAATAGTTTTAAAAATCCGTACAACAACAATACTTTTGTTAAAATTATAATAATTTTTATAATTAAGTAAAAATATTTTTTAAAAAAAGAAAAAATAAATAAATATTAGGGAAGTCTTTTTCTATCTAAATATAAAAAATAGTTATAAACGAGTTGCAAAATAATAGAATATTTGATATTTTTTTAAAGTGCCTCCATCAAGAAATTGTATTTAAAAGAGGGAGAGAGAGCGCTTACCGACCCAAAATACTAATAATAAGAGAAGACAGAGAAAGCTAGCCAGCTCATGACGCCACACGGAGTTGCGTGTAAGTTGTCTTCTACCTCTCGTGAACCCAACTATTGATAGCCTGTCGTCTCTTTTGCTAGGGTTTGATTTGGATAAATATAATTTAAATTTATGAGTGTAAAAAATATAATAATATATTATATTTTTTATTGGGTTTAGTCACTCCCATATGGATAATTGAATAAACGAATGTGTTATCGGAAGATCGCATAGGATTTGTGCGAAATTCAGAGTGCTGTAAATTAGTTGTAACAAATGATTAGATGGAGACCAATTTGTCGGAGTGGGCAAATCTCAGAGAGATTGATTTGTCGGAGTGGGTAAATGTCGAAGTGACCATTTGCGAGAGTAGGCAAATCTCGAAGAGATCAATTTGCGAGAGTAGGCAAATCTCGAAGAGATCAATTTGCCAGAATGGACAAATGTCAGAATGACTATTTGTTGGAGTAGGCGAACTTTGAAGTGAAAAATTGGGGGTGTTGGCAGATACTTCACGCGCGCGATAAATGATCAGAAGAGTAGCAATAATACTGCTTTTGGGCCAACTGGCCGAAAAGCAAAAGGTCGGTGGGCCGGGCAGCAAGAAGGTCAGTCGGCAAAATAGTAGGACGGCCAGCCGGGCTGCCAGACAGTAAAAATCTGGCTAGAGAGGCTGGCCGGTTGAGAGAAGAAGCCGGCTAGGAAGGTTGGCCAACCAAGCTGAGATGAGGCCAATGCATAAAGGTGACTAGGTAATGCCAGTTCAGAGGAGTCGACCTGATGAAACCGATAGATGACTTTGCAGAGTGGGCACCAGGTTTTGAGGAGTAGGTGACAGGCTTTTCAGAGTAGGTAATTGACTTTCAGAGTTGGTAAATTAAATTTGTAGAGCATGCACAGTTTGGGAGAGCGCAGGAACTGATAAAGGCACAGAAAATAATAAAATTGGTGTGATAAATTATCTACAAGATCATGTCAAATGATCAGATGTGATTTGGAGTCAGCGTCATTATAAAGTGTACTAGGCGATTAAGAAGAAGTAGCGGCAGTAGCATTAGTGGAACGTGGAAGGAGAGTGGAACGCAGCAAAGTGTAAAAGGGAGCTTTCGTCGTTCACCGTCTGCCGCCACACTTGAAAAATCAGTGAGCGGAGAGTACCACCAATGAGAGAAAGAAGAGAAAAAAAATAGAGAGATAAGAGGGAATGAGAGTTTCTTTACTTCGGAGATTATTTTTCTTATACTGTCTTGGGTAAGTTACTGATATTCTGTCTCAGGTGTTATTTGTAATTAATTTTACATAGTGAAAGTTTAATTTGGAGTCTGTCCCATGAATGTTTTTTGCTTAAAAAATATTTTTCACGTTAAAAATTATTGTGCATTCTTTTATTCATCATACTTACATTCTTAGTGATTGATAGCCGACGGTGGGGTTCGGGTTTTTTCACTGTGTCGGGTTGAGTGTGAATTCAGGTATCAAACTCTAATATTTTTAATGTGAAAAATCATTTTCATTCAAGAAAAAAATCACAAGATAAATTTCGAATAAATTTATTATAATAATAGTGTTGGCTATAAATAATCCCATCCGAAATTCCTTCACTATAACTTTGAGTGAAAAATGGTTGATTACAACTCCATCAACACACTCAACAACTTAATAGAGAAAGTATAATGAGATTTAAGAGTAATCAAACGAAATACGTCCTAAAATTTCATTTTAGAACAATGTATTCGACCTTAAAAAAAAACATAACTCAAATTGGATATTAATAAGATGTTGAACCTCTTCCTTTTCTTTCTTTTCCTCTTCACTCTTTCTGTGCAGCGCTCATTATATGATAAATAATTTCGAAATACTCTAAAAACGTGCTAGGTGTGTTTTTATATAGTCAGTTGTGCTTTGAGTACGAGCACCATTGCAATCGGCGCTTGAGTGCCCATCAGGCCCCCCTCAAGTGCGAGCCTTATTGGAATCGGAGTTCTAGCGCTTGGTTATATGCGCGAATAATGTAATTTACACATCTCTGTTGACCTTCGATTGAACCTCAACCGACTCTCACACGAATATCTTGAGGCCCTCTGTGTTGGAGTCACTCTCTTGTAGTGTTTGTGTCCATGGACTTGTGGAGACAAATGGACGCGAAATTCTGGAGAAGGCCGAGAACATCCGTCATCGGGGTAGTTGGATGAATTGGACGAGGACTACTGTGGAGGAGAAGTGGCTGAAGAATTCGTCTGAAAACTACAGTCCGAGAAGTGGATGATATAGTGGACGAGGACTCCTAGAGGCGTCATGTCCGAGAGGTTGTTGAGGATATGGACGAGGACTTTGAAGCCTAGGCGTTGACTTCCTCTGTAGGCTTGCTGCAGCCGCGTGTTGCAGGTGCGCAGACAGCTACAACTTTCAAGATGTTAGGCCTGCCATCCTGGTACGTCGGGCGTGCGCTGCCGTAGCGAGCCTAAGGCGTGGTCTGCCACTCTATTGGCGATGGGGTAGGCTAGTAGGGCCTAGGCCTTGTGTCTATATATATGGACGCTAAGCGGTTGAGGAAGTGTGTGTAGCAGCCAGAGAGTAAGATTGAGAGAGCAATCTTAGAGAGAAGCAAAAGGACTATTGTGAAAGAAGAAGAGGAGTGCACCACCTAGGTGAAAAGAAAGAGAGAAGAATAGAGTGAAAAGAAAGAGTATTTTCTTGGTTTCTTTCTGGAGAATTTCTCTTTGATTTTTACAGGTGTGTGAATCACCCATCTTGGATGTTTATAGCTTTATTTCACATAGTGGATTTCTTTGTGTTTTCCTCTAAAGTGTTTTTAAAGCCCGGTTATAGAAGGGTTTGCATTAAATCTCGTGTGTTTCTCTGATTTTTATTCTCGCTTTTGGTTTGTCAGTTAAGTCTTTGTCAGCTTTGTCCGAGTATTTTGTCCTCTCGGTCACTACATTCACAGTACATTCTGTCTGAACGCCCCGTTTGCCCCGACACTCTGATGACTATCCATCTGTTACCATATCCATAAAGAAGCCACAAAAAATTCGGTATCTTTCACGCTCTGGAAGCCGTCCTTTTCGCCGTTAGATCTCAAGGTTCTGTTGACAATGTCTACCAGAAAGAGTTAACTTCACCGACACTGTAATTCAAACCTGTGGTACCGACTTACAGACAACTGGTATGAGGTCGTGATCTTCTCTGTCTTCCTCTTATTTATTTTGGTAGTTGCTTTTCTCTCTTAAATTTTTTTTTTTTTTTTGGTAAGAACTCTCTCTCTTAGTTTCAAATTAATACTTCTGCTTTACTCAACTAAGGTTTTTTTTCTTATATGTATGGGTATTCATATTAGAGTGAGAAACAAAGGAAAGCTTAGAGCGGAAGATCGCAAAAGGAGTCGGAGGAAGTTCAGATCTGGTGGCCTGCGGAGGTTAATCTTGCAATGACTTCAAAGGCAGTGCTGATTTCAGTCTTCATCTTTGATGTCATTGCATTTGGTCTCGCCATTGCTGCTGAGCAGCGAAGAAGCGCCGTAACTCTCTCTCTCTCTCTCTCTCTCTCTCTGCATCAACATTACGAAGATACTGGAGAATAACTAGTTTGTTATTCTGCAAATTTATCGATTTCTGGAAAATTCATTGGATTTTGCAAAAATTGCTCTGCTTTGTTGTGGTGGATTTCAGGGCATTGGGTAAAGATATTCCAAATACAAGGATATCGGCGTTGCTTTTGTCGTTCTACTGTGTGCTAATTGTTTGTCATTCTTAGTGAGCCGCGCTGTAGAGGCGTAGATGGCGTAGGTAATCGTAGATCTAAAGCATAAATTCAATCAAGCAAAGCTCCAAATGCTTTGCCTACAACTTGCTTTAATTCTCACTGTAGGAGCTACTCCTTTGCATAAATCATGAGAATGAACAGGGCTTGTAATTGTAAGTTTATGCTCCAATCTAGAACTTGTTCTATGATCTTGAGTTATGAAAAGCAATTTTGAAGTTTGCGAAGGGGATAGGAATCACAGAAATTGGAATCACACTTCTTGGAATTCGAACTTCTTAAATGATCTTGAAATATTTAAAGTACTTTTCAATTTTTGATGAAAAAATGTATAACTTGGGGAAAGCCTCGTACAGTTAAAGATCTGTGGAGTTAAGGCAATGGTTTTTGCCGTCATGATCTACATATTTCTCAATTTTGCAACTTCTTGAGCAGCACACTGGCATGGCAACCAAGCTTCCCTTTGCCATACGTTCAGCCTAAGAAATCGGAAGAGCTTTTTTTGCTAGTGACAAGTGTAAAACTTCACGAAACTTATACTCATTTTAAGGATAGTCTAATTATTATTTTATTTTACAATTTAAAAATACAAAATTAAATATCAATGACACATCTGTATTCATACTTAGCATCATTATCTAAAAAAACTGAAATCGATTTCCTCCATTCATCCTTATTTTTCTTTCTTAATCAAAGTTACATAATTATGTGAAAGTAGATAGGTGGTACTTTGAAGGCTTGATATTAGAATAAATGGGTAGCTAATTTCACTTATTCTGATATGAAAACCATCTTCATGTGAATTCAGAAAAATTCATTTATATATCTACACATAAATGATAAGTAGTTCTATTATTTATAGGGCAGGAAAAAAATTGATTAATTATATAAATGTCTTTATTTGTATCAAAGACCGTACTCATTAAGAAAATAACTCCTCTAATTAAATACAATTAAATCATATAGGATTGTAATTTGTAATTATTTCGATAAACTATTAAATGTGCCACGTTATATGGGACAATTTTAATAACAAGTGCTTTGCCTTAGAGAACTTTTATACTTGCAGTGGTTTTGCAATCTACATATGCCTTGCAAGAACAACTTAAGGTGTTTCTTGAAGCTCCCTGGAAAGAGAACTTTGTCCACAATCACTTAAGGCAGTGTGGAAAATATTATTTGCATTAATTTGAATGTTTGGACTATATGAAGGCAAAAATAACGACAAGGCCTTAAGTCCCTGCCATAGGTGGTTGGACACACCATAAATGATAAAATTAGAAGTTTTGTGCTTGACTTCAACTATCCTATGCTGGTGGCTGTGTGAAAAAAATGATTGCATCAATAATAGCAACACAGGCCAGATTCATTGTCTTACTAGAATGATGAGAGTATGTTCAACAGTTTTGCCAAGAACCTATGAATCACGGGGCATGCTGCTTGGATTTGTGATTTATAAAACAAACTTTCTAAATCTCAAACCGGTCTGATGACTGAACTATAGGAAGATGTAAACAGTTTGTATAATTGTTAGTGGTAGTTTGAAATCTAAACCCAAGTGATGTTATTTGATTCAAGGAACAAGTGATTTTACATAAATTAAAGCCCATATGACGAAATGTCTTCTTGACAGGCCAAGTTAGCTAATGATCAAGATATGAATTTCAACTACTGTGTATACGACTCGGATATCGCAACAGGCTATGGAGTCGGTGCATTTTTGTTCCTCGCAGCTAGCCAAGTAGTAATAATGGCGGCCAGCCGATGCTTCTGCTGTGGTAAGGCTTTGAACCCAGGAGGATCAAGGGCTTGTGCAGTCATCCTCTTCATCATCTGCTGGTACATGAGCATACACATTGATAAAAAAGTCTCTCGTGCTTGCTTATATATCCTAAATTTGAAATTATTCAGATTAAATTATCTTGATTGATGGTTAATTAGCTACTTCATTCTATTCAAATTCTGTATATACTTGGTTATGAATTTGATCCTGTTTTTCAGTTCTGAATGACAATTTAGCGCTTCCCCGATTCTGGGGGGGAATCCTTGCCTTGGAAAGATGGTGGGGTGGGGATGATATATCCTTGCCTCCGCCCCTCCCTGCCCAGCTCCGATCACATTTGTACATTTAAAAATATATCCTTGTATGATGTTTTTCTTCATTATAAACACATGAAACTGTTTATATTTGAATATATGCTATTTATATTCAATGCTATGCTCTTTTTTCTCGAAATTTTACTCATAAGACTCAAAATATAATATACTAAATACATTAATACGATATCTTTTAAATAACTTTTAAAATTTAAAAATACAGATACTCTATATTAGTTCCCCTGCCTTGATCCTGCCCTGATTTCCAATCTGGCTGGGACCAGCCCAATTGCCACCCCTGTTTTCAATTAATGTGTATTTTGTGCAAGAGACTTTTATGAGATAAAATTTTAATTCATAAGATCCTAATTATCATATTTCTTCATTAATCAATCATGTATAAGACTAAATTTGCGTACCTAAATCCATAATTGTCAAACATTTATTCAACACTATAATTATTATTATCTTGAAGAACAAGGAAATTGCGTACTTGAATCCCTAATTGACAATCCTTTATGCAACGTTGTATTTGTTTTTATCTCAAAGAATTAGGAAATGATTTCTCTCTCTTCTCTTTATGATTTGTAGAGTGTTTATACAAATCTTGTACGTTCCAATTCTGATGGCCAATGACGTTTTTTTTTAGAGAAAGAGAGGACCATTTTCAAATTATCAAAATGTCTATCCTTTTGTCCAAAAGACGCGTATCGAATAGATATAACCGTTGAGAAGATATATCATTTCGTTTAATAGGTATGTCTTGAAAATGCACATCTATTGTGAAATAATATATTCTTTTTATCAAAGGATACATCTTGAACGGGTATGTTTTTTAAAAAATTTCTCTTAGTATATTTATAAACCAATAAAATTATATTTATTTAATCAATTCAATAAATTAATAATTTATATATCTCGTCATGTGCGATATATTTCTAACACGTTATCCATTTTAGGTTGACCTTTCTGATTGCTGAGTTGTGCTTGTTCGCTGGCTCAGTGAGGAATGCTTATCACACGAAATACAAGACGTTCTACGGAGACAACCCACCCTCTTGCCAAACTCTAAGAAAGGGAGTTTTTGCCGCTGCTGCTGCGTTCATTTTCTTCACTGCGATGGTTTCTGAATTCTACTACATTTCCTACTCCAAGGCAAGAGGAAGCTTCAACCCTTACGGCGGTGAGGCAAGCGTCGGCATGGGACCCTACAAGTGAGCCCTCCAAAGATGCACGCACTCGGATCGGATTGTCTGGATGTCGTTTCTTCCATGAACAGTTTCAGATCAGCTTGAGGTATCTTGTCTTTGTAGCGAGTCTTCTATAATTTCCTTTTGTGATACTGATGAACTTCTCTTTTGCCATATGAGAACTATATAATAGAATGCCCTTAATTTTGATTTTTGTACATCATATTCTTCTTCAATTTGAATGTTTTACCTTGTTGGTTGTGACTGATCTTCAGTAGGGTTAAAAGAATTGTTGATGTTATGGGGTCTCTTCGTTTTCATATGATTTCCTTGGTTATCAACTTTTTTTTTTTTTGTAATTATTTTTATTTTTTGTGGAATCTTGATCAAGGGATCGCTTATCCAGGAGACCAATTGCGGTCTTATGGCAGTTAGTTTTGCGCATTCACCGTTAAGGGTTTTATTTTTTAAAGCGATAAAAGCTCATTTAAAAAAAAAAAAAATTAAATTATTTATTTTTAAATAAATAATTATAAATTAATAATTAATTTTAGTTAATTTATAATTTTTTTAAAAATAATTAAATTATAATTATTTATCAAAAAATAAATAATCTAAATTTATAAAAAACCGTCTTCGTCTCTTTAAAATGATGGAGGCCCCCTTTGACACAAATTTAACCGCCATGCTATGGTCTTTTTAAATATTAACTTTCTTATCATTTTAATTATTAATATTAAATAATTATGAGACTCAATGAGGTCAAAAAAAAAAAAAAAGAAGAAGGGTTCTATTATTTTTTAAATATTATATATATATATATAGATAATCGTTATACTTGAGATTATTTTAAAAATAATAATATAAACTTATTAAAATAATATTTAAATTTACTGTCTTAATTTTAACCTTTTATTTTTATAAAATTAAATTTCAACTATTAGAAGATTTCATTTTGGATTTCGAATGGTAAGAAAAGAAACAAAAAATAATAATGTAAATAAAGTATTTTTTTTTCCTTTGATTGATAGAAAATCATATAGAATAAAAATAAAGTTAAAAAAATATTTTCTATTGTTTTTTTGTTATGGAAAAATAAAGACAAAATATATATATATAACATATTAATAAGCTTATTTTTTATATTATTTTTTGTGCCCATTTAAACAATTTTTACTTATACTCAAATAATCTTTATAAGAATAATTATTAATCATATTAACATTATTTGGAAACCTAGGTTCATAGCTTCCAACCTTTAATTGAAAATATTTATATAATTGATTATATATTGATGGGTGCACTGTAAATGGACTGGCCCAATAATTAAAGGCGGCTCAGATCCGCTGTTGGACGGTCACCGTTGGCTCAACAGGAAATGAGGGCAGAATTTCTAAAAGGCCCAAATATGCATCAGACGGTCCGCGCTAGCATTGACCAACTGAGGCACAGATGGGCCGCCTACTTGTGCTCAAGACGGTCAACCTGTGCATTGACTAGAATCACTGTAGCAACAACCCAAGAATAAAAAGGCTTTTCACGGGCTTGGTTCACTTGGGCCTATGCTTCAACAGACGGTTAGTAACAGCTCTTTTTCTAACTCTACGCTTTCTATAAATCCAACCATCTCTAAAAAGAACGTTTAATGGCGGCTATTCCTGCCAAGTGGAGCCTTCCAACGGTAATATACTCAAAAGGAAGGCAGAAAATTTGAAAAACTGCTATCCGCCAGAGAAGAAAACAATATCAACTAATTAGGCAAAGCATGCTTTCCTCACAATGAAGACAGCTTAAATATGGCACAGGGGATCACACCTTTTAACTAATGAAGATCACCCAGCCGCCATTAAAAATAGCCATAGGGTTTTCGCTCAAGGCACTTGAACAACTGTTCACACAATGCCTACTACTGCACTCTCTACTATACAAACATACGCGCTCGACTAGACATCTCAAAATGATTTCATACTCTCTTTTCGCAAAGCATCCTAATTTGCTGAGAAGAACACAAATAAAAGGCACAGGTACTCTTCCTGTTAACAGATGTCTGTTGCCTTCGCCTACCGTTCAAATTCAAGAGACGACATTGCCTCTATTTTATTTGAAAACCCACGCATTCTCACACTCACCCTCTCAATTCTCATTTTCAGTTACCTTCCCAAATTTTAAATGTCGTTTACTAATTTGAACATTGGAATATTTTCGATGGGATAACTTTTCACCGACACACTAACTTCCTATTTGTTTTAATTGTGTGTAGAATCTAAATTCAGTGAATGGAGCCAGAACCAAACAAGTGGATCTGTCGAATTTATTCGAAATTTAAATCCTAAGACGCATCATATATATATATATATATAATTATATTCAATAAATTATAACACATTAACTATAAGTATTAATTTATTAAAAAAGTATCGTAATTATAACTCTTAATTATAACTCAATTTTCATTGTCACAAAATATTAGGCTATAGACTAGAGATAATTTTTTCTGTATAATAAAAAATATAAATAATTTAATGATCAATAAATTAATTTCATAGGGTCAATTAAAAATATTTAATAATGATAATAAAAAAAATCTTAATTTAATTATTGTTATGTTTATATCTAATTTTCATTTATATATATTTTTGAGTGGATGGTGATCTCCTCGGAGGGAATCTTTCTAATCACCTAATAATAAAAAAATACTAGTTACTAAAATTTGAAAATAATTAAAAGCATGCTTTCTTTCAAATTAATTATAATTTTATAAAATAAGGCTTATACGTTACAATAAAATTATTTTATTATAATATATTACTATCTAATTATAAAATATTGTGTCTTTTGGTATGAATTGGATTAATAATATAAAAAGAGGAATCTTATAGTATTTTCTAACCTTATATAATAATATTATACTAAATCAAAATAAATAATAAAAATAAATTTATATTGTCAAATTCTATTTTAATAAAAAATATAATACAGCTGGAAAACACTTTGTTATAAAAATATTTCACATTTGACAAAAAGAGGAAAAACATGCAGGATTAATATTATAAAAAGGATATTATAATATTTTCCACGATAGTATAATTAAATATTTTTGTTTTGATTTATATAATAAAATTTTTTAAAAAAGAAGCGTGTTAAAAATTATTTAAAAATTTTATATAATATAATATGTTGACTTTTGAGCTAAAAAATAAATAATTATTTAAAAATTATATCTTTTGTTCATTTTCGTGGTGTTTCTCTGCGCGTGCGAGAGAGAGAGAGAGAGAGAGAGAGAGAGAGGGGTATCTCAATGAAGACTTTGAGGTCTTCCACTGGTTAAACGATTCAGCAAATTGTCCATGAGATAGAGAGGAAGAGGGAGAGGAAGAGAGGCGGGGAAATCTCAGTTATCCTTCCAATGGCTTCGAAGATGATTATGATCGTGTCCTTCCTCTTTGACGTCGCGGCATTTTGTTTAGCGCTCGCAGCTGAGCTTAAGAGGAGCACGGTGAGATAGTCTTCTCTCTCTCTCTCTCTCTCGATTTTCTTCTTCTTAGTCTGACAGTCCCGTAAAACGAAATTCAATTTCAGAATAGAACTCAAGCTTACACCTACCATTGTTGGGATACACAGTCGGCGTAGATGAATTGAAAAGAAAAGATGAAACAACGACGACAACAATACGATTTTTGCGCGGGTAAACAACAATTATGTTTTGAAACCCTAATGTCAACATTTTTTGAATAAACAACAATTATAAAAGAAAAATTCTAATGCTCCATTGTTTCTAATTCTCTTGAGAAAACTTCACATTATAAGATTGTTCTTCATGCTCATATAAGTTTTCTCACCAACTTTATTTCACCATTGCAACCTTGCCTTCTACCTTCGTTTGGAGGCGTTGGTTCGTGAAGAAGGAGATTCATTCATGATCGGCAATTCAAGTGGTTCGAGGAAGATTGGCGTAAATAGGAAGAGAAGTTAGCTCCTGCGGGCAAATGGAGTTTAGAATAGGGAGTGAGACGGAGTAAGAAATTTAGGTTAGCGTCGTTCTCTCGATGCGTAAGTTGATTTTTATAGTGCATTCTTCGCGGCGTTGAAGCCGCGAGTATTTTCTAAATTTGGGTATCGAGTTTTTCTATCTCCCAAAAATCGCGTCTTTATTATTATTGTTAATCATTATATATATTGTGCACGCTTTATTGTAGGTTAGCATTTAGAAATAAATATCCTTTCGTGTATCGGATATTTATATATATTTTTATTATATTTTAAAATTGAAACTTGATTGTTCCACGATAAATATAAGCGTGCTTTTTCAATTGGTATCAAATGGACCCGATCATGACCCCCGTCTAGATGTAAACGAGTGGATGGCTCTAGTTTCCTCCCTTCTTTGATGGGAGCAACTATGCCTATTGGAAGGTCCGAATGAGAGCCTTCCTAAAATCTCTAGATGAGCGTGTTTGGGCACGTACGCAAGTTGGGTGGACTCCACCCATTAGTTCCTCTGGCAACGAACCAAAAGGCTTATCTTCATGGACTAAAGAGGAACTTGATGCATGTAATTGGAACAGTAAGGGGCTACATGCTATTTTTATGGCTGTGTCTCCCAATGAGTTTAAACGAATCTCAATGTGTGAGACTTCTAAAGATGCGTGAGATATTCTTGAAATTACCCACAAAGGCACGAAACTAGTGAAAAATTCAAAATTACAAATGCTCACCACTAGATTCGAAGAAATAAAAATGAAAGATGATGAAACCTTTGATGAGTTCTATGCTTAATTAAATGATATTGTGAACTCCACATTTAATTTAGGAGCCCTTGATCACGAGAACAAAAGTTAGAAAAGTCCTTAGGTCACTTACCGAACGATTTAGTAAGGTCGTACTTTATCGAAGAAAGCAAATACCTTGATAAAATGAAGATCGAAGAACTTGTTAAGTTTCCTACAAACTTATGAGTACACCTTGCCTGATCGAGAAAAACAAATCACTTGCTCTAAAATCAAGTAGGGAAGAGCGAAATCGGGCCCGATACAAAATCGTGTAGTGATGATGAATTTTTCCTATTTGTCGAGAATTTTAAAAGTTTTTAAAGACAAATAAAATAGAATAAATCGATGACAAGCGTTCACTAAATTTGAGAAGAAAGGCTTGAACATAAGGCTTCCAAATGGATCAAGGCGTTGATGTCATGAATGTAAAGGTTTTGGTCACTATTGGTGAATGTCAAACTTTAATTATTTTTAACGTAATTCGATTCCTGAAGATGATGAAAAATTTCACATCAAATACATGGACTTTATGACAATGTGTGACAATATTAGAGAATATTAATCGATTAATTTAAAATCGGTGATAGCCTCAAGAAGCCTACGATAAAATTAGGGAATGTTTAAAAGTAAAGAAATTAAATAGAACCCTAAATGGTAGGATCATAGTAGTTGAAAAAGAAAACTTATCTCTAAAATCCACTGTTGATACTAAATGCCAAGAAATTGAGAACTGAAAATCTCATTTTCTAAACAGTTCTGACATTGGAATCGAACTTGAGGCCTCTAGAAAGATTTGAAACAATTCTTAAATGGCAGCAACAAAACTTGATCATATGCTTGGGTTGGGTAAAAGTGGAGAAAATAAACATGGGTTGGGATATGTTGAAAAGTGTTTGAAATGACGATTGACCCAAAACAATTTTTATTCCCTGCAAGAAAATGCCACACCAACACATTAACACATCAAAACTCACTACACACCGGCTCGATGTGTGGCTACTCAATTTGACTCAACTCATTTGCAAAATTTACCTAATCAAAAAATGGTGAACCAATCATCAAACGTCAAGTCTTCTATCAACATAAATCAAAGATCGAATGAATTTCTACCATACCTAAGTTTGATGCCTACTTGTCAAGCGTGTGGAAAAATAGGTACAAATCTGATGTTAGACTTGGAATTCCTTGCTCAAAGAAAATGGCCAAGAGTGAATAAACTCCTTGATCACATCAAAACTAAATGAACAAGTAAAAAGATTGAACCAGAAAGTGAATTAGGGGAGAAGTATTTGGGTTAAGAAAAGTGAGCTAAATTTTCCTATGGTAAATTCTGGTTAAATGGCTCATACACTGTTCAAAACAAGAACAAATTAAAAAAAAAAAGGGCTGACGTGTATCTCAGTGCTCGCTCACTTCGAGCTCGAGCGCCCGCTGCCTGCTTTTATCTTCGAGCAGGCAGCAAGCGCAGAAAACAAAACCCTCACGTTCCTCGCTCTCTTTCCTCTCTTCTTGCGTCGGCGGTCGTTCTCCTTCTCCTACTTCACCAGCTTGGCCAGATCTACCCTCCGTCCTCTCAATTTCGGGCGTTCTCAAGATGTCGGCTCCTCGCAAGTCTATGTTACGCAAGTCGAGTGGCAAACGCACTCGACCGAGTGTGATCTCCGCTATCGTTTTATTAGTCGAGGGAGACTCTTTTTCGCACCACTATGTCTCGCCAACTCTGGGTTCAGGAAGTTTTTCCCCCATTGACCCAGGATCGCCTTTCTCTTCATTCCCCGCGGTTGCTGAGTCCTCAGAAGGTTTACCTGCAGTTGCTTATTCTCATTCGGAGTTTTACTCAACATTCATCATTACCTTCAATTCTTTCTCTACTTTCTGGGGATTTTTGACCGTGAAGATGTACTCGCACACGTTATTGGTATCCCTCGGGTGAGGAAGATCCACCCCTACCCTTACTCTTCGGCGCTCACTGGCCCTCTTTTAACTAAATTGCCACATTTCCACGGTGCCCCTCCTGGTGGAATGGCAATTCCTTCTGAGACTTCATACCTCTCCTCTGGGTTTTTGTGTCATTGATAGTCATGCTCACGAACCTGTTTTCAGTCTCCCACTCTCGTCCATTTTCTGGCGTAATTATTTATGCTCTGTTGAGTGGTCGGCCATTGATTTATCATCTTATTTTATCACTCACATTATTGCCAACTTCTTGACAAAAGAGGCTGACCTATCGTTCGGGTGCCTTATTCGAAAGTCTCGGTCACCCATTTCTTGATTATCCTCGTAGCTCTTAGGCCATCACTTCCACTGTGAAGTCGGTCCCTTGCACGTCGCTTTGTTATTGAAGGGAGGTGACGATGAGCTTCTCTCAGCGTGCCTCCTCCTCGGTCGGAAGAAGGCCCCTCTCGCTCCCATTTCGTCCTTTCGACCCTAGATCCCGGCAGCGTCGTCTATTGGCATTCCACATCTTCCTGTGATGATCTCTATTGGCCGTTTTAGCGTTTGTATTCCTTTTTGATTCTTGCTTCTCAATCTTGATCCACATACAGCGGTTAAATCTTAGTTTTGGAGCGGTTTGATGGTCGTTTTAACGGTTGGATTCTCGGTTAGCTATTGGGAGAAGTTGCGCGTCAACGCGTTAGCGACATTTTGGCTCTCCACCTCCCATCCGAGTGATCCCCCTCTCTTTGGTTCTTTTGACAGCTGGGGGAGATCAATTTTCTTTAGTGCATTTGATAGGGGAGCTTGGGCGAGATGTCTTTGCTTTTTGTTAGTTAGACTTGATGTACTTCTTTTGTTAGGGGAGTTAGATTTGATGTATTTCTTTTCGGCACTTCTTTTGTGTTATCTGACTCTCTCTGTTGCACTTTAGTACTAATGCTGTATCTATTATTGCATACATCTTTATTGTTGGTACTAACCTAAATGAGAAACTAAAATATAAGTATGATTTTTCATCACATCGCCTCAGCTGACTCATTATAATTTTTTACATTTTTTGTCTCTTATGTATCACAAGGCGTAGGTTTTTCATGTGCCAGGTTCTATTCGGTTGATTTCAACCCGTGATTTTGGTAATTTATTTAGAATTTTGTCACGGAATTGTCAAAGGGGAGATTATTTAGAAACCTTTGTCTAATTGAAATATTCAACAAATATTTTATAGTATCGATGTCGGATTGTGGATTGTCGGGTTAAAGTCGTTACTTAAAATTACCGCGCTCTTTCAATAATAAATCCGAAGCTCCCTTGATTTTCGAAGGTCCATGCGAAAATCGATAGGCCCCGGCTGTCGGTGTGCTCGAGCTCCTCTCGCCAAAATCGATGGTGCCGCTCGATGCGTGCCTCACAGTCGCTCGCGCTAGGAGGGTTTCTCAGACCCTCCTTTGTTTCCACGCGCTTCCGAGCCCCTTTCGGAAGTGCAAGGTTAAAATTTTCCAACTATTTTATCGCCCTCATATAAATACTAGCCTTATGTTTTGAAACCCTAATCGGCATTTTGGTGAACATTTGTGCCTCCTTGAAGAAAGCTTCTAATGCTTCATTGTTCACTTCTCTTGAGAAAACTTCACATTATAAGATTGTTCTTCATGCTCATATAAGTTTTTACCAACTTTATTTTTCATTGCAACCTTGCCTTCTACCTTCGTTTGGAGGCGTTGGTTCGTGAAGAAGGAGACTCATTAAGTGACGTGGTGGAGGAAGATTTGCGTGAAGAAAGGAGTTTCGTTGCTCAGCGGACAAATCGAGTTTTGGTAGGGACAATATGGAGTATTATCATTAAATGATTACAATATCATTCATCGGTATAAACAATAGTAGCATTTCTAGCCGTTGAAAAAGTGTTAGAAAATTGAGTAGTCATTATCGAGTGAGTTTTATTCGTCATAAAAATCGCATCTTTATTATTATTGACATTATATATATTGTGCATGCCATTGCGTAAACAGAAATAAATGTCTTTTTTGGACGGATATTTATATATATTGTTCGTATATTTTTAATGGGGGGAAACTTAATTGTTCGATTAGCACAACGTGCTTTTTCATATCCTTCCAATGGCTTCGAAGATGATCATGATCGTGTCCTTCCTCTTTGACGTCGCGGCATTTTGTTTAGCTCTCGCAGCTGTGCTTAAGAGGAGCACAGTGAGAGCCCCCTCTCTCAAGATTTTCTTCTTCTTAGCCTGACGGTCCGTAAAAACGAAATTCAATTTCAGAATAGAACTCAAGCTTACACCTACCATTATGGATGATAATACTACTGTTAATTTTGTATGGATATGCAGTCGACATAGATGAATAGAAAAGAAAAGATGAAACAACGACGAAAACAATACATAGCGGATAAACAATAATTATAAAATAAAGAGATAAGATGTAAGTAATTTTATATGAAAAATCTTCTTTTGAATATGAAAAAAAAAAAAATTATGGGACTATATGTCCACAAACCTTCGCTGTATAAAATCGGTTAGACAAATTTTAAATATAAGAACTTAGCTCCTTGTATCAAATGGATCCGAATAGCAGAGAATGCAGAAGAGATTCTCAGAGCAAAAAAACTCCCATTCTCTGTTTTCTTTACTTTTTTTCACTAGCGGCGCTCACTCATTTCTAAATTTTACAAGTGATATCTATCTCTTAATCGCACTCCCTTTTATAAACCTTAAAGGGAGTTTCGCGCGCTTTTATTGTAGGCCATTGGGACTTGTAACCGATCATCCTTCAGAAACCATAGTCACAAATTTTCACTATATAAAATCGGTTATACAAATCCCAAATATAAGAATTTAGCTCATCGTATCAAATGGATTCGAGTAGCAGTCAGTGCAGAAGAAATCTCCAGAATAAGGAAACTCTCATTCTTTCTTTTCTTTACTTTATCTCACTAGCAGCGCTTATTGGTTTTTAAATTTTACAAATGATATATATTTTTCAATTGCACTCACTTTTATAAACTCTAAAGGGAGTTTCGTGCACTTTTTCATTGTGGGTTTGGGAAAATACAACGATCATCATTTAAAAGATGGTGATCCGATTCAGATTCAATCCAGTCACCTCTTGGACTCAACAGTCCGGTTGCCCCTTTGACTCGGGTGATCGATTTTTCGGAACTAGGTTGGTCACCCTTGGTATTATGATCTTGTTGTGATACTTCAGCCAAGCAGTCCGGTTAGTCGTCTTTCGGCTTTGGCACCTAGTTGCCCTCTGGCCGTTCACCGTGCACGTGAACATAATAATATTTTGCCTCAGTGTTGTGCCCCATATGAGTGTTTGGCTGAGCCTCTGAATGGCCAATTAATTGGATTTGGGCTTACACAAGAGTAACCCATATCCTAACAAATTTCTATCGGCTTTAAGCTTGGATTGGGTTAGGCTGGTTTCTTAATATTGGTTTTGAAGCAATTTTTTTACGTAGTTCGATTCCTGAAGTCTATTTCACCGTAATAATGACTTTTGCAAGAGGGGGTTTATTGTATCCTGACCGATTAATTTAAAATCGAGGTGCTTTTTCCCAAATTATTGAACAGTGACCCGAAATTTCCATATTTTGGCAGGCCATGGTAGCTGTCGACGATCACTTGATTTATAGCTACTGTGTTTATGACTCCAGCATCGCCACTGCTTTCGGTTTAGGGGCAGTTCTGCTTCTTCTGGCTAGTCAGGTGCTCATAATGGCAGCAACCCACTGCTTTTGCTGTCAGAAGGGCCTGAGCCCCGGTGCTCAAAGGGCTTGGGCGATTGTCCTCTTCATAACCTGCTGGTATGCTAATCAACATCCGTACATACATATACATACACATTGATACATATAGATGTATATTAGCTGCAGCAACTTTCCATGCATAAAAAGAAAGTACTATTAAGCATACGTGGTTTGCATTTCATGATTGAGCTCGAATGAATTTCAAATAGCGAATTGGATATTGATTTTTTGAGTAGCTTGATTTGTTGAATGACCAAGTAAAATCTGAGCCAGACTTGGCCATGTGTTGCTCAAATTTTGGGAGCTAAACGAGTTTTCCAGTGTCAAAACTTGTTGCCCAGTGTTCGAATCTGAAATGATTTAAGCGAGCTAACTTGACCTATGAGCATAATCATAAGGAAATTGGATGATGGCAGGATGTGGTGGCTTGTGAACGGCTCTGTAGTTAGAGTAGTGGGGCTCTGTAGTTAGAAGAATGATTCAACTTGACTCATTAATCTTTAGCTAATGTCAAAGAGCAGTTTAACTCGTTTAACATTCTTGTAAAATGTTGGTTTCCCCCATTGTATAGATCGATTTATTTCCCCGTGCTGAATGCTATTTATCTGCAGGTAGATGTTTGAGATATCTTTCATTTCAGTCCTTGTATATTTTCAGGGTGATTTTTTTGACCGCTGAGATGTGTTTGGTAGTGGGTTCAGTGAAGAATTCCAAACACACCAAGTACAGGACCCTCTTTGGAACTAATCCTCCACATTGCCAGACATTGGGAAGGTTCGTATTTGGCGCAGGGGCTGCATTTGTTTTTGTCAATGGCGTAGTTTCTAAGTTGTACTACATCTGCTATTCTAAAGCCAAAGGAAGCTTTGAATTGGAGGATTGTGACACTAAGGAAGATTATAAGCTACACAAATACCTACTGGCTGAATCATGAATCATGTTTTAGGCATGACACTGCAACAATTCTCTCTGAGCTTACTCCATCACTCGTTTTAAGAATGGTTTCTATGTTATTGATAAAATGACTTGCGAATTGAATATTGAAAAGAGATGGTTGCCCTTTTAGTAATTATTTAATATTGTGTTAAATGGTCTCTCCTATAAATAAGTCTCTCTGCAGGTTCCTCCTTGACAATAACAATGGTGAATAAGTCAGAAGTCTTAACTAGTAAATGCCTAGTCTTATTAGGCTCTGTGAAGCATTGTGGCAAATATGAAGGGGTGAAGGAGAATTCAAATGAATTAAGCTGATGGTTTCTAAATCCTCTGGTCCATTTGATACTTTCTATTAGATTTGTTTTATTGGCTAATTTATGTGACAATGATCATCCTAGACGAGTTATATTTATGCCTTTTTGTCGGTGCTCTAATGGTACTAAAGACAAACTCTCTCATGGCAAACCAAACAATAGTTATCACCTCACAGGCACATGATAGTGTTGGCCTTAGTCCACCCAAAATCTTTTTATACAAAGTCGGGAACGAATCTTTACAAGGATCGACCGCCAAACCCTTTGTTTGATTTATGAGGAGGTTAGTGGATAATATACATTCACAAGTAATAAATCATATAATAATACGAACACACAAATTTTACATAAAAATCAATATCAACTAATGAATAAATTATTGGATAAAATTCTTCACTGTAATATGAATCTGGTTATAATAAAACCTTCAAAATTACCTTCAGATTCATTATAAAATTTAGGCAAATTAAGTAATGAAACAAGATAGCAAAAGAAATGAAATCACCGGTATAAATATTTTGGACATCAATCAGAACAGTATATTTAACATGATAAATATAAGAACGCGATTAAACATCCGAATATTAACTAAATCTCCTCATCTTCTCTCTTAATTCAACACTTAAAATGTTTTCAATAATAAATCACACTCCCTTCGTTTCTAGGTCCATGGGTGTACTGCATGGTTTTGCATCCTATATGCTAGTATCTTAGAACAAATTTAGGGTGTATTTTCATTGTGAGAGAAATATACTTCATCAACATCTTGTAGCTTCAATAATACAAAAATATCACAACTTTTCAAAGTCCTTTGTTTGAAAATGAATTTAAAGAAACACTTTTGAAGCTGTCAATATTGATATTATCATTACGAATGATTACAATATCATTCATATAAACAACTAGTGGAATGCACCAAAATGATGATAGAAAATTGCGTGGTCATTGTACGAGTGAGATTGAATTCAAGAATTATCTCATTGAATTTATCAAACTAGACATGAATGACTATTTTAAAGCATATAATTACTTTTTTAGACAATAAATATACTCACTCATTTGAAGAAACAAATTTAGGTGGTTGCTTGAAATAAGTTTCTTTTTAAAGATCGTTGTAGAGGAAGGCGTTCTTCATATCTAGTTGATATAAGATCCAATAATGAATAGCCGTAAGTGATAAAAATGTATTTAGATATTAGTTTGGCCATTGGAAAAAAATATATCAGTATAATTTATCTCATATGTCTGTGTATAGTTCACATTTTAGTGAACCATTAGGATTAACTTTGTGTAACTGATTTATAGTCAATAGATTTCTTTCCAACTAATAAAGTGTTTAAATCCTACGTTTGATTCTATTGATGGTCAATAATCCTTTCTTCTATAGTCGTCTATCAAGCAAGGTGAGAAATTGTTTTGAAGACAGTTTGAGGCATAATAAAAGAGTCCATGACGAACACAAATGTACATAACGAGGGTGAAACATGAGGTTAAAAATAACAGCAGATAAATGATATTTAATATTACTATGAAGACATTTTCATAAGGAGATCAGAACTTCTAGGCTAGTAGTCGAAGAAGGAGCTATATAATCTTTAGATTAGACGATCAAATTGTTAGGGGCTACTCAGGAACATCTACGGAAGATGAATCATACACTGGACAAGGGTTATGAATGTATGTTTGAGAAACAAGCAGTAATGGATGAGAGGAAGATTGACCGTGATGCATGACATGGTATATAATAAACTCATCACCAGAAGTAGATAAAATGTTAGGACTATTGGACAATGCTAAGAACACCAACTATATATTTGTAGCTTAACCACTCAATCAATCACTATATATCCCAAATATCTATGTCATAATATAATAAATATAAATTTTATAGAGCAAACATATTATGTAATATATGTCATTGAGATTATCAGAATGATTTTAGTATTGGATAATATGGACTTTATTATGGTAACCAAGTGCTCATATTATCCAAATCCAATAATATCTTTGTATAACTTCTTTTATTTTATACATGGAATGAAAAAAGAAGTATTATACTACAATAATTATAAATGAAATATTCATGATCTATAAACCATCAATTCTAAATTATCTTCAGATGTAATTTGTTGTTATATCTTATCAAATTGACAATATAAATAATTTATGTAAGATTATAAGAACGTAAGAAAATATTAATAAAGTCACAATGACTATATAAAAGGAATAGGAAATATAAATATAACTATATGCGATTATAACAATGATCAATATCAATTAAATTATGTAAAATTCAATAATCAGGCAAAATGTATGTAATCAAATAAATATATTTGATAATTGATAAATATATGAACGATGCCTAAGGTGTTTTAATATCTTACCATTCAAAACTAAATTTATTTTATCACGTATAATTTTTAAACTCATCTCAAAAGATATTTCCTTAAAATATCAAAAATTTAATTGATTTTAACCCTTCTCTATGTTGAGAAGAAGACCTAAAACTCAAATAATATCTATAAATATATGAGATTAAATCTCTCCTCCAATTAAGTGATTAAAATTTATCACTAGACACTTATATCACTATTATTTTTTTAAATCCATAAGTAAAAGAGTAATATTTCATATATCATATTGAATCACTCAAAATATGCCCATTAAAAAATATTTCAGCCCACATTCAAAATAATCATCACATTACTTGTTTCCACTAAATAAATTCATTATCATATTTAAATAATATCCCTCAATTTAATTCCTCCTTCCTCTACACCAACAGTCACGGCACCCCCAAGATTTTATTAAATTTATATCCACCATGAAACAAGAACAGGGCACAGGGCACAGCCACGGGAGACTGTAAAAATTTCGAATTCAGCCTTGAGACATTACGCACACAAAGACTTGCACCAAAATTTATCTGTAAGAACATCGTTGCCCCCAACTGATCACCATGGAACCAATTAACACGTTAAAACTAGTCTACCAGGCAGATTTCCAGATTCCGTGTGGATGGCTCTGTTCGTTATCTCCATCTTTTAATCCAAAGGTCTGTTCAAATTAGACTCATCCACCAACTTCTGTTACTTGAGCATTATAAAGTCATCAGGTGAATCCTCCATGGAACCAATTCGAACACTAAAATCCAATCCAAAATTCAAATTAACTCAAATTTACAACATTCTCATCAAGCCCTAAATTCTCGACATCCTTCAAAATCTCATCAAATTTGATTCAACCAGAGAAATTCGACAATAATTTATGAGACTAGAAGTCTGTCAGAATATAGAACAAGTGAGGGAGATTATAGAGCTACTTACCCAACTTGATTGCCCAAATTTTCCTTCCTCTGTTTTTCATTATCTTCTCTTAAACCCAACTGTCAAATTTGTAGGGAGATGCTAAGCTAAGCCTCATTTTATTACATATTAATTCTTTTTCTTAATTTTTATTTTTTTAATAATCATATTCTCAATTTCTTTGTTTTTTTTAATTCTTTTTTTTAAATCTTTCTGGTAAAAATTTCATGACATATCAATTTTAAGCCTAATTTGGTCATATTTTAGTCATATATTATAAACATATAATAATGGGAAGAACTGGATTCATTTTTCTAGTGTGATTATTTATAAACTTATTATAAAAAAATAAAAAAATTTATAATTTTATGATTTTTAATCCAATAAATTGAAAATAATTATATTATTATTTATTAGTAGTACTATAATAAAAAAATTGAGTAATATCAAAGTTGAATGGATGAGGGCAATTAATAAACTAATCGATTAATGTTAATAAATGTTTTATGTAATTATTAATATAGTTATAAAGTAATATTATTTATACTATTAATTGTATATTTAATTATATCAAAATTCTTATTTTTAATATAAAGAAAGAATAAAAAGAGTAAACATTAAAATAAAAAATAACCCACATTTATTTTTAATAATTTTAATATGGGTCTACATGAAGAAAGGCCACTAAGGTCATAATGTGAAGGGGGCTGGATAGCATTGAGGCCCACAAACACAGGCCCAATAAGATCCCATTCAGTGAACTGCTGGCCAAGCACTTGATGTGTGTGATCATATGTTCAGAGACCATAACTATTCCATTTAATTTCGCAAATCTTAACCACTTCAATTGGTTTCATCTAATATGACATCATGAGTAATGAGAAAACGTACAGATAAGAATTGAACTGTCTGGGTATCCTAAAAAAGGAAAGAAAAGACTATTCAAAGGGGAAGTCCACTATTTAGACTGTGGTATGAATATAAACTGGACTAAAATACTTGGACCAAAAGAAGGAACGACAATTATCTTCTCCTTGATTAAATTTTCTTTTTTTCTCTCTATTTTTGGGATAAGAATTGACTTGAGTGTCAGAATACCTTTTGAAGAATAAACCTCGATTGTACTCTGATTTTTATTTTAGTTGTGGTACGCAAATTTTAGATTGTAAAAAAACGGAGTAAAAATCTTACCTGCAAAGGGTATAATTAATACTCGTTATGAATTCAGATCTCTGATATGCATCAAATATATTTAAGTATATAATTAGATATATAAATAATTTTTATAATTATAATAATTTTTTTATTTTTAAAAAGATGGTTGGTACATCCACCCGCAAATAATTTCAAGAAAAAACTTAAAAAAATATTTTAAAAAATTAAAGTAAAGATCACGTGATTGTTACGGACACTAAATTTCACAAATTTTAAATGTATAGTAGATAATTGATTGCTAAAATAAAATTTAAAAATGACAACAATTAAAATTAATAATTTTTTTAAAAAAATAATTTTCTCCATTAGGTGATTAAGTTAACAGTGCCAGGCTGGTAATTCGTTTTTAGAATATTTTTTATTTTACTTACTTATAATTGTTTTATAGTTAATTATATATATATATAAATATAAAATTTATTTTAATTTTTTTAATTCTA
Source organism: Nepenthes gracilis (assembly GCA_033239525.1). Lineage (NCBI taxonomy): Eukaryota > Viridiplantae > Streptophyta > Magnoliopsida > Caryophyllales > Nepenthaceae > Nepenthes > Nepenthes gracilis. Next base: position 2,851,500 of record BSYO01000006.1, on the reverse strand, counting down.
ATAAATCATATATAATATATATTGTAAATTAATCTTAAATGGAAATCTAACAAAGTTATAAAAGTACAGCCCGACTTATTGATTTCACCATTGGTCGTCAAAAACCCTCACCACCACAACTGACGCCGCCGCCACCGCCGCCGCCGAAGGTGAGTGAGGTCAGCATCACTCCATGACAAACCCCAGCCCATAACTGTGGGGACTGAGGATTGGGATTCCTTGGAAAGATAACCCTAAAATATCCATATCCTCAATCCACTGGACCCACTCCCTCTTATTTATATACTTAAAAGGTTCAGGAAATCCAAACCCTAGAGCTTGATTGGCTAAAATGGCAGATATTTCAGAAAATTATCTTATCTTCTCAACCTTATATCCGAAGGACACCCTTTTTCTGTTTTATCTTCTTCAATCACAAGAGTTCCATCAATACCCTATAAATATCGTTAAAGTTATCTTTCTCTTACTTCACCACTGCAAATTTTCAAGCTCCTACCTCACTTAATCAACTCCAATCTAGAGGGAAATATTTGAAATAGAACCAAATCTAATTCGAAGAGTTTTGTTGTTGAAATTTCACCAATACCCATGGCTCTTCAAGCTTCAACTTTGCTTCCTCCTGCATTGTCTGTTCCAAAAGAGGTGTTCCTTTCGTTCCTTCCTCGGAAGTTTCTCATGTTCATCTCATCAAGTTTTCAAATTGTTTTTTCCTTTTTTGTATATTTTAATGGTTATTAAAGTGTATATGCAGGGCAAGTCAAATGCATCATTTAAGGATTCTACTCTATTTGGAGTCTCTCTGTCGGATTTCGTTAAAGCTGATTTCAGCTCCTTTGCATTGAGGTGCAAGGTAAACTGTCGTCATTTCATCTGGGCCTTGTTTACTTATATAGACAGAACAGCTGTTTCTTTTTGAAAAAAACTTCCACATTCTTTGCTTGTTATTTCTTTTAAGTTAACAGGGATTCAACGTGGGTTAATGCTGTATGATTCTATGAGCTGTAGACTGATCAATGTGACTGGATGGGCATGTAAGATTATATGAGAAAAACTTCAGTTATGCAATGTACTTATTTTGCATTTGCATATAGAAAACATTCATAATTCCAGGAACCTCAAGCTTTATGCTTTTCAGAATTCTTACAGTAAGAATGGTAACCTAAATTGCTTTATCCCGAATTCTTAGAGAAATGAATAATTTGAACTCTATGTGTAGAAACTGTGATTTCATCTCTTAGTTACTTAAATCTTGATGTCCATTTACAGTGGAAAATACATTTGAATTTTTAGAAGGAGAGGGGACCAATTTTTCATCTCGAAAATAATCACTTACTCTTCCCATCAAGGAGTGTAACTTCCCTGTTATCATTAGTGAGGAGTTACCAGAAACAGACAAACCATCCTTTTTTTTCCTATCAAGACTTTTCATTTAGGGGGGATTTACAAGAAATTACTCATTCCTCATTCGTCATTTAAACTATAAATGATATTATATGGGCTGCAATCAATAAAAAACTAACATGGCATTGCGTATGTTGTGAAAAGAATCTTCATTGATGTTCTAGTGGCAAGTGTTCTTGGACAACATATTTGGGAACTACTGAAATTTTGATGGAGGATTCATCACTTATCTGTTCCACTTCTAGTATCTAGTAGAAGTATATCAGACTAGACACTTATCATCGAATTACATTGCCAAGAAACTAAGTTATATTCCTTACATTGGCCAAATGTTTGGAAACCTTCCAACCTTGAATCCCCAACACAATGCGATTGCAGTCATATGATGATGCAGTTGGATTACCTTGAGTGTATATACAAAGTATATATCAGATATGCTATGTGATGAAAATATATATTTATATTTGAAAGAAAAATTTTATAAGATATCTATTAGACTCACTATATTTTATTAATTAAAATATTAAAAAATTAAATAACATGTAAAAAAAAGTTAACGTTGCATAGTTGAGAATGCTAAAATTGACCAATAAAGATAGTAAAAGATGAGATAAGGAATAATGATGCATTAATGTTAGAAGTTATACCTATGAAGATAAGATGAGGAAATGGCATATAAAGTGATTCAGCTATTTAAAATGTAAGTCAAATAAAGCATCTAGGAAGAAATGTGAGTTAGTTGTGATTTAAGGAAAGAATTAAAGACAAATGTTTGAAAAAATTTGGAGTGATATGGTAAAAATAATAAAAATCACTTGTATTCTAAAAAAATTGAATAAAATTGAAAAGGTGGATTCATATAACGGACACTATTTACTTGGATTTGAGACTTTATTATTGTTTAATTTTTTTTAAGCATAAAAGTGGTAGCCTAGTGTATGAGACTTCCGTAGTTGTCGGGTTTGATAAGATAAGATGTATGCAACCTCATCCCTTTTCTAAAAGAGCATGTTTTCATGACTATCAAACTTTAACTAAAGATGGTAAATTTGATCTTTACAACTGTACATTTAATCTTCTAATCTTGAAATGAGATGGAGGTCTTTTTCTTGGTGGTCCATGGCTAATGTGTGTGTAAATTTGCTCCAATGGAAGAGCCAATGCAGCCAAAGGAAACTATCAGCAGGAATCATCAGAGCTGAAACTATGGTTGCAATGCCAGCAGTCAATCAGGCAACACCAGAAGCCCGGAAAACTCTAAGAAAGGGCTGTGTTGTCATAACTGGAGCCTCCTCTGGTTTGGGTCTTGCCACAGCCAAGGCGTTGGCCGAAACAGGCAAATGGGACATAATCATGGCCTGTAGAGACTTCCTTAAGGCTGAAAGAGCTGCTAAATCTGCTGGGATTTCAAAAGAAAACTACACCATTATGCATCTTGACCTCGCATCCCTTGACAGTGTGCGGCAATTTGTAGACAACTTTAGGCGGTCGGGCCGCCCTCTTGATGTGTTGGTGTGCAATGCCGCAGTCTACCTTCCCACAGCCAGAGAACCCACGTTCACAGCTGAAGGGCTTGAACTTAGTGTTGGGACTAATCATCTTGGTCATTTCTTGCTTTCTCGGTTGTTACTCGATGACTTGAAGAAATCTGATTACCCATCTAGGCGTTTGATCATTGTTGGATCAATCACAGGTACTAAGTGGGTGTTTGGTATTGATACTAAATTGCAGAAATGCACTTTTCAGGAAAAATGTGTGTTTGGTTATATATTTAAAAAATCTAGATTTTGGCCAAAAATACCTTTAGATTAAAGCACTTTTCAGGAAAAAAAATGTTGCTATAATTTTTTCAAAAATGAAAAATATTTTGGTCAAAATCACTTTTGGATGAAAGTGGATAAAATGCAAGCAAACTGGGCTTTTTTTTTTTTTTGCAAAAATAAGATCTTGTAATGGTCAACAATTAGGTCTAACTTTTCAGCCACCGCCATGCCACCCGGAATGCACACCTCTGCCCTGCCACTGCCCCTGTTTCTGGCCCGGTGCCACCACAAACTGTGCCCACCTTGCCACTGCCATTATCCAGTAGCCATCAAATAAAAAAAGAATGTTTTATTATAAGATCAAAGTTATAAATTTTAATCAGGCACATATCAATTCGTATGACAGTTTAGCAAGTGGCTTATGACTCAACATTTTTCTAAAAGTGATTTTAGTCCACATCACTTTTACTCTATAGCACAGCAAATCAAACTGCAATGCCAAACAGAACGCATCCCAACGAACAAAAATGTTTATAATTGAGCTAACCATTTAGCTTCTGTGCCCTGTTTTAGGCAACACAAACACATTGGCAGGCAACGTGCCTCCAAAGGCCAACCTCGGAGACTTGAGGGGACTTGCCGGAGGCTTAAACGGACTGAACAGCTCAGCCATGATTGATGGTGGTGATTTTGATGGTGCCAAAGCATACAAAGACAGCAAAGTTTGCAACATGCTCACGATGCAGGAGTTCCACCGGCGTTACCATGAAGAAACAGGAATCACATTTGCTTCCCTTTACCCAGGTTGCATTGCCACAACTGGCTTGTTTAGGGAGCACATACCCTTGTTTAGGCTTCTCTTCCCTCCATTCCAGAAGTACATTACCAAGGGCTTTGTCTCCGAAGAGGAATCTGGAAAACGACTTGCTCAGGTAACGACACGGATCTTGGAATTATTTTTTTAGCATAGTCAATAATTTTATAATCATATTAGTTCTTAACAGAGTCATTTGTGAACAATAATGTTTTTTTTTTTTTTTGAAAAAGTTGGTAAAAAATCGACCAATCTCTAAGAGTTAAAAAGATCACAGTGGCCAATAAATTGATTTAGTGAGGCTGATAAAACAATTTCAATGAAGTTAATAAAAATTTTCAGTCCAATTGACCCCATTCCTTCTCACGTAGATCTGCTTTGACCGGGTAACTTATTAATCAATATCAACCGAACTTCTTTTATCCTTAAGTATTCGATCAATGCCATTGTATACGTTACTTCTATCTGTGGATGACAATTTTACCCTATCTTGAAACGACGGATTTTACCCTCCCTGTCTCAGTAAAGAACGTGGGAGGAGAGGTGGATGCAATTTGTTTGTCCAGCCTCACCCTGATTTCACACACACACACACACACACACACACACACACTTTTGAAAATCAAAATTTTATATGATACATACTTTTGATTTTGTATAAGCATGAAAAACTTGTTTATATTCTATCTATATTATTTGACTAAATGTGATTTTTTTTTTCAATTTCTTACTAGTTATATTTGAAATATAAGGACTGTATAACTCATAGCATAATCTTTTTAATGATTCTGAAATTTAAAAATGGTAATACTTTTGAATGGGGATGTCTGTCTCTAACCCGATTTCAATGGGACAGGGATGGTAATTGAAAAAACTGCCCGGTGCTATTGCCATCAATACTGCTGGAATAAAATGTTAAAAAGTGGGTGGTTTTCGATGCAGGTTGTGAGTGACCCAACATTGGCAAAGTCAGGTGTGTACTGGAGCTGGAACAACGCCTCGGCTTCATTCGAGAATCAGCTGTCACAAGAAGCCAGCAGTCCAGAGAAGGCCCGCAAAGTGTGGGAGATCAGTGAAAAATTGGTAGGCTTGGCTTAAATGCGTTAGTGTGTTGAGGATATGGTGCAGGAAATATCGGATGTGTGGAGTTTGTGATCGATTTTTACCCCTTCTGTTATGAGAGCCTATCCACCGAAAAGGGCCTAACAGCTCTCTTGTTGAATTGATGAGCCGTCCAACATTTGTGTAGTTGACCGTAAAATCATTCAGCGCAAATGGAAAGATGGTTGAGTTGGAAAATTTTCCCAGAAAATAGATGATCTCTTTGTTTTTGGATTTCAATTCACGTATGTTCTACCTTGTGGAGGCTTAAGAGGCTAGCTCTAGGTGATCTAAATGGTTGCATTTAGAGCAGCTCCAGGAGGCGGCCGCCTTAGATGTTGCACTCAGAGCAGCTCCAGGTGGCAGTGGCCTTGGATGCTGCTGCTCCAGGCAGCGTCCGCCTTAGATGTTGCTCTTAAAGCTGTTCCCGACGGCCTTCATGGGTCACTTGAGAGTTGTTCCAGGTGGTGGCCTTATATTTTGCACTCAGAACTGCACTGGACGAAGTTCTGTTTGTTTGCGTAAAATATTTACTGAATAAAAAAATATACTCTAAGAAAATTATCTTCAAAAGATTTTCTGAAATAAAAACAATTTCTAAAAAATATTTTTATATTGAAATATTTTGTGATTATTAATTATATTAACATTTTCTAGATAGTACCTACATTTTATATATTAAAAAATATTTATATTCACTATCAATTGACCTTTAATATGATAATATTCCATTTGGCAACAAGATATGAGATGCTCCATGCCGGAGATTGAGAGTATGGTTGGGACATCGATGGCAAATTGTTTGACAATCGATCAAATGGCTCGAGGCATCGCGGAACTTCAAACCCATCTATGCATCCATTGCATCAACTATCAAGGCCCCGAACCCATGTTAATATGCCAACACTGATACCTTACTATAACGGTACGTTTGGTTATTGGAATAGAATAAGGTAAGAATAGAATAGTTATTTCAGGAAATAGAAAAGGATGAGAATATAGTTAAAATTGTTATTCTTATGTTTGGTTATTGGAATAGAATAAGGTGAAAATTAGTATTTTTCTTATGGATTCTGATATTCTGCTTACAGACATTTTCCTTATGGAAAAGTATTCTTTCTTTCATTATGCTCGTTTAGTTTGTCTAGTGTATTACTAATTTTATCATAGCACTTTTATCTAATCATAAAAGATAAAGATGTAAGAATTTTATCTCCTTTAAATGATGAAGTCTATGAGACAAAATTGAGAATAAATAAAATTAAAAATAATAATATAATTTATATTTCCAATTTTGTTTATTGGGATTTTCATTAAATTTTTTTTTAAATGAAGAGACATACATGCAGAATATTGTCAAAATAACAGCAATATTTGTCCATTTATAGTTGCTGCTAAAAATAGCAAGATAAAAAGGAAAAAAAAAGGCTAAAATATTAAAAAATATATATATATTGCTTTTTTTTCTGGAAAATTACCCACAAAATAAATCTGTCAAATACGAATTTCCTCCATTTTTCCAGTTATTTGCCATCCTGATTACATTCTAAGCCTGTTCATGAATGCCTGAATTTACGACACCAAGGCTGCCCCCATACAAGGTGGCGCACGGCATGGACGTGACCACCAAAATCTATGTCGGAATCCTTGTTCTTTCTTCCATTCTCTCGTCGGTGGCGGCTGGCCGCCTCACTGGACATGGCCTGCACGCCGGCTTTTACCGCCGAAGCTGCCCTCAGGCGGAGAGGATCGTGTTGGAGGTTGTTAGCCAGGCGGTCGTCGAAAACCCTGGCCTTGCCGCTGGGCTTATTCGCTTGCATTTCCATGATTGCTTCGTCAACGTAAGTTATCACCAACTATAAATTCCCTCACATAACGAGCTCCTGTACTTCATTTTTGCATGATTATATATAAACTGATTTTATAAAAAAAATAATGATAAAAATTTAAAAGTTTAAATTTTTTTTATTTATTTAACTAGTAAATTTAAGATAGTTATGCTATTTATTTGGCAAGAATGTTGATGAATTATCGGTTAATCTTATAGAAATTGCTGTATTATAATAGTTAATAACTAAATTTAGTAAGATTAATAAAAAATTTCAGTTTAATAATTCTATTTATTATTTTTTAAATTAGATTAATTGACCTAATTAGGGTTGGGTTTGACCCTATTAATAATTAACTTTATAAGGAAATCATTATTGTTGATTGTAAATTAATGCGTCATGTATCCAAACTTTGAACAAGTTTAAATCGACTAGTCCGTCGGATTTTGATTTTTGTCCACCGAGTTTAGGATCCTGCATACTACAACTTAAAATGAAAGGTTAGGTGACGGCAAGATTTAGTTCTACCGAAAATATTCCGACTCAAATAAGTATAGAACCTTTCAAGGATGAGAATGTAAATGCAGAGAATACAAATATGAGTGTTTTGGAGTGTGTTTGGGTATATTGGTGGAAGGTGCACTCGTGGAGAAAGCGGCTTGGTTGGATGTTGCTTGTATAAGGCAGTTTCTTCTCTGTGCTCAATTCACAATGGACCAGGTGTAGAAAGAACAAGGGAGATAGCGTTGGAAAGCTTTTGCTAGCTAAGCTTGTTAGAGGGAGTTTAGTAGGTAAAAGAGAGCGTGCCTGTGGAGTGAATCTCCATGGCTTTTTATAACAATGGTTTTTCACAACTTTCCTTATGTAGTGAGGTGGGATGCCCGCCTTCTTTGGGATTATTGCCTTCCCTGCATAGATGCGGGCGCCATTCTTGGTTGCAATGTTCAAGAAGGTGGATCCCTTTCCTTCTGTGTAAGGTAACCGTTAGGGTTTTCCATGTGGGTTGTGCGCCAATTTGTGTGCCTTCATCTCGGGATGCGCTCTGATTTTGGAATGTTGCCGTTACAATGAAAATTGCCTTCCTTGGAGGTGCGGAGAATTAAAGTAGGTGACCATTGAAGCATGCGTGGGTTGATTTTGACTTGTGCCGCGTTTATTATGGGCTGCAGTGGGGCTGCTTGCCGCCTTTTTCATCGATGGCTCCGTTGACCGTCCTGGATGTAGTTGGGCCTTTGCTAATCTTAGGTCACCTACTTTTTTGGGCCTGCCCATTTCTGGCATCCCATCACTAGCTCCCCATGCCGATGGCCTGGGGTTCTAGCCTCGTATGTCCACGATGGGACGCGTCGGGTTGTGCTGCCCCTTCAAGCCAGTCTCAGATTCTCCTGTCCATTGATACTTGTGTGATTTTCTTACTCTCGTCTCTGGACCCATCGTCTGCTTCGTTTGGACCCAACAGACGGAGTGGGTGAGGATATTGACTGGATTCGTTGACTAGGGCGCTTGAATCCGGAGGACAGAGTTGGAGAGAGCATTGACGGGATCATTGACCGCCGTGCTAGAATCCGGAGAACTGAGTCGAAAAGAAAAAGTTGACCGGATTCATTGACCGTAACATTAGAATCCGGAGAACTTGATTTGGAGGGAGAGAGTTGATTGAATTAGTTGACCATTTAAACTAGAATCCGAAGAACTGAGTTGAAGAAAGCGTTGACTGCATTCATTGATTGTAGTGTTAGAATCCAGAGGATTTGAGTGGAAAGAAAGTTTCCGGACGGGAAATTGAAAGGGCACAGAGCCGTTTAGTATTCTGAGTGGCCCGTTACTCTCTGCCACGTGTCCTTATGTAGTGAATTTGCAATCATTATAATTAATTCATTAGAAGATTTGATTTGAAAGCGCCCTTTCCGAAATCGACACGTGTCCGATATGATTGCTGTGTCTTTTCGATGCTCTGCTTGATGGTTGCGAGCTTTATAGAAACCATGTTTGGTTAGAGGATAAGGAGATATGGTTCGGCCAACGGTTCATAACCAGCACTCTAGTCCTATTGATTTGCCCAGATAAGAGAAGAAAGTTGTTTGTTCCGGTTGGTTAGAGGAGATGTCTACACGAGAAGTGGGCTGCCCTGATTGGGCTGATTGATTCATCTATCCATTTTGTGTTATAAGTGCCAGTTGAGATGTTATTCAATTTTGGGCCGATTTCTTGATGGACATTTCTCTTAGGCTGGAGATAACAATACCCAACAAAAATATAATAAAATCATTTGAAATTATAACCTTTAATTATTTTTATAAATTATTAAATATGTATCATATGGTATTAAATAGTTATAATAATATTATGTTTCACGATTATTTTTTAACTACAAGTGATTGTTTAATATAATGGATATGATTGAAACACTTTGGTAACTTAGTAATTTCAATCCAAAGATAACTCTAATAAAATTGACTCTAATATAAAGTAGAACTTGCTAACACTCAATCAACTTATATCTCAAACAGGGCTGTGATGCCTCCATCCTCTTGGACTCAACACCTTCGGGAGAACCAATAGAGAAAGTGTCACCGGGCAACATAGGCCTTCGGGGCTGCGACCTCATTGACGAAGCAAAATCCCGGCTCGAAGAAGAATGCCCGAAAACCGTATCTTGTGCAGATATACTAGCATATGCAGCCCGAGATGCCATTTCATTGTCCGGGTTCCCGGCTTTTCTGGTCCCCGGAGGTCGTCGCGATGGCCTGTCTTCTCGAGCCGACGATGTTGCAGGGAACCTGCCCGTTCCTATCCCGGATCTCGATCAAATGTTACAGATTTTCGAGAAGAAAGGCATGACCCAAGATGATCTGGTAGTTCTTTTAGGATCCCACTCCATTGGGGTGGTCCACTGTACTGTCATCTCAAACAACCTATACAACTTTAATCTAACCCATCAAGTGGACCCGAGCTTGGACCCCATCTATGCCCTCTATTTGAGAACCCGATGCCCGCCCCCGGGGTCGGACAGTCTACCAGGCACAGTCGTGCCGATCGATCCGACGCCATCGGGAAACCGGCTAAACAATATGTTCTACCTAAATCTCATGCAGGCAAGGGCGGTGATCCCAAGCGATCAGGTGCTGTTTAGTGATCAAAGGACTAGAAATCAAGTGATTGAAATGGCTTTGGATTATAGAAGGTGGTCTAAGAAGTTTCTGAAAGCCATGGTTAAGATGGGAAGGATTGATGTGCTGACTGGGAGAAAAGGAGAAATTAGAAGAGCATGCAGGGCTGTTAATTAGTGATGAGATTAATATAAATATTTATCATGCAAACATTAATATGATATGTTAATGTTTATACCTTTTGTCTATAATTCAATGTTGTTCTTACCACCGAAAAAACCATATTGTTGCCGATGAATTTTCACTTTATCTAAAATTATATGAGATTTTATTCATATTTGAGATAATTCAATTGTCATATCATTTTATGAATGATAACATGAAATAAAGTTAAATGATATAACGAAAAATATTTGTGTTCTTATTTTGAATGATCAAGAACTGATTGTTCAAAGATTTGTTATGTTCTCTACGTGATAGCATAGAGAATAACGTTACCCAATAATTGCATTAAGCCAATGAAAGGCACGGAGAGTCATTAGTCTATCGATTGCACAAGCTAAACTTTTCTATAAATGTAAGTCATCTTGGCACAAAATAGGTTACTTTTTGCTTATTAAAAAAAAGAGTTGTTAGAGGATCTTTTAGATTTGAAGTGTACATGGACAATCTCTTCGACTCGGATCCTATAATGACCCATACCAGAGTATAACCCGAAGTGACGAATTGGCTTCCTGCATACCCGTTGAAATGGTGACAGATATATTAAAAGGGTTTGAATGGAGGGTAATTGTATGAGAATAATCATTGTTAGTAAATCCTAACACAAGTTGCTGCCTTATCTTCCATTTACTAGACACTTCAGATTTAGCGTTTTCAACTTCATTGCCAGTGTTCCCCATATTAGTAATACCAACTGGTATCTTGATCTTTGGCAAGCCGTTCCCCTAGCCAGCCTTGCTCTGTGCCTCCTTGTTGCTCCAATCCGGGCATTGGACAAACTGATTGAGGAGCCTTCTCTTTATAAGCACATCCGTTTCTTTTGCAAGATTTTTACAATCTTTTGTATTATGGACTAAACTCCTATAAAAAAGGCAACATTTTGTCTGATGCTACAGCAGCGAATTGCAACCCGATTTCGGCAATGTGAGAAAATGTTTGTCCTTGATTTGTATCGGTAAGTTTGTCCAAGTTTCATTAAGAGGCATAGGGCTCGGGCAAGAAGCCCCCGACATCAATTGACCTAGCTATGATCTTGGTGTGGATCCTCCGGTGCTCTTATGTCTTTTGCTTCTTAGTCCTACATAATTGGACCCTGCTTGACTACTAGATAAATTCCAGCAATGTTCCATCGTCTATGCTTTATTAGCTTCTTCAATAAAGACTTCTGACATGGACCACACAATTAGTTCTATGAAGCTCATGGGTGATTGGAGGTGTAAAGATTTGTAAAATGCCCTAGTTGTAACGCTGCAATAAAAGATATTATCTTTGAATCATCAATGAGGTTCAGGATCACCCTTGCCTTGACATTGAAGAACCTCGGATAATCTTTCAATCATTATCTGCCAATCGATATATACTGATAAGGTGACAAGAGTATTTTTATTTCCTTTAATTAGATATGAACTATGTCAAAAAAGATTGAGAAAGTTATTGAAAAGTGCTGCTAGAATTAGGATTTAACTGGTAGAATCAAATCTGAACATTTCCTTTTAATGTCATTGGAAAATATTGATATATAACAAAGTCTTCAAGGCCCTAGACATGTAACAGGACACACAAACAATCCAAATGATCTTGTGAGTTGGCAATTCTATCGTATGGTTCTAGATTTGGTATTTTAAAATTTCTAGTGAGGGAGTGGTCTAACACTTCCCTTATAAGAGGTGATCTATCATGGACAGTAAATATTTCAGATGCAAAATTTTTAAAAAGTTATTATTTGAGCTTCTTGACTCTCTTCTATTTACATTAAGACTACCGAATTTAAAAAGGTTCTTAACTTAGTATGGCTAATGGATGCTTGTAGAACTAAAAGCGCACTACTCGCCTTTCTTTCCTTAGGTTGATTACTAAATATTCGTCTAATTTTAGAATTTTGCCGCTTTGATGAGGAGTTGGGGCCCTCCTGATGAGTGGTTGCCAATCATGACACCGCGCTTAGGGCCACTTCTTCGTTTTCTATCTTTTTTATTATTGAACTTTGTCGGTCTATTCTAAAACACTAATAAACTGCTCCTAAATGTTTATGTTGGCAAGAGTACGGCCTAGACATAGCTTGGGCAAGGGTTGAAATCGGATTCCAACCGCGGAGTTTGGCCCTAATATAGCGGTGAGTTAGATCACCAACCTTGTCATATTATATTTTAATCATATTGACTATTCCGTCCATCTTAGCTGTTACCAGATTTAGAGTTTGGGGTAGGACAAGAGGTGGGTGGGACATACCCGGGCTCTCTGACTTTCATCCAATGCAATCTTCTTGCTTGATATAAATCTACCATCCTTTTATGAAATCTTCCACATCTTTTAAATATGCAATCCTCTAGATAATATACTAATATTTTATAAAAATATTTTTAGATAATATGTTATTTTTTATAATTTTTTTATTGTTATTTATACTTATTACATTTTAATTTAATCGGTATAATTTTATTTAAAGTATTACGTGATAAATTGAAAAGTAATTTTTTATATTTTTATATGTTATTTTAGTTTAAAATGTGTAATATTTTAATTAAAAGATTCAAAATCAAAACTAAATACTTTACGATAAAACTCTGCTTTATTGGTATAAATTTTTAACATAAGTAATTAACTAAGGTCGAGTATTGTCCGTACAAGTACGATGGCGTACGCCGGCGATAGGAAAAGCCGTTAATGACGGCGACCGGCGGAAATAAATGCTCTTCGCCGTGTAGTGCCTGCCACTTGACAGATCCAGTTGTCACGAAAATTTTATATATTAAAAAATAAATATTTAACAATTTTTTATTTTTTAATATGTAATAATATTAGATATATTTTTTTTAATAAGGCTGTACTTATTTGACACATGTGAGAAGTACGGATGGAGACAGGTCATGTCATATCAATGTCGAGTAGAACACGTCACCCCACTCGTTGATGTGAGCTGGCTCACCGTTTCCCACGTAGTGGTGGGGCCCTTTAATTGTTTTTAATTTATTTATTTTATTAATTTATTAATATTAATAAATTTATAATGTTATAAAAATATCTCTAAGAGTTGTATATAATAAAACTATTTAATTAGTAATATTATGTAATTTTATATTTTTGAAAAAAATAAACTGTGCAGTGTTATAATATTAATATTATTAAATAAAATAATACGTATAACCATTTATACTATTCCACGATTATCATAAGAGTCATCTTAGTCAATAATTACGGCATTGATTTTGTTATTGTTTTCATATGATATTATCAAAGCCATTTTAAAATTAATTTTAAAATTCATTAAATAAACTAGTGGGCTATGAGTTTAACTGAGTTTAATTTATTTAATTAGATAAATAATTTGATAGACTAATTATTTTATTATTTTTTTTTCAAAGGATTTTGTTTGGTTACTAAGAGAAATTAGTCGACACAGTGTTTAATATCTTGTTAATATTTTCTCTATTTTAAACACAATCAAATGGTTTTTTTTTTATAATTTTCACGAGGTTCGTTTATCATTTTTAAAATATTTATTTAAATTCAGGAGATGATATAATAATTTAGAATATAAAATAATAATTATTAATAATAAAATATAATCTTTTAAGTAAAAAATTATTAAAAATGAAAAACAAATTACAGGATTATGAGTTTAAAAAATATTCATCATATAATAAATTTTAATTATAAAAAAATCTAATAAATATAATGATATAATACCCTATAATAATAAAATTTAAATAATACATAATAAAGGATAAACGAAAGAAAAATAATTAATAAAATATTCTTCATAATAATAAAAATATGTACTCTAGGTTAGTGAATAATAAAACATGATTTAAAATTCAAATGAATAAGTAAGTATATTTTTTTTCTATTTTTTTCTCTTTTGGTATTGTGTCGGTAATTAAAAATTTAAAAATGGCCACATTGAATATTTTAAAATTATATCAGGACGATTTATAACAATATAGATGTATGCAACTAAAGCCGCATGTAGGGTGTCACTCGGCGCCTAAATTATACCAATCAAGAAGTAAGCCTTCATTTATTCAAAGGAGTGACAAGATAAAAAAGACAGGAGAAAGGAAAAGGAGCCTAGACAGTGAAGAGCGAGGCTGAGCAGATGCCCAATCATGCCGGTTGCCACCACCCACGCGAAGGTAGTAGTCGCCCCTGTTCAAGTATGCCGCTACCGATGCCCACTAGTGTCAATTGCCACCTCGCCCCTAGGCTTGTAAGACTCATGTCTCGTCGCCACCAAACAGCACCCAACCTCTTGCGCTAGACCCTGGCTAGGTTTTTGCCAAGGCTTGACATCGACCCTGACAGCACTTGCGCCTCCAATTTTCCATCTGATCCTAGACAAACTTGACAATACCTGTGTCTATAGCCTCCATTTGGACCTTGCCAAGCTTGCCTCCATGCTTGAAGCCACCTCTGCTGTCCCCCAGTTCACTGCTCCAACCATACTCGTACCTGCACCAAAGCCCATTCTCCCCTGCGGACAATTCACGCCCAATACCTACGATTGTCGGATGGCCCTGCCGCTGGACATTGGAGCCCACTCAGTTCCATTTTAGATCCTTCGACGGAATGGTGTTGTTGTTACAATGACTATTATTGTCGTTTCGCCAATATCCATCACAATAAGCCACCGAAGCTAAATTAACTCAAAATAAAGTTTAAATAGATCGGATACAAATATAAGACTTTGATAACTCATAACAAATATGAGACTTATTAAATTGAAAGGGTGAAGGGTATGGATAATATAATTCTCCTAACTTTCAAAAGATCATATGACCTAAATATGAGCTCAAATCGATTTTTCAGGTAAGTTTCACCCTTAATATTAACGTGTCGTGCTAGTTTAAGCGTGTCCTTTGAGCTCAAGCTATGACTCTATTATGCACTTTGTTGGCTCTTCAATCCCAATTAGCTGGTGCTTTTTGGAAGAACTAACATATAGGTCGGTTGATTAGTAGAAAAAGCTATTGGCCGTGCCGATCGAGCCGAGCCTTCCTGGCCAAAAGCTTAGGAAAATGTCCTACCGATATGAATATCCTCATCCATTTAGTAATCGTATTTAATTTGAGCCATTTCTTTTAAAATTCAACTATAAATGATATATTTATATATAAAAAGAGAATTTTATCAAAAAATTTATTTTTAATATCATAAATAATATTATTCCCAACCGTTAAGCTACTATTATTTAAAATTTTTTGATGAGACGATAAATGCCTGCTAATCCCTTTTTGTGTAAATAGTGGCCATTGGAGAATTAAAAATTAATAATTAAATATCAGAGCGCCCGTGGTGGGAACGATCAACTCATCACGGCGGCTAAATGATAAGTTCATGCATTGGCTATCGGAAAATGAAATTTTCAACGTCGTGGCGGCCGCTGCCGAATCAATTTCATCGTCTAATCAATTTTGTTTTTTTGTGTTTTAATTTATATCTATAATTTAATAAATTTCACTCAACATTTATACATAATAAAAAACAAAAATTTATTTTTTAATCATAATTTCAAAAAAAAAAATAGATTAATATAAATTCTATAACTTAAAATTAAGGTCAAAAAAATATATTTTTAATACTTTATTTTATTAATTGTTGATGGGTTCGTGTGGTAATAATTATGTTATGTTTATTAATTTTATCATTTAATTTTAATAATAATAATAATAATTTAATTATATCGATGGAAGAAGTGTGGTTCCATTCCTACACTATGGGGGTCAAATTAAGCAGGCTACCAAAGACTTGTGTCCTAACCATCCCTTTTCGCACGTGTGCAACGTTCGATTTATGTGTTTGGGGAAAAAATAAAAATATAATTTTTAATTTTATGTATTTATTTTTTATTAAATATGCAAAGATTTACTTGGTTTGTGACCTTTTTATTTAAATTTATTGACTTAATTTATTAAATTTTTTAAATTTTAAAATATTTTTGTTTAAAAATTTATATGTTCATAAAAATGTCGACAAATATAGATATCATTAAACATAAAATTTAGGTAAAAAAAAATTATACAATTTTAATCTAAATTGATGAAGTATGCTAATCAGATAATTTAATGTTAATCATATCTAATAAAAATAATTTCGTCTATTGATTACTCGGCATGGATACAAAAGATGAAAGAAAAAAGTGCTTGCAGAGTGGGGCCGACAAGATGGTACCCCATGCTATGGTACTAGTATCAAATGATTTAGGGGTGGTACTTTATTGTGACAATCTCTACGCTCCCAACAAGTAGACAACAATATTAATAAGGTGGTGGTAGGGCATGATACTTTCTATTGGGATGACCTCAACCAATCTTTTCCTAAGCCAAATATAAGACTATTTTTAGAATGGTAATATTAAATATGACTCAAAATACATAACAAATATGATACAAAATGAAATGATTTAGAATTCTATTGAACAGGTTTATATCATTAGCAAGTTAACATATTTATAATACAAAATAATTATGTTGGGTTTTTTGTTGACACATTAAATTTAAAAATGGTATAATATGCCATGATTATTATTAAGGGTAAGAAGGTTTCAGAAGAAAGCTTACTCCTATCAAGTTGTTAGATCAAAGTAGGACATTCTCCAGCTGACCGTTAGTAATAGAGGGGGTTCAATTCCTATTATATGCGATGTGGCGAAAAAGACTAATTCAATGATATATGCATTACTTGCATTAAGATTTAAAACTTGTCGCCTAATTTTAGAAAATGTTTGGAATAGAGGACTTATAATAGTATAATGCTACATTTTCTAAAAATTGAGAAAAAAGAAAATATTTATTAGGAAAAATATTTATCCGAGAGAAAATGTTATCAATTACATCCAATCACAAACTACACGAAAGATGCTTCTTTTTCATAGGAATCTACCCATCACAAAGATACACTGAGGAATTTATATATCCTTTTTCAGCTCAATTCGGAAACAAAATTAAACGTTATTTCGATTCGTCTCCATTTTTGTGAAACTTTTCCTCAAGCAAGGCAGCCTATTAACTATCAAAAAGTTTGTGTAAATAATAAAATAATAAACATTACTCATTTTAAAGTGACAGCATAATATAAGCGCGTCGTATTTTTTATCGTGTCATATTAACACGTTTTTAATTATGTGTTTATATTTCAAATATTTTTTTCTTGTGCGGGAAATGCATTGTCGTGCAACAAGTCAGCACAATATAAGTGTGTTATACTATATCCTATAAATATGTCAAATGCATCATGTTAT
Source organism: Nepenthes gracilis (assembly GCA_033239525.1). NCBI lineage: Eukaryota > Viridiplantae > Streptophyta > Magnoliopsida > Caryophyllales > Nepenthaceae > Nepenthes > Nepenthes gracilis. The sequence continues at coordinate 2,834,023 of BSYO01000006.1, read as the reverse complement.
ATTACATTAATATGACCTGTTTATTAAATAATGCTATGTTTATTGAAATTAGTGTCTTCTATGGTAAACAATTATCTTTTGTGAGTTTAATTGCTTTAAGAATCTAAAAATTTATTAGGGGGAAATTGGAAGGGCCGGTGCTAGAAAAAAATAGTAGTGATTGAAATTAAAGAGGTGACGGCCATTGATCCAAAAAAAAAAAAAAGGACATTTATCAAGGAGAACATAAAAAGATAAGATATTTTAATGAATAAATTGTTACTCCCTTAGTCATGCCAAAGTGCCCAAACATTTATTTATAGAATAGAGTACATAAATATCAAAAGAAGAATACTGATAAAAATGAAACTATTCCATTTTTAAAAAGGAGTTGTTAATATGGCTAATTTATAAAAGTTACAATCTTAAACTGATTTGATTGGCTATGATTTTCTTGATTTGATTTGCTTGATCACGAGCATCTTTAGTAAGTATAATATCCTAAATCTCTGTTGAATTTATTTTATGAATGGCGTGCACGGCTGAGGAATGAGAAGTATATGGTTTGGGTATCTTAAAATAATATTTTGACAAATCATTTGGTATAAGATTAAGGTAAGTATCTTCTTTTTCTATTTCTGATTTATTTTAATATCTGATATTTTATGCATACATATTTTTATATTAGTATGTTGTATGGATAATGGGGTGGGTGTGAGACCTAGTGGGTTAGTGCATGTTTGAGACAAGCATGGTCCGAGACCCTGGTGGATCGATATGTGTGCGAAAATAGGGGAATCCAAGGCCCTGTTCAATCGATAAAAGATGGCCGAGTATTGTAAACCTAAAATATAGCCAATATTAAAAATTTAATGGTCGAGAGTTATAGGTTTAAAATTTAATCAATATGAAAATCTGATGGTTGAGAGTTACAGGTTTAAAATGTGACCGATACTAAAAATCTGATGGCCGATATTGAAAATCTGACGGTCGAGAGTTATATGTCTAAAGTATATTCAATATGAAAGTCTGATAGTCGAGAGTTATATGTTTAAAATATAGTCGACATTAAAAATATGATAGTCGAGAGTGCCAAACCAAAATTATAGCCGATAATGATATGTGATCAGCCTAGAGCTGCCGGCCCAATACGCAACTGTATGATATTCAGATTGGATTTGAATTTGGCATCTGTTGTGGGTGTGTGATGGTTTCTGTATATATGGCAGAGTTTAGAATAGGATTTGTTATTTGCCTCAATATTTGATTATATATATGCTATCATTTTGATTGAGATATACAATTTTATTTATGATGATACTTACTAAGTCTTCAACTTATATTTTCTATTTTTTTCCCTACAGAGTTGAAGAGTTGGATCTACTACAAGAATTGAATAGGATTCGACACCGCATCGCATTCTCTTGGTGAGTATTTTAATCCTTATGACTATTTAAAAGCAATTTATGGTTATTTTGTTCGGACGGTTATCCAATGAGGTCTTATGTAAATTTTAATTTGTCAAATCATGCGTATTTGATTTATCACATCCGAATTTAAAAATTATAAGAATAATATTTAAAATTTAATTAAAAATTAAATTAACCTATTTAGTCTGAATTCTTGATAGAAATGTTATCAGAGAAAATTTATAATAATAGGTTTTTTTGATATACAATTGATTGAATGTTTAAGTGGACTGATATAGCAGTAGAAAGATTTTGTTTGGTTTCTACGGATATGTGGATGTTTTGTTGGGCTAGTCCAAAATCTCATACGGTTGAAGGACGTTTGGCTGGCAGAGAGATTGGTGATGGAATGGGTCGGTCTAAAATCTTGTGGGGTATAAGGAGATTTTGATCGGCAAAGAAGTAAGTAGAGAAGCGAATGTGATGAAGTGTAAGCCCGTAGTTTTGTGGAAGTATTTTCTTACTTGGAAAACCCTAATGGTTTCTTTAAATGGCAAGCGGGGAATGGTTATTGTATCTGAGTGAAGGAAAGAAGATTCGTTAAGATTAAAAGTCACAGATACGGATGAAGAAATTCATGCCAAGTCAACTTGTTCTCTTTTGCAAGGATCGGATTCCTAACCAAGTTTCTATCTACGGAAGAGGCTCTTGTGAAGATTAAAGATGAAGCCCTTTTTGGTTGAGCCGTCATGAAGTTAGATACGATCAAACAAAGTCTCAGCTAATTGAATGAAAGTCTGGGAGTTAGTGAAGTTAGTAACTATAGTGGAGTTGGCATGGTCCAAGTTTTAATGGGACATTGAAGATTCTCCATCTAATAGAGTGACGAGTAATAATATGTCTGGTGCCTAAAGAAAGAATCTAAGGATAAGAAGCTAATAAGAAGAAGCATTCGAGGTCTTGTTTCAAGTCTTCCTCGAACAACAAAAGATTTGGTGTCCATCTGGACGAGGACGACTTAGTTGATGAAGATGGCTCATTACTTGCCAAGATTTGAGGCATATGATGGATTAGTTGATGAAGCCAACTCATGGCTTACCGATTAGAATGTCAGTCCCAAGATTAGCCGTCAGCATGTTATAGAGATAAGAAGATTGTAAGGTATTCTAATTTTGAGGCTTCTGATTATAACTTAAAACAGATGACCGATCAAAGTTGCGTAGGAAAAGCATGTCGGCGTAGTCAATAGTCACAAGATTTAATTTGAAAATTGAAGTAGAATATCAGATAGAATATTAGACTTGCAATCCGATTCAAGATTCAGTGTGGATGGTCAGCTACTCCTAAAGGCATCCAAAAGAAGATGGAGTCTGGAAGAATATACTTATTTGTTCGAGGATTAAAGTACGTAATTTTGAGGGTAAAATTTTTATAAGGAGGAGAGGATGTAATATCTTGAATCTTTATTGGATTTATTTTGGCGATAATAATTTTTAAGAAAAAATAAAAACAATAATAATAATAATAATAATAATATTATTATTATTATTATACATAAATGACGTGTCAGGCAGTGCAGCAGAGAATGAAAATATTATTATTATTATTATTATTATTATTATACATAAATGAGGTGTCAGGCAGTTCAGCAGAGGATTAAAAGAAAGATAAAAGAGAAAGGAAAAGAAGGAAGAGAGGGAGAAAGAGAGGAAAGGGGAAGCCGGCATGGGGTTGCAGTGACCACTGGCTAGAGAATCAACACTAGAGACAGAACCAAGTAACCATCTCTGCAATTTTTTTCCATTATTGGAAAGACACAGTGGTGTGAAGGAAGGCGCACGCGAGGTGAATAGAGGAGTCGCCACCTTCGCCGGAAGAGAAGTAAGAAATTGAGGCAAATAAATCCCTCATTACTCTTTATTGACGCCAATTTTGTATTTGCATGTGTCGATTATAGAGGAAGTCGGCCAAAATTTCGGTAGAGAGAGAAAGAGGAGAAGAAGAGGCAAAGGTGTGAAGGCTAAGAATAAGAGGAACAAGGAAGAAGAATAGGAGGAGAAGAAGAGAGGAGATTTGCACGGGTGAGGACAGAGGAGTCCAGTGAAAGCAAGGCAGTGCTTGCATGTACTACCAGTTCACTGCCGTCGTTAAAGTACTACTATCAGTCACTACAGGAAATCGATTCAGAGCTACTGCTGTAGTGGTCTGCGCCACCATGCCGAGCTAGAGGACCGTTGGTCAAAGAAGAACTTGGCACTCGGTAGAAAGGAGGAAGGGAAAAGAGAAACGAGCGCACGTGGCTAAGGGGAGAGAAGTATACGGTTTGGGTACTTCAGAACATCATCTTGACAAATCTACTTGGGGTGCATGTGTTAGACCATGATTTTCCAAGACCCTGGTGGGTCGATATGTGTGTGGAGATAGAGGAGTTTGAGGCCCTGGTGAGTCAATAAAAGATGGTTGAGAGTTACAAGTCTAAAAAATAGCCAATATTAAAAATCTAATAGTTAAGAATTGCAAGCCTAAAATGTAGTTAATATGAAAATCTGATGGTCAAGAACGATAAGTCTAAAATATAGCTGATATTAAAAATCTGATGTCTTGGAGTTATAGGCTTAAAAGATAGTCGATATAAAAATCTAATGGTCGAGAGTTACAAGCCTAAAATGTAGCCGATATTAAAAATTCGATGGTTGAGAGTTATATATCTAAAATGTAGCCGATATGAAAATTTGATGGTCGAGAATTGTAGGTCTAAAATATAGCCAATATTAAAAATCCGATGGCCAAGAGTTGTAGTCCTAAAATATAATTGATATTAAAAATTTGATAGCCGAGAGTTACATAGCTAAAATGTAACCGATATTGAAAATCTGATGGCTGAGAGTTATAAGTCAAAATTATAACTGATAATGATATGTAATTGATCTAGAGTTGTCGGTCTAAAATGCAGTTGTATGATATTTAGATTGGATTTGGTATCTACCGTGAGTGTGCAATGGTTTCAATATGTGGCATAGTTCAGAATAGGATTGGTTGTCTGCCTCAATATTTAATTTTATATAAGCTCTCCCTCTGATTTATATGCATAATTTTATTCATGATGATATTTGTTGAGTTTCAACTTATATTTTCTATTTTTTTCCTTCAGAATTGAAGAATTGGATCTGTTGCAGGAATTGGGTAGGATTCGATATAGCATTGTATTCTTTTGGTGAGTATTTTAATTCTTATGATTATTTGAAAGTAGGTCATGATTGTTTTATTCGAACGGTTATCTAATGAGATTTTGTGCAGGTTTTAATTTATCAAATCTTATATATTTAGCTTGTCATATTCAAATTTAAAATTTATAAGAATAATATTTAAATTTTAATTAATAATTTGATCGATTTGTCTGATATGAATTCATGATAATAATAACTCATTTGAGTTTTTATTTCTTTTTTATTTTTCAATTTATTGTATATATATATATATATATAATAAATTGTTCATAAATGGGCAAGACATCCAGCAAATCTCTTTAACTTATATATTACTAAAAAAAAAAAAGGAAATCAACACTATGAACAATGTAGAGAAACATAAAATCAATCCATAAAGTAAAGTAACCGATCCAACCATTTGAGAGAAAATAAATTTACAGAAAGACAAATCCTTTTTCCCATTTTCTTAATCCGTCATTAATTAAATCACACTATTAATTTGGTGGAACCAATTTGACTGAAACCAGCAAAATGTATTATCATTTACATAATCTAATATTCAATTTAGCATTTTGATTCCCAATCACGTTAATTTGAGTTGGATTAGCATATACTACAACAATTAATTATCTTAGATTTATATGACAGACCTTTCTTTAATATTTTTTAATTTTTTTTTTGTCATTTATCTCATCTAAAAAATTATATAATTGATCGTCGTATCATATTATTTTATACTAACAAGTTATTAAAAAAATATTATATTTAGTATGCATATCACCAATTAAATATACTCGTACACATTATAAAAATTATTATAATTATATTTTTTTTAATAATTATTTATGATATTGTAATTTAATGATATGATGGAATCAATCTATGCGTCATCATTGCTTGTCGCGTACATGTGATTCCAATAATAATTAAATAGTGCCCGCGGAAAATTTAAAATAAAAAATAAAAAAAGGGAAGAAAAAAACAAAAAAAAACAAAAACAAGTGACTCGATTCTGTCAGGCATTAATTTCCCACAGAGAAAAATCAGAGCTGCACCAATTATATCTTACCTTATCAAATCTATAATAAATAACCTTGATTATATATATATATATATAGTTAATGGGTGCGATAAAAAGTGGGCCCATCTAAACCTGATCAAATTAACATAAATATTATAATTAAATATATTATTCAAGAATATAAATATATAATATTTTGTATCATATTATCTTATCAGAATAGATAAATTTTTAGATCAAAATCTTCTAAAATGTCCCACTAAAATAGAAATGTTAAGAGAATATAAATTATAAAAGACTAGTTAAACTAAAATATTTCAACCTATCAAAATATACGTATTATAACATAGCTAATTAAGAAAACTGTTCAACTCAAATATGTAAATTATCAAATTACAGAAAAAAAAGACTAATCAAATAAGTAAATCATCATACAGAGTAAGATTTAAAAAAAAAAGATAGATTATCTGTCTTGATAAGTCATCAAGTATTCATTATTAGCTATAGTTAAGAATATCAACATCAATTAACATGTTGTGTCTCTAACTTATAATAATTCAGTGATTGTAATAAATTTATTGAGGATAAAAATGGGTTTTGAATCATCTTCACATATAAATTAAGGGATTTTATCCTTCTAATTAAATAGATTAATCAATATAATGTTACATGATCCCCCTTTAAATAATTTAAAGTAATCTACAATAATACTGGGTTTTAGAAAAGAAGTATGTTTTATAAATTAGATTGTATGAAATATTAATAAAATCATGCAAAAATATCAACATCATTCATTAACTCAAGACCATGCATGTCCTCTTAATTATTTTAAGCATTGGAAATTAAATTATAATAATCTATTTTTAATTGATGTTTAATTTTCGGGATGCATTCTTTATTTTAAACATTTTAAGTCAAGAAAAAAAAAACATTTAATTATCCCGACAAAACTTTAAATTAATAAAACAAGATGTTTATATGATGTATTTTGACTCATGAAAAATAAGAGGTACCATTGATAATGTACTCAAACAACTTTATTTTTTTTATTTCATATAAACCTTTTTATTATATTTATATAGCATTATATTTAAAATTTTTAAAAAGAATAATCCCTTGTTAAAATTGGGGGTGGGGTATATTTGGTAGTATATAGATGATGGAAAAAAAAAAATCTTAGACCTAATTAAAATAAATTTATGTAGGCATGGTTCAAATTTAGGTAAAAAAATTATGATAGTTAAACTAGTTAGTTTATAATCGAAATTAAGTAGGTTTAAATCATGATAAAAATATTTTTATTTTTTAGTATTTTATTTATAATTTTATATTTATATAATGATACTTAATATTATAAAATATAGTAAATTTCTTTTTTTTTGTCACATATTACTTTACCCTACTTTAAAGGAAATTGGCCCTTATTTCCTTCTTATTTAGCATATCGATTTATCTGTAATTTTTTTTTATGTCCTTTCGTGGATGAATTCTGCTTACCTAAAATATTTTTTTAAAAAAATCTCTACTAAAAAATTATTAAAAAATTTAGTATTTGTCAAAAAAAAAAAAAAAAGGTATACGTATAAATAATCATAATATGGGTTGGCTTGGCTAAACTGACCATGTTACGGCATGTCATGTCGGTGTCAAGCCTAAAAGATAAATAAGACCTAATTTTTCTATTATATCTATATATAATATTTATATATTTTGACTATATTTTATAAAAAAAAAAGTAGAAAGTTTTCAATTAATATATATATCTTATTTTTGTTATTTTGTAAAAATATTTTTCTGACAAATAAGTATAATCTAACTAATATTGATTATTAATTAAGTGGAAGAGAATTTATAGGACAGTAAAAGTAATAAAAATGAGTATTTGCTTATGAATAACATTTGTATTATTGGCAGTTGGTTGTTAAATCACTATAACAGCTATAACTTATATCATGATATATAAAGTGAATATTTTAAATCATGAATTTCATATATTATATTTTTCTAATTTGTAGAAATATTTAAAATTAATTAATTGGTGCAGTCAAACTGATCAACTAGTTAAATATCATACGATAAGCTGGTCAAATATGTTCAGTAACAGTTTTAATTTTTGTTGAAGTAATTTCACCGATTCTGAGTGAAAAAATAATTATGAATCAATAATTCAAACCCTAGTTGTTGGTCTATAGGCAAGACTAGATGCCTATGGTAGGCTCAATTTACATATAAGTGTACAAGATTTAGAATAGTGTTTGGAGGACCACAAGATCCTTTACATCAACGGTCATGGTTTAATTATTTACCTTCATGATCTTCTAGCCCTACCCATCCACATAATCATCATGCAACCCTATTTTTCTTAAGTTTTTATCTTCAATTATTATAATTGAATAACATTAAAAAATGTGTATATTAGGCCAACTCTTTTTATTTTTATGGGTTTTTCAGAATATCTTTTAATATTAAAATATTAAAATAAAACTTATTTTAATTTTCAGAATAGACATTTTGGTCTAAAATGCATAGAAGACTTTGAACCCTTGTGTTCATCTATTTCATTGGTCAAGTCTATTGAGAGTTTTGGTGGGTTTGTAATTTTTATAATTAAATTATTCTCTAATATCAATTATAATTTTTACGGTACAAATCTTGCATCCTATTAATGTAATTAATTACTTAGTAAAAAAATAATATATTATTCATGAGGCCAAATTGGTAGAATCAAATTTTAAAAATTATATCTTATAGGCATGGGCTAAGGTGGACCAGCCCAATTTAAATTTGGATTAAGAAGCAACAAAATTAATGCAGACAGTTCAATAATAACTTCTAGGGGTGTTAACCAAAAGGTTTAATTTGAGTTATTAGTTACCAAAAATTAAAAGATAATCACGAACGAATTAATGACCTGATCCAAGAAATGGCCTAAACAGTTCCATCATTAATAGTTAGGCAGTTTTCTCATTAAATTAGGATGGTAATTACACACCAAAAGTGATACTTCTTATAATTGTTCCAAAACGGCTCTTGATATGTGTAGCGATTTTAAATGTTGACCGACCAAATAGGACTGTTGGCTATTCATGGGTCTAATAACCATGGACCAATGGGTCAGGCCCCACAATAAGCCCACAATCTAACATATTCCTTTTAAATTAAAAGTCTTACATTACTTTTTGAGAAACAATACATCTGCAAATCCCACTTTAAAAGCAAGTATCCTTAAACATTGAAGGGCAAGTTGGATAAACTCGAAAAAGCTTCATAAGGCTCCATATGACACGGAGAATGGCATAACCGTTAGTAGTCGATCTCTAATGAGAGCAAACTGGCAACTAGGAGACCCTCAACTCTCCTCTCATCTGGGAGGCCCTTTGGCTCTCCACCAATCCGGTGCCTTCGGCCACCTTCAGTTCTTGAGGCTTTTAGTCCTATCGTTTAGAGGCCGTTGGACCTCTACCACCAAGAGGCTCTCAACCCTCCTTCTATCCAGAAGCTATTGGCTTTCTGTTAGTTAGGAGGCCCTCAGCCCTCCGCCAACGACTTTCTGTCAGTTTAGAGGCCCTTATCCCTCTTCCAATCCAGAGGCTCTCGGCCCTCTGCCGTTAGGGGGCTCTCAGCCCTCCCTTCGTTCAAGGCCCCGGCCCCTCCCGAGTCTTAGAGGCCTTGACCCTCAGCTTTGCCCGGGAGGCCTCGGCCCTCCTCTAGTAGGAGGCCCTCGACCCTTCGCCGCTAGGAGGCTCTCAACCCTCCTTCGCTGTCGAGAGATCCTCGGTCCAGAGGCGCGGAGCTTTCCTCATTCCAGGAGACACGGAGGCCATCAGCCCTCTGCCACTAGGAGGCCCTCAGTCTACCTCCCGTTTGGAGGCCATCAACCCTTCGCCGTCCAGAGGCCCTCAGCCCTCCGTCAGCCAGGAGAGCTTTAGCCCTTCGTCTTAGAGTCACGATCCCTCCATCCCGGAGTCAGGAGCTTACTGTTCAAGAGTTAATCATCTACTTAAGTAACTAAAACGTTTATTCACCAGTACAATTTAGTCATTCTCTTCTAAGTCCCCCTTTGCTGAGAGCGCCTATAACCGCCCCTCTGCTGGGTGCACTACAAGCCGCCCCTTTGCCGGGCGCACCTCAAAGCCGCCCTCGGCGGGCGCACCTATAAGCCGTCCCTCTATCAAGCGCACCTCCAAATCGCTCTCCACGGGCGCACCTATAAGCCACCCCTCTGTCTAGTGTAGTCCAAACCGCCCTTCGCGGGTGCACTTATAAGCTGCCCCTCTGTTGGGCGCATCTATAAGCTGCCCCTCTATTGGGCGCATCTTCAAGTCGCCCTCCGCAGGCGCACCAATAAGCGGCCTCTCTGCCTGGCGCAACTATAAGCCGCCCTCCGCGGGCGCACCGATAAGCCGCCCTTCTATTAGGCGCATCTCCAAACCGCTTTCCACGGGCGCACCTATAAGTTGTCCCTCTGCCGGGCATACTCTAAGCCGCCCTCCCCGGACGCACCTATAAGTCGCCTCTCCGACGGGCGCAACTATAAGCCGCCCTTTCCGGGCACACCTATAAGCCGCCCCTCTATCGGGCGCACCTCTAAGCCGCCCCTCTACCGGGCACACCTATAAGCCGCCCCTTTGTTGGATACACTCCAAGCCGCCATCCGCGGCGCACCTTAAGCCGCTCCTCTATTGGGCGCACCTCCAAGCCGCCCTCCACGGGGGCATCTATAACCCACCCCTCTACACGGTGAACCTAAGTTGCCCTCTGCAGGCGCACCTATAAGCCGCCCCTTTGCCGGGCGCAATTAGAAGCTGCCCTCCGCGGACATACCTATAAGCCGCCCCTCTTTCATGCGCACCTCCAAGCCGCCCTCCATGGGCGCACTTATAAGCCGCCCCTCTACCGGGCGCACTCCAAATCGCCATTTGTAGGCACACCTATAAGTCGCCTCTCTGTCGGGCACGCATATAAGCCGCCCCTCTGCCGGGCACCTCCAAGCCGCCCTCCGTGGGCGCACCTATAAGCCTCCCCTCTCCGGGCGTACTTCCAAGTCGCCTTCCGTGGGCGCACCAATAAGTCTCCCTCTACGGGCGCACCTCTAAGCCACTCTCCGTGGACGTACACGTAAGTCGCTCCTCTTCCGGGCGCATTCATGGAGTTTTAGCCTCCAAATATATCCCTCTCACACTCCCTTCATTACTGTATCCTTACATTCTCATCACGTTTACCTTTAAATATACATTTTTCCATTTATTACGGAAGATATTTGACTTAAACGTCAGAGTATCAATGGGGGATACCCTCCCATTGTCCTCTGACCTCTTATTTGTGATTCGTATTGTGCAAGTTCTTGATTATCAGCGACGGAGACCGGACCCGATCCAGATCGACCCGCAATGGAATATTGGAAGGCCCCATAATCCGTACAATAATTGGGAACTCAGGACGCAATAGTTATAAACAAAAGAGAGAAAAGAAAGAGAAAAAAGGCACTTAAACATTTGAGTGCCTACGTGGAGTATAGCCCTACAAATTTACACTCATCCTTACATCTTTCAATTTCTACGTCAATATTCTCATTAGAAAAATTACTGATTTGAGTATCGAATAATATACCAAAGAAGCGAGTTTCGTATACCTTTTATCTTTGGTTCATTTTATTCTGGCGCTCAAAATGTGAAATAAAGATCGAATTTATCACTATCCAGATCTCCTAGTGGAACCATATGGCTCCCTTATTCATACGTTAATTTGAATTCTTAAAATGCATCAAGACCTAACCAACCTTGAATCCAATTTCTCCCCATTATTTTATCAATTAATAAATAAAAGGGGCTTGTAACATATATGCTCTCAAGTTAAAATATTTAATTTCAATTGCTCGGCCTCATCACCCATATATGCCATCAAGTAGACAAAATATTGGCCAATTTATTTTTGTCTATGCAGAAATCAAAATTGAGAGAACAGATGACAAAATTTAGCCTTTAAGTGTAATAAATTTATGATAATATCATCATGAACAACATATATAATACATATTGACTGAATCTTTGCTATAATAAGATTTGGAGGGAAAAAATATAATAAGATTTTAACACTTAAAAAAATACGAGTTGGTTTAGAATTATCCATTTTTTTTAATTTTAGAGTATTTTTTTACAGATATTTATCTAAAACACCTCTAGTAGAAGAATAAATAGTTAATTTTAGTAATATATAGATAAGACTGATCTAATTATATAATTCAGTTTAATTATAAAAATTGTCCAATTTTATTAGGTTTTACAATTTTTGTATAGTTATAAGAAAGATTGAATTTCGTGTAATTAGAAAGGCCTAAAAACCTCTAACTCTAATGGCAAGTAGAAATACTTTTATTAATACTTTATAAATATTTGTATATTATTTATATAAAAAATATGATGTAATTATTGATGTATTAGCTTATCAATTAAAAAGTTATAAATAGAGGATCGCATAGTTAGATTGGGTTGAATCCGACTAATTAGAGGATTGCTTCTAGTCAATAGAGGCACCGACCATCCTCTTAATTAGTAGATCGTATCCCTTTTGAACCGATCGTCTTTTGAGCTGGTTTATTTCTGTCATTAATCTAATGATTAAAAAATAACTCTTAATTATAATTGAAAAAAAAAAAGTGAATAAAAAAATGGGGCCCACCCTTTTTTGTTGAGTAGTGCCGTACCATCACACCGAATGCCAAAGCTACCACCGCAAAGGCCGGCTATATAGAACCATTATCTTTCACCCATTTTACCACGCACCGCCGCTCGCCTCCAATCTCAGCCTCCCCCTCCCCCCTCCTCCTCCCCTCTGGTCTGCTAGGCTTCTTTGCAATTTCTCATCTGGGAAAACTTTCTCGCCCTTTTACTCTTGCTTTCTACCAAAATTTCCAGGGAAAATTTCCGCCACAGAAAATCTCCCACGCTCGGTGATTCTTGCATGGCAATTAGCCTGCTATCCCATGTCGTCTCCGATCTGTGCCTGGGAAAGCCAGCGCTGAAATCTCTCTCCATCTCCTCCACTGTGGGCGACGCTCTTCTAGCCCTCAAAACCTCCGAGGACGACTCCATTAGCGTATGGAACTGTGACCACCACCACTCTTCTTCTTCGATTTCTCCCTTTTCCAAGAAAAACGATGATTTCGAGTGCCGATGTGTTGGGAAAATTTGCATGGCAGACATCATCTGTTATCTGTGCAAGGACGAGAATCTGTCGTCTCCTTCCTCTGTTCTTCAGTCCCCTGTTTCTGTGATTCTTCCTAAGAATTCAGAGCTTGTCAAGCACGTTGAACCATCATCAAGGTACGTTAATAATCACTCCGAAAGCTGATAAATCTCTAAGTGACAGCTTAATTTGGTCGTTCATCTTTGCCTGTTTGTTTGATTTTGATGATTCATTCTGATTTCTGATTGCTGTTTTCATGCGTTGTACCGTCACTTTGACTCGTAGAACTAGAAAGACAAATAAAAAGACGAGAATGCCCTTCAAATATATATATATATATTATTTATTAATGTAGTTTTAATTTTTTAAAAAATATATTTAATTATACACCTTTTTATATTAAAATTATTAAAAATAACCATAAATCTTATTTTATTTTAATTTTTTCTATTTCATCTTCCTCTACACCAATTTTAATAATTTTAATAAAAATAAATATATAAATAAGTATATAAACATTATTTATTTTAATTTTACATAGTGAAAAACCCCCTTAATTTATACAAATTTAAATTACTAAAAACAATAGCATTAAGATAAAATAAAAATAACAATAATTCAATCCTTTTTAAAACTCAACACCAAGCATACTTGAATGACGAGGTTACTTTAGTCTTTACGGGTGCGGTGTTTCAGGATCTCCGGATCTGAACGAAGCCTGCTTTGTGGGTTCGGGGGGGCCTCCATTGCCTGTTCTTTATGACCCGAGCCAATTAATTAATGGGGAGATGGGTGACCCACTTTCATTATTTCTTCTGTTTTTTCTATTAAATGCGGCCTTTAAATCCCATCCGTTAAAATTGAGACTAAAACCTAAAAAATGTGCGGTTTTTAATTTTTTTAATATGATCTTATAATATTAAATTTAATTTTTTTTATATAGATTTATTAATGTACCTCGAAATTAAAGATTTAGACATAAATTTGGTAAGATTAGATAATAAATGCATTTCCAATTTTAACACTGAAAATAACCAAAAAAATAAAAGAATAAAAAAGGGTAAACCTGGAATTGTCTTAATTTAATCATATTAATTTAAGAATTTATTTAATAATTCAAACTTTTCATACGAAGCATATGAGGGCAAGGTAAAATGTCAACTATTAAATGCATTTTCACCTTAAAAATTAATTTTAAGGGACATTCCAAATATGCATTATATGTTCCATTTTATATTAAATCTTATAAGTACTTAAATTTCTTTTCTTTTTCTTTTTTTTTTTTGTAAGCGAAATTACTTAAGTAGTGAAGTCTAGTTTATTTTTAGAAAAAAATGGAAAGTACAAAAATTATAATAAATTACTCATTTCCCGTTGTTAGTACTACTCAGAATCGTGGAATTGGCTATTAAACGTATATTTTCTTTATTAAAGAAATCATAATTTGGTTAAATATCTCGTTTTATCAAAATTACTATTTTTATTATGAAAATTAAAATTAAAATAAGAGAAAATTTATATGTTTTTTTTAATACTTTTAATGTAATTAATAATATAATTGAATGTATAGATTGTGATTAAAAAAAGGTGATTTTTTTAATTAGAGTTTTAAAAAAAGGCAGCAGATATTATGTGTGTCTTTGTAGCGGTTTACTGATAAACCCTAATCCTTGTCCTTGTACCCATAAATTGGCTTTCACCGTCATCTTGATTAGAATATTCCTGGCGAAATGGGTAAATTATTTGATCTCTGACTATTCTTCAGTTTGATAAAGGCAATTGACCTTATCCTCCAAGGCGCCCACAACCTTGTCGTACCGATTCAGAGCACCACGACCGCATATTCGAGAAAAAAACAACCAAAAGCCGCCGCCGGCGGCCCCACCTTCCATTGCGACGGCCGTCAATATTGCTGGATCACTCAGGACGACGTGATGAGATTCATCCTCTCGAGGATCGGTCTGTTTAGTCCGCTCGCGGCTCTGTCACTCGAATTCCTCGGCATTATTCGGACAGATATCCTCGCCATCGACTGCCACGCTCCGGCGTCCATGGCGCTCGAAGCCATTTCTCGATCTCTCGGGGATCAAACTTCTGTCGCTGTGGTCGACGATGACGGCTGCCTGGTAAGCGAGATCTCGCCGTTCACACTCTCCTGCTGCGACGAAACCCTCGCGGCGGCGATCGTGACCCTATCCTGCGCTGATCTGATAGCGTACATCGATTGGGGCGGTCCGCCGGATGATTTAGTCAGGGTTGTGAAGTCACGGTTGAGAGAAAGGAAATTGGAAGGCATTTTAGCGATGCTTGATAATGAATATTTAACGAATATTTCTTCTCCGGAGTCCTTCCCGTCATCGTCGTCCGACGACGAGTTGTCGACCGAGATGACTTCTCCGCCTGCGCTGCTATCGCGATCGAGAAGGTATAATCGCTCCGGAAGCTATTCGGCGAGAATGTCGATGAGTGCGGACGCGATAATCTGCCATCCGTGGAGTTCGCTCGTCGCCATCATGATTCAAGCCATTGCTCATCGAGTGAACTACGTTTGGGTGGTTGAAGACGACGGCGGTTTGGCCGGAATCGTCGTTTTCCGGGATATGCTCAAGGTTTTCCGGGAACACTTGCAATCAATGGCGGATGAATGGGGCGATTATTGAAAGGCAGCAGATCTGCATGTACCCCTCTCAGACGACGGAGACTAAGTTATCGTCTCTGTTATCGAATTTGTGATTTCAACTCGAGTAAGCGTTCTTTGATTTCAATTTTGCTGGAGTGATCGCTTTGCTTGTATGATGATATGTTCCTGCTTTCCGTTTTCTTCTTTCCAGTAAATCCTTCTCAGTTGCTTTTTGTGTAATGTAAAAGTATTAGCATATCAGGGAAGAACACATTTGATCTCTTGCTTCCTTTTTGTAAAGTTGAATAATTTGTGAGACAAAAAGCAGGTCTTTCGGGTTCAAAATTATATCAAATGAAAATCGAAAACGAAAATTAATATAAAGATCAAAACTAATCTCCAACAAGTGGAACACTACAATTGCTTGAATTACTGTAAAATTACCCGCTGATTTTAATTTTTGAAGTATTTATACTCCTCAATTATGATGTATTAACAGAGTATTAGATTTAGCGATCAAATTAAATATATCTCTAATTTATAAATAATTTTTACCAAATTATTTAGTAGGATGGTTACCATTAGAGGAAGTTGGACAGTGTTCACATGGGAAACTGAACCACAACCGTTGGTTCTAATCCCCCTTTTTTTAAAAAAAAGTAACTAATACTTTTTTACTTGGTCTATATTTCACTTAATATGATAACCAAAATCTATCAATCTTCAATCTTAAAAAAAATAAATACATGAATCATGGTATTAGGTCCACTATAAATAAATAGTATTTTTCATTATTACAATCTATCATATTTTTTAAGATATTATCAGAATATGGTAACATCATTTCATAAATAAGCCTTATATTTATTTTAAATCTAACAATTGATAATTTTTTTAAAATACTCAACTAATGTATACACAAAAATTTGAGAAATATTACAAGTAAATAAAAATTTTATTAAAATATTGTTATCCATATAATGAAAATCATATAATGAAATTTAATCCCATTCTAACTACATGATCCTTAAATTTTAAAGATGGCATATCTTTTGTAAAAGGACCAGCGATTATTAATTTAGTACTAATGTGCTCAATGATAATTCCCTTTACTTGAATATGTTCCTTTATGATTAAAAATTAAATATCAGTATGTTTATTTAGATTGCTATTTTTATTATTTTTAGTCAGAAAAATAACAGCTAAATTGTTGTAATATATCTTTAACTGCCTCAAGATAGAATTTATCACTCTAAATCTAAATATAAAATTCTTCATCCATACACCATGTTTTATAGCCTTAAAATAATAAATGAACTCGGCCTCCATAGTGAAAGTAATAATCAGAATCTGCTTTATACTTTGCCACGATACTACTCTACCGACAAACATAAATATGTATCTAGATATTGATTTACGTAAATCAATATATCCAACGGAGTTTAAATCGGAGTAACCCAGTACTACTAAATTGTTAGTCCGTCTATACGTATATAATTATTAGTACCTTAAAGATACATCATCACTTCTTAACAACTTACTAATAATCCATACCTAAATTATTCTGAAATATTTTTAGCATTCTCACTGTAAAAGCGATGTCAGGTCTTGTATATACCTGAGTATACATTAAGTTTCCGACAGTGAAAACATATAGAAATTTTTCATTTGTTCCCGTTCAAAGTCATTTTTTAAGTATTGATTCAAATTAAACCTATCACCATTCATAATGGGTACCATATTTGGTGAATAAATTTTATCTGAAATTTCTATAAAACCTTATTGATATAGATTTCTTAAGACAAATTTAAAATTCCTTGTAGCCTGCATCGATAAATCTTAATGCTAATAATATAAGATTTATCACTCATATCTTTTATTTTAAATTTATTAGAGAGAAGTTATTTTACTTCATATAATAAATCCTTATTATTAGATACAAGTAAAATATCGTTCACATATAAAATAAGAAAATAAATAGATAATATCTCATTCCCACTGACCTTTTGGTATATACGTTGATCTAAAATATTCTCTTCAATCCAAATAAATAGATAGTATCATCAAATTTTAAATATTATTGATGGGAGACTTGTTTTAACCCATATATGGATTTCTTAAACTTGCTGTTGAGTCCCCGGTTCGTGGTTGTTGTACGGATTAGGGAGCCTTCGGATTCCTCGTCGTCCTAAGGTGATCTCGAGCAGGTCTGATCTCTATCTCTGTGAACCTGGGACCTGCACAACACAACTAATAAATAATAGGCCAGAGGCCCTGTAGAGATTCTCTCAGTGAAAACACTCCGATATTCAAGTCAGCAAACCTTCCGTAATAAACAAAAAGGGGGTGGCACACGGTTAGAGGTGCGTGGGAGTATATTGAGAACGTGTAGGAAGTACGTGAATGCAGGAATGAGAGATTGGTGAGCGGATGAGGGAGGTCTGACTCCTAGAATGCATCGCAGCGGTGGCTAATTGTGGTGGCCTACGTTAGGCTAGAGAAAAGTGGTGGCTGGCTATGTTTGAGAGCTTATGCATACGGAGCGTATATCTGGCGGTGGTAGGCCATTGTTTTCTTGCTCGATTGATCAAGTTGATCAGAGTAGAATGCGAGGATCCTTTCTTTGGCCAAAGTGTGCTTTGAGTGCTCCTCAGAGTGTTCTCTCTATGCCTGCATCTCCTCTGTGAGCGAGAGGGGAATTTATGGCTCCTTTGGTTGGAGCCCTTGGCGTGAATATTCCCCTGCAGGAGGGGATTGGTTGGCCGATTACCAGTGCCCAAACGTCAGTGTGTCAGTTGTCGCCTTGTGGTGACAGGTAGATCGCAGGGAGTCATAGGCCATGCTTGGTTTGCTTCGCTTTGGCGCGGGATTGGTCGAAGAGCGCAAGTGGCGTGACCCGGGCCGGTAGTGTTGACATTCTCCCCATTAGCTTGCTTCCACTGTTGCCCATTAGCCGCATTAATGGGTTGCAGACGATTTTCATTGGTTGCGCTCCTGGGTTGCCACATAGGCCGTTTCTGGATGTGGGATGAACTTGTTCTGTGGGCCGTTACTCTTTGGATTGGGCTCGGAATCCTCTTGGGCCTTCATATCGGACCCAACACTAGCCCCTCATACCTGGGCCGACCTGTGGTCGAGGCCTAGCATGTCTTTCTGGGTCCAGTCCGTAGTCGCTCGGTGCTCCTCGAGATGCGCCATTGTTTGTTGTTTTTTGGTTTCGTTTTATCTCTAGGCGGTCGTGCAGGTCATTATGGTGTTGCAACGATTCGTCACTCGGGAAGAAAGAATTTGCACGCCTAAGATTGCCTTGGGCTAGGCGCCTTCCCTTCCTTATAAAAGACGGTAGTTGGGGTGCGTGCCTAATTAACCCATGGCAGGGCGCCATTTTGTCTATAAATAGTAGGTATTTTCAGCTGGCATGGCTCATCCCTTGGCTGGCTTCTTTTTGGAGCAATGCGGAGACCTTGGTGCGTCCCACTTCCAGCAGGAGTTCGTGAAGTCGTCGGATGGACTAGTTGGAGATCTGGAGCTTCTGCTGAAAACTGGACTCATGCCCCTTCCTCAGGCGATCCCTCATGCTCATGAGAGTGGCGCGGCCACTCTGCTGTCATCACATGCCTCTCCCCAGGCCGCGATGGTTCGTAGTGCGCGGGAGGATCTTTGTGGAGCTCTCACGAGGTTGTTGCCTCTCCGTGTAGTGTGTTGCACATGGTCTCCGGTTCACTGGAACCACGCGCCGGCTGGGGAGGAGGTTGAAAGGGGAGCTCCGGTCGGGGGAAGGGCATGTTCTTCCCTTGCGTTCCTGCCGGAGGCTCTTGAGCAGGGTGCTAGTTCTGCCTTTGCGGTGGATATTGAGCTCGCCGCGGCAGTCAACCAACACTTGGCTACTTCGGGTTGGCGTGGCTTGGTTTGTTGGGTTAACGTCCATGGTAATCCCATGTAGATCACATTCGCCAAGCTTCCGGGGAAATCGTTCATGGCTGAGGCCCCGTGCCGCATCTTCTTCTCCTTTCTTGTTGTAAATTTTATACTTTGTAAAAAGGACTTTGGTTAATAAGAGAAGTAGCCCTTTTGTCTTTACTCTTCTGTCTCATTGCATGCATCTTCCCTCATTGACTACTTCTTGGATCACATTTCATGGACAATCCGCTCCTTCCGTGGCACTGCGCCCCATTTCGTACGTTTGAGCGTGTTCAAGTGCTCCTGGCCGGCTTCTGGCCGTCCTTATCCCTCAAGTTTGGGAACAGATCGTCGACGGGATGGCGTGGCAAGAGGAGACTCCTGGCGACCAAGGCTCGGGAAGCTCAAACGCTGTGAGTGGAGGTCACATCTACCAGGTTTCCTGATGCATTAATTGTGTAGGAGATCAGGGGGAGTCACGTCATAATGATCTGCCTCGAAAAGGCGTGACTCTTTAGGGATATGCCACGTGGAAGAGATGGATTGGCTTCTTCGTGAAACGCTTCCTTGAAGGCTTTCTAGCTATTTAAACTCCACGATTCCCTCCAGGAGCTTTGCGTCTCGTAGTCGCTTTGAGAGTGTGAGGAAAGTGCCATTCTTGCCTCCCTTTATTCCTTATGGAGCGCTCGTTGTCTTCATCGAAATCTAAGTCCTCTTCCAGAGAGCCTTGCCTCCCTGCTTCAGGGGTCCTCTTCAGGGACGTGCTTCGTGGATTCGCGATGACGCCACGCCTGCTGCTACGGCCACAAGAGGTGGCGATTCAAAGACCACCATTGTCGGACTGGTGGGGTTTTGCGGGCCCCACCTAGCTTTGAGAGGGAGGGTGGATCGACATCCTCGTGGGGCTTGAGGCCTAAGAGGAGAGATCTGTTGTTCCAGCAGGTAGCTCGGGCTATTGAGGGCTGCGAGGCCCCGGTGTAGGCTCTGGTCGGGGTGGTCAAGTAGGTAAGAGCTCGAGCCGCGCACTTTGAGAGAGCGTGGTTCAAATCAGAGGCATGAGCGTCTAGGCTTGCTGATGCCAATATACGGGTGCGAGGTCGTATCCTTGCTATCCAGGAGGAGTTCGAGCGATTTTGAGTGCACTCTGGAGAGGTGCTTGCGCGGTTGGAGGTCAAGTTGAGGTCAAGACTGAGGCCGGAAGAAGTGGCCCCTGCACTAGAAAGAAGGTTCCAGGACGACATTTATCTTAGTCGTAGGCTAGCCAGGTCGGAGGAGCCAGACTTCTGTGTTGGTATCCTGGACTCTCAAAACTCGAGCGTTCAAACCTGCTCCCATCAATGGAATTCGTTGCTCCGGATTCTCCAGGACCCAGTGGGAACGATCGGTTGTAACCAGCAGTAGTCGACCACCTAGATCTGTAAAAAAGTTCATTAGTGAAATGCATAATAAACTTCTTACTTGCGCTGTGCTGTTTGCTCGTATTTGTTCGTTTTTCCTTCTTTTTCTTCTCTTCTTTCTGGTGTCGTTCCCCTGCCGTTCATTTCTGACAGCCAGGATCCCACATTAAATGCGGGTGTGACAATCGAAATTTTGTCAGGTAGTTGAGGGGATGCTAATCGATGGCCTGATGAAGGGCTTGGGAAACCATGGCGTCCTTATCAAGCAGGTACGTGGCTTGATTTTCAAGTAAGAGCGTCACTTGGGATTTCCTGCGCGCTGGCGCTTTGTGGCCTATATAAACAGCATCCATGCGAAGTCTTTCCCTTCTGTGCTTTTCCATGTTTTGAGGTTGCAACTCTTCCCAAAGTGAGTGAGATGGCTAGGATGAAAGAATCCCCATCATTTTTGCGAGTTGTTAGATCGAGTAGCCACGGGATAGACAATATGGGCTTTGCTATGACTTTGAGCGCCATTGCTGCCCTAATAGTTGATTATGGCAATCCTCAGGACATGTCATACTGTGCTCCTAGCCTGGATGGTAGGGCTCACACCCCTTTAGAGGGTTTCGTTGCTGTTTACGAGTATCATTTGAAAGGTGGGCTCCGTTATCCCTTACTATGCGAGTTGATTGCCCTGGTTGAAGCTTTGGGCTTTCCGGTGACGAGACTCCACCCGAATGCTCTCCGCTACTTGGTTTCATTGCGTGTCTTCTCTCGTCTGCATTCCATTTCCTTTGGTGCGACAGTGGCGAAGGTAATCTTTCGCTTCTCGGAGATCGATAGTTGGATTTCCATGTCCCCGAGAGCTGGTTTTCAATTTTGGGGGACCAACCCCGATTCGGTGAAGAATTGGAAGAATCGTTTCTTCTTTCTACAAGAGCCATCAAAATAAGAGTTTTCTCGAGAGTGGGGCCCGGTCCCATAGTTCTTCCGCAAGGAGGTGTCTGACAAGGAGGTGAGGAAAACGGCGAAACTAGTCGAAGCCATCGAGCCCCATATGAAGACGTTCTCCATCCGGGGGTATTACTTGACATCTAATGCCCTTGCGGCTACCAAGTGGGGTCCCATGTCTGGCTGGGCCGTGGTTGGCTCCTTGAGGAAGAAGCCCATAGATGTTATGACCCGTGGACCTTCAGGAGAAGACACTGAGGAGAGCTGCTCTCTACTGGAGTCGTCTTCAGATGAGGAGGAGAAAGATGCCCCGTTGAAAAGGTTGAGAGAAGTGGAGGCACCTCAACCTGGAGATCGCAGAGGTAGGTGCGAGGTCCATCGTATGGTCCTGGAGGAACCATCGAGTGTCGAGTCAGGGGAGGGAGCCGCCAGATCCGTACTGATTCTTGTCGTGGCGCTGGCTGAATATGGCATCCCTACGATGGAGTTTCATTTTGGAGGAGAGTCTCCCGTGGCGCCGCTCGTTGATCTAGAGCCACCAGAGTTGACCGTTGACAGTGCGCCTGTGGCGAAAGGCGGCACAGAGATAGAAATCAGGTGAGATGCCAGCTCGCCAAGGGCTGATGCGACTGTGGAGGCCGTCGCTGTTGGGGCGACTCGGGAGGCAGAGCCCCAAGCATTCCATTATTGTTCGATACTCCAGGCCTTCTCAGTTTTGAGGAGGCTGCGGTCGGACGCGCGGAGCCCCCATGCTTACTGGCTCCAGGAGGAGGAGTTAGTCATTCGGATGTATCTTATACCCAGGTATAATTGTCTTGAGTTTGGTACTTACCTACGGTATGGAGTTCCAAGAATTTTTGACCTCCACTTTTGCTCACAGGTTCCTAGTGAGGCTGATTCTTTCGATGGGCTAGCCGCTTATGCGCAGGAGACTGTTTGGCTTATGAGGGCCAAGGTCGCTTCCCACCAGTGGGAGAGCGATCAGCTGTGGGAGGAGAACAGGCAAATGAGGGCTGACAGCGGCCATCAGAGGCAGGAAGTCGAGCGGCTGAAGAAGATGGTCACCACTTTAGAGGATGACAATTCCCGCCTGTCTTGAAACCTAATGGTGCGACTTTCTCCCTCCGAAGTAGATTGCATGCTGGAAGCCAGGTACTGGGATGACATCTGGCTATGTCGCAGGATCGCCTCGTTCACGGTCCCTGACGTTCCAGAAGGCATCTTCCATCTAGGCAATTCTGGTGTCCACAATAGGTCTCGTCTGAGGAACTTTTTTGAGGAGGCAGGCCCATCAGACATTTTGCGGTGGCTTTGCTTGTATACATTGCTTTTTGTCCATTCCTTTTCTTTTTATACCACTTGTCCTTGTCTTTTACATATGAATTAGAAATTGCCCTTCTTTTTGCTTCCGCGTCTCCAAGTGCGATTTTAGAGATTATGTCTCGTGTTTTTTGGCTAAGCTTGTAAAGCTATTGTTGCTAAAGCCCCAATCCGGCGCCTTCTTGTGGCATGCTTGTCTTCAGTGGGAGGATGTCGTCGCATCTCGCACATTTAATGGGAAGCTCGTTCTAATAGAGTGGATGCCGTAGCAAGTCCAATGGAGTTGCGCTAAGGGCTAGTTGGGTTTTCAGGCCACAGCAGCCGGACTCCGGGTCTAGGCCGTTTCGTGTGCGATTCCTGCATTAAGTGCTCGGTCCCCGCTCAGGGCATCGTCACTCTCCGATGCTTAGTCCTAGCCCACGACCATTATAGACTGAGGGTGCTCTCTTCTTTGAGAGAAGGTCGTCGCATACCTGCAATTCTTGCCCCCTAAGGTTTCATTGGCCGTAAGTTGGGAGCTTCAGAAGCCCCCAAGCTTGATGTTTTGACCGCCTTAGTCGTTGGCGCATGGCCAGGTTGATGGACCGCTCGGGGTCCTTTTGACATGGAGTCAAAGCCTGCGCGTGGTCATTTTCGGGCCGCTTAGAGTGGAGCCAAGGCACAGGGGGCTGCTTGGGCAGCTCGATGCGGAGTCAAGATTTTGATGCGGCCTGCTTCGGGCCGTTTGGCGCAGAGCCAAGGTGTATGGGGCCAGTTGGGCTGTCCAACGCGGAGTCGAAGTTCTGAGGTGGCCTACTTCGGGCCGTTTGACGCGGAGCCAAGGTGTATGGGGCCGCTTGGGCCGTTCGATGCGGGGTCAAGATTAAGAAATGGCCGTCTCCAGGCCATTTGGCGCGGAGACGTGATCCTGGGACGGCCGCTTTCGGCCAGCCTGGCGCAGAGCCAAGGATTCATTTTACGAACGGACGTTCATCCACCAAACTTTGGGGCAATTTAGGTCGTTTTGCTTTTCAGAATGTTATGCGTGCAAGCACTTACATTAATGGAAACACAAGCTAATATGAACAATCAATTTTATTAAATAAAGGCACAATGCATGTACAACCATTCGTCATGGCATGCGTGTGTGTCACACTTGGGCCAGCGCAGTTCTATTGATAGTATTTTCTGAGGATGGTGGTGTTCCAGGTCCGTAATACCAAGTTGCCGTTCTGGGCACGTAACTTGTATGCTCCGCTTCAGAGGATTGTTGAGATGAGGAACGGGCTTTCCCAGTTGGGAAAAAGTTTGTTCCTGCTCGCGGTTTTTCCCGCGAGCCTCTACACTCTGGAGGACCAGGCCTCCAACCTTGAGTGGACGGGCTTTCACCAGCTTGTTGAAGCATCGCGCAATGTGCTACGGTTCGCAGGCGGGTAGTGTCTCAAACTTCTTGGAGCAGGTCGAGGGATTCTCTGAGTCTCTAGGAGTTCACGGCCGGATTGAGGTAATCGACCTGCAAGCAGGGTAGTCCTATTCAACAGGGACCACGGCTTCAACTCCGTAGTAGAGGCTGAAGGGTGTCTCTCTCGTTGGTTTTCGCGGGGTTGTTCGATTTGACTGGAGCACGGAAGGTAACTTATCGACCCACAAGCCTCCTACGTCTTCCAGCTTGGTCTTCAATCCGTATAGTAGTGTGCAGTATGTGACTTCAACCTACCCTGTTCGCCTGAGGTAAGCCACAGACATATGTACCAGTTTGATGCGCAGTTTATGCAATATTTGGTGAATCGTTTATCGGTGAATTGAGTTCTGTTGTCAATCATTACGACCTCGGGGATCCCAAGTCGGCAGACTATGTTCTACGAAGGAATTCTGTTACGTTCAGTTTGGTGATCCGAGCCAGTGGGGCTGCTTCTATCCATTTGGTGAAATAGTCGATACCTACGATAAGGAGCTTTCTTTGTCCAGAAGCTGGAGGAAGCGATCCAAGGATGTCGAGTCCCTATTTTGCGAACGGCCAGGAAAATTGAAGGCTGCGCAGCTCTTTGTGAGGAAGGTGCGTCATAGATAAGTGGACTTGACAGCTTTCACATTTCTTCACGAATTCCAAAGTGCCTCGTTTTATTGTGGGCCAGAAGAGACCCTGTCGCGTGATCTTGAATGTGAGGTTCTTTCTTCTGATGTGCGAGCCACATAATCCGAGGTGGACTTCGCTTAGGGCGTACTCAGCCTCCTCAGGGGTCGAGCACTTTAGGTAAGGAAATGAATATCCTCGCCTGTATAGCCTTCCATCATGGATTGTGTACCAGCCTGTTGACTTCTTGATTCGTTTGGCTTTATCGGCGTTTTCGGGCAGCATTCCATCCGTCAAGTACTTTTGATATGGGGTCATCTAGTTGTCACCTTCGTCGATCCGTAGCAC
Organism: Nepenthes gracilis; assembly: GCA_033239525.1. Lineage (NCBI taxonomy): Eukaryota > Viridiplantae > Streptophyta > Magnoliopsida > Caryophyllales > Nepenthaceae > Nepenthes > Nepenthes gracilis. Next base: position 2,808,649 of record BSYO01000006.1, on the reverse strand, counting down.
TTCCTGGTCTGAGGCATCAATATTGGGCACGACAAGGATTTCCCGCAAGTCCTTGGCATATTGCTCTAATGATCTTGCAGCTGCATCTTCAGCTAACCGGTCTACCTTCCAGTTTTCGGCCCTGGGTATATGTTCAATATTGAATCATTTGAAGGTTTAGATTTGGGCCTTGGCTCTCGCTAGGTATTTTGCAAATTGTGGATTTGATGCTTTAAAGGTTCCCTCGATTTGGTTGACCACAAGTTCCGAGTCGTTGTGTACGTCCAGGGACTAGATGGAGCATTCATTTGCTAAGCGAAGTCCTACCAGGATGGCTTCATATTCAGCCACGTTATTAGTGGCAAGAAAGGTCAGCGACACGGAGTACATAATCTCTGGGCCGTTGGAAATCCGCAAGATGACTCCATTCCACTGCAAGTCTGTATGGACGATCCGTCCACATTTAGGATCAACGTCGGAATGTTAGGAGTATCCGTGCCTTCTGGGCTACTAGGGTGGTCTAGCGCATCCGCATGAGGATATTGTCGCCATCTCGTCCCAAGCCAAAACGTCCGTTTTGTGAGGTTTGGCCGTCCACAAAGGAGAGGTATCCACGCCCTTATAAAGGCACGCTTCGTTGAACTCATCCGATGTGGGACTCTATCGGGAGCCCACGGATCGGATCCCGGCTCGATACCATCCGTAACGCCTCCGGCGCATCCGCAGGGAGGATTTTGGTTTCTTACGGTGATTGACTTCCCGCACGGTTTGTTGTCGGGCCGCCCAAAACGCTGCGTAAACCCACAAGGGAGAGTATCCACGCCCTTATAAAGGCACGCCGTTTCCTCTCCATTGGGACTCGCCAAATGGTCATCTAGATGGTCGCCATCTCGACGATAAAGTCCGCTAGGGTTTGGCCCTGTGAAGGTGGTCGGGATAGCATGAACTCTCCCAACTTAGCCCACTTGGTCTGCCAGTCCGGGAGGTTTTCGATTTCTACAAGATTGACTTCAGGGGTTGATCTGTCAGGACGATGATTCGGTAAGCTTGGAAGTAGGGTCGTAGTTTTCGCGCCGAGTAGATGAGATTCAATGCGATCCTTTCCGTGCGTGGGTAGCGGATTTCCATGTCTGTTAGTACCCGACTTATGTAGTACACCGACCACTGCGCTCCCTCGTGCTCCCTAACCAGTACAGAGCTGAGTGCCGTGTCTGACGTAGTCAGGTAGAGGTACAGGTCTTCGCCCGCGCTTGGCAAGCTCAGGAGAGGTGGGCTGATGAGGTATGCCTTCAGCTCCTTGAAAGCTTCCTTGCATTCCTCCGTCCACCGAAATCCGAACTATTTTGCCTCTCGAAATGCCTTGAAGAAGGGCAAGTACTTTTTTGCGGACTTAGGTAGGAATCGCGAGAGAGTTGCCAGTCATCCTGAGAGCTTTTGCACTTCCTTTACTATCCGCGGAGGGCTCATGTCGAGAATGGCCCTGATCTTCTCCGAGTTCTCTTCTATGCTGCATTGTGACACGATGAAGCCTAGGAACTTCTTGAAAGCCACCCCAAATACATATTTGGCTGAATTGAGTTTCATCCTGTGAGGTCGGAGGACCTAAAAAGTCCCCTCTAGATCTTGGACGTGACTGTCGGCCACCTTGCTTTTCACGAGCATATCGTCAATGTATACCTCCACGTTCTTCCCGATTTGAGCTTCGAACATCTTTTTTATGAGGTGTTGGTTGGTTGTCTCAACGTTCTTGAGGCCGAAGGGTATTACCTTGTAGCAAGACCGTCCCCGATCGATTATAAAGAAAGTGTGCTCCTCGTCATCCAGGTGCATATTGATCTGGTTTTAGCCTGAGTAAGCATCCATGAAGCTCAGGAGCTCATGTCCAGACATAGATCCACTAACTAGCCGATCCGTGGGAGAGGAAAGCTGTCTTTCGGGTAGGCTTTGTTCACGCCGGTGAAGTCCATACACATTCGTCCTTTTCCGTTGCTCTTTTTACGATGACGATATTGGATAGCTAGTCTGCTTATTGCATTTCCCTGATGAACCGGCGTCCAACAGCCTCTTAATTTTCTCCCTTATGGCTATTAGCTTTTTGACGGAATAGTTCCTGTACTTCTACTGCACGGTCTTGTAGCTGGGATCGAGGCCCAACTTGTGGACCATTACTCTGGCAGGTATCCCGGACATGTCGGCAGGAATTCATGCGAACATTGGAGCTCTTCCGTAGGAAGGTAACCAGTCGATCACAATCGGCTTAAGAGAGGGAGCTACCCACATGCACGCACTTCTCCGGCTCGGCAGGGTCCAGTGGAACCGCTTTGATTTCCTCTCTTGATTGAGCCTGCTGTAGTGCGGTCTCATTGCGAAGGTCCAAGACTTCGTCCAGGTGGTTCGGCGTTGTCAGCGCGACTTGGGACAAGTAGCACGTCCGTGTCATCGCCAAGTCTCCGAGTGCTTCTCCAACACCGTATGGGGTTGGGAATTTCAGCTTTAGGTGTGGTATCGCGGTGGCAGCTCCGAAGGTTGTAAGGAATGGTCTCCCCAAGATGGCGTAGTAAACGGACGGTAGATCTACGACGAGAAACGTTAGCTCTCTCGTCGTGATGCACGGGTAAGTTCTCATCGTGACTTCAGGTTGGACAATTCCTTGCATGGGACAGGCTCATTGTCCAGACTGTATAGAGGGCCATCGGCCGCTTTTATTTGGCTTCACTTTAGTCCAAACTTAAAAAAAAGGCAACTAGATATCATAAATTTTGAGAGTTTTCATTATCAATGAAGACTCGTTTCAACTGGTAGTCAATCATACCATTTGAAACAATGGTGGATACAACAAGGGCGTCAAGAATGGGGAAGGTTACATGTGTCATATCATTGCTACTAAAGTTAATAACATCATTCCTATCTGCTATCTTCGCTCTCTTGCTGCTGGAAGTCCATTTAGGCCACGCTTGTCTACTACTCTTGGTGACATGATCGAGATCATCTTGATCACCCCCGTGACCATACGGTTCACAGTCGGCTTGCTTGCCTCCCCTTTCGAGATTGTGGGGGCTTGCCCTGAACCCTTCACAAACCGTTTGAGGTGTTCACGGTGGATCAGGTCTTCTATCTCCTACTGTAGGGTTTGGCAGTTCTCCGTGAAGTGTCCGAGGCAGCGGTAGTATTGGTAGTATTTTGTCTGGTCACCGCCGTTTAGACCCTTTGGTGCTTTCAGCCACTTGAAGAACTTTTCATCCTGGATCTACATCAGGATGTTCATGCCAGTGTCGTTTAGAGGAGTCAAGGACGTTGGTTCGTGCTCCTTCCTTGATCTTGCGAGGCGTGGTGCCCTGTGGCGTTCTATCATCGCCATTCCTCTTCTTACAGAAGGTAGGTGCTTTGCCTCGTTGGCTTCCTCGTCGAGATGTAGTCTCGGGCGATGGCTTCTACTTCCGGAATGATTTGAGGGCGCTGTTGCGACAAGTGCTTGAAGAAGTCCCCCGCCGCCAACATAGCGACAAAGGCATTGAGTTTCACCTCGTCAGAGAGCTAGGGGATCCTACGCGCCTCGATGATGAAGTAGTTGAGGAAACGTTTTAGAGTTTCGTCCGTCCTCTATCGGAAGTGGACCAGGTTCCAAGGCTGCTTCCCCTCTCTCCGGCTGGTGGCAAACTGGCTCAGGAAGTTTTTTGCAAGCTCATCGAATGAGCAGATAGAGTTTGGTGGGAGGCTATAGAGCCAAAGTAGCACGTCTCCCCGAGGGTGATCAGGGAAACACTGGCACATCATGCCCTCACTTACTCCCTGGAGGGACAGGTGAATGTGGAAGTAGTTGAGGTTGTTCATTGGGTCCTTGCTCCCATTATACCCTTCCAGCACGGACATTTTGAACTTTCGAGGGAGCGGTTGAATCCGGAGATCCATGGCAAAGGGTGACCTTCGTAGGTTCGTTGAGGATCGGATGGGTCTCTCCTTGTTTAAGAGATCCCAGAGCACCCTCACCTTTTTCTCCATCGGGGGACCGGACTCGCTTCTCCTTGCGTTGATGAGGTCGCGTAGCTCCATGTGACCTTGCTGGTGTTGGTGGACTCCTTGGTGGTGGAAACCATCCGTGCGGGGTGGCCGCGCGATGTCAGAGTCTGCGATCGTCATCCCACGTTCACCATGGGAGTTACGGGGGTTACGCCGCTCCGGGCTCTCCTCCCGCTCATCCTGGCTACGTAGCTTCTAGCCGCAGACTGGGCCATGTTGTTGGAGGCCGCCTAGGCCATAGCGTCGTTAGGCCGATCTGATCTTCCCTTGGGGACTCCAGCGCGACTCCTTCCTCACCTGGAGGATGACACTTGGGATGCTGGGAAACAGCTCCCATCCACGGTGTGCTCGTTCGGTTGCAAAGGGCCTGAATCATCAGCTTCATGTCGCATATGTCCGCCGCGAGGCGGTAGATATTAGGTTTCAAAAGGACATCTGCACAGCTACCCACTGAGGAGTCGTCGCCGTGAACGACTGCTTCACTTGCTGGGGTACTTGCTTGTGCCTTTGTGTTGACCATTTTGCTGTAAAGGGTTGAGTTTGAGAAGGAGATACTAGGCTTCTTGTCTTCTTCCCACAGACGGCGCCAATGTTGCGTCCCGGGTTTGCGGTTATTGTACGGATTAGATAGTCTTTGGATTTCTCGTCATCCTGAGATGATCTCAAGCGGGTACGGTCTCTATCTCTGTAAACCTGAGATCTGCACAGCACAGCTAATAAATAAGAGGTCAGAGACTCGACGGGAATTCTCCTACCGAGAACACTCTGACGCATAAGTCAGTAAACCTTCCACAATAAATGAAAAGGGGGTGGCGCACGCTTAGAGGTGCACAGGAGTATGCTAAAAACCTGCAGGGAGTGCGTGAATGCAGGCATGGGAGATTGGTGGGCGAATGAGGGTGATCTGGCTCCAAGAATACACCACAGCGGATGGCTAACTGTGGTGGTCTGCGTTAGGTTGGAGAGAAGTGGTGGCTGGCTATGTTTGTGAGAGCTTACGCATGCAGGAGCGTATGTCTCGGTGCCAGGATGTTGTTTTCTCGGGGGCCATTTGATCGAGTTGATCGGACTAGGATGCAAGGATCCTTTCTTTGGCCAAAGTGTGCTCTAATTGCTCCTCAGAGTGTTCTCTCTGTGCCTTCATCTCCTCTGTGAGCGAGAGGGGAATTTAGGGCTCCTCTGGTTGGAGCCCTTGGCGCAAGAATACTCATTGTAGGGATTCATTGGCCGCTGACCATTGATGGTAATTGCCGGTGTGTTAGTTGTCGCCTTGGGGTAGCAAGCAGACCATCAGCCGTCGCAGGCCATGCTTGGTTTGCTTCTTACGTTAGGATTGGTCAGAGAACTGCAAGTAGTGGCGCGAGCCGCGGTTGGTAGCACTGACCTTCTCCCCATTAGCTTGCTTCCTCTGTCGCCCGTCAGCCACATTAATGGGTTGCAAGTAATTCCCATTGGCTGCGCGCCTCGGCTGCCACGTAGGCCGTTTCTAGATGTGGGCTAAACTCTCGCGTGGGCCGTTGTTCCTTGGATCGGGCTTGGAATCCTCTTGGGCCTTCATATCGGACCCAACACTTGCATATCAATTACTCACCATTACTAGAGGAGAATCATTTTGGTTATTTAATACAAACCACCACCTCTAAATAACCACTTAGAAATACGATTTTTATATCTATTTGTTACAATTTCAAATCAAAATGGATAATTAATACTAAAATAATACGAAAAGAATCTTTCTTAGGTATAGGAGAAAAACTATATGTAATCAATTTTCTCATTTTGAATAAATTTTTTAATAATGAGTCTAACTTTATATTTTTTAATTTTGCATAAGAAATCTTTCTTTATTTTAAAGATCCATTTACACACTATGAATTTCATCCATTCAGATAACTCAATAAGATCCCAAACTCCTTTACAATTTAAAAAACTCGTCTCTATCTTCATGGTATTATAACATAATTCTAATTTATTTCAACTTATAATTTATAAAAATATTTTGCGATCATTTTTAATACCAATATTATAATCAAACTTTTATAAATATACAATATAATCACTAAAAATTACTAATTTTTTTATTCTAGTAGATATTCTTAATATTGTATCAATATTTTTAATAAAAACATATTGTTTAACTATTTCAAGCAAATTCTAAATATTATGATCTACTGGAATAATATCAACAGTTTATAAAACGACATTGATAGATTATTTAACACCAATTTGAGTTTGAGGGGTGTTGTGTATAATAATCAATATATCATATGAACTAGAAGGTATTGAATTTAAATGATCATTATTAGAAACCATATTTTTGGATCGATTACTCCTACTCATTAAGTCATTTTTGAGAAATTTATAATTTTTAATTCAACATTCCTAATACTTTGAGATAGATAGTAAAATTTGTATCATTTGGATCGTTCGGCATATCTAGTAAAATACCCATTTATTGTCCTTGGATCTAACTTTCTTTCTTATAAATTGTAAACTCTTAATTCAAATGAACATCCCCAAATACGTATATATCTCAAACTCAATTTTGAACATTTTTATAACCTATAATGAGTTTTTGGAATAGCCTTCATCAGAACACGATTTAGTATATTCATTACCATTTTTAAGAATTTCAGTCCACAGAAATTTTGAAAGATTGAAATTGCCAACCATACTCCACACCATGTCCAATAATATTCAATTTTTTCTTTTTACTATAATATTTTGGTCAGGAGAATTAGGTAAAATATATTGGCAACTATCTCATACTTTTAAAGAAATTTTGTAAATGGATAAGGTATTTGTTCATATTCAATATATCTATCATAATATTTTTAATTTTATATCGATCTCATGATTTTAATTTATTTTTTATATTTTTTTCTACTTTAGTTTTAAATATTTTAAAAGCATTCAATACTTTATTCTTATTATGAAATAGATATATATATATATATATCGTAAATAATTATCAATAAAAGTGATAAAATACTTTGAATCATATGAATCAATGATTGGATTATAAATATCTGTATGTATGATTTTTAATATGTTTAACCTCTTCTTGCCATCTTTTTAGTCTTATTAGTTTACTTTTCTTTTATACAATCCACACATGTCTCAAAATTAATAAAATTTAGAATATTAAGAACTCCATTATTTATTAGTCTTTTGATCATTTTAATAGAGATATGTCTTATTTTTTGTTGCCACAACATAAAGAAATATTTATTCAAACACATCGTTTAATACTAGTATTGATATGTATAGTATTATAAGAGATATTATTTTATAAATTCAAATAATTAAGATTATAAGATAATGTAAAATTTTTAATAATATCAGACTTATAATATAAACTAAAAGATGAGTTTAAAAATATAATAAAATATTTAAAATGTATAAGTTTTAAAACTGATATCATATTTTTGGATAAATTTAGAATATAGAAGATATTTTCTAAATTCAAAACAAAACTATTGCTCAAAATTAAATTGCATATTTCGATTGCCTCTATATGTGAACATGTATTATTTCTAGAGAAGATATTCGTTCACTTTCCTACTAGTTTTCTTAGGTTTTGTAAATCCTATAAGAAATTTGTAGTATGGATTATAAAATTAAAATCAATTTGCCATATGTCATAAAAAATATTAACTATATTAGATTCATAACAAACAAATAAGAATGAATTATCCTTTTTTTCAAGTAAATTTTGATATTTGATACAATTCTTTTTAACGTGTTTCATTTTTTATAGAAAAAAATACTTGAATTTCTTCTTGAGGTCATATTGATTATATATTTTACCATTTTCCTTTTTTTTAGTTTGAACCTTATTTTTTTCTTCTTTAACTCATCTTGTTCTATCATAAGCCTTCATTCCTCTTGAATATAAATTATTATAAGTTCATCAATTGGCTATTTAATCTTATTTGTGTTGTAAGATATTTTAAATAGTTTATAATGTGGTGAAAGTGTATTTAGAATATAGTGCACAAGAAAAAATTTAGACATATCCACACGTAGATTTTTTAATTAAGCCGTCATATCTCTTATTTGTATGATATGTTCACGCATACTTTTAATTTTGGTGAGTCTTAAATATAAAAATTTTATAATTAGGGTGCTGACAAATTATTTATCTGAAATCTTAAATTGTTTATTAATAACCTTCATTAAATCTCGTACATTATTCTACTAATCGATAGAATTATGAATACCAATAAAAATTTTAGTCTTTATAAATATTAGTTAAGACGATTAAATCGTTTCCATCATTAATAAAGAATAATATCATTTGGAGTGTTGGTTTCAATGAGAGTAGGCGGTTCGGCTTTCTTTATAGTATAATTAATGTCCATTCACTATAGATGAAGAAAAATTATTTCCTTATAAATTTTATAGTTATCACATTTCAATTCAAAAATATCATATCTAATATCAAAAAGATTTATAAGCTTATACAACTGTATAAAAAAATAAAATTACATATTTAACAAATAATATATGATGCTAATAAATACTAAACATGCTTTACCAATATAAAATATACCTAATCAATCTATTGACATAAAAATTATTTGTTGATTAAACTTTTAATTTAAATAGATTCATGTAAAATCTTTATGATAAAATTATCAAATTATATTTAAATTCTTAATCCATATAGGTAAATTAAGAAAAATAATTTGACATTTTATATTGACTAATTAATTTAATATAATAAATTAAATTTGTATTATAGAGTATTAAATTTATGGATCAAACCAGATACCATCCTAATTTATAAATATTTTTTATCAAACTGTTTAATAGGATAATTATCATTAGAAAAAGTTAGGCAACAATCACACCAAAAACTAAATCACAATCATAGTTCTACTCCATCTTTTTGTTCTTTTTAAAGGTGACCAACATCATCATCAATGAAGGATACAATTTCATGAATATTGAAAATTATCTTCTTGTCTCCTCAACAATTCGATTTAATAAGTACTACTGGTAATCATGGCATCCATGTGGGGTCATGGTGAAGCTTGATTTTGCCTTCTCATTTTGGTGGAGAAAAAGGTTTAGAGATTGATGTGATAAAAAAAGCCTGTGACCTTGCTGGATGGCTGGTCGTTCAAGTGATTGATCAGCACCTTTATTGAATAATGTGCATCAAGACACTAAATAATTATAAGAATTTTATAAAATTTAAAGTTTCACAAATCGTTCAAACTATGGCATGATTTTGTAGTTTAAAATACTAAAAAAAATTATTGATGATGTATTATAATTCATGCATAATTTTTTTTTTTGTTTGAAGAATTTAGATATCATATTTTTTTTCCTTCTCCTTTGTCTCTTTTCCTTTGTGAATTTGAAAACAAATTGATAGTTAATAAACCTTTCTCAAATTTAAAAATAAAAATTACACTTATTATCTTTAATAAATAATGAGTAATTATGTTATTTATAGAGTAAAAAAGAAGATCGATTTTTAGTTATAAAATTGAGGTTCTTTCTATAAAAAAAAAAAAAGGCTAATTAAGAATATATATTATTTAATAAAATATAATAAAATTATATAAAATTAAAATATTTAATTATTTTAATAAATTATTAAATATATATCACATAATTAATTTAATTTTAGTTAGAATATCTATAAAACATTTTTAAAATATTTATATTTTGGCTAAATATTGTGGCTTTTCAATGAGTGCATGACCACTTCGTTGTTCCTTGTAAAATTGCCTACTTTTTTTATCGTATAGACGTCTCAATATCTAAGGAGTTATTGAATTTTAAATTTAATGACCTATTTTTTAGTATTAAAAAAATAAAAAAATATTTTATTTTATTTTATTTTTATTATAAAAAAAATATGAGGGGTTGGATTTAAAATACAACGACCCGCAGGCATCACAGGGCCCTCAACATTGAGACAAGGAGGGGGGATTTTGGGGGGAGGATACCTTACAAAGGTGTACATTTTATTATTATTATTATTGAATAAAAATTTATTGGTAAAAGTTTTAAAATATTAAAAAATTATATATGATATTTTTATAAAATTTTTTATAATATTAATATATATTAAATATTTAATTTAATAATAAAAAGGAAAATAAATGAGTAATTTTTTTGACTGTAGTCTCAAAATAAATGATCTTATAGTAAAAAGAATTAATAATACGGTAATATATAATAAAAAAATATTTTAATATAAATTCGTTGTTGGGGATCCATTCGGATACCCACAGTTCAACACAATAGAATAATATCCAAATTTCCTCGTCAACTGTCAGTTATTAAAATTACGAGTATAAAAAATATAATAAAATAAAATATTTTATAAAGTAAAAATTCACTTTTAATTAAGAAAAAAATTATATAATAAATTTTAAAAAAATTTATTATAAAAGTATCTGTTACAAGAAGCCTTTTCAAAATCCATTTATTACAATCTCGAATAAAGAATGGGTGATTACAATCCTTCTCAATATATCCAGCAACTCATAAAAAAAATAATAAGAAATAAAAATAACTAAATGAAAATAAATTCTAAAAATTACCTCTAGGACAACGTATCCAACCTTAACGAAAAACGAAACTTAAAACGAATCTCTACCGGATATCGAATATCTTTCTTTTCTCTCTTCTTTTCTCCTCTCTCTCTGTGCGGTGCTCCTTATGTGAGAATAATTTTAAAATTTAACTTTAAAATGTATCTGACATGTTTTATACGGCGAATTGTTACCTAAGCGCCCATCAGGTGTGACACGAGCAAGGGTACCATTGGAATTGGCATTCGAGCTCCACTCGAGCGAGCCTCGAGTATGGTGTCTTGGCCATCAATCTGGAATCCGCAATTCTGGTATTCGTCACGCTCGCGAATATCTCAATCCTCGTATAAACTTTATGCGATCTTTTATTTGTCGTAACACTCACAAGAAAGTGATTAAAACTTAACATTCATAATATTAAAAGAAATTGCTGTTAAATTTGGCAGAAGGTAGACAAAATTTGATAAGAAATTTGCTTTGCGTAGAGGGATTCGTATGTTTGGCTATGAGCTTGGTGAGTTGCCTGCTTAACTATTTGGACAGCCCCCAAGACCACAACAAGACAGCAGTAGCAGTAGAATTCAAGGCGCTGGTGATCGAGTTTGCGGCTCCCGGACCACTCCATGATGAAAGCCTTGAGCTTGTCAACTCCGTTTGGTTTCTAAACATGCAAAAAACACTCTAAATCGCTGTTTCGTATAGATAACGTTTATACTAAAAGGCTTATGTATAAATGAATGAATGGTTGAAATGTGATATCAAAGTAAAGGTTTGTAGGGTGTCTCAAGAACGGTTTAGGGAGCCTACTATTTTAAAAAAGGAGTTAATTTAATCCCCCGTAATCACAATCATTTGATATTAATTAAATTGCCATGTTATTTACTATTAGGAAAGAAATGTTATTTAATTTTTATTTATTATTAAAAGAAATACGAATACCATCCGTCTAACATTAATTAAATAATTATAATTAAAAGAAGTTTAATCAATCCCTTTTTTAATTGGATAAAACCCCAATTCTATCTAAAAAATGGTTATATAACATTTCTCTTATAATTTTGATGGATTCTACCAGTTCAACCCAAGAAGAGGGCCAATCAATAGAAAGAATTGGTCCAAAATTGAACAACGTTTTAACTGGCCTAATTAGCCCAGATGAGCTCATTGGCCGAATCAGAATAGCCTACGATCTACTTTTTACGCTCTAAAAAATCTACTATAATCGGTCAAAAATTGCAAGACAAACGATAGCTTATCAAGACAATGCAAAGATTAAATTTATGATTCTCTAATCCATATAATACCCTCAATGCAAGGATGCATCAAATTTTAATGCTAGAATGATTTGCCCTTGTGCCAGCTGGCAACAGCTCATGCCCTGCTAAAGATTTGCAGCGAATATTTGTTGAATTTGCCCTCATGAAGGCAATAATAAGCCCCCTTTGCTTTCTGCCTACGCGAACCCATGAAAAGAACAGGGAAATATGGGCAGTTCAAAGAAGACTTGGATTAGTCCAACTTTATATTATTGAACATGTTATTCTTATGACTTGATTAAATTATCATACCATTATATGATAATAATTTTACTGCTAATTTATTATTATAAAAGAATATCCGTTAACTGTCTCCTTTTGGCTATATCAGTTGTTTTATTTGATTAAATGGTGTAAAAATAAGAGAGATATAATGTAAAGTACTGATAAAATTCATTCCTTTAATTAGATGTAGAAATTTTGATCATTAGCAAAGTCAATGTGGGATATGGGGGATTGGTATATGAAGAACAAGTTGATCGAAAATAGATGGGGAAAATGTCTTTGCATAAGACAATTTTGCAAGCACGGGGTATAAATTCGGATCAGACTGCTCCTACGCAGAGGTGTGTAGAAGCGCTTGCAATGCTGCTAGGATCGTTGAATTCAAAGTGATCAAATGATCCTCATCTTATTATTGTTTAAAAATATACATAAGTTTTATTATAATACTGTATTATCATGCATGATAGTAAATAAAATTGATTATCTGTATAGATTAACGCAATTAATAAAAAACGACTTAAGGCATCGAAGTTGAGTCTGTATGAGGGAGTTCAATTCCTGATACTGCATATTTAGGCTTACTTAATATGAATTTGATCTTTATGAGTGAGATTATGTATTCAAAATTTGACTCAAATAGATAAAATGGAAGCGCATATCCTTCCTTGTAAAAACAAATAAATAAAATGAAATCGTCAGGTAGCTGACCAGAGAACGAAAATAAAGCACTGTCCCTCAAAGTACGTAGGACCATTGTCCCTACGCGTGACCCATGCACTCCTAAAAGCAAGCAATTATATATCGTGTGAGTGCTGCCTCGGCAAGGCTGGGCAAGGGTTATCCTACAAGGATGACAGTACCCCTAGAGTTACGACAAGCAATGCGACAAATTATTTTCAGAAGATCCACAAAGAGTATCCAAGAACAGGGAAGCTCGGACAGTGTCCCCGTGGGGGACGCCTTTAAAATGTAAACTCATACCTAACGGAAATTAAGAAGATTTCGGTATACTTTGTTATAGCCGATAATATGATCTTTCCATATTCAAATCATTTTGACACTTCTTCAAATCACAAAATAAAAATACACATGAATATATGATACATGTAAAATATATTCGGATTTAAATGTAAACAATAAAGAATAATAACAATAATAGCAAAGACGAGATTTTTGGTGACGAAGGAAAATTTCGATAACTACGGTTATTGGGTAAACTTTTCGTTCTTCTACGGCGAATAAAAACAATGTACTAAAAAAGTCAACTTACAGACCAGGTGGTACAAACGTACTAATTTAACTAACTTATTCCCGATTTAGCAAAGACAACTTTTCGGGCTTCTACGGCTAGTAAAAACAATGCACTAAGAAAATCAACTTACAGATTGGATGGTACAAACGTATTAGTTTAGTTGACTTATTTTTAATTTGTGACCCCTACTAAGAAATTTCTTTGATTTTCCTTTGACAATAGAACTAGACGTCTTTCGATCTTCTTTTCAATTTTACTTTTCAAGCAGTAAAATCTCCACACACTCATAGATCTCAATTTTCACGCTACACACATCTCTTATAATGGTCAATAAGTAAAAAAAGGTGTGTATGACAAAATATATGAAGTGAAAAAACTTTAGGAATGAACCTTCAATGACCAAGGAAAAGTTTTCTCAAAATGGAGCTTTTTATGAGCTTTAAAGAGAGATTTTTTTGCTGAGCCAACATAAACAATAAATCATAAAAAAGTTCTCTCATAAGATGGTGAAGGTGGGTATTTGCACAGAGGGTTCAAAGTTAGGTCAAAAGATACGATAATTTAAAAATGCGCACCCCAACGCCCGAGCACTGTTCAAGTGCACACCTCGGCACCTAGGGTCAAGTACCCAACGCTCGAGTGTACCTCAAGCACACTCTGAACATGAAAATTGCACTTCGTGCGCGCATCGGATGTACATTGAGTGCAGATATTTTGAAAATTGCACTTCTTGTGTGCCTCCGGCATAAATTTTAAAAAGGGCGCTTATGTGCTAATCAGGCGTGAACTAAATGCAAATCTTTATGATATGAAAAAATATACCAATGAATGACCAAACACAATTATGAAATATACCAAAATATAAAATGCCTAATAATAATAAACCCACTTTATTATAAAAAAGTTTATATGGGCACTCTTCTAACACGAACACTTATAACATGCTGATCTAGCATATATACATTAGCAGGTTTTAATTTAAAAAGTTGCTCTAATATACAAATTTTCTTTGTTGCGTAGTTTTCATGAAATTTATAATTATTTCATTAATGGTTGAATTATTATATTATTTTACAAATTAAAGATATAGAATTAACATTAACGTCCTATCTAAATTATCTAAATTCTTTTTGCGTGTTTTTCATGAAATTTTTTTTTAAATATTAAAATCGATTTCTATATTATTTACAAATTATATTTAACTTTAATAATAGTATAAAATTTTTTTTTGCGTAGTTTTCATGAAAATAATTATATCTATTAATTTTTGAATATATTATTTTACAAATTATAATAAATAACAAAAGTTAACTAAAAACAAAATTTTCTTTACTCGTAGATCTAAAAAAATTATTTATCATGTTGACCCAATAATTTTACAAATTTTTAAAATTAACATTACGATAAATAGTTATATCATTTATACGATATAAAAATAATTATTTCATTAATTATATAAATATTATTCTTTCTAATAAATATTAAATTTATCAATGAAATAATTTTCTTTTTTATAATAAGTATAATAAAATCATTAATGGTTGAATTATAATATTTTACAAATTAAAGATTTTAATTTTATTAAATATATATCTAATGGGGTTTGGAAGAAATGAAATTTATAATTATTTCAAAGGCCCATTATTACATTATTTTACAAATTAAAGAATAGAATTAACATTTTGGCCTATCTAAATTATACAAAATTTTCTTTGGCCGTTTTCAACAATTATTTATTAATGGTTGAATTATTATATTATTTTACAAATTAAAGATATGGATTAACCAAGTCATCTAAAGTCTTTTACAATATTCTTTTTTAAAAAAATATATAATTAATTTCTCTTTATTCACGATTATATTTCTCTTTAATAGTAGTACAAGAATTTTTTTGCAAAAAAAAATTATATCTATGAATTTTTGAATATGTGCTTTAATTATAATAAATAAAAAGTTAGCAAAACTCAACTTACTCAAATCTAAAAACTGATATCATGTTCACCCAAAAAAGTCTACCTTTTAACCACACACACGATAAATAATTCTACCATTTATAGGATATAAAGATAGCTTATTTATTAATTATATAAATATCATTTTTCTATTAAATATTAAATTTATCAATGAAATAACTTTTATAATAAGTATAATAAAATCATATAGAATTATAACATTTAGTTATTTTAATTTTATTAAATATATATCTGATGGGGACGGAAGAAAAGGGTTAGCCCAATACAAAGGCCCATGGACTTGGCGACCATTTCGATGCCAAACCATCAAAACGGCCTGCGTTTCCATGTCCCTGAAGATTGCCTATCTTAAGCAACCACGAATATTGTCCCAAATTACCGCCCAACCAAGGTTGAGAAAGCCCGAAGACTATAAGAAGTTGCGACAAATTCCAAAGATGTACACACATCAATACTCGCATACTCAATCAAACAATCCCTCGAACGTTACTCTCAGCAGCCTCTCCAAGGTTGAGAAAGCCCGAGACTATCCGAAAATCCCTTCAAATTCCAATTATATACACCACGATGCTAAAGTCATTCTCAAACAAGCCCGCACCACCACAAAGCTCTCTCTGCTCCATCCAGAAAATCCCTTCATAATTAGCGCGATGCTAAACCTTCGAATTAGACCACAAAAGCAAGACTCTTTCTTAGACATCATTTCATTTTATATATTCCGTCCTTATATTTTTTATCTTTTAAGAAAGATTTTTGATTTGAGTGTCGGATGATATATTAATAAACGAGTCTCATCAATCCTCTAGATATATCGTTTTTGAGTTGTGGTGTGTAAGATCAAAACTAAGGAGTACGAAAACATAGGCCTACATCAGTGTGACCCGAAAGCCCAATGACATCCAATTTGTTGACAATTCAGATCCAGAATGTATCAATATCATATTATGTAAAATAATTCTAACACATTATAAAGAGATTTATTTTATAATTTAAACTCATAATATCTAATTCACAATGAAACAACCTAACATTATATCTACACTCATCCTCTATTGACAATTTTTTAATACAGAGTGACCCAAAATACAATACTTTGGTTTTTAATAAGACAAAATATACAAAATCTTATAATTACATTATAAAGTGGCTTCTTTTATAATATAGACTCATAAACATGAACGTCGTTTTGCCAATAATATAATTAAGTTAATTCTATTTATGATTGAAATTTCAAAAATGTATACATTTAACTTTCGGTTTTTTAATTTTATTATCAGCTTTATTTTTTTAATTTATTATGAATTCTTTTCAGTAATGATGATATTTTAAACAACAGATAAGTCATATGAATTCATTTTGAATCATATGTCAATAAATAAGTGATATAAAAAATCTTTAAAAAAGATAATAAAATATTTAATAAAAATATTATGAAAATTTTCACATAACGATTTAGGAAAAATTATATAAAGTAGAATTGATACAAAAATAAAAGCAAAAGTTATAATTAAAAATTTTTAAAATTAATATTTATTATTAAAAATAATTTTGAGATTTCCACAATTTTGTTTAACTTCATTTTTGATGCGTCATGGATCCAAATTTGAATAGATTTGGGTCGAATAGTCCATTGGATTTCAATCTTCGTTCACTTAGCTTTGAGTCCTACACAATACAATTTCAAACAAGAGGTCAAGTGACGGTAGGATTTGATCTCACTGAAAACACTCCGATACTCAAGTCGGTAGTCAGCCTTCTGAAATAAGAAGGGGAATGCAATGGATGTAGTATGAATATTGATGAGTGTTTGTATAAGTGGGAACGCACTCGTAGGATGAGTGGCTTATGTGGTTGCTCGTGAGTAGTAGGACCTCTCAGTACTGAGTTTGTTGGGAACTGGTAGCTGAGAGAGAGAACGCTTGAAGGCCTAAGAGAGTTAGAGAGCTTCTTAGAGTTTAAGATTATTTGAGGGCTTTTGCGGGCAAAAGGAGTGTATAGGCGATTCAAAGCATATTCGAGAACCTGCCTTTGAACGGAGCTTCCATTGCCTTTTATAACAATGGCCCTGGGCTGCCTTCCTTACGTAGAAAGGTTAGATGCCCGCGCTTTGCTAAGGATTGTTACATTTTCTGACGCAGGCGTAAGCGCTTTTCTAGCTGTAATGGTCCAAGAGATTGATCTCATTCCTTCTACATTTTGTAACTGTTAGAGTTTTTAACAGATAGTGTACAGATTCTGGCGCCTTCCTCCAGGATGCGTATTGATTCTAGAGGTGACCGTTACAGGAAAACTTGCCTTCTTAGAAATGTGAAAAATTAGGATAGATGATTGTTGTGGCTTTGAGATGGACACGTAGACCAATTAATGCTTGGGCCGCGTGTGACTTAGGCCTCAGCCGGTCTACTGTTCATCTCTCCGGTCAACGAAAGTGTTGACTGTTCGAGGTTTTAATGGGCCGTCATGCTCTTGGGCCTTTGTCGGCCCACTTGTTCTTCATCTGGTCAACGGCAGCATTTACCATCCAAGCAGAATTGGGCCGTTGTAGATTTGGGCTATTTTCTCATTCATGGATCCCTATCACTAACCTCAAATACTGATGGTTTGAGACTCCGGCCTCTGACATGTTTATGATGGGATGTTTTTGGCTGGGCAACTTGAGGCAGCTTGAAATTAGAAACGACATTTGGTCTACTGATCACGTCACTTGCGGCTGTTGATCGTAACACCAAGATCCAGAGAACTGACTTAGTGGAAACATTGACCACTCTTGTAAGAATCCGGGAAACTGACTAGAGGGAGCGCTGACCGGATTCGTTGACCGTCCCGATAAGAATTTGGAGAACTTGGCAGGAATAGAAGCGTTGATTGGATTCGTTGATCGTCCTACTCAAAATTCGGAGAATTGAGCGAAAACAGTAGCGTTAACCGGATTTGTTGATCATTTTGTTCAGAGTCCGGAGAATTGGCAGGAAGAGTGGTGTTAACCGGATTCGTTGACCATTCTAGAAAAGATCCGAAGAACTTGTGGGAACTGAAATGATGTGCCATCATGACGCCGTACTGTCAGACGAAAATTTTACCACGTGTCAACACGCAATAAATTTGCAATCCCGGTAATTAATTCTGTAAGAGTTCTGATTCGACTTTGCCCTTTCCAGAAGCGACACGTGTCCGCCATAATAGGCATACTTTTTTGAGGCATTGCCTTATCAACGACCGCTTAGAGTCGGAGTCTTAGCGAATGAGAACAGAGATGAGAGCCACCTCTGACACCGTCAAGTAGAAGTATAGCACTTCTCCAACCCTGGGTGACATTAGCAACAACAGACTGGCCAAGTGCTGCTTTAACTCATCGAAAGCTACGTGGCACTCTGCAGTCCATTGGAACTCGTTTGCTTTGGTTTCCCTCAGAGCATTAAAAAAAGGCTGATACTTGTCCCCCGACTTTTCCAAGAAGTGAAACAGATTGCCAATCGTCCGATTAGCCTCGAAGGGTTTAGCAAGATTGCAAATATTGTTGCTAGTGGTCTTACTCTTAGCAAGCATGTCGTCGACGTATACCTCCATATTGCGACCGATCTGCTTCTCAAATATCTTGTTCACAAACATTTGGTAGGTGGCACATATGTTTTTCAGACCAAAAGGTATGACCCTATAACAATAGGTGTCTTGGTTGGTCATGAACGAGATGTGCTTATCGTCCTATGGGCTCATCCGGATTTGGTTGTAATCCAAGTATGTGTCCATGAAGCTCAACGACTCGTGTCCATGTAGCTCACTGGCTCGTGTCCAGAAGTTTATTCCACCAACACGTCGATCTTGGGGAAAGGAAAGTTATCTTTTGGATAGGCTTTATTGACGTTGGTGAAGTCGATACACATCCGCCACTTCCCGCTACTCTTCTTTACCAGGACGATATTGGAGAGCCAATCCTAGTACTAGACTTCTTTGATGAAGCCGGCATTTAGAAGCTTCTTCACTTCTTTCTGAATGGCTACAAACTTCTCTACGAAATGGTTCCTTCGTTTTTGCCTAATGGGCTTACGGTTAGGATTGAAAACCAACCTGGGGATCATTACTCCAATCGGAATTCCAGACATGTTAGTAGGTATCCACGCAAAGATATCAGCGTTCTATCTCAAGAACGCTATCAGTTCGTCACATAGTAGTCCGGCAAGTGAGCCCCCAATTTGCACATACTTCTCCAGGTCCTTCGAATTTAGTGGTACTAGGTCGGTTACTTCGCCGGACTGTACCTGCTGCAAGGTTGTCTTGTCTCAGTAATCTAGCTCCCCTGTATGCTGTCCGCTACTACTTGGTGCAATTTGAGACATGTAACATGTTTGCCCAATAATTTGGTCACCCAACACTTCGTTCTTCGTACGATATTTTATGTTGCCTCATCAAACATTTAAAAAATTAAAAAATATATATATTTATAATTTTATTTTTAATTACTTTTTATTAGTAGTTATTTTAATTTTTTAATATTTTAATATTTTCAAAAACTTGTTTTATATTATTTTTAATAAAATAAAATAAGAATCTTTAATTCATTAATATTAAATAATTAAAAGCCCCGCACAAGTATGTCCCGTCAATGTAACAAAGCCCCGAATATAAGAATTATTATGATCCTTCCAATGAAACAATTTTTACATCTAAATAAACGACTAAAATTAAATCTTGAATAAATAAATAGAAAAAAATTAAAATACTTATTAAATTATTTAATTTAATTTTTATCATTTGTTTATTTAATTTTTAATCTTCCCATCACCACCTCACCGGCACCCTCTCCCCCTCCATCTCCGGCGGACTACCATCACCCTTTCTTTTTTTATTTTTTTTTTATTTTTGGGCAGGGCATATAATTTATATATTTTTTAATCAATGTAATGTAAAAAGAAAAAGAAAAAGAAAAAGAAAAAGGCACCATCAATAGCATATTTAAGGGTCTAATTTCTTCTCCCTATTACATCATATCCTTTGATCATACACATCAAAGACAATCCATGATTTCTACGGCAAGGATCTTGTGATCAACCAAGGTCTCATTCCGCCGGCACTATATTCCTTACACACACCAGATTATATACACCAACCAACAATAAATACCTTAATCGTCCGACAGAATTAAAGTAGAAGTGATGCAGTTACAAAAATTCTCGATTTCATGAGAATGGTGATCCGACGTGATAACCCGGTAATCACAGAGTTACAAGAATGTTATTGTGTAAGCCTTTGCATCTCATTTTGGTCATTAAGGGTCTCGATGAGAAGGGGAGGAGCATACTGAGCAGTGCCTTGGTGCTCCTCGGAATCTTGGCAAAACGAGAGGACGATGGTGTCGATCGACATCTCCACCACCTTGAAGAAAAGCGTCGCAACCACATAGCCAAGGCCCCAACATACCTGTAGAAGTAGACAAGGGACTGTTATTTGGTCACGAACGACATAATATAGGTCAAGCAATATGTAATAAATGTCCGATTTGAGTCATTCTATTTACACAGATTAGTGCCGATAAGTTGTTCCATCTTCAAGTTTCTCCTCTTTCATTCCTAATCTTACTAGTATTTTCAATTGCGTCTTTTTGGACAAGGAAAAAAGCACCCCAAAATCTTGCAAAATTCATCATTTAAATACATAGTAATCTCAAAAGCGGTAAGCAACACTCAAAACGAATTACTCCGAAAGAGATGTTTGAGGGACATTTTTTATAAATCTTTGGGTAACGTAGCATTCCATTACTACGGAAATCAGTCGGGATCATTGGTTCTTCAAATTCAACGGTGTGGCTAAACAATTGAAGTACTTGTGAATGAATATACAATTGATTCTGCACTATCTGAATCACATGCTCTTCGTTGATTTTTCAATTTCAGATTCTTATTACTGAAGTTCTAAATCTGCAACTCTGAAATTACTAGAATTCATGATCCTTATTTTGATTTCACCTCGGAACATACACTGAACTTACTAGTTTGCTTATTCTGTTGACCTATCAGAAATATGAATTGATGATAACCCTAGTTAGCAACTGATAACCTGGAACTATTAGCTGGCAGCAGCATTGACAGATTCTCACCAAAGATCTGATTCTTTTGAGATTTTTTTTAATACAATCTCCTACAAAATTCTCATGGCTGATAATTTCAGCACTCTTGTGGTACAATATAAGTGTCAGTCACTACCATATCAGTATTGGGCATATCGAATAATATGTATCAGTATTAGATACATTGGAAGAAAATAATTTCTAATAATCGTAAGCTAATAGGAAAATATCGACCGATATATCGCCGATTCGCTAACATATCACAATATTGTTGTGATGGTGAGAATATTGGCATCCGGGGTGGGGCCCGACACTGATACATATTGGCCAATATTTTCATCTATGAGGCCCATACAACCCATATTGAAAGGATTAAGTCAGAATTAACAGGTTCCTACGGTTTCAACAGCAGCTTTTTGGATAATGGTTTAGTCACTAATGATAGATCCAAAGGGATTATGTTGGTGCAAATTTCTCTTATACACTTCCCTATTACTTCAGAAACACTGCTGCAAGTGTTTACTCCTTACGGAAAGACTGAAGAAATCAGTGTAGCTTCTTATCAAGAACAATTACATGCTTATATTCTATTCGCTCATCGTCTTTGTGCATTGCAGGATATGCATCAATAGCAGGAAAATGTGCCTATGATCACTGCTGTAAATTACAGATTCAACTAAGAAAATAATCAACAATTCGCGACAAACACACAATAATCACAAATAATGAAAAAAGACGTAATTTTTACATAGAAAACCCTCCTAAGAATGAGAGGGAAGAATCACGGGACGATATATCTGAAATATCTTAATTATAAAAGTGTTGGTTACACAAATTCTACAAATATAAAGACTAAACGCCTTATAACAACGGTTACAAAAACCCCACAAATACAAAGACTAAATACCTGTTGGGGTTTGAACAACCCGGATCCACTCGATCTGGCAGCAGCGGAAAACCCAAACCCCCCGTCATCGTCAGTCACCATTTAGTAGGAACAATGAACAAATGAAATACACAGTATTTTTTACGTGAAAACCCTTTACAAACCGAAGGGAAAAACCACGGAACACATAATCCGCCAACAGATTCCACTATGTAAAATGGTTACACAAACCCAGAGATAAAATACAAGCAACCACCCTAGCTACACAAGCCCCCGAAAAACAAACAAGAAAAACCTTACCGAGAGTAAGGAAAATCTATTTCCCTCTTATCTCTCTGTTTTTCTTCTCTCATTCTTCTCACTGTGGTACTCTCTGCTCAAACATTTTACAAATTTTGGCAACCTGAGTTTCACCCCCGCACATAGCGGGTGGTGCACAACGCCCGGTGTCATCTCTTACACTAAAGATGGCATTTGGTGCAGCACCCTGGCCCCTTGGTGTTTTCACACACCTTATCACAGCATACCCAGCATGCATATATATATATATATATCGATCTACCCGGAGACCATCTACCAATAGACAGGTTGTGTGTGGACAAACGCCTGCCACCTACTCTACAACCTAGCAACAACTTTGCTCACCAACTTTGCAACCTGCCACCTGCACAAACGGCACATATACTGATATGTCTGCTACCTGCTCTGCAAAACCAACTGTCAGCAACGTGCTGCCAACTTTTCACGACGTCCTCGGTCGTTACTGCACTCAAGTCCCTGGACCATCTGTATCCTTGGTCATCACAGAGTCCTCTGGCATTCCTTGGTCTCCAAGCAGTGACAACGACCTCGGACATCCCATGTCCTCGGTCGTCACTGTTCACAACATGTCTTCGGACGTTACTATGCACTCAGCCATATCCGCGGATAATTCCATACCGGTGTCACCAACCGGTAAATTCCACGCCTTGCCTTTTGCTCCTTAGGCCATCTGAATTAGAACCGCACGCCTATTATGCTCCTTGGCCAGCCATTTGCCACTTTGGCTGGTCAACACGTTGATCGACACTTTACACCAAGGCTCCCACACGCCTTCAGCTTTGCCTCCTTGGCCGGTCAATGCGTTGACCGGCCATTTTCCTCAAGGAGCTTCGTAGCTTTTGCTAGCCGCTCTCCTTCAGTCGGTCAACTCTGTTGACCAGCACTTTGCCTCTCAGCCGGTCGACCTCCGTTGACCGGCAAGTGTTTTTCGGACTTTCTCTCCGCCAAAATGAATTCCGTTATTTGCTCTTCGAAAATCCTCCGATGACAAACCAATTTGTTAGATTACCCACAAGGAAGTGACCAATCACACAAAACCTATGCGATCTCCGAAGACGCCTATTTGTTGAGCACCCACAAGGGAGTGATCAGACCCAACAATACCTTATATAAAATAGATCGAGCAACAATAAATACATGATGAAAGAGTAGAAATATGACCAAGAAAGGCATTCTTTGCAACTCTAAAAATAGTATCCTCAAGGTCAACGGATATTGGAACATGATTCAGAACTCAACCGGATATACGAATCTTCCTTTTCTTATTTTTCTTTCTCTTTCTCTCCTTTTTCATTCAACTCATGAATAATTGCTTGAATACTTAAATACATATCTCCAACATTAGGGTCCTTTATATAGAGCTTCCACCCTAGGTTAAATAAGGAAGAAAATACAATTTACTAATTAACATCTCTCAGAATTAGGAAATAAAATATTTCCTAATAAAATAAAATCTCATCAAATATCAAAATCAAATCTTTCTTAATCAAAGAGAATCAAATTTCTTCTAATTTGGAAAGTCCATCACATTCATACAATTTCCTAATCAAAGAAAATCAAATCTCATCTAATTTAAAAAGTTTATGATATCAATATGATACCCGTGTAATCTCATTTAAACCACCAAACGACACGTCAAATAGATATGGGCTCACACAAGAGTGACCCATAACCCAACAGGGTGAACAATGAACACGCTACTAATTTGGGTGCAGCATTTACAAAAATAGTGTTTCAACCTAGCAGATCCATCTTGATTCACACCCACAACATGATATACACAGTAAATGGACATCAATTATTCCAGGTTTGCTTTCATAATTTTATTTCAAGTATGGCTAGCAGTCTCATGGCAAGGAGGACTTTCAAGCTATCATAGCATATCATGATGTCCACGGAGCTGCTCTTGCAAGGAAAATTCTCCATAACTGAAATATGTACTCCAATTATTGCAAATTGCACATCCAATTTGCAAGCCAATAATTCGTCGGCTGCAACAGAACCTCAGCTGTGTCATCCTTGAAGTAGCAAACCACTGGGTTTCATCAAAGCATCTATAACAGATGGAAACTTCATAATGAAGATAATGTTGTGGGAGATGACGATGCAGATAATTGTATTGGTTATTGGATACAATCAGCAGACCAGTGTTTCCATGGCTACATCAGCAAATTCAGTTGAATTTGAAGACAATTGTTCTGAATCTGTTTTTACAGATAAGAAGCTGTGACAAGATGGGGAGTTTATGCATTTTATAATTCCTAAATATGAATATTGTTCTGAATCTGATACAACTTCAGATGTTGATGAGGGCAATGGAAATGATCCTGAATCTGAAGATAAGAATGATCCAAAGGAGTATGGTGACAGCAATATTTTAGAATCTGAATTTGAAGACTACAGTTATGTTTCTGATTATGAAACAACAGCTCTACATCAAGCATGGAAGCCCATTTAGAAGGTGACTCAATTCTGATTTCAGACACACAGAAATTTGGTACTTCAATGGCTGCACCAGCAACTCCAGAACATTATTCAGTTGCTATAATTTTTATATCAGATGCAATGGATGATATTTTGATGATGGGGAACCACAACTTTGTCCAGATCATTCATACCTTTCATACCATATCTCATATTTCATGTTTAACCTTTGTTGTCATGCTATGAACCATGAATCCAATTTGAACGGTGGAAAACAGGACCTCATCATTCACAACCTTGGTTTCATAGAAACACCATTAAACCTCACATTTATTCGTATCCATCAGTCCAGATTAATTGAAGCTAGTATCTCACAAGCCAGGATCATTTTGCTTAAATTAACATAACCCTCTTCAAACTTTCTGCCACATTCTGTTGGGTCATTGCATAGTGGCAAATGGTTGCATCAGAATTATTCAATTTGCCTTCAATGTAAGATCATGGAATGGAGACGTCCTCACCAGTGCAAGTTAAGCTCTTCCATAATATTGGCATAGCAATTCTTGTCATCCTCACAAGAGTGCTGATGGGAGATGCTACTGAATTTCATGAAGTTGTAGCATTAGCAGCAGATAGTAATAATTTTTGAAGATCAAATAAGGTAGAAGCTGCAGCTATGTTCAACAAAACCTATCCTCATCCGGATTACTCACTGTTTTTCAAGATTGTTGTCACTTATTGAATATTATATGCTCATTGTTTTCCATTCTTGTGGACAAGGATGTTTTTCAGCAGGGAGTATTGTCACGAGGTGAACAAAAGGGGGAACTATTTTGCTAATGGAATCTATTGTAGATTCAGAATCAGATTTAGACATAACATAAGCAGCCAACAGCCCAAGAAGATTCAGTCTAAAAGCATTCTCAGCAACAACCTCCTTCAGAGAATATATCAGACTTCAGTAATATATTGCAAAATCAATTTATTTGGATCCAAGAAGGGGACAGGTCAGCAATCCTGTTGAACATCCAAGTTGGCATTTCAGTGATTACTGCAACTCAGAATGACAGATAACAGAAAAGCAAGTTCCAGTCCTTTGCAATAGATCACAGCAGAATATCCAGCAGTGGTTTATGTCAGCATTCCTCCTGAGAATTGTCATGTCAGCAAAACAATCAAACCAGCAGAAATTCAGTGGTGTATTCAGTTCACCAATTGTGCGAGTTACTTCAGCAAGGCTGGCAATCCTTGCAATAAGTTGTGCAGCCAACCATATAAAGTCAATTAGGAAGGAAATATGTTGTCAGGTAGTTAAGATTTGTGTTTCTTTAGCTGGAGTTGTGTTTCTTGAATTGAATTTGTGTTACTTTGCATAGTTGCATATGATTCCTATAAATAGAGGATTCTTGTAATAGCTAAATATGCTGTTGAATGAAATGAATGCGTGATTCTCTCCCTCAAGTCTGTTCTTCCCCCAATTTCTTCTTCTGTTATCAGATTCTCTCTATCTCAATGTTACTCTTCTATTTCAAGCCTGTCTCCTCTTCTCTTCTATCTGAATTTTTATCTCCTTTCAGATTTCCCTGAAGAAGTTTCCACTTCATTAACAATGCTATCTTGAAAAAGGCTATTAATATATTGTTTGTTTACTATAAAGTCCATCATCTTGATTCATGATAATGGGATACCAAGCTTACCAATTGTAGAATAGAGTAACAAGCTCTCTGTAATGGGAGTTTCTTCTCTTCCAGATCTTAAATTGAAGTAACGAACTTCATGTTTAATAACATCATGTGATGGCATGATGTTCCCCTTCAACTAAAGAGGTGCCCACCCAGAGATATCACTAATCACAACATTTAAAGGAAAACTTTATGTTCTAGCCATGGATGTAAATGTCGGTATCGATATTGATCAAGGCCATATCGATATAGAATATTTTGAACAATATATATTAGAATAGGATAAATTGTAAGCAAGAAATTTCTAAATTGTAAGCTGATGGGGTTGTATTAGCTGATATATCGTGATATTGTCATGATATTAAAGGGCCCTAATGCCATTATTTACATCAGTGGCATGGAAGGGTCTACATGTGTTCACTCTTCTAGCATCTAAACAGTACTCAAGACAAGAAGCCACCCAGAAAGAGGTTACCCAAATAGTTATTTGGGAAAAATTCTAAAGTTCATCTCTTAATTTATGGGATAACATGAATCCACAGCAAATTGTGAAATAGAATCATAAGGAAACAAACAGAGATAATAGAATCCCAAAAAGGACTGGTGCCAAATGGGCAATGTAAACATTGAAGGTAATTTAATAGAGGATTTGGTCACAGCACATGAAAGCAATGTTTAAGTAAAGGGGAATCTTCTCCTTCTCAGAAAAGCAATTTCAGGAAATAAGAACAAAATTATTTCATGTGCCTACTTTATGGTACATGAAGAATATGACCCTGCAACATCATAGAAATATTTCTTATCTAGGATTTAATTTTAATTTCAAAGGCATGGACATTGTTAAATAATTAGCCTTTGTGAGAAGTGGGTGATAAAAACATATTTGATCAGCGAAACCTGAAATACAAAGCATGCTAACCTAGATTCAAGTTATTTGTATTAAATCTGGGTAACATAAGCCAGAAATAAATGAGGCAGTCTGCTTCATATAGTTATGGACAATGGATGATAATATCGATATAGATAATATCACAAGATACATAATTGTATCAGATCTTATGGGCACAAAAAATGATAATCATTATCATATTAAAAGTGAGTTATATACTAAAATTTAACCATCTTTATTCATCTAATACCTTTTAAGGAGTTCAATAATTTTGTCATCCTTCTAAGTCATTAAAAAATATATAAAAATTGTTGATCTATAAATATTTTATATCTCTACAACACGTGGATTTAGACTTATTAGAAGATCTAAAATTTTATGTATTCAAATTTAAGTTTCCCAGAGAGAAGAAAAACACAAAAAAGGCCTATACATTTCAGCCCGCGATATCTAGCATAGTGGTCATATATCATGATATGCCACAAATATGGAGACATCAGGATATTTTCCGATGGAGGGAAATATGGATATCAGGGCCTGATACTGAAAATTGAAATATCAGGGACATTTCATCCATGTCATGGACTGTCACAACTTGACTATTATATAATTATTCATGAGAGGCTATCTAAAATAAGCTTCTCAACAACATCATCAATTTGCCAAAAAAAACATACCATCACCTGGCGTGCAACATGAGGGAACTATACTCATTTGAGTTTAAGAAGATTTCACATGACATACCAGCACAGGGAACAGCGGGGAAGAAACTTTGTTGTGGGCTGACTTGTACTTATGTGTATCCAACATGAGAAATGCAAACAAGGCACTCGATAAGCTGACACACAACTTTCCAAGAGAGAGAATAACATCTCCAATAACATTCAACTTCCCTATCCTGAGGATGTTATTGACAATCAATTCCGTTGCAATAGCAGAAGATTCAAAGAAGCTTTTACCCATTATAGCAATCTGCAAATCAAAACCAAGTGATGAAATTCAGTAACAAACAACAAAGCATATATGATCATGAGATAACCTAAACTTAAACATGTGTTGAGACAATCTCATCAAATTTTACCAACAGCAATCCACAGGTGATGTATCCAACTTTTTCTATGTTTCCTTTTTTAATTTTTATGAGGAAAAAAAAGCAATGTTTAACGTCATCTTATGGTTCTGCCAGGTCTTATGTGGCTGGAGGTATGTTTCAACTCCTCAAGCAATGAGAATAACAACCAGTTCTTTCTCATCACACAACAGTCTAGCAATTGGGCACAAATCCTTGACTTCAGATAAAGAAAGTTTTGCAGCTTTGGAATTTCCTAATAAAGTTTGGCAAGGACTGAATTCTATACAGTGAAATTTTGTGGGTAATTAGAGAGAAAGTAACAGAACAATAAAGAATAATTCTTTCAGCTTACCCAAAATCCAGTAGCATCATCTTCTGGGAATCATGGTTTCAGTGACAAAGGATCCCAGAAATTTCTGTCTGATATCAAAATGGAATGATATGGAGTTTAATTTTGATGATTTTTCTCTCTCTTTTCTCCACTACATTTTCTTAATTTGTTCTACATTCAATTCTCTCTTCCTACTGATAACATTCTCTCATCTTTCTGTAAGTATTATGTCTAAAGGGCCACCCATACGAGGTTCCCACATCATGGTGTCTAAAAATGTCATATGACTGCAGCCTTTCCCATGGAATATAGAGAATTGTTCCGTGATACAAACCCGTGGCCATAACAAAACAATATTGCTATTTTACAGAAGCTCACCCACTTAATAATATTATGTCTAAAATAATAATTAAGGCTATTCTACCTATTTGTCTGCCGAAGTTTAAACAGGTTTTAACAAAATTTCAGTAAAGAGAGAAAACTCTAGAAGAAAACCTCACGGTGGTCAACATTGATTGGCTTTTTATTGCCCGTCTCTTTCTCCATGACTTATAATTTCTTTATTTGTTATGCAGTACATTCTTTCTTCATACCAGTAACATCCTTTCCTCTTCCTATTATTATTATGCCTAAACTAATGATTAAGGGCAAAAAAGCCTCAATTAATTAGACAGAAAACACTAGAGTAAACAAGAAGTTTCCAGCTTCATTACCATTATATAGGCATTACGGTTAACAGATTTGATGGTCCATTCAATACATTTCAGAGAAAATTGAGAAGAATGATAAGCTGCCTTCCCTACCCAGCCATCAGGGACTGTATAGGAAACCTTGAGTTTGCGACGAATTGACTCAAGTATAAAGCGGATGGACTCTACGAAGGACAGAACCAGAGAACCAAGAGCAATGGAGCCCAGGCTATATCTGACAAGTCGCTTCATTGAGGCAAAAACTGGAAGAAATGGAATTTCTGGCTGCAGTTGAAATCACAAAAAGTCAATGACAGAGTTCAAGAAAGAACTGCCAATATATAATGCATACAGTGAAAATCCAAGACGCATGCAATTACCAAAAAATGGTTCCAAGTTCAAGTTACTTAGACCATCAAAAGTATGCACAAATGGTCAAGAACAGCATCCTATGATACCATGGATGAAAATATTAATATTGCTCATAGCCATATCAATATTTAATATATCATGACATGAAATAGCATTGGACACATCAGATGCAAAAATATTTTAGCAAATAGGAACCAAGGGAAAATATCAGCCATTATATCAAAAAATATGGGGCTAATCAGTTGATATATTGAAATATATTTCCGATCCGACAATATATTGCGATTTTGTTGTAGTATCAAAAATATTGGTATCAAGAGACCTAATACCAATATTTTATTGCATCAGTGATACAGATCAGATAGCTATTCATTTTTGCCTGAGCAGTCCATATTCATTGCAGATGCCTTCATCAGGCAGCATATATTGATTGACACGTAAGCAAATCATGATCAAATTGTCATCAAGGTTTAAATTAATTTCATTCAACCAGCATGATTGTTGGATTTTCTAACAATTTAAGTTGCCATGATGTGAAGGCTATCCCAGTGCAGCTGTTGGTATATGTTTTCAAAATACAAGGGAAAACATGGTGAATGCACAGCCAGTAAAGCACCAAATGTACTCATTCTAAGAGCAACAGAAAAACTACTTGTGGATATTCAGGAAGAATAGAGAGCACAAAAACCTGAGAATCAACGGGTAAAATACAAAGACTATACATTCTGCATTGCCTAACCCCCCCCAAAAAAAAAAAAAAAAAAAAGAAAATACAGATTTCCTCCCACCGAAACTTTTCAATCTAGCAGCACCTCACTTCTTTCATTGGAAAACAGGTTTCACACGTTAGAGGCTTTTGGACAAATACTTACACATGGAATGATTTAAGGTTTAAACATAGAACGGTGCTTACCGATGTTTCACCAGCAGCCCAATAATAAGAAGCGACCGAGCCAGCTATTACAGTAGAAGAACATGCTATGAAGAAATGTGTCACCCAGTAACACCCAAAGAGGTGGAAAAGGATGGCGACTCCGATATGAGGAGTATAACTAATGCTGTAACCACAACAGTGTTCACAGCTCACCCGTTTGAACCCAAGATCATAAGCACAACAGTTGGAGTCGCAGTTATTTTGGCGAACTTCACCAGAACTGAATAAATGGAGAGCAGCTGAGAACCAGAACATGTAAAAAATTGCAAGAATGGTGTATGGTATGATTGGAAAAATCATAAGAGCTTGAACTTCTCCTATGACCTTTGCAGCAACCTGCATACAATCGAAGCAATAGACCATCATACCAAGGTAGTGGCCCATTACAAAATCATCCCCAAATATGGACATTAACTAAATCAAATAAGTAGAGTACATAATGAAACATAGAAAGCCATTTAGTTAAAGTTTAACATGGCGTAGGTGCCAACTAATGGGTAAAGTTCTCTTTAAGTACTTCCACGAGACCATGGAGCAAGTCTCGCCTGCATAAGCACTGGGGGGCAGGTTTTTGGGGGCGAGGAAGAGCACCCCCCATATTGATAGATCCAAAAATAAAATAAAATAAAAGGTCTTTAACTTGCCTTAAGAACTGATGTTGCCATGAGGATGCGTCTCACAATTGCAATAGATGCGAGGATGGATATAATCATAACTACAGTCATTAAGATAGCAGTAGCACGAAGGTGATTTAATTCCTGATCGACACAAAGTTACCAGATTAAAGCGACCACCAATCAAATAGATGAATAGTATAAAGAGTTTGGGAAAAAAAATGGGAACACACCCTTCCAGATACATGAATGTATGGATCATGCCCACCAATGATAGGAGATACAGCATCATTCCCAATCCATCCAGCTATGAAGTGAACAAAAATTATATCACACGTTATTAAGGTAAAAGAATCAATGAAAAGGAATATAGTGGGAATTTGAAAGATTTCATCAAATGCAACCAGCTTAACATCGATATCATCTGAGACTTCTCATACTGATGATAAACCTCTTACTTCTGATGTTTGATAGATACATAGACGAAAGAAATACTGAACAATTGAAAGACAAAGTATCGGCTAGATTACGGACCTTTCGAGTAGAAAAACATTGTCACTGATATTACCAGAATATTAAAAAGTATGACAGTTATCCAAGGCATCCCAGCAACAAAATGTCGAATCATAAGCAACCAAATCACTGACAAAAACAGTGGCAAGATTCCTCCACAGACAATGAGTACTGCCCATGACTTCCCAATGTCAGCCATGTATCTCTGCAAACAGCACAAAGCAGATCAGGTCATTGAAACCTCAGAATGCATAAGCAATTTACACGGGGAAGGGGTGCTAGTGGCCAGAGTAAGAGATGCCATAAAACTATTTCTGAATAACGGATCATTTTCAATTTTGCATGATAAATTGTGATCACCAACATTATGGGCCCATAAAAGGTTATTGAAGAAAAAGATGATTAGCTACATTAAGTATTTTGATGATGGAAATTGTTAGGAGAAATGAAATCCATGGGATAAAGAAGACAAAAAAGGAAGTGTACTTTGAGATAGTTTATTATTTTCTTGTATGCTAGGTTTTGTTAGTTCCCTAGTTTTTGTAAAACTAAGGTTCTTAAAAGGCTTATAAATATGCATGTATCATGAGGTTGAGAACTGAGAAAGAGAGTCCAATAGTATTAAGGGAAAAGAAGTGAATGAGTGTCGTAAGGCTTGTGTGTGAAGTGGAAAGCACCAAGCATGTGTTGGAGGATAGGCTAGGGTTTAAGTACTCTTTTGTTACCTATTCCTTGTCGATGTTGGCAAACCTTTTCTTATCAAAGGACATAGGTTATGTGGGCTGAACCATGTTAAATCTGCAGTGTTCTTGTATTGTTCATGCATGAAGGAATAAGAATCAGGGTCCTGTGAATTTCCCAACAGCATGGGACACACAGCAAGCCTACATGAGTTGAACTTGGCTACGAACTCATCAAACTAGAACTTGGTTGAGCTTAAATCAAACTCAAGCTACCTAACTAGCTAGTCAAGTTTGAGTTTTCCCACATTATGCTAATAAGCTACCAAACCTACTTAACCTTTGATATTTCAATTTTTTCATTATTTGGCTCACATACACCCATTTTTGGGAGAGTATCAAGAGGTCTCTACATGTACAATGTCATCTATTTCTAGAGCACATTGATGAGAAGTTCATCGTCTATTAAATTACTTATTTTGCAGAGCACCTTATGTAGGAACCAGCCAATTATTCAACATGATGTCAGCCAACTATTAAGAGAACCACAATAGAAAAGACTCCGAGTAAAACTTTGAGGGCCATCATGGAAAAGTGATGTGGAGACATACTGGGAAAATAAAGAAATTTATATTAACAACAATAATTGAAAAGTACAAGACAAAAGTCGGGAAATTACTCACCCTTCAAAAGAGTTAGGGTCATTTTTATGATTGGCATATTCCGTAACCTTATATAATCTTTTGTCGATGTAGAGTAGTGTTTCATTGAAGTGTTGCATTCAACATATGTCCGTTCCGGCTTCCAGAGGTTCGCACCTGCCGAGTGCTCTCCATCCGCTCGAGCCCAAAATCCCAAAGCTCCACGCTCTCCATGAGCTCTCTACTCACACGAACCCAAAACCCGAAGCCATGCGCTCGCCACAAGCTCGAGCTCAAAATCCCAAAAGGCCCCGCTCGTTGCTCGCCTCCTTCCCGCTCGAGCGCACATAGGGTTTCTCATGAAACCTTCGGTGTGCTCGCCACGCGCTCGAGCTGAGCTTGAGCGCCGCGGCAACGGGCAATTTTTTTGAATGCGTTTTTTCGAGCCCTCTATAAATATACACCTATAATCAATTGCTCTAACGGATTATTGATTTTTTTGGAGCCATTCCACTTGAGAGAAGCATTTCCCACTCTTTAATCTTGCTCCAAATTGAGAAAACCAACCTTTCATCATTGTGCTTCATGTGCTAGAAGTTTTCTCACCATTTTCTCTTTATCAATCCATCACCTTTACCCTTCTACCTTCGTTGGTGACGTCGGTACGTTGAAGAAGGGGATCCAGTCGTATTTGGCAATTCAAGTGGCTCGAGAAGGAAGATTGTTGTGAAAGCCGAAAGGCGCCCGGTTCCGTTGTCAATGACAAATCCAAGGAGTTCCTTGGTAGGGATCACAAGATGGGAGTATGTCGGCTAGGTTAGCGCGGCGTTATCACCCGGTCTATAAGTTGATTTTCATAGTGGATTTCTTCCCTGACTCTTGAAATCCGGAGGGTTTTTCTCAATTACCATGGGCATCGAGTTTTCCCTTCGTCACCAAAAAGATTGTGTTTTTATCATTATTATTACTTTCTTTTTATGCTCGTATTGCTCGTATCATCTAGACATAAATTTTTTTTTACGTGTATTGAATATTTAGCTTTTTTACTGCTTCCACTATTGTTGCATGGGGTCGAAACATTGTTATATAATTCGGGACAAAAAGTCCTTTTTCAAAGAAGACTAACTCACATTTGGTAGTCTCTTAGGAAATCTCTCAACCTAAGTGTTGGGACTCACTCAACTAATTGATGACTACTCTTAAAGAGATTAACTCACTTGATTCAATTAAACTTAGCCTACCTTATCCTAAAAACTTTATTGATATAAATTGAGGACTCCTAACACAATAGGGTATGGACAAACAACCACTAACATTTAATAAAGCACTAAGGAAATCTCAGTTGTCTATTAGGCATGCACATGGAACTCAAAGGTTGTTGGCTTGGCATGCTCTTAGAAATCATTTGCCCCTTGGGGACTTCAGCTATTGCTGGGACAGGGACAAAATCACCATTTGAATAATGCTTACAATTCATGTGAGCAATGTGGTATCTTTCTGGATTCTAGATCAGGTCCATCCAGATTGTTTAGGTTGCTGCGTATATGGTTCAGTACTACATCAAAAAGTAAAATGAATAGGAAAGTCTTGATGAAGTGCAAAGTTCAATGCCAAACCTTTCTCATGCTCTATGGTACTATTGTCCATTCCTCAACCTATTGTGGCATATTAAATACATGTTTGGCGCAAAGTTTAGAAGTTGAAGATAGGTTGCAAAGGGGATTATTTACGAAGAAACATCTTTTAGAATATATTGATCAAGAGCTTTTTGCAAAAATTACAATTAAGAGCTGCTCCAAAAGCTCATCTAAGAAGCAGAATTAGAAACTTAATGGAATTTTCTATTTGAAGAAAGCATCTTTTATTACTATTATGGAAAAATCATATTAGCTAATATGTATCGGTATTAAGGCTCTCTAATACCGATATTTTTCGATACCACAATAATATCTTAATATATTTCCATATTGACCAACAAAACCAAGATATATTGTCCGATATGGCTCAGCTTATGATTTTCAAAATTTTTTGTTTGACATATCCGATACCGATATGTGTTATCTAATATGTCCAATTCTAATATAACTGTAATCGATACTGATATTTTCATCTATGATTACATGCAACCTTGTAGGCCTTTTACAGAAGCACTAGTCAGGCCAAGTAGGCTCTAAGTCAAAATTGAAGATCCTCTACAGTAAAAAAAGATTAACTGATAGCCCAAAACTTACCCACGTTGAGGTTTTCTGACAGAGAAAAAAATGCAAAAGTAATGCCTCTTGTTATATGTAAGATGTGGAGAGAGAACTTGGTGGAGATTGCACCTGGCCAATTAGGAGTGGCCTACTAGGTAATGCCACTCCTAGACTGCTGCTAATTCCTGAAACCAAGTTAATAGTCGTAGCATTAAAAGTAATGAGGCCCTATAATACTAGTTTCTTCAAACAATAAAAGCAACCTAGACTAGTCTGATATGGACAGATTGCAGGAGGAGCAGACTTTTCTCAGAATTTAATAAGGAAATTCCAATGAAGACAGGATAAATTTGATTATATCATCACAGCAGATGGATATTATTGGAAAGGAAAAATAAGTTAAGCAACCTTTAAGACAGAAGACCGAGAATTGATGGATTTGTGGATTGATTTATCAATTACAAGACCCTCGTTGATGTTAACCCCACCCATCTGCTGCCAGTGTCTCAATGACATGTTTGACGCACGAGCTATGAATTGGCAGCTCCAAAAAACTGTGAATAGAAAGAAAAGGGAAAAAAGACAAAAAAAAAAAAAAGAGAGGTCATTAACGTATATAAACATAACCAAGAAGCTTACATTGCAGACCAAGAAAAAAATCAGGCACAACAAAAGGCAAAGTAATATCAGTATAACAGAATATATCCCCATCTTGCAATATTCTAGCTCACAATATTGTAATAATGAATATATGATCATGCATGTAGATATGTGATATTCATAGATATGTAACTGCCTGAAATAAGATGGAAACTCTAAATATACCAAAACATACCATTTACACTGGGATATATTACAGGGTAACAAGGGCCTTGAAGCTGCAATGATGTGTTTCTCATATCTGGAGTAAGGAACTCAAAATAATCGTAGTTCCTATCAATCCATTCATCAGTTGAGAGATGGACATCACCTTCTGGGTAATCACAAACCCAATTCAGTGAATCTTCAGATGGCATGGGGCAATCCAACAAGCAGATGCTCCGGGCATCAGCCAGTTTGAATTGGCTGTTCTTCAATCCACTTTCATAAACCTGGTTAGGATTTACCCAATATCTGAGTTCAAGTTCATGAAGGTTGGGATTAGCATGCTTATCACTGCATATATTCCCTTTGTAGTCCAACCCATAGATTAACCTGGTAAAAGGCACAGCAACTCAAATGGACGAAACAATGATAGGAGGCATGTAAGTACGATGCAAGTTAAAAATCCTTATTCAGTTAGCTGGTAAATCTGCAGGCAACAATTTCTATGAAATTGTGCCACAGGTCTATTGATTTGCATGGAGAACTAAATTACAATACAATGCCCTTCCCACCCAACCTATTTCTTGCATTCCATATGTGATACTTTGGGGCAACCCTAGTAATAAGTAACGTAATTCCTAAATCAAACAGCTAAAGCAAAAGAGAGCAATCACATTATTATTATAGTTCAATAATGACTCTCAACAAAAGTCACACTAAAGGGCAGCTCATCAATAACGGCCACCATTTCATGATGTAAGACATACACAACCAATGCCTTTTTTTTTATATTAATTATTTTCACATCTTATTCAAGTTCAACAGCTTATTTCGAGCAAGTTAGATTAGCTTTGTTTGCTTACTTTTCGGATGTTATAATCCCTCTACTTTTAGAGTCTCATCACTTTTTCCCTCTCTACATCACATTCTTAATATCATTCTAAACCATATTCATTGCATGCGCTGCTTATCTAGCATGATTTAGTCCCTTGCAGATACCGAGAAACTCCCACAATAGCATGGATTACTAAATATCAGCACAATATTTTGTTTATTATCAGCTCCTCAATACAAAATCGCAATTATTCAGGCTATAGCATATTTTCCGATAGATAGATCTTGTAACTCATAATGGTCCTCCTCCTCCCCACCCCAAATTGACAAAGGTGCACCACAAAACCCAGTGAATTTCTTCCTCTCCTGTGTCCACAATTGCCGGTTGCCGTCTTAACATTGCAATCATTAACATTCCTGCACAATATAGGTGGTAGAAATGCTTATGTTCCATTTCAACGCATGGTAACTGTATGAGTGCTTGGTTCACCCAACAAGCCCAACAAATATTCACATGATTGTGCTTTGTAAAGTACAAAACCCGTCTACGTCCTCATCTATCACCTTTAAATCCTTTAGATGAGAGATTCCTTTGCCCATCGAGTGCAATTTTATGAAAAATGCTAAAACAAAATTCTTCATTGTCTCTTAATAGATCATCACTATAACTTACTTGAAAAACTCAAATTGCTGGCCATCTACTTGCTGAACCAGCAGCATTCAAATCCATGCACTTAATTTTGAAAAGGGAGGAGCTGTTGGCAGAGTTGAAGTGATATTGACACCGTCTCTCCAACTGATTCTTTCTTTTGAGAGGAATGTTTCTATTGGAGAACGAAAGTGAAAAAACCAGAATTTAGACCCACCTTTTGTTAAGACACGCCTACAGTAGGATGACCACGACCTCAGCATTAACAATTAAAAGCTTGTGGAAGTAAAAATGGCATCCAATCT
Organism: Nepenthes gracilis; assembly: GCA_033239525.1. Taxonomy (NCBI): domain Eukaryota; kingdom Viridiplantae; phylum Streptophyta; class Magnoliopsida; order Caryophyllales; family Nepenthaceae; genus Nepenthes; species Nepenthes gracilis. Next base: position 2,770,434 of record BSYO01000006.1, on the reverse strand, counting down.
TATTAATGAATGGAACTCAAGAACCAACTAATTTGAGAGAAAATCCTCTGATCTCCTCAAGCTAGTAAAAGACAAATATACTAGAAAGTTAACTCATAATACAGTAGGTAAAGGCGTATAAGACCCCAAGCCAACTCCGCCTAACACATGATCCTTACCAAAGAGTCCATTGTTCAGGTTAGCCCTACAAGTCATGAATCTTCCGGAAATCTAGAATCTTCCTTCACTAGTTCAAGATTTCAGCCTAAAGCAACTCCTTAATTATATTTTAGAGGTTGTGGTGAGAGATTATAGAAAGATTTCAAGAACAAATCATCACATGAAAACATCAAAGTCTCTCAAAGGGTTTATGCTCTTCCAAAAGGTAGTGCTCCACAAGCCTTGAAAATCCAAGTCACCTGCAGGGCTCTCTCTAAATCAGAGGAATTAAAACATTTTTTGCCCCTGCATTTTCAGAATTTCAGCCCCACTATCTGTAGAAATCTACCATTCAAATATGTTGGTAGTGAGCTGGAACTGCATTTTCCCTTGAACAAAGAGGAACCATGCCAAACATCACGTGAATATATTATGTCTCTTTACAACATGAGCGACTGTCTCACGACTATCATGCAGATCAACACGGAATCTTTGCAGATTGAGCTCCTGTCTCGCGGCTACCTCGCGCAACTGTAGTAACCATCTCAAGCGACCGTCAAGCAACAGGCCAAAATCTTACTCAAGTAATCTTCAAGCACACATCAAGCACCAAACCGCACTAACACTTGAGATCTCCAAAGATGACTCAAAATACAACATTTTGCCATAAAATTTGCCTTTTTTGTCGTTCACTCGCTTTATTCTGTAAAATACATGAGAACGGCCGAAACCCATAATGGAAAGAGAGTGAATGACAGAAGGGCTAGCTTCGTTCTTTTACCTTAATGTGTTTCCTTGGTTGAATCCAAAGCTAGAGTTGACAATCATGGCGACCCAGAAGGCAATGAAGAGTATAAGGAACACAACATCTCTGCATTTCCTATTATGCCTTATAATTCCGCCGCCTTGGCTCCCGTCACTTGAGGGGCACCTCCCTATCACCACCCCCAAAGGACCCCTCATTGTTCTCAATCCAAGGACTCAGAAACAAGGAAGCAGACAGAGACAAAGAGGTACAAGGAGAGGGGTTATGAGTGTGAGAGAAAGAGAGCACAGTCGCAGTAAGTGTAAATGGGAAAGGTGTGAAAAAAGCCAAAGATTCGTTCTTATGTTCTTCAAGCCAGTGCTGAGCTTAGTCTTCTTTATTCTACTTTAAGCAAAGCTTTTGTTTAAAGACAAATACTTTTCATTTTCAAACTCTGTTATCTTCTCCAGCCATGGACAATCGCAAAGGGTTGTCAAAACCGTAAATTTCGCACATTTGATGGACAGTTTTAATTATATTTAAGATAATTTTAATTATATTAAGTTGGTTTATTTATTATTGTGTAATTAATTTTCTATTTTTTAAATATAAATATAATCAATTTTTTTACAATAGATATTATAAATTATACAAAATACGATGAAAATTTATCATTCATGGTTGCTAATTACTCTCATAAATTTATTATATTTAAAAGTAAATTTTTATCTCTATTTTTATTAATTTTAGTTTATATATTATTTATTTTTATGAATAGATAAATAAAAATTATATAATTAAAAAAGTAATTAAAGTAATTAAAGAGTTAACTCTTAGCATTTTCGAAATAGGCTGTCGGGACTTGCGAGCGCGAACGTTGTGGTCTGAGGCTTCTGTCGGCGACCGCCTCTTCCACCAAATTATAATTGAGTTTTACGTACAAATTAGAATGGATTATTTTAATATAAAATTTTTTTATTTTTTTTATTTTTATGTTTTAGTAGAAATTTTATATTATATATTTTAACAAACAAATACCCCTTACATTTATTTTTGGAAGAATATTGCTATGCATTTTTAATTTCTAAATTTTTTTGAAATTGAATTGTCATATATGGAACTCATTTTATTTAATTTTATATTTTTAAAATTTTAATTAATTTTATTTAATTAATTTTATTTGTATAATTATTTAATATTATAAAATAATATAATAATTTTACATATAATCAACATTCATATTTATTTTCTCACTATGATCACTATATAATTGACCGTATAATTAGATTTGGGCTTTCATGAGGCAGTATTTCTACTTATATTCTATGATTTAATTTGACTATTACATTAATATTTAAAAATAATTTCAAATATATTGATCAAATCAGCTAAATATTCAAATAATTAATCTAATTCTATAAAATTTGCCTATGAACATATCAAACGATCCCAAAGCTCATGCTAAGATTTTTGGGAGTCATGCCGAATATGAGCTCCTCTTAATGGATAACCCTAAGGCTGACAAATTTATTGAGCTTTTAGTTAATCTCTTGTGGGTGTCCCAATAATTAGAAAATTATCAAAAAATCACGCAGAATTTATACGATAATCGAAATGTTTGTGCAAGCTCCACTGGCAGCAAAGCAACTAGAGGGCGGACTAGTTGCACAAGCCGAAGGGTAGACTAGTTGTAGAGACCAGATGGCAGATTGGAGCCGTGGCCAAAGAGCAACCAAATCGGAGTCAAGGCTGAGGGGAAACCAGATCAAAGGTGAGGTCGAGAGACGACCAAGCAAAGCCAAGTCCAAAAGAAGACTAGACAGAAAGGTTAAAGGCCGACCAAATTGTCTAGTTTGAGAGTCCGCCGGACTGTTAACTTAGAAAGTCAATCAGACTATAAAGTCAAAGGGGCAAATCGACTGCTTATACTAAAAGATGGCCAACTGTCGATCCCAATGGGCCACATTGTAAAAGTGTAGAAATTACGTTTTAGGAGTACGGGAAATGCACTATGGGCCAGACGTCATTATAAAGCACACAAAACACTTTAAGGTTAGATAGACAAATAAAAGACGATGGAAAGTAAGACTCTCACCAATTATTTTGTAAAATTAGACGGTAGAGAACGCCATCAATTAGAGAAGAATGTGATAAGAAAAAAAGAGAGAAAAGAGATATGAATGTTTTCTTACTCTTACTCTGAAGTTTCTTACTCTTTCTCGAATTGGTATTAGTGTACTATCTCAGGGGTTTGCATAATCGATTTTATATAGTAGAGGTTTTTAAAATTTATCTTGTGATTTTTTTCTTAATTAAAAAAAAATTTTCACTTTAAAAATCGTTATATATTATTGTATTTTTTGTACCCATAATTTTGGTAACTGACAACCAACGGGAAGGTTCTAGTTTGTTCTATTGTGCTAATTGTATGTATCTGGCCCTAAACTCCCAGCAAGATCAGCTATCATTTGATGACAATGATTAAGCTATAAAATAAATATTAATGGATCTAACAATAAATCAAAAAAATTAAAATCCAAATATACGCAACTTATAATATAAGAAAGGATATAAAGAATAAGAAAATTAACGTAAATATTGTTTATGATAAAAAAAATTTCAATAATTAATAATTATTAAATAAAATCTCTTGAACTTCTATAAATAATGAAAGTAATATATTAAAAAAGTCAACTTATAACTAGAGTTATGCAAACATATTAAAATTTAGCCAACTTATTTTCAACTTATAAATCTTATAAATGAACTAATTAAATTTGCTTATAGTAGTAGAATTAGACACTTTTCGATCTTTTTATCAATCGTGCTTCACTTATCATAAAATTTTTATACACCATTAGATTCTAGTAACCACGCCAATAATGTCCCAATAAAAGCTTATAAGCTGAAACTAGTGTGTAACACAATGGAGAATAATAAAGAAATATATGAAAAGAAAATATTAACAATTAATTTCAAGAATAAAGGTTTGATTTTTTTCAAATGGAGGCTATTTATATATATCAATGAAAGCTTTTAGAAATTGCCATAGTTTTCAACAATTTTTTCGTCACTCTAAGAGTTTAGAAGGGATGAATCAATAGAGAATATTAAAAATTAAGTTCAAAGCACGCGGCCATTTAGAAAGTAATACCACAGTGCACATAAACGGCACAGGCGCGCTTCAGAAGCGAAAGATTTAGTAAGAGGTCCGTACCCCCAACAAACCCGTGCCACTCAAATATACATCAAGCGTGGGATATCTGAATAAATGATACTTATACGTGTCTCAGACACATATCAGGTGTAATTAATTTAGATAAATGATGCTCATGCGTGTCTCAAAAGCACCATAAGCATGAACATTCTGAATAAATGACGTTCATGTACGCCTTCGGTGTGCTTCATATATGGATATTCTTAATAAATTATGCACATATACTAGTCGGGTACATGTCAAACATTAATATTAAAAGATGGTACACTGACAAATAATGGGCGTGCACCAAGTGTTGATCTTCATGATTATTAAGAATACTTTAAAAAACATGTTTTATCTAATTATAAAATATACCAATATAAAATATTCTTAACACAGTTAATTGTCGAAACAATTAGTGTTGAAAGCAGGTTGTCAAAATCCTTTCGCTATAACACTGCTATTGCCAGTTTAAACCAAAACGACGAAACAACCGGAGTCAAAATGCTAGCACCAAGTAATCGTCGCGTTAATAATGATCAAAATGAAGTGTTTAAAAAGATATTAACATAATAAGATATTCAAAAAGATTCATCAAAGTCATTATATTATTGATAATCATTTAGATCCCTAAAGTTAAAAATATATATAACTTTTCAATAGCAATTATGAAGATATGGTTAATGTACAATAAAAGTGCTCATGTACTCATAATAATTAAGAGTGAATGGTTATCTAATAATCATTCTTCCAGTTTTTGACCCTGGGAACATTAATAAACTATCCCCTAGTAATAAGCTCAAAGCCTCTACAATTACAAAGCTCATTAACACAGAAAAGGGACTTAGTAGTTCAATTATTCAAGCATTTTAAGATCCTTAATCTTTCACTTTTTCCTTGAATAAATTCAAAAATATTCTTTTAAATATCAACCTTGCAACATTTAAACTTCTACATAAATAATGTTAGGAATCTGTTTCCCGAATCACTTCTCCCCCAAAAATATAACATACTAAAAAATTGATATTTATTTTAAATAAAAATATATATTTAAAAATAATAATTCAAACCAAGCAAAATTAGTTACTTTTACCCAAACCCAAATCAAAATAAATTAAGAAATAATTAGGCCAAATTTTGATTATGTTAGTTAATACTTATATATATCGATTAAATCCTATAAAATTAAGATCAAGTGACCCAATTTTGGTCGGTTCTACCACACAATAATAGATTAATAAAAACACAATATATCACCCATTGGTGTCCCTAAGGATAGGATAGCTAAAGGACATCACCAAACAACTCTCTCTCTCTCTCTTGTTATTATTATTCCTTCATTCCCTGATTTTGACAACCAACCTGAGATTATCAGTTTCATTGAGACAAGAAATCTGACCCAAAAGCACAACTAACAAGATGAAAGAAAATTAGCAACTAAAAGATAATTGGAAGTGCAACTATTGATTTTCTAATAATCCCTAATTAGCAATATTTTATAGTCCACACTCATGATCTTCTTCTTCCATTCTACCACTTATGTCCTTTTCATGACATAAAAAATTGGGCTTATAGCACATAAAAATATCAACTAATATATATCAGTATCGAATTCTCCGATATTGATATTTTCTAATATCACGATAATATATCAATATGTTACAGTATCCGAGATATATCGTAATATATCATCTAATACACACGATATTTTGACAATATATTGATTGATATAAACCTATAAACTTATAATTTTTAGAAAACATTTTTCTATCAATATTTTCAATACTGATATATATTATCTAGTACTGATGTAGTTATAATTGATACCGATATCAATATTTTTATCAATGGCTTGCAACATAGCATGTAGAGATTCAAACTAATTCCATGTTTGGGTTAAGAAAGGTGTTCTTCCTCCGCACTCACACCAGACTGATTCATGAAAGCCCGAAGGAAAACTAAACCAGCACAACACTTGTTCAGCAATGTGTCCAATGAGCAATTAGATGTGTATGAGCAAATCTATGAAGTTGATTACCAGATAAACAAGAAACGCTGTAGCATCAAGTAACTATACATGATCACATAGCTCATAGTTGCAGCAGAGTGTTTGACTACACAGACATTATCGCTAAAGAGAAGGATGAAGGAGTACCAGAAGGGTCAATATTCCTGAAAAGGCAGTCTTTGATAACCACCTTTACAAGAATTTCTCTATGCTGGTGGTTAATGTTGATTTTGGAACAGCACCAATAATGGCATCTTTCTTCTCACCTTTTTTGAAGATCATGACAGTTGGAATGCTTCGGATGCCATATCGGGTTGCAATTGAAGGACTTTCATCGGTGTTCACCTTGAAGCACTTAAGCTTGCCAGCATATTGCTTTGCCAGTTCATCGATTACTGGGTGGATCATGCGGCATGGTCCACACCATGGAGCCCAGAATTCAACCAGAACGGCAGTATCAGCATCTAGGACGAGTGATTGCCACGTTCCTTCAGACACAGAGGGCACTGCATGTTTTCAACCCACAGAGAAGATCTTCAAGCTTTGTATTAGTAATCAAATCGACAGAAAAGGTAAAGACCAAATGCAGTTTAACTGAGAAATGGCTGAGGAACCAGTTAAAAATGTTAATTGCAAATTTAATTATAGTAGAAAAGCCTCGGAATCGGATACAGTGAATGTGTCTCAAGAAAACTGAGTAAATTGAGAAAAGATTTTTCACTTTTTTTTTAATCAGGAAATCTGAGAAGGGATCAAATCATTTGAAAATCTTGGCAGAACAATGCAGATTGGCATGTAGGAATGTGAATCATTTCAGTAACAGGAAACAGACCACAGAACATATCTCCGCGTGGCATGCAATATCGCCACCGAGGTAAATATTTGCCAATATGTATTGATATCAGCCTCTAAAACCGATATTTACCGATACCGTAACAGTATCACAATATATTACCATGTCGGTAATATATTGGGATATATCAGCTCTTATTCAAATTATCAGTTGATGATGCCAATATTTGGATAATATATTAACTAATATGTCCTTGTCAGCTTACGATTTTAGAAAAATATTTTTCGATATATCCAAAATCAATACATATAGTTTAATATGTCGGATACCAATATAACAGCGAGATATTTTTATCCATGGTTTAAAGAAAACCAAGTAAATTGCGAATAGATTTTTCGATTTCTTACACATCATTCTCTACCCTTAATGATCAATCTTATCAGGAAATTTGCATAGAGCATCACATCATATGAAAATCTTGGCAGAACAATGCAAGTTGGCAAGTTGGAATGCGAATCATTTCGGTAACAGGAGACAGACCACAGAACATATGTTAGCATGGCATGCAATATGGTACAAGGCTTCTTTTAGTGTATGGTCTACAGATTATAATACAATGCTAAATATAAGAAAATTTAATCACCGTAAGAAAGGCCATCTAGCATATCAAGTAAACTCAAGTCAGAACTGACAAAGAACCAATGCCTATGCTAATGAAGCTAAAAATTCAGCCCACTCGAGCTGTAAAAGCATTATAATAAGAAATTAAGAAGGCATTAAGAGACTTATCATACTATCATGTTAATCTTCGCAGATAAGCCCAAAAGAGTTCAAAGAATCAGCAGACGCAAGTTCATCATCCCCCCCTCCCCCGGTTGCAGAATACAGAATCATTCTGAAGCAAACGGTATGAATCCCTAACAGATCCACCACCAAGTCCAAGGCCCTTCTGCTGCATCAGATGGAAGAGGGTGATTAATAGTTTTTCATTCCCTTCTACACTACCAACGAATTTGAGATGTTGCATGGTCATAAAGCCAGGAGACTTGGCTATTTTTTTGGGCCTTTCTCTCGTTTAATTGACCAGCTAATGCTACACCATGGGAGATTGAACAGATGGCACAGAAATTACTATATGGTTCTTATACATGGGGTTGGAATGATAAATTTTATCACAAATTTCCAGCATTCAATATATGAAATGAATGTTACCGATCAAAATTCACCTAGGGGAATTGCAAATTATTATACCAATTGAGCTGCCTCCAAGGGGGCAACATCAATAATGTTATTCCACTAGAAAATTCAAATAAATTCAGATGGACGAGCATCTCAGATGTTCCCAACTTAAACAAGGAGGGCACTGTCTAATCCAAGGAGTTTTAAGATGTACTTTTACAAATGAGTCAAATCACTTCCAATGAAAATCCAGAAGGAAGCCTATCATGTCTAGGTGTTTGTGATTTACCGCATCAAAATTAACATGCTCTGACATAAAATTGTGGGGAAAAAATCACACCTATGATCCACATTGCTGAAATTGTTACAATAACCAGTTGGCCTTTACCCAAGAACTTATATATAGAACTTCTAAGATAGCTTGATCGCATTATCCTCAAAATAAATAAATAACTAATTTCTTTAGCAGATTCGGTTTCCACTCAAAATTATCCAATGAAACACCCAAATATCCACACACTGAAACAACTCAGGGGGTTTAACATCTGTTGAAACTATTTGACTCCTTATTCTTCCCTTTTCCATTAATAGGTGAGAAAATTAAATTCCAAAGAACACAAAAAGGGGATGGTAACCCATAAACATTATGATCTCCAACAAAATTGGGTATGGATGACAAATAACATAATTCCTCCCTATGAAGTAAACAAAATGTATATGTGAAAGGAGAAAGCCAAGTAAAATTTACAAATCCAAGTAATCAATTCGCTTTCCTTTCTTCCACTAAACTTCACATTCCATAAAGAAAGACCTAAGAGTTAACAAAAGTCCATTATCTCATTCTAAAAAAAAAAAAAAAGTCCATCATCTCACCTAAAACCAATTTAGAAACCTATTTGTAACAATTGATTCATGCCCTCAGCTAATCAATCCTTCAATCAAGGTCTCTTCTAAAGAAGTCTTAGAAGAAAGTTTAGCAAGTAGAAACATTTATACATTGATTCAACTTCCATCATTTATCTAAGTTTCGGTGTATTACTCTCGAAGCTCACATGCATAAGAACCTCCTTGTATCAGTTGATTATTTAAATATCCAAGCCCGTCACATAATTCACCTGATAAACACAACACTAGGTCCTCAAAAACTTCCACAGAGTGTTGGGGTCACTCCCGTGTGGAAGTGCCTTTTAGTCCGAGGACGTATCGTGAGGACGAGGACTATACGTTTCTATAGTTCGTGGACTTATTTGCTGAGTGTCCGCTGACCCTGTACAATATAGGCACAAGGAATTCCAATCAATGTCCGTTGACCGGCAAAGGAAGCACTGGTATTGTGAAAATGACCGATTAACTTGTTGACCGGCCAATTATGCATTACTGTTGATTGTGGTTTCCGGTCAATGGGTGGACCGGCTGAAGACGCTCGGTCAGATGAAGGCGTGCGGAAGCCATTGGTGCAAAAGTAGGCAAAAGGGCAAGCATAGCGGAAGCTCTTTGAGGCAAATGGCTGATCAATGCATTGACCGGCCAAGGAGAAAAGCGGCTGAAGAAATATTGGCCGTCCATAAGAGAATCCAATAGGGCTCAAGACTAAATGGGTGATTCTCCAACATCCACGCAATAAAAAAATGATATTTTCCAGAAAGTAAAACATGACTATGCAGAAAACTCTAACAAGGTTACAGATTTTCAAAACCTTCTATGAGTTACTCAAGTTTCAACTACAGAATATGTCTGACTCCATTCATGCTTAACATCTTGGACATGAGAAAATTTCTAAAGAGGGTAAAAATTGGACATTGGTGTGACAACACTACATTCTTACACAATTCAAAGGCACTAGGCCCATTGTTGATCAACAAATCCGGTGTTATTCAAACTTGAACATAACTTTGAAATCAAAAGCAGATGATCTACAATATAAATGATAAAAAGATTCAATATCTGGCACAAACCCACTTAAAATTTTATAGGGTGTAGGTGATTGCAAAGCGTGTATATGTATGCTGTATTGAAACCTAGTTCTCTTATCATTGTGGGTGTCCCTTTTAAGTGCCAACAATCAGATGTGGGGCCTTCATATTTTGTTAGAGTTTCTAATGTCTGTGTGAGAGATTGTGAAGAGAGAAACACGTGATAATCAAAAGTGATTTGTACTATTGCTCTCTATTCTCTTCTCCTAGAATTTGTATAACCGTAAAACTTACATAGTGTGAATTCGTTTGTGATCTAAGCGCCCCGTGATTTTTCCCTTTGGTTTGCAAAGGATTTTCCACGCAAATCTTGGTGTTCTTATTCTTCTTCCTTCTTCTGCGTTTGGCTTTCAAAGAACTCTGCGTAATGGGTTAAGAGACAAATGCAAAAAGCAACCTGAATTCTGAACTGGAATATCTCCTATTCCAGAACCTCTGGACGCAAAGAGAGTTTAGGGCCTCTTATTTCCATCGGTGAAGAACTTAAGTCTCAATTACAAAAAGCAAGCAACAGTTCAGCCCGTCACGAAACTCACAAGAAACATAAGTATTCAATTTCTGCTTCCGAACTACAGAAAATAAGGTTAGCCATCATCAAAATCGAGTTCACGAACAACAAAATGTCTTATAAACAAAAAAAAGTACACTACAATACTTTAACCCACAACTTAGCATTTGTATCAGAATGTCATCACTTTGTCAACAACGGAATGAGTAAATTTCTTCACTTTATTCAATTTCTCCGGATATTTCAATATACCGAGCTACATCCTCTCAAAATCAACCCAATTGCAACAACACTACATGCGAGTCAGAAAGGAAAATCAATGAATCAAACGAATGGCCAAACGAATCGAATACCATTCAAGTAATAAAAATTGTACTAACATTCAACAGCAGCCTCTGGACTCTCGCACACGACTCGTCCAGCGCGACGAACGCTCCCCGAACTGCTCGACAACTTACAAATCCTAATCGACCCACTCGATTTGATCTTCAGGCCTTTAAATTCCGGAAACTTCACCGATTTTCGAGGTCCGGAGAACGTAGATACCGAAGAGATGGCGACCGGAGCTAAAGTGGGCACAGACACGGCAGACGAACGAGGAACAGCAAGAGATTCGAGTACTGCGGCCATTGAAGAGAGAGAAATTTAGAGAGCGGGAGCCGTTCAGCCACAGATTAGATCAGAAAATACTCGATTTACAAGAAGGAGAGGCAGAGAGAATTTTAGATGGAGGGTCGACTGTTGGTTTGCTGATACGAATGGACGATGAAGAAAGTGGAGTGGATGAGGGAAGATGTGGCCTCTCTCCGTCCAGATCACAAATCAAATATCGCCACGTGTTTGGCTGGTCAATTGATTGATCGTTGACTATATTTTTTACTGAGCATTTATGATATTTTAATTCTTATTTAAATTTAAGTTATCGTCTTATTATTTGTATTCTTTTCTCATTTTACCGATTTTTAAATTAAATTAAATTAATATATTTTTTTCAGTAGGACTCAAGCAATTTTAGTTCCAATATATCGACACCCACATTGAAAACAAGAATAATAAATAATTTAAATACACAATCATAAATAATTTAATTTTAAAAAATTGATCCCATTTGTCATTTTTAAAAAATTAAATGATAAAAATACATTAAAAATTATTTTTTAACTTATCTTTTAATATTAAAAATATATATAACAATGAAAATTTCTTCATTAATAAAAATAAGTTTATCAATTAATCAGAATAAAAAAAAGTATAAAATAGGTTTAAAAGCTCAAATAGGGCTTAAAAGTCACAAATGTAGTCTCTCATTTGAATTTCACTTCTCACTTTGCTCTATTCAATTCAAATTTCTCATGTATAAATTAGCAAAACATAAATTATAAAATTAGACTTTCTCTACTTAACAAAGGCATGGAGCAAGTAATTGCCTTTCTATTAAAAGTTGCCCTCATTAATATCTTTTAAATATAATATATCTTAATTAATTCAGTTCAAAAATGCTTTATTATGAAATACCTAGGCATGTTAAGTTTTAATTATGATAAGTTATTTGGTGACTTCTATTTTTTATTAGCTTTCTTCTAAGATTGAAACAACTGAACTTCAATTCTGATGATGGCACAAGCTGACATCTAAGCTTCCAAAAGGTGACAACAACTGAGAATAAGATCTTCCTCTGCAATACCAACATTGAAGATTCAACCTGAATGAATAGTATTAGAAAATTTGTAATATATTTTAATATGTTGTCATAATTCTGTTCGTCAAAATTGATAAAAATCTTCTATATATACATAAGGTCACAGCGATAACATGGCCAGTATATAAGCAGATCAATTGCAGCATTACTGCAACATAGAGTCAATCTGTATTCTATTATCATTCCCTCAACAATCTGAATCTACACACAAAATCCGAAAAAATATGGGTCAGCATATGTGCAAGAATCACCGCCAATTTTCGGAGTTCATAGTCGACCAAGTGCACCACGAGAAAACGCCGCTGTCGCTGTTTGAATGTTTTTCCACATCCCCTGTACAGTTTTACTGGGTATCGAATGTCGAGTTTATCTTCTACAGGCTGCCTCCTAACGGCTAGTGCTGCTCTGGCTGTCTTCGGTATTTCTCGCAGTCTTTCACACCGATTTTGGAAAATGCTTGCACAAGTGCGTTTATGTAACTGGGCAAATTCAACTTGAATGACTCCGAGCAGCTCTTGTCACCGATATCGACGCTTTGGACCCCGCCTTTCACGAGAGTCCCTACTTGAGCACCATTCAAATAGGCTTCACATGCTACCAGGATATCATGAGCATGCATGAAGAAATGCCCAAAGACAAAGTCTTCAAAGTGCTGTGGCCATTCAGAAACAAAGCATGATTAGTCTCGTTTGTTGAATAACTCAGAGAAAACTACTTATTCGTAGGACAGATTTCAATGACAACAGCAAAATGACAAGACTTCGATATGAAATTTTAATAAAAGGAGAATACGATGGTGGTACACTTTAACTAAAATTCATAATCTATTTATAAATATAACAATATAATTGATCAACAATAATACATTACAATTTATAAAAAAATTAGATTTTTGGTTGGTCATCCGAAAAAATTCACAAAAAGAATCACCATACAAGTCGGCCAATATAAAGTTGTGTATTAGCATATCTCACATAATGAGAAAAAAAATGAAAATGACCGGAAAATTTTAATCATTTTTAAATAACAAAATAACTTTAATTTTCTTTATGTTATGTTAAGAACCCCAGTTTCCTGAAAAATATAAAATGGTCTAGGGAGCCCAAAATATTCCGAAGCATGCAGGAATCAAAATGAAAATAATAAAATATTCTAACACATGTTGAATGCCGATATACTAGCACAGGAGAAGTGTTGGTTCTTCTTAGACAAAACTTCCAAGCTTGGGAAGCATACTCCTCCATGTTCTCAAATGCCCTAAGAGGTTGGAGTTACTCCTGATAGAGTTGGATTACTATGTAGTTCAGAGAAAATATTGATTAACTAGGTGTACCACACAATAGCATTCTAAGGTGATAAACCACTTCCACAACAACTAATAATAAGGCACGCAAAAAAAGATAGCCTAGTATATGCATTTTTTTGCATATTAGGCTCCAAGTAGATAAATTGTACCATAGGTGTAAACATCGGCCAATATATGTCGGTATTGAGAGTCCGATATCTATTTTTTTATACAGCGATAATATAATATCAGCAATATATTATAATATATTGGTTGATACGTGACAATATAATATTGGTAGTATATTGTAATATATAGGCAAATATATTAGCCTAAACAACAAATATATTGGCTGATATAGCCATATCAGCTCATAATTTTTTTAAAAAAGATTTTTTCCAAGAAATTCAATACCGATAGATATTTAATACTGATAGATATTATCCAATATGTCTAATACTACTATGGTTACAACCAATACTGATATTTTTATCAGTGGATTGTACACAACTTTATCTTGCATTGTAAACAAGTTGTTTCCTTTGTTTAACACATCATATCCAGGCAGTCACAATGAAGTATCATTATCATTATGTCAAGGCTGACCCTCAAATAAAAACGAGGCATCATGAAAAAATACCATCCATTCTCTTTCATTTCCTCTCCCTGTAGCTTCAGGGGTGACTACCATTAATAATGGTTTCACAATGCCATTAACAATGACTTCCAAGCCAGCATCTGTATCTTATTGAAAGAGGGTAATGGGTGGGGGAGAGATGTGATCTCATGATCTCTAGGGACCACCATTAATGGTGGGCTTGCTGCTGGAAAGAGAGGGGAGCGAGTAGACACTAGGCAATGGTGAGAGGGGGAGGTGGCAGCAGCCAACAGAGTGGTGACAGCATGAGGGATGGGTGACAGTTGACTCTGAGAGGCGGAAGAGGAGTGGGGAGAGGAGAGATGAGTGGCAATAGGTTGGGTTGGGTCCAGAGAGCCAAGTCCAACGCACAGTACCTGGGTCTAGTAAAAACCCATAATTTCGGTTATACCTAAACCCAAAATTATTTCATGGTCTTCTTAAAGAAAAAATCCAGAGTACGGTTTTTAATTGATTAAATCAACAATATAATTTATCAACAGATAGACAAATTGAGATTATAGTACACATTTAACTCCTAAAAATCCTTTAAAAAAGGCTTTCACAATTATGAAAATATAAATATTTTGAATATCAAATTTATAAAGCAACTAAAATCTCTATAACTCATCAAATATATGTCACTCCAAAATCAAAATCTACATCAAGGTTAGATTAGAATGCACATAGTATTAATAAATTTGGGCCAGGTCTGGGTTGAACGCAATAATTCCAAACTCAACCCAAGCCTAATTATGAATTTCAGGTTTTACTCAAACCCAATCAAAGCGAGTAAAACGCAGTCAATTCGTGTAAGGAGGTGTCAGGTTGTATCAGGTTTTGGTACTTTTCCCATCCCCAGAGGATAGTAAAGAGAGAGATGGCTTATGTGGGTCTTCTCCCCACGTAGCAGAATTTTACTGGGTCAGTATGAAACTAATAAACTTAGCAAATATATTGTTGCAGTCATAGCAATTGCAGAACAACTGGAATAAAACTATTAAAGATAGAACAAAATTGGACACTGCGTGAACTCTCGTAATGTGATTTTTCACCAAAAAACTAGAATTTTATTGGCACTTAAATGTCATATACGGAGAAATACAGCAGCTCAACATGCCAAAGACAAAGGAAGTGCCCTCAGAAGTTTTTTATTTGATTCCTTCAATTCCCACCAGATGGCTACCCATTGGCCCTTAAAAATTCACCTTGCAAATGGATCACACGGTATACTTCAGATTATCATTTGGTAGACATCATTGACGAGCAAAAGTTCAACAAGAAGAAAACATGAATGCACACAAATGAACTGCTCAACTACCAAGGGCTTAAAATCAGGAAAAAAAAGAAAGAAAGAAAAAACAAGGGGTACCCTGATACAAAACCGATTCCACTCAATCATTAACTAAACTTAAAATCAATTCATGCACTTAACCTACAGAACCTAAGAAGCACAGCATGAACATAGCACAACATGAGGACACTTTTTTTTTTTCTAAAAATAGTAACAGCACCACTGGAGAGAAGTTAATAAAAAACAAGGCTTCTTAGTGATAAACCAACACCATTTTACAATAATTAAACTCTAAAAGATCATACCGATATAGATGAATATATTATAGACACGAAATCTTTATCTCTCTTTCTATTTATCCTAGTTTACAGAGAATAGTCACATAAACATTTCTCTAATCTCTCACTCTCTAGCTTCCACTAGGAAGATTTATAGACCATCTCTCTCTCTCTCTCTCTCTCTCTCTCTCTCTCTGCTTTAAGTATGTGATAGGTTTGCGTAGCTATGCTTTCCAACATAAGACCATGTTCCAATTTTTTGCTGATTAGCACAAAAAGTAAGTTTATCGAAAACTCCTTTTCTGTAATGACATTAACAAAGAGCCTAAACATATCCTCAATGTATTCAAAGGGGTCCTGACATGTCCCAATTAAATAGATAAAAAACTCCTAAGACATCCTAGGTGTCCAACACCAAAACTTTACACCGGAAAGTGAATATTTATAATATAGCATTTAGTGGGAGGAAGGGCTCATGCTTCCTAGTCATAGACTAAAAGACACTTGTTCCTCTATTTTTTTTCTAAATTAGGGAAAAATCCACCGAAAACACATTTCTATTCTCCCTCTTTCTCTCCAATTTCTAGTTGGAAGAATTTTCAACCACCACATATTCTCTCTCTTTTTATTTAGAAAGTAATGGGTTTGGATAGCTGTTTTGTTTTCCAACAAGAGAATATGATTTAGATTTTTTCTGCTAATTAGCACAACACTACACATATTTTGGTTTTGAAAATAGAAATTGAGACAGAATAAATTGTCCACTGAGTGCTAACATATCTGAATCACATAAAATTTCTAAGCATGTCGATGTTGCACGTTTGTCTGAAACAAGGAAATGATGCTACCAACCATACAATTATACTCCATGTGGTGGATTTCTTTTAATTATAGAAGCTTATATAGAATATCTTCACAAATTACCCAACAACCCTGATAAAACATACCTATAGAGCACAACACTACAACCATCTAAATACAATAATTTTGTTAATTACTCTGATTAATTTTTAAGGGTCTAGATTTCCAATTACTCCCCATATTATTCTTCCCCTCAAATGAAAAAACTAGTCTCTGAGTAGAGGCGATCAAATGAGGCCTCTGATCAGCTCAACCGATCCAGGACAAATTTTTTAATACATGGTCAAGATAAATCATCTTTGTGGATGAGAATTGTCAAAATTTAAGACCCAATCGTAGTTATGGAATGGGCACCTTTATGTAGAAAAATGACTGTTCATAATTATAAATTTTATGAAGCATATTTTTTTTATGATTTTATGTAAAACTTTTTAATGTAAATATTAAATGTATTATGTTCTAGGGAATTTTTTATTTAAATGTTTATTTTTCTATGATTTTAGTAATGCTTTATGTGAATACGGATTTTTTCTAAAATGGCCAGCTCATTTTTTATAATGGATAGTCATGGGAAAGGGTTTTGGTTTGACCTGATTTATTGAGCATATTTTTCTTCTTTTTGGCCAGATCCAAGCTCTGTTTTGATCTGCCAAGTCATGAAAAAGAGAAAAATGAAGAGGCACAGCAATCTGGACGATGACTGATATAGGGCAAAACTAAGTGCCTTTTGGAAGAAGCATAGGCAATCCAAAGGGACTAGAACTAGGTTGTATTGAGAATACTGAAGCATCTAGGTAAACTGTTTTCGGATTTCACCTTTTTTGATGATGGTTGCATCGATATTAGTCGCAAATCAACAGGTCTAACATTGGGTTGTAATTATTGTATTTGGTGTTCATGGAATCTCATAGGGGAGAGTCAGAATGAAACAGAAAAGACATTGGAATTCTGATAGAAGTTCTCGTAAAAGTTTTGGCAGTGATACCTGAATATCTTTGTTGCTGATGGGAAAAAAGTGAGCCAGGAAGCCTTCTGCATGCAGTAATCACTTATGCAAGGTATTGCCAGAAATCATTGCCAGAGAAGCTTGCTCAGATGTGCCTCAGAAATCTATTTATTCCCTTTGTATTCAAAATAAACATTTTTAAGGTTGGTGAAATGAAAAAAAGATTGGACTACATGCATTCAACCAATCAGCCTTTTATGATAATGTAATTGCTCACTGTTTCGTAGCCAATAGCCACTGTCACATTTAGAGGAGTAGTTTGCAAGAGAGCGGTTTTGGTTGATGCTGCTATTTTAGGATCAATGAAATGACTGTCTATGAAAATGATAATAGGATGCACGTCAGTCACTCCTATAATTCTAATGATGTTATTTGTAGGGTTCAAAGAAAGGGCATCATTGAGATTGCTAAAGGCTCTTCTTCAACGCTAATTTCCCCATGTATAACTTCTGGTTTTTCCTTGTTTTGCCCAAAATCAGCAAAAAGGCATTATAATGTCTGTTACTGCATTTAGGGCCAGGATAGAATCTTTCATTAAACTTGTAATGAAAGACCCAGGGCTCCTTTTGGTCTAGGGTTAGTGGTGAAGGCTTGATAGTCATTGGAAGCTTGTCATATGGTGGGGTAAAGGTTTTGTGGTGGCAGTTTGTGAAGTGAAGCTTCTGTAAGATGGCTTGTATTTCTTGGCTAAGGCCCTAATGGATTGTTCTTGCCATTTGAGCAAGTTGAAAAGCTTGCAATGAGGATGAAGGGTCAAGGATCTTTACTATAGGTTTCAATTCTCCTCTTAAGCCACTCAACAAGCTAGACTATGCTAGAGATGAAACAAGATTCGGTGAGGCACTTGTTTTGTTGTAGCATTAAAGCTCTAAGCTTCTCAAATTGTTCTTGGTACTCCTCCATAAAATTATTTTGAGGAAATTGGTTAAATTCTTCGACTACATTAATAAAGAATAGATCTCCAACTCTCTTGCAAATTTCTCCATTAGAAGTCTCGCATGAAATTGTGACCTTCGTTGATAGCATAACCTTGGAACCAGGTCGCATGAAATTGTAACCTTTAGTTTTTCAATTTTTTGGGTTCAACCATTGAAACAAGGAAATCCTAGTTTTGGATAGTGAAACAAAATTGACGGTAAGATTTTAAAAAATAAAAATAAATAGTAATATTCCTATTTTAGATCCTTTTTTCCCTTATTTGTTTGCTTGATTTACCTTGAATCTAGTGTTTCGAGCACCAATGTATTAGATTTAGGCACAGATATACAATTTGATACATGTTTTTTTTTTTTGACAATGTAATGTCAATACTAGATCCATCAAATAAAATTAACATAACTTTTTAAATATGTAAATATATAATAAGAAGAGTCAAATTTTAATATACAACTCAATTTTAATATGGTCATGGAAAAAAAAATAGAATACACAATGCTCAATATTAATAGATATCCCCGATATAACATACACCAATATAGTCAATACTATTATTGATATTGAGACCAACATTTTAATCTATGATTAAATTCATTTTAAGTTTGGATACTTGACCATTTTCCAACCCTACTAAAATTTTTGAGAAGGACAAAATATTATGGCTTATTTATCACTTACAGGCATGTTTGGTTATTAGAATGGAATAAGGTAAATAAAATAATTATTCTCAGGGAATAAAATAAGATGGGAATGAGTTGTGAATTTCTATTCTCATATTTGGATACCCATTTGAAATAACTATGAATATGTTGAGAATTAACATTCTAATATTTAATATATAGTAATAGTATGAGGAATAAGATGAGAACTTGTACTAATGACTTTTTTTACCTTTACTTAAGGAAAAAATATTTTAGAAGCCGGAAAGCATGAACGATACCTATAACAATGGCTGCTAATATTATGCACAGCAAAATTCTGATACTTATTCCCTTCCCCACAACTTCTAGAGCCTTCTTACTACAAAGGCAAAATCCTAAACTCACAAGGAAAGTGTGCAAAGAAATAGGCCTTTCACTTATAATTCTTCCCATTTTTACACGCCACCTTACGGTACCGCGCCGAATGGAGCTAACATTCAAATACCCCATGTGAAACTCGCAATAGTCTCCCCTACTACAGCCGCCTTAGCAATACTCCGGGCATACGGTGCCGGAGTATTAGTATTTTCGCAAGTCCCACCGATGGGCTATCTTGTTAGGGTGGGCGAACGGCGGTCGGTCCAGTCGTGGCTACGGCTACGAGAGTAGCAACGGACGAACTCATACATCTGGAACTAGTTGGAGGAGTATGGGTCACAATCTAGGTCAAACCTATCTCTGTGTTCGGACTCACCATTGTACGGGAGGAATTTTTGCATAAGGGTGGCGATTTCAAATTTGGACGACGTCAAATTGGAAAAGAAAAGAGTAACGAACGGATGAGGGGCGAGGGTTTCGAACGAAGGATAAAAGAATGAGGGGCAAAATAGTAATAATTGTAGGAATAATTATTCCTTACATACAAGGAATAAAATATTTGAAGGGTGATAAGAAAAATTGATGTGGTAGAAGAAAAAAAGGAAACAAATATTGCAGAATTTGAAGGATGAATGTGACAAAAAATTTTGAAGTTGAGGTGAGAAACTTGCTCCACCAAAAAACCCTTACAAGTCAGAATCCATCACCACCGTCACACAACCCAGCACCGGCACACCCATCTCACACAATTGCTGTTGTCACACAAAAACCACCACTAAACTCCACTGCTACCTAAACTACCCTACTTGGAAACCTAACAGCGGAAACATGAAAACCCAAGCTCTAAAACCCTGTCCGCTGTGGAACCTGACGACCAACCGATCTGAAGCCCTAAGCCACTGACTTAAGACGAGAAGTGGAAGAAAGTGTGACAGAACACGGGTGAGACTTACAGAACAGAGTGAGTCGTTTGTTGTCAAGATCATCGCTGTCACACCCTTACCGAACCTAATTTCACTGCCGCTGCCGCACTCGTTTCTTGTCGCAGCCATCATCGAAGTTCTTCACTTTTGCTACTTAGCTTCTTTGTGAATCCTTTGTACTCTGAGTTGGAAAAACAAGGCCTCCTTATACTAGACCTTTTCCCAGAGAGTTCAACACTTCTTTTTTGTTGGGAAGGCCGAGCAGATTTAAAGTATGCATGGATAGGCACTTTAAGGGCTAGATCCAGAATTATTAGAGTTCTTGTGGAGTTAGCAGGAACAACTATTACCGGGTCTAGGTTCTTTCACCACGATGGAGTTGGTGGAGCTGTCAAGTTTCATCCACCACTCACACATGCCTATCAACGTCAGAGGAGGACTGTATAGCCACTTAGCTCATGGTTAGAAGATTAACTCTAGGAGTTTCAAGATTCCTACTTGACAAGGTCGAGTTTTTTCTACCCCAAGAGAATTGATGCAAACATTTCAGAAATTAAATTTATTAATGCAGTGGAATTTGATTTATTAGTTCATTTTATCACATTTGTATACATGTTTTGCCATATCTAAGGGATTCCTCAAATTTTAGAATATCAGTAGTCTCTATGACACATATGAAGAGTTTATATTTTCTTTAAATTATTTCATTATTTTAGGTCATTATCAATCAGAAAATCATAAAGATATTGTGTATTCATAATAAGAACTAATTTTATTATTTGAGTAGTTATTCATCTATTGAGTTATTATTGAGAGAATTGTGTATCTTCTTCCCCCCTCTTGGTTGTCTCTGCTTCTTTTCTTCCCTCTTTTCTCTTTTCTGTTTCTCCCCCTTTTCACTGTCTCTTCTTATTCTCCTTTAAAGTTCTTCCCCTTCCCTGAATCATAGTATCTATCTCCTGACTTAAAGAAACAACCAAACCCAACTAACATTGGACATAAAAGAAAAATTATGTTTTGTATATACTGTACAGAAAGTAGGCTTACTCAATCTTTTTGGTCCCAAGTTTTCAGAGCATACAAAGACTGTGTACCAACCGTAAATTTGCTTTAAATTGCTAACACCATACCTTTGGAGGCCGCCTCATCATATAAAGCATTGTCTTCAATGATAAAAGGAAAGTAGTTTCGTTGTACCGCTCAGAATTCATTTCCCCATGTATGGTTCCCACCGTACTGGCATATCCAGGCTCGTTAAAGTAGGGCTTAGAATTCAAAATCAGTCCTTGTATTGAGACCAGGACCTGCAGCATAGTCGAGAGCTGAGGGATCCATTTCTCATTTGCACTTCCACTCCAAGTGTTCAGAAGGCTCAGACATACTTTTCCGCAGTTGTACAAGTTTGGATTCAGTCGAAGACCACCAGAGTGGTAATATACTTGC
Source organism: Nepenthes gracilis (assembly GCA_033239525.1). Lineage (NCBI taxonomy): Eukaryota > Viridiplantae > Streptophyta > Magnoliopsida > Caryophyllales > Nepenthaceae > Nepenthes > Nepenthes gracilis. The sequence continues at coordinate 2,748,510 of BSYO01000006.1, read as the reverse complement.
TGCAAGAAAAAATTCATATCATCAGACCCATATAGGAGAACATCTGAGCCACAACCATCATAGTCAAACTCAACCACATACCGGTGGCATATTGGGATAGCTAGAAGGGAAATAAACATCAAAGAAGAAGATGCCATCGTGATAAGGAGTACCCTCTGCTCCCACAATCACAGCCCTCAAGAGATCCATTCGTGTTTCATATGCCCTCACATATATCGTATCTGTCATAATTACAACCAAAAGTAAGCTACAAGTCAAAACTATAAACGATCTGCCAAAAACAGCAAAGTTTAACCCAGGAGCAAACACATCCCACATGATTATGGAGCCCAAGCTGCATGCAATGACAAGTTTGTTGGGGTGGCAGGGTGTAATAGAAACTTAGATCATTCAACCTCAGTCAAATGGTAAAACTAGCCTCTTAATCTGATATGTAACCAAGTTTTTGTGGTCCAGTGATCAAAATTTCTTTTCGGAAATTGACCATAAAGATAACTCCAAGAAGACTGGCAATGGGCATAATAGTTTAAACTGAGCCTGAAAATCATAAAGTCACCTGGCAAATCCTTCTCCAAGATTTTCCACTCTTCCTGGATTTTCTTCGCCCAACCTTTTGATGGCTGTTTGAGAAAGAGAAACACAGATGAATGATATGTAATCACCAAGCTACTAAATAAAAATAAGAAATTCAAGGAATTTTTATTAAACCCACTCTCACCTGCTTCAAAAATTCCTTCTTATTTGTGTAGTGATGATCGGAATGATCTTCTACAGTATCAAACTTTTTAAAATTTTTCAACTTCTGTAGAATATGACTTTCACTAGTCTCCCCCTGCCTAATGGAGATAAAGTCAGAAGGGACTGAAATTTCTGTGGCAATTCCATCATCAAGTTGTACTGAAGGATTGTGAACATATGAAAAATGGCTTCCTGTAAATAGAGCAGGTAAACTCATCTTAGCTGGATGACTTGTAGAAGACTTCACATTGCCTCCCGATATATGCTTCCACCCCGAGAAAGAGGGGCTTACTCCAGAAATTTCAGATGAGTAAGCAATTTGACCTTTGATACCAGGAATATCAGACATAGATGAAGTTGATACTGTTGCAGCTGGGATATTCTGATAAACAGTCCAGGAAGCTGGCTGTTGACCATAAGATGGAGTTAAAGACCCCTGAAATTGAGATGTATCTGTCCAAGAGGGAAGAATCATGCCATCAGTTTGCACGTGGAAGCCTGCTTGAGATGAAGTCATCAGAGAAACAGGTTTTCCTTTCCCATGGAAATGCATTGATGCAGATTTAGTAATTTGCTGAGGTTTATCAAACTGCGAAGACTGATGCTGATACTCTGGTACACCAACATGAGCAAGATGTTGCACAGTCGAATATGATGAGCTATTTGCAGAAACAGCCTGTTTCTTACTCTCTGCAGAGATTGGCCACCAAGGAATTGTTGCCTCCACTCCAGGAGGAATGTCTATACTGTCAAAATGTTCTTGCAATGTTGCAAAATCATCATCAAACCACACATCAAGATCCATGTCAACGTGCTTGTCTTCAGTTAATGGTGAGTTAGAGCCAAAATCTTCTAGGTCACTTATATTGTGTAATGGTGGAGCACTCATGATTAACTGAGATCCATTGGCTGCAGCAGCACCACGGCCAGTGAGAAAACTAGGCACAGGTTTCTGAAGAAAAAAACATATATGTTCAAAGAGATTTCAGTTACATCACATGAATGTTGCTTAAGCATCAAACATGTACAAGAACAGAGGCCAACCTATCCCGACCACAAAATTAATGCTAATTGTATGACTGAAGAACCACAACTTTAGGAAACCGGGTTTGATTACCTTCCCTTCATTTTTTGGGGAAGCTTTCTTATCAATTATCATAATGTCATCAATATCTTCATCCTCGATATCAATTATTTCATGGTAGATAACCTAAAGAAAAGAGAGAGAAAACATCAATTAACATAGTACAGTTTCAATTCAGAACTTTACAAAAGGCAAGAAGAAGATGACACAATTTCAGAATATTGTTGAAAATAAGGTATCTGGAAAGAGACTTAAGAATATCATTTTTGTTTAAAGGAAATAAAGGGAAGATTGCATACGTCCATGGACTACTGCATGTGCACTTAAATCACCCTTTTTCTCCTTCTATTCCATCCCTTTCCCTCAAGTAAAACAGTAGCAAAGGCAGAAAGCTTCAACAACAAAAACATTACCACAAGCTAAGCCTGGCTAAACCTTCTCATCCCAATCACGTGGAGTTCGTCAAAAAAAAAAAAAAAAAAAAGCTAAATAAGAAAAAAGTTACCACATATCAAAGAAAAGCTTGCTCATCCAGACATATGGGAATTTCTTTCATGGGAATTTGGAAGCACAGCATGCCATCAACTTTCTACCTAATATTTTCATCCAAATTTCATGGCATGAAATTCAAAGAAGCCTGTGAGCCCAAGTTGGATATGTAGTCAGGCATTACAAGCAAGAACACATTGTGAGCCCAAACTGGATAGGTCAGATTTGGAAACAAACCAATGAATCCATCATCCAATCTATACAAACAAGAATTTCTAACATTTAAGTGATTCCAAGAAACTTAAAATGATGTCCATTATTTTCCAAGTCTGAACTAATCATTTATCCGATATTTATTCATGACTAAAAGCTCATTTATTGACTCATTAACATTTAAAACAATGCTATACTCCTGTGTGTACCTAGCACTTACATAATAACTGCATTTTTCTTAATTATATATTTGGGATTCTATATATTGAGTTCAATATAGCTAGCAATTATATTTTGGTCAATACGCTGAACATGGCTTTCCAAATCATTAGACTTATTTGAATTGCAGCTATCCAAGAGTTGTAATAGCTATGATCACAACCTACCTAAATGGTGCAATTACATATGGTTGCAGACATATTGAACTATGCATGCAGGAAGATGACCTTACCCAATCAAATGAGCTTCGGTGAAGTTATCTTTGTACAGGACAGATCTTCCTTCATGAGAAAACCCATTCATGTGATTTCTAGTTGTCTAGACATAGCATAACTAAGAAGCAAGACGAATGATTTAGTTGCAAATTCCAGTGGATATTAAATAGCAGAAAACCTCGGTACAAACCCTAGGTTGCTCATCTACAATCCTACCCTGTTTCGGTTAGGATCTTAACTCAACTTTATTGACAGACAAATCAAACAACCAACTGTACACGACAAGTAAAGGTTAAAATGTTCCTCTCCTAATGATACCAGAACAGAATTTAGTTTCTATAACAAAAATTTTTACAATAGTAACAGACATCAAATAGCACCTGTTCATGAAACATGATTATTTTTGTATTTGAATATAAAAACAGTAGCATCTGATCCCCCAATTCAAGCTTATGGCGTTTGAATTATTGTGTTTTGCGTAAATGTTGGTAATAATTACATTTTGAAATTAAAAAACAATCTAGGCATTTGAAGCATGGGAGCTGGTGCCCGAGGCGTTGGTGCAACACTCATATGCAGTTTAGTGGTTCCGGCAAAATGGGTTGCGTTGATGTGTGGATTAATATTATGAATGGCACTCATGCGTGGCTTGGGCTGCGCTCATACATGTATGTGTTTGGTCTTTACGCCTGATGAGTGCAAGACTGGCGTTCGTGTACAGGTCTGTCTATATAAACAATTTCGTAAATTTCTAAGGAATCTTCAGTGAATTTCTCAAGAGAGGAGAGAGAAAGAAGAGAGAGAAGAAAAAAGAGAAAGTGAATGAAGTTGATTTCAGAACTAGTTGTATTAGATTGGGCAAATCTTTGGTTTAAGGTAAGTGTATTTAAAACTTTTTCTTCTTTTATTTATAAAAATCTTGAGATTAAACTTTTAGTTCTTTGTTTAAACATGCATGCATATGCCTCGTTATTGTCATTCTTACAATTTCTCTATATACATGTCTATTTTGCTTAAAAATCTCGAGTTTTTAATACCTGTGTCTAATTTTGTAATATTGTTTATATTTGTCGAAGTCATCGACTATTTGACATTGCATGTGATTTCATACAAGTATTTGATAAAAATTCTACTTTAAAAATTTATAAAAATAAATTATTTCCCCATATTTGGGCAAAGTTTGTAAATTTAATATTTGTGTAGCGTTTTTCATGTTGACTCGAAAAGAACCATTATAAGAGAATTAAATGATTATATTCAAATATATCCTAATATACTATACGCAACTTGAAGATAAACCTATCATCCAATGGTGAAAAAGTGACATCCAACTTGGTCTATAGAGCCTAAATGTAGATGGCCAACTTATAGGTTTTGAATAGCAATAATTAGCTTTAGGCTATCGAGAATGTGCATAACCCATTCTTCAAAGTTTGCCATTTGATATTAGTCAGTGAAATCTTCACAAATACTTAGTTCTTATGTTTTGAATTAAATTATCAATATCTAACAAATTTGACATTTCCGTATTTGATCATTGTTATTATCCTTCCCATATTTTGTTCATGTACATCCACACATATAAATTACACATACTTTGATGAGTATTGGGCTCACTTTTATCATATTTTGTTAACCTTTCATATTAGTGAACTTGGATAATCCTGTAAAGTTGGATAGAATAACTTAGTGGAGATCTTAATTTTAGTTGTTTAATTGTAATTTTTAGAAGTGGAATATTTAGGTTTTCGCTGGTGTTAGTCCATTTATATTATAATTATGGATATTGAGATTTTGTATTATCGTACCCGTATTTTCTACTCTAATGTTCATGAATGTTTGATATGCATTTTCCTCACGTACTTTGGCCACTACTAGCAGATACTTGAGCATCGGGTCAACATAAGAGTTTGGCTATAATCTTGTAATTTTAGTAGCGGATTATATTCAGAATTATTTATCGGTATAAATGGTAAGGTTGTGTCTAGTAGTTGGTTATATCTGACGTCACTATGCTTGACAAAAATTGTGAAGTCCACTTGTTCCATAAACATATATATTATAGAGAGCGAGAGAGAGAATGCCTCGAACTACCTATCTCCCTTCGTACATGACAACATCCAAATGTGACCTTTGGTTTCTTAAGTAGGGGGACAAGAAAGAGCATGTAAGAATGCCGCCCACTACATGAGCCACTATCAGATGATAGAAAGCGAGCAACACCTTTTACAGGTTGGGCGAGGAGAGAGATAATCTCCATAAGTATATTTTACAAAATGAATCCTATTTTACAAAATGAATCCTCAATCAAAGGACAAACATCAGCATTCCTACATCATAATGAAATCTATGCATGGCACAATCATAGGAGATATTCCATTATTTTCCAGGAAAATACATGTGAATATTGGAACTCAATCAGTTCTCAACACAACACAGGAGCAATTATGGAGGTTTACTTTGTTTCAGATATAAAAACAGAAAGTTTGCTTTCATCATCATCGACACCATAAATCCCACTGATCTGGGCTGCTCCTCAGATTTTCTCAGGATTAGTACTCATGTTAAAGTGAGAAGTTTTTATTTATTGGGACTAATGCATGATATATAACATCCCTAATTCATTTTCATTTAAGAGTTCTTATGCATTTTCAAGCCCATTCAAACAAATGTCAAAATCGACACACTGCAAGGAGGAGACAAATGCTAACAATTTTTCTGCATGGATTTTGATCAAGTAAATGATATCAATCATGGCCCACAATAAGGGAAGCCCTAAATTGAGAATTAATCCCTTTTCTAAGTCCTCAAATCTTCCCACTGAGGCAAGAATTGTACACCCTCCTCTTTCACTTGGCAGTTGACTTCTGAGGTGTTGTAATTGTGTAAACTCGAGCATAAGCAATAATAGCATCTTCACATCCAGATGCAGCCAAAAGTTGCAGCCTCAAAATATATTCTTCAACAGAAAGCATTTCTCATAACATTTGGGAGAGATAAAAAACACAAGGTTTTGCACCTCCCATGCCCCTATTGTCTACTGACTTTGGCTTCATTCACTAAACAGTTATGGAATCCAGATACGAACATGACAACTCCGTTTTGAGCTAACTTCATCACAAACTTAAATAATGTCTAAAAACCAACATCTGTTGCAGGGATGTCCATCATGCGGTTCAATATGATCTTTTGCAATTTTAATCAGTCTTGACAATTTTTTATTGCGATTCAATATAATTAAACTATGGGTTAGCCAAACTATATTTTAAACACCGTGTTATTGTACCTTTCGTATCAAAGTAATGCCTTTTATATCACAATATATTTGCGACATTTGAACGTCAAACACCACATACATTTTTTGTCAATTCAGTCAGTAACTCTCTGACCATACCCCATATGACTACAGGACGCCACGAAAGTAATCGAACGTCCTATAGAATGTGAATAAAAAGAGACAGATGAAGACCTTTCTATTTTCACTTACTATTCTTAGACATTGTTGTTAATACTTAATTTTCCAGAAAAAAAATATACATAGTGATTATCTAACCTTATTATGCTTGTTCTAAGAGACTCCTCAGAATGAAGAGCGTCCCGCAAGAGGCCCAGTGGAGATTAAAAAGGCCCTAGAGGATCTTCGACTTATTGTTCACAACTAAACACCTATTAAAATAACCAACCAGATCAGATGAGGGGAAGAAGACGTCATGATTATCAAAATCCTAAACGTTCGAATGAAAACACCCATATTGGAAAGAAAAATTTAACCTTAGCCTCTAATTTGGAAAGTCATAAACAACGAAAAAAATCCCTCGAAAGTGCTCTCTCTCTCTCTCTCTCTCTTCCACTGAAAAAATCCCTCAAAAGGTGCTCTCTCTCTCTCTCTCTCTCTCTTCCACCATTGCTGTCAATCAATAAAAACACATCATCCCATACTAAAGAAATTAGAAACACAGAGAAAGTCACCACCTGACATAACTGACCGACTGATCAAACGAATACGCGTTTAAGTCAAGTGAAGCGGTATCGAACAAAAATCGACAGATACAAAACAGCGCAAAACTATAGAAAAAAAATGCTTACCTCTTTCTGCTTCAATGCCTTACATTTTGAATACACCTGAGCCGGAATCTCGATCACGTCTGAGTCCATTGTCGACGAAGAACTACTAGTTCCTTTAATTACTTGCTTCCTAAAAAATACTCATCCAAAATCAGAGCTTCAGGAGCGATTAAAAACCTCAAAAACAACACACGAAAGACGCAGAGAGAACGAGTTTCAACCGTGAATTGAGGGGAGTATCTCTCGATAACGGGGGTTTTTCCATTAGCGATCTGTCAGTTTAACAGACGAAGCGACAGAGAAATGGGATCGGCTTGAGGACCTTCGAATTGCTGAAATCAACGAATCGCCATTACTAGCTGAAGATAATTATACTCTCTGTATGCTTAATTAAGAACATCCCTCGGTTTTGGAGGAAATTACTGTGAGACCACTTTAATGGATGTCGTTTCACGATGATTGCGTAACGAGGGAGGTGAAGACTGTTGACGACTGACTTGTTTTCCACCGTCGATGTTTTCTTAGGTTCGTTATTAACGGTTGATATCGAAGGTAGATGAGAAAATGCATGATCAATCGCAGCCGTAAGTCTTCGTGTGGGTCCTTGTGTGATCGTCCAGGATAAAGTTGTCTATCGATGAGCGTGGGCAGCAAGCTTGCCATTGTTGAGTTTTAAATGAATATATATCTAACAAAACAGAAATTATAAAAAAAAACGATTTTAATTATCTATTTAAAAATAAATAATTATAATTTAATTAATTTTAAAAAATTATAATATTAAATAAAATTAATTATTTTAAAATAATTAAATCACATGTTATCCATTATCGAACAAACAATTAAGATTAAAAATTATAAAAAATTGCAGTGGGAGGATCGGAAGACAGGTTATACGGGATGGAAAAATATAACATTATGTAATTTTCTAAATGAAATTGTTAGATTTTACAATTGATTTATCGTAAGATTGTACCTCTTATTTGATTTGCTTACTTCTCGTTTGAGATTTAGTCATCCTTGCTAAGTTGCTTTAAGTTAGTTTAGTCAATAAAAAAATTTATAGTAATGCATTCTAGTGCCGAGGTTATTGTATGGATTAGTAAGCTGTGCATCAGATCTTTATATCGAGTTGATCTAAAGCATGACCGATTTTCGTAATCTTGAATCTAAATCCTGCATAACACAATAAATAGACAAGATGTCAGAGGATCGACGAGACTCACTCACCGTTATATCCTCCAACGCTCAAATTAAAAATCTTTCCAAAAAAATATAAAAATATAAGGAAGATGTGAAAGAGATATTTTGGTGCATGTAATGGAGATTAGATGTTATACATTTAGTGGAAAGCGACTTTTAGAAAGAGAAATGCACTCGAATAGGAGCGTCTTTTGAGTATTTTTTATGTTCTGTCTTTTTTCATATCCCCTGACTATGCTATAGTGAATAAATAGACAAGATGTCAGAGGATCGACGGGACTCACTCCCCGGTATATCCTCCACCACTCAAATCAAAAATCTTTTTAAGAAAATATAAAAATATAAGGAAGATGTGAAAGAGATTTTTGGGTGCATGTAATGGAGATTAAATGTCATACATTTAGTGGAAAGTGACTCTTAGAAAGAGAAATGCACTTGAATAGGAGTGTCTTTTGAGTATTTTTTATGGTCTGTCTTTTTTCATATCCCCCTGCCTATGCTATAGTGAAGGGATATTTATAACGGTGACGGATGGTTTAATCTTTCCTACCCGGTGACAACCGTCCATTAAACTATTGGATGAATAAGAAAATACTGAATAGATAAAGAAATGGTAAGTTTCTTTAGCACATAGAAAGTTAATCGTGGACTGTTCTGATTGGGCCGACAAGCTCACCCATCCATATGGCCTGTCTGGGATGACCGAAATTTTATTCAATTCTGAGCTAATTCTTTCTGTTAATGGGCCCTCTTCTTGGATCGGGCTGACCGAACCTACCACTAACCCCCCATACGATGAGGTTTAAATTTTAACCTTCCGGTATGTTCACTAAGGGGTCACCAGTTGTCCAAATGCGTGCTCCTAGTTCGACAAGCATTAAATTGCATGCCTGCGCCGACAACGGCAATTTAAAAGCGGGAGGCCTTGAGACCCAGGCTGTCTCAGAATCATGCCAGGCATCATTAATTGTGTCGTGCGATTGCTATGCTACAGAGCCCGTAGGGTCTTGGCACGTGTCGTGGCTATCATGAGAATGCGTCCTTTGAATTCTTCAACATGGCGTTGTTTCGGTCCACAATTTGACGCTTATTTAAGATGTTCAATCTCTATTCTTCTCGCGTTTCCTTTGCCTTGAAACCTCTTCGTTCACTTCTCACTTCAAAATATCCCTGTCTTTTCTGATTTCATTACTCATGATGTCCAGTATAAATGACATACCGTCTATCCTCTCCTCCAGTGATGTTGAGTTTCTGCGCACTCAATACAAGATTTTGAACTCCATGGTGCACTTATTGCCAGGCGTGGGCAGTAGGGCTTGTTCCCCTCTACATGAGTATATCATAATATATGAGGTCCATCTAAAATGTGGTTTCCGCTATCCGATGGCATTGGAGTTGTATCGGATCATGGAGGCCTTGGATGTTCCAATTGTGAGACTGGAACCTAATGACGTCCGCTATCTGGTTTCCTTGTGCATCTTTGCACACCACCATAGCCTCGAGTTAAACTTTACAGTTGTAAAAGTAATCTTTCGATTTTACCAGGGAGCAGATTGGATTTCGATCTCTCCCCATTTGGACTTCGTATTGAGTGGGCGAAACTCTGATTCAACAAAAAGGTGGAAAGACCGATATTTTTTCCTAACGGCTCCTTCCGGATGAGACCTCTCTAACAAGTGGGGTTGGGTATGAGCATCATTTTCCTCCAAGGTATTAGATCACGTGGAGGAGTTGATGAAAGGGTTGACCAATCTCATCTAAACAAATGCTGGCTCTTTTAACAAAAAAAAAGAAAGAACCAATGGTTGTCGGTTGAGTCTTTAGCGCAGGTGAAGTGGGAACCCCACCTAAAGAGAGTGGAGATGCTTTCTGTGTTGCTAGCACCCCAGAGAAAGCTCAAAAGAAAGCAAAGGCCACTGCGTATCAATGACTATTTGGACAAAGCATCCTAGCGGTAGGTGGCTTCATCTAGCTTTTCCTCTAATGATGATCAAGCCATCATCGAGAGGCTAATGAACGCAAAAAAGTCTTCAAGAAGGGAGCCCCCGTTCAGTTTTCTTCATCAGGTCAAGCACCTAGGGCCATCGGATCTACTGAGGGTGGCGAGCCTTTCGCGCCTCCTACTCTGACCGAGGGTGAACAAGGAGTTGGTATAGGGGATGAGCCAATCTCGGTGCTGACCTTAGCTTCATGTGGGATTCTAGCTATTACTTTTTCATAATACGAGGATCTCGTGCCTAACCTTCCAGCCGACTTCACCGAGGGGGACCCCTATGGGCAAGGCTATTGAGGCTGTCGAGGGACCTTCCTCCAAAATTTCGGATCCTGAGGTCCGAGAAGAGGCTGAGGCCGAAGCAATTGTGGAGGCCGCTGAAGTGCCTGCTCCGAGCCCCCGACACCCGAAGACAGGGAGGAGATTGAGGTAGAGAGAACTATGGAGGTGGCTAACATGTCCAGTCTTGAGCCCCCTGCATTCACAATCCAAGAGGAGACAGTGACTAAAGGAGCTGTGGAGGTAGCAGACATGCCTTGTCCCGAGCCCCTACATCCAAGGTCTAAAGGGAGCCAATGGCCGAAGGACCTGTGGAGGTGACCGAGATGACCTGCTCAGAGCCTTCAGAACCTAAGGTTTAGAAGGTTTTGGTGGCTCCACCGAGTGATCATTCCACATGGAGTTCACCTTTTCTTAAGGTATTGGCTATCTTTTGAGTTCTTTCTCTTGTTTTTGTGATCACTTGATTGGTGGTTCTCCACTTTGCAACTGCATCAATTGACTCACCAACTTACCTCCATTTCTAACCGCTTGACTGAAACTCACATCGAGATGGAGAAGTTTAGAGTTGTGGATGAGTGGGCCTCCCATCTCAAGCGCGAGCTGTCCAAGACCAAGGTGAATGTCCAATCCCTGGAGGATTTGCTCCGAGAGTATGAGTAGAAGTACGCTCTTCTTTGAAACCAAAGCCTTTGACTTGAGAGCGAGCTCAGGACCTTTATCAGTCTAGATGATATTAGGCAAGCTTTAGATCAGGAATATTAGGAAGGCATTGGCCTTTGTTGACACATAACGAAGTTGGTGGCCCCGAACTTTCCACTTTCCATTTTTCATCCGAAGAACACCAGCGCTCGAAGTCGGACAAATGTATTAGTCTGTCCCAGAGAGGATGTGAGTCTTCTTCACTTTTGCCAGGAATCTCCTAGCCTTGGGACCATCCTCCATCAAGGCTATAGGTAATCTTTCGTGTATTGAAGTCTTGACTCGTGTATATTGATTTTCATAAGTAAATGTAATTAGAATATTGTTGTCAATGCTTTCACATTCATACTTCTTTTTTTTATGTGTCGAGTAGGCGTCACTACCGCTTTTAATGGGCATTGGAGAAGTCTTAGGTAGTTGTCCATGCATAATTATCGGTATTTGGTCCTATTAGAGAACGTCATAGCTTTGGCGCGTTTGGCTTAAGTCCATTGACCATGGTCGACTGACTATATTACCTCCTTTGGCAATAGGTCTCCACATGTGTTCTTATTTAAGCTCCCTAAGTTTTCAGCATTTAACCTCATGTGGACAGATCGGTGATGTGACAGAGTTTTAAAATCCAATCTCATCTGAACTGCTCAATAACTTGATCAAGTTTTAAAATCTGACCTCATTTGGGCCGCTCGATAACTTGACTGATGTTTTTTGACTGCTATGTGGCGGCTTGAGAGACAATGAAGAGGACTTCACTTGACTTGGGAGTAGTTTAAGTCATAGAATCGTATGGAATGATAAGTAAGCATTCATATGACTAATTAATCAATAACAAATAGATAAATAATCATTTTATTAATTAAATATGACACATTTTACAAGCATTCTGAATGATATATGCTAACTTTACCTGGGCCCTACATAAACCTGCTAGTAGTTTTTTTGAGATGAGAAGTATTCCATATTTGGGAGACAGATTTGCTATTTTGGGTGTGCAGTTTATATGCTACATTTTGGAGAATTGTCAAGACGAGGAACGACCCCTCCTAATTTGGTGAGAGTTTGTTTTAGTTAGTATTACTGCCGATTACCCCTATACTCCGTAGTATTAGGTCTCCTACCTCAAACTGGTAGACTTTCACTTTCTTATCGTAATATCACACAATTTGTTATTAGTAGGTTACCGTTCGAATGTGCGCAATGTCTCAAGCTTCTTTGGGAAGGTCAAAATGCTCTCGGTTTGTTTGGAAGTTGCTGATCGGGTCAAAGCATTTGACCTGGAGGCTAGGCATCTTATTTCCATTGGGATGATCGCCTCGATTCTGTAGTACAGGTTGAAGGCCGTCTCATGCATTGGTTTCTAGGTGTCGTCCTATATGACCAAAATATGGATGACAACTTGTCCACCTAAGAGCTCCCAACGTCTTCTAATTTCATCTTTAACCCATGCAGTAATATGCGGTTGATCACCTTCATTTGTTCACTGGCTTGTGGGTAAGTAACGGAAATATGAACCAACCTTATCCTCAAATTTGTACAATACTTAGTGAATTGTTTGCTTGATAAATTGGATTCGTTGTCAGTTACTATAATCTCTGGAACATCAAATCTACACACAATATTCTGGCAGACAAACTCAATTGCATTCTACTCAATGATCCAAGCTGTGAAGAGGTCTCGACCTATTTTGTGAAGTAGTAGATACCAACTACGACGAATTTTCTCTACCCAGACACGATGGACAGGGATCTGAGTATATTGAACCCCCACTGTGCGAACGGACAGGGCAACTATAAAGTCTATAGTTCCGTGTGCACCTAATGGGGGATGTTCCCAAGGATCTGGCAATTTTTATTTTTTTATAAAAAGTCCATAGTGTCGCGCTTCATTGTGAGCCAATAGTAGCCCTACTACATAATTTTGAAGACTAAATTCTTCCCCTCGGTGTGAGATCCGCAAATACCAAGATATACCTCTCCTAGCACATAATCGGCCTTTTCTGGTGCAAGACACTGCATGTATAGAGTCGAGTACCCCCGGTGGTATATTTTTAAGTCCATGATGATAGACCAGCCTGCTATCTTTTTTACGTGCTTGGCCTCTTCTGTGTTCTCTTGTAGTGTGTCATCTGCTATATACCTTCTATATGGGGTCATCCAATTTTCGACGTCAGCTATCAATAGCATTTCGTGTTTCAAGTGGTCTGTGCTTGGGGTGCCGAAGATTTCATGCATCTCCCATGCATATTACTCTGGGTCCCCCATTGCTGCCGCTTTTACTAGTCGGTCGACCTTTCTATTTTCTTCCCTCGATATATCGATCACCTCCACGTTGAATGCCACAGTCAAGCTCCGTACTTTTAGCAAGGTACTTGGAAAGTTAAGAGCTTGATACCTCAAAATTTTCTCGGACTTGATTTACAACTAGCTTCGAATCGCTATAAACGATCAAGTTCTTCACAAAATACTCCTTGGCTAGCTAGAACCCGACGAATAATACCTCGTACTCGGCAGTGTTATTGGATGCTGAAAATTTGATGGTCATTAAATACTTTATCTTTGACTCGTCAGGAGTTTCCAGGACCACACTAGCTCCACTACCTACTTGCATTGAGGAATCGTCTACGTGCAGAGTTCATGTCTAAGCCTTTTGCTTGCTGTCATTCCTGGTGAGGCCGAAGATATCCAGAGTTTGGGTTATTGTTTTAACAAAGAAGTCAGCCAAGGCTTGACCCTTCAAGGCCAGCCTCAACTGGATCTCCACATCAAATTTTCCGAACCCAATGGTCTATTTGAAAAGCCACCCGAACATATCTGGTCTACTAGAACCCAATGTGAGTAGCGGGTCTCCAGGTTCGTCAAAACATTGCTGACATAATACACTGCTTGTTATCCGTTGGGTAGCTATCGGATTAGGACCAAACTTAACGCGATGTCAAACACTATTAGATATAAGCATAGCTCTTTACCTTCTTGCGGAGATGTCATAAGAGGAGGGTTGGCGCGTAACTCCTTTAGCTCCCCGAAAGCAACTTCATAGTCGATTGTCCATTGGAAATCGTTGCCTTCGTTCCCCTCAAAGTTTTAAAGAATGGTAGGTATTTTTCTGCAAACTTTATCAAGAATCGAGAGAGTGCCGCAATTCTCCAGTGAACTTCTAGACTTCCTCTACGGTCCAAGGCTAGTTCATGTCAAGGATCACATTTATCTTTTTGGGTTTTGCTTCGATCACTCGTTGTAAAATGATAAAGCCCAGGAATTTTTCTATGGTCACTCCGAACGCACACTTGGCCAAATTCAGCTTCATCTGATACATTGGGAAGATGTTGAATGCTTCGTCGAGGTTGTAGATATGGTTGTCAGTAGCTTTGCTCTTGACGAGTATATTGTCCATATAGGTCTCCATGTTTTCCCCAATCTAAGCTTCAAACATCTTATTTACAAGCTGTTGTAACTAGATTTTACTAATTTAATTTAACTGAAATATTAATTTTGATGCGTCCGAGGATCCAGATTATAGTACGGATTAGAATGGTCAAAGTTTATCAGTCGGATTTGAAGCAGATTCAATTTTCGTACGTCTTTAATCTAAATCTTGTGCAATACAAAATGCAGTCAAAGGATTTAACGAGACTTACTCCACAATATATCTTTCGACACTCAAATCAGTATCATTCTTAAAAGAAAATAAAGATAGATGATATAAGATTAAGTGTCCATAATTATATTTCTAGTTTGAGGATTTGCGCTCTTATGAAAGCGTCATAATTTGAAAAAGTGTGTGTGCGCCCCTAGCTTCGTTGGATTGCCTTTTCTTTATTTGAAATGTTGACTCTCTTTTTCTGTTGGAAATGGGGGATTTTTATAGAAGTTGGGAGACGGTTAACTCTCCCTATCAACCATCTATGAAACTGTTCGGCGTATAAGATTTAACCCAACCAGTTGTTTTAATCAACACTTGAGACCATTATTTTAAGATAAGAAGAGAAAACCGTCCCGACCGTTAGATTGGTTCCGTCTCCCCTCTAAAAACAAACCACTTAAAGTCATTGGATGTGTCCACTAAATTGGGCCGCACGGGTGGTTTGGGCCACTGAAGCTCATGTCTTGGTTTAGATTTACACTGAGCCGATTTTCTTTTCTGATTGTCGGTTATAATACCCATCAAATTTGAAGCCAAAGAGTTAATTCAGTTTCACATTGAAATTTTATTTTCCACGGAATATGAGCCTTCGATGTCGGATTTGCCCGACCATGGTCGTCGGCTTCTAGAAGTCTCCGGTACATATGTGAAGTCTGCACCGTTTCTTAGTCCTTAAGCGAAATCCATCTTCCCATCTTCTCTTTCAATCCTAACAGCTTTTACAATTAGAACAAATCTATCCAATTTGATAATGGGATTCGGTTCGAACGAATCGACAACCGTGATCATGACGAACACTCCCGGCAGAGATCTCGCATATGCCAATTTGGCTTATTGTTCGCCGGCCGATATCCGGCGGTTCGCCATCTCCGAGACAAAGTTGTTTTAGGCTTCCGTCGAAGATTCGTGCGTTCTTTCCCTCGCTGCACACGACGGTATCATGAATGGCCAAATCGGCCTCGCTGCCATTCACCGCTGTCATCTTAGAGTTTCTACCGGGGATACGACCAATTTGAGCAGATTTGTTCTGCCTGAAGATTTCATTGTGGCGTTGCTTTCGGTTGAACTGGAGTTCGTGAGGAAAGGTACTAAGTCAGTGCAGGTTGATGCTGTTGCTTTTGCTCAACCGCTTCGGAGCAAGTATATGGACCAGGTCACTGTAGCTTTGCGTCTTATAAAGATTATTTTCCCCATTCTTTGGGGCGCCTTTTAATATCATTCTTCTAAGTTTATCCGTCTCCCATTCCTGGGATGGATCAAAGTAGGAATGATTTGTCGATTTCCTTTCATAGTGATTAATGAGAGCTGCATTTTTTAACTCGGCATTAGCTTTTGTTAGCCACTTAATAGTTTACTGAAGGCTGCTAAAAAACTTTGTTGCCGGATATGTAGATGTCACATACATTGAGAGTGTTGGGATATACGGCTGTGGGCTTGGATGAATCGAAATGTTAAGATAAGCAGTAACAACGGCATACTGCAAACAAACAATAATCGCAAAATTAAAGAGATAAAATACAAATAATTTTACATGAAAAACCACAAGAGGGAAAAACAATCAGATTTTGTGTCCATAAATTTTTATTATGTAAAATCGGTTACATGAACCCCAAATATAAGAACTCAACTCCTTGTATCAAATGTACCCGAGTAATAGTAAATGCAAAATAAATCTTTAAAGCGAGAAAAAACTTCTTCTCTCTTTTCTTTATTTTCTCTCACTAGCGGTGCTTCTTGATCTCCAATTTTATAAGTAATACATCTCTCAATCACACTCCCTTTTATAAACTCTAAAGGGAGTTTTGTATTTTTTATTGTGGGTCACTGGGATTAATGATCGGTATTCCCGGTATAAGCAAACCGGTTCTCCGCACCGTTCTCCGGTCCGGTCGCCTTCGGCATCGGATTTTGGTCGCCTTTCGGCATTGGCAGTCTGGCTGGTTGCCATTTGGCTAGGCAGTCCAATTAGTCACCCTTCGGCCTCGGCATCTGGTTGCCCTCTCGCCGCTCATCACATGCACGAACACAACAATGCTCCGCCTCAATATTGTACCCACGTGAGTATTCGGCCGAGTCTTCAAACAGCCAATCAGTAAGATATGGGCCCACATGGGAGTGACCCATATCCCAACAGAGAGTCGATTCTTTTTCCACCTCCGTAGCTTTATCATTTCAGTTGAACCTATTTTTCAATTGGTGATTTGGGACTTCTTGTCATGTAACGGAAGCAGCATCTGCAAATCCAATTGAGACAATTTCTGTTAGTATGAAATTTGAGGTTGCCGTTGTGGCTTGGCCCGTACAAAAGCTTGGCCCTGCTTTGTACGGTTGCACTGAGGCTTGGTTTCTGCTTTGAATATGAGATTTAGTGGCCGTTCATTCCCTTCCTCCCGTCTCCCCCTCCTAAATGAATATAGATATAATTTTTCCTCTCTTTATTCCCCTGAGAATCAGAGGCTAATTTCAGTTTGGTTGGATGGGAAATTTTTCTTGATGGAAATAATAACTTTTCCCAAATATCCTTTGTTTGGTTGCAACATTATTGAAAAGCACAATTGCATAGGTTGTGATGGTTGTTGGTTAGGTGGTAGAAAGAATGCTTTCCGCGAATTGGGGGGGTTTGGAGGAGGATTTGGTGGTAGTCTTTGTTTCGCCGGCGGAAGATGGTGGCTGAAGCTCAACTTTCATCGTTTTCCCCACAGCAAAGAAAAAGAATATTTTCCCAAAATTTCCTTTTAACAATGGAAAATAAAGGTGGGACAAATAACATTCCAAACAAATTTCTATCCAACCAAATGGGATGGAAAGTTGGTATGGGATGAAATGTCATGCGAAAATCTGATGATAAAAAAGGCAGTAAAGTATATAGGACTCTCACATCCATTGAATCTAAGAAGGTTTAGATGTATGCGACCATATTATGTATTGTAAAGAGATTGTTTTTATGATTGGAGCCCATCACTTACATGTCAAAATGGAGAAACTATACCATTTTGCCAAGTCTCATCAGTTGAAATCAAACGGCAAGCAAATAGAAAAGGTTGGAGGAGCAATTATACACCTCATGGGCTTGGACATCAACCATGTAGATATAAATTAAAGGTGCTGGTAAGTTATTGGAGTATCTATGAGCTCTAATTTTCTGGCTATTGGGATGGCTATATTGTCTGACTCGATTCTGTGAACATTTAAGAGAAACAGATTCTTTGAATTGGAGAAGCCTAAAGATTGGAACAAAGGGGTGCCAATGTGTTTTACAAATAACATAAAATATAAAGGGCTTTTTCCAAGAAAATGGCATGCCCTATTTATAGCTATGGAAATTAATGGCCATCTATTGAGAGTAATTGACATTTCCAAAAACAGGTTGTATTCAATATATGAAGAAATAAAATATGCCTATGTACTTTATATATGGATGAAAGATATAATTCATCGAGAGCAATCATCATAAGTATCAATTAACAAGGCTTTGTTAGGAAATAAAAATACATGCTATTGAGGCTGAACGAAAGAGTTAATTGTTACAATCCTTTGACAACCAGTAATAGAAAAAGAGAGTATAGATAGATATTGAACTGAGTAAGAGAAAGAGGAAGAAGCAAAGCTAGACCATTCCATTTAAGTAATTGGATGTTGTCTTGGTCCAATGATATTCCGTGTTTGATATTTGACTTCAGGTCTTACATATGGTAAATTGCTTGTCTAGATGAATTAGTTTTCATGTTTCTGATATTTTTAGTGATATTTTTGTTGACATTTCTTCTGTGCAGGTTATGAAAGTTGGACAAAGAGTAACATTTGAGTATCTTGGCAACTATTACATCTTCAGAGTCAACCAGGCTGTTGTTGAGGGACAAAAATGTTCTAATAACATTGAAGGGGGGATGATGTCAAAGGAGACAAACATAGTTTTTGAAGCATCACATTCTAGTGGAATTAAGATAATCAACCAGTGTGAAGCAGCTAGCAGCAACATCTTTAGGCACAAAGAATTTAATTTGAAGTCACTTGGAATAGGTGGTTTGAGTGCAGAGTTTGCAGATATATTTTGAAGAGCTTTGGCTTCCAGAGTTTTGCCTCCCCATATGACCAGCAAGCTGGGCATCAAGCATGTTAAAGGGATGCTTCTTTATGAGCCTCCTGGTACTGGCAAGACACTAATGGCCTGCCAGAATGGGATATTGTTAAATGGAAGGGGGCCAAGGATTGTCAATGGCCCTGAAGTATTAAGCAAGTTTGTTGGCGAGACAGAGAAAAATGTGAGGGATTGATTTGCTGATGCTAAGCAAGACCAAAAAACTTGAGGGGATCAAAGTGACCTTCATGCGATCATTTTTTATGAATTTGATGCTATTTGTAACACAAGAGGTTCAACTAGGGATGCTACTGGAGTTCATGATAGTATTGTGAACCAGCTCCTTACAAAGATAAATGGTGTAGAGTCCCTCAATAATGTTTTGCTAATTGGGATGACCAATAGAAAGGATTTGATAGATGAAGCACTTTTGAGGCCTGGGTGTTTAGAGGTTCTGGTGGAGATAAGGCTGCCAGATGAGGCTGGTCATCTGCAAATTCTTAAAATTCATACGAACAAGATGAAAGAAAATTCTTTCCTTGCTCCAGATGTAAATTTGCAAGAACTTGCTGCTAGGACAACGAACTATGTGGAGGCAGAGCTTGAAGGTGTTGCAAAAAGTGCAATGCAACTAAGTATGGATAATCTTACTAAGCCAGTGGATGTGGAGAACATGGAAGTCACCATGGAGGATTTTTTGAATGTTCTTCAAGAAGTTGAATCAGGATTTGGAGGCCTCCGTAGATGATCTTCAAATATGCAGGTTGGAGTCTTATTTCAACCTCTACTATCCCCTTAGCTACAATATTGATTTGTTACATCCTCCCATAGCTTTGTTTTTGTGTAGTATTCTGATTCTTTAGTAGCCTATCTTCCATCTAGCAACTTAAGATGTTCAATTTTTGGATTTATCATTTTTAGTTGAGGATTTTGACATTACATGCAAATATGCACCTAGTGGTTAGCATTTTGTCTACCATGTTCCTCCTTGGACACTGCCTACAAGTTCTCTCAGCGAAATTCCCTCCATCAATGTGGCATTCTTGCTTAGGATGTAGTGCTTTCTACGAGGGAAGTTCTGAAAATGTACCTAGTAGTCTTGTTTTTATTAAATCATCCCATAGCAGGCCAGTTCCTTAAGGTAGCTGTTATATTTATCTCGGTCAATTTTATGTTTGAAGGATTTACTGGCTGATTATTGCTGGCTTGATGGCATGATTGATTGCAGTGCACGCCATGAACACATCAAGCAAAGAGCCATGCCACTTGCTCAGCAAGTCAGGCAGAGTAGAGGAAGCCCCCTCATGACTTGACTTCTAGGAGGTCCTAGTGGCAGGCAAGCACCCGTTATTCACTTCTCTTTTTACACTCTAGTGTTCTGAAATTAACATTTAGTTCCTTCTAATTCTTGTGTCTTTGTCAGTGGGAAAACAGCAATGGCTACTACGGTTGGTATTGATAGTGATTTCCCATATGTTAAGATTGTAAGTTGCACCTGTTTGTTACATTAACTTAATGACTTGAAAATTGAAATTACTCTCTTCATATTGAACTGTTCTTTCTGTGCAACAAGTAGGTCCCAGCAGAATCCATGATCGATCTCAGAGAGAGTACTAAATGTGCGTACATAGTCAAGGTTTGATATATCGTGTGAAACATGCTAGTAATTGAAAGAAACAATCAAATTTTCCCTCTACCGACCCATTGAAATACAGGTGGTATTTTGTGTGTCTTGCTGTCCCTGCCCTCTAAACATTACTGTTGCATATAGAATATGTTAGTTGCTAAAAAATTAGCCGTAAAAATATGTAGGGTAAAAGCCAAGAACAATACGAGAAAAATAGCTTATGTCTCCTTCTTTACAGTCTTTATGTTGTGAAATTTATTATCTGTTTCTGGAAAATAAATTAAATGTTGAAACATTTAATGATGTTTTAATTTCAATTTTTTTTCTATTTTAGGGTTAAATTATCAACCCAGTTCGAATTCACTTAAAATAATGGGGACCAAAAAGTTTAAGTTGGTTTAATTTAATTTGCAATTAGACCCAAATTTAAAAAACCCTAGATTACGTTATCAATCTGGTCTGGGATCAAGCCAAAACGGCAAAGTGATCTTTGGTTATGCTTGGCCCGAGCCTATTTTCTTGAGCTAGTTTGATCGTGCCTATCCATCATTAAAATTAGGCCAGACCCGTTTGGATGTAGTCATTATTTTATATTTTTAAATAATTTTTACATTGAAAATATTGCCTAAAATTTTAACATTTATGTGAAAATTACCTAAAGGCTAAAAGCAAAAAAATTTGATGCTACATAAAAACATTAAAACATGAATTTTTAGAAATTTTATATATACATTAAAAACAGAACAAGTTTATCTTCACAAAATATAAAAGTTGGATTGGACCGATCATTTTCTTTCATCACCATGAGCGTCCTGAAAATTTTTTTGGGCCTAGATTTTTACCTGTGCCTGAAGGCCATATGTCTTAGCCATGATTTATCAAATTCTAGATTGGTTAAGCTACCCGATTTATATCTCCCCCTAAAGTGCTTTAAGCTACAAATTGTAATTTTTCCCCAGAAAACACTTCAAAAAGCGACAATCGGCACCCTTAAAATCTGTAGTCAAACTTTTATTGATGAAGAATTCACAATTTCTCTTACTAGTTAATTATCAGTGTAGCCAAAGCTTTGAGGTGTATTGCAAAATTTGCCAATGACAATGCTGTTGTTGCTTCAGAACTAGGAAGAGTAATCTTGCTTTCAAGTGATTTTGACTTATTCATGGAGTCGAATTTCCCGTCATAGCTTTGCGAGGGTTGTGGTCTAGTCTTTGCAGGTGGTGATTTGTCTTTGAGAGAGCATTTTTTATTAGTTGATAATGTTTTATTTTCAATTGATGGAGTTGTGAGGAGGTGCATAGCCTCTTTGAAATGGGAGAGGATGCTATTTAAATTTGAGAAACCTTGAAGATCTCGAAACTTGTTACGTGTTCCATGACCGTGTCATGGTAATCGACGGCGAGACGGTGACATTGAGGAGGAGAGAGGAGTTCTAGCAGAAGAGATAGGGAAATGGAAGGAAAACAGAGAGGACGAGAGTGAGGGAGAGCAAATGAGACCGAGGTCTCAGTGAAAAGAGGAGAGAGGCAGAGAGAGATTGGGAGAGAGAGTGACAGAGAGGAAATGAAAGCAGGGAATGAGAACAGTAATTATAATATATACGCGCAAGGCCCATGTGCACCTAACAGAATTACCTCCGTGTGTGAAGGAAAATAACATGTGTGCACATAAAAGGAAACTAATAGATAATAACATATGTGAAGGGATAGGAAGCCTAATAAAAATAACTGAATAAATTTCTAAATTTAAGAGATGGTTGGACGGTCTGAAAGCTTCTGCGTCTAACGGCGACCGGGAGAGGAGGTGCCACAGCTGCCAAGGGTGAATTGATGGGCCCCGTACGTTCGGTGAGTGAACTTTTGAGGGTATATCGACCGGTTCATAACAAAACTCTTCAAATATTTGGACCTCAAGTTAAAGGTTATGATTCACCATAGTTTCATTGAGGCTGCAATCTCAGATCTAACCCTATATTGGACTCACTTAAAAGCATGTTCATTTATTTGTCTGCAGAAGTCAGACAGAAAAACTGCCAAACAACTCATTTGTCCCCTCATGAAATCAATGTATTACTGTACAGGTTTCCAGGATACCCATAATTAAACAAGTAGCAATTTGTATAATTTCTTCCTCCGTAAGTGTTAGCCTGGAAAATTGAAAGGAAGACTTCTGGTTTCTGTTCTAATTTGCTATACTCGTGTTTATATCCACAAATCAGAACCTGTGTGGGATCAGTGGAACATATATATTTGAATGGGGGCTGTAGTTGGCCAATGGCAAATTTACAATCATAGCTGCCTAGGAAGCACGGATACTCTTTCAAACTCAAAGTGCCGGTGTCCGACATTGGCTGCAGCTGGTTGACCAAGTATTTCATTATTTTGCAATTCATATTCAGTTTTATAAGAAGATTATTGGGTGGGCATTGGATTATTTTGCAATTCATGGACTCTCACCTTGCCATCTTACAGTTCATTATTTTGCAATTAGCTGAATTCCATTCCCATCAACTCTCACCTCGCCATCTTGCATATCAGATAAAAAGCAGGATGCCCAATGGATCAGTTAGAATGTGTTTGCTCTATTAATGAAATAGTTGAATCTATTCTAGGAATCTTCATCGCTTGGAGTGTTTAGTGTCACTTGCCCCGAAACTTGGGGGTGTTTGAGTGGGGCCAAAAGAAGAACCTCCAAATCAGTCGTATATCTATGTTTTTCGAACTTGAGTAAGTGCCTGTGTGATGGGATTGGCTAATATGCAGCATTTTCACAGATTATGATTTGAAGAGTCTGGGTGCCATATCCATGTCCGAGCGTCAAACTTCTTGCACGTGAACAGTTGAATAATGGCAGTAACTATTATAAGAAAGTAACAACTACTGTCAAGTTACAAACTGCATTTACTTCTTCACCATGTTGAAGATGAAGATGATGTAAATCTGTGAATATCATTTACTTTTCTCAGGATGGGGACAAACAAGTGAAGTGGGTTTCCTGGATTCAGATTGGCATTCAAGATGCTTTCTCTGTCACTTACCATGTTTATGGGCATCATTACGAGTTATGATGCAGTGTTGACTGAATCCCAAAACTTTAATCATGGTGTGTATGAAATAGAGGTTGATGCCTTGACGCCTGACAACCACCAGGATGATGCAAAAGTTTAGATCAGTTGCAGATATGGTGCAAAGATTTATACAAAGTTGCAGATCTGATCCAAAAATTTATATGACTTGCAGATATGATGCAAAGATGTTATGGGCAATTCTGGGGGTGGAAGTTAAACATTGCAGGATTTGATGTGTGTAATTGGGCAGGACAAATAGGTTGCAATTACAGTTTGAGGTTGCAGAAAACTGAATTTAAAAAAAAAAAAAAAACAAAAATCAAGGGATTAGAAATGATATCTGCTGATGTAAAGAAGAAAATAAACATAAAAAGTTTTCTAAGGGCCAAGGCCTACGAAATACGCCTACGGTTTGTGTTTTTGGAGATATCCACTCACAGAACCATGAAATCCACATTGTCGGAGAGAACAAGCTCAAATTTTTATCAACTGTATCTGTCTAAACGAAGGTGAATAAATCTTTATTTTGACTTCTAAGGACTCGTAGAAGTTACTTGAAAAATCAGCAGTGAAAATTTTAAAAAAAAAAAATCTGCTAAAAATTACAATTTGAGATTCCTTTAATATTAAACAATTGTGATTAAGAGGAATTAAATTAATTATCTAATTAATATTAAACAGATAAAATTAATATTTTTTTATAATAAATAATACAATCATTTAATTAATATCAAACGATTATAATTAAAAAAGATCAAATTAACTCTAAAAGACAACTTGGGGGGCACAAAAATAGACAAGTAATCGTTCCTTATGTCCCACGAGTCCCAACCTCATCCCTCACCACATATACAAAATAGACTAAGAAAAATCAGATTCTAAAAATAGACTAAGAAAAAGAAATCCCCATAAAAATGAAAACTATAAAAATTAAAACGGCAAAATTATTAAAAAATTGTAAAATATTTTGTAGAAGTAGGATCCCAATTTTTTATCAAAATTGCAAGAAAGATCTATAAAAATTTCTCAAAATCTCTAATAAATTTTATTGATCCCATAAACACATGCAAGCCAAACTAAATATATTTTATATGTTTTTCATAAATTTCAAATCAACAGTTTTACACATTTTTACCTCTGTATAGTTTTCTAGGGTTTATCTCATCGAGGAATAAACAAAACACAGTATATAATTACACGTACACTGCAAATAGATTAATCCTGTAATTTATACTAGTAACCTGCTGACAACCATGGAGGAAATGTAGTCATTATATCAAGCCCTACCCCCTATACTGAATTTTATCTCTCTTTCTCCTTGCAAAAACACAATTCTTGCAAGGAGGTGAACATAAACACAGTAAGGTACATGAAATTCTCGCTATGCAAGTGATTTTGAAAAAGGTTGGATCATTTTAAGTATACTATATGTAATTATACCTTATAATATGTGATAAATAGTTTTTACAATTTAAATCCATGACTATCAAATTATAGAGAAATTACTCTACCAATGCACCAAAGCTCCCCTTTCTAACCAGGGAACAAGGTAAGATAGAGGTGTACACATGTTTGTGTATTGCAGGATTGAATGGCAAATCTTATTTCAGGGGTCAAAAAAAGGGACAAAAAGGAAGGCGGCAACACCATCACACATTGAAAATCATAATGCAAATGAACAAAACTTCAACTTGTAACAGCAAAAAACACAGAAGTTACTCTTTTCCTTGTTCTTCTTCTCCTCCTCCTGATTTTATTCCTAATATATAAGTCAATGAGACAAAACCTACCCTCAACATCTCGAATGGCTGAAGCTCCCTGGTTTCTGTATTTGTTGATTGAAGTTAAACATTAAATCCTTCAGCTCGAAGGCACTGCTTATGAGCTTCAATCCACTTTGCACAAGCAGCTTCACCGTGCTCGACAATACACTCGTCTCTCAGCTTTTTGGTATCTGGGCATGCACAGCATATCTTCTTCTTCGGCTTCGGAGCAGGCTCCGACACTTTGGTTAATGATTCTTGGCTTTGCTGCCGCCCAGGAAGAGCCAGGGCAGATGAAGCTGTTGTTGTAGGCAATCCACCCATAATTAGCGGCCCTGTATGGCATAAAATATTTACTACGGTTAACTCTTTTTTGGGAGGGGTTATGTTAGTGATGTTAAGGGAATATCCTCGATGATATAACATTTTATTTATTAATTTATACTAACAAACCGATATAAAAATAGATGATGGAAGGACACCAAATTACCTGAAAGCATCTCCCAAATGTTAAATTATTCTCAACTTCTTGATTGCTACTTCTTTTTTTAATGTTTTGCCAACTGTTGACGCCAATACATCTTCCCTTTCCATTATACAAATAATATTCTAGCTAGGCAAAGGAACAAACAATTTTCTAGAAGCTGACAAGGAAAACAACTATCTTTCATTTTTATTTTAAAATTACAACCATCGAATTTAAAATAGGGTAGTAGGGGGCTGCTTTTATTTTGGGAGAAGCAGGCCCCCTCACTGCATTTGAAAACAAATACTCAATCACCTAGTAATCGTGGGATTTGGAAATCTTACGTAGCTTTAATATGAAAGTATGGAAGAAGATATAAGGAGGTAGAGAAATATTTGAGGAATACCTTTAGACGTGTATAACTTGGGGTCTTATCTATCCATTCACGGTCACACTAATGGGCCCACACACACACACACACACACACACACACACACACACACACACACACACACACACACACACGTTAGAATGAGTGTCTAGAGAATATGTAGACGGGGATCCTATAATGTTTCTATTGTAAAAAGAAAGGTACGTGAAAATTGGCCCCATGCTAACCCCCAACGGGGAAAAGAAAATCCTGCCCCATAATTCAAGGGAATGAAACCATACAAGTAATGAGTATTTTGAAATAAATGAAGTAAAGAAGAGAACACTTTATTAGGATTCTATTACGAGCATAAGCCCAAGAGGAGAGTCCAATTCCAAAAAACCGATCTAATAGGAGGAAGATCCCTTCAGGCTTATAAGTCAACCCCTGTGGAGCTAATTTCCCGATATGAAACTCACAACATTTCTCCCCCGTTCAACAGCTGCAGACCTCGACTGCTGCACCCTGCAGCACTTTACTCGGTAGCTCTCATTTTGCGGTACTTCAATTGGTTTTTTCGATCAGCCCCTTCGCAGGTAACCCTCTTTAATAGCTCTTTCCAATCAGAACCCTTCGCAAGTAGCCTTCTTCATGCCAGGGCCAATCTCAATGAGAGCATCATTATTGTGAGTATAAATCCAAGAGGTAAGTCCAATCCCAAAAAATCGGTTTAATAGGAGAGAAAGCCCCTCAGACTTATAAGCCAACCCTTATGGAGTTAATTCCCCGATGTGAGACAAGCAACATTTCTTCACCTTCGACAGCCACAGACCTTAGTGTTTTCAAACTAATTGACTGCATTTTCAGGCATTAGTTTATTGGTTTACAAATTGGGTGGTCCTCTTGATCCCAAACAACCTCTTGAGCTGTTCTCATAACAGCACAAAGATAATAGCTGCATGAATGCACAAAAAACTCCAAACACATGAAAAACAATCTCCCCTTTATGACATGTTGAAAGCAAACCACAGACCCAGTTACACATTATAACATTAAGATCACAATATGATATAAATATGATTTCTAGATAGAAGAAATGAAGAGAAATGGAAGGAACTTCTCGGCACTAGAATCCTTGCAACTAGAGTATTCGTCCAAAATTTCAAAACAAAAGAAAGCATAACAGCAAAAGGCATCTGTTAGCATTCTTCAAGGACATTGACGACCTAAATTTTGAGGTAAAAATATTTTCAATCAAAATTTATAGGGTAGGTAACAATGATCCTTCTTGGCAGTGCTGTTCTCACAACAATTATTTTTGGTGAACAGAAAACTTGAAAAATATTTGCACCAAAGTCATACTTCAATGAAACATAATTCTGAATTCAGGAAGAGTGTGTAAAAGTAGTGGAATAATTTTAAAAATCAGATGGATGAGAAGAAAGCTTATCGATACAAGACAGTATGCTAGCAAGACAATGTCGGAGATGCAGTGACGAAGAGTGTGCTGAGTCGATAACCTAGGGTTATGGTTTTGTTTCGTTTCAATTTGGCCGAAGATAGCAAACAGTGAGGACAATGAATGAGGGCTTGAGGGTTAAAAGTGATTCTGTAATGTTAATCAATCTATACTTTGGAGTAAGTCAAAAAAAGGAACGAGAACCTGCTAAATTCTAACGCATGCATCTTTACTTCCCTCTTCCAAAAACAATGGAGGTAAAGAAATCCATGGTAATTCAAAGGTTAGGATATTTGCTCCCAACTTTCTTTCCTTACAAATTACACCTAATTGGAGAAGGAACAGTATGTGATCTGTGGGAAAGCTTCCCATTCTAATCCTACAACTAATTTTTTTGCTTATACAAACCAAGAAAGGGCTTCATGTCCTATCAACGCCAACCACTTCCCGTAATCCTAAAAGGGTGAGAGAAAGCCGAATATAAGCATACACAAACACAAAAAATGCAACATAACTGAAGTGGTGAGACACAATTTGATAAGCATGTGGTAGTTTACAGAACAATAATCAGATTCAAATACAAAATACATCAGATTTATGCCGTGAATCATAGTGAGAAGCAGCGAAAATCCCCAGAATCAACACAACTTTTCTCCTGGAAGCGAGTTAATGAAGAATTCGCAAGCACTAAAGAAAATAAAATTTACAATTAACACGGGAACTATTTGAACGAATGATATTACTAATCATGCAAAGTTCTGTTAGTAGAAACTATATCAGCACTGTAAGAAAAAGGAAAAGCATATTAAATTCACAAAAAAAAAAACGATTCAAACTTTCAAATGAAGCTTACCTTCAGCAAGGAGATCTGCTGCTGCTGGAATATCAGGAAGAAAAAGCAGATGACGATGGCGGCCGAAGAACGCAGCGAGCGCCGAAGAGGGAAAGAGCGGACAATGGCAACGAGGTTGTCTGGTATGCCGTCGTTTAAATATTTGGGCCGTGGACTGACGGATCGGGTTAGATGAAAGAAATTTAATGGGTAAGCTTTAAATTTCAAAGAGATTTTTTTAATAATTTTTTAAAATAGTGGATTAAATATTAAATAAATATTAATATTTATGAAATAAAAATATATTTAATTTTTTATTTTAAAATTCTTACAATTAAATTTTAATTTAAATTAAGGATGAGAGATGTATAAATTGTATTTATTTTGATAGATATTTTTGTCTTTAAGTATAAAAGTTAAAAATAATGGTCAATTTTAAAATTTTTGCATCCAATCTTAATAAGAATTTTCAGCATAGAATAGCATTACAATAAAATTTAAAATTAAAATTCAGAACACAATTTTTTAAAAAAAAAAAAAAAAGAAAATAACACTTTTATTTTTTTTTATTTTTGATAAAATCATTTAATTTAATTAGAATACTTATATTGAATTATCTTTTTAAAATATCTAAATTAAAATATTTATATCACTATTTTAATTTTAAATATTCACTTCAATTTATGTGATATATCAGAATATATATACCTAATAAATATTCATTTATTACTACCATTCAAACTAACAAAATTATCATCTCCACATAAAAGAGAACCACATCAAATTCATTCTCGAAATTTCAATTTTTTTTTTTTTTGGGGTAAATCTATTTTTAGTTTTTACTTTATCAATTGTATACTCAATAAATAATTTTATCTTGTTATTTAAATTTGTAAATATATTAAAACTAGGGTCATTGGAAAAGTCCAATTGGCCTGCCATGCAGATTTCTTGTCAGCCTTTATTTCCAACGCTGTGTGATACGATAAAAATTGATTCAAAATTATTTATAATTTTTATAAAAATTTATATTAAATTGAATAAAATTGTAAAATTATATTTATATAACCAACACTATTTAATAAGGTTTAGAACATTTAATAAGATTTAGAACTTTTATTATTAATATATAACCAACACCATTCAAAAAGGTGTTTATTGCGTTTCACGAATTTTGGTTATCCTACAGATTAGGGGATTGCAAATCAAATTTTTACGTTGAATCGATCTGATGTGGATTCGATCTCCATAACCTCGAATCTGAACCCTACGCAACACAATTGAAAAAAAGAGGTTAGAAAATGACGAAAATTACTCCCACTGTATATCCTTTAACATTCAAATCAAAAAACTTTCAAAAAGAATAAAAAGATATAATGAAGATGCGTAGATATATGTATTAGTGGATTAAGCATTTAGATGTATCCAATTGATAAACGACATAGAGATGCGGCCGTAGAGGGGCGGTTCAGATGCGCAAATTGTACGGTTACCTAATGATCACTAGAGTGCTCCAAATGATGGTCGGTCATTTAAATGAAAGATCTCCTAAAAGGAAATGAGAGATTGCTTTTGGAATAATTGGAAGATAAAGCCTTACTGGACAAGAGAAAGATTCCTTGAATGAAGACAAAACTTTCTTAGATAGAGGGCTGGTTTCATTGGATGGATGGTTGGTTGGCATTTCCTTTATTTTTCTCCCTCTTTCTCTATTGAGAATAAAAGGATATTTATAGAGATAAATGATAGTTAAATAACTACCTTCAAATAAAGGATAATTTAAAATGAATTTTCACCCGTTATAGTAAAGTTTTGAGCTCGAAGCAGTCGAAATTGATGAATTAACTTAATGGGAGAGTTATAGCCAATGGACCCGTTTGGGCGAGATTAAAGCCAAATCGCCGAGAGGAGATTATGGCGTTATTCATTTTTGCCTTCAAGCTGGCGACTCTCTTGGGCCCATTTGGGTGGGCAGCGGCAGCGGCTTGGCCAATCAATGAAGCCCACATTCTCCCACTTGGTCCATATTTAACTTGATGTGATAACTAAAATCATGATATATTGGCGGGTTAATTATTTTTTATTGATCTAATAGTAAAAAATAATATATTTTTTTAACTAGAAAAAAATTATTCTCATTTCAAAATGTATTTTTAAGAACAAAATCATAAAAAATTAAAATTGGTGGCTAAATGTATTTAAAATTTTCCTATCGTAAACCTTCAACATATTATCTAAAAATATTTTTTTAATTTGGCCAGTTTTTTTCTTTCTTACAATTATAATTAACTCATCTTTTCTTAAATGTGTGTCATTTGACTATGTTTCAAACCCATCAAACATTATTTCCTCATTTTCTCTTTCATGTAAACAACTTTTGAATATTTATAAATATTATTATCCATTATTTTGTATTTTTTATCATAACATTCTCAACCATACAACACTGCATATATAATTTAATTATCAAATATTCTGATTTATAAAATATAATATTACAATAATTGTCCTGTAAAACCTCTATTTCAATTTCATGGGGAAAAAAATACGATCATAAATTATTTCTAATGTAATTTTCTATTTTAATCAATCTATATAAATTTTGTGTCACACCATAGTTGCTTCCTCCGCTTTCTTAAATTATAGATTTAAAGTAATAAAATCTATTATTTTTAAAACTACTTCAATTAATAATTTTAACTTATTATTATAAAATTACTAAAATTACACCTTAAATATTCATTTTATTAATGTTTATAATGAAATATGCTAATTCATTTCTATAGATGCATGAAATTAGAGGCTCTAATCTGTTAAGGGAGAAGGAGAGTCCCCTTTTCAAATTATAACCATCTATTTTTTATTACAGTTATGATTAATTATATTAAAAAAATTACACTTATAATTTATTTTATCGCATATTAAATTTATAAAATATAATCTATTTTTAAATAAATAATTATAATTAAAAAAAAAAAGTTACAATTTCTTGAGCGAAACGGGCTGCCCCCAATTCCCACATGGACTACTTTCATCTAAAGCAACATAATATGCAAATAACATATAGCAAGGAGCCCCATTTTGAATATTCCTCCTATGTTCATCCATAGCTAAATTAAATATACAATAACTTGGAGTAGATGTTTGAATCTTACAGCAAGAATCAGTCTCTCAATACCATCCGAAAACAAAAAGGCTGTGGAAGTAAGCATCAAAACAGATGTGAATGAGTGAGAAAATGGCTAAAAGAGACCATGAAACAACTCTGAAGCAATATACATCTATCAAGGAGAAGAGGAAACCTAAGACATGGGATAAGAACCAGCAAAAATTATAAATCAAAGCAGCAGTATAGATTTTCCATTATTGAAACTTCTTCTGTGCAATGAAGCCATTAGAGGCCTGTAACATGCATGTAAACAAGTAAAAAGATGAAGAAGAAGAAGAAAACAAGCAAATTCACATATGTAAACAGCTATTATCACAAATCACTTGCAGTTTTTGATACACTAACCAGGAATTCGATTTCAGTTCCGTCACCCAGTTTCTTCATAATTGTGAGCCGAAACCTGCAATGTCTGCCAAATTGCATAAAACCCTTCTCGTGGAAGCCTGACACACGATATGTGCTGATTCTGAGTCCGACCACTTCAACCGGCATAACTAAGTCAACAATTAGAAGAAGATGGACAGCACAATTCGTTTAGCAATGCCAGCAGGCAAACGCCAGACGCTATTTTCATGACAACAATTGCAACTGGTTTCAATCATATTTCTCCCTCCATGAGTAAACAAGAAAGAAAACCCATGAAAGTGCCAATGCAACATCTCCAATGATTTGCCTCGGCAAATCACGGGCAAGATCTTCAAGCTTCCACTCGAAGTAAATTCTCCAAACAGCCATTGATAGATGGAGAAGCACACAGCCCTTGGCAAAGAAATTCTGGAACTGAGCGTCGTTAACAAATGATATCATCAGCAAAAGAAACCCAATCACAGACATAAGTAGCCCAGAAAATGAATCCGATGTTCGGATTAATAGCTCATCGTGGGGCGTTGAGCCCTGCAGCTTGCTAGCAGTTTCCTTCCCATGGCCGAAGACAGAGACTTCTCTTGTGTAGAACATCATCATAGCTCCACAGGTGAGGGCAATCACCGAGTGAAGAAGGCAGATTACAGGAAACCCAGAAGAACCCATCAATCAAAACCCTAAAGATTTCAAGAAATTCGCATTTTTATCCTAAAAACACAACAATTAAAGTCTTTTAGAGTCTGAATATTTATAAGTAGACCAGATCAACGGATGGTTAAATCCTTAACCCTTCGAGTGAGATTCTATTTCATCAGTACGTCACAAAATTTCGCACGAAACGCATCAATTTCAATCCAGCAAGTCGAAAGACTAAAAAAACTCCTTGAAACGTAGAACATAATCTCTCAAATTGTGGCCCACGAAGCTAACTAAGAGAAGTTGAAAAGGCCCTAAAATTACTTATGACAGAACTTTTAATTCACAAACCATAACTCAAACTAGAAGTTCATATACCATATCAAAAGCCAAAATGAACCATCAATCGAAAAAGCATAAACTGATGTCTCTCACGAGCCAAAAAGCGATCAACAAGATGCCTATAACCCGAAAAACAAAGAGATGAGAGAAAACAAAGGAGGAGAGAGAAAACCACCGATCCCCTTCTCGATTTGGAGCTCTGTATTCATAAGGGCATCCAAAGCAAGCCTGATCTGAAAATTGGGCTTTACAGAAAGTTGGCGTTTTATGGGTGAGAGACACCCAACAGCTGTAGAACGGATTTGTTTCTTCAATTAATAATATTAATTATATTATTCAATTCAATATCATTCAATATGGGGATTGAGTTTTATTAGATTGACGTGGAACGAGATGGGGAAGGATCCGGATCAGAAGCATGGGATTGAATTGATA
The DNA here is from genome assembly GCA_033239525.1 of Nepenthes gracilis. Classification (NCBI taxonomy): domain Eukaryota; kingdom Viridiplantae; phylum Streptophyta; class Magnoliopsida; order Caryophyllales; family Nepenthaceae; genus Nepenthes; species Nepenthes gracilis. Next base: position 2,715,064 of record BSYO01000006.1, on the reverse strand, counting down.
ATTGACTTTTCATCGCTCTTATTCATCGATTTCTTCATCATATCCCTGCAATATATATATATATATATATATATATCATGGGGGTGTATTATTGGATAAGATTCTTTATTCAATCATACTATGAGCCTATCATTTTCATTTGAAGATAAGGCAATGTGTTAACATGGTGGGCACCAAAAAGTTTGTTTCCGTTATTGTGTTCTTGTTTTCCAATCGAATTAGTTGATCATTTTTAAAATAAATTACTTATTATATTTTAAAATTATTTTATCGAATCTTCAATATAAAGTATTAAATTAAATGATATAAAAACTCATATCAATTTATAAATTTCGTATACAATCTCGATTTTACATAAATGAGATATTTGATTATCTAGTGGCGGTACAATTTTACATTGATAATTTTAGAGATTATATTCGTTTGTTATAGTTATTAAGTAAGAGTTTTTTCAAATCTTATAAAAATATAAAATTATTTCATATTTTAAATTTATTTTATCAAATCTCAAATATTGAATATTAGATTAAATGGTATGAAAATTCGGATCAATTTGTAAATATCTTATATAATCTTGATTTTGTATAAGTGATAGATTTGATTATCAAGTGGTACGATAATTTTATATTAGTAATTTTAAAAATTATATTTGATAGTTGTGATTCTTAAATTAGAATTTTTTTAAATCTTATGTGAATTATTGCTGAGATCACTTGAATTACATTTAAAATTTTAATTTTTTATAATTTGTAGTATTTGTTACCAAATATGTGAAAGAGTGGACTGCCATTGATGAAAATAGGAGGGTAATGTCACTTCTTGGATGATTATGATGCGACTTATAGCCAACCTCATAAATAAATCAAAATAGCTAAAAACAATATGTTTTTCATGCAGCCTCATTAATACACCATCATGTATGGGAAATAACTCATACCTAAAAAATGCAGAGTTTGGAATAATATTTATAAAAAAGTAAAGTAAAAAAATTTTATATTATATTTAATTTATTATTTAAAAGGTGAATATAGAGAGGTAGAGAGACTTTTTGTTTTACAAATGTTGTTATCTTTTTTATATTCTTGATATGAGTAATATTATTTAGATATTTATTTGTATGTTTTTTAGGTTTGAAATTTTAAAAACTCTGAGGTTATGTTTAAGTTATTTTTTTAGTAAGTTTGTGGAAGTTGAAGCTAGCTTCTTATTTGAAAAAAAAAAACTATTATTTTTTTTAAAAAAAAAAAAAATTTAAGAGTATATTAGATTGCATAATTTGAATTTAATTTTGAAAATATAAGTCAAATTTTAATATTTTGGAATTAGAATTAGATGTAATTTAATTATGTTGTTTGAATTATATAAAAATTATAATTTTAAGAGAAAAATAAAATTAGTATATGATTAATTTTTAAGTTTATACATAAAATAAAAAATAAGTAACCTGATATGAATCTTAATTTTTAATATATAAATTTTGATATGATATTAATGAGACACCCAACAGTAGTATTAATAATATTAATCTATTATTCTCGGGCATTCAATAGTTATCAATGTGGAACGAGATGGGGAAGGATCCAGGGACATGGGACAATGGGCCCAACAAATAACAAGCAACACCTTAGGAGGGAGACAGATTCTATGAGCCTATCATTTTCATTTGAAGATCCATCCTAACCAAAAAGCAATGAATTAGTTGAAAATAAAACCTAGAGAGCGATGTATTAAATTAAAATGAATAAAAACTCATATCAATTTATAAATTCTCGTATACAATCTCGAGCGGCCCATTTGAACTGTACAATACAAATGAATGGATCAATTAGAAAGTTTTTTCAAATCTTATAAAAATATAAATTATTTCATATTTTAAAGTATAAGCATCTCGGTGGTTAGATTAAAATGAGCGTATCAATTTGACGCCGCTTGCAACAACCCGCGATATGTGATAGATTTGATGAATGCATTAAGGGGACCACTTGTGATTCCACATTTTTTAAATCCTTGTGAAATTGCAGACATCTAACAAATTTTTAATTAATTTGTCGATATTGAAAGAACTGTCGGTGAACCCGAGGGTAATGTCACACTGGATGCGAAACTTATCATGAGCCTTAGCGCTAAGGCCCTTCATCACGAAATCTTATAAATACTCTAAAAATGCAGAGTTCGCAATATTTATAAAAAGTAAAGTAAAAAAATTTATATTATATTTAATTTATTTTTACATCTAGAGAGGTAGAGAGCTTTTTGTTTTATAAATGTTTTTTCAAACATTTTGAAGCTCCTTGGGACTAGGGTGAGACCCCTTGATCTTTTAGAGTGCAAGGAGAGAACTAAGCCTTTTTCCCTATTATATTTTATTTTTATATATTAGATTGCTCTGTCTTTCTCTTAATATCTGGAATTAGGTGAGTCACTCCGCCTTAGTGTATATGTTAATTTTTTAAATTTTTAAAATAAAAAACCCTAATGAACCATTATATAAATTTTGATATGATATTAAACCCATTGGAACAGGACGGACAATCATTCAACGCCTTAGATAAGTCACTCCCCATGGCGGCAATGGGCGCGCGAGCCCGATTCTGGGGCCGAAAGTCAGCCCAACCCGCAATTCCATGTAAGTGTAGCTGCGTTCTCTCACATCTTCTTTATCTTTTCACACGCTGATGAATATTTTTCACAAGGCAACATCTAACAAAAAGGTTTTGACTTGAGTGTCGAAAAATAAATTAATAGTGAAGTCTTTTTTACATCGAGAGAGCCTTTTCTAAACATTTTGAAGCTCCTTGGGACTAGGGTGACCCTTCTTTATAGTGCACAGAGAGATAGCCTTTTTTCCCAATATAGATTCACCAAGTTGAAACCATTGGTCAGAGATAAACTCTTATGCTCACCCCTATCACAAACAAGCCCAATTCTAATTCCCACATGTAACTCGCATTCTCACATCTTCTTTATCTTTTCGTTATGAAATAATCGAATCATGATACTTTATAATCCATTGGGCGAAATATCGAAAATCAAAATACTCAAAGAACGTATCAAATATAATTGTATAAAATATTATTTTTAAATATAAATAATATTTTATAAATATATATATTTAAATAATATACTTAATTACAATATTGACATTTGAGTTTTAAGTAATATTTTAATATAATTTTAAAAATATAAATTAAAAATAAAACAATAGTCAATCGATTTCTACCTGATTCAAACAATTGAAATCTTTTAATCGATAGGCCTTACATTATTTAATTTTATCATATTTAATTAACAGATAATTTTTAAACTCAAAATTACAATTCCAAACTCTACCACTGTAAATTATTATTAAATATCTTACATTGTAGATGATCATCTTACAATATCTTTCAATTCTAATGAATTAAATTATAAAATTAGGATTCTAATTTTATTTGATATTAAATAACAGAATTAAAATTAGCATTGTAATTTGGATTTCAATTTTAATTTTTTTCAATCAAATGGCCCATAAGTATAATTAAAAATCACATTTGTAAGTAGACTTTTAAAATTTTATCATTTTTGCTACCTGTTGTTGATGTCAAAATTAAAATGATATCAGATTAGAATAACATTAACATTTGTTAGAAAATTAAATAATTAATAAGGATGACTTGTATTTTATCTGTATATTCATTTATCTGTGTCTTTTTGAAAAAGAGTACAAGATAAAATTTTAAAAAATCAATTTAATATAGTAACAGTAAATTAGTGAAGTCATAATATTGTGGCACAATTAAATTTCATCAATAGTAAAACTTTAAAAAATCTTAAAAACATTATATTTTTATTTTTTTCCTTCAAAAAATATGAAAAAAAATAACAATAGTAAATTGGAGGTACTTAGTATTAGAGGTGTTAAATTGGTCATACCGCCCACAAAACCATAGTGAACAGTATTAGATCATATATAATTGATGGGTACACCAATAATGGCGCAAGCAAAGAAAAGGTCAGAATGCCAAGAAGGTCGGTCAGCATTTTTGGCCGGTGAAGAAGAGAAAGGCCCAGAGTTCGAAAAGTTAAAGACGGTCACGCCGTGGCGTTGGCGTTTAGCGACCAACTTGCTCACAGACGGTCAACTTAATGTTGATCGGGCGATTGGGCGCTTTAGAGGCTTCTGCTCTATTCTGATTCTCTCTATTCATTCCGCTCGCCTTGATTGGCCACTCGCCACTCTCGCCGTTACTCACGGTATCTAATACGACGTCAACTCAGGGCGTTGACCGTCTGCGCCCTGTATTGGGCCCAGAAAAAGGGCTCTTCTACGATAATGGGCACAGCTCACCAGCCCATAACCCATCGGGAGGCCGCGAAGGATACCTTTCATAAGGCGGTTAACACGCACGCGGTCAGTCTTCGGCGTTGGCCGTCCGCTGCACGTTAGGGCCCCAAGAAGCCTTTCCGGCGATGCAACGGGCCCGACCGTTTAGGCCTGGTTATAAAAAGGCCAACCGCGATCCTCCAAGGATATTCCACGATCTCAAAAGGAATATCACAAGATTGGCGCCCTTGAAGGAAAGCGCCGGATCTTCCCAACTCCTTGTCACCCAAGGAACTCCAGCTGGTAATATATTGGGAGGAAAGAAGCCAACTTGAAAAGTGGTTGGCCGCCTAAAAGGAAACAATCCACATGATTTGTAACAAGCATCAACCTCCAAAAAAGGCACAAAGAGATCACGGGGACGATCACTCCTTCGAAGAAGGAGGATCGCTATCTTTACCATAAAAAAGGCCCTGGGTTCACCATCCAGGGCATGCTTTCATTGACGTCTGCATTCACTCACACTGAAAACCCTAAGTGTTCTCAGAAACAAGCTCTGATTTCCTACAGCCAAACTCTCAAACACAATCAAACTCTAAGGCAACGAACGAGTCTCTACAGCAGTTCTCTACCTTCCCGCCATCCAGATACAAGAAAGACCCTGCGTCTCTCTGACATTTGGAACAAAACACTCTCCTCCCCGCTCCCATTGCTCTCTACTTTCAGTTCCTTTCATTGAAGGCTATTTTACTGATTTGAGCGTTGGAGTGTTTTCGGTGGGATTACATCTCGCCGTTAACGCTGACCTTTGATTCGTTTTAGTAGTGTGCAGAATTCGTGCTCAGTGAACAGAGCCGGTTCAGACGATTCAGGACAATCCGAATCTGTTCGAAATCGGATCCAGGTATGCATTAATAATATAATACAATATTTCAAACCGTATTAGGCCATGTAATAAGTAACTCACAAGCTGTGCAGGTTTATGCCATAATCAAGCCATGCCTTCGTACACATTCATTTTTTTATTGCCAACAGACAGTCACATGATTGTTGGACCGCTGGGAGAGCCAGTGGGAGGGGGCAACGATCATTTTAATCATTTAATACTATTACTTAATACTGAGTCCTAAAAGAAATAAAAACAAGGTGAACAATAATAATGAATAAATATAAATAAGCATAAAACATGAGAGGATATTTATATCATTATACAACCCATTCGATCAAATTATAAAGTAAATGCCTTAAAATTATAATGTTAGAGCAAAATTATTAAAAAGCCTAAACTTTGTATTAGTGGATTAAGGCTAAATCACAAACGAAATCAAGTATAGGATTAGTGGGGTGATTGGTGCCTAAAAGACTAGTTAACTTCATTAAACTAAGTGAAATCAAATTGGTTAGTCTCTTTTATCATTTGCCAAAAATTAATAATAATTAAGGTTGCTTAAATTTTCAGTCTCATATACTTTACATTGGTTGAGCTGTAATGGCATTTATCGGCATAAGTATGTCTAATTTATTTGGATTAGACTGAATTAAAATTAAGCCTCTAAACAACCCTATTTATTTGATTTAAAATTTTATAAGATATGATCAAGCTATATAAATATTATTAAAGTTATTTTTTTGTGTGAGATTATGATTTTTTTATAATTATATATATATTTATTTTAAATTAGTACAAAATATATAAAAAAATCATCCAAATAAATCATATTTTAGGGTAATTAATAAAATTTTATAAAGATTATTCATCTAAAATAGAATTAGGTAGTAGTTTTGATCAAAATACTATTTTTTTGAAATATTTTATATTTTTATGTGATTTATGTAAATATAAGTTTAAATAACAATAAAAAATTATCTATAGACGGATCTAATTTTAATTATTGATAGGTATGGCTATGATTTTAGGCTTGTATAGTTTGGCCTAGTTTGATCCAACTTAACAATCATAATTTCTTATCTAGGCCAGACTTATACTCAATTTAAAATCAATTTTGATCAAATCTCCCTACTAGTTCATATATGTGTGGACACTTAATCACTTCAATACTATTGTATAAGTTTGAATCTATGTGGACATTATGGGTCCATGACATTTTTTTTTACAATAATTTGTTTTGTCTCTATGTTATGGATTTGGGTAAGATTTAGGCGCATAATACTTTTAATTATAATTCTTGTCTCTACATTATGATTCTTTTAATTATAGCCATTATTTCTAAAAATAAAAAATAAATTATTTTTAAATAAATAAAAAGTGTTGGGGCGGGCCGAATCTCATTATATGGGTAGGACTAAGAAAAGATTAGAACTCATCTACTCGTAAAATATAAAATGGGCTGATAAGATAAAGTCTAAAGAAGGCCAATTGAGATAAAAGTCTAAGCCCAATAATGAAAATTTGATGGCTTGAGAAAGCCAAGAAATAATAAATGGACTCACATAGATAGCTGACCATAGAAAATTGTCTGATTCATTGTCAATCCTCATACAATTGCCTCTTAACTATCTCTAAACAATTTTTACGGCTACGATCTTATATTTTTTGTTTTGAATTCGAATTAATTAGGTCAATTAAATAATCAATTATACTTTAATTATTATTCTTATAAATTTCAAACTCGGGTGTGATAAATGAAATATACATACTCAATAAATTAAAATCCGTACAAAACCTCATTGAGCCATATAAATGTGATCTACTCTATAAACAGTCATACGGAGATAATCAAGTAAAGACAATAACTCATTCATATAAAGAAATTAATCTAACAAATTCTCAGTATACAATACCAAGACCCATGTTCGGCCGACTCCAACATCCTAGGACCGTCCAAGTGAAATCTATCCATAACTTGATACAGAGTCAATGATATCAAAATTTAAGAATATAACACTCATCAGAGGTGTACGATGCTGCATTAAAACTTGTCCTACTACAACAATGCAGTTGAGTCTCTAATCTAAAGGGATAAAATAAAAAATATAAGTTCAACGCTCAACAAGTATCATAGGTAAATAAATGAGTTCAATGAATCATAAGGAGGGACAAATAGATAAATGTCTAATCAGATAACGAAATAAATCTAAATCATCGATAAAATTATCCAATAGAAATTCAAAATTCAATTATAATATCGTACTTAAATAAAATATTCAAATCTAAAGTAAATATCTAATTTGAAAACAGTCATCATCCGGACACACACACATATATAAACAAAATAGAAGTGATACGGACTGATTCCAATAAGTCGATATCCAATCCAAGTTTAAGTCCAAATCTAATGGCCAATCAGCTCGTAATTTGGGATAGAATTCGATAATTAGATGATCAAATAGCGAGCGTAAAAGTCAAAATAGTATTGCAACAATTTGTTCAAATAATCTAATCAAAATATATAATTAAAATTATTTGTATGGGATATATCAAAATTCATCTGTAGGTAAAATCGGTGAATCACAAATCCAAATCCAATACAAATTTATACAAAAATACAAATCATGTACCAAATTTGAGTTTTAATTATTTAAAGACTAACATGATAAAGGATTACACATACTTTCGGTAACCTTAGGCCATATCAAATACAAATTAAACCAGCATGCTTGGCCACCAATGTATTCTATTTTTCATGTGTAAAGTTACTAACTATATTTTATCACATTTAATTTTAGGTATAATCCTTAAACTTTCGAACGCTGTTGCTTCACCTTTGGCCGTCACTGACCATTGGTGCATCACCTTTGCATGCCGCCGCCGCTGACACTGCCAACAACTGCCATCGGCCTCCTTGACAATCTCTCCTCTCTGAGTGTTGCCTCCGATCAACCCACCATCTGCCGTCAACACCTGCGCAACGCCTCCTCACTGCACGTCGCCGTCGTCGACTACGTCTTCCCTCCTTCTTCCTTTGCGTAGCTCATAGTGTGTGCCCGCTCTCTCTCTTCTCTTTTCTTCTCCTTTTTCATCGTTTTTCTTTCTTTTTTTCTGCTGCTCAGTAGAGCCACCCGAAACCCCCTTTTAATTTTCATCCAACCCAAAAACCAGCCACAATTTTCCACCACGGTTTTCTTTTTTCTTCATTTTTTTTCTTTTTTTTAAATATATATATCCATAAAGCACCTCTCGGACGCACATTGAGCGCTATGCCGCAAATTTTGATTTCCTTTTCAAAGTTTTACAATAATAAATTAATTTTTGATATATCTAAATTATCAAAAATCATAATAAATATTAAAATAATTTAAATTATGTCTGAAATATTATATCTTCATTTACACAAGAATGTGGGGATGAGCCCAACAGACAACAACCAACCTATAACATGTGTTGAATGAAAATAGTTCGTAGAAGAAACCGTCACCTAGAATCACTATAAAAAGCAACCCCCACTCGCTATAGCCGGAGAGAGCTTTTGATCAAAGTTTTAGGAAGTTATAATAAAATGAACACTTTTAAGACGGATTTTATGTAGCATAATCCTCTAATTATCAAACTTATACTCTCATGCTACACTCAATTTCTCTCTTTAATATTCTCTAACTTAAATTATTAAGATGAGAAAATTAATTTATTGGCATGTTTGATTATTAAAATGAAATAATGTAGGAATATAATAGTAATTCTTAGAAAATAGAATAAGATGAGAATAAAATTAAAAAATTTTATTTTCATATTTTGTTATTAGATAGAGTAAGTTGTGAATTAATATTTTAATATTTTATATATAATTTTATTATGAGAAATATAATTAGAATTTATATTAATGACTTTTTTACCCTTATTTAAGGAAAAAGATTTTAGAGGTCGGAGAGCATTAACAATACCTACACGTCTCCACAATGATATCATTGACGGCAATGATATCCTCTATAATAATAATAATAATAATAATAATAATAGGGGTAAAATGATAATAAAATTTATGGGTTGTGAAAATAACTATTTCTTATATATAAGAAATAAAAAATATCTAATAATATGTGGTATTTTCTACTCCCCAAATTGAAGGAACAAATATTTATTCCGTATCAAAAAGAAATGGAACAGTACAATAAATATTTCACTGAAAATAAAATAAGGATAGAATTTCTAATCCTGCCAACCAAACATGCACTAAGTGTCAGACTATTCTGATGAGTAAGTTTTACCTTCTTTCAAAGTCCTTATTTAGTAAGTCACACCTCCCTTTAAAGTAATCATTCAATTTGTGATTTGTAGAACCTGAATATAAAGTTTGAAAGTTTCATCTGAATTTTTTTGAACAAATCTCAGATTCTATGTAAGCATTATTGGTACCTCCTATAGGAAACGAATTGAGAAAACATATCCATCTCATACATATGTACTAAAATCTACAAATTATTTACCATGGTGAATGCCAAATTATATGGCTAGACGAGTTAGTATCCTAGGGATATTTCACCACCAGACACCCTTGTCATTAACAACAACCAATTGAGCACTCATTTTACTCGGCAACATTGGACATCAACTACAGGACATGTCAAGAATGCTAAAATTCCTTTAGGATTGATTCGAAGCCCAACCTCATCATGTAGAGGCCCCCTTTCCTCAAATGTCGACCTTGAAGAGAAGGTCTAAAAATAAGAAAGCTGCTTCTAAGAAAATACAAACTCAACTTAAATCGTTGATTGTCCATGAGAAAAATTACTATCCCGTCTCCTCATATTTGAAAGGCCATTTGAAATTTGGAGATAGAGAAGAAGCACTGAAAATACAAAATCCTTGATATATGAGGGATTCCGAGCAACACTCTCACAGAGCGGAGGGATCCTAAAACAACATCCATCATGCTCTCTTGGTCTGGCAAATATCAAGTGTACAGTTCAATCATTCGGAATTGAGAAATTTTCTTGACATAAATAAAATAGCCTCTGTTGTTGAAGTGGATGAAAGAATATGAAAAATAGAAATGTAAGAATTCTGGGAGGACCTTACTAATAATGTGATACAATTGAGTTGTAACACTTTTACCTTGAAGGTGAAGAAGCAGTTCTAAAATACAAAATACTAACTATGGAGCTTTATGATGAGAGCACTAATCCACTAGATCACCTCAACTATTTTTACACCCTTCTAGGTTTTCAAAATTTGGGGGATACCTCTTTATATCTTTGATTTCCTTTGACACCAAAGGAAAATGCTTGAATTTAGTTCTACATATTTGCACCAAATTTCATTTGGATATTTTAAGAATTGACAGGCTAATTTTATTTCACTTTACCTCCAATAGGAGGGTAAAAAAATAACCCTAACATCTAGTTAGGATCAAACAAGCTTCAAATAAAACCTGGAACACTTCATGAACTGCTTCAATACTGAAGTNCTAGAGTATATTGAAACTCGGTGATAAAAGTGAAATTAAATGCTTTTATGGTAATAATCAAGCCTAGTGACTTTTTCAAGTCATTGGTATAACAAGACCTCAAGACATTACTTGAACATAAAGGTGATCATTCGGACTTATATTGTAGTGAATAAAACCAATGATGCCAAAAGGTCAAAATATTTAAAATATAGGTCTCATCTAGGACAATCCTAATGAGAAAAAATAAGGAACAACAACAATCAACTTGTTCAATATTTCACCAAACAAAGGAAAACCAAGCAAGATGTGCATAGAACATTCAAACCATTGCACCTTACACTGCTCACAGTCATCTTAGCAATCATGCTAATGCAAATTTAAAATAAGAATTCTTGAAGTGACTAAAATCAGTTGAAAACCCAAAATGAGATCTTTTTAAATATTGTCACTACCATTAATATCTAGGACATAATATTGACAGCTGTCAAACTTGTAGAAAGAGATTGAGGCATTAATATAAAAGGAGTACCTCAAAAAGTTCATATAGAATTTGAGGGCCAAATGAAATAAAGATAATGATGATAAAGAGTGATATAGTTCTTTTGGATACAACTAAAATCAAATGAACCCAACAGATAAAAAGATTGCCTCCTTTATGATAGACCGAAGAACATAATGTTACAGAGTGATATAGTTTTGATTAAAGAATGCTAATGCAACCTATTAGAGGCTCATAAATAAGATATTCGAACAATAGATAGGAAAAATCATGGAGTTTTATGTTAATGATATGCTTGTCAAAAGTGGTTAGATCGATGGCCATGTCAAAGACCTCATAGAAGCATTCAAGATACTCAGGAACTACTAGATCAATCGAACCCGATTAAATGTGTCTTCGGAGTTACTTTAAACAAATCTAAGGATTTATTGTTTCACTTTGTGGCATTGAGGCCAACCCCCAAAAAAATAAAATTATGGACCTCCTTGATATGGAGCTACAAAAGACAATTAAAGATATTCATGGGTTGATTGGATGACTGATGGCATTGTTAAAATTTATGGCTAAACCAGCTAAAAAATATTTATCCTTCTTTAAAGCTTTGAGGTGAGCCATGACAAATGGTTTCTATTAGATTGACAAGTGGTAACAAGGTTTTCAAGAATTAAGTAAATATCTAGAACATCTACAATTGCTAACTCGCCTCAAAGAAGATAGGGCCTACACTTGTATATAACCATATCAAAAATGGGTTTAACCGTCGTTTTGGTCAAAAAGGAATTAGGGACTTAGAAATTTGCATATTACATCAACATAATGCTGTTCGACTTAGAAACCTAACATTCACACGAAGAAGAATATTCTAGCCGTAGTGTTTGTGGCTCAAAAAATTCGACCTTTTTTCTAAACCTACAATATAGCAATTTCGATTTATCAACCCCTTAAGAAGATCATTCAGGAACCAGATATATCTAAGCCTTTGATCAAGTAGACCATTGAATTAGAAAGATTCGACATGCAATTCAAGTTACAACCCTCATTGAAAGATTAAACCTTGATGGATTTCATTGTTGAAACAACTACCTTGGACTAAGGAGAGTAGATTGTGGAATCCTTGGGGGCTTATCTTTAAACAACATTGCCATGGTAGACTCCCCTTGTTGATAGCACATCTAGCCAGGCTGGTAGTGGAGTAGAAAGAGTAGTAAGTTCTCTTGAAATTGTAAAAATCAAGTATTTGATCACGTTTGCCTTCTAAGAAACCTATAATGTGACCGAATATGAAATCTTATTAACCAGATTAAAGTTAGCCAAATAATGCTCCATTAGAAACGTTTCCATATAGTGATTAGGAGATAATGGGAAATCAGGTTTTATCAAATTTTGATACTAATAAACTCAACTTAGCCAAATATCTTATTAACGCTTGGGCTGTTATGTCAAACTTCAAAAATTATGAAATCACTCATATCCCGAGGGAGAAAAACTATAAGGCCAATCGTCCCTTTAAGATAATAACATCAGGATGTCCAAAATAGTATGCTTAAGATGTGAGAGAGATTCTGCAAATACTAAACATAGAAGAGCAAAGCAAAAATTTTTAAATATCAGATGAGAAAACTTGGATGACCCATATATGAACTTCCTTCAAACTAGGAATTGCCAAACGATCAAGTGGACACTAAGCAAATAGTCAAGACAGCCGGATGATATACAATGACTGATGAAACTCTATACCAAAGGAGTCGTTCAATGCCCTATATACATTACTTAACTTCGATGGAGGCCAATTTTGCCATTCAAGAGATGCATCTCAGAATCTTTGGAGTGCATATGGAAGGAAAGAATTTTGGTTTTAAAATTATGAGACATGTTATTATTGGCCGACTATAAAAAGGTGTTGCAAAATTTGTCAAAAAATACAACAGTTGTTAGATCCATGAAAATGTCCTAAAACAATTGCCGATAGAACTCATTGTATTATAGGCTAATGAGTAAGGGTTGGATATACTGGGACTATTTCTTGTGGCAACCAAGTAGCAAAAGTTCATCGTCATCGACATTCATTATTTCACGAAATGGGTAAAAACCTATCAATTAGCCAAGATCACTGAACAAGAAGTAATCGAATTTTCGCGACAAAATATTGTTTGTAGATTTGAAATTTTCAAAATTGTTATTACAGACAATGGCACTATTTTTTTGAGAAAAAGTTTTGCTAAGTATAGCCAAGGGCTTGGGATTCGTCTAATTCACACCTCCGTATCAAATCCTCAATCAAATAGAAAAGTTGAGGTAACTAATTGAATAATCGTTAACAATTTGACAACTGAGCAGGACAAAGTTAGAGGAGCATAGGTGAAAGAGCCACCTTCAATACTTTGAGTCTACAAAACAATGCCAAGAGAAATGACTTGATAAACTCCTTTTAGTTTTTGTTTTAGGATAGAAGCAGGCATCTTGGTGGAAATTGGCCTCCCTAGTTATTGGGTATCAAGCTTCAATCACAACCAAAACTTAAAATTTAAGACAATATCTAGATCTACCAAAAGAAATTTTGAATGTAGCGCAAATTTGAGGTGCAACATATCAATAAAGAGTGGTAAGATATTACAACACAAAAGTAAAAAGACAAGCACTTGAAGTTGGTGGCTTAGTATTGAAAAATATTAAGGTTATTAGAAAACTAACACATAGAAATAAGTTATCTCTACCATAGAAGGGACCTTCCTAATGTCAATAATATTCCTAAATGGGGCATATACATTACTAACTCAAGTCAGAAAACTTGTCCCAAGAATATAAAATGTCCTTCATCTAAATATGTATTACAAGTGATAGGTTTGATTATATATTTAGAGATAAGTTCTTCCCGCTACTTTGATGTATTATATAATAAATGATTATATAATTAATAAAATTTATGTTTTATTTCTATATTGCATATATGTGTTTCTATATAAACTATTGCAAGTAGAACATGGACTATGATCAACCTAGACTAGGATGAGTAATTTTAACTCCCCATTTGTTTAATGCTTCAAATAAAATAGGTGGACAACAAAGGAAGTCTAATGTTCCCACATGACCATCAGAATGGTCAATCACACACCACCTAAATCAAGGCCTAAGAGCTTGAGGTTAATAAGTCCAACGCGGCTCTCTAAGAGACCAAAATGTAAGAGAGTAAAAGTCTAATTAGACTTAAATAAAGAAGATAGTTTTCCCAAATTTTAAACCTCAGGAATGCTTTCGAGCATGGTAGACAAACAATTCTTAGAAAAGGACCTCACATATTGAAATCACATGGTTGCAAATAATGATCTTGTTATACCTAAGTTTTCAATTTATATTTACGACATTAAAATATAAATTTTGAGAAAAAAATAAGTTTTGAAGAATAAGACCCAATGAATGATAGGTGCAAAAGCTATACATATGCGTGTTTGAAGTAAAATTTCTACACCTGAGGTGCACAAGATGAATGCTCGTGCATGATTTGAATGGAATCGGTTGCATTAGTGGGTGCGTTGGGAAGTGTTCATGCGTGTATGTGTTTTGTCTTAGTATTGATATACATCTTACCGACACTCATGCATTAGTTTTAGTATTTAAAGCCCATTGCCTAATTTGTTGTGCATTTTTGCAAAGAAGATGAGAGAAGAGAGAAAGAAGAGAAATAATGCAAAAGAGAATGTGAAAGAAGATGATTTTGAGGTCATTTTGCGTCAAATTTAATAAATATTTGGTTTAATGTAAATATATTTAAATTTATTTTTTAGCTTGTTACGAAATCTTTTAATTTTCTTTCTGGTTATTATTTAAATGTATATATATGTCACCATTTTTGTCTCTTTTTGAATATTTATTGCATACAGGCCAATTTTTACCAATATTTTAACATTTTTAAAGTTGATGTTTACATTTAAGATATTATTTAGGAAATTATAAAATCTTTAAGTATTGGGCTTGAAGTGCTATATTTATATAAATATTAGATGAGAACTCATACTTTGTATAATAAAATAAAAATTTTACTTTTATCCTAGTTAGAAAAAATTTTCAATAGGTGACATGATGTAAAGTCATCAATTTTTTCAAAATAAAATTATTGTATTATGGATATATTATATTTAAATATATCATAATATATTATAACCATTTTAAAGAATCGCTTACCATCTATTTATGAAAAAGAAAGTGGTTTTTTTATCCTATTCTAAATCTTATTTGTCAATTAAAGCTTATCTCAAATTTTGGATTTAGGGATCATATATTAGTTGTGATGAAAAATATTTATCCTGTTGGACACTCAATAATTACGTTAATTGAGTGAGACAATTACAAATATCGTCTAATATTTTTATATTTTGAATATTGATGTCAGCTTGATATTTATTAATCCCAATTTACTGTTCCATGAATTGTTGCAGTGTATCTTCGAGAGATATTGTGTGTGAGGGTCGGTGAGTGGATTGTGACAGTGGAAAAAGTCTTGTACATTCACTAGATACTACATCTATATTTATCATTTTAAGATTATTTAGTTTAATAGGTATAATATAAATTTGATTTTATATTATAAATTTTCAGATAATAACACCAAAAATTTGATCGAGCCTTAATAGGTATATTTTTTTAACCTCGTAAATATATGAGAATTCGATATAATTTTTTTGATAAGTCAAATATTATATTTATAGATAGTTAATTTTCTATGTAAAACTAAATTCGTAACTATTTTTATATTTTAAAAATATTAACAAAAAAATTAAATATTAGGTTGCGATAATCAAAGTGGCCATAACCAAGCTGTAACATGGCCATGGAGTTGATTAAAATAAATAAATTAATTAAATAATAAAATTTTAAATTATTAAAATTTAAAATGCTCATAGTGACTATACTGTCCGATAGTGGTTAAAGTATAGAAAATTAAAGTATAAAAATATAAAATTAAAAGAATAACGAGAACTCAACTATTCAATATTCGAAAAATAAAAGAATAATAAATAAACCGTAAGAATTAAGTGACAGAAAATTAAAATTATAAGAATAATAATAGTTTAGCCATTCAAGGTTTAAAAAATAAA
Source organism: Nepenthes gracilis (assembly GCA_033239525.1). NCBI lineage: Eukaryota > Viridiplantae > Streptophyta > Magnoliopsida > Caryophyllales > Nepenthaceae > Nepenthes > Nepenthes gracilis. The sequence goes on along the minus strand of BSYO01000006.1, from coordinate 2,698,825 downwards.
AATAAATAAATAAAATATGATAATTAAATGATAAAATTATAAAATTATAAGAGCGGCAGTAATTTAATTATTCATGACTCAAAAAATAACATGATAGAAAATAGACCGTAAAAATTAAATGGTAAGAATATAACATTGTTAGAGGAGTTCAATGGTTAGTTGTAAAATATTAATTTTTGTAAAATAATATAATATAAAATTATAATATTTTAATATCAATTTAAAACTAAATTAACTAATAAAAATAAGATATGTATAGTATGAAACTAATTGAGCCAAACTAATATGAAAATAAGTTTTATATTAAATTAAAATTTAAAAAATAAAATAATAGACCTAAACAGAGCCTATTATATTAAAATATTAAATTTTTTAAATAAAAATTAACATGCTAAATATCCACTAGAATTTCCCACTCTCTTTTTTCTCTTTCCTCCCCTTCGTCTTCCCGCATGCCTGCGTCTCCCTGTTTTCTTTCCTTCTCCCCTCCTTCTGCAGTGCTCTGCGCTCCTCTTTTTTCCTTCCTCTCTCTCTCTCTCTCTCCTTCTCACTCTCTTTTCCTCTTCTCTTTCTTTCTTTCTTTCTCCTGCCCTGCTTCTCTGCCGCCCACGTCTCTCTTTCTCCCCTTTCTTTCTCCCCTTGCTCCCTCTCTGCTCTCCAGAGGCTTCCAGAACCCCCCGGATCCTTGCCTGACGTCACCCCTCGTTCCTCTACTTATAGAGTAGGGAGGAAGGAGGTGGAAAATATATATTTTTTCTTTTTCTTTTCATTCATTTTTTTCTTTTTCTTTTGTTGTTTCTTCAATCAATATTATTTTTAAATATATGAATATATTTTAACCATTTTAAAAAATTTTAACTTTACTCTTCTTTTTTATATATCTTCAATGGGCTCTGTGGGTTGATAAAATAAAAATTTTATACTACCCATTTGCTTACTTTTATAATCAAATTATGTAATTTAATTACATAATTTAAATAAATTAACTAGATAATAATAATAAATAAAAATAAAAATACAAAAATAAGTATTTACCAGTTATGATCCCACATCTCTACTTACACAATGAAGGAAACTTTTCGGTCTTAAATGCCACTCGATAAGTTTCGACCTCGCAATAAATTAACAGAAATAAATAAATATTCAATACAAATAAATAATATGTTTCTATATAAACTATTGCAGATATAAAGAACAAATAATAATAAATGGACAACTAATGAAGAAAAATCAACCTAAAAACCTAGGATGAGAAGATATACATTATAAAAATACTTACGAGATCGGACTCCCCATTTGTTTAATGCTTCAAATAAAATAGGTGGACAACAAAGGAAGTCTAATGTTCAATCTTTCATCTGACCATCAAAATGGTCAATCACACTAACACCTAAATCAAGGAGAAAAGAGTTGTAAATATAAAAAGACGATAAGAAGAGAAAATTTTATCAATTGAGCATAATCGTTAGAGTAAAATTTTTTCAATAATGAAGCACAAAGATGAGAAAATCTTTAAGTGAAATGCAACTCTAAAGTTGTTCCAAGCAAGTTGAGGTTAAATACTTAAAATATAAATATATAGAAGTCTCAAAAATTAGGTTTGAAAATAAAGAAGATAGTTTTCCCAAATTTAATATTAATTATAATTTTGAGAATTGGATTGATAAAATTTATTAAATATTGAAAAATCTTTGGAGGATATTTGTACATATTTGCCGCTGCGCCGTGTAGTCGAAATCGATTCGGATTTTGGAATTGCAAATTAAAATGAATATATATATATCTTGTAATATATATAAGTTTTAATAATAATAATAATAATATTATTATTATTATATATATAAATTTTGAGAAAAATAAAGAAGAAGATGGATAAGGATTGAAAAAAAAAAGAAAAAAAAGAAAAAAAAAAAGAAATAGAGATAAGATTGGAATGGGGATCGGGGAGAGAGAAATGGGGAGAGAGAGGGAGTTAGGGTTTCTGCCGGCGTGCGGAGGAAGAAGAGAGGAAGATCGGCGGCGGCGCAGGTGACCGGCGGCCATGGTGGCGCGCGGACGGTCGACGGGTGTGAGCCGTCGTTGGCGGCGGCTTGTGGTGCGTCGGTGGCGGTGTTCGGTGAGAAGCCATCGAAGCCGTCGGTGGTTGTTGACGGCGTTTGCAGCGGCGATCGGAGGTCGACGACGGCGGCGTGCGGCGTAATCGGCGCAGTGTTGGTGGCCGTCTGCGGCTAGGAGTGGTCGGTGGTTGTCGGCGGTTGAAAATTTGGTCGATGGTGGTGTTGCGAAGAGAAATCACACGAGGAGGAAGACGGCGGTGCTGCGGCGCCGGTGCCGGCCGGGTGGTGCCGGAGAGGCCAGTGACGGCCAGGCGAGCGGCCGGGCAGCGGAGCTTTTGGCAAAGAAGCTGGGAGTGGACGTTCGCGGAGAAGAGAGAACGCGGTGGCAGGAGAAGAAAATTTTGAGGTCATCCTTTTTCTGTCAAATTTAATAAATATCTGGTTTAATGTAAATGTATTTAAATTCATTTTTTATTTCTTGATTTATTTAAATCTTTTGATTTTCTTTAATTGATTGGGTTTTATTATTTTAAATGTATTTTATATATGTCAGAATTTTTTGTATTTTTTTGAATATTTATTGCATGTAGGCCAATTTTTACCAAGATTTTAACATTTTTAAAGTTAATGTTTATATTTAAGATATTATTTAGAAAATTATAAAATCTTTAAGTATTTGACTTAAAGTGCTATATTTATATAAATATTAGATGAGAATTCTTACTTTGTGTAATAAAGTAAAAATTTTACTTTTATCCTAATTGAAAAAAATTTTCAATAGGTGATGTGATGTAAAGTCTTCCATTTTTTCAAAATAAAATTATTGTATTATAGATATATTATATTCAAATATATCATAATATATTATAATCATCGTAAAGAATCATGCCTACCATCTATTTATGAAAAAAAAAAGTAATTTTTTGATCCTATTCTAAATCTTATTTATCAATTAAAGCTTATCTGAAATTTTTGGATTTGGATTTGGGATCGGATTTATTAGTTGATGTTTTTGTTATAAATATATATTCTCTATGAACACTCAATAATTTACGTTTGTTAATGGAGTGAGACAATTACAAATTTCGATCTAATATTTTTATATTTTTTGAATATTGATTTTTCACTCCATTCGACATGATATTTATTAATCCAAATTTACTGTTCCATGAATTGTTACGCTCGACGCAAGTGTATCTTCGAGAGATATTGTGTTTCTATTTATGAGGTTTGCATTGATAATTGTGATTTGGATGATGACAGTGGAATAAGTTTCTTGTTATACCTTCACTAGATACTACATTTATATTTATCATTTCAGGATTATTTAGTTTACTAGTTAAAGTGTCAATTCTATCTTAAATATTTTCAGAATCTTTAAATTTGTACCTTCTATTAGACTTATAATTATTTTTTTAAATTTCTTTTAATAGTTTTCAACTTTTGTTTTTTTTTTTTTAATTTTACGTTATTATTTTTTAAAATTTTTTATTTAAAATGGTTTGAATCGGAAGCTATGAAATTGGAATAAATCATCTGATTAAAAATATGAAATATATGATTTGATATAGTAGTTGAAAAATTTGTTTGATTTCTCCAAACCTTAATAGTTTGTTATATTTGTTTTTAACCTCATAAATACATGAGTAGATGGAGATTTTGTTTTCAGAGGATAGGTGAATATTATATTTATAGAGTAGAAGGAGATTTTTTGGCAAAGAGATTAGCGGTGTAAAATTAAATTCATAATTATTTTTATATTTTGAAAATATTAATAAAAAATTTAAATATTAGGTTATGATAATTGAAATGGCCGTAACCAAGCTGAAACATGGCCATGGAGTTGATTAAAATTAATTAATTAAATTTTAAATTGTTAAAAATTAAAATGCTCATAGTGACTATAATGTCCGACAGCAGTTAAAGTATAGAAAATTAAAGTATAAAAATATAAAATTAAAAGAATGACGAAGACTCAACTATTCAATATTCGAAAAATAAAAGGATAATAAATAAATAGTAAGAATTAAATGACAGAAATTTAAAATTATAAGAATAATAATAGTTTAGCCATTGAAGGCTTGAAAAATAAAAAAATAATAAATAAAATGTGAGAATTAAATGATAAAAATATAAAATTATAAGAGCGGCAATAATTTAATTATTCATGACTCAAAAAATAATATGATAGAAAATAAATTGTGAAAATTAAATAGCAGGAATATAAAATTGTTAGAGAAGTTCAATAGTTAGTTTTAAAATATTAATTTTTATAACACAATGTAATATAAAATTATAATTTTTTAATATCAATTTAAAACTAAACCAGCATTTGTTTAATAATAAAATAAGATATGGAAATATTGAGATTTAAGAATGTGAATTAATTGAGCCAAACTAATTTGAAAAATAAGGTTTGAGTTTGGAGTTTCTGAGATTTAGTTGATTGTGATAAAATAAAATAATAGACCTAAATAGGGCCTATTATATTCAAAAATATTAAAATTTTTAAATAAAAATTAACATGCTAAATATCCACTAGAATTTCCCACTCTCGAGAAAGATTTTTTTTCTCTTTCTCCTTTTCATCTTCGTAATCTGTGAGGGTTTCGGATGAAGGTCTGTGGCAGAAATGGCTGAAGATTCTGTATTTTCTCTCTGTTTCCTGATTGGAAATCGAGCTTCTATTTATGGGAGAAGTTCTTATGATGATCGCAGATTCTCAATACAATAATATAACGACCACGACACCGCTTTTGGAGGATTTGTGAAGTGCTAATCATCCAATGGGATGACAGCGTAAGAATTTCTAATTTTACATCCGATTGGCCTAAATTTTTATTTATGGGAGAATCTTTTGAGAAGATCCTTCTTTGGATCTACATTGAAAAAAGCCGACACCCTCAATCCACACACGCCTGCGTCTCCTTGTTTTCTTTCCTTCTCCCCTCCTTCTACACTGTTCTGTGCTCCTCTTTTTCTCTTAGTGTCTCTCTCTCTCTCCTTCTCACTCTCTTTCCTCTGCCTCTTTCTCTTTCTCTTTCTCTTTCTTTCTTTCTTTCCTCCTGCCCTGCTCCTCTGCCGCGCACGTCTCTCTTTCTCCCCTTTCTTTCTCCCCTTGCTCCCTCTCTGCTCTCCAGAGGCTTCCAGAGCCCCCCGGATCCTTGCCTGACGCCGCCCTCCTGGATCCTCGATGTCCTGGAAGCAATTTAGAAGAATTTTGATTTGGAGGGAGGATTATTTGAAGATGGAAAATATTTTTTTTTTTTTTTTTCATTCGTTTTTTTCTTTTTCTTTTGTTGTTTCTTCAATCAACATTATTTTTAAATATATGAATATATTTTAACCATTTTAAAAAATTTTAACTTTACTCTTCTTTTTTGTATATCTTCAATGGGCTATGTGGGTTGATAAAATAAAGATTTTATACTATCGGTTTGCTTACTTTTATTTTAAATATTTTTTTAATAAATAAATTTGTATATTTAAATTATATAATTTAAATAAATTAACTAAATAATAATAATAAATAAAAATATAAATATAAAAATAAGTATTTATCAATTACGGAGGAAGAAGAGAGGGAAGATCTCACATCTTTACTTACACAATGAAGGAAACTTTTCGGTCCTAAATCACACTAAGTTTCGGGTGGTGCCACAATAAAGCGGCCGCAGCGGAGTTGCTGGCAACGGTGGCTGGCAGTGGACGTTCGCGGAGGAGAGAGAGAGAATAAATAAATATTCAATACACGTAAAATATTTAATTTTAAACTGACTACGGTATTTTATTTGCACCGATTTAATACGAAGATATAAACGGAGGTAATTGAGAATTTAAAATAACAATGAATAGATAATTTTTGATAACAAAAGAAAACTCAATAACCACAATTATCGAGAAAAACCTTCAGAGTTTCAATGGTTCGGGAAGATATGCATTATAAAAATCAACTTACTGGATAATATATAAGAATGATGTCTTGCTAACCTAGCGGTAAAAAACATGAAAGAGACTTACCCCCGCCTTGTAATCCCTAGTCTTTAAAGAAACCCCAAGAGATAATTTGTATTTTAAATTTTTGAACTTTGATTTGAATGGAACCAAATGCCGATTTTTGCCTATCAATTTTCAATGCTAATCTTTCATCTCGAACCACTCAATTGATCATCCGAACACCATTGGGCTGACCTGACTTGATTTGGACCCACGCTCGCCGTATCACATCCCCACGAATGTTAATAGGCGGGAAGATGTGTAAAGATGAAAGTATGATAAGAAGAGAAAACTTTGTCAATCAAACACAATCGTTGGAGTGAAATTTTTTCAATAATGGAGCACAAATATGAGAAAATTTTTAAGTGAAATGCAACTCCAAAGTTGTTCCAAGCAAGTTGGGGTTAAAGACCTAAGATATAAATATATAGAAGTCTCAAAAATTAGGTTTGAAAATAAATCTGTTAGAGACAAAAGGATCGTATCACTCGAGGGCCCATCGGCCGAGCGGCGGACGCAAGATGGGGTTGGGAGAAATGTTGCCCTGGTGTTCAAGCACAGATTAGGCACGCATCGAGCATTCAATTCTAAAAAATGCGCCTAGATAGGCACCCCTCCTGGGAAGGTGTGGAACAGGTGAAGAGAAGATGTGAATGTTGAGACGCCAGACGTGCACGAAAAATGCACCCAGGTAGGGCTTTGGGTATGAACAAGCGATGAAAATCTTTCAAAATAAGATGTGACAATGATGGCCGAACGCATTAACAAAAAATCAAATAATTAACTTGATACTGTCATAAAATATACCAATTAAAAATATGACTAACGCATAGGAACATGGAAATTGGGCCAATGAATGACAAATGACCCACAATATTTGTTGAAAGAAGGAAAACCATTCATAAATGAAACTGCCTTCTAAAATCACTATAAAAAGCAACCCTCACTCTTTGTAGCTGGGGAAAGTTTTTCACGGAAATTTAAGGAAGTTATAATAAAAAGGGCATTTTCCAAGAATAAGGAGATGAATTTTGCATAACCCAATTGTCCAACTATCATACTCTTACTCTGTACTCAATTTCTCCACTTAATATTTTCTAACTTAAATTATATACTGAGAAAATAATTTAAATATTAAAAAATATATCAAAAATATTTTCATTTTCTTTCGTTATTTTAGTTTTTAGAGTTTAAAAATTCAATCCAATTTTTTTTCAAATAGATCTCAATGCCTAGATACACATAATTAGTTATTTTAAAATTTTTAAAAATTGGATGGGGAGAAGCAGGCCCCACATCCCATATTGGGACCCATGATGTTACCAAACAAGTCATAGGGTGATCCATTTTACCGAACTTAACTAATGGAAACGAGAGGAAGATTATAATTGAGCAATTCAAGTAACTTCTAAGCGTGCACATTTAAGGAGGGTGAGCTGTGAATATGATGGCCACACTGCCACATGCCACTTAAATTACTGTACTATTTAACTTACATTTCACATAAATGAAAGATATGAAATTTATTACTGATTTTTCTTTTAATAAAAAAGGTAACTATTAAAATAAATTTAATTGTTAAGTAGCAGATTCAAATAATTCTACTTCTCTCGATATGAAACTGGTGGGAATAACCCAAGATGAATCAACCCAATATAGGTTTGAAATAGGGTTCAAAATTCCAGCTGTCCAAATGAAGAAGTAATGAAACTGATCAAGATAGTTAAATAATAACTTTCAGAAATACTATTTGAAAGATTTAGTTCGAATAGTAAGTTATTAAAATTAATGGATAATCATAAATTAAGTAATGACTCGATTCAAAAAACGGTTAAAATGGGCAAATTATTATTGGTTAGATGGTCTCTTAATTAAATTGAGACAACAGTTAAACACCAAAAGTAATGCTTCCCGTTAACTTTCTAAATGGTTTTAAACACTTGTGGTGGTTTCAAATGCTTAAGTGTTTAATAAAAATCAAGATTATAAATACATATTTTCTTAAACAAAAAAGATGGGAGAAATGAAATGGGGACATTCAACGATGGAAGTGCACTAGACAAAGTAAAACCCTCCAAATTCACATTCATCTATATCCTCTTTCAATTCAAATATCTATTTTCTTATTATCTTTCCATATATTAAGAAAGATCACTGATTTAAATATTGAAAGATTATCAATAAGTGAGTCTTATACATCTCTTACCTTTGATTTATTTATTTTTGTTATACACAAGATTCAATTTCAGATTTGCGAATATTGAATTTGTTGTGGTTTGAATATTCAAATCGAACTATATGGCTTTCTATTTCATATGTTAAATTTAAATTATTGAGACGCATTAAAAATAAAAACTTTACTTATTTTTAAAAGAAGAAGGACTGTGTTTCTATTATTTTAATCTTTTGATTAAAAAATTTAATAGTTAAAATTTAAATATTAAATAATATATTTTAAATAATTATTTTTATATATTAAATTTAATATTTAATAAATATTAAAAGGGAAGAAAAAACCTAAAAAAATTCCAGATATTTAGAGTCAATTTAATTCCAGTTTTTGACCTAATTGAACAAGAAGATCTCGCACGCGCGAGATGAAGCGAGTGAGAATTTGCTCTTCACAGGAAGAATGTCTGGTAGGCATTGCGCTTCGCAGCACTCTGTCAACTCATCTCTCCCTCCGCTGTAAAGCTGCCGTCTTCACAACGTATGTAGATTCTTCGCAGTAAAAAGTATTTATCAGAAAATTTCTGCTTTAGCAGAAACAAATTAGTGCTATCTCGCTTCCCCTCTGCCTCTCCAAATCAAGGTCCTGGATCCATTACCCCTCAACGGAGCCCTAAATCACTTATCTAGGGTTAGTTTAGCATCTTGAAATACATCTTCCAAACAACATTCACTCGATAAAGGTATCTTGATTCCCACTCCAATCAATTTTCTCTCATTCACTCGACTGATTCTTGTATTTTTAGCCATTAAACTTGTTGAAGTTAACTGGGTAGTAAGTGTTTCTTGTAGGGGATTCAATTAAGTCTTGGGGTGTTTTTCATTTGAGTGCATTTGGTTGTATTATTTTGACGGTTGAGTTTGATAGTGATGGACATTGAACAGGATACATTTATTTGAAAATGAAACTTTTTGGGTGTCAATGGCTTCTTTTGGAATGTTCGTTTTTCTTGAGGTTTGATTATTTTATGGTTGGAAGATGAGTAGTTTTAGTTGTGATTTGTGATAGGGTCGGATACAGCAGAATTGAGGCTATAAGAAATACATTGGACTGAGAGTTTTGATTCATGAGAAGGGTTTAGTTGTGGGTTTTGTGCTAATTTGGACTACAATGGGAGCCATTTGTTGCAAGCCATTAGCTATTGAAGATACTGAGGAGAGCCCAAGAGAGAGGCTGTCCGATAAGATGCCGTCAGAGTTGCAGGTTTCGAGGGGGGCTTCACTGAGGAGCAATGATCTTTACACGACGAAAGATCATAATGATGGGAATGATGTGAGCATAATATTAATAGATAAGAACGTGAATGGCCCAGTTGGGCTACAGGGTAATAATTTTGAGAGGAAGAGAGATAAGACAGAGTATATTGTTGCTCATCATCCAGCAATGGGAATCATTCCAAAAGCAACAGAAGGGGAACAGGTTGCAGCAGGATGGCCGCCTTGGCTTGCTGCAGTTGCTGGGGAAGCTACCAAGGGATGGGTGCCTCGCCGGGCTGATTCTTTTGAGAAGCTGAATAAGGTAAGACCTCTAATTGATTTGATTACTAATGTTGGCATTCTGAGTTTTTACATAATGGACTGGTTTATATCAATGCTAGCCAGATGATTATGATTTTTTTTTTTCAATTTTTTCCTAGGTAACAGATTCTTTTTTGTTCAATTGCTTATTTCCTATGCTTAGAGGTCAGTGTCACTCTGTATTGTAACTGGATCTGTTGCTTGGAATAGTAAATATAATCAGCCATGCAGCTTTTTTAGTTGTGGACTAAAATCTCTAACAGCATTTTTTCACTTAATCTGACCATTCATAATCCGATTTAATTAAAAGGAAAACCATTCTAAATAGACCTGATTATGCATCCCCAAAATTTCAAATAAAAGAAATATGTTGCCCGCATTTATGGATTTCAGGATAAAATATGTAGTCTCTCTTTTTGCTGTCTGACAATTAGCTCTTGCTCGATCATCATGTTCAAGAAACTCTATGATAGTACAGATCCCCTGTATCATCATGTTCAAGGCAATAGAACAAGATTGTTCTGTTCGACTGTACAATGTGAATGTGAATCCTTGTTGATGATCAAGCTATTTTAAATAATCTTCTGTCTTCGCTGGTTATTTAAATATTGTGCAATTGTATCACTCCACCATACGTCCTCAGTTTCTGAATTCATTGTGCACCTTGTTTTGCTTTTACTGAAGTAGGGAACTTTTCTTTTGAGGAAAAGCAAAAAATAATCTTTTTTTGCTCTGTTGATTTATCTCAAGTTAGGTTGACCATTGATGGTGGAGACCTTATAAATTAATGACCAGTAGAAAAAAATTGAATACCATGTATAATTATGTAGTATAAGAGTTCCTTTTGGTTGTTGAGGTTAGGAGAGGGCAACCTAGTTTATAAGGTACACTTCATTGGGGAGCTTGGGGTAGGTTATTTTATGCGTGCAATTTATCCCTACGTTATGGAGATGAGGTTTTTGTGATATGCCCATGGTCATGTGGTCACACAATCATATTGCCACCCTTATTGTTTCAAATAGTAATAATAAAAAATGTGGTAAAATGGAACTTGAAAAGTTGAGGTTGTACCATGTCATGTAATAGTGAACTTTGAGATGGCATGCTACCACAGTCAACCATGTAGAGGTGAATGGTGATTCCATAATAATGTCCTCTTAATTTCTACGGATAGTTGCCATGTTGGGGTTTTGGGTTCCAATTCATATTAATGTTGCCTATTCTATCAATGTAATATATGCTTAGGTATGAGCTCAACCTTTTCAATCTCTTCCTCTTGCCTTACTTCCTAATGTCATTTCTTACTGAATCTTTGTCTATAGTGCATGATGCATAAATGTATTGGCATTGACTGATAATTCACGTTGAAGGTTTGATTCCATCTTTTACCATTCTAATGTTCCATTCCATGTATCATTTTCACTGATGTGGGACTCGGCAAGATGAGAATTATAAAAATGGTCAATGTCATGCCATCCTTAGATCAATCATTTCACTTTTTGGTGCAATAAAAGTCATTTGTAGGAAGCTGTGGCTTTCTGGGAAGCTTTTTGACCATGATAGAATTGGGTTTCTGGTAGGAATTACAAATATCGCTGCAGCTTTAAGAATATAGTAGAACATAACAACTCATGCTATCAAAGAAGTATTTAGTCTAACAAATTTTTATTGTGACAATCACTTGTTTTATACGCTTTAGATGAGTATCCGGCTAAGTTCTGTAGCCTTGATATGGCCCTATCCGACTAAAGAAAAAATAAAAAAAATGTTTTTGTCAGATGGCTTTTTTCTTAGATGCCCTCTATTTCTGTCAGAGGCAACTGTATGTTAGTCAAACCTCTTTTAATCCTGTCAATTTTATGTGGAAATGTATGCTTTTCGTTCTTTAGCTGCAGCTTGGTTAACATAGGTTGAGCAACAATAATTTCATGACCGAATCCGTCAATCATAACAGCTTATATTGTCTCATATTTAGTTCTGCATCTTCTGTTAATAATATTGTTCCGGCACAGATTTGTCTTGTTTTTGTGCAAAAAAGTGTCTTCTTGCAACCATAGAGAACCTTTTATCTTGAACATAACATTCAACCCCTGTCATGACATAGTAATATTCTAATTTAACTTAATGTTTTCATTTTCCAAGCTTCATTTTCTAGTATCTATGGCCACTGTTTCAATATAGTTCTCCACAATAAAGCTTCCAGAGTATGAATGAGCTCTTTGGATCGCTTAGTTTGTCGTCAACTCTGTGTCTTGCAGCTTATTTTATCTGTGGTACCAGGCTGTTGTAGTTCAGGAATAATTGCCTGTTTTCCTTTCTTTTGCCACAGAATGTGATGATTTGAGGTGGTTTTAATTTTGAGTATGAATTCGATAGTCTTGCTTTGTGATTTAGCTTCAACCTTGGTTGTGAGGTTGATAGCATGATCATTAAGGTCATAGATAGGTTGTAGTGAAACCTTATGCTGGATCCCTATTTTGAAGGCTCTAAGAGATTTGTAATTTGAGATGATTTTCATTCTATGAGATCATTATAGGCAAAAAAATGATAAAATTTTTATATGCTTGCTTCAATTGATACGGTTCCATACCTGCGTTCTAGCACTGCTGGCAAAATGTCCATCATGATCTGGTTGAAGGAATTTTGCTTCCAACCTATGCTTATGCTGTGGTGACCCAGACCCGAGTCCCCGGACCCGGTCTGAACCGACCATATGAAAGATCTTCTAATCATTGAACATCATCAATCCATAAAGATCAGCATAAACACATTATTAAATAAAACATCCATGATAATAATAAACTACTTGAATTAAAAGATAATATCAATATCCATAATATTAAGTTCCTAGGTACATAGTCCCAATAAATATCCAAATGCTAATGAGCCAATAAATAATCTCTAATCTCTCATCATGAAAGTCTTAAACTCCAAGATCGTTTCTACCTGGAATTTTAGTTTGATATTAATTTGTCTACTCTGAGCCAAAAAAATTAAGGGTGAGCTAGATATCTAACAAGTAAATATAATCAATAACATTGGCATGCAAATAAGAATCTTAGACTATAATATCAAATACATAAAAATTAATAAAAATATGTAGCATATCAATAACTATGCGAAACTCAACAATATGTCGTATTCATGACCCAAAAGCCATAAGAATAATTGAACATTAAGAATGCAATAGGGATTTCACCGAATCCGATTATCAACTCAATTCAAAGTTACCACTGTACGTGATAATAAGAATTTTCACTATACGAAATAATAATTATTTTCATGAATATTATTCTGCCATAATAAACTAAAGGTCGGATATTTATACCCCCAATAGTTAGGTAAGTATCGTGGGGTTATCTGACATTTATGATATCATCTCTACCCCTAGAGTCTTCACAAAGGTTGTACCCGTTGCACGCTCATACTATTTATGATGCCCTTCGCTAATGATATCATTGGTGTCATCTTTTCTAATGGTCACTAGGCTATAAACGTCCCTTCTCAAAATCAACGACCTTGACTTCTAAAATTGAATAGGTATTGGAAAAGTGTAGACTACTTTAAGGTCTCACGGACTCCCATTTACCCGATTACCTTTAAGTTTTCACACTTATTTACTTATCCATAAAATACCAATAAACTATACACATGCGATTTAAGTTGGCGCAACGAACCAATCATCACTGGAATAGAGAAAATCAAAGGAAAATTTTGAATATTTGGCTGACCCCCATAATAATTTATTCAATCCTCACCAGCCCTCTCGGTACCCTAAATCTTATCTCTAAGGCTATAAAATACCTTCTATTTCATTATTACTGAACAAGACCCACGATAACCCATCATATGCAATTATTCGGCTAATTCCACAAGGATCAAATTAAAATAATAAATTATCCTTAATTTCATCACTAACTAATTTATATATGTATATATTTGTTGTGTACCGGTTTTCGGGGTCCGGAGCAACATAAGTGTTTGAAGTTTGGAGTCAGAGAGATAGAGAGATTGAGACCAGATTTTACGTGGAAAACCTCCCCTTAAAATGAGGAAGAAAAACCACGAGGCTTGGAGCCTGAGAAAGATCTTCACTATGGATCGTTTGTTGTGTACAAAGTACAAAGTAGGGAGAGACCCTTTCTTTTCCTTCTTTTATCTCTTTTTCCTGGCTAGAGAGAAAGATCTCAGAAGATCATAGATGCTTCAAGAGATGTCGAGAGAAGGTCCCCCTGCTTGTGTGCTTTAGGTGAGTATTTATAGAGAAATTTGACAAGTGTCCACGTGGTGCCGGGGTGCCTGCGGGGAGGCTATCCACCTACCCATCATATGCAATTATTCAACGGCTGACCGCCATACCTTGTCGAATGTCGATCTTGAAGTGATAAGGCATGTTCTCGAGGTTTGGTGGTGGCGTGACGCATGGGTTGCGTGTCTTTGATGATTTGTGGAAGGTGGCGCATTCCGGATAAATTAGTCGTCTCTTGCGGCCTTATTATCCTTTGATGAGTCCGCGTATAGACGCTTGTTCTCGGACGGGGTAAGTGAGTTCTGGTCGTTAATATTAGTGACTTGCTAAAGGCTTTTATATTGTGGAATGTCTTCGGGCTTTTTACACCTTTGCCGGCAACTTGGGCTTCTCGGGTCAAGTACTCGCCCACTTGCCCATTCTTTTAAGGATATTCACAACAATATTCACTTACGCACAATTAAGAGGGCTCTAGGTCATTCCACTTTCATACTTAAATCTATAAATTTTATAAAATTAATTTATAATGCTAATAACCTACTGATTATTTTAGTATGTGAAATTAGATTTTTTTTTTCAACTAAAATTACATTGAAGCATCTACACAATTCTTCTTCCCAATTCATGATTTATTTCATCTTCCCTTGTTACCGAGGCTCAAATGTGCATCACTAGCCATGATTCTTCCTTCTTTGTTTCTGATAACCCCAAACAGAGCGTGGCGCTCGGTTTTCTCTTCCCTTTTGAAATATGATGAAACCAATAAAAAATCCAAACTCTCTAGTATAACAGGTAAAATAAAGACTTTGTGTAGCTCTATTATACAAATTATGAGGCCCTCAATTTAGTGTGGAAACCTTAAAATTAGGGTTTTTTCACCAATCAGAGCTGTAGTTCTGTTTTGCTCCATTTTCACATTAACCAAAATTTCAGCCAAATCCTATAAAATTGAGACATGCAAGCATCAACAATACCATTACAAGGAGGTTGGAAGAGATTAATTGCAAGAGGATGAACAAATTTTTACTTGCAACAGAAAGAGAAATTTTACTTGCCTTAAATTTTCTTCTTGGTCAAATAGTGCTTTGTTGACCCTTCTCTTCCTCGATATCTTCTTTCTCTCTTATCACTTTCTTCCTTCTTTCTTCCGATCTCTCCAAAGACAGTCGATTTTGTGTGCCTCAAAATGAAGAAACGAGTTGTGTATATATATATATATACGATTATTATTTACTATTATACGATTATTATTATATATATACTATTATATATTTTAACTTAATTCCTTCTAAAAAAATAATCCAATATTTACTACATAATTTATATTCGAAAAAATAATTAATAAAGAAACATCTGGGATGTTACATTTAAATTTTTCGATACTTTACAAGATTTCTTGTGGCATATTGATGTGTTAGAGTTGTCGAATGATGTTGATATTGGCATAATTATAATAAATGCCAAAATTATTGTGACATTTCTTTAATACCAAATAATTTGCTAAACACTATCACAATGCTTTTGCTGATAAATTAACATGTTCCATTTATATCTTTTTATATGTATTTTTATACATATGACTGTTAGTTTACTGATACGAGAACCTTGGAGAAATTCAGTATGGGTTTTCCAATATTACGCCTATGTAATTAATATGATGATTAGTGAACTGCATAATAGTAGTAGTACTAATAATGCAGATTGTGCTTTTTATTTATGAGTTGTTAGCTGATCATACTAATTATCTTGTATGCTTTTCCATGAATATTTTATTGTAATATGTTTAGTATTTAGAATTCAATATGCATGTAGACTTTTTGCTATACATGCAACAATATGTCAACAAATTTGAGGCTGTGATATACCCCTTTATAATGAACCGGTGATATTTAAACCCTTGCTTTCAACAATGACCGGAGCTTTTCATTTTCTCCTACAATCAAGTATAACTGATTTCATCAAGCTGATGCTCCGCCACTCCTTGTCACTTCAACTGTCCTCATACACTGTTGGTGGCTGCAGAGTTGTAGGTGTTGCTTTTTGGCACAATTCCTGGACGATCTTGCCATGATAACAAGAGCATCTTTGAGTTCTTGAATCACATTTTGCAGTTATTTTTTAGTTTTCTAATGAAGGGGGGCAGGTTTAGCTCTTCTAGCAGGTTGTTCTGTCTGGGAATCAAGAGCAGCATTGTGAGTTATTCAACTAATGTTTGCCCTTGAATCAGGAATCCACATAGTTTAAACTTAAGTATTCTTGAAAACCATTTAGAAAATAAAGGCGAGGTAATAAATATTGAAGATTCTGATTTAACATTCAGTTTATTGGTGAACAAAAACTGGTTTGGCATGCTTTATGGTGGAGAGGATAGGGAGTGGATGGAAAATGTGAGAAAAACAAGGAAAAGAAGAGAGGGGGGGGGGTTGGCTAACTACAGTTCCTTTGGGGGGTTAAATAGCTCATGACTTTATCCTGCACCACTTTTTTTGGGTTATTTCGGGAGGACAGAATTGAATTTGGCAGACCTTCAGAACTTGGATTTGGTTTAAGTCGCACGTTTCATGGTGATAATGAAGCTACTAATTGCCTCTAAACAAACTAGGCAGATAGTATATTTTGTAGTCCTTCATCAGACACCCTTTTATAATGTCTAGTCTTTATGATATAAAAATACTGCATTCCTTTCACCATACAAAATTACAGATGTTGTATCTTATACAAAAACAAAAAGGAAAGAAAAAAGAAAGAAAAAAAAGGTTGTCTTTTGATGTCAATTGACTTTGCAAACAAAAAGCATGGCATATAATTTCACGCATCTTTCAACATTTGTCAGTGTCATGACAATAAGATATGTATGTGAGGGAGGTTATTAAATTGCTGCTTACATATCCTCTTTTTATACTCCCTTTTGTTGAGCATATTACTCTCAACCAAATGGCCTTCTTCCATTATGTGGGAAGTTTCAAACTGATTGTTTCTTTCCATTATATATGGGGCCTGGTTCATACAAGTGGTGCAAAAGTTGTCCAACATTCCAACCCTTGCAATCTGCTTATTTTATGATAGAGTTTTGTCTATAATTTTCCTGGCCTGGTTTGTATGTGCTTTGTGGTATGCCATGATGCCCTCATTTTGAAAAATCTTATATAGAGTTGCTGTGCCATTTTCTGGGCTGATCTTGCTGGCGTAGCATGGTTTGTTTCTTGATGGTACACGCATATTTGATCATGCCCTTATCAACCATGTGAACACCCTCATAGTCTAAAGAGGCTGTCTCATGGTTGCATTACAAATAAACATTCTCTGAGACTATCATACAGTTTCACGTCTGCATCACTTTTGCAGGTTTTAAACTTCCTGTTGGTGTGCTATTTTCCTAGGCACTGGGATTTTCTGTTGTAGTCAGTCTCATTTATGTAAACATGTTATCAAATTTTATGTTGCAGCCATTTTAAACGTGCTCTTGACTGCCTCTTCAGTTATGTTGTTCAGGAAGAGGCTGAGCAGTCCAAACATTGCTTCTTTAACCTCTGAATATTAGATTGCCACTAGTATATCTTTTTCCTCTTGCCCTCTCTAGTCTAGACCACCTGCCAAACTTATGTCCACTTGGTTTTGGCATTACAATTAACATCAAGCCTATTCCTGCATTGAGGAGGAAGAAAACTTATTTGACTATCTTGTAAAGTGTTAGAATCCAAACTGAGCCATGTAAATATTTTTCATAATTTTTTTTGCATCTTTGGTTTTTCTTTGAAATATAGGCGAACTTAATTTATTTTTTAGCATTGTGAAAAAAATTAGATACCCCTTTGTGAAAGTAAGGGATTTTTAATGTATATTAATGTTAAATGCCAAAAGGTCCAAAACTTTTGTATAGAGGAATGAATTCTTAGAATCTATTTTTTCTATATCCGATTGTTACTTGTTACTATTGATTACTTGTTTGTATTTGTACACTTTCAATTAATGACTTACTTGCGTTTGGTGTATTTGATATTGGTGTGATTTTCGTGTTGCGTCCCGGGATCGACCTTGACACCTAAGAGAACTTGGGGGTCAACTTGGCTGGCTTCCGGTTCCCAGTAGGAACGGACACGCTGCATAGGTTTTTGTCTATAAAATTCAGATCATGACACAAATTTCCTAGCTGTTTTTGTTCTGAGTCCTAATAAAAAGCAACCAGCTATCCATATCATGCTTCTAAATAAGTGTAAAGGAATAAGTCTTCTTTCCTTCAAGAAGATATTACGAAAAATATCATGCATGAAACTATTACTTGTTTAAATCTGGTGCAGGTTTGGTTGGGATACTGTGGGATAAAAATTGCAGTGTAGGTTCCCCGTAGTTGATAATTATCAGGAGTCAGGCCACTTTGCTTATGCAATGGCTTGGAACTAGTCATTTATGAAGATGCACCTTTGTGCTGCGAAATCAGGCCAGTACTAAATCTTTAGTATTTCTCTTTCTATGCCCAAGCAAATAGACCACGTTGCATATAGTGCCCTCTAAATCCTTTCCTCGGATGTTCTGATCACAATGCAAACTCAGGATTGGTCAGTCTATTGGTACATCATGCTGTAGAGATGTGGCATCATAGGGTTTGGTAGTGTCAAACAACATTCTTTATGAGAAAATGGCATTAAGACCTACCAACACCTAGAGGGGATGAATAAGTGTTTTTTTACAAAAAATACATATTAATAATTGGTAACTTTAATACACATAATGAAATTACTTATCTTGATATTTAAATTAAATTATCGCCATACTCATGCATATAGTATAAATAAAATGAAGAAAGAAAGAGAATACAATATTTTGATAACAAAGAAAAACTCTTGAACAACTTGTTTATAGAGAAAAACTTTCTAGGTTATGAGTCATTAACTGAAAATCCACCATATGATAAGAGTCAACTTACTAACCAACGAAAAGGCGCATTAAACCATCTAGCCTACTAACTTGAACATGTAACTATCTGTAACCTTCCTTAGATTTACAGATCCACAGTTACCTAGGCACCTACTGGTTTCTTAAGTGGATATTCAATTGATCAAACTCCTTCAACCAATGCGTGCCTCAAATCTCCACATGAGCCATACATCGAAACTTCATAGATTATAGACTTATGAATTTAAGGTTTAGTTTCAGATTAAGTATGAGATCTTACGATAACAAAAAGTCCTTCTTAAAAGAAGGATCTTTAAAAAAGAACGGTTCACTCAACTCTCTCAATTTCTCTCTTGGATGCTCAATAAAGGCTTATTGATTTTCACACTCACTCACTATCACCTTTATTTCGATCTTCTGGATGTCAAGATGTATGGGAGTTTTGTAAAAAAAAATCCAGCCAAAGCAGTTGAGTGGCGTGTATAGTGGACAAAACTGCATTTTCATTTGAACTTAAGTCGCACGAACATCTCATAAACAAGGTACCAGCCTTCCGCTTGAGCTTCCAATGCATGAGTAGCTTGCGATCATAATCTAGAACTCCATATCTTGTGTCATTATCTTGCAGACAACATGTGGTTGGTCTCTAGACACGGTTAGCTTAAACACCTATCTCGTTGACTACTTGCGGGCATGGTATATAATCTTGAAAGCTTGTAGTCACATGTCAAACAATTTACGAATACATGTTGAATTGATCTATAGCTTTGCTTGTGCTTTAATCACATGACTGTCACACACAACTTCGCATGAGCCATTCCTCGTGCAAAAAAAATTCTTTCACTTTAATCCAATATGAACCCAAAACTTATACCTAGAGACAAGGTATAAAATAAGAGACTCAAAGTACAACTTAATGCCATGAAATTTACCAAAACTAAATATAGACTTAACACTTTAGAATCTCATGTTGAAGGAATGAGGCTTCATTGACCGAGTTTTAGTCAGGAAGAAGGGATGTTTTATTCTTGATCAGTAGCACTGTTGCTTGTTTTCACCATTATTAGTATTAGTCAAAGTTTTAGTCACTATTCTTTTAGCCATCTAATATTTCTGACCTATTAATGTAGCCAGTGGAGTTGTCGTGTTCATATCTATGTTATAAGAGCACCTTGGTGTGCTTAGACTTAGTGCTCAAAGCCTAGAGCCTCAACATATCTAGGTGAAACTTTTTTTGAGGGGTGCATACCTTTTTTGAGGCTCAAGGTGTACATCTAGAGGTTTTTTTTTTTTTGGTCTAAAAACAAAGTTATTTCTTTTTAAGTTAGCCATTATATGTAATTTTTTACATTTAATACTTAGTGTTTCTAAAATCGAAATTGATGAAAGTAATAAGTGATTGATTAAAGAATAGATGGAGACTACAAATCAAAGGATTTTATAGTTAAAATTATTTGAAATAATTAGGCTTCACATTACACTTGTTTGAAAAATAGTGTGAATCTTGAGCAATTATTGCCTCTAAAGCTAATTCATTACAGCTTGTAAATGATGAAAATTTTAACTTAAAGAGACATATAAAGATGAAGAAGTCATTTAAGCAGATAAGCTAATGAAAAAGAAGAAAATAATTTTTTGTTTGATAATAATTATAAATATTAATCGTTGTTACGAGTATATTAAGAATAATATTTTAAATTTATCAATAAATTTTATTGTTATTTTGCATTGTGGTAAGTTGTACTTATTAATTGCCATCTTATGTTATTACTTGAACTATATTTTTATGATTATTGCCAAAAATATTTTTTAGTTTTTTTTTATCCTTTTATTAGTTTTAACAAATGGAATTATTTCAAGAATATCCTATATACATATTTTATAAATGGGTGCCTCACTTTCATCAAGCTTGCGCTTTAGGCTTAGGATTCTTTACGCCTTGATGCACCTTACGCCTTTAGTAATAGTGTTTCATAGTAGCAGTGTTCCACCAATTTGTATAATTATTTGTCTATATCTTGTGTAGTTGGCTTTTTGATGCTACATGTTGTCCAATTATTCAGCATTGCAGTGTCTGTTGTCTGTATTTTGGCTTGCTTCTGATGGCATCCCCTTCTTTCCAGATTGGCCAGGGAACTTATAGTAATGTATATAGAGCACGAGATCTTGAACAGAAGAAAATTGTTGCTCTAAAGAAAGTAAGATTTGATAACATGGAGCCTGAGAGTGTGCGCTTCATGGCTAGAGAGATTCACATCCTTCGTAAGCTAGACCATCCTAATATAATCAAATTGGAAGGCCTTGTTACTTCGAGGATGTCATGCAGTTTGTACCTTGTTTTTGAGTATATGGAACATGATCTTGCTGGGCTTGCATCACATCCTGCGGTAAAATTTACAGAACCACAGGTAATAATGGAAAACCATGTCATTCTTTTTGAGTTCTTTTGTTTCTGTACCAATATCTGTTTAGCTGTATTCTACTATATCATGGTCCTCAGGTTTTGCTAGTTGAGCTCCAAATTCTGTGATTCTATAGCAAAAGAGATGAATCTAATTAACTGTCTATAAACTCACTTTGTTCAAGGCACTAAGTTGCTGTGCTGCTTAAATTTTGGTGTTCACCACTAGTGTGAGGTTATGATAATGGTGGTGTAATTAGCATGTTTGGGCATGTTGAAGTAATATAAGGTGCAGGTTAGAAGAAATTCTTGGACAATGTTTTCTGGATATTAATGAAATACACTGGGAAGAGAAGTTTTTTGAAAGAGAAGGATATGCAAGGCCTAGAGTCTTGTATGTTAGTACTTAGCCCCGTTGTAAGAGAGTTTCAATAATCCCAGTTTAAGCAGCATAAGCTGCTTTAATCTCTAAAGAACTATGAGCCTAAATATAGTTTCCATGAGGAGGCTAACTAGTACTAACCAAAAAAATCTACTTATATAGCTGGAACCTCCTGAATCGTTGAATGATACCTGGAAAATAGAAAATTTACTAAGCTGCCCTTTGTAAGGTGGTGAACAGCCTCCTCTAGTACATTGTGAAATATACGTGCAGAAATGAAACTGAATAGCCCCTGGCTAAGGAAATAATGAAGATAAATAGAAGAAAAAAGGAAATCACTAAGATGATACTCTAAGACAGGTGTAAGCTGTTTAGACTATGAACTACCAAGTTTTTATATCTCATAGTGCTCTGACAGAATATCATAAAATTCAGTTTAGTAAACCTGTAAACTCATTCTAGTGTGAGATCCAATCATTGATGTTCAGAACTTGCATCATTTTTTTTATCTACTTGGAAAATTCAAAAATCAGGAAAAAAATTTGAATTCTTAATGATGCCCTTTTATATTCATTGGCAGGTTAAATGCTACATTCTGCAGCTCTTACGTGGACTTGACCACTGTCACAGCCGTTGCATCATACACCGAGATATAAAGGGTTCCAATCTTTTAATTGACAACAACGGGATCTTGAAGATTGCAGACTTTGGTCTTGCAACTTTTTTTAACCCCCACCAAAACCAGCCACTAACAAGTCGAGTTGTTACTCTTTGGTATCGGCCTCCAGAGCTTTTACTTGGGGCTACCTACTATGGGACAGCTGTAGATTTGTGGAGTGCCGGCTGTATTCTTGCTGAGCTGTATGCTGGGAGGCCTATAATGCCTGGACGAACAGAGGTACCTAGTTTGGCTTTTGTTCAAACTTGTGGGTAGAACTTCTTCAGAAGTTTTGATTCATTGTGGATTTAAGTATCAAATTGCACATTGTCTGTAAAACTGTGATGATTTCTTTTGGGGGTGTGGTGATGGTTGTGGGGGAGTGCAAAGGAACTGCTGGTTGCATAATCTAGATGAATACATGATATATATATATATATATTACTTATAGATCATGATTTCTTCAGTTGGATTAATTGTTAGGTTTACTGCTGGTTGCATTAGGATGCAGGACTCACATAATTGAAAGAGGTTTTGTTTGCTTAGTGGAGGTGGAGGTGAGGAAGGGGTTGTTGAAACTTTGCAGTTGGAGGCCAATAGAGGTTTGCTTATGGTGGTGACTGGTGAATATACGGGATATCTCTGCAAACCAGGTGTTGCCGAAAGCGTGGTGCAGCTGTGGCTGCTAGGCTGTGGATTTGGCTGTCACCCAAGTTTATATGAAATGTAGCCAATTCTCAGTGATGCTGCCAATGGAGTATGGAAATCAATGATACATAGACCCTTTTCTATCACTTCACTTCATGCCTAATACATCATATAATACTATTCTCTGGAAACTTG
The DNA here is from genome assembly GCA_033239525.1 of Nepenthes gracilis. Classification (NCBI taxonomy): domain Eukaryota; kingdom Viridiplantae; phylum Streptophyta; class Magnoliopsida; order Caryophyllales; family Nepenthaceae; genus Nepenthes; species Nepenthes gracilis. The sequence continues at coordinate 2,675,599 of BSYO01000006.1, read as the reverse complement.
AAATTTTTTTAACAGGGAAATTTTCTTTTCTTTTATCAGAACACCTAGAGTTTAAGCCTTTTTTTAAAACCTTAACACCATTTCCCCCCTGTTTTCAATTGAACTGCTGTTTTTTTGGTTGCCATTAACATTAATGTTGTTTGCTGTCAAATTTTATGCGTCTTAACATAATTGGAATGTGCAAAGTAATTGTTCATTGAGGTTGAATGTTGACCCTTTGATCAAGTACTGATTGCCATAATTCAAATTTGAAGATTAGTATCTGTTGAATGTTGACCCTTTGATCAAATACTGATTGCCGTAATTCAAATTTGAAGATTAGTATCTATTTTTATAAGAAGGTCCACTTTTCTCTTCTTCTCCTACTCTCTCTGCCTTATCTTGTAACAGTGGCTTGCTTCTCCCATCCCTGATTCCCCTACCCCCTTCAGCATCCCATTGTTGCAGGAGCCTTACTTTCACCTGCATCCTCTATTTGAGTGAGGTTATGGTCCTTCTACTGGAGAGGCTCTTATACCCACCCAATAGCTAGGATTAGAAATTAGGCGGATAAATAATGAATATTTCATTTAGTGATTCAAATGTCTATTCCATCTCCACCATTCATCTACCTAACTTTTAATTCTGGCCGTTGAATTTACGTGGAAGTCTCCCCATTGAGAGGACATAACAACTATCCACCCCCTTACTCAGAGACACCCCCATCTCGTCTTTCCCTTCCCTCGCCCTTCCTCCTTTTCATCCCTGGCATCCACAAGACCCCTGTGTTGCAGGGGCCATATGGCTTGCCTCTGTAACAGCCCCAATTCCTGGTCACGTTTTCCCTCTGCTCATCTCAAAACCATTGGAAATTAGTAGTAAACTACATTGTTAATTGTGAATGGTGTAAATATTGGGTTTCCAATTTATTTGCCTTTAGTTGGGCAATTTCTTGTTTAACTGATTGCAGCAGGATTAATCTTGGGAAGAGAGAGAAAGAAGAGAGAGAAATGGATTCTGCAGAAGTTAAGATAGTGGGTGAGTGAAGGGAACAGAGAGGGGTGGAAAAAGATTTAGAAGCTTCTTGAAGAGAGGACAGAGAGGGAAAAGTACAGAGGAAGATATGAGGGAGAGCATGCTCAAGAGATGGTGCTGGAAGGAAGGAAGTGAGTCCCGTGGGTGTAAAAAGAGGGGTAAAATCTTTGTTTGGTTATTTAAAGGCTGGATGGGAATTTTGTTATGCCAGCAGTTTCTTTAGCGAGATGTAATTTGGTGCCTCATTATTAATGGCCAAAATATTCTCAGTACTCAAGTTCAATTGAAAACTTGAAAAAAAAGGCATTCAAGTAAATGACCTTAAATCTAGGTTTTTAAAGTGCAAAAAAACTTAGAAGTAGTTATCATCAAATTATATCACAAGTAATTTTGATCACTTCTGATCACTAATGTTATTCATTACACTCTTATGTAAATTGACCCTTCTATCTGTACTTAATTTCGAACATGTCTCACATTTTGCTCATCTTGTTTTCCACTGCTCTCTTGATGTGTGAAACAAATGGTGTGTATTTTGATTTCTCTGTTCTGTAGGTGGAGCAATTGCATAAAATATTCAAGCTTTGTGGCTCACCTTCTGAGGAATATTGGAGAAAATCAAAATTACCTCATGCTACAATATTCAAACCCCAACAACCCTATCTACGAAGCATTGCAGAATCATTTAAAGACTTTCCTGCTCCGGCCCTGAGTCTGATGGAGACACTGCTTTCCATTGATCCTTCTGATCGTGGATCTGCAGCATCGGCTTTGAAGAGTGAGGTATGAGCTCTCTGAGCATTGAATTATAAGGAAAAAGGTCCAGAGAATGACCTATTTGTAACTGACTCATTTTAATTTCTTGGTTTCTCTTTCCACCTTCCTTGGCTATTTGAAATACTTGCACTTTCCTTTTTCTTCTTTTGTCTTGATTAAGTGTGCTGGGATTTTGGCACTTGGCTGTTTTATTTTATGAACTTTGTTTCAATGCTGTTAAGTTATATGTTGTTGTTATTCTTTTAGGTGATATGCAAGATTTACCTTACAACTTTTTTGTTTTTACCTAGGATCTTGATGGCGAGCAAACATTATCCCTTTACAATGCCGGTATAAGGCTGCATGTATTTAACCTTCAAAGACCCTGTAATATGAGAGCAGTGTGCATCGAGCTACCCTCTCTTGTTGTCAATGTGGTGACTGGCCCCTGCAGGGCCCACTTCGGAAATTTGTAATGTAGAAGTTATTTACACTCAAAAGCAACAGTTTCTCATCGTATTACTTAGGGTAACCACAAGCATATAAACAAAACACAAGTAGTTTGCTATATTTGACTCGTATCATGGTTTTAGAACAATAATTTTTTAAGTCTGTTTTGTCAAAGTGCTAAACATGTTTCCTGTTGATCCATCTTCCTGTAATATGTTGTTCTGGAATTGAGCATCACAACTTCATAATGAACTCCCAATGTAATTAGGATTTTGGATTCATGGAACATTGGATATATATTGCACTGGAAGATCTTTTTATTTATCTTTTTATGTGTTGGTTTCGAGTTGATAACTGATATGGATCCAAGTATTTGAGGATCCTCCATGCTTAATGAACTTGTAATTCTTTTGAAAGATATGTGTAATACCCTAAATAAATTGATAATAGCCAAGGCCTCATACTACTGTATATAATTGAAAACACCAATATTTATGGTATGGTAGACTTCCTAGTTAGAAGTAAGAAGGGGAAAAAAAATTTAGACTGCTCTATAGACCTACAATAACTAGTAATTCATCTATAATTTTGTCTTTTAGAAGAAATATAGGTTTTGTGCGATGAGCTTTATCTCCAAATATGCTCTGATTATGGAGCGTTAAGTTGCTAACTTGCTACATGGAGGTAAAGTGTAAGATAGGCATTACTTGTCGTCTTTCTTTCCCTTTTATTTTCTTTCTTCAACAATGGTGTGGATACAAATGGACTGATGCTAGCTGTCTTTATGAGGTAAAAACTAACTAGCTTTCTCAAAGATTTTGGCCCCTCCCATGGAGTTAGGATGAATATATATCTGAGAAGTCTTTCCACGATCTTCATTCTTTTCCTCCTCTTTTGAAGTGTAGCATCTTCCAAAGGTTTTACAACATAATTAACTAAATTACCCACTTTGTTTTCCTAGTAGAGCTGTACTAGCTTAACAATTGTATCATTCTCTAACTCAAAAAGATGTTATATCAAAGTCCACCTATACACCAAGCAATATTTTGTTGCTTTTCTTCTTGTAAACTACATCTTGCAACCAGCATATGGACATATAATAACACTCCAAATAGTACCTAGAGTTAGCCTGTATGATCTCTTAAAATATTTCTGATGTTGTAAAACCAGTTGGTTTTGAACTCCAGTTTGTAAGTCCCTGCTTCTTGGCCTTAGCCTGCCAAAATGAACACAACTTGAGCACATAGTTGATTAAAAGAAACTTGAGAGTCACGATTTCTTTTATGGCATTCTAACTTATCCCATGTTCTTCCATGCAAATACGCATAGCAAAACCATACTGGTGGCTGCTTTGTCTTCCAACTGTGCGTGTTTTTTTTTTTTTTTTTTTTTTTTTTTTTTTTGTGATTGAAAATATTACATCTTGCTGAATTACTCGGAGAATGAATTAGGCTGTAACTCACCATTCAACTTTGACAAGGAAATGTTTTGCTGATAAATGAGTGTAGTAGGGCTAGTGCAGATCATATGCACAACAATTGGGTGGTGGATGGCTTGAGATCCATTGGGACTTCTGCTTGTCCAAAGAATATCTAGGTGCTATGTAATCAAATTGAACTTTTTTATGGTCTTTAAAGAACTTCCTAGAGCAGCAAGAGCCTTCAAACAACCCTATTAACTAGGAAGGGGACCCATAGATGTGGAATCTTCGAAAAAAAGCGAAGTTTATGAGGGTATTTAGGTCAATGCTGGATTGTGAATTGGTGTATTTTGGCCAATGTTCATTACCTCTAGTGGACATTATTGAAAAATACCATGATTTTGTAAAATAAGATTCTCAAATGGATGCAAAGCATGGACTTGTAATTAGTTCCCTAATAAATACAAGCTACCATATAGCATCTATCAAATAATAAATCATTATGCTAAAAAACGTGGTACCATATATCCCATGAAAATATATTACTTCTAGTAAATAACACAGGTATCTTAAAGTAATAGAATATTTTTTGGTAGAAAATATTAGGAAGGCATTTATATGCTTTACGTAAAACCATTGTTGCTTATTTTGAATCAAGTTCAAGCCCATGTTCTTGCCCTGTTTTAGAATCTTTTTGCCTGGTACTGATAAACCTTATGCAAATGACAAATTGTGGCAGAAATTGAAGAAACTGACTCGTTTTACCTCAGGTGAAAATAAATGTCAGTACCTCAATATAAAATTCCTAAAATCTGTACTCAAAAAGATGAACTAATCATCAGTTGGAAATGAATGACTTAGATCATTGCGCTCTTTGTAAGCGTCAGTGTGACTTTGTTTTTTTACTATGACATTTCAATCACATAGTAGTTATTTTCTTTTCCATGTTCCACAAGCATATGTCCAAACTGTTATCCAATTAGATTAATTCCATGTGAACTTTAACTTAGATTCTTGTTGTATTTATCTTCAGTACTCCAGGTGAGTGCTTTCAGGCTTCTATGGAGATGTCTGCTTCTATTTCATGTTGCCAGTGCTTAATCCTTGGGTTCTTGAAAGTGATTATAATACATAGCCTCTCAAAGCCTTTAATGTGTTGACTGTTTTTCAAGTTTCTTGATCTTTGGCTTGTATTTGTTTGTCTATATGGTCGTTCTCCAGTTTTTCACTACAAAACCACTTCCATGTGATCCGTCAAGCTTGCCAAAGTATCCGCCCAGCAAGGAGTTTGATGCCAAAGTGAGGGATGAAGAGGGTAGAAGAAGGTGACTACTTAATGTGTTTGCATCTAATTTTCCTGTACAGTGTTCAACTTTTTTTTTTTTTTTGATAAATGGAGGTTAAGCCTAATGAATGAGAAGAATGAATGAGATAATAAGGACTAGGTGATATTTAGTAATTGATAACATGGGTGGGGGGGGGGGGAGAGATGAAAGAAAAAATTGCATGAGCTTTTTCTCCCAATCTGTTTCTTAGTTAAATTAAGAAACATCTCTTCATTCCATTGAGCTGATACTTTAGTGTCCATGGATGAAAAAATCGGCCAATAATATCAGTATTGAACTCCTCAATATCGATATTTTTTAATATCATGAAAAAATTATGATATGTTGCCATATTAGAAGATATATAGTGATATATTGAATTATATTTTCCTATCAGCTTATAATTTTAAATTTTTTTTTAATATATATGATATTGATAAGTATTTTCAGATGTCTAATACTAATATAATTGTGACTGATATTGATACCTATATTTTTATCCATGGTCCCAAACATTACTATGCCATATTTTGTAAAGGCTTTCATACATATCATTGCATGCAAGCAATGTAATAGCTAGCTCCCTAATTCCTCCATCTCTCCCTTTCCAGTAGGGTAAAAGAATGAGGAGTCGGTCTGGTGAGGACCCTTCCTAGCTTCTAGAAGTGTGCATATGCTACATGTTCCTTTTAAAATCCTGGTTTTGATTTATGTGTTTTATGGATGAAAAATATTGGTATCAGTACCGACCTAGGTCGTGGCTGTACCTAGGCATCATGTATTCATATTGGACGCTACAATTTTTTATGAAGCATATCAAAATGAATTGTGTAGGAAATATCAGCCAAATTGTGTTGTCAACTAATATTTTAAATATTGGCCAATATGTCAATATGTATCGGTATAGGGGCATATACCTATGTTTATCTGCCAATATTTTGCATATGGCCCATATTTCATTCTATAGTCTAAACACTCTTCAAACTGATAGAGAAGCACTTTTCTCTTTATTCCAGCTCAGAAATGGCCAACAGATTGCTTTATTGGGTTGTTTCCCTCAGAGCAAATGATTGGTTGTAGGCCTTTTTTGAATATTTGTTAAACCAGCTGCTGGCCAACATGCTCAGAAAGCTGCTTTTGTCCTAAGCTGGTGGGTGCTGTTTGCAAACTTGGGATTTGCTAATGGCTGAAAAATTCATCTATCAGATGAAACAGAGGGTAACTTTTACAGCTTTTCACAGCTGCCTATTGTCACTACTTTTCCAGCCTTCCAAAATGCTATCATTGCTAAAAATACAACCACGATATTACTTCATCACAACTTTACCATATGAAAATATTGACTGATTTTAAATGTTGGCTGATATGATATAATATTGGCCCCCAATACTGATATTTTGTGAGACTATAACATTATTGCGATATATTACTGTATTGGCAATATATTACAATAGATCAACCAATATTTTCCTATCATCTTATGAATTATAATTTTTTTTTCTTTCTATATATTTAATACCAATACATATTCTCCTATTTGTTCGATATCAATATGGCCGATGCAGATACCGATACTTTTATCCACATGGCCATGTACTATCTTGCATCTTGGCCCAACCCGGATACAGTCATAAAACAATTTTAATAACTGTAGTTTTCCTTGCAAGACTACAAATTTTATGGGGAAGCTAGGTTAGCCTGGTGGTGGACTTCTCACATGGCCAACTAATTTCTAGGTTCTTTCTCCACCAACTCCTCCCCATCTTACAAACTTTTATCAATGAGGTCAATCAATTAAAATATACTTGCACTGCAAACCGTTTAAAACCTAGGACCTGAACAAAAGACACCAGACTTAAGTTTGATTCTTACTGTAGCCTGCAGAAATTTAAAAGCCATGTGTGATGGGTCACTCGTAAGGTAATCCATAACCTAATTGGCCTTTTGGTGGGACTAGACTTTGGGAGGGGGAAGAAAAAAGAAACATGCGGATGGATAATGGAGGTTGCTCTTTTCCATTTAACAAATGCCCATCCTATCCTATCCCAAAAGGATTTGAGCATGAGCTCCAACTTAATATTTTTTTAGATCTGTAGAAAAGATGCAATTTATTCAAAAAGAAGTAGCATCCAAGGTTACATCATGTAGAGTGTAAGAACATAAATAAATATCAAAATCAAACTTCATCAGCAAAATCTAAAAGAAAAGAGGAAGATGAGGGAGCCTCAAGCACTGATACATGTTTTCCTGAAAGTGGAGTTGGATCAACTAGCCACACTAGAAAACTTGTCTCACCCCACTGCGCCCCCAAAAAAGGGGGAGAAAATAACTGTGCAGGAACTTGTGTCAATTTTTTGATTCCATAGTAGATTTTTTGTTAGGAGACATTGAGATGAGTTTTAAAGTACAAGAACAAATTGTTGTACTAATAAATATCATCTTGGGAAATGATACAAAATTTGTGACTGATTATCAGCTTCTTCCAATAATTAATTGTCTGTGAACTCTGCTGTTTGCACTTTGACCACTCATATGGATATTGCAAAAGAATAACTATTGGCTCCAAGGAAAAAAGTAATAGCTGGAAAGAAAATAGACTCCCTAGAAAACCATGTGGGCGTGCTAAATTCTTTGGCTTGTCCATACAGACAAGGAGCTGCTGGCAACAAGGGCCACAGGCTTGACCCTGAGAGTAAGGTGACAAGAGAGTCCCGAGCAATTCCTGCGCCAGATGCAAATGCTGAACTAGTTATCTCAATGCAGGTAACATTTTGATTGATTCCATCTTTTTTTTCTTGTATTTATTTATTTCTTTTCACCCATTAATATGTCTTCTGACCATAAATGAAAATATCAATATGGGTTGTAGCCGTATCAATATTGGATAATATGTATTGATATCGGATATAAAAGAAAAAAAATATTAATATTTTAAACTGATATAAGCATATCTGCCGATATATCGCAATCATTGATGGAAATATCAACCAATATATCATGATTATTGTTGCAAATATTGGTCAATACAATCCATATCAGCTAATTTGCATTAGTATTGGAATCCTCAAATACTAATATTTTTCGATACCGTGATAATATTGTGATATGTTTTTATATCAGCCGATATAACCCAACTAGTTTACGATTTTTAGAAATTTTTGAATATCGGTTGATACGGAAATGTCACAATAATGTCACGATGTTGAACAATATCGGTATTTGAAAACCCAATACTAATAGATATGGGCGGATATTTGCATCTATGCTTCTGACTATTGTTATATATTTATTGTTGGGCTGCTTTGTAGCAATAGCACTGATAAGAAATGCCCATCTTCTTCCATTTATGTTGTAGTCTGAGAAGTTAAATATTCTTTCTCTCTTACCTTTGAAATTGACTGTCATTTCTCTGAGGATGAGAATAGAATAGTGTTTTCTAAGAAAAGAATGAAAGAATGTGAGTGCCTTGACTAGTTAACAGTAGATCACCTTGACTGGATCAAAAGATTCAAGAAGCTTTAGATTTCTTGCAAATGTTCTAACTTATTAAAATGGAGAAATGCGTTAGAATTGTTATGTGATTGGACAATCCCATTGAAATTAATAGGGAAATTTTATAGGACTTGTATTAAACTAGTAATACTTTATGGATCATAAAAATATTGGACAATTGAAAAAATATGCAAACATTGTCACTAAGATGAAGATATTAATATGGATTAGTGGAGTTTCGTTACAAGATCAGTAATGAGCATATTTGTATGCATTTCATAGTCGCGATTCTAGGAAAAAATATGAGGGAACAATATTTGAGATGATTGAGACACATAAGTTATGCCAAATGAAAAGTTTGTGAATAGAGATTTGAGGCAAGAAAAGGAGAGATAAGTCTAGAAGAAAGTTAGAGTGAGGTGATAAATAAAAATTTAAAATTACTTCCACTTTTAGAGAATATTGTGTAAACTTTACTGAGACGTGAGGATTTTTTCATATGTTGAGATATATATTGTGTAAATTATGGCAGTACATCTGCTATACATCTGAGCAACTATGAGTGTGTTATTTTGTTCACCCCTTGTGCTGATTTTTGCTACTGCTGCTCCAGTTGCCTTGCTCTGTTTACATGCTCTTGCAATTTATCTTCATTTCTCATTTTGTTCTTCTTTAGGTTCCATTTTGTTTGTAGAAAGAAATTATCGAATGGAAATATTTTGTAATGGAAACATCTTCGTGAAAAATATTTTCCACAGAACATATTTTTAAAGAAAATAATTTCTCGTATTAGTTTTTGTATTTGGTTTGTAGAATAAATTTTGGAATATCAAATAATATGATCAATAATTGTAGATATTTTTGGTCATCAATGATGGTGTGACATCCTGAATTTTTAATCATATAATCCATTACTTACGGTATATTTTGGGTCGTGTTTAGAATTAAAGATATTTATTTAGGAATTATTATTCAGATAGACTTAATTGGCGCTATGGTTATAAAAATATATATATATATATATACGTATATATTAAGAAACTTGGGATAGTAGTGGATGAGTTCAACATAAGTTTTTCCCTAATTAGAAAAACTTATATATACGATCAATATTTTCTATTGTCTTACCTCCTATGATATGCCAAACATCACAAAATTCTGGAAGTATTTTTCTATGTTTTGCCAAAACCCTTGAAAATGCAAAAATATAAAAAATATTTTCCAACTAATTATTTTCTGCTTTACTTTAGTTTTCTGTATTGATTGATAACACCTATTATTACAGAAAAGACAATCTCAGCCCGATTCAAAGAGTAGAAGTGAGAAGTTCAACCCCAATCAAGAGGAGATTGCTTCTGGTTTTCCTATTGAGCCACCTAGACCATTTCAAGCTGTGGAAGAAAGCATAAATTCTCAGGGCACCAATCATAAGAGAGCTTCCCATTCTGGACCACTTGCTCCAAAGATTTCAACCGACGCTGACTTGTCCGAGGGCCAAAGAGACGAGTCTTGGCCTCGAAAATCTGGACCTCCGAAGCTAACCAGCAGGTTCGCTGGTTCCTTCAAGGAGAGATCGAAGTCCATTGCAAAGCAAGATCAGAGGCATCACACTCAAGCTGCTGCTGGTTTGCATCACAATGACGATGGAAGAGCGAGTAGTAAAAACCCTGTTCTTGTAAGTAGTTGGTTGTTTTGTGTCTAAATGCACTTTCCGAGAAACCCTATATAGCATGAATTTCTTGTTTTTGGGGTTGAGGAATTCCTTCAGTCACGGATGAAAATGTCAGTATCAGTATCGGTTGTGACCATATTGGTATCGGAGAATACATATTAATATCGGATATATTGAAAGAAAAGAAATGTTAAAAAATCGTAAGGTGACAAAGCTGTATAGACTAATATATTGACGATACAATAATATATCGTAATATTTTCACATCATCTAGTTGAGACTAATACTAATACATATAGATTGATATTGTAAATATCCGATGATATTTTCATTTACGCCTTCACTTGTTTATTTCCTCCCATTGTTTCCCCCTCTTTTTTTTTGGAGGTTAAGAGGGTAAAACCTTGTCATTGGCATAATAGTAAAGTTGCAATTTGGTGAGCCTGGAGGTCCAGGGGTTGTTGTCCCCAAGTAGGAGCTGATATACATGGATGTAAATGGGGTCAAAAAAATATTAACAAACAGTAATTAGATATCATATATTGATGATTAAACTGAAATTTTTGTTGGCCCCATTAAATTGATTTATTAGTCACTGTAATTCACTTATCTCTATGAGATTACTCAATTTTTCACATTTTTAAGTCAAAAACAGTACTATAATTGTTTTAAATTTATAATATCGAAAAATGGTAAAATAATGAAAGTGTTAACCCCACTGTGCAAAGGATCATGTATATGCCCCCGTTGCCACGGCTACATAAATTGTAGTGAGGGAGTCTGGTGCACTAGTCCTCTTTTTTTATCTTTTTATTTCTTTTGTGGTTAAACTATTTCCTTAATAAATCTCTAAATGCTTAGCAAATCTTGATGGTCTTCCTTGCAGTTTGGCTATGGATCAAAGGGCAACAAAATTCACTACTCGGGACCTCTATTGGTACATTCGGGTGACAACGTGGATCAGATGCTTAAAGACCATGATCGACAGATCCAAGAAGCTGCACGGCAAGCACGTGTTGACAAGGCTAGAGTGAGAAAGACGCAAGTTGAAGGTAGCCAGCCATCGATTTCGTCATCATTTGTTTCTGGTCGGTGACTCGGATTATGTAGAATCTAGAAACAGATCAGGAAAGGTAGGCAAGTTGAATCAATGGTTTGCCTTCCATGGTTGCAGCCACCGTGCTGGGCAAGGTTTTTGTACAGCTGCTGTTCTAGGAAAAGAAGGAATTTCTTCCTCTTGTGTCCTCCACATTAATCAAAGTGTAAGTATCTGCAAATTTGTTTGCTGAAATATGCCACTCTTGTAGAGCTCATTTGTGTTGAACCCGAATTATGTTCTGGCAATAAGATTCAAGAAGTCCAGAATATTTCCTGCCAATTCGGGTTTCAAGGAAAATGGGATATCTATTAGGTGAGTTAATTGGTGATTGGTATAATATGTTGTATCTTGAGTCTAAACTTAAGTATCTCAGTGTTGGTTCGAAGTTGGCTCAAGCAGTAGAATTTTAGAAATATTTTACTATTTGAATTTATGGTCATTAGATTATATAATGATAATTTTATTGTTTTTTTAAGGTTTTTTTGTTGCGTAACATGGGAAAAATCGGAGAGAGATTCGCTCTGAAATATAAAGTAGGGAGAAACGCTTTCTTTTCTTCAAATCTTGCTCAAGCAAAAAGGGATCAAAATGCTTTGCTCAACTTTGGCTCGAGCGGGAAATAGTAATTTCCGAATATGTCTCTTCAGCTACTTTGACTAATTGGTAGATGATTGGAACTTGACTTGAATTCGTCCGCTTGCTACATTTCTAAAACTGCTTTGGCAGAGCTATTTGTTTATTAAACACTACATAACTTCTCCAACAGTCGTGCAGATTTTCAAGACTCATTAGTATCCTTTGGAGGAGTCACCAAACACTTTGAGAGATTTCCTTATTTCTGTGATGGCCTATGCTTGAAGCCTATAAAATCCTCACACACATCCCTTAAACATAATCCTATTCTGTCTTGAAAGCTTCATTGGTAGCAAGGAGGTCATAAATTTCATCAATATTGAAAATTCTTGAGTCTGTGGAGGAAGTTTCAAGAAGTCCAAAAGGAGTTAGGATCCGTTATTCGATGAACAAATCAGAAGAGTTTTTCGATAAAGATCACGAGTCAGAGTCAATTAGGGTCAATTGTGTTTAACCATATGAACTGTAAAATGTATTTCTTAGTGAATTTGCTTTTTATTTGTTTGAGAAGTTTGTAAAGTTTTTTCCTTAAACTTGTTGGTTCTTAAGTTTTTCTTTATCAATAATATATTTTCATAAGATCTTATTTATCATGTTGTGGTGCGATTGTCTTACCATAAACAGGTGGAGGTAGATTTAGATCCTAAATTTTCTTTTTCTAATCAAATAGTCAAAATTTAGATAGCCATTTTTTTTTTTCATTTTTTTTAGATAAAACTTTGGAACCTGAACTTGTTCTCATAAAAGATTATCGACCTGACTTAGACTGATTCGAACCCATCATGATTAGCTATGCATTTTAAGTATTTGGTGACTATTTGAGATAACATGGCAATTTGATGTACGAAACTATCATTATGTGTAGAATATGAAGAAGTGTTAGACTATTTATTAAATATTTTATATATGATCTTGTGTCATATTATATAATAGAGTATTTTTACTATTTGAATTTATGATCATTAGATTATATAATGACAATTTTATTATTGTTTTAAGGCTTCATGTTTGAAATATTGATAGTATTTCAGTCACTTGAGTTGGTTATGAGATCTTAATTATCTTTATTAGTATTACCTCTAAAATTTTGTTTTATTTAATCTTTAATTATTGATTTGTTTAGTAAAATCCATTGGATTTAAAGAGAATACTTGATCAATGGCTGGCTGAAATGATTCAATTACTCATGTCCGGCTTAATTATTTGTTGAATTAAAAAGAATTATTATTATTTGATCCAATGATTGTGAATTTATGTCATTAAAATAAAATAAAATATAATATAATATTTTAATTCTTTATTATATTCTTATTGATGGATGCCGATACTAATGACCTAATGAGAATCAAAGAGGCCTAAGAGACTAATTTAGCCCAATTAAATGACCCCTTTAACGGTATGGAATAAATTGACGATAACTGTTAAGCGATTTTTTCCTTTCTTATTTTAACAATCTCGGACGCCAATTGAAATCATTCTTTTATCTCCTTTTTAATATATATAATTCTATCCATTCATTCAGGGGTTTCGTGAAGGCTGAGTTGGCATTCTCGGACAAAAATCAATTATCCCATAATAACTATAAAAAGGCTCGCTAAAGGCTTTTGGGCTCATTGCGGAATCTCGAAGTTTTACACCTTATTAGAAGAGATTCTTTTAGGGAGAACTCTGTTTCAAAAAAGAGCATCTGGTTTTTCTCTTTGTTACTATTAAGATTTTATTTAATCTTGAATTAATTTGTTTAGTAAAATCCATTGGATTTAAAGTTAATTTAATTTCTAATTAGCATATTTTATTTTTTTCCTAAAATATAAAAATAAATATTTAATTCTTTGTAATATTCTTATTGATGGGTGTTGATTATATATTAATCAAAGAGTTTGGCCCAATTAAATGACTCATTTAACGGTATGGAATAAATTTTGTGTTGCAAAGGACTCAAATTTGACCACACTTTTAGTAAGAAATGGGAGAACTTTGAGATCGGACCTATTAAAGTTAATTTAATAATATTTAGATTTTTAATTCAGACAACAATATTCAAATCTAAGTATTTTTGTATGGGTTTAGATTTGTAACACTTATACATTGGACTATTTATTTATTTATTTATTTATGAAATTAAATAAAGTGATAGAATAGTAAATATAGGAACTAACATCTTATAAAATGGAGCATATTTAATAGCTTTGGTTAACTAATTATTTGTTAAGTTTAGGTCAATGGCTTTATAAGAATTGATCTAAGATGGGTGATTTAAACCCCTAATTTTCTTTAATCAGAGACTAAAGTAATGATATCTACGGTCCAAATTTGTCAACAAGATGTGGGACCATAAGAAATTGTTCATATATTTTCTTTGGCTGGTTTTAATGAAAACCTGCAAAATTTTCTATATTTTTCTTTCGTTAAATGTTATTTTTATTTTTATTTATTTATATTTAATTATATCCTAAATTTTCAGTACCAATATTATTCAACTTCATATTAAATTCACTTAGAACCTATTTAAATCGTTACAACTTGTTAGGGATCGGTCCGATTATTTTATTTATTTAATGTGATTTTTTAGTTCTAAAAAAGTTAAATAAATTAAAAAATATATTAAAAAGTATTTTTTTGATTTATATAAAATAGAAGAAAAAGTTATTGAAATACTCATATTTTGTGTATTATTTTAAACTTCTATCTTAATTTTTTACTTTAACAGAATATTTATCTTGATTTTTTTTATTAACAAATAAATAAGAAAAAATAAAATAATATTTTATGTTATTTTTTGAAAAATCTAAAATAAATAAATTAAATTAATTTTAATTACTTTTTAATTTATTTAAATATTCTCTCAACCAAACATCATATTAGTCAACATAATTCATAGTTGCCCTATTAAATGCAGTGTAAATACTATTACAACTTACATTCTTTAGCCAATATTTTATTAATATTCTTAGAATATTTTTAAATAATATAATATTTAATATAATATAATATTTATTTATTTTTTTATAAATTTATTTATATAAATAAATAAATAAATATTAAATCACTTTGTGTCTTAAAAATATCCCCTTACCTCAATTTTCCAAATAATTTTTTTTTATTTTCTAAAAAAATACTTAATTATTTTCAAACTAAGAAATAATTTTTTTATTTTAATTAGATAATAATTTTTTTTAAAAAAATAATATAATTTTTAGATATTTTTAGATTATATAATATTTATTTATTTATTTATAAATAAATCTGCTTATTTAAATAAATAGATTATTACATTACTATTTTAGTAGATTTTTGATATGTTAGATATATTAACTGTAATTTTTTTTAAGGATATTGAGAAAGACAATTTTTAGAAAATATACTGTAATTTATTATTAATATTTTCTATTATTAGAAAACACATTTATGTAAATTTTAATTTTAGAAATAAACATAAAGCTGTGGTAAGGCCACGTCTTTCTGATCTAGCCAATTGAAAATAAACTATTTAACAGTAAAATTATGGTTTTTTACTCTTAGCTATCTCATATTAATTATTTTTAAATCTAGTAAATTAAAATTTAAAAATAAAATTTTAATTTAATATGATATAAATAATAAAATTAAAATTAGATTTAGAATTTAAATTTAATTTTCGAGATCAACCAGATATGAAGTAAGTTGATCACTTTCTTGAAATTAAATAAAAAAATAAGAACAAATTTTTGAAAATAACAGCTTAAAAATAATTAAACAATTTCTTTATTATATTCACCACACAAATTCTTTACTGTAATTTAATATTTTACAAATTTTAATTTAATTTTTTAAAGTTAAGGTAAAAATATATATTTTATTAATTATTTTGTAAATAATTTTTTTTTTTACTTTGGTGAATATAGATTTAATTTTTTAAAAGAATTGATAAATGGGTAAAATATGAATAAGATGTATAACGAGGTTTATTTATTTTATTTTAATTATTTATTTTTAAATAAATAATTATAATTTAATTATTTTAAAACAATTAATTATAATTATTATTTTTTAAATTTTTAAAATAATAATTAAATGATAATTACCTATGGAAACATTAATGTCCATAACTACACTTCATCTCCCTCACGAGTCCGTAGTTCCTCTGCAAATGTAACCGAAAGGCCTCTCCTTGACGCACTATAAATCGTGCTTTGGTCGCATTCTACCTCGTTCTCTGTCACGGAAAGGGCACGAGATTCGAACTTTCGTGCTAAACCTTGTACAATCCTTTAAAGAAGGGTCTGAATTGAGAGAAAAATATAACAGTGTTTTTTATTTAAGGTAATTTTCGCCTCATATGTCTCTCAATTACGTAATATGATTCAATTTTGATTAACACATATGATTCATTTCATCTCCTTCTGCTTCACCGATTTTTAGATTTTGTTCGATTTGATCGTCGATCTCCAGTATTGGGATAGTAGTTTATGTTTATGAGTTGTTTTCTTATTTCCTTGATTTATCTTGATTGTGTTGCTAGATCCACTGAAAGTGATTGTTTGATCGCTGATGTTTGTGTATTGCATGCAGGGCATTATTGATTTCTGCGTTTCACCTTATAGTTTTTTTGTTCTGTTCTGTTGCTTTGTACTTGCAGGCACTTCTAATTAAGTCGTGTGCCTCCGGATTTTTTTTTTTTTTTTTTTTTTTTGAGTTTACTGTCGCTCAAACGCTGCAGAGTAAACATATAATTTTGTCTTTTGGCGTGCTTGGTGCTTTTTTGGTCGAGAGATATGTAATTTTTCCCCCCCAGTTGTGGGGGTGGGGGAATATTTTGTATGTTTTTTTTTTTAGATTGTGTTTTATGGTTCGAAGCTGTTGCCAACAGCTTCTGCGTTTATTCTGAGGAACGCTTACACATGGTATCCTCCGCGTTTTCGATCTTGCACGGCAAGAATTCAAATCTGGACTTTAGTCTGATGATTCACATACTTTCCCTTCAAATAATTGATTGTGAGGGGCGTCAGGGGGTGTTAGAGATTGATATCTATTCTGGATTTTGTGTAATTTTTCATAATTAAATCCTGAATAGGTTTGGGTTCTTTTCTTGTTATTTTGACTTTTCATGAGTTCTTGCCGAAGTGGGTTTTCTTTATCATTGATCTTTGGTATCGTTAAACAACCAATGAATTTAAATGGGCAGTTGAACCATACACTTGCCCTGTTCAAGCTGTTTTTCCCCTGGTGAAGTGATTTGTTAGGCTGTAAAACTTGTTTATTGGGAAGCAGGACGGCAATCCTTCCAGTGCATCTTTTAATTGAAATCTTTTGGTGTGCACCACTATTGGCCATCACAAGAATCATGACTGTTGGTGCACTACACATGATGTATTGATAAACGTGCTCTTGCCATTTCCAGCTGGCTGCAATGTGGCACTTGCAAATGTTGACTAACAAATCCTCTTCAGGTTGCTGTCACATCTTGAATGGATTATTTGTAGATATCAAAGTTTCAGCCGTTTACTGTAAACAGCTTGGCCTCCCTCACCCCCCAAAAAAAGGGGTTCTGTTGTTTTTCTGACAATGTTCAAAATGGTCATTGGTGCACTACACATGCTGTATTGACAAACTTGCTCTTGCCACACCTAAATTGCCATCACATGGCATTTGCAAATGCCAACTAACAAAATCCTCTTTGGGTCGTATTTGCAGCTTAACTGTTGAGCTTGGCCTCTCCGATCCTTTCAATAAAGGGGTTGTGTGATTTTTCTGACACTGTTCTTTGAATTGTGTTTTGTAGGGTTAATGGGTATGGAAGTTGCGGGATCTGATTTGGTTGAACTGAATGTGGAAGCCATTGTTGAAGAAAGCCAGTCTAAACTGCATCAGACAGAAAATGGAGAAGTTAACATGGCGCAGCATATCTCTGAGACCATTAAATTTGGTTTGCATGGAGTGGATGAGCCACCTAATAGTGAGGGAAAAAACACAACCAGTGCAGACTTCCCAAAAGATGTCGTTGATGAATGGCCTGCACCAAAGCAGGTCCATTCTTTTTACTTTGTCAAGTATCGGTCATATGATGACCCAAAATGGAAGGACAAAATTGATCAGGCAGAGAAAGAACTTCAAAGGAAGAACCAACAAAGATTTCAGATCACTGAAGCATTGAAGGCCAAAAGGGTTGGTTGAAAAATCTACTTATATTTGTTGTCTTGCTTGATACTTAGCATGATCTGTTTGTTGGTTCAGGAACTGATGATAATATAGGCTGCTTTTTGCTGTTCTTGGAGAAATGCTGCCAGTAGTCACTTGCTTTTGATTTCCTTAGGATCCGTCTCCATGTTTCCTGTGGAAATAGCTCTTCCTTACCGAGATGCAATCGATTGATGGATGTAGCATGGACCTTATTACAATATAATGTAAAAGGTTCACAAGATAGTTTCCCTAGTAGGGGTTCAAGTGGTACAATACAACGTTTCTGTTTGGTTTCCTTTCCAATCCTGCTCTCGCCACATGAAAAAGGCTCATAACTCATTTTCTAGCATCGACTAAGAAGCATGTTTTTCTTAGATCCTCCTCCATATTTATATGGTATTCTTATTAGTTATCCAGATGGTTGGATGTAGTGTAATTATCTTGATATAGTCAAATCTAAAATTGAGGATTTTGGTTTTAGGTACAACTGCGCATGGGAGACTGGAAGAATCCCTCATGGAAGTTGTTTTTTTAAAGTTTCATGTTGGCATGAAAATTATCATGGTTAACATTGCATAACTCTACAGTATGGGATTTTCTTGTCTGAGCTACTGCTATATTCAAGCCATGGAAATGCTCATAGCTGCAGCTGAAACTAGAAATTTTAGTCCTGGGTAGTACATACTTACTAATTACTGTTATTTCCTGAGAAAACATTTCTGTTCTGAGATATCATAAAGCGTTCTTTTATTGTAAGTGGTTGTTACATAGTTTTTATGTTTTTCAAAAGGTCGGGTTAGGACAAAACTTTTGTGAATGCGTTCAGTGGATGTGGTTCTGGAAATGAAAATTCTGGCAACAAATGTGAATGTTTGAACTCTATACCTATTTATTTGGATATGCAGATTTGTACTGATGAACTTAGATGAAAAGAACAACAAAACTAGGTCGGAAAACATTGCACTAGTATCCTCTTGACAATTAGTGGGATTTAATGTTAGTAGGTTGAAAGGAGAATAAATGCAAGTCGACCCTGCTTACTGATTGCTATTTGTATCCTTTTTCAGGATGCCTTCTGGCTTATTCTCTTTTGCTACTTTTTGGGAATGTCTTTTGCCTTATTTTTCTTTTGCAGTCCGATAGAACTCGTGTAAATGAGCAGTTGAGACCGTTGTTCACTGAGATGAAGCAGTACAATATGGTCATGAATGAGAAAAGGAATGAAATCAAGCCTCTGCAGGAGGCTTTGGGTAGTTTACGTGGTGCTAATAATGTGGAAAGGGAGAAAGGAGCTGGTATATGTTCCTCAGAAGAGGAACTTAATAATCTTGTAAGTCTCATTTTAATGTGATAGATGATGTTTATTCTTCTTAAATTGTGACATGTTTCTGTTCATTGATTATTGCTTACTGTACATGGAAATCTGATGTAGATACAAAGTCTGCATTACCGCATGCAACATGAAAGCATCCCTTTGACAGAAGAGAAGCAACTTATTAGAGAAATCAAACAATTGGAGGGAACAAGGGAAAATGTTATTGCATATGCTGCTATGAGGGCAAAGATTCAGGATTCACTGGGGCATAAAGAAGCCATCCAAGAGCAGGTCAAGGTAAGATGTCCTGTCCAGCATTATCCTTTTGTTAAGTTTTCCCATTTATTGGGTCTTTATGTCGCAACCTCTTTAGTAATATCTGAACTTTGGTTATTCATTGTTTGCTTAATATCTTCTTGGCTGTAGCTAATAGGTACCAATCTGGATGGAGTACGGAAAGAGCGGCAAGCTGTTAGTTCAAAAATAAGCTACCTTGACTCTGAAAGGGAGGACATAGAGAATAACATCAAAGCACTAGAAGCAGAGCTTAAAACTGTTACCCAGAAAAGGGATGAAGCATTTGAAACTCTTCAGCAACTGAGAAAACAGCGTGATGAAGGGGTATGCTATATTAAATTTCATTTATTCATGCAACTTCCACCATTTATACATGATAACTTTTAGGTATTGCAATTCCATTGTCATGCTATGGTGGCTTGGGTGCTGATTTCCTCTGGTATAATTTCTGACTCAAGCTCCCTATGCCCTTCTTCCTTGATTGGTATAATTGAAGATTCAATTGACTTGAATTACACTGCAATTGGAGAGTCATGTTGCCAAACAGGCAATAGTCAGATATCTGCTACTGGCCAGGCTTATGATGATTTAGTTAAGGTTATGTTTACAGTGATATTCAACCGGTCTGAAAGCGCAGGTGATTTTGATGTGATAGGGACAGTCAGGGAAGATTGGTTGATTTTACCCATCCCATTATCTCATCAGAATGACAGAATCAGTGTTAATTTCTTGATGACCCTTGTTCATAAATCTGTTGTCTGTTTGACTTAATTGGGGTCCAATAACAGAATCGAAGCTGCCATGTTCACAATCTCGGCCACTAAAAGCCCTGTGCAACACGATGTTGGATATACCAATTATTAATTTCAGGCGAGATTGTGTGTGTGCTTGTCACATTAGCAAGCTCAAGCAAAAATGATTCAGTTTTCTTGTTCAACACTGAAATGTTTTCGTTGAGATTGCTGGGGTCTGTCTTCATCATTTAGGATATTAAACCCTTGCATAATGTCCATTGAAGTATTGAAGCCCTTACATTAGATGGATGGAAAAATGGGGGAGTTGTTATTGTTTATTGGTTTTTATTTTCGAACTTTGTATGACTGCACGTGTCTAGCCCTAAGAGTGACATCAGTTGAATTTTGAGGACATCCTTTTTTGGTGATCCTTGCTTGGATAAGTATGATATTGGTTCTAAACTTGTTTGGTGATCCTGATTAAGCTATGTAATTCTGTGGATCAGGATTGACATCACTTGAATTTTCATTGACATCGTTTTTTGGTGATCCTTTCTCGTATAAGTGTGGTACTGGTTCTAAACTTGTTTGGTGATCTTGATTAGTTTGTTTAAGTCTGTGGATCATAATTCTTCTTTGGAAATGACTAGGATTTTTGCTCAAGATGATGAATTTCTATATTTTTTTATATCCTCAAATAATCCGAAGTCTGTTTTTTTTTTTTCCCCTTTTTTCTGACTGCTCTAACGTGAAGTCTAGGTACACTGTTTGCTATTGTGTGGTTTCTCATTTATCTTAGAGTCACCATAGGAATTTCTCTTTTCTTTCCACAGGAATATAAAATGTTGTTGTATCCTTCAATTTTGCACAAGCGTTTAATGCATTAAAAAATTGTCATTGGATAAACTTGTTGCATGGATAACTCGTCCAACTTTATCTTTCTGTTTTTGAAACCGTGCATTATGTATATTTTGATTTTTTTTTGGAACGTATTAAAGTTTGGAATTTGAAGTGGCACGTGAAGTGTCTTGTTGCCATTCAATTGGTGTAGGACCAGGGAATGGAGGGGAAATCAGATGAATGGTAGATAAACTGAGGAAAGGAAAGAAGAAAGAAGGGAGAAAACATAGGTGGGGAGAAAATGCAAGGCAAGGAAATCACCATTGATCTCAATAATTGAGTCAATCATTCGGTAATCTTATATGCATTGCATGTAAGATTATATTTGGTCCTACATATAATTGTTGAGGTAGATGGCGTCCGACTACCACTACAAATAAACACAGTAAAGCAATGAGAAAGAAGAGAATGAACACACATGGATTTTTACGTGGAAAACCCTTATCAATTAAGTGAAAAACCACGGGACAATCAGTCCACGGAACTAATTCCACTATGTGAGGTGGGAATAATTTTTTCCAATTACACAGTCAATAGAGAAAATAAAACCGAAGAACAGAGCACAGTCAACACACTTGATTTTGCTCACAATTGCTCTCACTTTTTCTTTACTGTTTTTCTCCCTCTTTTTGTTTTACACGTAGCTTCTCACTCGCCTGTCTCTCTAAAATAGTAAGTCCATCTATTTGCTTTTAATATCGAGGCCCATATTCAGCAAATATGAGGAATATTCTATATCCGCCGACAAGATTTGTCATTACCAATAATATGAATATACCCTGTACAAGAACGGCTCCTGCATAACCGTCTGAGATCACGTATCCTCAGAAAATTTTTTGAGCTGGCACCATTCTGGATTTCCTAGTGGACGGCCCACATTCCTCCATTCGCGTTCTCCACAAGGACGGTCAACACCCGTTGACCGTCCTTTCCACATGACCGGTCAGTGTTGCCTGTCTTGATTCTCTTAGCAATGCTGGGCATCTCATGCCTTCAACCGGTCAACTTGTTGACCGGTATTGTTGCCCGTTAAAAAGTTTTGGTCAACTATATTGACCGTAATTTCATTTGCATATTCTGTGTATAATAGCACATAAAGTCCACGTGCTCCGTCCAAGTCCTCCGGTCACAAGGACTTTCACACGGGAGTGGCTCCCAACAATAATTTGGAATCATACTAGACTTATAATTCCACAAACATTTAAC
The DNA here is from genome assembly GCA_033239525.1 of Nepenthes gracilis. Lineage (NCBI taxonomy): Eukaryota > Viridiplantae > Streptophyta > Magnoliopsida > Caryophyllales > Nepenthaceae > Nepenthes > Nepenthes gracilis. The sequence goes on along the minus strand of BSYO01000006.1, from coordinate 2,653,127 downwards.
TAAATTAGAATTGTTGACTCCTATAAATTTGATAAAAGATGCAAAACTACATAAATATTAAAAAAAATTATAATGATGTGCTAATTTAAGGCCAAATATTGTCAGCATAGAAAAATATCAAATTCTAGTCTTCTGGCTTGGAATCTCATCCTGCATCAATTTGTAATCTGATGGGTTGATTTTGTTTTCCCAGAATGCATGTTTCTATCAAAACCGTAGTCTTTTGAATAGTGCAAGAGAGCTTGCAGCAAAGAAGGATATCAAGACCCTTGAGGAGCTTTCAATTGCAGAGGTATTCTTATTCATGAATTAACTTTCACCAAGAACATCTCACTTACTAGCTGTTCCGCGCATTATGGATTTGCATTTTTGTTTACTTTTCCTTTTTGTCAGGTCGATAAATTTATGTCCCTCTGGTGCAGTAGCAAGGCTTTTAGGGATGATTATGAGAAAAGAATCTTGCCGTCATTGGATGTCCGACAGTTGAGTAAGGATGGGCGGATGAGGAATCCCAATGAGAAGCCATTGGCAGTAATGGAGCCATTGAGGCCAACTGTAACAGAATCAGTGTCAGAACCAAAACCTAAGCCACCTAGAGAAGATCTAAAAAATACCGTGAAACAAGACATTTTGCCAATGCAAATGATTCAGAAAGAATCCACAGAGAAATCAGTGGAGTTGAAAACTGCTTCCAAGCATCGTGCTATAGAAGAAGAGACCGTTGTAGTAGAAAACCCAGAAATGTTCATTGCAAAGGACAAAGAAATTGATCCAACTAAGTTGAAGGAGATGAAAAAGGAAGAGGAAATGGCAAAACAAAGGCAGGCACTAGAGAGAAAGAAGAAGCTGGCGGATAAAGCTGCAGCAAAAGCAGCTATAAGAGCTCAGAAAGAAGCCGAGAAGAAGCAAATGGAACTTACTAATTTCTATATTTGGCCTTTAATTTCTCAACTTGCTCGAATTTACACTGAAACTGATGCAACCTTCATTTCTCTCTTTCCTTTCAGGAGCGCGAACGGAAATTAAAGAAAAAGGAAGTAGCAGCATTCAGATTGCTCTCCAATCAGGATGAGGCCAACGGGACAGAAGGGAAAGTTGTGAAACCTGAGAATTCAGAGGAAGTTGAAGACGCTGTTGAAACTCCGGTTCCTGGAAAACTCAAAGAGCAAAAGGTGACTACTACAAGGTCCAGGAAAAAAACTAAAGGTCGGGATGCAGTCTCAAAGGTCATCCTCAAGCGTAAAAAATTGACGAATTACTGGGTGTGGGCTGCTTCTGCAGCTGCCATCGTTATCGTCGTGTTGCTTCTTGCTCTCCTATACAACTACCTTTTTTGAAGTGGAAACCAAATCTGAACGTTCAAGTTTATAAGCCACACAGAACAACTAGATGCATTTCCTTAGGTTGGTTTATTTTGGAAGTTTTGAAATCGATTGACTTTCTGGGATATTTTCCATACATTTTGAACTAAAATTTGCACATCTGAAAATTTGAGGTTGACTTCTGCTGGCAGTTTACGCAAGTCCATGGTCATATTCTGATTCAATTTATTCTGTCCCAAGCAGTTCCAGCTTCTCTGCTTTGAAACCGGCATGCACTTTGTGTCTTTGTTGGTTTAATCATAATATTATACTAAATCAAGGGTAATCACAAAAAATAGACTCATATATTCGAACCCACATAGTGGGATTTATGGATTTGTTGTTACTGTTGGAATTTAGAAAAAAATTATTTTTCATTCATTTCATGCTTTATCATATGGTAGTTTGTTGTTGTTTCATAAGCGTCCAAATCAATTTAATTTGGTATGATCTGAAGTGGGTAAACTGATGAAATGCAAATAAGGTAAGTTCTGAACGATGCTGTTTAGATGGACACTGGAACATAGTGCTCAGCTGATTCTGTTAATTGTGGTTTTGAGTTTTGAGAATGGTGAGCAATTTAGACTCCGTTTGAAATTGTCATGACCATGATAGTATTACCGTGTAAGACTTGTTGCATTGTAGACTTTGAGAATAGCAAATTATACATGACCTTTTTTTTTTCTTGGACATTGCTCATGGTCCGTTTCCATAATTCATAAGACAGTTCTGCAGGTACTATAGAGCGATGTTTTAGACAATACATGTGAGGAAATTCTTCACGAATGTCTTTTACATTTGATTTTTTATGCTGCTACTAGATTTCTGTTCCTAAAATCAAAACTCAAACTTCCGGCACAATGACCGATACACGACTCTCCCACCATGGAGTTTGGAAATGGTTTGGCTTTACACAGAACTATTCTTGTATAGAAGAGAACATGTTACTATGAATTGAGTTTGTGATATTTGACTGACAATGAAATAACCTTATCATTTGCAGAACAAGTTTTTGATTGTCAATGATTCACTTGAGACAGGTGTCGGGATCTATCACGAGGCACAAGCAGCAAGGATTGGTGTTGATGTTTTACTTAAAACAGTCCGGGTGGGTAAGCCTTATGGTAATATAAGATTACATTTGATATCCTTAGACCTTAAAAATGCAGAAGCTTAGTGCACTTAAATGTTCATATATGCACCAATGAGGAAGTCCTTCTGGAGATTTCTGGAGGTACAGAATCAGGTGAGATGCTCAGTACCCAAAGCATAATTACACCCAAACTCCATGAGATTTTTTTTTTTTTGGTAAGTAACTCCATGAGATTTTCATTATCTGAAAAAGAACAAATATAGAGAAAATTACAGGATTTCTCTCTCACAAATGGTGGTGGTATTTGTTGGTGTTATGTGGTAATTTTACAAGCCTCATAAGAGCTATATTTATAGTTGAATCTATTGTGATGTTCAGCTGCATATTCTTGACCTCTCTTGCTGATTATATGCTCCCAAAATCCATATGCTTCAAAAGAATATAACATCTGATGCTGAAGGCACTATCCATGTGAACAGAAGAGAGCTTGTCAAGGTGGAAGCTTCAAATAGAGTTCGTGAGTTGGTTGATCCATTTAGTTGGATCATTTTAAAAGATGCTTGTGCTACGATACATCCTGATAAAATAAATAATGGCTAATGGCTGTGAGAGCAAGTCTGGAAGCTGCTTGATCGTTTCTCTTGGCAGAGTCTATCTAGATGATGCCAGCTTTCAATGATTATAAAGCTAAAAACACCCAATTTTCATACAACTTGTGGCCTAGATATTGAAAGAATAGATGGTTGTGGGACTCACAGAAAGTCTCGCAAATGAAAACATGTGCCGAGGGTAAGCTAGAACAAATAGAGGTAAGAGGGTTGTCTAGATACCGATTGTCAAACCAAAGAAAAGTACTCTAACCATAACTGATAATGTTGCAACACCCAAACTTTTGATTTGTATTTATTACGTTATAATTTTTATATATGAAAAATAATTGAACAATAAAAAATTAAATAAAATCAAGTTCCGGTGGACTACGGACTAGCACCTGTTGCACATTTGTGTAGCTTTCATCTACAGTTTAGTGGTTCTGGCAAAATGGGTCACACTTGTGCATGAATTGACAGATCGGTCGCACTTCTGTGTAGGCTTAGTGTGCCTGTGCATGCATGTTTTTGAGCCTTCCGCTTGATATGTGTACAATTGACATATGATACTCGTATGATTGGTGCCCGTGTATTAATCTGCTTATTTATAGCTCATTGCCTGATTTTTGCGTAGAGAAAGAGGAGAAAAGAGAGAAAAAGAGTAAAGAGTAGAGGAAAGGAATAGTGAAGGAAGTGAATTTCAAAGTTAGTTCATGGTAGATTAGCTAAATATTTGGTTTAAGATAATTATATATAAGTTATTTTTTCCTTTGTTGTTAAAATCCTTTGATTATTTGATTTGTTTTTCGTTATATTTATATGCATGTGCTTCATTTTATCCTTCATATCATGTCTTTACATGCATGGCCTATATGTGAATATTTGAACATTTTCAAAGGTTTTTATCTAATTTCATAATATTATTGATATTTGTTTTGAAATTATGATGTTGTACCTATTGGACTTTGTAGGTCATTTTATACTATTATTTTAACAAAGAACTCTACTTGAATGTTTGTAAAGATTATTTATTTTTTATTGAATTTGAAAAAATTTGTATATCTGTTATTTAATATAGAGTTTTTTTATTTTAACTCAATAATAATTATTATAAAAAATTAACAAAATATATTTAAATATGTCTTAATATTTAATTATAAATCAAAAATTGAATCTAAAACTCACTAGTCTGAAAAGTAATATTTGATCCTACCTATAGAAAATAATAAATAGTTAGTTTATTTATAAGTTTTGAATAGTTTTAGCTAATAGACTAATTTTTAATATTTATTGGTAATATTTTTACTATATTTTAATTATTATGTTCTAAATAAAATTATCAATATATTTACACATTTAACATTTCTATATTTGATCATCATTAGCATCCATTTTATCTTTGTTTATATATATCTACATATATCAATTGTATAATACTTTGCAAAATTTTAAAGTCACTCTTATTATAAATTTATCATTAATGATGGATGACCACTTATTTTTTCACATTAAATTTTTCTATCTCTTGAAATTTTGAGGTGATATAATGATTTTTATATTCATCCACCTTCTTATATTCTTTGGTTTTATAATTAATTTATCATTTTACTTATTATAACTTAACATTATATCCCTAACTTTATAAAAGTGTGTTTGAAATGAATGATATATACATGCATGCGAAAGGGAATAAAAATAATTAAATGAGTTTAGAAATATTATTAATTCTTAATGAACAAGTTTTCTATATTTTGTATATTTACACTAATTTTTATTCTACTTTTATTTTATTTTATGATATGTTATCAACACGAAAACTATATAAATTATGAAAATGTGTGGCGTTATTATTATATATAATTAAGTAATTTTATTATTTTTGACAAAATGTCATTGTGTTGCTTATTTAACAACAATAATACTGAGAGTAAAAATTTATAATTTTTTTTGATAAGTAAGTAAAATGATATTAAAATAAAAGAAATTACAAAAGCCTACATTCTATTTTCAAATATTTTACCGATTTGAATTTAGAATATAGATGTCAGGGTATTTCTTGAGTACCATGAAACATATTATAAACCAAAGTAAAATTAACAAAAGGCAAGCGATCTTTCGAATTGCAGTCATCCTATTTGGCCATTGGCCTTGAACCAGACCAGCCAAAAAACCATTCCAACCATACCGGCTGTTTCCACATCTAATCTTGTAAATCAAGTTCATTCCAATTCGGGAGAAGCCAGACATTCCGATAAATCCAAATGGAATCTGCTACTCCACACAAATCGGTATTATTGCTCCATATCGGTCGATTGCACACCGATCTTTACTCCATACCAGCAAAATCCATCCCATTTGATTCCATACCAGCTGTGCCATTCCAAATTGGAAATTCCAATAAGGTTATTCACTTCAGGCATGATGCCGCATACTGGTAAAATTTTTCAAACCAAACCAAGGAATTGTGATAAATCGGCAGTCAGCTTCATTCTTGAAGAAAAGATGAGCAGCAACCCGGCCTTCTGATCCAAAGCATACCAACAATCTGGTAGAAGCTATATGGCCTAAGTCAATCCATACCGGGACTGCCAAGAGAGCCCGGTATGGATTCCAAGAAAGTCCTGCATTCCAAGCAAAGGAGCAACATCCCATCTAGAAGAATTAAGCATACCGGCTAGCCAGCCCAAATTAAGACATTCTATCCATAATGGTTTTTTTTTCTCTTGCAAACCGGCAGATTGCCAAATCGACCAAACCTGCAAAGAGACGCATACCGGTGAACTTGCCTCCATGAAGGCGTTCCATCCGGAATGCCTTTTTTTTCGAGCGAGCACTAATCAGCACACTACGCTAATCGCTAATCCCGTGATGCTCCCTCTCTTAGCTAGTATTTCAGCTGCTATGCTTGCCTAAGGAGCCCTTAGAGTTTTTGGAAGTAGATTTTTGATATTTCGAGACTTAGCTTGCTTCCAAGTTCCATCCTACTCGGAAAGGAAGAGTGGTTACCTGATTTGCCCCTTCCTAAGCGTGATTGGAATACACATCACTTACTTTCCTATCAGACGGCCTCTGTGAACAATTGGAGGAGATAGGAGTTCCAAGAAGGCTCATTGCAAGGGAAGATGCATTAATTATATGAAAGCCCGCCATTAAACCACCGAGTTGGATAAAATTACAATTCGAAAATTCAGTCTCCATTTTCAGAAGAGTATCCAGAAAATTAAAATCTACCTTCTTCCCGTCAAGGGATAAAGAAGCAATGTATGGTTGAGTAGTCTTAGTTACCACCAACATCCTGATAGCTTCAAATAATACACCTGAAAAACTATTCTAATCCGCCACAACTAGAGAAGAAGAAGATTTGAACTCATCACTCACCTCTTTAGTTTCAGCTAGCAAACATTTTTCCATGAAATCATTCACAGTTTGCCTTCCTTCCAGAATTAAAGAATCAAGATATGTCTGAGTAGCGTTTGCCTCCAGCAACATCTTGAAGGCATTAAGCGTTGGATCGTGAAATTCATCCTCATCTTCCACTACCTTCTCAACTTGATCTAAAGCAGTCATGAGACTGCCAGCCAGGGACGGTTGGCTGCCCGAAACAGATTGAACCTACATCTTCCTAGGAGCATCAGGAGGGCCTGCATCCGCACACCCTCTTTCCATAGCAACCGACATATCATCCGAAAAATGCTTCCTATATGAGTGAGATTTCTCCAACGAAGGGGAAATGCTATCCCCCTTAGAAGATTGGATACTACCACCGCTACTTACTGCCAAATTCATACAAGACAATTGTTCACATGATGAATCAAGTTAGTGCTTAATATCATCAGTCACACCAGGGGCTACTGTAGACAAAGTCTCATCAGATTATAAAACAACGAAGGGGTTAGAAGAGCACACCGTAGCAGCAGCTCTATGCGAACTTTGCTGAAATTCTTTCGGTTTTTTCCTATTAGAAGAAAGTGGAACCAATCTGGAGTGGAGATTTTCCAATTTCCTTCCCATTGGACAAAACTCTAGCATAGTTTTACCATGGGCAGCATTTTGCCCACTCTTCCAGCAACTGCTTTTTCTCGAGTGCTTCATTGGAATTCAACCTCAACATCTATAACGGACTCCTCCCCATTACCAGCAATTATTCTAGGGGTCAATTTGATCTTTGTGAGAAGAACCGCATCAATCCTCACTTCAACGCAAACACGGATAAAATGCATACGGTTCAATTTAGCCGTGTTAGCATCCAATTGAAGTAATTTTTTCACCGCACTGGTAATCCAACTGAACCCCAAATGGATCCAGTATTCGGCAAGGACATTTATCAAGAGTGATCTAAACTAGGAGAGTTTGATGATTCTCTTTAATCATGGGCATTTCTAGTTGTCATCGTTTAAGAAATAATGGTTTCCCCCCAAATGCCCAAGGGCCCCTGGCAAGATAAGCTTCCAAATGAGCATCAGATGAAAATCTGAATAAGAAGAACCCATTAGCATTCTCAGCAACATGATAAATGCCAAATATCACCAAAATATGTCAAGCAATATGACTTACAGCGTGAAAATGTAGAGATTGTCAATGAAGTAACCAAATAACATAGTTTCTCAAACCTCTTTACTTTGTTAGATAACGTCTGGAGGGGGAGAGATAGAAGCTACCTCTCCATTTACACTTCGTGGAGGATAGAATTTCAACTTTGCGTTGGAATTCATACCTCTATTTTGGACTATAGCTAACCAGGTAGAAGGTCCTTATAGGCACTGCCACGGTCAAACTAGTAGGGTTGGAACCGCCATCTGTGGGCAAATCTGTGGCCTCTGCATGCCCAGGCTTTCCATTAACATCAAGAGTGTCTTTGGGACTCAGCTCCAATAAAGAATCCACTTCTGCAGAGGGCTTAGAAAATCTAGGGCTAAATACTGAATTTGCAGATGGACCAGGGGCTGCCTTCAAATAGGGAGAATCATCATACCCCTGATCCAACAACAAAGCAGAGCCCTTGCCGGCGCTCAATAAGGGAGTCATATGAGACGAAGGAAGGGAGGGAAGACATTTAGAAACGAAAGGAATAAGAGGTACTTGTAAAGGGAGAGGGCATTTAGGAAGAGGAATATAGTTGAGAATAGAGGAGGGGGGATAAGGGATGAAGGGAAGGGAGGCTGGCACCCTAGAGACACCAGCCATTGCTGGCAGTGCCGGCAAGGTCAGCAATTGCACAGAAGAGGCGGTAAGAAATGGATTCAAATTTTTAGAGAGAAGGTAGAGCTTCTTTCTCTACACACGCGCTCTCTCTCAACGGAAGAGTACCAAAGAGGTGACTATTCAAATTTACAGAAATATTTTAAACTTATAACATGTCTTCTAATGGCAAAATTGAATAACAAGCTTTTATTGAAAAATTATAATTCTTATTCTATTGACTTCATATCATTTTCTAAAGTAAATGATAGATCATTTCCCAAAGCAAATGCTACATTATTCAAAAGAATTGTGAATGTGGATGAAGACATTTTAGAAATAAATATAAAAGTGGTGCATCCATAAATAAAACCATAAAGTGAGAAAATAATAAACGAGATAGACTTGCTCACCAGAAGTAAAAATATATATATATATATATTGATAAGAGTAAAATTATTAAAATAAACTTATCAAAAAATTCTAAAGATGTGTGCTATAAATGTGAAATGGTTAGACAGTGGTCTTATACTTAAAGATTTTATTAACCTATATTAAGCCTCTTTTGAAAGAAAAATAAAGACGAACTGAAATAAATTTTATAAAACCATTTGATCCTTTAATCAACTTTGATAATTTTGTTAAAATTTTGTATCTTAATGTTTCAAATTTTTTGAGTATCTTAGTGATAGAATTAATCATTTAGTTGATAATGAAACTATTCCTCTTAATTAGTTTCATTTTAGTTTATTTCTATATCATATTGTAATAATTTTAATCACATTAATTATGCTTTTACATATATTTTGCACATAGGGAAAGGCATTGATATTTTTGATGATATGATGAATGATGATAATAAATATTTAGCAGATAGTGTTATAATTCATATAATTTCTAAAAATAAAAAAATATTTTCAATACTTAAAATTAAGTAATGTCAATATAAATAATATATTAGGCTTATCATAATACTTAAAATATTATGTTGAAACCATCAATAAAAATAACAAAAAATATCATTTTGATATTTAAATAATTTTGTAAGAAAAGTTCATATTTGAAAACTCATCTGTGTTATCTTTTGGAATATATTACATGACAATAACATTAATTGAATTACATAATATCATGCATCAAAAGTGCCCTAATTCAATAATAATGTGAATGATATGGAAGAATTCACTTGGGTATCCATTCAAGGCTATAAGATTTTTTTATTATATGATTATCTACATTCGGTATGCTTTTAAGGTAAATTATTTATTAGACTATTTTCTTTAAATATGGCTACTGAATCTCTATTATTTTTATAAAGAATTTATATAGGCATATACATCAATTATGTCGACCACTTAGATATTTTATGATTTTAATTAACATACTATAGGCTTATATATTTATCTTGTTTCTTCTAGAATTTTACATTTGCTAGATTAATTGGTCAAATTTTAGATTGATAGCACAATTTGTTGATAACCTAGTTAAGAAAATTCAATTGAATAATATCGGTGAATTTATACATGAAACTTTTAATAATTATTATATATCGATTAAAATACATATTAAATATCATGTTGCTCATGTACATACTAACAATGGTTTAAGTTAGTCATTTATTAATTGATTGTTAGACTTTTACTAATGAAATTAAAATTATCAATTTAAACTTAAGAGACATATTATATTAAAAGTAACATTATTAGTTTGGTTTAGATCATTTATCTACCATAAATTTTCTCTATTCTAACTTATATTTGGTCAATCACCTAATATTTTTTATCTATAAATTTTTCATTGTGCTATTTATGTTCAAAATGTACCCTTATAATATACTAAGATGGATCCACAATGTAAATTTGGTATTTATATTGATTTTGATTCTTTATCTATTATTAGATATATTGAACCTTTTATAGATAATATTTTTAAGATACGTTCTAAAGATTGTTAATTTAATGAAATAATCTTCCCATCATTAGGAGAGAAAAGTGTGTGTGGTGCATCAATTGGAAACATTTATCCTTTTCCCATTTTTATTCGCATACAAATCAATATGAACAAGAGATTTAAAAATAATCGATTTATAATGTATTACAAATTAAGATTACTGAACATATTTACTGACACCAGAATACAATAACATTTCATATTCATTCTATCGATGTTTTAGGAAAGATTTTAGTTCCTCACAGAGAATTTGCTAATAAAACAACAAATGAATTTATTACATGCTTGAAGTATAGAAAACTCGTTGATTATAAATATAAGAATCCCTCAAATGAGAAAAGAATAAATAAAAAAAATTAGAGCTGTTGAAAAAGGAAAAACCCTAATTCAAAAAACTTCCAAAAAAACCTCTAGAAGATGAATTTTCTAAAGAATTATTCTCTAAAGAGGAGAATGTGAACAAAAATAATGAGATCTCAATATCTCATGTATTTATAAAAAAAAAATATGGAATAGGAATTAAATTATTGTTGATAGCGTATTTATATTTAAAATAACTCTTAATATTATCAAAAGTGACGAAGAAAGTGAGCCAAAGACTATCAGAGTAGAAATAATTTATCAAAATAGAAAGAAGCAATTAAAACAAAATTAAAAATCATTAAAAAAATGAGAAGCATTTGGATGTGTAGGTCAAACATATAAGGGTATGATTTATGTTTGATATAAATATGTATTTATGTGAAAATATAGTGGAAAGAATGAAATTGTGCGATATAAAGTGCAACTTGTTGTACAAGTTTAATTATAAGAAAATATAATCTCTCGTTATGGATACAATTAATTTATAATTTTTTAATAAGCTTTGTAGTTATAGAAAAATTAGATATATAGTTAATGGGTATAGTCTTTATATATTTATATAAATCATTAGATCATAATATATATATATTTTTGAAGAATAAAAAATACCGAATTTAAGTATACCATAAAATATGTACTCTATTAAATTTCAAAAATTTTAATAAGGATTAAAACAATTTAGATACACTTGGTATAACTATTTTAGTAAATATTTATTAAAAGAAGAGTTTGAGAATAACATCATTTGCCAATATGTTTTTATTAAGGACTTGGAATTCAAAATTTCTTTTATTGCAGTTGATATTAATTATCTAAATTTTATCAAAATTTTAAAAGAACTTACAAAACTCACTAATTGTTTAAAAAAAAAAATAAAATGACAGATTTTTAAAAAAATAAAATTTTGTCTTGGCCTACAAATTGAATATTTTAAAAATTATATTCTTATTTATCAATTAACATATACAGAAAAAAATCATCAAATAATTTTATATGGATACGATACATCCTTTTTAAATATTCCAACCTTAGTTGAATAGTTGATGTGAAAAAGATCTTTTTGTCCTCCAAAATATAATGAAAATATTTATATGAGACTATTTTATCTCTGATTTGATGAATGATGGTACTACATATTTGATAGATAGTATTATAACTCATAAAATTTATAAAATAAAAAATATTTTTAGTGCATAAAATTAGGAAATGTCAATATCAATAAAATATTGGCCACATCAAAATTAATTAAAGGCTCCAAAAGAGCACATATTATGTTAACAAATGATACAATTTTAATTCCATTTAATTATGTTTTTTCTTGACTACTTGTTAGATTGATAACACCATTTCTCAATTACCTAATTGAGAAAATTAGATTGAATAATGTTGGTGAATTTACATCTAAAATTTTTAATTGTTATTATATATCAATTGGAATTAATATTGGACATCATATTGCTCATATACAAAATGAAAATGATTTGGCTTAGTCTTTTATTAATTTATTACTAAACCTTTACTAGTGAAATTAAAATTATCAATTTTAACTTGGGGACGTATTATATTACATGCAATATCGTTAGTTCGATTAAAATTATCTGTCGATCATAAATATTCTTCATTATAACTCATATTTGGTTAAACGTCCAATATTATTTATCTATAATTTTTTATTGTGCTATTTATGTTCAAATCATACCCAATAACTTGCTAAGATGAATCCATAATGTAGATTAGGTATTTATATGGATTTTGATTTTTCACCTATTGTTAGATATATTGAGCCCTTTACAAGAAATACTTTTAAGATACTTTTAGAGATCATCAATTTAATGAAACAATCTTGCCATTACTAGGGGAGAAAAGTGTGTGTGGTGCATCAATTAAACAAATTTATCCTTTTCTCATTTATGTTAGAAATTTAAAAAATAATTGATTGATAAAGTATTATGCATTAAGATTACTGAATGAATTTATTAACACCAAAAGTACAATAAAATTACATATTCATACTATTAATGTTTCAGAAAAGATTTTAATTCCTTAATGAGAATTTACTAATAATGTAGCAAATGAGTCTATAGCATGCCTGAAGCATAGAAAATCTGTAGTTCTAAAGATGATAATTTCTTGAAAGAGAAAAGAATAAATAATGAAAATTGGAGCTCTTAAAAAGCCAAAAACCTTCAATCAAAAAGCTCCTGAAAATAGCCTTTGGAAGAGGAATTTTCTCAAGGGTAATCTTCTAAAAAGAAAAATATAAATAAAAATAATAAAATCCCAATATATTATATATTTATAAGAAAAATATCGGATAGAGATTAAACTATTGTTGATAACGTATTTGCATTTAAAATAACTGCTGACATTATCAAAAGCAATGAAGAAAGTAAACCAAAGATTGTCGAAGTAGAAATAATTTATCAAAATAGAATATCAGTATTTGGACCTATAGGTTAAAAATATAAGGATGTGATTTCTGTTTGATATAAATGTGTATTTATTTAAAAATATAATAAAAATTATAAAATTATACAATATAAAATGTGACTTATTGCGCAAGATTTCTTACAGAAATTAAGAATTGATTATGAAAAAATATGTTCTTCCATTATAAATGAAATCAATTTTATAAATTTTTAAAAAGCTTTGTGAAAAATTAGATATGCAATTAATGGACGTGGTCACTACAAATTTATATAAATTATTAGATCATGAAATATATATATATGAAAATTGCTAAAGGATAAAAAATAACCTAATTCAAGTACATCATGAAGCACGTATTGTATTAAATTTCTAAGATTTTAATGAGGATTAAAACAATCTGGTTGAATATGGTATAACCATTTTAGTAAATATTTATTAAAAGAAGGGTTTGAGAATAATATGATTTGCCCATGTCATTTTATTAAGAAATTGGAATTCAAATTTGTTATTATTACAATTTTTGTTGATAATCTAAATCTTACTAGAATTAAAAAAAAAAAAAAAACTTATAAAACTCGTTAATTGTTCAAAGAATAGATTTGAAAAGAAAAATCCTAAAAAATAAAATTTTGCCTTGGTCTATAAATTGAACGTTTTCATAATTATATTTTTATTTATTAATTAACATACAAAGAAAAGGACCTAGATAATTTTATATAGATGGCATAAATTCTTTGGGTAGTCTAATTGTGGTTCGATACTTACAAAAAAGGAATCCTTTTTTGTCCTTTAGAAGTTAATGAAGAAAATATTGATCTTGAAATACCATATTTGGACATTGTTCTTTTACTAATATAGCTAATAAATTATACAATACCTGATATTGCCGTTGCAGTCAATTTATTGGCAAGTTAAAATTCTACTTTAACAAAAAAGATTAGATCATAGTCAAACATGTACTTTCGTATCTCCATGATACTACTAATATGATATTATTTTCTTTCAATGGGTCAAATTTATAATTAATTTGATATCCAAATGTAAATTATTTAACTAATCTATATAAAGGTCGATGATAAACTAGTCATTTATTCATTTGTGGAGGTACTACTTTATCCTAAAATCTCTGTTAAAACATTATTTACTACTTCAAACTACTCATAGATTATTACTATATATGAAACAAGTAGAGAATGTATTTAACTCAGATTATTAATTTAATAAATTTAAGAAAAAAATATAGCTTGTCTACAATTAATAATAGGCAAATAAGTTTATATAAATATAATATTTCTTGTATCACACAGATCAACTGAGATTACATAAAGAGTAGTAAAATCCAAACTCTAATAGTTATTTTAAATATATTAAATTTAAATAAATTGATAAATTATTAAAATTAAATGTAGGTTTGGGTCAAAATTTAGGTTTGATAGAAGTGGTTAGTTTGAATGATATCTAACATACGTCTAGTTCACGTATAAGTTTATTTTAGAGGTATAAGTGTGTGTTTAGTTTAAAATATTGGCATCTAATACACATTTATTAAATGATTATACACAATTTGAAATTTACCCCTAAATCATAATTGTGCTTAATCGATACACATGTATTAGCATATTATAAATAAGCTCTCTAATAAATTTTAACTTATTTTTTGTAGATTTTTGAGAGGAGAGAATAATAGAAGTGGAAAAGAGAGAGAGAATGAATGAAAAAGTAAATTAAGATTAATTTTAAATGAAATCTAAGCAAATATTTGATGACTTTAAGTAAAAACATGTGCATCTAAATCTCTTTTGCCTTTTGTTACTGCTTTTTTTTTTAAAAAAAAACTTTAAATATTTCTTATTTAAACACTTATGCATATTATATTTGCTTACTTTTTTTTTAATTATATCTTATCTTGTATACCTATGTCAACTGATTCACATTTCACAAAATTTTTAAAAGTTTTATTTTAAATTTATGCATATCATATTAAAATCTTAAAATATTTGTAAATATATTCATAAATGTCTTTTCTTTGTTGATAAATTGGTAAAAATTCTATTCCAATTTTTATAAAGGTGGTTTGTTTTTCTAACTTTGTGAAAAATATATATATTTATTTATATTTCAATTTAGAGTTTTTAATTTTGATCAAGTAAAACTATTAAAAAAATTGATATAATATATTACAAAATATCTTAATATATCATTTATAAATCAAAAGTCAAACATAATATTTACGGATTAAAAAGATAATTTTTAATCTCGACTACAAAAAATAATACATAGTCGACCTATATACAAATCATAGTAGTAATGGCTTTTGGCTATATGAAAATAATTATCGCCCGGATATCAATATTCAACTATTATTAGTAAGTTTATTACTAATTTTTGATTCCTATATATTTGGATAACTTTTGTATATTTTTTCTTCTTATATAATTGAATAATTTTTGCATGTTGTATGATTTTATACATTTACACTAATTTAGCATGTTTTACATTTATATATTTCATCCATTCAAATGATTTCTATATGTTTTATATTTGTACATATTTTCACGATTATAGCATGTTTGACATTCATATATTTGTTTATGACTTTTGCATGTTTTAACCTAATTTTGATATTATTAGTATTTTAGACTTTGATCATGAATATCGTAATTTGCATGTTTGTTTGTCATATTCACATTTATAAAATTTATATATACTTTATTAAATTTTATACTCACTTTTGCTGCCTCTTTGTCAATATTTTAGATTAGCGAGTTTAAATATATTTATGCAAAATTTGAGCATTGAAAAGGTTATACAAAAAAATAGTTTTAAGATGTTTTAATTATATTTTAATTATTTAATCAAGAAGAATTTATAAATTCAATGTTTCTAGAATATTTGTATTATGGCCATGGGTCGAAAGAATTGTTAATTTTAGTTCTACATTGTATATATATTATTAATTAGTCTAATTTTTTATTTAAAATATATTTTTTTATTTATTGTTCAAGTCAAACAGTTGATAAATTTAAAAACTACTTTCGATTATAACTTTTAAATCCCATGCATTGACATTTATATATTATTAGATTATTTAATAATATTTATTATAAGATTACTATCTCAACAATTTAGTTAGATTTAAATCAATTAAATCAAATATTAAATTAAAATCTAATTTGATATAATGAGATTTTGCTTCTGAAACATTGACATGACAAGAGTAGTAAAATAAAACATATTTTACATAATTTATTTTACACCATGAACTTTGAAAGAAACATGATAAAGATATGAAAAAAAAAGACCTAATTATAATTTAACAGATTTATTTATTAAAATAATGAGATAATATACATATTCTTTCAAATTCTCATATTCTTTAATATTTTAATTAATTTATATTATACTCATTGTATCTCTATAAAAATGACATTTAAAATGAATTATATATACACAAATGAAAAAGAGAAGAGAAAAAATTAAAAAACTAAAAATATTTTTCAATTCCTAAAGAACTAGCTTTCTACATCTTGTGTTCTAAGACAAGTTTTTTTCTACTTTTTGGTATTTTTACAGCATATATACAATAATTATTATATTTTTGTTATTAATTTTTTTCTTGCAACTTATCTTATAAATTAAGCATGAAAAATACTTTCTTATAATTTTTTTCCCAAAAAACTTCTAAAACCAAATGGGCTTTTAATTTCTAGGGCTTTTCCCCTACTTTAGACTCAAAGCTATTCCATTCTTGACAAGCCAAACTCTCAAAGGAGTTTTAAGAGTTGAAAAATACTTTTAGTTGAAGTTCTAATTTTTCATAATCCAACTTGAAATTATGTGTCCCCAAAATGGAAAATGCTCCACATTTTTTTGCCAATTCTAGTTCCAATAATAACCCTATTTAAACCCTAATTTGTAACAAGTATAAAAGTATAATAGATAAGTATAATACAGTTAATCTTTAATTATTACATATTCATATTTGATATGAATTTAAATCTATCTCCTTTTATATACTAATTATTAGTTTAATAAACTAAAATTGAAATACATAAATGACAATGATACCCAAAAGAAAGGTACTTCTTCATTTAGCTTTATATGATGTATTTCCCAAGATATAAATTACATGAGCCAAATGTGTAATAATTCTTGGAAATTACCACTTAGGAATTAAGTAGTAATAAACTTTACTTGGCAGCAAAATGGACCCTCGTGAATTAGAGGAAATATCAAACTTTTTTTGAATAAAATATAAAAATAAAATTGAAGAAGAAAAATTTTTTCACTGAAAATAAAATTTTTTAAAAAATTAAATTAGGAGTATTTTTTGATAGGCATAGTGTGTCGTTTATTTTAATTTAATTTTTTTTTTTGGTATTTTGATTGGTAATTAAAGATGACGGCCGCTGTTTCCGATGGATTCAGGTCTCAACCTCTCTCTTTAAAGGTTTGATTCAACTTTTTTAATTGTCGCCGTTTGATTAACATTGAATAGTTAAATTTTTTTAAATTATTTGATCAATATCAACTGACTATAATTGAGAAATGTTAAATTAATTCCTTTTTTAAATAGGTAGGATCCCTAAGTTACTTTCCAATTGAGAGATTAGGGGGCCTTCATCTTCTTTGCAAGATTTGCCCCACGTATTTTTTTATTAGTTGGATGAAGAAATTTAATGGATGACATTTAAAATTTTAAAAATTTTCTAAATAGCTATATTTAATTTTTTAATATTGAATTAAATATTCAAATTAGGCCACTATTTTTTTAACAGAAAAATTTAATAGGGTATATATATATATATATTTTTAAGAGATATAACCCTTCAAACTTTTACCGAACCAAACACAAGCCAATGGGACGAAACCCTAGAAAGGGCTAAACATATGTCGGAGGGATGTGAAAAGGGGCCAATAATTTATTGAGAAAAATTTTATATATATGAAAAAATCTACAATTGTTATCTTAGAGAATTTAATTTATAAATCTCAGCAATATAAAAGTCATTGAAAAATATAAGAGGCTGACCTCTAACATCAAAAGATCATGCAAAGATACACCATAAACTAATAATTTTAATAAATAAAAATAACAACTATGAAAAAAAAGGAACCCTAATTACGGGCACCCCATTGGAAGAAGATTTCAAAAGGGAGGGAAAATAAGAAAACAGCCATCAAAATGTAAAGCACCTCCCCCTACACCAAAGAGGCTCCATCTTTTATGACATGGCATGCAAACATTATAATGTTCAGATACTCTCAAGTAAATCCAACTCTTGAGACTATTTTACAGGAATCAGCCAACCCTTATTCATCGAAACATCAAGAAATCCATCTAAATCATCCTATAAATCAATTAAAAACTATCATCATTATTCATCGTGCCATTGTCTTTATTCTAAAACAACACCTAAAACTCTTTCTTTTTTCATCGTTTTTATCATAAATGTATATATAGATCAATTTCAAGCATACCCACAAGATCCAAACTCACATTTAATCCCCGGCGAGCAACTATGGTCACATTTTCCACAGTGTGTAGCGTTGTATGCAACGTTGGTGCAACTTCCATAGCAGCAAAGCAATCCGTGCTTGCACTTATGCCCACATCTTCCACAATTATGCTCATCTCCAAGTATGTCTCTGCAATGATTCTTACAGCAGTAGAGAAGGCTTGTGCCATTGTTTACTGATATTCCATTACAGATATTATTTGTTTTGGGAGAGCAATGTGCACCTTTCTTTACAATATTCTTTAAAAGTAGGCTTCTTGATTTCCTGATACCGATGGTAGTGGGAAAGACTGTGCGACTGGTAGTGTCGATGATGTGATCTTTAGTGTGATAACCATCGACGATAATGTCATATGATGAGACACTTTGAGAGAGGAAGAAGAAGATAAAGATGGAAATTAGAGAGAGAATGATGGAGAGATTGAGGAGAGTGGAAGCCATTGATTCTCTATCTCTATCTCTCTCTCTCTCTCAAAGAAGAGAAGTGTGTCCACAAAACCACTAAGGGGGAGATGGGTACCTTTTAAACTGTAAGATTTTGATTAAATATATATCATATAACTAAGTAATGATTAGTTTAATCAGTACTCTAGTAATATGATAATGAATTTGCTTAAAAGTGCTCAAATTCTCGGTTTACTTTAAATTTACATTGTTAAAATGAGCAACTTGGCCCGTTGAGAAAATGATAAAACTAACATATTGTAAAATTTAGTTAGAATATGTATATACCCTATCATACATTCGAATAGTATACTAATTAATATAGTGGAATAAAGAGAACTCAAATAGTTAAACTTACTGAAAGAGTTTGTTATATATTATATAAAAATAAATTGTAAATATTTTTTATAAAAATATTAATTTGAATAAAAAAGACAAAAAATTGAATAGATAAAAAGGCCTCAAAAGGATGTCAAAGACACTCTTCTAACTTCTACAAACCAATAACCAATGAATTCCTCCAATGCCAAAGAAAGTTCAAAATATGATATAAAAAGTTAAAATTTTGAAACAAGAAAGAAACTCTCAAAAAATTTTTATCAAAATTTTTAAAATATATATGTTGATATTGTATTTCATTAAAATACAGATTATCAGAAAGCTACAGCAAAAAAAAAAAAAAAAGCAACCATTGCACGATTAAGATATATCTTCGATGATCACATATCAAATAACCAAACTATAGACATTTGATTGCATTCCAAGCATGTCTATACTTGAATTGACTCAACTTATTTACAACTTAAAAAAAATAAGATAAATCTCAATTTATGTATAGAATGTATGCATTATTTCATGTAATTTACGTGGATTTTTCTAATAAATTTCGTAAAAACATTTATTGATATAACATCTAAAAAGTATTATGTCAAGTTATTAGTATAACATATGTCCTATATTTTTCATAAATTACTTTATGATAAAACAAGAATAAATAATTCTTCAAAAAGTCTTTTTGCCAATTTATTTGCCTAATTTTTATTATTTATATAATTTTTTTATATAGGGTCAATCGACACCAAACCCAACAACGTGCATCTCCCCCTGGTTCTTATAAAATATAAGCAAAAAATATTTTTTTGATATTGGATTTACAATAATAATTATAAAAATATAATAAAAATACAAAATAAAAATATTAATATTTTCATACTATCTCATGTTATTATTTTTTAACACTGAAAATATTATTTCTCTTTATTTATTTTTGCATTCAAACAAAAAAATATTTTTATTATATTTTTTGTATCTTCTTTAAGAATTTTTTTTATATAATTTTCTAGCAACATCCAAATAAAAAAGCAATAAATAGTATGTTTTTTCACATTATATTTTTTTTCATACCCTTGGTTTACGGCTATTTATTTCAAGTCCCTAGAAATAAAACCACGATAAGTCACTAATTAAGATAGTTATTACATTTAATTATTAGAAAAGAACTAATAAATATTATTTAATCTCTACTAATAAATAAACATAAAGTCAGACCTCAATTAATAACTTATTTAACTTTTTATATTAAACTCGGTATAAATTTTTTTTCCATAAGTTGTGTTTTAATATTTTGGTTGCCAAAAATATATAAAATTGTACATTTTATAAGTAATTTATAATTCACATAATTGAAACTTTTTAAACCAATGTGTTAAGAAAATAACCAAGATAATATTTGATAATTCGTGCACCCGAGTCAACTCGGGAACACTGAATTGACGATCGTCTAAGATGGCGGTAAAGGCGGGAAGTCCACCGAGTGGTGGACGCAGTGTCCGAGATCAGATCAGATCCATTCATTGGCCCACGTGTGTCGCTTTTCCACGGTTGGATACAACGATCGTTTTAATCGAATCCCGACCGCATATAACATACATGGGCTCACTTGTACGGCAGATCTTTACTTCACATGCGTGACACTACATTTCTTCCCAATTCTCCAACTTTGCGCGTGTTGACTCTACAAGGTCTAGTCTTCTAGAAATATTAGGATCTTATTAGCAAGATCTCAAATCAATTTATTATGTCAAATTTATTATATGATTTTATAGTATGGAGTTATTGAAAGTCATATCAAATTGTTAAGATATTTAAATCAGATTTGACCAATGTAATTTGTTAATGATCTCTTGGATCTTACAACCCAAAAACTTTAATACAAATTAAAATAAGTTGTTAAAAGTATAAAATTAGTTTCTTAATTAATACTCTAATTCTTAAGCCATTCAAGCCTTTTTTTTTTTTATGCAAGTAATTAATTTTAAAATATATGACCAAAATTAATGTGTATAACAAATTTCAAGACAAAAAAAAAAATATATGTTAAGATTATACCAATTATTCCACCTAATCAAAATATAAAAGAAAGATTACGAAGAAAAAAAAAAAGGCAATCCATCCCAAAAACCATCAAAACTAATCGAAATTGCTGCCAATAAGTAATAATCATAAAAACTTTAGTATTAGTCAAATTATATTTAATTACTAAGTAATCTTATATCAAAGTAGAAGCCGTTTAATTACTATTTGAGCTATTTTTATAAAAAAATATGTTTGTTACATTTCTTTCAAATGTAATGGACTTTAACTTGAAGAGCAAGTCTTACCAAGTGATTGCCCTCATTTTTCCCATCCCATTTAATTATTGTTGATTTGATTGCTATATTTCAATCCTCATAAGGCCAAGACCTACTTGAATCTCTTACTTGTAACCCTCTTCATAAAATTACAAATAAAAAATAAGTAATTAATGGATTCAATAGTATTCTTATAAAAAGTACACTTGGAAGGGAGTTAGAAAAATTTTATATTATTCATGGTATCCAAATACTTTCTAATATTTAATTTAAAACTAAAAGTATTCATGGTACCCAAATACTTTCTAATATCTAATTTAAAACTAAAAGTATGATATGGTTGGTAAGACCTACTTGTTGATTATTGTTTCAATCCTCATTTTTTCCATCCCATTTAATTATTGTTGATTTGATTGCTATATTTCAATCCTCATAAGGCCAAGACCTACATAATCTCCTACTTGTAACGTCCCAGGCCCTCTTTATAAAATTACAAATAAAAAATAAATAGTTAATGGATTCAATAGTATTTTTATAAAAAGTACACTTGGAAGGGAGTTAGAGAAATCATGTATTATTCATGGTACCCAAATACTTTCTAATATCTAATTTAAAACTAAAAGTATGATATGGTTGGTAAGACCTACTTGTTGATTATTGTTTCAATCCTCATTTTTTCCATCCCATTTAATTATTGTTGATTTGATTGCTATATTTCAATCCTCATGAGGCCAAGACCTACTTGAATCTCCTACTTGTAATGTCCCAGGCCCTCTTTATAAAATTACAAATAAAAAATAAATAGTTAATGGATTCAATAGAAAGGGAGTTAGAGAAATTTTGTATTATTCATGGTACCCAAATACTTTCTAATATCTAATTTAAAACTAAAAGTATGATATGGTTGGTAAGATGGCCCTCAAACAAGATGAGTGTAGGCAACCTTTGGATCCTTAGGTTGAAAATTTTTCAAAATTGATTTGACATGGAAAGAACAATAATTTTTTAAATTTAAATAATAGAATCTATGACATTTAAATTAAAATTATAATTAGACCACATATAGAGGAAGGAGCCCATGGCCACTGAACCACAATCAGGCTATTGCCAATTGGTTCCATAAACAAGAGAGTTTACTCTCACATCCCTTGCAAGGCCAAGATCCAATGTAATCTGACGAGGAGAAGTAAAAATAAGAGTATTCTGCGAGTGTCACTAATTTAACCAAAGAAAATCATCCTTACTATTGCAAATTAAGTGATGCACAGATGGTCTCAAACATTGTAATAAGTTTATGATTTTGTGGAAGCTCCAAGGAATAGATTGTAGGATTTTAATGATCCAAATATATTGATCTCTTATATAATACCTTATAACCTAGTTAACCAACATAGAATTATCCTCACAACTAAGAAGCATCCATAACTATCTAGCTAGAATGGCTTCAATCCAAGTATAAATATTTCTAATGCCAAATATTCCTTCATCTTTAGGTTTATAAATATCATCCCAAGTCACTTTAATTGAGGATTTATAAAATTTAGTCCCACGCCACAAAAAGCATTAGAGGATACCATCTATACATTTTAAGATGACTTTAAATAGAACAAATATAGACGACTAATAGAAACAGACATTAAAAATGATGGATGAAATAAAATGTAACTTATCTCCAAATGAGAGTTATCTATTTTTTTAAGATATCATATAATTAGATATTTTGTTGATGAGAATTTAAAAATTAGCAATAGTAGGTGGTAAGATATAAGTAGCACACTTAAATATTTGACAAAGATCACACCAACTTTGAATCTATTGATCTCCATGATACTCTAAATAATGTGATGATTATCCAAACATATATGGTGTTCACTTTCTTCTTACTTAAAATGAGATCAAAATTTACAACAAAATTTGAAAGATGTTAGATTAAAATAATAATGGAAACTTGATTAATCTCATAAAATAATATGAGATCATTTGCAAAAGCTATCACAACCATCTTAGTGTCCTTACATCTCCAATGAAAATTGAAATTAGAGTTGTTCAAACTCTAAGCTCTGATCATGCCAGTAAGGACAGCCATAAAAGAAATGAAGAGATAGGGCAAAAGGGAGTTATCTTGACAGAGCCTTCTCTTCTCTTTGAAGATGCTAATGGAAAACTTGTTAATAGAGTTGGAGAATGACAAGTCATAAGACACTGCTCGATTCAACAAACAAAAGTAAATAGGAATCCCATCAAAACTAGGATGGACAAGATGAAATTCCATTCGACCAAATCGTAAGTCTTAATAGTATGAACCTTCATTTCATATCGCCTAGAGTCTTTATTTAGATAGTATTTGAACAATTTTTTTGAGCAACCAAAATATTATCAGTAATGTACTTGTCCTCCGCGAATACAATTTGGCAAGTGTTCACTAGGAAAACTAGAACATACATGAGCTAGTTAGCCAAGATTTTAAAAATAATATTGTAAATAATGTTTACAATAGGAAATGAGTCTAAACTCAAAAATTATAGACTAATACTTTATTTTTGGGATGAGACAGATAGTCATAGAGTTAATTTGCTTGAGGATACAACTATTGTAAAAGAAAAAAAAAAAACCCCCCGATCAAGGTGAAAAAAAGTAAAAAACTCATATACGAACAAATATATTTTGTAATTGATGATGAATCTCTTACAAAAATGTCTTTTCTTCATCAATGGGCTTTGTGATTATAGAAATTCATGAAGGTGGATTCCCTCTTTTTGAATTGTCTTCACCTTTGTAGGCTATTTTTTTTATTAGTATAACCACATCGTATCTATAATCCCTTGGCAATTTTCTATGGATGACATGCGATTTTCCTTTGCAAAGAATAAGTTTATCTTTCTTTGACTTTTTTTAACTAAACCTCTCTATGAGATTTTCTTGCTAACCTATTCTGATAACTCCATAGGGATAAATATTGCGGATTGATCTGGTCAATCCATATCATTATGCCATGTTCTTTCAACCACGATGTTGAAATTGCTTTGAAGAAGGTTATGAATTCAGTAGGTCTTTTATAGAATGATTGGATTATAGAGATGTTTTACCAAATGATGCATTTGGATTAATGTTGGCTTGCCTATTAGGCAATATGAATTTCTTTGACTTTCATCTAATCCTTTTGATTCGTGCATGTTCCATATAGTCTTTTGTAATCTAACTTTCTCACGTCTAAGACTTTTCTTCATGAGATGGTTCTCTAATAAAATAGTTCCTTGTTATTATGCATCTTTTGATGGATAATTTTTAGATATGCAGTTTATAATCAAACACGTTCTGATAAAATGATTTTGAACAATATAAATTTTTAGCCAAATACTTTTTAACAAGTCGGACTTTTTGGCTAGATAATTTCTTTAGTTAACTTTAGGATGTAATCGATCCTTATAATAGCCTTTTGACTTGCTTTTTCAATCAATTTTAAGTTAAGATTATGCCATTTTATTATTAGACCTATTGATACTAATTGTACGTTTTCAAATTTCATTAATAATATAAAGTGACACATTATATAAATTATTCAATCCTTTAGTCATAAGATGCTAAATTTACTCAATCACATGGAAACTTTTATTATTATTATTATTGGTCAAGTCATAAACTAGTTTGTTTCTTTTCTTTTTTTAAAAAATTGGAAACAATTTACCCAATGGAGTTAAAAAAATTATTTCTCAAATTATTTTATTGGTCAAGTCAAAACTAGAAGAACCAATCACATATTCCTCCTATTGTCTCAAATTATTTTAATAATATTTGACTATTATAATATTTTATTAATATATATATATTATCAGACTAATATAAAAATAAACAAAAAATATTTATTCATTAAAAGCCTAAGAAATAATCATATATATTTTCAAAATATTATGTTTTGAAAAATGTAGGTCAATCCCCACTCATCCCATTAAAAACAAAAAAATAAAAACAATTAAAATTTAAAATTTTATCCTTATTTTTTGTGTAAAAAATAATTCTTAAACCTTTTTTTGATATTTATTTCTTTTACGTGAAAATTTTTATAAAGTTTGTTTATTTTAATATCACAAGATTGCTTAATAAAAAAAAAAGTCTAAAACAAACCATTGCTTTAGGTTTTCATACATTTAGAGTTTCTTTAAATATTATGGATTCACTATTATATAACTCAAAATATAATTATTGTGACATGATATTTTTCACAGTATAAAGCATAATATCAAAATATCATACTCCGAATCCTACTAAAACCCAACAATATTATGAACTTATTATTGTAGACTCATGGCCTATTAAAATCAAGCATCATAGGAGTTCAAAAAATAGTTCAATTACTTATTCAATTTGTGATATTTTCTAAGATAGGTAACCTTCAGAAATTTTCTTAACATTATAAATCACTAAACCATTTAATGTCAATTATTCCCCGCCCGAACTCAACCATCAATACTACAAGGATGCTTAGTATAATATCTTTTACCTGTGTTCTTGTAGTCACTCATGATTTTTGATGGTAAATAACCAAAAGATCTACCTAATTAGTTCTTTGAATGGTTAATCTATTTTTGCTTTATTCTAACTATTTATCTAACAAAACTGCTGTAATTATGTCTGTATTATGAAAAATTATATAAAAATGTACACCATTGTTCAAAAAAGATTACCTTTAACATTAACTTTAAAATTTCGTGGATCATGGCATGGTCTTTGAATTGTAAACCTTGATACCAAGATATACCATTGTTCGTAAATTTAAGGTAAAATAACTGTTGGGAACTCAGTACCTGGCTACATTCAACTAGACGTAGCAGAACAAACCTGAAAGTCCTATCAATTGTCAGCCACCAAATTTGTGAGTATAAGAAATAAATAATGTACAATAATTTTTAATGTGAAAAATCTTTTTCAACTAAAAAAAATTATGAAATAATTTCCAAACAAATCTACTTTAAATAGTGCCGATTATAAGAACATCATCCGAAATCCCTTCACTTCGAACGCAAGTAAAGAATGGTTAAATACAACCCTCTCTCAACATACTCGACAACTCACATGAAAAATACAATGACAAAAAAGAGTAACCAAATAAAGATACGTTTCTAGAACCACCTCCAAAATGATGTATTCGACTTTAGCAAGAATGAAACTCAAATTGGATCTAAATCGGATGCCAAACTTCTTCATTTTCTATCTTCTTCTCTCATCTCTCTATGTGCGACACCCCTTATAGAGAAAGATTTCAAAATTATAACCCTAAAACGCTTGAGTCGCATTTTATACCACGTATCGGCGCTCAAGCGCTCAACAAGCGTGGATAGAGCGCATTAGGTTCTGGATTCTGCACTCAATAGGTTCTTTGCCGCTCAAGCACAATAATCCTCTATCAATTTGGAATCAGCGTTTCTCAAGCACCCTACTTGATCTTGCCTCCTAGTCCTTTGCCATGCGTGCTTTGCACGCGAGAACACTTCAATTATCACATGAATCTCATACGAACCTCCAATGACTTTTTGTTTGTTAAGTTACCTATAAGGGAGTGACCAAAAGACCTAACAGTGATTAGATATATATGATTATTCTACCTATATGCTATCATATATTCAAGTTTATTTTTAGGATCCGTAGAAAAATCCAAAGGCTGTTAAACAGGCCTCCAAAGTCTTGCCACCAGCCTTTATTGCAGCTCCACCTACTCAAGCGTCCAAATCCACATCAGCTGCACCAGCGGCCATGCCTTCAGCACCATCTAATACTCCACTACTGAAGAAGGCTTCTCCCAGTACTTCTTCCACATCTCGATGATCAGCCAGGAAGATCAAATTTCATGACTTTATGGTTCAAGTTCAATAGATTATTCAACAACTCTAGGAAGAAGATGATTCTGATGACTCTTCTCCATCCACAAATGCTCCAACTTCATCGGACGATCTATTTGGAGGTCTGCTTACTCAAGATCCTTTCAATTTTTGAGCCTATAAAAAAAATATGTAATTATGTATATTTTTCCGGTTCAACTTGTATTATATAACCTACCAATCTCAAACAGAGTATATTCGGTATATATGCCGGACACATCTTTTAATTGTACGGGTATTTGACAATCAAGCACACAAATTCCCAATATCTATAGTATCAAATGGTAACTCCATTATCTAACAAGATTCCAATAACAAAAGACAGTCAATTATCTACGAATCGTTAACGAACACTGATTTGTATATTTGTGCCATCATTTATTATTATTTTTAATAACTTTTTTAAAATTATGTAATTAAGTTATATTTTTTAATTATACAAGTTTTATTCATTAAAAAAATTTTAGAATAAAAACAAATGAATGGACAAAATGGTGCATTCATGTGTCAACCCAATAAGTGGATTGAAAAAATACAAAAAAGAAGAACAAGGCCAAATTTTCTAAAATTTTAAAATGACGAAGGGTTATTATTATATATATATATATATACTTTAAAGAAAATAAAATAAAAAGAAAAAATAGGAAAAATTTTTTTATCTTTTTATTTTCTAAGTTTTAAGATAATTGAGCTACGTTACTTCTGTAATTTTATGTTCCTATATTTTAATTTTTTATATTTAAATTTTTATCGCTAACAGACGGCAAAGCCACTACAAGTACTTTAATTTTTAGTAATTTAAAATTTTATCATTCAATTTTTTATCCTTTAATTAACTCTATAATCATACTATAATTGTTACGGTCACTACTATCATCATCAATTTAAAGTTTTAATTTTATTTTATATTTTTAAAAAATAAAATAATTACAAAGATAATTTCGATTAAAAAATCAACTTCCCATAAATATACTATCCGACTTACCCAAAAAACCTACACCAAAACTTTATATATATGTGAGATTAAAAAAAATATTACCTATTAAGGTTCAGTCAATTATTATTAGCAAAATAATTTAACTTTTGGTGGAAAGAATGGCTGATGGATGGACAGCTGCAGGCTTCCATTAGCACTTGTCTCCGATTAACTATGAAAGATCCAGATTACAAAGAAATGAAAGGTTTAGATTGATGATTCAAGGTTACAAAATCATTATAACCTACTATAAGTTGAAAACAAGCTCATAGCTTTCTTCTGTTTTTTGTATTCTTCAATTCTCTTATATTTTCTCCAGCATTCTTGTATTCCTTTTTCTTTCTCAAACTTCATCACCATTTTCCTATGACTATAATCAATTTATACCACTGACCATCTATCAAAACAATCCTTATTCTATTTTGATATAATTTCTAACTCTCTTTATTTCATCATATTATTCTATAATTTTGATTTATTACATCCTAAGTTATTTTTAATATTAGAGCCACAGAACACAGAGAAAATAATGAAATTTTGCAATATAAAATATGACTTATTGTATAAGGTTTCTCATAGAATTTAAGGATTAGTTATAAGAAAATATATACATATTAAAGAAGAGTTTTAAAATAACATGATATGCCCATGTGTTTTTATTAAGAAATCAAAATTTGAATTTGCTATTATTACGGTTTATATTGATGATCTAAATTTTATTATAACTTTATAATAGCTCACACAACTTGCTAATTATTTAAAAAATAAATTTAAAAGAAACTACCTTAGAAAAATAAATTTTATTTTATTTTTAGCCTACAGAATGAACGTTTTTAAAATGATATTATGATTATTAATTAACATAGAAAATAATAGTTTAAAATATTTTTATATAGATACACATAATCTTTGAGTATTCCAATTGTAGCTCAACACTTGGACGTGAAAAGGATCTTTTTATCTTTCGAAACATAATGATAAAAATATTGATCTAAAGTAATATATCTCAGTAATACTGTTGATATGAGATTATTTTATTCTAATGAATCAAATTCATAGTTGATTAAATTTGCTTTATCTTGGAAATATCTAATCAAACATTATTTGCTATTTTTTTAAATCACTTAAAGATTATTATTATTATACATAAAGCAAGCAAAGATGTATTTGATTGAGATTATTAATTGAACTTATTTGAGAAAAATATACTTTATCCATAATTTATAATAGACTAATAATTTTATATGAAGATAATACTGCTTATATTACATAGATCGCTATAATATTATATTAAGAGTGGAAAAATAATGTATATTTTACTTAAATTCTTTTACACCATGAACTTTAAAAGATAGATGATAATAATATCAAACAAATATAATCTACTTATAATCTAATAGAATTATTCATTAAAATATTATCGACCGTATTATTTAAGAAAATTTTGAATAGCACTAAAATGAAACAACTTAAAGATCTTTAATCTTTTTTTTTTTTTTTTCAGAGGGGTTTATTTGAAAGGTTATGTTGGTTATATTCTTTTTCCTTTGTTCAAATTTTTACTAAAGTTTTTCTTTTCTAGGAATTCTAAATAACAACATAATATCTGAATTCATTTGTATTATCACATTTTTTAATGTTTTGATTAATTTATATCATATTCATTGTAACTTTTTATTATATTATTAACTCTATAAAATAGTATTTTAGATGAATTTATGTATACATATGTAAAGAGAAGAAAAAGAATTGTGAAAATTAAAGAATATTACTAATTCCTGAAGAACTAATTATCTACATATTGCATTTTTATACTAATTTTTTGCTACTTTTTGCTTCTTTTTTTTTTTTTACAACATATATACAATAATTGTTATATTTTTTTATTATATTTTTCTTAGAATTTATCTTATATATTAAACATAAAAAATACTTTCTTCTAATTTTTTTTAATTCTAAAACCAAACGGGCTTTAAATTTCTTAGGTTTTTCCCTATTTTAAAGTCAAAGCTATTCCATTATTGACAAGCTAAACTCTTAGGTTACGTTTGGTGGATAAAAATAAAATTTTTATTCTTATATTATTTTAAATAAAATATTTATTTTATTATTTAGTTATATTTTGATAATAAATAAATATTTTTAGATAAATAGTTATTTTTGAATCTTATGAAATAACAATTACTATATGTGTATAGGTATTAGTTATTTTTAAATATCTAAAAATAACAATTTTTGCACCTTTTTTATTTTAAAAATACCTTTATATAGGTATTATATATACAAAGATTATATATATATTCTAACATAAATACGTAATTATATCAAATTACACACACACACACACACATATATATATATATATATGATAAATTGTGTATATTTTATCAAATTATATATACGTAATTATACATTTAATTATATATATTATATTAAATATTTATTAAATATGTATTTTATATGATAAAAATATATATTATAATAAATAATAATTTAGAATAAATATATATATAAATAAGAAATATGTATATACATATTAGGAAAAAGAATATCTTTTTTAAAAATAAGAACAAAAAGGTCATTATGATAAATTTTGATCTTATTTCTCATACCATTCTATAAATTAAATATTAAAATATTAAATGTTAACTTATTTTATTTTAACAAATAAATATAAGAATAATAATTTTTAATTCTATTTTTATCTTATTTTATTTTTTAAAAATAAATATTCTATTTTTATCTTATTTCATTCTAATAATCAAATATATTGTTAAAAATTTTTAGGAGTTTACAAATACTTTTAGTTGAAGCTCTAATTTTTCATAATCCAACTTGAAATTATGTGTCCCAAAATAGCAAAATGCGTCACAAGTTTATCAATTCTAGTTCAAATAACAACCCTAATTAAACCCAAATTTTCTTACAAGTATGAAAGCATGACATATAAGTATAATCAGTTGATATTTAATTATTACATATTAATATTTGGTACGGACTTAAATCTCATATATTATTATATACTAATTATTATTCTAATAAACTAAAAGTAAAATGCATAGATGGCAATGTTACCCGAGAGAAAGGTACCAATTACATCTTCATTTAGTTTTATATGATGTATTTCCCAAGATATAAATTACAGGTGCCAAAGGTGTAATAATTAGAGGAGATGTCAAATTTTTTTGAAAAAATTATAAAACTAAAGTTGAAGATGAAAAATTTTCTGATTGAAAATAGAATTTTTTAAAAAATTTAAATTAGGAGTATTTTTTGATAGGCATGGTGTGTAATTAATTTTAATGTTATTTTTTTTTTTGTATTTTGATTGGTAATTAAGGAAGACGGCACAACTTCAAGGAGCACTTTTCAATGGATTCGGGTCTCAACCCATCTCATAACGAGGTTGATTTAATCTTTTTAATTATCGTTATTTGATTAATATTAAATAATTTTTTTAAAAAAAAAGAGTATATATATATTTTTTAAAAATAATGTAATTATTTAATTAATATTAAATAAATATAATTAAAAGGAGTTGAATTAATTTTTTTTTATTGAATAGGAGCCATAAGTTGCTTTCCAATTGAGGGATAAGAGGGGCTACATCTTCTTTGGGAGATGTGCCCCATATATTTTTTTCATTAGTCAGAATTCCAATTGAGGGATTAAGGGGCTGCATCTTCTTTAGAAGATGTGCCCTACATGATGAAGAAATTTAACAAATAACATTAAAAATTTTAAAATATTTCTAGATAGCAATATTTTATTTTTTTAATATTAAATTAAATATTTAAAAATTTAATAGGGTATATATTTTTTTCAAAAGACCAAACTCAAGTCAGTGAGATAGAACCCTAAAAAAGGCTAAACCTATGTCTAAGGAACATGGAAAATGGCTAATAATTTATTGTCAAAAATTATATATATTTATATATATAGATGAAAAAATCTATAATCATTATTTTAGAGAAATTAGTCTATAAATTTTTATAATATAAAATTTTTTAAAAGATATAAAAGATAAAACTCTAACATCAAACGATTATACAAAGATACACTATAAACTAACAATTTCGATAAATAAAAAATAACAAATATGAAAAATAAAAAATAACCTAATTAGGGGTAGCCCATTGGAAGAATATTTCAAAAGAGAGGAAAAACAAGAAAAAGGGCATCAAAATATACAACACCTCCCTCTAAATGGAAGAGGCTTCATCTTTTATTATATGGCATGCACATATTACAATATTCGGACACTTTAAAGTAAACCCGACTCTTGAGACTATTTTACAGAAATCTGCCAACCCTTATTCATCCAAACTCTAAGAAACCCATCTAAATCATCCTATAAATCAATCAAAAGCTATCATTATTGTTCATCATGTCATTGTCTTCATCCTAAAACAGTACCTAAAACTTTTTCTTCTTTCATCGTTTCTTTCATAAATGTATACATAAGTCAATTTCAAGCATACCCACAAGATCCAAACTCACATTTAATCCCCGGCGAGCAACTATGGTCACATTTTCCACAGTGTGTAGCGTTGTAAGCAACGTTGGTGCAACTTCCATGGCAGCAAAGCATTCCGTGCTTGCACTTATGCCCACATCTTCCACAATTATTCTTATCTGCGAGTATGTTTCTGCAGTGATTCTTGCAGCAGTAGAGAAGGGTTGTGCCATTGTTTTCTAATATTCCATTGCAGATGTTATTTGTTATAGGATGGCAACGTGCACCTTTCTTTACAATCTTCTTCAAAAATAGGCTTCTTGATTTTCTGCTGCTGGTGCTAGTGGGAAAGAATGTGCCACTGGTAGTTTCGATGATGTGATCTTTGGTGTGATCGCCATTGGCGATGATGTGATATGATGAAGCACTTTGAGAGAGGAACAAGAAGATGAAGATGGAAGCTAGAGAGAGAATGGTGGTGAGATTGAGGAGAGTGGAAGCCATTGATTCTCTCTCTATCTCTCTCTTTCAAAGAAATGAGTTGTCTTCACAAGAGCGTAAGCTAAGCGAGAGATGGGTTCCTTTTAAATCGTAAGAGTTTGATTAAATATATGTCATATAACCAAGTAATAATTAGTTTAATTAGTACGCTATCAATATAGTAATGAATAAATTTAACAATATTTTAATTCTCGATTTACTTAAAATTTTTATCATTTAAATGAGCAATTTGACCTATTTAGAAAATGGTGAAACTAACATATTGTAAAATCTAGTGAGAATATGTACGTGCCCTATTATGCATTCTAGCATACATATAATGCAGTATACCAAATAATATGGTGGAACAATGAGAAGTCAAATAGCAAAAATTACTAAAAGATTTTGCTGCCTATAATGTAAAAATAAAATTGTAAATATTTTTTATTAAAAGTTAATTTGAATAAAAATTAAAAAAAAATTGAATAGAAAAAAAGGCCCCAAAATGATACCAAAGGCACTCCTCTCCTCTAACTTCTACAAGTCAATTGATATAATATTTTAAAAGTATTATATCAAGTTATTAGCATAATATATCTTATATTTTTCATAAATTACTTTATGATAAAACAAGAATAAATAATTATTCAAAAAGTCTTTTCGCCAATATATTTGCCTAATTTTTTTTATTTATATATGTATTTTTATATAGGGTCAATCGACACCAAACCCAACAATGTGCATCTGCCCCTGGTTCTTATAAATATGAAAAAAAAAATACTTTTTGATGTTGGATTTACAATAATAATTATAAAAAATAAAATATATTAAAAAACAAAATATTAATATTTTCACACTATCTCATTTTATAATTTTTAACACTGGAAATATTATTTTTCTTTTTTTATGTTTTTCCAATCAAGCAAAAAAAATATTTTTATTATAAATTTTTTATTTTCTACTAGAAATATTATTTTTTTCTTTCATTTTTCTTACAGACAAATAAAAAATACTTTTATTAGAAATTTATTTTTTAAAATAATTTTCTAGCAACATCGAAATAAAAAGGCAATAAATAATATGTTTTTTTCACAATATTCTTTCTCATTTTATTGGTTTATGGCTATTTATTTCAAGTCTCTAGAAATAAAACCAAGATAAGTCACTAATTAAGATAGTTATTACACTTAATTATGTAAGGATTAATTTATTACCACAGTACTTAGAAAAGAACTAATAAATATTATGTAATCTCTACTAACAAATAAACATAAAGTCATACCTCAATTATGAACTTATTAACCTTTTATATTAAACTCGATTTAATTTTTTTCCATAAGTTACGTTTTAATATTTTGGTTGCCAAAAATATCTAAAATTGTACATTTTATAAGTAATTTATAATTCACATAATTGAAATTTTTTAAACCAATGTGTTAAGAAAATAACTAAGATAATATCTAATAAATATAAATTTGAATTATCAAAGTTGAAAAAATAATTAATCCCTTAAAGCGTGCTTAAGTAAGAGACTACATATGAAGAACATTATATTATTTTATAGTATTATTAATCAATATATATTATAATTTTTAATATATATATATATATATATATATATGTGATAGATTGATTGGTTATTAAGAAATATACAATTTAATATGTTTAATAATTAATTTATATCCAATATTGGAAAATATTTTAATTAATCACTTTGCCCTAAAGACGAAAAATGCCAAAAAGTATCATCATTTTTGAAATATTTTCAATCAGAATTTAAATTATAACCTTTGCTTTACTACTAATTTTAATGTGTAAAATATTATGAGTCATATAATAATATTTATGAAATATCCCAAAATTTTTAAACAGAAAAATTTAAATATATGTATTAATTTTAGATATTTTTACAACAAAAATTTAACATATAATTGTTATTAAAATAAAAATGATATATATATTTAATATAATATAATTAAGAATATATTTGATAATTCGTGCACCCGAGTCAACTCGGGAATAATGAATTGATGATCGTCAAAGATGGCGGTAAAGGTGGGCAGTCCACCGAGTGGTGGACGCAGTGTCCGAGATCAGATCCCCGCCGGTGAATTTCATTCGTTTTCCACCGTTGGATACGACGACTCGTTCTAATCAAATCCTGACCGCATAAAATATGATATTCGGCCTCACATGGATGACAGAACATTACTTCACATTCTTCCCAATTCTCCAACTTTACGCGTGTTGACTCTACAGGGTCTATTCTTCCATAAATATTACGATAAAAACATATTGTATTAA
Organism: Nepenthes gracilis; assembly: GCA_033239525.1. Taxonomy (NCBI): domain Eukaryota; kingdom Viridiplantae; phylum Streptophyta; class Magnoliopsida; order Caryophyllales; family Nepenthaceae; genus Nepenthes; species Nepenthes gracilis. The sequence goes on along the minus strand of BSYO01000006.1, from coordinate 2,617,480 downwards.
AATTATTATATGATTTTATAGTATGGAGTTAATGGAAGACACATTGAGTTCTTGAAATATGTAATTAATGCCTATTTCAACGCCAATTGGCTTCCTAATTAATACTCTAATTCTTAAGCCATTGAGCTCTTTCTTTTTTTTTTTTTTGTAAGTGAATAATTTTAAAATATATAGTCAATATATATATATATACTAGGGCAATATCGACCACCCCACCTACTAAAAACACACAAAAAATGACCATAAAAAAAAAATAAATGAACAATCTGTCCTAAAAATCATCAAAACCAACCAAAACCATTAGTTGTCAATAAAAGTCATTAAAAATTATAGTATTATTGATATTGCTTTTAATAGCTAAGTAATTTAATATTAAAAGAGAAGTTGTCTCACTACTATTCAAGCTGTCTCTATTAAAAATATGTTTGTTATATTCCTTTCAAATGAAATAGGTCATAATTTAGAGAGCAAGGTTTATCTTTTGATTACTCTTGTTCTTTCCATTCGATTTAATTATCATCAATTTGATCGCTATATCCCGATCCTCATAAGGCCAAGAACACCGAATCTCCTACAAGTAATATGAGCAACCTTTGGTTTCTCATGTTGAAAAAATCTCAAAATTGATTTAATAAGAAAAAAATAGTAATTTTTCAAAATCCAAATAATAGAATTTGCAACGTCTAGATTAGGATCGTAGTCAAGCCACGTATGGAGGGAAGAGCCCATGGGCACCTGAGCAAAATTAAGCTATTGCCAACTGGTTGAATAAATAATGGAGTTTACTTTCGCATTCCTTGCAAGGCTAGTATTCAATGTGATCCAACACGGAGAAGTAGAGGTAAGAGTTCCTTGTAGCTGCCACAAATCTAACCAAAGAAAAGCACCTTACCATTGTCAATTAAGTGATGTATAAATGGTCTCAAATACTGTCATAAGTTTATAATTTTGTGGAAGCTCCAATGAGTAGATTGCGAAATTTTAATAATTTAGATGTATTAGTTTCTTATGCAATATCTCTTAACCCAATCAACCTAAACAGAATTATCTGCACAACTAAAAAGCCTTCATAATAGTCTAACCAGAATGGCTTTAATCTAAGTACAAATATTTCTAATGCCAAACTTTCTTTTATCGTTATGTTCACATACATCATCCTAAGCTACTTTAACTAAGGATTTGTAAAATTTAGGCCTATGCCACAAAAAATACTAGGTAGGAAGGTATAAGTGACACACCCAAATATTTAACAAAGGTTACACTAACTTTGAATTCATTGATCTCCATGATACACTGATAAATGTCATGATCATCCATTACACTAACAAAGATAAAAGGAAAAAGTTTTAAAAAGATAGCTAGTATGCCTTAAAAAATATAGAGTTGACCTATTTGATGATACAACTACAACAAAAAAAAAAAAAAAATTCAATGACTTTTGAAGAGATAGGATGCCTAATAGTATTCTAAATCAATTAAGCTCCGGCCAAATTAAAAGTGAAAGGAAAAAAGATAAAATAAAAAAATTTTAGAAAAATAGATTGTATGCCATAAAAATTTTTTTAAGAGAGCAAGGATATCTAGAAGATTGACTTCTAACCCTTTTCATGTAATTTAACTGTTACGAAACTTATATATGAATAAAGGTATTTTATAATTAATAATGAATCTCTTACAAGCAATGTCTTTTCTTTATCAATGGGTTTTATGATTAGAGAAATTTATGAAGGTGGATTCCTTCTTTTCAACTTGTCTTCGCCTTTGTAAGTTATTTCCTTGTTGGAATAACCATATCATCTCTATAATCTCATGGCTAGTTTCTTTGAAAGACATGTGATTTTTCTTTGTAAAGAATGAGTTTGTCTTTCTTTAACTGCTTCTAAATAAGCCTTTCTATAAGTTTTTTATGCTAATCCATTCTAATAACTCCATAAGGATAAATATTATCGATTGATATGATCATTTTCTATTATTATGTGACATTTTTTTAACCATGATATTAAAATTGTTACCAAGAAGGCCATGGATTTAGTAAACCTTTAAAAAATGGCTGGATTATATAGATATTTCTCCAAATGATACGTTTCGGATCAGTATTAACTTGCCTATTAAGCGGTATATATTTTTTAAAAATTTAGTATAGTCCTTATTTAATCATATTCTGTTTAACAATATAGACTTCTGATAATATAACACTCAGATGAAACAGCCTTGTATAGGCTGACTTCCTTGTATTTAAGGTGCATCCTGATAAGGTAATTATCTGATAAAATAATTCTTTGTGTCATGCATCTTTGGAGGAATGATTCTTAGATGTGCTGTTTATAACTAAATATGTCCTTATATTTAATATGAGATTTTTGATTATATTAATTTTTTATGAGCTAATTTTAAGATTTAATTGATTCTTATAATAATTTTTTGACTTACTTTTTTAACCTTTTTGGGGTTAATATTGTTTCAAATTTTCAAATTTGATTAGTAATATGAAGTGACACATTTTATAAATTACTCAATCATTTAGTGATAAGATGCTGAATTTACTCAATCACATGGAAACACCTTTTTTATTGGTCAAGTCATAAACTAGTTTCTTTCTTTTTATAAAACAAAAAATTGGAAACACTTTACACAATTGAATTAAAAAAATTATTTCTCAAATTATTTTATTGTCATGTCAAAACGAGAAGAACCAATCCCATATTCATCCTACTGTCTCAAATTATTTTAATAATATTTGAATGATATAATATTTTATTAATTTATATATATTAATAGACTAATATAAAATAAATAAAAAATATTTATTCATTAAAATCCTAAAAAATAATCATAGATATCTTCAAAATCTTATGATTTGAAAAATATAGGCCAATCCCCACTCATCCTATTAAAAACCCAAAAAAAAAAAAACAATTAAAATTTAAAATTTTATACTTATTTTTTAAAAAATAATTCTTTAACTTTTTTTGATATTTATTTATTTTACGTGAAAATTTTTATAAAGTTTATTCATTTTAATATCACAAGATTGCTTAATATAAAAAATGTCTAAAACAAACCATTTTTTATACATTTAGAGTTTCTTTAAATATTATGGATGCACAATTATATAACTCAAAATATAATTATTTTTGATGGGTTTCAAAAATCAAAATTATCATGTAAAATAGAAAGCTACCTTGTTATGATTGAAGGTTTAAATAGAAATAGATCGGTCATTTGTAATTTTAAATTTAGATCCTACGCACTATAACAAGACAAATAAGTGGTAAAAGGATTATGGGACTCGGTTCTTCAATATATTCTCCGACTCTTAAATTAAAAATCTTTTTATTCGGAAAAGACATATGTGAGAAAATACGTATGAGAATGTAGAATGAATGGAGAAGATTATTTATAGTCATGACAATACTCATTTTGGTGCACTCGTTTGGTAGAATAGTTTTAGTTTATACATTCATCGGATTGAGTATCTTTTATATTTGTACACTCGGTTGGTGTAATAATTGACTTTCTCTCCTTGTGTTGTCTTTGTCTTTGTCTAACTTTCTTTTAATTCTTCCTTTATTCTTATTGATACCAATACTCTAATTTTATGCTTTGGCTTGGTAGAAAACTGTTGAAAATAGAGGGTTACAAATTTGGAAACCCGAATGCACAGCTCCAGCTCGGTGAGAAAACGACCAACCTTTTCGGATTAATGATAAGTTGTGGCTGCATAAACTGTCTAATGTTGCCATGAAGAATCGATTTTGCATGTTGTACCCCCAATTTTGGAAACTTTGGTGCCGTCGTGGAAACAAAGTATCTTGCTCAGTTTCTCGTTTTCTAGCGGGGTCCAATGACCCGGAGGTAGTGAGAGGGATTTAATCCGTTATTTTGCAAGTAAATCTTCCTATTTTCATCATTAGATGTTGATTATTGCTTTCGTGTGTAAATTTTGTGCCTACAATTCTTGATTTTGTGATAAAATGAGAAATTGAAAAAATAGGGCCTTGGTTAGTTCTACTGCTGGGTGTGTGTGGGTGCGTGTGTGCAAGCTGTGTGTGGGCAGCGTGATGTGTGTGTAGTCGTGTGTGTGGGCAATGTGGTGTGTATGGGTGCAGCCGTGTGTGAGTGCTGGCTCACTGCGTGAGTGTGTATGCCTTGCTCGTGTAGGTGGTTGGGCAGTGCGGTGGTAGTGAGAGAGGGAGCTGCGTTGTGATCTAGTGGTAAGAAGGGACGTAGCTGCCATCGCTGTGCTATGAGCTAGCAGTGAAGCAATGGTGCTACTGCCGTGCACAACGGGTTGTGGGTGTATAGGGGTGTAGACACCCAGTGGGGGTGATATATATATATATATAATTTTATGTGTATATAAAGGGGTATGGCTATATATATATATATATATAATCGACCAAATCTCCTGAATTTTCTTAAAATTTCTCTCATTTTCATGGTAATCGATATTTGCGTTGGTTTTGACCGCATGTGTATATTTTATTGGTACTCTATGGATAGAGAAATGATAGTGTATGAAGATTCTACGGTATTCGGGCGAATGAGAGTTTGTGGGACCGTAGAATAGTTTATACTTTTTCATTACCGATTACATTCTGTAGGTTGAAGTCGTTGATATTGATGAGAGATACTTATAACCTAATGATTATCGTAGAGGATAATATCAAGGATATCTTTAGAGAGGGGTATCAGAGATGGTATGAACATACTTCGGGTACAGCATCTGGGAGGTTTATAGGGGCAGTGAGAATACCATGGATACCGGATAACCTCATGGTACTCACTCAACTATTGGGGGCGTAAATACGCGACATTTGGCTCACTATAATAGAATAAAGTTCAAGAAGATTCTTGTTATCTTGTACAATGGTGACCTCATATTGAGTTGATAATCAGATTTTTATTATATTGTATAATTGATCGAGGTTGTTGCTATTGAGGTGGGATATTTATAGTCTAATAACCATCGCAAAGGATAATAATAGAGATATCACTAGCGAGGGTATCAGAGATGGTATGAATATGTTACGGGTACAACCTCTAAGAGGACTGTAGGGGTAGTGAGGATACCATGGATATCGGATAATCTCATGGTACTCACCCAACCGTTGGGGGGGTAAATACGTCGCCTTTGGTTTATTAAGGTAGAATAAGATCCATGGAGATTATTATTATTTCGTACAATTGTGATATCGTATTGATCTGATGATTGGATTTGATGGAATTCATATTACATTTCTGTTATCCAGTTATTCTTATAACTTTTAGATCGTAGACACGATATGTTATTGCAGTTCAGACAGTGGTTGGTATATTGTACGCTATTAATAACCTTATATATTTATTATTATTATCCAAGATGCTTGTATTCCTCTATTATTGATTATAATTACTTGTTGAGTATTCTATTTACTCTTGTGTTTTATATTTATTTCAGAGTAAACATGTTAATATTAGGATAGAAGGGATTGTATAGCGCTGTGTATAATCCAGATAGAGGTAATCTCCTAAAATTGAGACTTCTATGATAAGAGATTTGAAATTATTTATTGGTTTATTGGCTCTTAGATATTTATCGGGATCATATTTCTAAAAATTTGACATTATAATAACTGATGGATTTTTATTTCCAGCAGTTTATTATTAGGGGTGTTATTAATATCTAACTTGACATTATACCCATCAGTCTCGTTCATATCTAACTTGGTTTTGGTGTTATTAACTGGACCTTGTAAATTTTTGATATAAAGAAATATAAATAAATAAATAAATAATTTTAATTTTGGGACATGACACTCTAATTATGTCTAATGTGTCGATTTTAATCAACACAACCAATCATGTTAAGGAGAAACTATATGAAGGGTATGGCCAGGTACAAATCGGCTTGACACCCAGGTGAATAAAAGGTCAAAATACTGACAACCTAATAGAAGATATCTTAGAAACCGTTAAGCAAATAGTGCACCAGTGCATGAACCATAGGGTATGATCTGAATAGTCAGATATTAAATAATTATAATAAACTACTTAATGGCCAGATATAGAGAATCGTTGAGTCAATTCGATAACCAGTAGCTAGGTAGCCTTGCCATTAATTTAGGATGGTAGTTACATATATAAGTAATGCCTCTCCCTACTGATCCAAGTAACATTATACCCATATATTAATTTCAGGCATCTACTAACCAAATAGCGTTTGTAACTATAAATAAACCTTCTCCCCTCGAGAAAAGGGGTTGGAGGAGAAATAAAAAAATAATAGACACACCACCAGATAAATGTACAGATACAAAAGTCACTCAACCAAACGAGTACACAAAAAAGAATATTGTCCTCCGTACATGCACTCATCTCCATCATCTCTAAATTCTCGCATCTATCTCCTTGCATTTTTTACATCAGAGTAGAAAAATTACTGACTTATACATCGAAATATATATTAGAAAGCGAATCATATATACCTCTTACATATTATTTATTTTATTATAATGCGTAAAATTTAGATTTGGAGTTATAAAATTGGGCCGATTATTGTTCGAACGTTAAGGCCCGACAAGGCGACTCTCTATTCATATATTAATTTGGATCCTCAAGATGCATTATTGACACCGTTTGAGAGAAAACGATAATCAAACCATCCAATTAAAAAGAGAGAATATGGCTAATACCAGGACACATATAAGCATGCTATCAAAGGATATCATTTTTCATGACGATAATTAGACAGAGGGTAGTCATAAAAATATTGGCCCGGCCACTGAGCGTGGAGACTTATTAAAACTTTTGTCTTATTTTGCAAGTACTATTACGTATAAAATAAAATAAATAATTTTAAAAGTGTATATTACTTTAATTTTTAATGCATTTTATCATATTTTAGGAGGAGTTCGTCGGTGGCAATGTTATCGTCATCAAATACGTCAATTTGCAAGTCATGTGATCTTAATATACTTATTGAGGGACAATGTCTCTAAACACGACAGAAAAATTTAATTTCTCCTTCATTGATTATTTATTATTAAATAAATAATTATAATTTAATTATATTAAAATAATTATTTTTTAAAAAATAATTAAATTACAATTATTAATTAAAAATAAATAATTAAAATATAAAAACAAACATTTCAATCTCTATAAAAATAGAATTTCTTAAGTATAACATGCACTCGTCCACCACGTCAGCAAGGGGCATACCCTTTATCTAATTTATTAAATTTATATATAATAATTTATATATGTTCTTTGAAAAATAAAAAAAATTATTAAGTTAATATCTAATAATCTCGGCAAATGGCTAGGCCCTCGACCATTATTGAGAATCTTGCCCTGATAAGAAGAAGTAATTTAATAACACATCTAATCCCTACTTCTTTTATCCAAAAATAATATCCAATCCTATTTCTTTTATCTAGATTTTAAATTATATATATTTTTTAATTTTTATAAATATGATAAGTATGATTCCATTAAATATTTAAATATGTAATATAAAATGTGCATTAAATTTAAGTCATGGTAAAATTTTTAAATTTATTAATCTATGTTATGTTTTAATTGATATATTAATATATTCATTGTAAATCACTCAATAATGTAGCAATTCAATATATTTTTTTGTTCATCAAATTTTTTTTACTTTTTAATTTTAAGATTTTTCTTTAAAAAATACATTTATAAAAGCCAGAAAACTTAGTAAATAAAATTTACTATTATTTATATTTATTAATATATATATAAATAATTTACTGAGCAATATTTATTTTTCTTAAATAACTCTCAATCATCATTAAATAACAATAATTAATAATAATAATTTGTTAAAAATTATTAGTAATATACATTTAAAAAAAAAATATTACAAATAAAAACTGAAAAAAATTTAAAGAACAAAAAACAAAAACGAAAAGAAAAGGGAAAAAAATAAAAAAGGCGACGGCAACGGCGATGGAAACGGCGACGGCGATGACAACGGAAACGGCAACTCTCTCTCTCTCTCAGGCAACGGCGACTATAGATCCAGTGCATCTGAATCACAAGGGAAGGCAGAGAGAAGGAGAGACTGGCCATGCGTGACCAAGAACTGGGCGACGGCTACAACAATAATGACAAGAGCGGCGCCACTCATCAAAATTAAGGAGAGAAGAGGAAGAGAGGGAAAGAGAGAGCGGCGTTGAACGGCAAATGGAGAAGACGAAATAAACCTAGGGTTTATTTCGTCCAGACATCTGCAGCCGTTGGATGACTTTTTCATCCAACGGCTGCATGTGCCCCGATTTTAAAAAAAAAAAAGCTTTTTTTTATATAATGAAAACGGAGGCCGTTGGATTAAATCCAACGGCCTCCGTTGACCGCCGTTGAGCCCCAAATTAATGGCGGCCGATCGAAAAGTAAGGAGAAGAAGAGGAATAGGTAGAGGAGAGAGAGAGTAAGGAAGGAAGTGAAACGCTTCAAAGGAAAATGGGTTACCGCCAGAGATTTGGAGCACCGGCCGGAGACGGAGAGGACGGATACGAGCACTGGACGTCGGAGATTTGGGGCGAAGCAGTGGAGAACAGCACAAATCGAAGCCGGAGAGGAGAGGAGCCCGAAGTGAAGAGCAAATTTGGAGAGAATGGAGAATCTTCGATTTATCTAGGGTTTCTATAAATCTTCGATTTTTTGTCACAAAACCAGAGGGGAGAATGAAGAATGGAGAGAATGGAGTAGAAGAGAAGAGAGGGTCGAGAGCAGAGGAGAGAGTTGAGAGAAGAGCAGATGAAGCTTCGAGAGCAATGGCGGTCGGCAGAAGACGAGAATGGAGCAAGAAAGAGGGAATGGAAAATTTAAAATCAGGGTTATCAGACACGCATTTTTTACGATCGATTTTCCGGAATGGAGGGCCAAGATCTTGCCAGAGAAATTTAATGTCAACCGTCCGATTAAATTTAAAATCGGATTACCGAGATTATAAAATGGCGAAACGCGTGTGGACTGTCCGATCAAATTTAAAATCGGACGGTCCACGTTATATCTCGCGTACAAAACGCGTGGGCCGTCAGATTCGGAGGAGGACTGTCCTTCCCCAACCCCGGGAATCCCAATTTCAAAGCTACACACCTCCAGAGCTTCGTCAACCTCAAATCCCCATTCCATCGCATTGAGCTCCAAATTAATATTCTCCGCTTGCAACGCACTCGCCGGCCACTATGCCGACAGCGTCATCCCACTTCATCATCGTCACTTACCCGTTACAAAGCCACCTCAACCCGGCCCTCCAATTCGCTAAGCGCCTCCTGCATATCGGCGCTCGCGTCACCATAGCGGCTGCCGCCTCCGGCTACCGCCGCATGTTCAAGGACTCCATTCCCGAAGGGATAACGATAGCCGTAATCTCTGACGGCTGCGACGTGGGTCACGACGCCACCGATGGCAGCGACGCTGCCTTCAACGACTACATATCCAAGTTCAAGTTGCACGGAGCAAGAACACTGGGCGAGCTCATCGGAAAGAGCGCCAGCGAAGGCCGCCCCGTCACGTGCGTGGTCTACTCGATCCTCCTGTCCTGGGCGGCGGAGGTGGCCCGTAAATTCAACGTCCCATCGGCGCTGCTCTGGATCCAATCGGCCACCATGCTCAACATTTACTACCACTACTTTTACGGTTACGCTGACGTCATTAAGGAATGCGAAAAGGATCCCTCGTGGTCGTTGGACTTGCCGGGACTAAACCTGCAGCTCAAAGCACGCGATCTTCCCTCATTTGTAGCGCCTGCGAGCCCATACACCTTCGCCCTCCCGGCATTTCGAGAGCAATTTGAAGAGCTGGAGAAGGAATCAAACCCTAAAATATTCGTTAACACGTACAACGAGCTTGAACCTGAAGCGCTCAGATCAATCGAGAAGTTTAGCCTCGTCGCGGTCGGGCCGTTGTTACCGTCGTCTTTACTGGACGGAACAGACCCATCTGATGATTCCCTCGGCATAGCTTTCTTCCGGCGGTCCAGGGATTACATCCCGTGGCTAAACTCCAGATCCGAATCCTCCGTCATTTACGTCTCATTCGGCAGCATCTCCGTCTTGTCGAGGCGGCAGACAGAGGAGATAGCGCGCGCATTGCTGGACACCAGTCGGCCGTTTCTCTGGGTCATAAGGGAGAAGGCAAGTGGCGAGGAGGAGAGCGAAGAGGACAGTCTGACATGCATGGAGGAATTGGAAAAGAGAGGGTTGATCGTACCGTGGTGTTGTCAGGTGGAGGTACTGTCGCATCCAGCGGTGGGATGCTTCGTGACTCACTGCGGCTGGAACTCGTCGCTTGAGAGCCTGTCGTGCGGCGTTCCGGTGGTGGGGTGCCCGCAGTGGACGGATCAGCTGACGAACGCGAGGATGATCGAAGACGTGTGGAAGACTGGGGTGAGGGTGAGGAAGAACGAGGAAGGGGTAATCGAGAGTGGAGAGATGAAGAGGTGCTTTGAAATTGTCATGGAGAGTGAGGAGATGAGGAAGGACGCTAAGAAATGGAGGGGGCGTGCGGTAGAAGCTTCCGAAGATAATCTGAAAATTTTGAGGGATTTTGTTCAGGGGTGTGGAGATCATTCCGTGCGGAAAGAATGACTGTGAGATTGGTTGATGGATCCGTCGCTGATTAGATTAAGATTATTACGAATCTTTATAACATTATTTGCGTTACAAAAAAAAAGAGAACAAAAAAGCATAAAGACGCTCCTCGCTAGTAGCAGTCCAATGGGCCAAAGAAACCCACTGAGAATGGGTTGTGGACCGTTAAGATTCAGCCCATCAGTCCATGCCGTCGCAAGTATTCATTATTATGTTATGCTGTCTGCCTTTCCATTTGATAGTCCGTCTGTCGTATCAACTTTTCGACACGAGACGAGCTGCTGTGTATTTCTGTGTTGCCTTCTTGGGACCGCTCTACCTTTATAAATTAGGAAGGGACGCAATACTAAATTTGAATTTCTTTACTTAATGGCAGAATGTTAAAGATTAAAATTGGAAAAATAATTAAAGAAAATTTTCACGCTTTTCCTTTTTATTTTTATTTTTTATAAAGTTTTTTTTTTAATAGAAAAAAGGGGTCAAGGGGCTTCTCATTAATTTCTACTGCAGCTGGCCGCAATAAGCTTTCCCCTAATTAGGAAGGGCCTTTCCTAGTCCTCGCCGTTCTGCGAAACGAAGCATACAAACTCCGGAGTCAAGACAGGAAGTTGGTCCCGCGAACGTGGAACGCGATCCACCTCAAACGCTATTTCCAGTAAAGGGCACATATACGTATTTGCATTATTATGTGTACACATTCGCTTGCTTGTTTCAGTTCGTCAAAATGAGTGTTTCCTTAGTATACTACCTTCCCCTTCCTGTGTGTATATATATATATATGTGTTTACTTTACAGGTTATCCAACATAAACTTCCCCTAAGTCGGGAGGGTCCTCACACTCTCGTTAATAAACCCTGGTCATTTAAGCGGCCCATAAGTGGTTGGACACGAACCTTTGTCATCCGAGCGGCTCATTAGCGGTCGTATTTAAACCCTGATTATCCAGGTGGCCCATGAGCGGTCTAGTATGAATCTCGGTCATCTGATCAGCCTGATGGCTATCGTATTAAACCCTAGTCATCCAGGCAGCTCATATGTGGCCGGATCTAAACAATAGTCATCTAAGTGGCCCGTTAGCGGTCAAAATCTTAGGGGGCTAGCGCAGCGTACGCAACGACCTCCTCCACGAAGAGATAGTGTGATTAGTCAACGATGGTTGAAGGGAGAAAAATTTTTCTCCAACACTGGCCGCCCAAGTCAGCACTTGGACAGCACTACCGGGCTTTACTCACAAGCCGCCACTACTAGGTCGGTTAACACAGCCGCCTACAAAAAGCCTAAGGATTTCACTCCTTTGACAGCAAAACAATGGCCGCCAGCCAACTAAGTTGGTCGTCCAGTACAGTAGACATGCAAACACAAAGCAGTAAAAAGAAATGGACACAAAGTGAAAAAATTCTCATTTTATTGCTTCCAAACATATTACAAAGTATATAAATACAAAAGAAAGTCCCGAAATCAGCAAAAGGCTAAGGGGGTGGCGGATGCGGCGCCTGACCGTCTCGCGGATCCCTCACGAGACTATCGCGGGTCTGGGCACTGTTTGACATATTCAGCAGGCCGACCGGAAAAATAGGGCCAACAAGTCGCGCGATATGCCAACACGTATTGACCCTTTCCCACATCCATGACCACATCGGCTGCTCAATCTCGTGGGGGCGTATCCGGAGGCTTAGGCGGTTCTTCAACTCCATCAGTTGCCCTCCCAGCTGGCTAAGGCGCCCAATGAGTCGCTCGTTCTTTTACCTTAGCCGGGCAATTTCCGCCTTCAGACTGGTGTTCTCAGCCTCTATATCGGTCAGAACAATCTGCAAGACAATGACATTGGACCTGTGCTCCGCCCCTAAAGCCGCCAGCTTTACATCTAACCAGGTAATCTCTGCCTCCCTGTCAGAGATCACTTGGTCCCATTGGTTCATTACCTTGGTAATGGCAGCAATCACCTTCTTCTTCTACACAAAAATAAAAAAATAAAAAATAAGTTAGGAATTCTAAAAGGAGAAATTATGCAGAGAGCATCACGAAAGATTATACCTCCCAAACTCTCCGCGCAGGCCTCTAAAGTCTGGCCTCCAAGCCTGGCTCAGGTGGCGACAAGCCGGAAGCGATGCCCTCACGAGCGGAGCTGGTAGCGGCCTCCTCCTAGATCTCATCTAGGAGCCCTTCATCGACGTCATCTGCAGCGGCAGTAGGCTCCCCGGCTACGGCCTCCATTGCGACTGCTGGAGGATCAAGATCAACCACTGGCTGCTTAGCAGGCATCTGCATGACTGGAGAGCCGACAGACGGCTCTTGCACCTCCGCCGGCAGCTCACAAGTTGGCTCCGAAAAAGTCTCCGTCTTGCCGCTCGAGAAACCACTTGTGGCGCGGGCTGCGCTAGGATAACGCCTTCTCCCCTAGCCTCCGGTAGGTCCTCAAAAGATTTCTCCATCCTGGTGGTACTACCGAGGTCACTACAAATCCCGGCGGCAATGTAGTCGGGCCTCGAAGATGATGAGGAGGGCGTCTCCACCGCCATCCTTTTGGGCCGCGGGGCGATAAAATCGTCGTCTGTTAGATGGGGGAGGATGAGTAGGCCCCTGGACTCCTCCGGGCGCATTATCATCGCCTACGGCGATGCCTTGAGCTTCTGAGTCGGGGAAGGCAGTCCCCAGTTCACCTTGTTGCCCTCTACCCTATAGACCAAGAAATCCCGTTTGAAATCCGAGATGTGGTCTTTGACCAGTTTGGTCAACCACTTACATGTACAACAACCAGCTCAATTCAACAGCATGATTGCTTGATTTTTAGTTGTTAGATTGGCGCAGTCGCTGTTTAAAACCTTATTAAGCAATCTATTATAATCATTTAATATTTAGCTGTTTAGGTCGTGTCTGTTAACTCATGCGCTGCACTGTTCGCTCGATGGGTTTTATGGCATCTTCTGTTGAGCCGCCGATATTTAAACTGCTTGTCCACTTATAAATTGGGTCTGTCCATGCCTAATCGTACCCGTCAATTTTGATATGAGATTTGTCATAATATAAAACATAATATTTGAATAACATTAAAAATTATAAATCTTGGATTAATTTGATACACTAAATGGGCTGATAAATATATATATATTTCATTTTTGTAAGTGTAATTGTATCTAATTTACTATTGTAAGATAGAAAAAAATTATTTATCCTTTATTTTTTATAAACATTGATTGAAGTTTTACGCTTGTGATAAAAAATAAGTTTAAAAAATGTTAAAATATAAATAAGATATAGATGTGCTATAAATATAGCAAACCCCATTCCATAATCCTCTTTGTTTCTTTTGAAGATTTATGGAGATATAGAACAATATATAGATTATCATACTTATACATGTGTTATTTATTTCTAATAATTATTTCAATAAATATATATTTGATTTAAGTTATGGACAAAAATATAACTATATGTTTTAGAGTGTAGTTGTTATATTTGATCAGTTTAATTTGATTAATATAAAATTTTATAAGGTATGATTAATATATATATATTGTGTAGATTGATACAGTTAAAAAATTAAACCTGATATTTTTTAGAGTAGACACAGTCACAAGTGTAAATGACTTGTTCAGCATGGTCTGGCTTGGATTATTAATTTTTTAAAAAATAATTTTATACTACAGATAAATATCAAATTAAAAAAAATTTTATTTTAATATAATAATTTTTTTAATTAACAAATTTTTATATAAAGCTTATTTAGTTAAACCATATAGTCTTTATCTTAATCTGAATATTATACTTTTAAAGATATTTTATATTTTTAAGTATTTTTTATTAATATAATTTTTAATTAAAATAACTTAAAATAAAAAATATTTATAGACCAATTCAATGAAACCAATTTTAATTATGAATGGACACAATTATGATTTTTTGCTCAAAAAATTAGACTAAGCTGTGAAAGACTCAATATAATAATCATAAATTTTTATCTAAATCTGACAAATGTGTTACACAAAATTGATTTTTATCAAGGTAGAAGAGATTAGTATTTTACTAAAAAATCCACAAATACCTTTTTTATTCTCTACACAAAATAAATAGCATTGATTGATTATATCATTCATTAATTATTCTTTAAAATATCAATTTGGGTGGTGTAATTATAATATTTTGTTATGTTTCATCGCTATTATCTTAAAATAAAAGTAATTTACATGTGCTCGATCTTACCTTAGCTTCACCTTTAAATTTAGAAACTGGTCAAATTTTCTAGTATTCATGTTTATATTATACAAAATTTTATTTAAGAAAAATGAAAAAAAAAATTTTAAAAATAATTTCTAGACACATTCTTATTTGTAATGCCATTTGATTTGAAAGAAGACATAAGAAGTATTGACTTATAACTCTGTTGCACATGTTTTTATCTTGAAAAGTACACCTCAAGGAAAAAATAATGTTTCCTATGTATATATATTAAAGTCTCATCTTTTTTTAATTAATATAAGATAATTTATTTTTATAATATATCCATAATAAAAAAATAATTATACTGATATATTAAAAACGCCAGTATAACTTCTTATGTGTGGCGTCATTATTGAATTCCAAAATGGAAATTGGATCAACAAATTTATTTCTGATCCCGTCATCATATAGTTTTATCCTTAAAAAAAAAATCTAAGAGGCAGTTCCCACTTATACGTAGAATTGTTAATCAATGTGGACAATCTTCACAAGCAATTAGCACGATACACGAAACTCCTCTAAAATATGATATCTGAAAAAAGATCAGATCACTTTGAGCATCTTATATGCGACTGTATCTTATATTATGTAAAAAACTTTTTTCATGAAACGGATTTGTGACCATTAAATCATATATAATAACTTTATCGAGATTTAACCTTTAAAATATAATTAAAATATTATTGAATTGTTAACAAATCTTTACTTTTCCCCATTAGGGGCTGCAATGATGTATCAATGTTTTCTCCAAAATCAGAAATCCACATAATTGAATTCTATTACTTAAAAAAAAAACTTAGAAAAGAAGTATTTATACTTTCAACTTTACACGCATTCCTATGGAATTGCCCACGTAGAAGATTATTATTTCCTATTAAAAATCAAAAAGAAAAAAAAAATTAAGGTGGGCTGAACTCTCACGAAGTCTAATGGGCTGATAAGAGCTCTCAAAATTGGCCCAATGGGCTGCTATAAGAGCTCCACCAACGGCCTTCCACTCTCCAACGTCTCCTTCCACGGAATTCGAATTCGAATTTAAATTTCCTGCCCATACCATCTCCACACAAAATCGCAGTCTCTCTTCTTCTCTGTCTGTCTGCTAATGGCATCGTCAAACACCTTCCCCAGTACTCCCAGCAAGACCCCATCTAACACATCCTCTCTCTCCAAAAGAAACCACCATCAATCCCAAAACTCGAACCCTAACCCTACCCAACTAACAAATCCCATTTCCAGCCTTCCGTCATCCACATCATCGAGAAATGAATTCAATTCCAGATTCAAAGCATACAACAGCTTACAGGCCGCCGCCGTCGCGTTCGGCGAGAAGGTTCCGATACCTGAGATCGTGGCCATCGGTGGACAGTCTGACGGCAAGAGCTCTCTTCTTGAGGCTCTTTTGGGATTTCGGTTCAATGTTCGCGAGGTAGAGATGGGGACGAGAAGGCCCTTGATTCTTCAAATGGTCCACGATCCGACGGCGTTGGAACCAAAGTGTCGTTTTCAGGTCAGGGGATTTAGAGTACCACAGGGATGAGTTACGTTGCTTGTTCTATTTTATTAAGAGAATGAAATTGGTGTGTGGGAGATACCGTATCTACCCTAAATATTATCTGCCTCAGTTTTCCATAAATGGCTTCTAGGCACTCCACATGTGAGTGCGGATGCTAGAAAAATTGAAGTAGTGAAACAGATTTGCTTGTAGTTGTTAAGGAACCACTCGTACTAGGAGTTTAAGCCATTTGGTTGGCACCAAGAATAGATTTTATGTTAGGTGAAAATTGATCTATAATGTGAAATAGTAGTCAATATTTCCACTAATTTGAATCTTCTCAGCCTTCAATACTCTATTTGACGATGTAGAGACCCTAAAACTAAGTGCTTTCTTTTTAAGCATTTTTCCATCAAAAATGTTATATGGTGGTTGCCATTTTGGTGGTGGAAGTCGGTAGTTAAGCAACTAATGGATATCCAGAATTTAAGAAAAATGTTGGACCATACAGTTGAGATTTCAAATTCAAAAACTCAAAAGAAAGTTCTAATATTTTCCTACTTGATTCATACGATAATTAATATGATATCTAAAACACATTATTCCACATTCTTAAGAAATAAAATATATCAATCATTGCAATAAGTTCTCTATTAATAAGTATTATCTTCCATGCATTGCAGTGCATTATGCTTCTTAAGATAGTAATCAATATAAGGTAACACTATTTAATCAATAAACATTATGTTTATTTTAAATTCAAGTATTCATGATTTTCTCAAAATAAATTAATTGATGTGCACACAAATATTGAGAAAAAATCACAAATAAATAGAAATTTTATTAAAAAAATATTATTATCCACACAATAAAAATCACATAGTGGAACTTAATCCCATTTTGAATACATGATCCTTAAATCTCAACAGTGGTATGCATTTTTTCAAAGCATTAACAATCATCAATTCAGTGCTAAGGAGTTCAATGATCATTTTCTTTTCTTTAATGTGTTCCTTTATATCTAAAAATTTTAGATTGATATGTTTACTTCAACTATTATTTTTATTATTTTTAGTGAAGAAAATAGTAGCTGAATTATCATAATATATTTTCAATGGTCTCGAAATAGGATTATCATTCTAAGCCCATATATAAAATTTTTCATCCAAACATTATACTTTGTGTTGCCTCAAAATAAGAAACAAACTCAACTTGTAAAGTAGAAGTAGCAATCAATGTCTAATTTACACATTTCTAGGATACAGCTCCACCGGCAAATATAAATATTATTTAGATATTGAATTACGTGAATCAATACATCCAACTAAATTTGAATGTGAGTAGCCTAATACTTTCAGATTATCAATCTGTCTATATGTAAGCATGTAATTCTTAGTACCTTAAAGATATTTTTTCATTTTTTTAGCAACTTTTCAATGTCATTCCTAGATTACTCTAATATCTTCCAAATATTCTCACTGTAAAAGCGATATCAAGTCTTATACATACCTGAACATACATTAGGCTTTTAACAGTGGAATCATATTAACTATTTGTCATTAGTTTCCTTTTAAGATTATTTTTTGGGCATTGATTTAAATTAAACATGTTATCCTTCACAATGGGAGTTATACTTAGTGAACAATGATTCTATTGGAATCTATCTAAAACTTTATTGATATATATTTCCAAAGACAAATTGAAAATACCTTACAATTTATATCAATGAATTTTAATTCCAATGACATAAGATGTGTTACCCATATCTTTTATTTAAATTTATCAGAGAAAAATTATTTCACATCATTTAGCAATACTTTATCATTGGATACAAGTAAAATATAATGCACATATAAAACAAGAAAATAAATTTTACTCTTACTGTTCTTTTGGTGTATACATTGATCGATAATGTTCTCCTCAAACTCAAATCAAGAGATGACATTATTAAATTTTAAATATTATTGACAGGAGGTTTGTCTTAATCTATATGTTAACTTCTTGAGTCTGTATACTAATTGCTCACTATTAATAGAAGAGAATTCTTCTGGTTATTTCATATAAATCTCTTCCTTTATATTACCATTGAGAAGTATCATTTTCACTTCTATTTGTTTATTAAAATGGATAACTAATACCAAAATAATACGAAAAGAATATTTTTTAGACACAGGAGAAAAAGATTCTATAATCAATTTCTTGATTTTAAGTAAATCCCTTAACAATATTTCTCATTTTATATACTTTAATATTATCTAATGAGTCTTTTTTTATCTTAAAGATACAATTGCATCCTATGGCTTTTATCCTATATGACAACTCATCAAAATCCAAACTTCATTACATCTTATGGAAATTATCTTTTCCATTATGCATTTTACCATAAATTTAATTTGTTGCAATTCATGGCTTGTAAAAAAGTTTCTAAATCATCTTTTGTATCAATATTATAGTCAAATTCTTGTAGATAAATAATATAATCGTTAGGAATTGTTGATTTTGTTATTTTAGTAGATCTTTTTACTGTTGTGCTAATATTTTCAATAGGTGTATGTTGTTTGAATGACTACTCAATTATCTCAAGTAAATCCTAAGCAACCTAATCTGTTAGAATGATATCAACAGTTTATGAAACCACATCGATTAATTGCTCAATATCAATTTAAGTTTGAAGGGTGTTGTGAGTAACAATTAATGTATCATTTTAAGTGGAAGGTTATTGTGAACAACATCAATTATTGTGAATAACAATAACAAAAATTATGTTTATGGATCAATTATTTTCATTGATCAAGTCATTCTAAAAAAAATTCATATTTTTCAATTCTACATCATAGTGTTTTGAGATGGACAATAAAATCCGTATCCTTAAAACTTTTCAACATATCCAATAAAAACATTCACTAATTGATGGGTCTCGACACCCAAAGCCCAGGAAGGAAGGCCCAAAGAGTCAAGTCCACGGACCAAGAGACTTACGAGGATAATTTGGCCCAAAAGGCCCAAAGGCAGTCATTCGTATTCCAGGAGGCCCAAGAAGCCTAACTTAGCCCAAGAGTTTAAGTTGGCATTAGAAGCCCGAGGACGTGAGCCAGCGCCCCAAGAAGCCCAAATGGCGACAATGGTCGGAGAGACCAATTTGACCCAAGAGGCCCGAGGACGCCATAAGGAGTTGACGCCACCAACGAAATCCTGAGGACATAAAGCCAAGAATATAACACCGAAATCCCAGGGATCTTTAGCAAGTGAAATGTCCGAGAACCTAACTCAATAAGGCCGAGGATTCGGCAAAGACCCAGAAGGCTTTCTAAGTACAAGGATAATCTCTTCATCTCTGAGTCATCAGATCAAGGGAAAAGAGGGTTCAAGATGAACGAGAACGCCAGCTCAGATGATTCATTGTAACCAAGGAGCATGCGTTCTCTGCAACGCGCCACCTCTTTAGGAAATCATGGCGCTCAGAGCACGCGCCATCATTATGAGGCTAACGGCACCTAACACGCTGAATTAGCAGAGTTGGTGTCAGGCCTCCCTGACACGCCGAATCAGCAGAGTTGGTGGCAGGCCACCCTGATACACTGAATCAACAGAGTTGATGGCAGGCGTCTCAGCACATGCCAACGCCACGTGTCCCCATTCCAACGGCATGATCCCCCTCTATAAATACCCCATTCATGCAACGAGAGAAAAGATTAGAAGAGTTGGCATTTGCATGCATAATGTGAACAACAACCAAGTGAAAGAAAGTAAGAAAAGAAAAGAGAGAACGAGATCTCTCGCCTTGTAACTTTGTGTGGCAACAAAAAGTACCACTGTGACCAATTGTACCCCATTCTAAAGGTAGTGGAATCTTTCGGATCTAACGTCCACCACGGTAGTTTTTCCCCCTTTTCGTTCAAAAAGGGGTTTTCCATGTAAAGTCATCATGCATTGTGCCCTCGTCCCATTTTTCTTCCCGAAACATCATTCTCGTCAAACTTAACAATTCCTTTTGTGTTGCACGATTCCGTCCGTCCAAGAGCGCAAAGAGCGAACTCGGACTCTCGTGGTACGGCGGCCGGAATACGAGGACGCAACACTAATGATCATTGGATCTAGCTTCTTTTCTTGTTGATTGTAAACTCTTACTTCAAATGGATATTCCCAAATGCATATTTGTTGTAAACTTGGTTTTTAACATTTCAATGACTCAAAAGGAGTTTTTTGAATAGCCTTTATTGGAACATGATTTAATAAATACACTGTTATTTTAAGAGTTACAGTCTAATGATTTTGGAAGATTAGAGCTTCCATATATACACTACACTATGGCCAACAATATTTGGTCTCTTCTTTTGCTACACCGTTATGGTATGAAGAACCAAGTATGGTGTGCTAGGCAATTATCTTATACTCTTGAAGATAATTAATTTAATATGACTAAGATGTGTGCATGCACCATACAATTATCTCAAGAAATACTCTTGAAGATACATTAGGCTCTTGAAGATAATTATGAACTAATCATAATTAATGTATTTATATTGTGATCATAATTTAAATTTTTTTATTAATTAAGGCTATTGTAGCTAATCCCTAATTAGTTTAAATTATATGGAATACCGGACATTTAATATATTGTAATAAATATATATGTATTTAATTAAATTATATATGTATATATGCCTTATTCAAATACAATTCATGCACCATATAATTGAAAAAAGCAAGAGGCAGCGCTGTGGTGTGCTGCAAAAATGGTTGCTGTGAGGTCTGGGGTTTGACTCTTGCCTCACGCAGAATATTTTGGCATATTTGAAATTTGCTCTACCAAGTTGATGAGACTCCCGCGACACAGCCCACTGCTAGTCACGTGGCCTGATTGCACATAGCAGCCACAAGAGTCCCAGCGCATGGCTCGGCACTTGATGCCCCTTTTTTTATCGTTCATTGTCTTCAACATTTAATCAAGTTGTTTTTGACCTATTTGACCCGAATTCAAAATTTGATAAAAACTAAACCAATTTAACATCAAAATTGATGTAAGAAAATGAAAAATTGTTAAAAATCCAATTTCCTAATGATTTTTAATATTAAGTTTCACAAAAGTTTACAAAACTTAGACTTTAATAATTTTTTAATAAATCCGGTAAATTAGCAAAAATTACAGAAACTTTCTAAAATGTCAAGGCAGGGACAAACTGCTATGATACCAAAGTTTAGACGAAAATTGATCTACTATGTGAAAATATTAGTCACTTATAGATCGAATATAGAAACAAATTAAGGATCAAAATACTAACCTCTTGCCATCAATGATAATATCAACTGCCGCAATTATTCTGAATTTTTCACTAATTTGGATTGTTCAAACCTTCAATACTTTCTTTGATGGTGTAATCAGAGTATTTGGCTTAGGAACTCCAAAATCAAGTGCTTCCTTTATATGCATTTTTTAATAAAAATTTCCTTTGGTGGTTACCATGTTAGTAGTAGAAGTGGGTAGTTAAGCAACTAATGGGTATCCAGAATTTAAGAAAAATGTTGGATTATATAGTTGAAATTTTAAATTCAAAAACTAGAAGAAAATTTTAATATTTTAATCTTTGACCATCTTAACAGGTGAATGCCCATCATACTTGAAGTAGGAACTAAGCTTGGGTTGGGCCTTACTTAAAAATTGATTTCAAGGAATGGGGATACTTAAGATTTGTATTGGAAAAAAACCCACCCAAGTCCCAATTACTATGTTCCATTAACACTTGCTTTGACATCTGGTGTAGACTTTGCAAAGTCCTAGAGAATACAATGTTGAATTTTGGGTCACTTCTGAGTTCATTATTGACTAGACGTGTAATCAAGAAGACGTACGATATTCGTGTATGGCACACTGGACCATATATGTCAAATAAGGGTTGCATGATATTTGTGCTAAGGTCATTCAAGTGATGGGATTCGCTAGAGGTTGACTTGAGGTTTGTACGATGTGCAATCAAGCGAAAACCATTTCCAAAGAACCAGAAGTATCTGTGTCTAATAGGCACACAATGGGTGCTTGTACGTATTTAGAGCAGAATGGGCACGTTTGATGCTCGCTCGATGGCACTTTTGCGCTAATTGTTTAGGAGATTCGAGCTTGATGTGTTTGATGCGTTCTTAAGTGATGCTCGTCATTGACACTGTTTTAAAGTGTCTTGACGCAATTTTATGGCAGGTTTAGAGAACATTTTTAACACACGGGCACCATAAGAAATGAGAGAACTAAGGAAGATTTTCGGCATTTAGTTGTAGTCTGACTTGAGTTTTATTCTTCACCAATCTTGAGTAGATTGCTCTATTTTGTTCGTAGGACGTATTTTTGGTTTGGTTGCTTTTATTCTCGGTTTATTATTCTTTTATGGGTTGTAAGATGTGTTGGAGAGTTGGATTCAACCATCATTCACTCGAATTATAACGAAAGGCTCCCAACAAGGGTTATTTTGTAGCCAGTCACTTTTATAATTGATTTATTTGGAGATTATTCAGCATTTGTTTTTTCTAAATTTAGAAGGATTTTCTACGTTAAATATCATTGTATATAACTTTGTTTGATTGGTTGTGTTGTATTCTTTGTACTTAAGGGTTTGGTGATTGATGGTTGATGGGGGATTCCGTTTATTTCTGCTACGTTGATTGTGTGCATATTTCATCGAATCCCATAATATGACTGTACTACTATATCATTGATTAAGTGCAATTGTACACATTTACTTTCCGTCATAAATATCAATATCCAATATTCACTAGGTCCAGTTTGCATACTTAGTGTATGATTAAAAATATTTTCTCCAATCTCATTTTCAAGGTAAGAGCCCAATGGAACTGCTTTTTTGGTCTTTCTTTTTGGAAAGAAGTTTTGCTACCTTGCATGGTTACGAGGAGTATGTACACTTTTTTTATTTTTCCTAACCTTCTTGCTTACTTGGGCATTCAACGCTTAATACCATCACTAAGCAATCTCACAAAATCTTCCCACTTTCCCTTCCATTATATTTAAAAATGACTTGTAAACCTTATAATGACCCTCCTGCATTGGTTGTCCGCGGATTTCATTATTAAGAAGTGTATCTAAAATTTTTTATATAAATTTTTCTTGACACATTACTGATTTCTTTGACGTAAATCTACTTATTGTTAATAGATCGGTAAGAGTATTGTTACCAAGCCCCCTTTTTATAGTTGTAGTATGCCTGTTATTTATGACTAATTTTGTATTAATGACTCTTATACTTACTACGCTTGATATTAATTAAGCACTAAATAACATAAAACAAATTGACTTTAAGCACTAGAAATTGTGGAGGAAAAACTATTTTTTACATAGAAAACCTTTTAACTTAAGGTTAAAATGTTATTTATGACTAAACTTATATTAATGACTCTTATACTTACTACACTTGATATTAATTAAGCAGTAAATAACATAAAACAAATTGACTTTAAGCACTAGAAAATGTGGAGCGAAAACCATTTTTTATATGGAAAACCTTTTAACTTAAGGGATCAAAATACTCCTATAAATAACGAGATTTGAGCTTGTCTCTGGGTAATGTTGGAGAGCTGTAGTACCATCACACAAAAGTGCTTAATCATGAATTCAAAGAAGAAACCGAGCTCCTGGTGCACCAAGACAGAGAATCCACGCCAACCATAACTAAATGATTCTCGCTGCTAACAATGAGATTTAAGAGTTTATCTATAGGTAATGCTTGAGATTACATCATTGTAAAATCTTTTCATAAAGATTCTTAATTATAAAGCCAAAGAAGAAACTGAATTTAACTATTGCACAGAGATAGAAGATCTACATTGACTATAGAGATATAAAGCTCAATATGGCAGTATAAACATTGTAAAATATCATCCTAATAAGTAAAGTTACTTCCATCTTGAGGTTTCCTCCTCTCAAGTACTCTCTTAGTTATCGCGATTGTGCTAATTAATTGTGTTAATCTTTGTTTTCTGCAAGGGTAATTGAGATGTGGTATTGTATTCTTGAAAACCTCATCTTTCCTTGATATATATATATATATATATATTATCCTGTTGGATATGCCCCCTTCCTTAATGTTACAGCTACATATTAAGGCATTCAAATGTGAGAAAAATATGATTCTTGACAGGAAGAGGACTCTGAAGAATATGGCAGTCCAGTAGTCTTAGCATCGGCAATTGGAGATATTATTAAGTTCCGTACTGAAGCACTATTAAAGAAGACTAGAACTGCTGTTTCTTCCAAGCCTATTGTCATGAGAGCTGAATATGCCTATTGTCCAAATCTCATCATCATTGATACCCCAGGATTTGTTCTCAAGGTAAATTGGCAATGATTTTTATTGTTTGCAAAGATACATAAGGTTTTCATTTTAGTATAACTTTCATAGTGAGTTTGCACCAATGTATTGAAACCTTGTGGCAGGCTAAGAAGGGAGAACCAGAAAACACACCTGAGGAAATCAAATCAATGGTGAAGTCATTGGCAAGCCCTCCCCATCGCATTCTGTTGTTCCTTCAGCAGAGTAGTGTTGAATGGTGCTCATCGTTGTGGCTGGATGCAATTCGTGACATTGATCCGACTTTTAGGCGGACTGTCATTGTGGTCTCAAAATTTGATAACCGACTTAAGGTAGAATAATGTAGTTAATATCTAGTTTGTTCCATACATGAAAAAATTAGCTTATAGTGATGTATACAATAAATCATAATGTGTATACTTGGTTGCATTTTATTCTTCCATCTTTGCACTCGATGTACAATTTTAAGGCTGCTGGTGAATTCACTTGAAAGGAATGAAAATAATACAAATCTCTTAGTGTCTATGTAGTAGAGAAGTTGCTTTACTTTGCTGGCATATTTGGGTCCATTACAAGGAAGAAGTAAATAAGCTTTACTTCTTACTTTACAAGGAAGAAGTAATACAAATCTCGATGCCAGTCTAGTTTTCTTTTGCATATGAGCATATTAGGTAAATAATATCATGCCCACTTTGTCTACTCAGGTGTGTGAATTCCCTATCACCATTGCACCTGATGTCTAAATCATAAGATTCCTTTACCTACTTGAAAGAAATGAAAATCATATACATTGCATGGTCTTTGTGTAGTAGAAAGGTGTAGTGCTTTGCATATTTTCATGATTAATGCAACAAAGGGATAAGTAAAAAGTTAACAAAGCATCTTTTCACCATTTAGAATGTTGTGAAATCTTTTGCATTGAAATAAGTTATAGCTAAAGCTAGAGGATTGGTTCTGATGATCTCATTAACATCATTTTCAGGAATTTAGTGATCGATGGGAGGTGGATCGCTACTTGAGTGCGAGTGGGTACCTTGGAGAAAATGTTCACCCATTTTTTGTGGCACTCCCCAAAGATAGGGACACAATATCAAATGATGAATTTCGTGGCAAAATATCTCAAGTAGACTCTGAAGTTCTACGTCATCTGCGTGAAAGTATCAAGGGAGGATTTGATGAAGAAAAATTTGGCCCCTTTATTGGTTTTAGCTCTCTAAGAGAGTACTTGGAGTCTGAGCTTCAGAAAAGATACAAAGCTGCTGCTCCGGCAACTTTGACTTTGCTTGAACAACGTTGTAGTGAAGTTGTAGTTGAGTTGGCTAAAATGGACTTCAAGATTCAAGCAACTTCTGATGTTGCCCATCTTCGGAGATCAGCAATGTTGCATGCTGATTCTATCAGCAAGTGCGTTGTACGTGCTTACTCCCCACCTCGAGCTTTTTCTTGTATGTGTTACTAACTTTATCACTTGTTTGGCTTAGAGCAGCATCTTCTTTAGCATCTTCCTATCCATCCACTTTTATGCTTCTCTAAACTGTGTAAATTTGACTCACATGTTCTTTGTTTCTTCGCTAACAAGATCTTGTTTTTCTCTGTCCAGCCTCCTAGAGTTGGTTTTGATGCTTTTATGATGTCATTGATGTTTAAGCTCCCTATCTTATCCGGGGCTTTATTGTAAGCATGAATATTATGAGTGCCATTAATATGATTAAAATGCTTTTGAAGGGAGCATTAATTGATGGAGCAGCAGATCCGGCACCTGAGCAATGGGGAAAAACAACAGAGGAGGAATGCTTGGAAAGTGGTATTGGTAGCTGGCCCGGTGTTACTGCAGATATCAAACCTCCCAATGCTACCCTTCGGCTATATGGAGGAGCTGCTTTCGAAAGAGTCATGCATGAATTTCGTTGTGCTGCTTATTCCATTGCATGCCCCCCAGTCTCTAGAGATAAGGTGATTTTATTTTTAAAATAATTCTCTTTTACTGGTGAGGAACTTATTTTATAATATTTTCAAATTTACTAAGTTATGATCATTTAATTTTCTGCATCAGGTCGCAAATATATTGCTTGCCCATGCCAGTCATGGTGGTGGTAGAGGAGCAGGAGAATCAGCTGCTGAGATTGCACGTACTGCTGCTAAATCATGGCTAGCTCCTCTTCTTGACACTGCTTGTGATCGGCTAGCATTTGTATTAAGGAACCTTTTTGACATTGCACTCGAGAAAAATCGTTTCCGAAAGTCAGATTGTAAGAAGCTCAATTCCCTGTATTTTTTTCTAGTTATTTGTTGTCGATAAGTTGGTTTCCAGTTATTTCGTTGGACTTGTTGTCTGAAAATGCATATGACCAACAACAAGAATGTAGATTCAAATGTCTATTGGAAACAAATGTATGTGTTTCCATCTGCTCAAAATAGAAAGTCCGTGCTAATTATGGATGAATATATTGGTCTTCAAGTTGAATACTACCGAACTATCCCTACTCTTATATTGGTATTTTGATGTCAAAAAATTCTTCCAAGTCTTGACACTTACATTATTGTTTAGTCAAGGAAGCATTATGGTTAGTTTTGTCTTATTCTTCATGTATGCATATGTTAGACGCACTTTATATTCATAATAATTTGATGTCATCTAACTCATATTACCTAAGATTTACATACCATGTTAAATCTATCATACATCCTGCATTTCTTCAAATTTAGCCAAGGCTTAACTTTTTCTCATTTAATGGGTAGTATGATGTCAAGGAAAATAATCTGGAAGTCTAATTGTTCACAGATGGGAAGAAAACAGGAGATATGGAAGGCTATATGGGTTTTCATGCTGCGTTAAGGAACTCATACAATCAGTTTATAAAGGATCTCGCCAAACAGTGCAAACAACTAGTTCGACACCACCTTGATTCAGTTACAAGCCCATACTCTTTGACCTGCCTTGAAAGTGATCCCCAAAGTGGCTTTGCCTCTGGTGTAACTGCATTCCAAGCTTCTCCTCATTCATTTTTTCCAGAACTTTCGGCTGGGAGGCATGCATTACAAGATGAAACAATGAGAGATCAAGAGAACATTCCTCCGGCAAAAACTGCACAACAAATTACACCTGGTAAAGGTCCAGAAGAAAGTCAAATAACTGTACCTGAGACCCCGTCACCCGACCAACAATGTGATTTAGTTTATGGAGGAGTCATCAAAAAGGAGCTCGGGAACTGTATTGATGTTGAAATGAGAAAAAAGTATCCTAGAAAAGCAAGTAGTAATAAAAATTCTGGTCATTTATGGGTTCATAATGGAGTCAGTCTTTGCTTTGGAGATGGAGAAAGTGGTTCAAGATCAGGTTCTGCATACTCAGAGATATCCTCATTAGCTGCACGTTATTTTGCACGGATACGCGAGGCTCTTGTTGAGCGAAGTGTGACATCAACTTTGAATTCGGGATTTTTAATTCCTTGGTAAGTAGTTATACATCTACTAATTTCATTTGTCTAGCATCTAAAGAAAAACTGTTCTAAGTTGCAACATTATGGTAATGAGATTGCATCATTTATACAAAGGGTAATGCTACTTGTTAGAGACATTTGTCTTATTGGCATATTCCGTGACCATATGTATTATTTTATTGTGTCGGGTTGTGGGTTGTCGGTTTAAGATTCATTAAAATTCATTCAATCCGCCCTCCACACGCTCGAGCCCGCCAAAGGCCGCCGCCGCGCCTGGTGCTCGCTAATGCTCGAGCCTAAAACCGTAACCTCCCCGCTCGCTTCATGCTCGATGGCCGCCGAGCGAAATCCCGAGAATGGGGCCGCCATCGCGCGCTGATCCCGGCTGAAGCGCTGCGGTGGTTTCCCACGAAACCCTACGGCCGCCGCCGCGAGCCGAGCCCCGCTCGAGCGGCGGCCCAACGGGCAGATTTTTGAAACGCGTTTTTTGGCTCCTCTATAAATATTGGCTTATGATTTTGAAACCCCTAGGACGCCATAAACATTCTGGAGAGATTATTTTGAGCCCCCATTTGAGAAGAAAACTTTACATGCTTCAATTGCTTTAGCTTCTCTTGAGAAAACCAAAAGACATTCTTTGAGCTTCAAGATCTAAAGAGTTTTCTCACCATTTCTTCTTTTACTTTTTCTATTCAAACTTCCATCTTTCTACTGCGTTGAGACGTTGGTTCGTGAAGAAGGAGATCCGTCGTGATTGGCAATTCAAGTGGCACGAGAGGGAAGAGTGGCTTCAAGACCGGAAGGTGTCGGTTCCGATTGCGTGAGGGCAAATCCAAGGAGTTCCTTGGTAGGGATCACGGTCGGGAGTAAGTCGGCTAGGTTAGCGCCGTTACCACCCGGCTGTAAGTTGATTTCATAGTGCATTGCTTCCCCGGCCGTTGAAGCCCGGAGTGTTTTTCTCGATACCGTGGGTATCGAGTTTTCACTTCGTCACCAAAAATCGGGTCTTTATTATTGTTGTTCATTATTATATATATATTGTGTGCATGCTTATACATCTAGAGTTAAATATCCCTTACGTGTATCGGATATTTAATTTAATTAATTTATTTTATTGCTTCCGCTACACTTGTAACGGGGTCGAAACACGGTAGCACCGAAACGTGCCTTTTCACTACTGAATGCTGATATTTTCAAGATTTTCATTATGTGAAGTGCATTTTGCAGTCATGCATTATTTTGGAAGTTTTCTTATGAATTTAGGACTCTCTTTTGATGATTTCACTGTTTGCTGCTTGGAAGTGTGTATTGTATTTTGATTCATGGCAATAAGACCTTTTGAATTTCATTGTTCATTCTATTGTGGGAATCAATTTTGAGGTCATTTCTTACTTAATGATCATGCAAGTTGCAAGGCTTTCAAAGAGGAACCATCATTAGCCTCTGTTTTCCTCCAAGTTTGCAGCTCTAGTAATAGCAGTAGTATCAGATATCATACTCCTTTATAGAATAATGTTTTAATGGTTTCTGGCCAAGGGAGCAAATTGTAAAGCCTGTCAAAAAAATCCATCCACGTCTAGAATTTAATACTCTGGGTGTACATTAGAAGCCATGACACTTCTTTGTATAAACTCTTCAAGTGTTTTTTGTAGAATCAGATAGCTACATTGTATGTCAGAGTATTGATCTTATTTTGTTTTGTTTATTATGCAGCCGAGATCGGCTCACAGTTGCACTTGGGTTAGATCTGTTTGCAGTTAACGATGAGAAATTCATGGACATGTTTGTTGCACCTGGGGCAATTGATGTCCTTCAGAATGAACGAAAAGCACTTCAAAAGCGTCAAAAGATTCTCCAATCCTGCCTGAATGAGTTTAAGACCATCGCTCAAACACTCTGATAGCAGTGTCCTCCTTGCCATATTCAGCTTATGCAACAATTCCCAGTCATATAATCCGAGATCTTTTACTATGGAAAGCTGCCTATCTCATCAGCATTTGCCTCCTCTCTTGGTTTCCATGACTAAAGAATAGTTGGCAGCCTTCCTCCTTCCAAGTTGTTTTCAATGTGAGTTCTGTAGTCTTCAATTTTAAAGTATTGATATGATGTTGTGTGCAGTAGTTGATCAATAGTGTTGATCTCCTGTAAGAATAATTAGATGCAGCTGTGGCAGTGTAGGCAATGCGACAAACTGTTGGTATCAACAGAAGAGAAGTGTTTTTTCCTTCTATTCTTCTGAAAGCTTATGGCATTCAATTTCAGATTATTGGATGGTTGTCAGTGGATGAATTTCATTGTAATTTTTCTCTACTTTCTATGTGCATGCAAGTTTTATTTTTCTCTTCCACATTTCTGTTTTGTTGATTGTTTTCCTGAAGAAATTGAGGAAAATTCTGCTCGTTGTTGTCCCATTTTTTGTTCTGTTCTGCATCATGTTATTTGGGTGTAGGGATTGCAAAACATTTGTTCGAGGTCGATTGATAGATCAACAGAAAGATTCATACCAGGCTAAAGAAGAAGTGGGCATCAAAGGTTTTTCTTCCCAACTCAGAACTCTCCTCCCCCTTCCTGAATTTTGGCATCAGTTGTTCTACAATTGGATTGGTTTAAACAAGTTTTATGCCACAGTTCGAGTTCGATAATGCTATCGGCATAAACCCAGAGTCGAGTTAACTTTTACGACATTAAAAAGGAATAGTTTAGTGCATGAGGATAAAATTGTCAGATTTCGATGTGTACAGTTTTACATTACCTACTTTGTAGCGGGACTATATTGTATCTAGTTTAAACATCTAAATGTATGCGGTTTTATAATTACTTGCATACAGCAAGGCTATTGTACAAGATTTATGCCACAATTTGGATTTGATCATGCTAAACATTGGCATAAATTTGAGTTGGGTCAATTTCCTAGGCATTAAAAAAGGGTAGTGTGCACGAGATTAAAATTGTGACATTTAGATATATACAGCCTTATATTATCTGTATTGTTGCAAGATTATTCTCTAGAGTTTAAACATCTGAAATCTTTTATATTAGAGTAAATTTTACCGTTACACTAAAGCTTACTTCTCTAATAAAGATGGCAAGTCTGGAATTATTTTAAAGTATAATATAACTGAATTTTACAGTAATAGGCAGTTGAGTTATGCTGACAAAAATTCTGCAGATTGGTCTGCACTTAGCTAGCTCACTCAATGGTCAGCCTTGCTGGTGGAAAATATTAGTGTCTAGCAGTATTATGCACTTAATTAGATTTGATTAAAATTAGATCACTTAATTAGCTTGGTTTGATTGACTTGAATTAGGTTAATGGATATTAGTAGTATAGATGAGTACAGTGAAAAAATTGGATTTAATTAATTTTTTAGGCTAATGATTGTAGGCGAAAGTGACCGGTTAGACCAAGTGTAGATTTACCATTTTTTTAAATATATATATATTTATCTTTTAAATAAACACCAAATTTGAAAAAAAAAATTTAAGAAGTTATATTTTTATATAATTAATAGCTTTTTTTTATGTAAATATTTTATATTTGAATATTAGGTAACATTTTAATAGAAATTATAAATTTTGAAATACTTTATATTTTTACATACTTTTAATGTAAATATATATTTTGAACAAAATACTTAAAAATAAATATACCTATGAAAATACCTGAACCAGTTCGATTTAAATTATGAGTAGACATGGCTATGACTTTTGATCTAAGTGATCGATCATTATTTGATTCAAATTTGATTTTGATTAAGGTTACGAGTAGTACTCATCATTTGGTCTAGACTGTTTCCTCTTTTTATTTTTTTATTTTTTGTTTAATTTCATAGGAAATACATAATAGAGAAAATTAAGAATAATAAGTCCTTATATAATTTCATTATTATTATAAATCTTTAAAAATTTTATTTACAGAAAAATAAGATGGAAGTGTGTAGAAAGAGGGTTTTGAAGATTCTTCTCCGCAGGGTTTTCAACATTAATCTTATTTATTTATTTAAATAGAGAGACTTATATGTTATTTATGTATTTATACATTTTTTAGTTTTCCATTTTTTTTTAAAAAAAAATCTATTTTTATTCGTTGATTTTTTAAACTTTTTCTTAGTGTTTATTTAACGCCAATTATATACTGTGTTTCTTTTAATTTAAATTGATTACACAGTAAATTATATGTCAGTAAGCGCATGATATCATTTAATATAAAATAGAGATCTATTTTTTTCAGTTTTTAAATATATTAAAAAATATATTTATATCTCTTTATATATTTGACAATATAATAATAATAATAATAATAATAATAATTTATTATTTAATGATTGTGTGTGGTTAAGTTAATTATGGTTCTTGGGGGAATTCTATTGGCCTTAGATAACCTTCTGCACTGATTGTCTCCTGGATTAAATATCACCACTTTGCTTAATCTTCATCCACTCATTAGAACCTCAATTAATTAATTAAGTAATTAATTGATTGATTAGTTGGTAAATCACCATTTATGCGAGGACCAGAGGGGGGTCAAATGAGTATGATGTGATTTTAGAATGATGTTAGTGTTGATGATGATATAATTAAGACTAACGAGCACTAAGTCCAGCAATGGGGCCAAGGTGTCCACACCCTTCCAAATCATTTACCAAATAACATGGTTCAAGATAAATATTTATGAGGTACTCTTTAATTATTTTTAAAATATATTATTAAAGCAATATAATTTTATTTATTTATTTATTTTTATTTAATAAATATTATTAAGATATATGAACCCACCAAACTCATTTCCAAAAAATCAAACTATTTTGGAAAATTCAAAATTAGTATTATTATATAACACATATTGAAGCATAAATTAAGATAAAAAATTTTAGAGGTTCTTTAAAAATGAACCTCTAATCATATATATAGTCTTTGAAAAAATCTTAGGTTATGATATAATATAAAATTCTTAGGAATTTTAAAATTTTTATTATTAATAAATAAATAAATAAAATATTATATTATTAAGAATGATTAAAAAGATTTTATTAAAATGTCTCGTAGGATGAAAGTAGGAAAAGATTAATCGTAGATGATTTTTGCTTTCCTCCTATTGCTAGGCTTTCAGTTGTATTGGGTTGTTCTTGAATAATTTAATACTTAGCTTGATCAACGGTCATTTCTGATTATTTATTTATATAATTAATAAATTAAGTATGAATTTGACTATATTTAATTTGTTAATGTTCTCAATTATCTTGGACCGGCTCATAAATGCACATATTTAGGTAAGGACTTATAAATGACTAAGTTTATAGATTTGAAGTTATTGAAATTCAAAGCTATTTAGCTTAGTTTGAAAATTTAGCCCACCTCCCCCTAACCACTCCCTTCCCCCATGAACTACTCTCCATTGAATGCCTTTGATGAAGGTTCAACCTCACATTTTGATATTTCACACCTATTTTAAGGAGTAGTTTCTCATTCCACAGTATAAATCTAGCAAAATACAATATAAATTAAAAAAATATTAAAAATATACAATCATCAAATGTTATAAAGATACTAATAACTAATAACAGTAACTGAGTATTCGAAGATGAATCACTTGACTAACTCCTAAACGGTTCAATCAATTTTTATTGTGAATATAGAAATGTTAAATATATTACGTTCTTACCGAATGACCTTATATAGCCTAAGAGATTGCGACGAGAAGGTTAACTATAACAAATATGGGTGAAACCCTCGTTACAGAAAACCTCATCGGCATGTTAAAATCATTTTTCTTGCTAGACTAAGACTCAGTTGCTCCTCCAATATGCCTGGCAATTGATATAGCTGACATTTCATCTGTTATTGTGTAAACTTTTAGATAAATTAGGTACTCATCAGGTTTCTTCATGAACGTTATATCCATTTTTTTTTAGAGTTGGATAATTTAAGAGGCTATTTCTCTAACAGAAGAAAAAATATATATATTTTTATTTTAATCTTAACATTTTACCTGAATATATACTATAATAATTTAATCATTTTTAAAAAAAAGAAATTAATTAAAATCAAATGTTTAAAAAGGATTAAATCTCATTCACTTATAATTTTTAGAATATCTGAAATTATAATTTTCATTACCTCTAAACTAAGATGGTGGGGATTGAATTAGACTCAGCATTTATGAACCATGAAAGGTAGCAGCATCTGACCACTCGAAGAAATGTGGAGAGTGGAGACAAAAGCCACTTTTTTATTTAATAATTTACAAACCCACTCAATATATATATATTTAAAAAAATAAAGATAAGATTGGCTATTTAATTATTTTTTAATAAAATTAATATGGTTTTTAAAGTATTTAAGATTAATATAATTAATGATAATAAATAGTTAAAGTAATTTCTATTTGTCCAATAAATTACTTATTAACATTAATTACAGAGTGGGAGAAATATTTAACTATCTCTTAACATATATTAACAATAGACATATATTTATTTCTTTCATGTCAGAGCTACTGATTTATAATTTTTTATAAAAAAATATTTATATACCTATTTATATATCTTTTTATATTAAAATTATCAAAAATAAATTTAGATAATAATTTTTATTTTTTTCTTCTCCCGTCTCTATATGCCAATTTTAATAATTTTAATATAAATAAATATATAAATATTATTATTTTTATTTCTTATTATATTTGTTGGGGATTTAGTCATTCATTGTTTAGTGGTTGGCAACAACGTTAGTCAAACTTAGAATTTTAATTAACTTAATTTATATTTAATTACCATATCTTAGCATTATTCAACCTCTATTTTATAGAGCTATTTAATTCAACGGCGGCCGTATTTTAATTTTTTATGACATTGACCAGCAGAAATTTTACAATTTGAATTCATGATGCCACTAAATCTTATAATAAATATATTTAATTATTTTTAAAATAAATAGTAGTCTGACTAATTAACAAGATATATAATAATTACATGGTTTTTAATAATTAATGAGATTATACATTTTTATAAGTTTTGGTTGAGTTTTGAGGAGGCCGAAGAACTTAGCTTGGATAGCGCGAGCACGGAATCAATCACGAAGTGAAAATCTCACGTCGGGATTTTATTTTTCAATAGATATATTTTGTTAATTGAATCATAAAATATATTTAAATAATATAATATTTATTAATTAATTTATTTTTTAAGCAATATAATATCACATTGCTCAAAGGTATTCTTGGAGTGTTTAAGACTATCTCACCAATGTCATCCCATCCCACCAAACACTAAACTAATTGTCTATTCGATTGGTTGAAAATGAAGATGGTGTGAATATAATAAATAATATTTTAGAATAATTTATTGTAGATTTTTAATTATATATATATTATAAAGTCTCATATTAAATAAATATTTGTATAATATAAATATTGTATTAAGAAAAATAACTGAGTATTGGCTACTTGTCCATTTAATGTTATTTTGTACTATCCTATATTATTAAAAGTTATAAATATATTTAAAATATAAAGTGATTTGTATTGATCACTGATCGATTCAATAAATAAATAATAAATTTTGTATATAATATTTTTAAAAATTTTAAAATTTTTAAGTTCGAGTTATCAAGTGACTAAGTAACTAAGTGATTATCAAGTCACGCTATTGAATCCTTAAACTATTTGGCTCGTTCGATATTGTTCTACCTAATCATTCTGTCAAATTGTCTTATTAAGAGCTGTCTTATTAGAAATCATTCGATCAAAAGTTATCCTAAAAGAATGTGTCTCAGTAATAACCATCTTGCCATGGCATACATTGGGGGACAAAAATAAATCACAAGACTTCTGATTCATCCGAACAAGTTTATTAATACCGAGAGTATCAGACCAAATATATGTAGAGTTGAGATCGGATTAACTATCGTTAGATAACATCTCGTAGGCCACGTTAACCACGATTTTAAATATGTCGTTTGAGAAAGGGTTTGGCAAACCAACCCTCAGAAAACTCATAAAACACTCATAAAACATAAAACCTACACTTTTAAATTATTGGGTTCCTTAGATACTGTTCTACCAAGTTATTTTGTCAAAACGCCCTATTAAAAGCTATCTTACTAGAAATCATTCGGTCAGAAGTTGTCCTAAAAGAATGTGTCCTGACAATAAACATTTTACCACGACACACATTGGGGAATAAAAATAAGTCACAGTAGGATTGATCCATCTGATCAACAAGTTTATTGAATGTCTAGAGTATTAAACGAAATACATGCATAATTGAAATCAGATTGACTATCATTAAATAATTTATTATCATCTCATAAGCCACATTTACTACGATTTTAAGTCGTTTAAAAAAGGACTCGTCAAACCTATACTCATAAACATGGTTGTTAATCTACAAGGATAATGATCTCTCACTAAATGATCATAAGCTCCTCATGAGGAATGCTTATTAGATAATTGACCATAACTTTTAAAAAAATTAGTTAATAATTTCTTGTGATGTTAACCAACCAATCTCAAAATGCCCTACAAGTTATAAATATAAAATCTTTTAATATGAAATGGAGTTATTAGCTTCAAGATTATATTACCTAAATATTATTATTTTTATTATTTAATTATAATGGTAGACTAATAGATTAATATTATATTACCTAAATATGTCTTAAAATATTTAAATGACATTTTAAAAATATTTTCTCTTTGAAAAAATGTAAAAGTTTTATTTTCTTTTTGAAATCTCTTTTTAACAATTTAAATAGTTCAAAAAATATTGTTAAACTCAAATTCCAATACTAATATTTTACATAAAGCTCCTCTTTGATAAACAATTAATAAAATTCTCTATTAAAATAATGTTTTTCACTAAAAAAGAAAAAAACTCAATTAGGTTAGCATTGGCCGTATATTATTTTAATTTAACAAATTTAACTCGGTTTAACCCAGTAATTTTATATCATAATTTATTAGCACAAATGGTCATTTTTAATCTTATTTCTCCTTATATATATATATATATATTATCATGCATTATACATCTTCAATTCCCATCACAAGATAAAAATTTAATAGTAAAAATTTTAATTTTTTTATTTTATAAAAAATTAATACCTATTAAATATTTAATTTAATTATTAAAAATTTTGAAAATTATTTAGATAATTTTTTTAAAAAAATTAAATTCACCCTTTAAATTTTGTTCAATTACATATTTTTAAGAAAATACACGACCCCACCTTATCAACATTAATCCCCTCACCCCCCTCCGGCCCAAAAAAATTAATAAATAAAAATAAAACATTAAAGATCAGAGCGAGCGGTTTAAATTTAATTTGTTTTAAAAGATTAAAAAAATTATTTTTTTTAATTTTTTAAAAAAATTTAAATATCAAATTAATCACATTATAAAAAACAAAAAAAAACTACTCTCAAAATTTTTAATTTTTTTTATAATAATTAAATGTGAACTATTAAAATTTAAACCTAATAAGCAACGCTAAATATGTTATATAAGTTTTAACGAATTTGTACTTTAAAATCTTATTTATAATTAATATAATTTTTAATATTTAAAATAATGAGGATTTTTTTATGATAATGATATAGTAAACTAATAATTAAAATATGATAGATTAAATTTATAATTGTTGCCCATCTATATTACCAAAATAAAATCTTGATGGTTGAAATCATTGAAAGAATGGGCAAGCGGAGTGAGAACAAGAAACAGAGAGAGAGAGAGAGAGAGAACACAAAAGCAAACAAAGACTTTGCCCTACTCATCATCAACCCTTAGTTTTCACTCATCCAACTCTTCTTCTCCACCCAACCCACAATTCTCTCTCTCTCTCTCTCTCTTTTCTG
The DNA here is from genome assembly GCA_033239525.1 of Nepenthes gracilis. Lineage (NCBI taxonomy): Eukaryota > Viridiplantae > Streptophyta > Magnoliopsida > Caryophyllales > Nepenthaceae > Nepenthes > Nepenthes gracilis. The sequence continues at coordinate 2,579,561 of BSYO01000006.1, read as the reverse complement.
AGGTTTGGCAGAAGGCGATCCATGGAAATCACCTCTAAACTTCTGGAGAGGATAAACTCTCCGAGCAGCAACGAAAGCAACAGCTTCAGCAATTATAGCAGCAGCACCACCACCACAGTTAATGGAGGAGGAGGAGGAAGAGGAGGAGGAGGAGGAAGAGGAGGAGGAATTCGAACCCACATACCAATCGCCAGATCTGACCAGAATAATCCATACCCAACAACATTCGTCACCGCCGACACGTCTTCATTCAAGCAGGTAGTCCAAATGCTTACCGGGTCATCGGAAACTTCCAAGAATTTATCCAAACAACAGCCCCATGATCATCTCCCTGCACCTTCAAAGAATTTTGTCATTCCGCCGAATAAAACTTCACCCAAAAAACAGGCGTTTAAGCTCTACGAGAGAAGAAATATCCTCAGAAACAACCTCATGATTAGCCCGTTGAAGGAGAACATTGCTGCTCAGAGCAGTTGCTTCTCTCCCAGGAAGTTGGAGATCCTGTCACCGAGCTTGCTGGATTTCCCTTCGCTCACGCTGAGCCCTGCCACGCCGTTGGTCGAGGACGATCCGTCTGATAAGAGCTCTCCGTCCGTCGGAAACTCCTCCTCTTCGGAGGAGAGGGCGATCGCTGAGAAAGGTTTTTACTTGCACCCTTCTCCGATTTCCACCCCCCGAGAGTCCGAACCGCAGCTTCTGCCATTGTTTCCGGTTACCTCACCTCGTGTTTCAGAGACTCGAAATCTGGGTAAATTACACTGAACAAGGTTAGTCATCGTAAAGAAAGATTGTTCCGATTGAAGTAATTGCTGTGTTTTCCTTTTTACGATGTAGAAATTCTCTCCCATCTTCATTCTTGAGAATAAATTTTGAATTCAAAACCCTGCTTGAAAGAATCATAGACCTGATAAAATAATGCAGCCGTGCAAGACTTGAATCAAACTCATAAAATTCTTAATTTTTTTTTCCTTTTTTTTAAGTATTTTGTTTCTTGTTCATCTGCTTTTCCATTTGTGGGCGGTGAAAGTATCCAATCCACAGAGGATGAAAATTGAAGGGTGGATTACTGTTTATCTGTGGGTAGTGTATTGCAGCATCCCTATCCCTTTATTTTAATAATAATAATTTAAATTAAAATAATATTTTAATATAATATCTTGATATTTTAATTTTTTATATTATAAAAGCTTAATTCCTAAAAGGGTAAAATATCATACTTAGAATAACCATAACAAAGAGCACGGCCAACAAGGCATGTGTTCCCATGGAAAGGGCAAAAATGTCCTTTTGGAGTTTATCTCTCTCGTGCTTATCGTGGTTGTTATGACATCATAATTAAGTCCAGTGCCCATGCTAAATAATAATAATAATAAATTAACACAACAAAAATATAAAATAATTTCAACAGAAATATTTTTAATTATAACTTAACATCATCATACCGTGTAAAATAATATAGGCTTCAGCATCTGGCCCAATTAACTGAGTCCGGCCCATTAGCCGAGCGAGCTGCCAAGCCGAGCCGTGAAGTCAGCTTTATCAAGCCGGTTTCGAGCCGAATCCAAGCCGCAGAAGGGTTTCGTTCGTTTCATCTTCCTCGACTGATTCATCACCATTTGCCGTTTTACTCAATTAATTCCTGAAGTATTAGTGGTCCATTTAGTGATGATAACTCTCCCATTGCTCAATTATCAATTTTCACGGTTTGAGACGAAACACTCGTTTAAGGTGAATGATAGTTTCGGCTTATAAATCGAAAGATTCCCAGCTTTCTTCCCGACATCCAACTTAAGATTACACCATCTAAAGGCGAAAGAGTGTCAGGAAGTTCAAAACCAGGTCGAATCTCACGTCTAAAAATAGAAAGACGAAAACGACGGGAGGTAAAAAAATTCTATATTCCGCTTTAGTGGTTATTTTAGCCACATTAATGTCTAACAAATTAATCATAACTTAACACCATCCAAGATAAACATAATCGAAAATTCCTTTAAAAATCTTTTAGATTTTACATACACATTATCTTACCCCCCAAAAAAAAAAAACATATAATATGGTAAATTCCGCAATTATTCAATATAAAATTGTCAATAAAATAGCTTTTAAAAATTAAGAATAAAAAGATAAATATAATCCAAAATTATTTTTAATTATTATTATTATTATATAATTTTACTATATTATTACTGTATGTGGCAAATGGTTAAACAGTTTGGTAGTTGAAATACGCTGTCCTTAAATAACGTTTTGCGTGCGCAGCGACAAAGGCGTGGCCCATTATTTTTTATTTTACTTGCAAAGGAGGCGGAGCTTTGAAAAGCACCAAATGAATGCCACAGCTGACCTTGCATTCCATTTTGACTCGTGGGTCCCCTTCTGATCACCCAATAAAGAATATTATAAGCCTACTTATGTCTCATATAGTAATATTTTAAAAAAGATTTATCTTTAACGATACAATATCTCATGTATCGATCGACCTGTACTTGAAAATCAACATAAGAATAAATATATCATTGAATAATACGTCGCCCAGAAGATATTTCAGAGGTATCGTAACACGATTTCATATATATTTAATTTTGATGGGGCCCAGATGTTAGGTGCACGGGTCCAGAGAAAGCAAAGGGTTGAAAGACCAAAGCCTAGTGAGGGCCCGAAATTGGCAAGGAACGACGACGCCCGGCAGGCCTCGGTGGGGACCAAGGAACGTGTAACTCAGCCACCAATGACCGAAACGCGCGGCTAGAAAATGTACAGGCATCTAAGGGGCTCACAGCCTGATATTAATTGTCCTGGCAACCCATTTGTAAGCCATGAGTTGTGTTAGATGTTGAGGGTCGACTTCTCAGTCTACTGGTCAAGTCTGCTTCTAGTCATGGCTTCCGTGGCAATGGGGACAGCTGTCTAGCTACTAGGGGCAATGGCAAATGAGTCATTGTCAATGTCATCCCATTTTTTATCCGCTCTTATACTTGGTAAGATTTTAATCTGACAATTTAAAATACAATTATTATGATTATAACGACAAATTAAAATATGTTAGCCCTGCCATAACGATAGTTATGGTCTAAATTATCGTGATAAAATATTCACAGTAGAGATGGCAAAGACCCACTTCCTCGCTGGTTTCCTTTTCTCTTCGTGTGAACATGTAAATTTGATGCTAAATTTTGAATGTGTAAACGAACTACTATTGTGAAAATAATATGAAGCATACAACTCTCTATTATACTGTAGTCTACAAATATGCTTAATAAGTCTTCGTGAAATAACTCAGCTACCAATACAGTCACCGCAGTAGCCGACAACCATGGCAGCAAATCCATCCAATATTATTTAAATTATTCACGCTTCTCTAGTATTGATATATTTTGACCCAAAAAATTTTCAACAAAATACTACATAAAATCGGTTTCTTTGGAAAAAAAAATTTAAATGAAGTTCTAATTTCATCCGATCACATAACCCATCAGTGCTGTTTTCAGCCTTGAAGAACACTGCAGCTTGAGAGTATGGGCCAGTGGGTGGTGATGGTGGCGGCAGTGGTGGTTGGGGGAGGGGGAGGGGGGGAAGGTGGAGATGGCTGGCCATTGATTGTACTTTGTCGTGTTTTGTCACGAAGTTATTAGAAAAGTGGTTCTTTCTGGTAACTGTTCTTGTTCTTGTTAAAGCAGTCCCGCATTTGACTCGTGCGGGACCTGCCCTTAAATGAGTGGCAAACTCAATAATTATTGACAACAGATGATGGCAAAGAACAAGACAACAACTCATCATCACCGTGGTCATCATCATAATTTGATAATGAAAGCAATCAAAGAGAAGATGATGATGGAAGCTGCAAATTTCAACAAATTGCTTTGCTTTTTCAATCTTCACTAACTAATGATTTATGATCCGATGATTTTTTTAAGTGAATATTGATATAATGGCAAAAATATTATATTAAAAAGTAGTGATCAGTACTTTAAACTTCCAAGTTGTTATGAATGTGAATGATCTCTTGAAATAAAACAGTCTGAATTGGATGATTTATTTACTTGATTCAGCTTGATTATGTGGGTTTTATGAGGAATTAATCACATCAGAAGCATCATCAACAATTCAACCCAAAAGTTAAAAGTGAGGTTCGGCGGACATTATCCAAAGATTAACGGCCTACCGATAGCATAAGACTTTGATATGTGATGGTTCAGGAATCAATAATTGTAGGATCTAATATTATGTAAAGAACAAGGAAATAATATACTCACCTAAGCTGTTTTACAAACCACTAGTTCATAATAGCCAACTTTTTTTTCAGATAAAGTGATGATCATAAAGGTTGTTCTCTCCGGCTTCAAGAGCAAGACTAGATGTTGTAAGGCCTCAAATTACTGACTACCTAACCAAAGATAAGAAAAGCATCCCAAATAATAGTTTCTTCTATTATTTTTTACCAAATAACAGTCTGATACATGAGACTTTTGCATCCTGAGGTTTAAGGGTCAGATTAACACAAACTTATCTCTTAATTGCAATGATTTCTAAGCAAGAAGCCAAAATTTTGTCATCTTACTTTCACTACCTCAAATCATAATTTCATCTGGGTACCTTAAAAAGTGCAGGAAGCATCCAACTCCATAAAGTATACTGGAATAGAATGCTAAAAACAACCCGCACATGTTAGCACTGTTAGTAAGAGTAACCTGAAGCATCTCAGTTGGGTTATTATACTATTCCTGATACTGTGTGCCTAAACTTATTTAGTGCATGATTTTTATGAGTGAATTTGTGTTCCAAGAGTTTGGTATAAAGCCACCAAGTGAGAATAAAGATAACAGTTCAATCATCAAAGAATCCACTCAAATAGATAAAATTTTCAAATAGATAGAGCTCTTTGATTTTCAAATTCAATTCCTAAATGAATTATTTGGCTTAGACTCAAAATTCTAAAACCTATTTTCACATAGAATACATTCAGTCGCTTCTCATGGAATTTTATAATCCGTCTGTGCAAAAAACAGGATATGCATTTGAAATAGAGGAGCAAATTATCATATATACCAAGTGCGTACAGAAATGAAATGAATAATCTCTATTTTTATCCATAAAAATGTATTTATAGCTTGCACGGTTCAATCTTTGATCCCAAAACAGTCGCTTCTCATAATAATCTTTGTTCCCTGAGGCACGTTTAGCAAGATATGTTTCAATCGCGCTTGTACAAGCTGTTCCCACAAACTCACAGATTCCGAAATCAATTCCATAATTAAACAATTGTTTCTCTCCAATGTCAATTTCCCATTCCTCTTTTACAAGAGAATGGGAAGTGTTAGTTCCCATCCATCTAGAGGGAACCGATTTCATAATCACTATCCATCAACAATCACATCCCATTTCCATTTCATTAACTATGTCTATTCAAGATTCAATTTCTAAAATTTTGTTCTAGACCAACAGCATAGTAGCCTCTTGCTCAGCTTCATACTCGGATTTTCAACCAAAACCATCAACTTTACCCACAAAAGGGTATTTAGAACTCAGTGAATCAGATTCTCATACTTTACTCCCACACATTTTTTATCAAATTCCAACAAAGAATAATTCCCAAATCCATAAACACATTGCATAATAATGGAGACCGTTCATGTAAGTACTTAAAAGAGAGGCTTAAATCCCTTCAAAGAATTCAGTAGAACAAAGCAATCAGCTCTGGTTGAAGGACTATGAGAAGAATTTATGGAACTTGTTTGATCACCTTTCTGTATTTATATCACCTAAATTCAGAAAATTACCTTATAACTGGAATCTACCTGTCCTTCATCTTGCTCTTTTCTTCACTTTCTTTCTTTCTTCTTCTTCTTCAGAGTAATGTTTTTCCTTACATAGAATAAAAGAAAGAAAAATCACATTAAATGAGGATCTGCCAAGGACAAAAGGCCAAAGAAGTTACAGATTGAGATCTATGTATGTGTTTAAAATTGAGAAAATTATTTTTATTGCATAAGAAAGCAAAGTTATATTGTAAAGAGAAGAACCTAGCCTCAGATCTCAGAAAATAAGTTGACCATCCTGAATCCGTGATTCTTGGGGAGAGGTCCGTTTCCGGGTCGGACAGAAATAATGACTTCCAAACCTGAGATGACAATTGATCAAGCTCGACACCAATATGAAACAAGATCATGACAAGAATAGAAGAGCTAAGATCCGATGTACAAGTATGCAAGTTATGCAAGGAAAAAGAAGCAAATGTTGCAAAATAAATCACATTGCTGTGAAAATACAACAATGATTTTCCATTTGTGACACCAGATGTTTAGGCTGCCTTTAGTTGACCACAATGGGAATTAAGGAAATGAATTCCTTTTCCATGGATTTCCTAACAGATGTTTGGAGGTCTTATTGAGTAATAAAATCACCCTTGGACGACTAGTTAATTGCATTCCCCCTACCACATAAAAGAGATGGATCACTGGACTGGTTAAAATTTAATCACTGCAAAAGCAATTAATGAGGACATGAGTTTATTGAGTAGATATGTTTCCAAAATTTTGTATATTTGGAAGATTATTACAGTTCTATACTTTTAGTGATTAACTAAGAAACGTTGAATTTTTTTTTATATTAATTTCGTATTTTGGATTATAATTATTTAGGAAGTTATATTTATTTCCTCATTAAATTAGCAGTTGGGTGCCTATATAATTACTCTAATATTTACAATCTTGTAGTTTTGATAAATGATATCATGAGTATAATTATTGTCTAATTGTCTGTCTCTTCCCCTTCCCTCCTGTCTGTCTCTTTTCCCTCCCCCTTGTCGTCGTTGCTAATTCTTCTCCTCCCTTTCCTTCCTGACTCCATAAATGCATTTCCATATTCTCAACTTTTCAATGGGAAAACCTACAACCCAATATCAAGAAGTGAAGCTCAAATAATAGATGAAGCACATAAATTATTTGTCAAAATATAATTATTTGTCTAGCAAAAGTCCATTAGTCTTTTGAGCATTACCTGCTGCCTTTGCAGCAATAGCTTCTTCGTAGACATCTGTTACAAATAGTAACTCCGATGGACTATCTACCCCCACTGATTCATAGATTTCCATATAGCTGCGCGATTCTCTTTTATTCCTGCAAGGAAAAAAATAAATGTTTAATTCTTGCGGCAGCAAGAAGATCGTCCTCTTGTGCTTGATTGTCCCAGAGGAAAAAGAACTTGGTTAACTCTCCCTAGCCCAACATCTTTAGTGTCATGGTCTGATTTTTATAGTTCCAAAACCATGTGATGTATTTGTTCCAATTGGGAGCCGACGCCCACAAAGTTGATACTGAGCACACTTTAGCGTGAAGGTCAATCCCAGGACACAATCATGAGCAAACAATCAATATCGAATATATCGAATATATCAAATGCAAGTCACTAGTTGAAGGTGCAAAAATACAGACAAGCAATCAAATAACAATAGGCAACAATAAAAAATGAAAGAAGATTTCTTGAATTATTTTCTCATATAGAGGGTTATAGATCTTGGCTTTTAGCACTAACATATATTAAAATGTTCCAACTTTCACAATAGGGTATGCATTACCACATCAATAACCACTTGTCCAATCAAGGGTTAAGGACACCTAGTTGTGGAGTTAAACAAGTCGTTTTAAACTTATGATTGTGTGTCTATTTGATTATTTATTCTCTTGAGGTGGAGAAATTTTTAAGTTGAGTGAAGCACTTCTATTTCTTTTTGCTGAGTTGTGTGAAACCCATTTTCTTGGTGGTTCGAAATAGGTACTCCTTTCGTTTAACAAAGGATTGGGCAAAAGTACTTAAACTTTTCAATTCTAAGCACGGAGTATTTGAAAATTTTCAGAACTTACCCAACTGTGGTATCAAAGTATCCAGACAGATACTTCCTTAGGTCCCCGAAATTTGTATTTCCAAAAAGAAGCCTCTGTGCCAACCGGCTACCACTCGAATATATGTACACCTACAGGAATAGAAAGAAATAGCTTGAAAGAACAATATTAAGATTGCACAACTTTTACAAAAGACATTTTACAAATGTTTATCACTCTAAGACTTTCTTTTGTTGTTGATTACTAACAATCAATGCACCATTATTCATTAGTATGAGCTCCTATTCAAAGGACCCCATAATCTGCAAGGTAGAGTTTAAACTCCTGGAGAACACATTTCAACTTAGTTATTTCATAAGTTTTAAGGCAAACATAGATGGGGAAATCCCAGACAGATTTACAGTTGGAGCAGTTCATATTTTATCATGTTTTTCCCCCATTTGTACATTCAAACCTGATACTCCGATGAACTTGAGACATACACATAAGTTAACATCAATGATGTCTTCCCATTGATGTAAAAGAAAACTATATTCAAACGAAAACACCATAATTTTGTTTTCATAAAATCCAAGTGCGTTTTACCGAGGCAGCATAGACCTTTTCCCTGAAAAAGAGATTTCAGTTCCTCTTAAAACCAAACTAAGCTTTTCTTTTACTAAGTGGGTCAATTACATGGATTCGCGCCCCCATTCAGCTCTGTTGTAAGCCGCATCTTAGCTAGCTCTAATTTTTTAAGATCATTTATAATGGTTCTACCAAGAGCCTCTTCTAAGCTCATATTTCTTGACAGGCGTACTAGGAGGTCTTCATTTCTCATTACAAAAAAAAAATTCGCATTTTGCATTGGTGCGACCCTTACTTTCTCTTATAGAAGATCATTACCCTTTTTTTGGGTAAGTACTAGAAGATCAATACCTATTCGCTCTCTTGGTATGACCACACATCATATCAACATCTTCATCTTCGCCACAATCATTTTCTGAATATAATGGTATAGTCAATCAACACTCCACTCCATACAACATGGCTTCTCTAATTACCACCATATAATATTTTTCCCTTGAGTTTGAGTGATATTCACCAATCACACAAGATTGTTGTAGCATTCGACAATTTTGTCAACCCTGCTTTGATCTTGTGAGTAATATCATCATTGGGTGCTCATATTTTTGAACTATTGACACGGGATTTTTAAAATAATTCTTCAATAGTAGAATCCTTATCATAGGACGAGTAACCACCTGATGTTATACATAAAGATTATCCTTCAGGGTTTCTATGGTTGCTTATCACATATGTTTATTTTTATCTAAATTTTATGATATAGTTTAGTTTTCATCTTTTTCTTCAGCATTTAGCTATCATTTCTCATATCAGATTTAGTTCATCATCCTATAAATAGAACCTCTGTATATTTTCAGAATTGGAATTGACTTGATTTTTGAGCATACAACATTCCACCTCAAATTGGAATCAAAGCCAAGGTTCAGCTAATACCGCAGCCGCCATGTGATCTCTTCAACCAACACCAATTAGTTGAATTGTTTGAACTTCCAACAGTAGCACAGCCTTTGCACCGAAACTCCAACATGAATAGGCCTTGCCACCAAATAGCTTCAACCAAAGAGTGGCCACGTAAGAACCACATTGTAGCAAAGAATGTGAATGCTGCCATTTGCTGCCAAATATCTCAAAAATATATGTAAATGAGATTGTTAATATCTATAACCAGTGTTATCAAGCATCATCATCTACCGTTGCATGATGAACTTTCCATTCTTTTTGATTTATTATCACCTATATAACTCTCGATTGTAATAAATAGAACTGTTCTCTATTAGTTTCTCAAAATTACTGATATCTTGAATGCAAATCTAAATATCCCTCAATTAATCTGGAACTCTAGAGGCTTATTGAGTTGTTAGCTCACTCCTCATATTATATACTTTCAAAGTGATATGTCTTGATCCTCAATAGCTTTTGCGAAAGAATTAGTGTAGAGAAGAGAATTTGTAAGTTTTTTTGCAGCATCGAGTCTTGTGCGTAGAGTTATACACTTGTAGCTAGCTAAGGTAAATACTAAAATGGATTTTAATATTTTGTCGTAAAATGTAAACTACAAAGTTTCAGTTTCATGTTTTAGCAAGATTTTGGTTTGTAGCATTAGAAATTTTGAACTTTATTTCTTTATTCCCAAGCATCTGAGTAATTTATTTGGTTTCCATACCATGTCTCAAACTCTGAAGTTTGGTTACGGAATGTGATAAAACCCCAAATTCCGCAGGGTAAATGCATTAAAAACCATGCCGTTATTACTTAAGATTTTAATTGAAAAGTATTTTGCAAAAAAGCATCAGAGAGAGAAAAAGATAAATTTATGCACTTGAGGCAATATGGTAAAATTGTTTTTCAATATGAGGCAGAAGTCATTGAATTGGCTCCACTTGCTCCTCATTTGATTCCCAATAAAGCTAAAAAGCCAAGAAAGTTTCAACGAGGCCTTGATGATGAAGTTAGTAAGCAACAGAAACCATTGAAGTTTAGGTCATATGGCAATGTATTGGATCGCTCTTTGTTGAGTGGGAAGTTGAAAAGAAGAATACGGATGAAAGGGAGAAATTTGTCAAGTGAAGATTTGTTCCTGGTTACAAAGATCAAGGTATAAATAGACAAAATATAAGACAAAAGGAAGGGGACAGTGACAGAAAAATGGCACTACAGGCTAGTAAACCTAATCATATATTTGCTAACACATAACAAGATGTCAAAGCTTTCTAGTCTCGGATAGAAGGCACCCTTCAAAATCTTCAAACTCAACCATATATGCTTATTGATCCTAGTTCTGCACATTCTTTTGTCTTCCCAAATTCTAATTGATCCCAAAAACAAGACCTAATCCTCTAAACCACACGTTAAATGCGGCCAGTCCAATTGGTGATTCATTGTTTAGGAAATCTCTTCTATCCATCATGCCTTGAGAAAAAGAAAATTGTGTTTGATCCTCTTGGAAATACAAAATTTTCACATTAAACTAGGAATTAATTAGATGTCTGTCATTGATTAAAATATTAAAATTGGTATCTGCTACTCAGTAAATATATCTCAAAACTACAAGTCTCGGACAAAAAAATTCCCATGACGATATTAAATTGAGTTATATGCAAAAATGTAACCATTGTTTAGTACATATCTACATATTTGAATAATTTTAGTCAATTTTAACAATTTTTAAGCTTAATATCTTTCTAATTCATTACAAAAATCTAAAAACTTTTAATTTATACATGTTTTATACCTCAAAAAGTGTATGTAGGTTCATAGAGTTTTAGATAAATTTTAACCACATAGATTTATATCCAAAAGCTAAGCAAAGCCAAAAAAAAAAAAAAAAAAAAAAGAAAAAGGTTTCCCAGGGATATTTTGGTACTACTTCCGACGCAGAGACATTGGGAGATTTCCTCGGTATCAAGAAATTTTGGCATCTAAACCTCCCACTTCCGACACATATATATCAATCTTTAGAACCATGCTTCTGCATACCATGCTAGTGTTGGGTGTTTCAGAAAGTAGTCACCTTTTCCATTGCACACCATTCACCCTTTCAGTTTATCGGCACTAGAGGAGGGTGTTCATCTCCTTTGGTATCTCCTCTTCATGCTTATCATCTTTTCTGAAATAGGTGTAAAGCTTCCTTACTTATGTTACAGATAATACTACTCAAGAAATGAAATTGAAGAAATTCTAGTTGTTCGAGATTTTAAAGATGTTTTTCCAGGAATCACAAGGCTACCTTCCAATTAGAAAGGTTGAATTTGCAATTCAGCTATTGCAGGGCACTGCTCCTATTTCTAAGGCTCCTTATTTCATGGCCCTTTATGAGCTTGGCGAACTTAAGGTGTAGCTACAAATTTTGCTCGATATAGGCTTCGGTTATTGCCTCACACTTATTAACTTACAAACAGAACCAGATTGACATGTTATCTCTAGTCCTCACAAATGGCTAAAACTCGAAACCAAACTACAATTCAACACTGAAAATAAAGATGACAAACTGAATATTCAGAGAAATTATAGCCCCAGTTTCCCGATATATAACTGGAACTCTTAAGAAAAACAATAAAATCATATCCAAAATATCCTAATAACATATACCCAGAATCCAATTAATCTACAATAATGTAAATAACAATAATATCCATAATTATCTGATTGATTCCCAAGGATGAAAATTTCTAGTTCTTCCTTCAATGCATCAGATACACTCCGGTAGACTCTAAAACACTTGAAAATCACCAACAATGTTTACTAAATGTAGTAAAACACACACAGAAAGCTCATTTACAATGGACAGTATAAAGAGAATTGCATGTCTGACAAGAAATAGAGGGGGGATTTGAAGAACTAACTTTTATGCCTGATGCATGCCACCTCTCAAGAGCTTCTGGCACATCTTCAAAAACTACTCCCTCCAATTCCTTGTTCTGGAATCCATTTCTCCATATATGACCCTACAAAAAAATTTCCGCCTAAATAGCCAAAAAAATTTATCCCACAAACAAGCACATCTACTCCTACTCATTTTCACTTACTTGCAGTTGCTTTAAAGCAGTGATTTTCCTGTCAGCTTTTATCATGGCTTCCACATTAGCAACCACAGCTGCAATAACCTCCTCTTTCCGCTCAGTGAGATGGGGGACAGGGACAGCACCAGCAACACCCTTTTCCAGATCATCCTGGGCCTGCAAAGGGAATATTTTTTTACATCTTATAGTCATGTTTATATGGTTTACAAAATACTAAATTATTTCTCATCAGTATCCAAAATTTCCTATGTATTACCACCACATCAAAATTACAGCAGGAATAAAGGAAAAAAACAAAAAGAAGTTAATTACATTAGACTACAAGCAAACAAAAAAAGTATATTTCAAAGGAATCCAACAGAAGTAACACAATGCCTAGAAGATTACATGACTTTGTTGCAGATAGATTTTTAGGTACTGTATAACCAACAGATGAAACCAGAATGAATGCCACCCACAATTTTTGCCATCTAATCCTTCAGAAAAACAAGTGTGACCTAAGAAGATTTGTTGATATGAACCTGCAATTAGAGAACACAATAACATTGGGAAACTGTGATGCCTCATAGTCCTGTCTTCAACATCACCAGGCATCAATACTGTTATTGTACAAAAAGGTAAATTACCAGGAATGGCCCCCAAAATCTAAATCATGATCAAGACATCCTTAAAAGCAATACATGCAGCCTTGTTTATAAGCCAGTGTTAGGGTAAGAACACATGATATTTTTTATTTTCAAGGTAAGCACATCTACTTCCGAATTCGGAAAGACAAGTCTACTATAATATCTCGCTGGAGTAAAAAACACACATATTTGAAGAAATAATGCTTTTATCAAATTTCAGAAATAGATGACTTGATTAGCTTTTTGTTCAAGAGAAGGGAAATACCTGCCCAAGTTTGTCATTTGCGATCCTTTTCACAGTCTATCCCCTTGAATGCATTTTTAGTACTGTACATCAATTATGTCCAGCTTTCTGCTTTAGCCAGTTTATGCTTTCTTACTCGTGAAAATAAACAAATCAATACATAATCTAAGGCTGACAAAAGAGAATCAACTGAAACTTAACCGATATTCAATCAAGTCATCTGCTCTAAGTTAGTTGCTCTTTTTTCCCTGCCAAGGTGAAATTCAACATTTCTATATTCCTGCAAAACACTCCCTCTATCTTTTTAATCAGAATAAGCACATCAACCACCAAGCAAGATGTTGCCACACTGAAAAATGCTTACCAGCATTTTTTTTTTTTATCATATAGGAAAGATACTTTTTTAATACAACAAAGCCTTGGTACATGAAATGTGTTACACAAGTATGTCCGATTCTAAACGGGATGACTTCTTGGCTAATAATGCACCCATGTCAAGTGCTGCGAAGAGGTAGAGTGCCCACACTTCTATAAGAGAGACTACCGTTCCACTCTCCATGGCTGAGTGTGTTTCCTAACTAATCACAAAAAAGTACAAGCACCAAACGTTTCTCTCATGCACTATTCAGGTGCACTTTCTGGGAGATTCCTTTTTCTCACTGAAAAGAAACATTGGCCACATATAGACCAAAAGAAGAAGAAATGAAGGAATGACTAGAAAGTAAAGTGAAGCAGTGGCATCTGAGTGTGAATGGAAGTATCATAACCAAAGAAATGAAAAGTCACAAAGTAATACCAAGTAACTTCAGGTTCTTACTTGAGTACGCAACAGCTCAATATCATCCCGAGTTTCTGCAGATTCATAGGTTTCTCTCAAATGCCTCCCAATGTTGTCACAAGCATATGGGAAGAGAACATCAGTAACAAATGAAATAGGAGTAGCAGTCCCTTCAATGTCAAGAACAATGCAACGCTGCAATATAAAATAGAGCAATTACTTTCACATGATTCACATGATTCACTCTTATCAAAAAATCAGAAAATGAAAATCAAGTGTCCCATGCCATCCTGTACCAAACACCAAATTTGAATAACGAAAAAAAATTGAAACTAGGAAATAGGACGAGAGACAGAAAATCAGCTAAGACGGATAGGTGTACTACATGATGAAATCTACCAAAAGGACTATAAAAGAAAATGACATTTTTGAAACCAAAACCAGAGGGCTAACGCTTCAGTTCAATTGCAACAAGGGCTTTGTATATATCATTTATACGGTAGTACGTTTGTAATTCACCCTGAATCCTTGCATGTTTTCCATAGGAAAAGAAGCATTATAATTCCAAAGGGAAAGGGAGAAAAAATATTCATTCATGTCTAATCAACTGTTAACAACAAAAATTCATATAAACAAAAAAAGATGAACCCTGTAAAGAAAAATAGGGATATTTGTCTCTAGACAGTTGGACTGTCATGTCCAAGGTTCCTAAAAATACTGCGGGATGCACTGACATATTCATTGGCAACTGCATCTGAAAGCGTTCATTTCATTGACAGATGTGCAGGTGACAATCCAAGCACAATCGCTTTTACCATGGAACAAATTTTAACCACATGTGATCATCAAAATTTTGAACACACAGCTTAATTAGTTGACTTGAACTCAGATTTTGCTGTCAACAGAATCCTCGTTGCCAGATCATTTGGAGTCTCCTTCTGAACCCAGGCAGAACTCTCAAGATTGATCATTGCACACTAGAACTAGAAGGGAAGAGAGTTACTGATTGGACAATCGTCCTGTATTTTTAATGATGAAAGAGAAAACTTGGAACTTACTCGCAATGCCTTCATCTGTCTATCAAACTCCTTGGATCCTGTCTTCACAGATAAAGTCATGTGTGGACCACTTTTGGATACTCCTTTTATGGCCTTAATAGGGCCATGTGTTGGGGTTGACCAGTCTAGACCCAATTGATAAAGTTTGATAGCGGCATCAAAGAGATAGTGATAGCATTCAGCCTGAGCAAGGAGATGCACAAAAGGGAAAAATTAAAAAATTAAAAAAATTTCCAAGTTTAAGGGTAATTAGATTGAATTGTTCAATGACCTATCTATAGAATGAAATATTGGATATAGCCGTATAGCCCTCCCCCCAATACTGATATTTTTTAATATCGTGACAAATTTGAAATATATCGCTACATCGAAGATATATCGGCTGATATTTGTCCATTGTGTTGTGATTTGCAAAAAAAAATTTGTACCTAGTACAGATCACTCAATATTGCCAGTACCAATACTGTCACGACCAATATCAAAACCATATTTTCATCCATGAACCCAAAAAAAAAAAAATAAAACTTCACCTTCACATGGGTTCAATACAGCATTAGAGTTAACAATTAAGTGGGATTCAGGAAAGACACTCTATTTACATTGATTGTAATTTCAATTAATGAGAAAATTCACATTAAAGCCCAAGTATGAGAAATATTTACGCCCAAGTATGAGAAATATTTACAGAACTGGACAAATTCTTCCGTGGTGAATTTGTTTCTATGAACATCCCAATGAATTTCTTGTAGTGGAATGGCAAATTAGAAAAACACGGGCACTTTAGAACCCCTTTCATATCAGAGCATCATCAATAATGCTTACCAGCATGTCCTTTTATGCAGGGATACACACTGGATTCATTTTGTGCGTCTCATAAATAAAAATCTTTAACACAAAGTTCAAGCATATATTCTGAATCCTGATTCAAGATTCTCTGTCCGCTGGATTTGCGGGAACCCCTTCCTTATCAGAGCACCATTGATAATGCTTATCAGCATGTCCTTTTATGAAAGGATACATACTGGATTCATTATGCGCATCTCATAAATAAAAATCTTTAACACATAACGTTGAAGCAAATATTCTGATTCCAGATTCTCTCTCCAGTGGAACTGTCAAACACACAACTAATATTATATCAAACTGGCTATTCATATCATCACATACCACCTACTTCCCCCTCCTCTTTTCCTCTTCCACTATTCCCTCTTGCATTCATTACCATTTAAATGTACTCCATGAAAGTTATGTATGGATTCTGTAATGAAGTCTCACCAAAAAAATACTCTACATAAACTGGCAACTTTTGTTGCTGCCAATATAATTGAAATGCGAGTATTTTGATTATGCCACTATAAAATGACATAGACTTTTCACAATTAGAGTACTGATATAACCATAATGTACCATACAGTATATCTATGGCAGAGCCCCTAAGAATTAATGTGTGTTATTCCTTTTGGAGCTATAGTCAACACAAGTTTTGTATACTTGCATCACAAATTAGTATAAGGGGAGGTTGGCTGGATGGAAAGCGCTTTAGATCTATTAGGAGAAGGATTGACCCTCTTCAAATATGTCCTTTCAAAACTATCTATTTTGTTTAGCCCTAAGGTCTATCTAAATAAAAGGTAAGCCGTCGAACAACAGTAGATTAGCTCTACTGTGACCTGAATGTCACTAGAAACCACCTCTCTATAAGACCAAGACTGTGTAAATCTGACTCTCTACAGCTTGCAATGCAGAAAGCTTTGTACAATATGCCATGGTGAAGTAAAAGGTGCAAGGTGATACTATATTCTTCTCCCATTGGCATGCAATTTATGGAGTACTATTTTTTTTGTTAGTAAAAATTGGTTTCATTTCAGTCTTCTCCAACTGATCCAAAGAAAAATATATGTTTATGAAAAACAATTTAGCAGCATCCATTAGGAAACAGTTCTTATTTATGCTACAAAACATCCAACTAGTCCTGGAAAACAAACCTGGGTCTTGGCACTAATCCAGGAGTCTCCCCACACATATATGCCATGGTTCCGAACAAGAACAGCCGTTGATTTTGGGTATGCTTCAATCTGGACATCAAAAAAGCTAAAAAAATTGAAACATCTTAGCACATAGTTCATACCATCTTCCATAGTTTTTCATGATTCATCCAATGTAGAATTACATCATTCTTGGTCCAAGTCATATACTGGCTAATAAAAATCCAATTCACAGCTCACTGCAAGAGATCTAAACTATTTGGCAATACACAGAGACAGGAATGAAAGGGCATTTTCTACAAAAATTAAACACAGAACAAGCAATTCATTGGCTGCAAGCCATGAGGCAATGGGAAATAAGCCCCATAAACAAGAGGGAACAGCCCAAACCATCAAATAAGGCTCATAAATGATTGTTCAATGATAAAGGAGATAGTGCAGAATATCAAAAATGATTCCTTAAAGACAGGCACCTATGAAATAGTGATGATAGCCCATTGATCAACCAGTCTTGCTCAGGAGATGAAGGGAATATGAATCTACCAAATCTGTGCCAGCAATATGCATCAGAAGGATAGCATTTAACATTAGGATTAGGAGGAAATACAAAATACATATTTGTCAATTTTCAGAAGATGTTTATCACAGATGGCAATGCATACCACCAATAACACATCCAAATTTTTTAGTTTTCCTATGCTTAGTTCATAATTATCCTTGCAAAGGTAGATATTGCATATAGATACGTATACCATGAACAAAGCAGTCCAAAATACATTATGCATATGCCTAATTACATGAATAACAAACCATGTACAGTAGATCCTCCTATAATTGATATTCTAAATATTGATAATCTATTTTTACCTTTTGACTTTCCAATAATAGATTACATAGAAAAGACAAGTGAACAAATCTCCATTAACAGGTAACTACCAAAGCAAAAAGGAGATCAATGAATCCGATATTTCTTCAGTGGTAAAAAATGGATATTATATGTCTATTGCCTATGGAATTGAGCCAACACAAAATTTATTCCCAGAAAGACCACTCACAAGCATCCAAAGTAAGAGACAACATAATGGGACATTTAGTTATAATAATGACTTACAGCTCCAGCTAGAGAATTTGTGAGATCTCTTTCATGAGCTGTATTCTCTATAATCGGAACCACAAGCTCATCATAATAACCATGACCTTGAATTCCTTTTATCATTTCCATATGAGTGATCTGTAATTCAAAAAGGAATATATTGAGGGCGAGATAGAAGAAGTTAAACTAAGAGTTTGAAAGAATAAATGGCCGAGAAATGTATAATATATTTTTCAATCAAACTTTGATGCAATGAGAATGTTGCCCCATTATGGCTAGGAGTAATGGGATCCTACTGCAAAATAACTAAAGCATCATGAAGGATAAGGTCGAGTAACTTCTCATCCTTTGCAGCCCATCCTTGCAGGGGCACCGTGCACAAGGCCAACTTTCCAGTATTTCATGCATTTGTATTAGAAACTCAATTACATAGTAAGTCAACCAACTGCAAGTCAAATAAGCAGACCATTTCAACATGATACAATTATCATCCCACTGCTACTTGATGGAACATTTAATAATTTTCTGGAAACAAAAATGCATTTGTTTTTAATCTGGCTAATAAGATAAAGATCTAATTACATGAAAATGAAGAAGAACCATTTTTACAATACCACAGAGGGAAAAAGAACTTTAACCTTATATAACTTCAGACCTTGAAGATGTGGACAGACTTCTAAAAAAAGCATCTTACAGGTTTGAGAAAGCAATAATAACTAAGCAAATCCTTGTTGTCATATCCTAATATTTACAAGACCATGATCAGAGACACTCTAGACATGTAAGTAATAACCACAGGTTGTATAACAGTATAGGACTAGCTAGCTACAGTTGCATAAGCCAAAAGTTCAAAATTTTACCCTAAACTCTTTTGATCCCGGATTGATCATTGTCACTAAACAACTTTCCATCCCATGACTATGTATAATGGCCCCAGCATTACGCATCTGATATGCCTGGAAAAGAAGGGAAATAGATGATAAATTTGCAGAGAGATGATTAGAATCCCAATAAGCTTTATACAAGAGTTCTGCAGACTGTATTAGAGACAGACCTATGACTAAGTAATAGACAAGTAATAGAAGCATCAATTAAGACTTTAATCTGTAGCATATTCAGGGATCTGTAATCTTGATAGTTAGACTGTTCAAGATATTAAAGCAAGATAACCCTCAGAAAAGTTTCTAAAATATAAACAAAATAAAAAACAGATTTGAAGCAACAAATTTCTAGGCAGTTCAAGGTACATTTTTTATTACACTAAGGCACTACTTAGAAAAATAGTTTTCTATTTCCTATTTTCCAGTTTTCTTTTCCTTTTCTAATTTTTTTATTTTCTAAGTTTTCCTAGAAAACACGTTTATTTGTTTTTGTTAGGAACATAAATAGTTTAACAAAATAATATTTATTAATAATTGTTTAAAGATTTTCAATCACCCAACATATGATAAAAATTATTAATTAACAAATTATTTGATAAATTTACTAGATATACTCATTTATAATAAGCTAACTAATCAAACTTATTTTGTAATAGTTTATTTATTATTACGTGGTGCATAGGTTTATATATATATATATATGTACTTAATGTTTAATGATTAACTATTACCTCATTAAAAATATGGTTTGCTTCAAAACCACAGACAGTCATATAAAACCTATGCACCACATAATAATAAATCGTATACTGAATATAATTCTTAATTATGATCTATTGTATAAAATAATATATATCTATATATTTTGTACATATATATATATATACACTTAATATCTAATGATTAACTATTAGCTTATTAAAAATATAAATTCAACTTATTTGAGCTATACTCAACAAACTATTGAGCCAAACTTGAATTTATTTTTATCATTGTAAAATTAATAATTCAAGTCTTAGTCTTCTAAAATGTAATATTTTATAGCTACGTCTATGTATTTAATTGTCAACAAGTTAAAAATATATATTAATCAATTATTATTAATAATGATGATCCCTTAAATCATTACAATACAGTTAGTTTAATTTTTTATTAAATTAACAATACATAATGTTACATTAAGTCATAGAAAACGTTGAAAGATAACCTAAATATTATTATTATTAGATCACCTAAATATTAATTAAGAGATCGTATTTTTAATTTTTATATTGATAATTGTATTTTCAAATGTGTAAATATAACTCATATCAATTTAACAATTTTTATAAAAAAATATTAATTCAGATGCAAACTTTTTTAAAATACAAATAAATTTAGTTATGAATTGGATCAAATTTTCATTATTTATTAAGTGGATATATTTATATTTTATAAACTTATGAAAAAATAGTTTCATAATTACACATTCTTAAAATATTATTATGTAAATAAAAACTATAAAACTATGAAAAATTTTGTATTATACTCTGTGAAAAATTTTAATATATATATATATCTTTTTTTTTTTTTTGAGTTTTCCAATTTTCAATTCAAAATTGGAAGACTGAAAAACTTTGTTTTTCAATTTTCTAAATGAAATATAAAAAAACTCTATTTTTCAATTTCTAAATGGAAAACAAACAGACTTGGACACATTTCTTAATTTTCTGTTTTCTGGAAAAATTTCAAAAAAGAGCCCAATTTTTCACTTATTGAACATGCCCTAAGCCTCTTTGAAGCTGTCATTGCAACAGTTTCAGTTTAGCTTGCAAGAAATTTTCGATTGTTACTATTTGCAAAGGGTGGTGGATGTTTCCTTTGTTCTCCCTCTGCCCTTCCCATAGCCTGGTGGAATGCCTTCATATTTGAAATGTCAATAAAGCATGTTCCCAAACCTAAAGATAATTTTCCATTAACACAAAAAGCATTGGAATCCATATTTTTTGGGAATGTCTAGTTATTTCCATTTTCTTCCAAAGAATTTGAATCATGAAATGAAATATCGATAGAAATATATCAGTATTAGGCCCCCCGATATCAATAGTTTCCAATATCGTGATATATCCGCCAATATATCCGTCATTTTTTAATAAATCTGCCAATATTTCCCGATCAAATTATGATTAGTAAAAAACTTTTAGCATCCAATTTATGTAGTACTAATACGTATTGTCTAATATGTACATACTGATATGGGTGTGACAAATACCAATATCAATACTTTGTCCATGATTTGGATACATGGGTTGTTATATGGAATGTATGATCATTTATTACTGACTTTGTAAGGTACCTCTCAGCCCTTAAATACAGAAGGGGGAGAAAAAAAGGCAACTTCAAATTAAAAGAAGCCCCAGTATTCCTCATCATAAGTACAGGTAATGAAAGAAAATCACCCAATCCACTTTCTTTCATTAAGGATATGGCAATTAGATATGAATGTGTCATGAGTTAAGTTATCTTCCATTGAAGTTACCCATTTGTGCCAAGTGGGGAAAATTCAGGTATAAACAAATTTTAGCCATGAGAATAAAGTATCACTCTCAAAATATTAGCAACAACTTGAGAACTGGCTCATTGATCCACACATTGATAAAGTTGTTGCTTATGACAGCAGCAGAAGCAGCAGCAAACAAGTCTCAAGCCTCAATACATGCGGTTGGATATGTGAACAATTTTCTGCATCCTCTCATTTCTAAGCAGCATGCTCTAGAAGTTAAAGAGATTATGCAACTTATACTACAGAACATTGAACCAGCAGATAACTATTGAAATTAAAAGACAACATAGCTGGTTTTATACCGTCCACTAAGCTCAAAAATAACATTATAAGATTGTATTTTCTTCTTCCTAGAAGGATAGGTCATAAGTTCAGTTATGCAACTTATACTGTCCATTAAGATACGTTTAAAATATAGGACACCAAATATAAGATTATCAGAACAGACAAGTTCTGACCTTCATGAAGATAGGAGCACAATCAGAACACTTGGGAGGCTTATGAGGATACGGTTTTGGAGTTGGGAAGGAAATTATAGTCCCATCTGGTGATAGTATGTACATGTCCTCTGGTGACATCCTCTCTTTCTGAACACCTACTCAATGTTGAAAACCAAATTAAACAGACATTACCCAGAAACTGGCAAATGTCAACACATAAGATTATTGCTCAAACATAAAAGGGAAAGAAAGAGATTGCAATAAATGATTGTTCATTGGGCATGGAGATACACTGACTAGAAGCAGACAAGTCATACCAAATTCAAAGCAACAAATATAGAGAAGGGCATCACAATGGAGTTGAGAAAAAAGAGTTCACAACATAAAATAACTTTCACAACTTAACACTCGATAGGAACAATACCTAGAAACCAATAACAGAAGTTATGCGATAGAAATGCATGGGAAATGAGGAGGGAGCATCATATCACAAGATACAGTCACATACAACAAGAAATAGCCTGAGCCCAAATCAGAACAGCAGGCAAAGAGAGAGAGAGAGAGAGAGAGCAGCAGCAGCAATAAAACATGGGACCAGTTTAGTGATGGAAAACTTGAGTTGTTTTCTTGAAACTTTGGTAGGAAAGCAGAAAACTGATCCAATTTTTTTCCTAGATCTGAAAAACTGATGAACATCAATATTTTATACAGAAATTATATTTTATGAGTATCTTATCATGAATATATATTTTCTATATATTAGTATTTTATCTTTCATAAGCATAATGGGCATTTCAGAAATAATAAAAGAAAATCAATAACTTCTTTAGCATTCTCAAGAAGTAATTGATCGAACAGTTGATAGATGATTCAAGGAGTTCCATAGTATAGAAACTTATTAGAATTTCGAAAAGAGTAGTAAATCCTACCAACTCATATTGTCCAAAAATTTCAATGGATGATAAAGTGTAGTTTTCCATAACTTTCAAAGATATATTATATGTCAATTTTTGGAATATTTGTGAAGATACAAACTTTGATTTATGAACTAATAAATATAAGCCTGGATTTTTATACATATTAATGGAGTTTGAATTAATTTCCAAATCAATTTTGTATATTAAGTTGTTTTTGTTTTATTTTTGAGTCCCTCTTCTGATAGGAATTGCCTAAGAAAGTCATGTGGGTTTTAATCCTCATAGATCACATTTTCTCGTGGAAGGTACTGAAATATTCCTAGTTAAATGTTTTATCCCCTTAATTCATTCAAGCTACCATATATCCTTTATTATAACTTAATGTAATTCATGATTAATCGGATGATAAAATTTGAACATATCATTTTTTTGGCAATTGAAAAGGTCATCATTATTGAAAATTAGTATGTCATCAATAGTCACCCATGACCTATTTCTGTCTATCATATGTATGGCTGGAACTGAAGCAAATATTACTTTTCTAATAATTAACTTACTGATTTGAAGAACTCAAAACTAGCCTCAAATTTGGCTAAATAACTTCATCAATATAGTTAATGGGTGAACCTCAAACAAATTGAGCCCAAATTTCTGATCGAGTAGTTGGTTTATTTTAAAAGAATACACCAAGTAGTGATCTTCTAAACTCGGCTACCAACCTAAATGAGGATACAAAATAGGCTAGAACTTGTCTTGTTGAACTTATTGAGCCAACTTCGAGCAATCTCTAAACCATCAACTTCAAGCCAAGCGTCTAATAACTTGATTAGTTCCTTCCAGCCTTTCTTAGCTACAGGAAGGAATCAAACAGCAGTCCAGATCAGCAGGATCGCAAAAGCAGCTATCTCTGGGCCTTCCCATTACTATATCAAATAGTGATTTGGTGTAAACTCCCTGATTCATTGGCGGGTTGATCAATACCTAGTTAGCTACTACTAGTAAACATATATTCATTAAGACCAACTGCTCTACAATTGCTCACTAAATAAAATAAAATTGGCAGAAAATAATAACAGATGACTTTCTGAGAATGATTTCTAAATTTTCGAAATACGTAAATGAAAAAATGCGTTATTTAAACTAGCCGGTGAGTTTTACAGATAGGGAAGTTCGTTAATTATAGTAACAAATGAACAATCGGGTAAAAGAAAATCTGGAAAAGCAAATCAGGGAAAAAAAAAAGTAAAAACTGAGAACATTTTTCCCAACTAAAAACAGACCTGTATTCAGCAAATTAACGACGCCACAGAGCAGAAAAGACAGAATCGTGGAAAGAGAGAAACCGAGAATGAATACAGATATTGGAAATCGGCCAATTGATGCATAAACGAAACAAAACAAACAATGCACAGAAACAAACAGAGAACACCCACAATACAGAAAAAATCAACTGATCAAGAAATCTCGCAAAAAAAAAGGTCAATGCTCGGTGGCCAGTAAACTAAACAGCGCAAATCACACACACACATAGAGAGAGAGAGAGAGAGAGAGAGAGAGAAAGAGAGATTACCAGAGGGAGACATGATGATGAGTTGTTGAGGTTTACGAATACAGTCATCGTGGACCTTGATCGTGATGCTGCCGCCGGTGCCACCAACCCACCCCTGACTGTAAAATTGGCGGCAGAGCTCAGTGATTAAGGCCTTTGTTTCTTGCACCGGTTTGCTTTCAATATACGCCTGCGTTGTCGTCGCCATTTTCACGCCGTTCACCGCACTACTGGTGCTGCTGCCGCCATCACCTTAAAACGAAGAGTGACAGGTGGAGGGGAAAAGTCACCGTCGTAGTCGACGCAGCTTATACCTTATTCCTTTCGTATGAGAGTGGAAGGAGCACAAAGAAAGAAAACCATTTTTATTCGTCAATTAATTAAAAATATATATATATTTATTTATTTATCAAAACAATAATAAATTATTAAATTTAGCATATATTTTTAAATATATATTTCAATTTTTCCTGATTTTTATTCCAAAATTATATTTTTAATTATTGTATTTTATTTTGATAAAAAATTATTATATATGAAATATTTATTCTAAGTTAACATAATAAGTCCGCATTACAATTTTATTTTTTCTATTTTTATTTTAAATTTCTATTTTTAAAATTTATTTAAATTTTTATTCAATGTTAGTTTTATTATGTGTGAAATTAAATTTAAGTATGATCCTAATCATCTAATGATGCTCATTTAATACTAAACATTTTTAATTTAAAAAATTAAGGTAATTTTAAATTATCTTATGTCAAATTAATTTATTTAAATGTGAAAAAATTTAAAACTACAATTAGAAAATCTATTTATATTTTTTCAAAATTGAAAAAAAAAAAGAATAAACCATTCTGTCTTTAAAAAATAAAATTCCATCAATTCACGTTTTCCTTTGCTGCCACACCACGTCAACCACTTACTTCCTCCACACGGGCCCATGCTGGCCCACTGAAGCTGGTTTTTTTTTTTTTACTTTTATTTAAATTTTAAAAAAATTATATATAATTTTTTATATTTAAATTTTTATTTAATAATAAATTAGAACATGTAACAATTATATATTCCTAAATCAGACGTATATTCATCTTGCGCTTAGTAGCTCTCCCACTTCCTTTAACAAATTTAAATAAATTTTATCTCTTATAAAAATAAAAATGCTCATTTTTTATATATTAGTTAGTTATTTTTTAATTAATAATTTTAATTTAACTATTTAAAAAAATAAAATTATTATTTTAAAATAATTATACTATAATTATTTATTTAAAAATAAATAATAAATATATAAAAAAATAATTTGTTTTTTATTTTTTAAGAGATAAACCCCTCAATTCTTTCTTCGTCATCCTCTTATAGTGGTCTCTATTTCTCTCGGTATAGTTTCTCTCCCCAGTCGCCAAGCACAAATCCGGCCGCCTTCTTGCTGGTCGTGCCATTCGTGCCGATCTAGTTGCGACCGTCGTTCACTGCACAGATAACATGTATCGTTTGGGGATGAAGTGATTTAGACCCTCTACCTTTTCTTCACTGCCCGGTGCGAGTCGATGTCCGAGCGACATATTTTGCTTATCATGTGCCGAGCCTCTTGGTGGACTTTGTGCCCTAGAAATGATTTTTACCCTAACTTTGATTTGTGCCTAAGAAATTAACCACAACCACAGTGAGAGGAAATTAGTCGCCGTCGTGGAAGTTACCGCCTAAAAACTATGCTCAAACGACGAAGGAGACGGCGAAGAAGGGAGAAGGGATAGAGAGTTTCTCTGAGTAAGAGAGAGACCGGATTGGGGGGCGTCCTTTGCCTGAGAGGCAAAGGACCCTTCATCAGGATCGGACGGCCCACCCGTATTAACCGTATAATATAACATAGACCGTCTAATTTTAAATTTAATTGGATGGACCACGCACGTTTAACTCATATTATTATTTCAGCTGTTTGATTTTAAATTTAAACGGATGGTTAAGATTAAATATCAGGATATAAGATTATGGCTGTCTGATTTTAAATTTAATAGGACGGTCCACGCGTGTTTAACGTGTGATATAATCTGGACCGTTCGATTTTAAATTTAAACGGACGGCTGAGATTAAATATAACCGTACAAAATTTTAGCCGTCCATTTTGTATAATCTGACGGCTGATATTAGTCACACAAGTAATAAGGTTGTAGCTGTCCAATTAATTTAATCTGACGGTTGAAAATGTAAGTGAAGAAACCCTAGATTTAAACGTTAAGGAAGAAAGAGGAGGACCGCCGCCCCTTCATCGTCTGCTCTCCTCTCTTCTTTGCACTCTCTTCTGTCTTCTCCTCTCCTCGTCGGAAATCTCAAGCGCATTCCGATCAAAACCCTAGAAATTTGAAGCACAATTCCCATAAAAAATAGCTGTAGCTTATCAGCATATCGCAAGGAGCTTTCGTCCCGTTCTCGCTCTACCAGTCAATGTCTTACTCACATAGTAAACCGGCCGTTGAGTATTGGAGTCCTGGCGTACGATGACAGAGTTGAGAGCCGTCTCTAATACCACCAGGTAAAGGTACAGCTCCTCTCCGTCCTTAAGTAATACTAGCAACGGCGGGCTAGCCAGATACCATTCTAACTCATTGAAGGCTGCCTAACACTCTGTCGTCTATTGGAAATCGTTCGATTTCGTCCTTCTCAGAGCCTTAAAGAATTGCTGGTACTTGTCACCAAACTTTGCTAAGAAGCGAAATAAGGCTACCAGTCACCCGGTCAGCCGCTAGACATCCTTGACGCTCCGCGGGGAGTCATGTCCACGAGAGTCTTGATCTTCTCTGGGTTTGCCTCGATCTTTTGTTGAGAGATGATGAAATCCAGGAACTTTTTCGAGGCCACTCCGAAGACACACTTGATCAGATTCAATTTCATTTGATGTGCGCGGTACACTTCAAATGATTCTGCCAGATCGCGAATATAGTCGCCGGTGGTCCTGCTCTTGACGAGCTTGTCATCGACATACACCTCCATATTGCGGAAAATCTGTTTCTCAAATATTTTATTCACGAGCCGCTAGTAAGTGGCTTCCGTATTCTTCAAATCGAAAGGTATTACCTTATAACAATAAGTGCACTGGTCTGTCATGAACGACGCGTGCTCATTATCCTCTGGGCTCATCCGGATCTGGTTGTAATCCGAGTATGCGTCCATAAAGCTCAATAACTTATGTCCGGATGTAGAGTCTACCAGTAAGTCGATCATGAGCAAAGGAAAGCTGTCTTTTTGGCAGGTTTTGTTAACATCGGTAAAATCGACACACATTCATCGTTTCCCGTTACTTTTCTTTACCAGGACGACGTTAAAGAGTCAGTTTGGGTACTGGACTTCTCTGATAAAGCCAGCGTCTAGTAGTTTCCTTACTTCCTCCAGAATAGCGACCAACTTTTTTACCGAGTGGTTCATCTGCTTCTGCCTGATGAGCTTGCGGCCGGGATTGAGGCCCAACTTGTGGACTATTACTCCGACTGAAATCTCAGACATGTCAGCGGGAATCCACACGAAGATGTCAGTGTTATGTCACAAGAACGTGATCAACTTGTCACACAGTGTGCCCGTGAGTAAGCAGTCAATCTGTACGCACTTCTCCGGATCCTTCGGGTTTAGTGGAACCAGACCGGTTGTCTCATAAGATTGCGCCTGCTGCAGGGTTACTTCGTCTCGATAGTCAAGTTCTCCTGCAGACCTGGTGCTACCGCTAGGAGCGATTTGGAACATATAACATGTCCGCCCAGTGATTTGGTCACCTAGCACTTCGCCTACATTGTATGGCGTCAGGAATTTTATTTTAAGGTGAGGTATCGAAGTGACAGCTCTGAACACTGTTAGGCACGGTCGGTCTAATATAGCATTGTATACAGAGAGCAGGTCGACCACCAAAAAGTAAGTGTACGACTTGTCATTTGCGGGTATGTGCCCAATGTGACTTCCAATTGGATCGTCCATTGGACGGGTATTGGTTCATTGTCAAGACCGTACAGTGGGCCTTCAACGGGTTTAATTGACTCTTTTTTAAATCAAATTTAAAAAATGTATTAAGGTAGAGTAAGTCATGAGAACTTCCATTATCAATGAATACTCGTTTCAGTTGGTAGTCGACGCTACCGTTCGAAACGAGTGTGGATACAACAATGGGATCTACATGGAGAAAATTACATGTACTAAGTCACTGTCACTAAAACTAATGATATTGTCTGCGGTGTGTTGCTTCTTCCTCCCTATCTGCTACTCCTTGTTGTCCACCGGGTTCTCGGCCGGCCGAGTTATGATCATATTGACTACTCTTACCGCAATCCGATTCCGTCAAGGGGAAGGCTCTGGTCCTTCTTCGCCTGCAGTGCCAAAACTTTGGTCAGGACTCTTGATGAACCTAGTGAGATGACCCATCCGGATTAGCTCTTCTATCCCCGGTTGGAGAGTCTTGCAGTCTTTTGTGGAGTATCCGAAAGATCGATGAAAATCACAATATTTAGCTAGATTTCCTCCCTCCGCCTTCTTAAGTGGTTTTGGGCACATAAGGAATTTCTTCCCACGGATCTGCATAAGGTCGTTTGAACGTGTATCGGTCATGTGCGTTAAACTGATCGGCCCATAGTCCTTGCGCTCCAGTGGTCCAGTCCTGTGGTGCTTCCTGTGGGAGTGATCGTCGCCATTAAACTTTCACTTACCCTCTCCTGAGAATGAGCGAGGATATTCAGTCCGCTCGGGATGCTTAACCTCGTTAGCCTCTTTTGCCGCCGCGTAAGTCTCGGTGATAGATTCCGCCTTCCGAAAGGTCTGCGGGTTCTTATGCGTCAGGTGCCTAAAAAAGTCCCCATATGTCAACATGGAGATGAAACTTCCTAACTTCATCTCCTCTGTGAGCCTGGGGATCCGCTTGGCCTCCGCCACGAAGCGATCCAAAAACTTCTACGGATTCTCTCCCTACTTCTACTTGATGTGGAAGAGTAGAAGTAGGGAGAGATGCTAAGGCAGCTTCTCTTCTCGGCGACTGGAGACGTACCAAGCCAAGAAGAGGCCAGTCAGCTTCCTTCTGATCGAGTCTGAAGGGAGGTGGTGGAACCATATGCGTGTTAGGAATCACTCCCGTGAAGAAGTTCTTGTGATCGAAAAACTTGGGCGGAGCACGAATGTACTATTTTATAAAGGAAAGAAATTTTGGTCAACACAGTTGACCGGATGGACGGTCAATGGAGTTGACTGGATTGACGGTCAACATTTTCGGCAAACAATGTTGACCGATTTGGCGGTTAAGTAAACTGGATTCTCTGGGAGATTCGGGTGGCAATTTGAGACGGTCGGGGTGTTGATCGATTTGAACGCGGATGGCTAACGGTTAGTCGCCCGCTAGAAATCCAAGACAACGCCCAACTCGGAGATTTTCCGAGATACGTGATCTCAAGCGGTTATCTTTGGAGGCATTTTTGTGGGAATATTCATATTATTGGTAAGGATTGATTCTGTCCTTTCTTGAGGGAAAATTGCCCTAGATCTCTCAGTGTGTGGTTTTCAAAAGCAAGTATTGTAACTTGCTGAATATATGTATGCGAGAGGTGTGCGAGATATTTTTTTTTCAGAGAAAATCTTAGTGCTGGAGAGAGCGAGAGAGAAAAACGGTGAAGGAAAGAAAAACTGAAAAGAACCGTGTGTGTGTTGTAGTTGCTCTATTCTTCGATTTCTCTTTATTCTCTACTGTATAACAGGGAAACTTATTCCCAAATCTCTCACATAGTAAAATACGTTCAGTGGACGGATTGTTCCGTAATTTTTTCCTTAATTGATAAGGGTTTTTCACGTAAAAATTCTTGTATTTATTGTTCTTCTTCGTTCATCTTCCTTACTGTGTTATTTGAGTGGAAAAGTCTGTCGCAATATATTTCCCAACAATGCGAGCGTCCCCTTTCAAGGTGAGCGGGAAGCAGCGGCACATTACTGCGTCCTCTAGCTCTTGCAGACTCAGATGGGTGCAGAAATGATCGAGATGATCCACCGGATCAGCGCTCCCATCGTAAGAGTCAAAGGGAGGCATTTTGAACTTGGCTAGCATAGGACGGTTCAAGATCTCTACTGTGAAAGGAGATCTGTCCAGATTGATAACGTGCTTGTCATCCTTGAATATGCGGTTCCAGATCTTCTCCAACTTGGGATCCGCTCGAGCAGCGTTGGCTGATATCTTGGAGTTGAGATAGGTCCTCAACTCCATTCCTTCCCTGGTGTGGCCAGTTGCCGGTCGGCTACTACTACCAGTAGATCTGACGACCCGGGAGGCTCCTTCCTGGGCTGGGGTTCTGGTCTCCACCCGAGAGCATCGAGGGTTCCTTCGTTCCGGACTTTCCTCCGGAGTCATACTTCCTGAGCGTTCTTCAAGCCTAGGCCGGCTTAGAGCACCTGAAGATTTAGGCTTTTGGATGTTGGCCGACCTTTTGGGTTTCCTGGCCAACTTCTTCTTTCTCTGGCCTCCTTTTCTAGAGGCCGGTGAAGGGACTGCCGTAGGCGGAGCCCCCTGCTGATAGTACTGCTGACAGGAGTAGAGTATCTGGAGTATCTTGTTGGCGTTTTGTATATATTCTATCAGATGTTGAAAGAAGGGTGCGAGCACCCTGTTGACCGTCCCGTTGACCATTGCACCAATAGCGTGATTCTGCTCGGGAGAGGTCACGTCTCTAGTGGATTCGCTAGCTTACGCTCTTATATTCACCATTCTGTTTAGCTTAGGAGGTGAGAATGAGAGAGTTTTCTAAAAATAATATGGTAGGCTTTTTATAAGCGTTCCCATAGACAGCGCCAATAATATGTCCCTAGATTCAAGTTTTAAACAGATTCGGGTCGACTTAATTGTTTGGATCCGACTCCTTTCATTGAGTCTAAACCCTATACATCATTACAACAAATAAGAGGTCAGGTGTCGAGGAGATGTTATCCCAATGAAAATATTTCGACGCTCAAATTAGTAATCAGCTTTCGACTTTTAAAAAGGTAAAAGGAAATTAGAGTAGAGAGAGAAGATGATGAGTGTTTGAGATGAATGTTTGGTTTTAGATGTGAGGGGCGTTCTTGTGGCTCGTGAGGAGCACAGTCTCTCAACCCTGTGTTCGCAAGGAACGTAGAGAGAGAGGGTGAGTCTGAGTTCTGTAAGTGTGAGAGCTTGAAAAACTGTCAAAACACTAAGAATACTTTTTAGCAAAGAAGTGAGCATCTGAAGTCTGGGTAATGAGGGTGTATGGTCTCAACAGTGAGCGTTGTAGTCTTAGAAGTCAGCGTGCCCTAGAGTGGATACTCCATAGGCTTTTATAGATGAAGTATCGGGCGACCTTCATTGAGTAGGAGAGCGTGATCCTTGCACTCTGCTGGGCAATCTTCCTTGACAAGAAGGCATGATTTTAGCAATCAGTTGGGAATACTTCCTTTCCTGGTGAGCAACGACTTTTAGAATTACTCGCCTTCCTTCTGCATCATATTACCGTTAGGGTATATAGTGGGCATGAAGAGAGAATTTGACGCTTTCCTTATGGGACGTGCGCTGAATCTGCTGCGTTCGTTACAGTGAAGATTATCTTTTGAAAAGGCATGAAATTAAGGAAGAAAATCGTTGTTGGTCATGTACGGAGGAGTGAGCCCAACTGGGCCTAGCCCACTTGAGGCGTGCTCTCTTGGGCCGGGTTATTGTAGCACTTCCGATCAACAGAAATATTGACCGTCTCATAGGGAGCCTGTTGGTAGCCCAGTTTGGCTTATCATCGGGTCAATGCCTGGCGTTGACTGTCCAAACGCGTATATGGGCCTTTGTAGATTTGGGCCGTTTCTCACATTGGGCCAACCGACTATGGGCGTAATCAATGTAAAATTTTATTAAAGAATCTATATTAAAAGACACAATACAATCTAAAACCATTGGCCAAGGGGCTCTACATCGAATAGCTTCGGCCGTCCGGATCAAATTCAATGGCCAAGGATTATGCAAATTTTTCTTTTTTTTTTTCATTTGTAAATTAAAAAGAAAAACAAAAATGCTCGGCCATCGAATTTGATCCAGGCGGCTGAGACAACGCAGGGCAGGGCCCTTCGTCTCCTAAAGCCATACAAGTGTATTTTTATTTTTCAGTTTATAAATTAAATAAAAAATTTAACAGTTAAATTTAATCTGGACGGCCGAGACCGTAAGGTGGAGGCCCTCTCATCTACCATAATCAGAGGACTCCGAAAACCAAATAATGCGAGATTCCAAAGATTTTTCACAAAATAATTTAGACATCAGAAAATAAAAAATAATAATTATTATATATTTTTAATGACAATAGAATATTTAAATCGGTATGACCGTTATAACCCTTAATAAAATAATTAGTATTTAAGGGGCATTTATCCTGGCCTCCGTGATTCGGAGTACTCGCAGATCGGCAAGCATTGGGCCCGGCAAATGGGCACGGTGGCGCCCTCAACGGCCATGCAG
The DNA here is from genome assembly GCA_033239525.1 of Nepenthes gracilis. NCBI lineage: Eukaryota > Viridiplantae > Streptophyta > Magnoliopsida > Caryophyllales > Nepenthaceae > Nepenthes > Nepenthes gracilis. The sequence continues at coordinate 2,546,557 of BSYO01000006.1, read as the reverse complement.
TTTGCAATGCAGCCCTCGTAGCATGCTTCGTCTGTATAAGCTTCCACTTCTTCAATGGAGGAAGACATCATTATCAAAGCCATGGCAGCAATCAAGAGAAACACAGCGACTTGTTTGGATGCCATTTATATTGTTTTTCTTTTCAGCTCTTCTAATTTCGACACTCCTCTTTGTTTTCTCGTACGGTAATGTGTATTTTGGGTTCGTGCCAAACATGTCATTGGCTTTTAGGGTTTTATCGGTGATATGGGCATGACTCTATTTAGGGTTTTGATATGCATGGGTTGAAGATATGCTGTCATTATTTGGAATGTTTGATCCACTGTGGATTCACTATGACAGATTTGGAGCTCAAGGGCCCTGGGTCGCAGCACAGGGTCTATGTCACAAATCTAATGGGCAGTTAATTTTTTAATTTTTTTTTCAAAAGAAAATAAAAAAAAAAGATTTCGTAAATTATGATCGTCTGATTTTAGCTGAACAGTCATGATTTGCTACACAGGGCCCCTCGGCTTGCAAATTTGGAAAAATTGTATGTTTTTTATGAGAAGGTAATTCATATTTATCTTAATTTTATTATCAATTTAAAAATAAATAATTTTTTAAAAATTTAAAAAGAAAAAAAAATCAAATTGGATAAATAGCATTGAGAAAACAAATACCAGTGACTATAGTGTTTCCATCTCAAAGGGATATTTACTTTCTGGTTGTAAGAAAAATGAGATGTCTCTTTATAGTCAAAAACTCTGCATAACAGATAAACAAAAAAAGCCTGATAATAATTTAAAATTTATTAAGGTTAATTATTTTAAATTTTTTTAAAATTATCGTTTATAAGTAGATACTATTATTTTCACTCGAATTATAAAAATATTATAGACAACTAATTAGATTATTTATTTCTCTTCAAATCTTATCAATTATTATTTTAACATATCTCTTTTTTTATCTGAAATTATAACAACTTTTGGGTTGAGATGTATTTAAATTTGACTAAACTTAATTCATTTAAGCCCAAAAATATAAAAAACCCTTAGTATATAAATATATATATATGTGAGTGAGTGTGTGTGTGTATTTTTTGTATTTCTAAAACTTTAGAAAAGAATTGTTTTGTTAAACATCATTGCAGTATTATCTTATATTATATAAAAGATTATTTATACGATTTTAATTTATTACGACCCGAGTCTAAATTTTTGTTCGGTTTATAAAGTTAAGAGTAGGATTCCTTTTGATAAGGTAGACCTAACGTTAGTCCGATCTCCAAATTCTTCAATTTGGAATCTACACAATACAATAAATAAATATGAGGTAAAATGATACACGAGACACACTTTTCGTTATATCTTCAACGCTCAAGTCAATGACATTTTTATAAAAATAAAGGAAGAAAGATGATGCTAGATTATACTAATACAAGTTTGGTAAATTTAAGGAAGGGGAATGTATTTTAGACCGAGAGAAATGCGCTTAGGAGAAAAGCATCTTTTCTTTCGGATTAGGCTTTGCTACCCTCCCTTTTTCGTCCCCTTCTCTCTTACCGAGGGTGGGGTTATTTATATAATTGAAACATAGTTAACTCGTCATTATCCATTGAGAATAATCAATGAAACTACTTCGATAAGACAAGGTAGTTGACAGTGCTATTCCGACCGGTTACTAAATTTTATCTGCACCGGTTAAATCAAGGAAAACAATGGAATTGTGTTGTCAAATCCACTGCTCCATTTTGGACCGTTTGGATTTGTTGGATTGTAGCTCAATTCCGAATGAGTCAATTATGTAATCGGACTTTTAAATTTGAGCAGACCTATCATTAATTATTACTTTTAAATCATATAATGATAATTTGATCATATATATCTCTAATGTTGGTAGACCAAGGTACCATTTTTCAATGCACATGTAGGGGTAGTTTTTGGCATATTCAGTGGACTTTATACATAATTCATATTATTTTGTGTTAAATGTGATTGATTCTATAAATTTTTTTGAGTTTCATTAATTTTTTATCTATATGACGATCTCTTTTGTGTTACAGAATTGAAATTTAATTGTGGAGTTAGAAATATTTCAATTTTGCTGAAAAGAAAATTAAAGAAAGAATTTAAATTATATTATTTAGATTGTATAAATAATTATGGTTTAAAAGAAAAAAGAATTTAAGGCTTTATTGAAATTTTAATACATACATTATAAGAAAGAAAATAATATGCACAACTCAAATTTTAAAATTTTCTAGTGTGAAATTTTATATAAATATTAATTTTCAAAAACATCTTTTATAAAAATATTATTTTTATATGTTTTTGGGAGATAATTACAAAAATATCCATTCCTATTTTTAGGCAATGGTTTTTTTATACATATTGATTTTAATTTTTTAAAATATAATAATAACTACTAGTTGATCCAGCTTAAATGGTGAACTCATATTAATAGAAGTTTTGACTATGGTAATATGCTTTATTTATCTTTTAATTTTTTAAAATATTAATTTTATCTTATAATTTTTAACTTTTTGTGTTTTTAGATAATATTTTACATAATTATAAAAAATAAATAAAAATAAAATCATGCTCGACCAACTCCCCTCAACTCGAGCAATTGAAAAAATACTTTATTCATTTGGTCCTGTTTGATCCTATTTTAATTATATTTAATTTACAGGTAAATTTAACATTGAAACCATAATTCTTTATTTTTCTCCAAAAATAATAAATATTTATCTCATATAAATTTTCAATTTCGAGGAACTAAAATCTAGAATTATAATTACAATTTCATATAACAACACAATACAACACAACACAACAAAACTGATATTGTACCTGAAATTTTAATTTCAAATTTTGAATTTCGAAATCTATTTCCAATATTCAAATGGGGCCTATTAGTAAATTGGTAAATAAATGAAACATATACAATTTTTATATTATATATTTCAATTATAAGTGATGTGTATCTGGATTCGCATTTTGAATAGATTCAGGTCGACCTGATTGTCTAGATCTGACTCTGTTCACCAAGTTTGGACCTTACAGACCACTATAACAAATAAGAGGTCAAGTACCGGGCGGGATGTTATCCCACCGAAAACACTTTGACGTTCAAATCAGTAATAAGTTTTTGACTTTTAAGAAGGAAACTGAAAATGAGAGTTGAGAGAGAGAGAGAGAAATGAGAGGGTAAGGAATGTTCGCTTTCAGATGAAAGAGACGTTCTCGTGGCTCGTGATGAGCACAATTTTTCAACTCAGTGTTCACGGAAAACGAGTGGGAAACTAAGTCGTGGAAGCGTTGAAACTTTGAAGGACAGATCTTAGAAAGTGGGTGGCGTCTTTGAAATTTGAAAGTTGAGTGTGAGATTATTACAGTAAGCGATTGTATACTTAGAGGTGAGCATTTGTATGTTTCAGAGTTAGCGTGCCCTGGAGTGGAGGCTCTGTGGGCTTATATAGATGGTGGACAGGGCGACCTTCATTGATCGTGAAGGTGCGATTCCTGCACCATGTCGGGCGGCCTTCTTTGAGTATGAAGGTTTGACTTGTGCAATCTGTTGGAATTATTTCCTTTTCTGGCGGTCAACAGCTCTCAAGATTACTTACCTTCCTTTTACGCTTTGTTACCGTTAGAGCCTGCAGTATGTAGGAAGAGAGGATCTGGTACCTTCCTCATGGGAAGAGCGTTGAATCTATTGGTATCCTTTTCAGTACAGATTGGCTTCAGGGAAGGCACGAAGTCACAAAAATGAACTGTTACTTATCGCGTATGAAAGTGCGGGCCCAACTAGGCCTGATCCATGTAAGGTTTTTTTTCCTTTTGGCCTGCTTGTTACAGTATTTCCGATTAACAAAGATGTTGTCCACCTCATGGGGGCATCTGTCCAAACGTACATTTGAGCCTTCTTAGACTTGGGCCGTTTTTCTGATTGGTTAAACCCATTATGAATATACCCATCAATAAGAGAATAAATAATAGATTAAAAAAAAAAAATCCTGCAGAAGTGAAGATAAAAATTCTTAATTTTGTAAAAACACTATGCAGACAAACATACAAGCAATATCTATTTTTCAACGACGTCTATATATATTTGGGTTTAATCCATCCAACCTTAAAATTTTTAAGTTATGATTAAAGTATGTAAATATTATGGATAAATACTATAAAAAAAATAGGCTTGATTATCTTTTTAGGGTGGGGATAGTTATGTGATGGTCTTGTAATTGTATGGACCAGCCTAGAGAAGAGTTCGTCAGTCAAAATTCTCAAGGGACTGAGGCCCAATGAGATCATATGAGGCGCAAGACCCAGTAGGTGTCATGACTAATTTAGTCACAGCCCAACTCGCAACGAGTAGACAAAGATAAGTATCAAATAGGCCCAATAGACAGCACAGGTGGTCTGACAAATCGCTACACAGGGAGCCTTCTAGCTTGGCAGTCAACAATCTAGTCACAGCAGCATGCACATACAGGCGGTACCCATAGCCACCAACAGGACAGTCTTGCAAATATCCGGATAGGACTACCAATTATCGCACAACTGCCTCTAAACTACAATTGATATCGGCTGCCTCCACAATTGTTAGAACAGTCCAACGAATCCTAGTGAAACAGTTGTTGCTAGCCTTGACGTTAAAGCCACATCAATACTAATATTATAAATATCCTTCACCTCTGCCGATTAAAGGAGAGAGGACAATTCTGGCCACCACTTGCCTGAGGAGAATAATCGTTACTCTCAATTGCTTGAAAATAATAAGGAGCTCTTTCTCTCTCTCTAAAAAGTAGTTCATTGCCAAGCGTATTCACCTGAGCCAAGCCTTTTGGCACAACTTATAAGCTACTCTTTGACAAGTGCAACTGTTAAAGCCAAACCTTTTGCCATCACTCATAAGCCGCTCCCTATTGAGCGCCAATACTAGAGTCAAGACCTTCGCCATTATTCTCATTCTCTCCACTCACGTATCATTACACCTTATATCCTCCATCTTTCTCTTCTTTTAGAAAAATTTCTTATTTGAGCGTTAGAGAATAAATTGATGAGTAAATGTCACTAATTTTCTCACCTCTTATTTGTTCGTTATATTACACAGGACCTAAATTATCAAAGATGGAGACTTGACCCGCCTAAGCTCAACCGCCATGGAAGGTCAGAAAGCTTCTTAATCTATATAATAACTCAAATCTAATGACAGATCATTATGAATGAAATAACCGGTTCGAAAAAAAATATATAAATATTTTTATATAAATATTAAGTAAAATTTATCTTAATACATCATATATTTGCATAATTAATAGCTTTTTTATTTAACAATTACACAATTTGATTATTTTAGGTACATTTTTATCAAAATATTATATTTTTAAAATATTGCGTATATTTAAGATATTTTTTATGTAAATATAATTTTTTCAAAAAATAAAAAGATTAATAAACCGATCCAAATCAGTCTAATTTGAATCATGAATAATTATAGTTATTATTCTTAGCCTATTAAACGGGCCTAACTGGCAGTTTTGATTTTAATTATGAATGAATACAATTATTATTTTAAGCCTGAACAAATCAATCTGATTGGTGGCACTAGCTTAACCACTATAATTTATCATATTAGTCATCCTAAATTTGATATATAATTCAATTTTAATCATATCTAAAGAGGCAGTCCCCAAATTAATTTTTTAAAAAAGTTAAACGGTGAAATTAAGAAGCTAAGCTACCATATTATCGAAATTAAGCATTAGATAAATAAAAATATTAATTACAAGTCCCACCCACATCAAACCATTCCCACACGGCGGACCCTACACCCGGCTGGCCAGTTGACATCTGGTTAGTCAACGTAGGTTAATGGCCCGCCACACACCGGCACCGGACCACCTACCACAGCCGGTGATGACCACATGGAAGATTGGAATTGTAATCCGCACACAAAATATTATTCTCGAAGGAATAATTATTCCCTACTTAGAACAAATAATTTGATACTCATTTACCTTATTTGTCGTAATACTTATTAACATGTAATATCATGTTATTTTTACTTTACTTTCATTTAACAACATCAGTCCAATGCAACTCCAAACTCATTTAATCTATAGGTAAATTTACCCTACCCAAATCAAATTTTGGATATACTTCCAAATATGCTTATAGTATTAATATTTTAAGTAAGACAATTAAATAATTTAATTATTATTTTGCAATTTATGAAAATTTTAGTGGGTCCAAATGAATTATTGTTAGCTAAACTAATTTTACATTCGGAATGATGATTTAACCACTGAAAAATTACAGTAGTCAAATGAATAGAAAAGCGAGCTATGTGTGAAATGCCCAACCAACTTTAGACATATTATATATTACCTTACCTTACACAATACAGAATGCCGCTTTCACGACTTGAACACGTGACTATCAGATCATATTACGACGATTCCACCACTGCACCTGTAGTCCTCTCTGCACCCTAAAACCCAGAGACGAGTAGACAGATCAATCAATTAATCAATGGTGCCGATAGGATAATCAAGATCTAATGGGCAACCTTACAATGGATCTCACTGCTGTTCAGGACTGGTGAACAAATTTAACCTTGCAACAATCTTACTGTTGATACATGTCATAGGGGATGGGAATTGCTAGATGTAACACAGCCTTGACTAATTTAGAGAAGTTATTTTCATAATTTAAATTCGGTCATAATGGAACAAGATCTATCAAGCCAAATAAAGAAAAAAGGTGGTGATTTCCTGCCCAACAGTAACAGCATCTAAGATCTGCTTCCACAGCTAAAAGAGAAGCCCAATTAATGACTAAAACAGAGTTTTCATTTATTTATCTGGAAAAGCATATAGTCACATAAACTTTAGAGAGATAAATGCTGGAAATTGAAACCACTCGGACATTTTTTTTTTTTTTTTGAATTTTCAACAGACGGGCGTTAATCAGATAACCGCATCAATTATAGAAGAAACTCAAGAACACATTCCATGCCAACTAAAGAAAAAGCAGATACTTAAGCTCAGAAGTTGAAGCATTTGAACATCGCCCTTCTTGCTGGAGCTAGCAATAGAAAGTTTTAAGTCTTTTCCGGTGCCGCCGGTGCAATTTCAGCACCACCACCTTTCTTTTCTGAACCACCACCTTTCTTTTCCTTGGGCTTCCGGTCCTGCGGTTTCATGAAGCAGAAGCATGAGCAACAAGGGCACTGGAATAAGAACTTCATTGCTTTCAGTCTTCCCAGATCTCAAAATCCTCAAGAGTGCATTACAGAACTTTTAACTTTTAATGTCTCTATCTATCTTTGAACTTATTTTGCATTTTTTGTAACAAAATTTACGATTTCTTGACCATTGGATCCCTTATTTCACCATTACCAAAAAGTGTCCAATCAAATACTGCCAGATGTAGAGTGGGGTAAAGGTTGTGGGTCTACCTAGAATCATCATGAAGCAAGGCAATACTTATAGCCTGTTTTCTTGGGTCATGTTTGGCACCAGGACAAAAACGGAGGATCACCTTTTGATTTCTTTTGTCTCGGACAGACAATATTTCACAGCTGGAAAGCAGTATTAAATTTATTAAACTTTCCAAGTTTCATAGGTCATATTTGGCTAATCAAATTCATGAAGCTTATCTTGACTTTGGGTACCCAGATCCAATTGTTGTTTAACGTTAGCTAGGAGCTTAATCTTATCTAAAATTATGATTGCAATCCCGACCTTCAGTCCCAAAAAATGTCTTGAATTGATTTTCAGGTCAGCATAGCCAACGATTGGTAGTTCTTGGGAAAAAAATTCAGTAAGTTTAGATTTAGAAACATATTCTTTGAAAGCATTTGAAAGAATTTTTTTCAAGAATCATTTTCCTAAATTCTAGATCAACACAATTTTAATTAAAAAAATCTTTCATTGATCTTAAATGTCGAGACAAGGAAAATTTTATTGAGAAAAAAGAAAAGATTACAGTTCAAGAAGAATGGACATGCAGATCCGAAGCAATGAATTAGATATTCTTTTATATTTTGTTATTGTCAAGAAGAATATTGTATATTTCATTTTCAGTAGTTCATAAGACATGTTACACGTGGGATAATTAACCAATTACAAAGATGACGATATAATTACATTATGTAACTTAGAGCACAGCCATTTTATTCCCAGAACTCCTAACACTATTAATTGAACTGTAATATGACAATGTCAGAAGTTAATCTGTAAGTATATCAACTTTGCTTTGTGCTATTTACCTCACTCTATAAGGAATTCCCTTGCACTTCAAAGACGCGATGATTGTTTTGCAGTTTCTGATGCTTTACGGTAATTGTATACCCCAAATCCACACTTTCTTCCAAGGCGACCTGCATCAACATACTGAACAAGAAGAGGGCAGGGAGCATACTTAGTGTCTCCAAGGCCAGCATGAAGAATTTTCATAATAAACAAGCAGACATCCAATCCGATGAAATCTGCAAGCTCTAATGGACCCATTGGATGATTTGTCCCAAGCTTCATTCCTGTATCAATGTCCTCCTTTGTTGCCACCCCAGTATACAGTGTGAAAAATGCTTCGTTTATCATTGGCATTAGGATACGATTTACGATAAATCCTGAATAATCTTGAGAGCATATTACAGTTTTACCAAACCTGAATGGTCCAGTAATGGCAATTAGTTTTATGAAGGAAGACTACGGCTATGAAAAAGCTTAGAATATAATATAATATATTAGGAAAGGACTCAGCCAAATTAAGAAGATGCTCAGAAGATGAAATAGAAAACCAAAAAAAAAAAAATGATCTGGGACACCAGACATCTAGGACCTCGTATATGAAGGCTTTAACTGTCAATCCAAACTTTAAGCTGACAGCATATCAGTTTTGAGCTCACCCAATCTCACAGGTGAACACCAGCATAAACACACGCAAGTAGACACACCCATGCATGTAGTCAATGTATGTCACAACACAAAATGTGTTGGGTTAACAGGGAATTATTAATATGGAAATGTTGTGTGACTCATGGGTTAGGTAAAACATTGAATATCTAACTAGCCTGGAAGTAGCTCCATTTTCGTGAATGAAAAAAACAAAGGTTCAGACTCGAGATGGTGAAATTAGGGCTTCTGAAGTATCATCCGTAGAATATAATGGAAGTGCATCTAAAATGACTCCGGCATTTAAAGTTGAATTTCAAACGGTGTCACCTTGGATGAGTGGAAAAGGAAACACAGCAAACTCGAGATAGTGAAATTACATCTTTCCTGATGTTGATGTGAATGATCAATAAGCCAATGGAGATATGAGATGCTAAGAGAATGTGTAAATATCACGGGAAAGCTCATCTAATATGTTCACAGTGAGATGCTTCAGTAAATCACCTCTCTGCCAAAGCTTTTGTAGCTTTGAAAGTCTCATCTGATGTGTCTGCACCTCTCACAATCTCCACCAATTTCATGATAGGAGGAGGATTCATGAAATGCATGCCAATGACCTGCAAATAACACTAGTTCCTCAGATTCTTTTCAGCTAAACCAGCTACAAACTAAAATAGGTCCAGATATCGTATCCCATACAATTACAATGTTATCAATCAAATCTGGCAATATAGAGGATAAAAAGCATACACATAACATAAAAGAAATGCATATAGTAGTATTGCAGAGACAATATAAGATAATGTCGATCACAAAAGCAGTATGTAATAAAATGGAATGCAACAGTAAGAATGAAAACAAGTATAGATATTAGTATCAGGCAGAATCAAACTTGCAATATGTGCTAACATTTGGATATCCTGATGACAAATTTTTAAGGCTAGTCATAAAACTGGATGGTGCAGCATAAATACAATAGAGACATAATTATTGTCCTGCTCTGCTCCTAGGAAGCAGGTGAAGGGGAATAAGCATCCATCTCTTTAGTTATAAACTACTGTTTTATCGCAACTAAAGGATGACCGAATACACAATGCTCCTACAACGTGGGTATTCAGGAAATCGTATTCTTATGTACATAACCTTACTGCTACGTTGTAGAACGGTTTTTGGGTTTTGATCCAGTGACCTCAAGGTAATAATGAAGCAAACCTTACAATTTTGCCAAGATTAATCTGTTTGTTATCCCAACTTTTACATAATGTAGTACACAAAATTCAAGATCTATTCTGAGTATAGAATGAATTCATCACAGACTGAAAAACACATATAGACACTTGACATGCAATACCAATTTGTTGATTCATGGCTATATAACAGGTGATGATTTCAGCACCATAAGAACTCTAGTTGACCTCTTATTATGTTAATGCGTTTTCTTCCTATAATGGTGCTAAATAAGTACACAATAGACCAGTAATTTGTTATTAATTAGACATAAATACAAAGAGGTCAAAGAAGATATTGATGGAGAACAGGTTTCCACTCCGAATTTCAATGACTTGCAAGTTACAACCACTACACGCATACACCCAAATATACCCAGGAGAAAAACTCAGTAACAAAGAAGATATAATATTTGGATTTTATCCAACTAAACCAAAACAAGAAAAATCCAAACTGTCTCTTTACCACAAAATGGGGCTGACTACATGAATTCTTCAACATCATTTAGCTCTATTGTGGACCATCGCATAGCTAGCCCTAAATACATAAGATCATGCTTGACGGTTTCCTTCAAACACGAATTCATTTAAACAAATGTTGTACTTATGCATCTTCAAGAGTTCCTGGTGATTTTCATATGATAAGTTTCTCTTTTAGTTAGCAGAGATTTAAAAGATCTTTGTTATGAAATTAGGTATATATTTCATTCAACTTTGGTTTAGTTTATAAGAGAAGAATTATTTTTAAGGGCTAGTCAACAACTTATCTTCTATGCCAAAAAATTGAAAATAGGGTATCTGTGGCTTTATAATATACATGGATCATTTCCAATATTGTATTGTCTTCTTATCATTCACCTCCATTCAAGTTTCCCCTGCATTTTTCTTATTTTCAGCTCAACTCTTCTTATTTGTCAATCCCAATCCATCCTATCTCATCTCCTGCATCAATCATCTTTGTAGGCCTCAGAACCAGAGCTGGTAGGTCAGGTTCTGTAGTTATCCCCACCTCTACTGCTTTTATTACCATGATCCACCATTGCAGCAGCCACGCCCTTTCACAAGCACTCCATTCACTTTGAAAAATAAACAAAAAAGTTCAATCCAATCATAGCCATTGTCATCTCTGCCCACATGTACAATCTCCACACAGCCTCTTTACCGCTGTTCACCACCACCACTCCAAGTTGACAAAGCATCACCACAGAAATGCCGTGCCAAGTCCTTAAAATTCCACAATAGCATAAGATGATCACCACTAGAAGTTTGTTAAAGTTGTTCGCATTGTTCACTTTTGGCTGCGGTTTCCAATTTGAGAATTGAAAGCAGTTGCCATTATCTTTCATATCCTCCCCTCTATGCAGCCCAGTCATTTTGGCCTGCTGAAGACCAGTTTGTGATTTTACCTATTGGGTCCCATTGACTTGGGCCTATGTTTATCTATCCACATCTTGGCCATCATCAAAGTCCTCTTCCAGGAGATCTGCATTGCAGACAAGTAACCTGGTCAAATCAAAAAAGGAAGTCTAAGAGCCTATGAAGGGGCACACCTAAGAAAATATATGATCAAAGTCCTTAAAATTCCACAAGAGCATAAGACTGATCACTACTGGGAGTTTGTTAATGTTGTTCGCATTGTTTGCTTTTGGTTATGGCTTCCAATTTGAGCATTGAAAGCAGTTGCCATCATCTTTCACACCCTCCCCTCTATGCAAACCACAGTCAGTTTTGGCCTACTGAAGGCCAGTTTGTGACTTTACCAATCAATTCCTATTGACTTGGGCCTTTGTTTATCTATCTGCATATCGGCCATCATCAAGGTCCTCTTTCCAGGAGATCTGCACTGCAGACCACTAACTTGGTCGAATAAAAAGGAAGTCCAAGAGCCGGTGAAGGGATATACAAAGAAACTATATGATCAACCATGATTTCTTCTTTTGTGACCAAGTTAGGCACTTCCAATTTACAGCAAGCCTGCATCTCAAGGATGGTTGGCCAATAACCCATATAGATCAATGCTTTTTACCGTCAGTTTCATATCTCTCCATTACTTGTAGGTTAGTTTATTCCTTTTTGTTATCTAGTTTCTGTTTATTCTTTTTAGAATCCTATTGTCACAGTGGATAGAGCAACACTCTCTAGACACTATGGAAAAGGGGAAAAAAAAAAAACTTTTGTTTGATGAGACATACAGCTTTATCAAGTTGCAGGAAACAGTGCCTTAGAAAGAATCCCTTGTAGAAATTTATCAAGGACGTCTATGAAGCAATTATGCCATTTCGACCAAGACATCCTACTCATAAATGTCAGGTTGTTACCTGCCTCTAGAGAACGTTGTAGAACCATCATGAGTTCATATAAATTGGAACCCAGAGCCATAAAAATGAAATCCCTACCCATATCTACAACTACTGGCACTTCAAAAGGCTTCAATTTTGAGGGCATTACTGAAAGCATTTTTAGGTCATGTAAGAGGTATAAGCCACTTCTCTAGATAGAGCAGCCCCTAAAATATATATTTACAATACCTTCCCCCTGTTTATGCATTTCCTTCATTATTTGGCCTACAATCCACATTGAACAAAATGAGGAAAAAAGGAAAGCCTATTTGTTGCTCCAGATTTTCAGGATTGGTAAGTTAGTGGCATGCAAATTTCAACCAGGTTCCGCTTAATATGGAAAACTCGCCCAGGGGAATGAAGCTCAAATCACTCTGCTCTGCTTTCCGCCAGCTCTACTTCACACAGTTGTGGAAAATAGATGGTGGTATATCACAAGAGTATACATACTCATCTAACTCTTAAGATATTTCATTTTACTAGAAAACGCAGCATAGTTCAAGTTGTTTACCGATTTATAATATACTGATCTCATTGTTCCAGATGAGTAATTCCTATTGATTGACAATAATGACCTCCGATCTTGTCACTGATGGATTTGCTCAATTCTAACCTCATCAACAAACCTCAAAGGGAATTTGCAGTGGATCAGTTGCTTGTTAATTTTCCTTTCTATGAATATTGTTGCTGAATTTTTCCAAAGAGGGGGGACATTATATAAAATTATGATTTAGGAGTTATCCAATTGGTAGTATTTATTTATACTATTATAATTCCAGAAAATTGTGATTTTATGAGTGTCATTTGCTTATATAGAGTTCAAGATAAATTAGGAAAGTAGTGTTAATAATTTTTCTATAAATTCAATTGCACTCTTCTTTTGGTGGTGAATGAAATATTGATTGGTTTTCGGGTGTGTCCTATGGTGTCACAACTTTGGTGTGGCATCAGGAATGGGACAGGTGCTGCATTTGGAGGAAAATTCCCATAAATCAGATAATTTGGAGGTACATAGGTTTTGATTATAGTCACTTGTCTTTCTTACTAGATACAACAGCAATTAAATGGAGTAAACGTGCATTAAAAATGACAACATTTGGAGGGGTGGTAATGAAAGATGATGGTAATTTCAGCAGATTTCTAGCTTTGTAGTTTTTGCAAAATATATTACAAAAGAAATGAGAGCAAAAGAGAAGGATAATGACCTATTTTCAATGTAAGTTTCCCATCTCAGTTATAATTGCCAGTGCGTTATTGGAAATCTCAATGAATAGTAGTATCACATTGGTGGAAATTACAATACTCAATTGAACAAAGCACAATGTCAAGAAAAAAATATTTAATATTTCTGTTTCATCATTGTGTATAAACTACCGATAGAAAGTATATAGATCAGCGGCAGAAGCCAGGAATCAATACCCACAGGCCGCAACCAGGGCCCATACATTTTTCCTTTTCATTTAAAATCTGGAAACCTGAATAGTTTAGGGGAATTCTCCCTATCCCATTCCCTATGATACAATCTGGTTTTATTTGAAGGTAACCTACAAAGTAAAAAAATCAATGAAGGCAGATCATAGTTGAGATGCACCAAGTGATGCATCCCAATATTTAAATACGAGATTTTGAAATAAATTGTGTTCAGAAAATTACAATATTGTTTCAGCTTTTTTGCTATTTTTGTAGGAAGGATAGTTCACACAAGGGGAAAAAAAAATCTAATTAGTATAGATTTTAGATTATAATATAGAGATAAGCTACATCTGCAGCTCCAAGTTGTAAACTTTTACCCATTCATACCTGGTGTGGTCGGCTTGTCACAGATGCTATTCGTGTAATGGAAATGGAACTTGTATTTGATGCTAAGATGGAAGAGTCTTTGGTGATCTTGTCTAAATCAGAAAATATTTTCTTTTTTGCAGCTTCATTTTCTGCAATGGCTTCAATTACAAAATCAGCAATGTGAAAGTCTTCTATGTCTGAGGTACACCTTAAACGATTTAGTGCATCAGTGCCCTCACCCTACAAGAAGACAGAAAAACAGTCATTTATCAATTTTGTGCAGCATAAACTTCAAGAACAAAGAGAAATTAGAACATTAATTTATCAACACAAACCATGGCTCATCCTGGAAAGTGATTTTTCAGCCCTTTAAGCCAAATAAAGGATACGATGGAATCAAAACAGTCATACACATCAATCCCTAGTCTTACAATTTCTTTTATATCCATCCGTGCCTCCCTTTTTCCCCCTGATTTGTCATGCTCCTTAACAACAGTGGGGCAAAATATTAACCACATTTTGCTATTCTGGGACTCATTGACAGCATCCTGCATTCTATGGTGACTGCCCACAGAGGTCCACTACACATCTAGAAAAACTTCCTTCAGAAAAAGTAGATCCTATTCCCATAGAAGACTCCCAGATTCCAATCAATAATCCTCCTTCAAAACTTATCCAGCTGGCCAATGTTCTCCAAAACCATACAAACAAGTTGAGCTGTTGAAGCTAGTCCCCATCATACTTGTCCTGTTCTCACCTTTTCTCAGCTCATCTAACAGGCAAGTAGAAAGGGGAGAAATTTTTAGGGATGAAGTGGAACAATTAATTTAGCTAGTTAGCATGTAAACATATTGAGATTTGCCATCCATATAAGCTTTTCTCACTTTCTGCCACCAATTGACAAAAAAGTATTTAAGAATTATTTCAGAGAGAAACAAGTATGCCAGCAAGTTAGCATGTAAAGACATCACTTGCATTCTGGGATATATTGTTACCTTTGGCGAGCTACAGCATCCAATTGTGCTCCACCATCCTGTCTTTCATGGCGAAGAGAGTGTGTAAGAGGATTTCATTGTTCACAAGCTAATGCGAAGGAATTGAAACTTTTAACTAATGACGAGGGTGATTCTCAGCCGCAGTCTATGCGTGACTGCGTGAGTTAGTCAAAACTATGTGAAAGCTCCAATTTGTGGATGTGTTAATTCTTCTGGAGACCTGCACCGCAATAGGAGGTCTTCCTGATAATGGAATTGGGAAGAAAGTGACAGTCTGAATCTTAGGCTGACATGCCTGTGGAAAACCTGAGCAAGCTAAGTGTGAAACCTTCGAATTCGCCGAAGGATACACCACGGCAAGAATTGAAGGGTGCTAACTGTTCTCTACAAATCATAATCAGCACAATAGACTGCAGTTGCAATATTTTGAATTGAAAGATGACTTGGTTCAGATTAAACCATGAGACGTTGAAGTTAAAATGGAGTCCAGGAATTATTCCTTGATAGATTATACCTTGTGGCATTTGAGGCATATGCATTGATGAAAAATTATGTAAAGAAGTGGACAACAGTGGCCTTACCCATGACTTTTCTACATGACTGGATTTTTTCATTCTTCAAATTTGCAAATCAGAGGGAAATGTACATTCCTGAAACCGGTACCATTTTTCTCAATTCCAGGCAAATCATATTCAAGCAAATCTAAGACACATCTGGAAAATACGAGACCAAAAATGCTTATAACCTTCTTTAGGATCAACCAATAACTATGGATGCAATATGGGCCGATATCTAGAAATCCTACAGAAATTCAAAACTTTCATTTCACTTGTGTTGTGGGATAAACTACTTATAAATGCTTACAAATTTAGAATGAAATTGACACCATCAGCTGCTTAAACCTATGTGGATTTCTAGAAATTACCAAACACATCATCAAAGATTATCAAAGAGTTAAGAAGATCTGGCAAGCCATGCTATGAGCCAAATATGACCCAAGTATGTACCCTAAAACCCTCCCTACATGGCTTATTTCTAGCCTGGTATTTACAGACAATCAACAGAACAAATATTTTTTCCTTACAATAATTTGGTTGTTGTAAGTATGGAGAAATGAATTCATTTTTTGAGGAAGACTAGAATTTGTCATCGAAGCCTCGAAGTCAATCCGCTTATGGGCTTGTAATACTCAAAGTGCTCACCTCCTCTTACAACTACATTAGAGCTCTAGAAACAAGATCAATAAATGGATTCCCTTAAAGACCGGATGGATTAAAATAAATACAAATGCTAGCATTGATAAGAATAGAATTGTAAGCTTTAAAGGAATAGGTAGAGATGACAAGGCTTAATGAATGTTTGGACATTTCGGCTCACTGGAAAGCTAAGACATTCTCAATGTAGAAATCGTTGCAATTTGGCACACTCTCATAGATGCATGAAGCAAGAGACTACGCAAGGTAATCATCAAAACTAACTTAACTGTGGCAATTCAAAAACTCAACAACCATGCTGAGAAGATAGACCCAAATGGAGGCCTAATTACATATTGTAATGCCATCCTTGAGAGAGACTGAAAATGTAATGTGGCACACATCACCGGAAAAAACAACCAACGGTTGATGCACTAGTGAAAATTAAAAAATGCTGAAGGACACCCAAGCAAGAATGGAGTACCCCATAGTTGGAAATTATCCATTTTCTAAACATTAAATGGATCTCAACAGCAGATTTAAACAATGTTGCGTCCCTAGATCCAGGTTGTCGTACAGATGAGGGAGCTGCTTGATCTTCTATGTCGGGTCAAACCGAAGCCGATTTAATCCCCGTCTCTTTGAACTTGGACCCTATGCAATACAACTAAAAATGAGATGTTAGAGGACGGCGAAAATTGCTCCTACCGTATATCTTTTGACACCCAAATTAGAAATCTTTTCAAGAGAATAGAAAGATACTAGGAGGATGTGAGAAATGTATGGATGCATATAGAGGTGGATTGAGAGTTTGGATACGCCCTATAAAGGGGCAGCTTAGAAGTGTGGAAGGCAGGCCTCCTAGAAAAACTGGACGGAGTCTGTAATCCCTTTTTCTCTTCTCTCCTTGGCCTCCTTTCTGCCTCCTCCCCTCACTTCCACAAGAATGAAGGAGTATTTATACAGATGAAGGGCGGTTGGATTATCCTTATCCAGTAACAACCGCCCACGAACAGGATAAGACGAAATGGCTACATTGTTCTAACTGGTTGGTTATGGTAGGTTGCTTCAATGTACGGGAAGTGAGCGGTTGTGATGTACGGTGGTTATTTTGTAGAGATTTGTCAAGCCGGTTATGGTAAGTTGTCATGGCTATGTATGGCATATGGGCTCGCTTTTTGGGCCGGAATTGTTGAGCCGTTGGGCCATCCTTGGGCTGAATCAACAAATGCTACCGACTGGACCTGTTTGGACATTTCTTGGGCTTCAAATTATACTGAATTTTATTAAGTTTTTACTTTATTTATGGACCTTCTTCCCTGGGCTGGGTTTATCAAATCATCACTAGCCCCTCATGTCAGGTGGTTAGAAATTTTTAACCCCCGACATGCTTCTAATAGGATATTGCCTGTAGGTCTAACTTTGTTGGCTTACCATCTTTGAAAAATAGTGCGCCAAGTTGTCATCATTGATTTCTAGTGGGCTATGCTGAAACTGGTAATATCCGCGATCTCACTATCCTTGTGATGGGATGTTGTAGCCACGAGGTTGCCGTCTAGGCCTTGCCTTGTGGTAACAGTCGTCAAGCTTAGGCAAATGCGTCTTGATTGGTCACGCTTGTCCTTGCCAATAGGAGTCGTGGCACTGAGAATGGGTGGTTATCGGGTAAACCTTGAGGCTATCGTAGCTGTGCTTTTACTAGCATAGGCAGTCGTCCGCATGTATCCGTCGGCGCTCAATCCTACTAAAAGACATTGTGGCTTTCATGCGTATGGCCCTAGTCCGTTGACCATTGTTGACTGATGGTGCTCGTCCATTCAGGAGGTAGTTATCGCACTCATACTAAAAAGCCCCCTAAAGTTTTAAATTCGACCATGCATGGGCTGCTCGGTGACAAGATCGAGGTTCAAATCCGACCTTATATGGGTTGCTCAGTACGGGATCGAGATTTAAATTCAACCATCTCTGGGCCGCTCGATTTGGGGCCGAGGTTTGGTGACAAGTGAATGGAAATTCACCCGACTTAGGGGCAGTCTAGATCACTCAAAGATATGCGATAATATGCGACTACTCATATGAGCAGATAAAATGATTATGGAATTAATTAAACATGATTCAAGCAAACAGAGTGATGCATGCAAAACTCACCTAAATTGGGCTTGGAATCATTGTTGGTGTTCAAGGTGTCCCTGGGACCAGTTGACTGCCCCCAGTGCACATCTAGCATGCATCGCTTTGGAGGGTTGTTAAGGCTCTTTGGCCAACGCCTTGGCCTATGACCTCGGACTTGGTACTTCATTGTGCACCGGTTGGGTTGCGCCTTGCTGCCGGGTTGAGTGGCCTACAGGCTAGTGGTTTGATCCCGTTTGTCGGTCGATACAGTCTCAAGCAACTCGGACTGATATGGGGCTTGGTCAGATGATGTCTACTGGGTAGCAAACCGAGCATATCAGGCCCTCATTGTGAGGATCGTGATAACTTCTACGAGGGTTTGCAGCTATGCAATAGTCCCATGAGAGGTGTTGTAATTCTCCCTTGGAGTCGTAATTGGTACATCTTGCTCTGGAGAATCGCCAAGGCCAAGAATGGTCCCATCAGCAGGGGCGACTAGTATGGAATTTGGTCAGATGATGCCTACTGTGTACCAAACCGAGCATATCAGGTCCTCATTGTGAGGATCGTGATAACTTCTGCGATGATTTGCAGCCATGCAATAGTCCCATGAGAGGTGTTGCAATTCTCCCTTGGAGTCGTAATTGGTATGTCTTGCTTCGGAGGATTGCTAAGGCCAAGAATGGTCCCATCATCAGGGGAGACTGGTTGCTCACGCTGGCAGTCTCGAGCCTATAGCTCCTAACCTTCGTGATATTGCGTGGAGTTCCTTCTGGAGAAGGGGCCCTTCATCAGCCAAACGGGATGATATTGGGGCGGATTAGAACCAACTACTCCAGATTGTGAAGAAGCAAATTTGGGTTAATACTCCATAGCGAAATCAATTTTAGTCGATCTTCTTAAGTAGAACGTGGTCAATCAATTAGGAATAGAATTGAGCAAGAGTGATCAAATTTCGGGAATGAAATATAATTCTGGAGTTGACTAATATCCGGAATGGACAACCTTCCGAAATGGATAAAATTTCGGAGTCGATAAGAATTCTGGAGTAGACAAAATCCAAAGTAGATAAAATTTCGGAGTAGACAAGCTTCCGAAGTGGCTAAACTTTCAGAGTAAACAAAATTTCAGAGTGGATCTAGGAGCCAGAGAGAGAAGTGAAGCGCCGAAGTGGATCAGCCGAACTAGATAGGTGAGAGTGGGAGCTCCGGAGTGAACCGCTGCCTCTGGGCACTAGACTGAGCTTCTGCTGGAGTGAATCTGGACCGACTGATTGAGAGGGGGAGTGCCGAAGTGAATCCGCCTAGCGAAGAGAGAAGTGGAGAGCCGGAGTGAGCTACTCCCAGAGTGGCTCTGGATGTTAGACTGAGATGCTGCCGAAGTTGACTGCGGCCGGAGTGGTTCAACCTGACCGGAGTGGCTCTGGGTGCCGGACTAAGATGCGGCTGAAATGGGTCAATCTGGCCAAAGTGAGTCAATTTGGCCGGAGTGGAGATAATTGTCGAAATGCCTTTTGGGCGTCAGAGAGTTATGAGGCAAAAGTAGATTTGGGCGCCAGAGTGGGACGCTGCCGGAGGAAGACGATGATGATGAGCTCCGGCAGAGGGTGGTCCCGGCATAAAAGATAGCGCCAGCCACAGCAATAGCCCCCATGCGACGGTGACGGTAGCGATGGTTCCGCATGCAAACGCCGTCGGTGGTCCTCTGTCCTTCTCCACCGCACCTCATCATACAACTCACCAAAATTTCGACCGATCTTCTCAATTTGCCACATGAAAACGCAATACCGGCATCCACAAAGAGGAAGGAAAGATTTACTTGCCTCGATTTGTTGATTTTCCTTTGGTGATGATGGCGACAACGACGGTGGCTCCTCGCGGCTCACGATCTCCTTCCTTTCTTCACATCACGGCACAAATCGGAGAGGAAAACATGGAGAGGGCTTCGCCGACGTCAGATCTGGGCGGTGTTGTCTTTTCCGATGACGGCAGTGGTTGCCACTACTCATGCCGCCCTCTCTCTCTCTCTTCTTTTCTCCCCTCTCTCTTTTTGTTTTTCCTTCTTTCTTTCCTCCGGTTTTGCCTCTCTGCTCGGCGTCATTTTCCACTTTTCCTCTTCTTCTTTTTTAACTAGGCCGGCCCATGCCTAGTTTGATTGATTCAAACCGGCTGCCAAATTTGCGCATGCTTGACTTATTCAAATTAATTTATGGCAATTTTTGATTTGTGGCGGTCCATTTTACTCGCCGAGTTGGATGGCTATTTGCCGGCTTCTCCTTATAGATGCAGACATTCATGCAAGAGAGGAAAGAGCCCTCGACCGCTAACATGGCTGAGCATAGTCATAGCCATTGAAGTGCTGGTTGGAGTATGAACATTGACTGTATTTGTTTCTTTGTTGTGTGATAGTTTAGATTTTTCAGTTGTTCCCACAGACGGCACCAATGTTGCGTCTCTGGATCCGAATTGTCGTATAGGTGAGGAAGCTACTCGATCTTCTATGTCGAGTCAAACTGAAACCGATCCAATCCCCGTCTCTTTGATTCTGGAACCTATTCAATACAACTAAAAACGAGAGGTTTTCTGACGCTCAAGTCAGTAATGTCCTTCTTTTAATTGAAATAGAAAGGAAAGATGTATTTTTTAAGTGCGAATATTCGAAATCATCCTTTTGTCTTTTTTTTTTTCTTTTTGGGGTCCCCCGCCTTCCCCGAAGGATTGCTTGGTATTTATAAAAGGCCCTCTTTCCGGTTTCATAACTATTTCGGATAATGACGGTCAGTTGGTTTAACTTCAAGTCGGTTATTGTCGGTTTCACTCAAAGTGAAACGTGGGAGTTATCCATATTCTTTCTAACTTACCTCATGGGCGGTTACTTATGGATTTTAGTGATTCGTATTAGGCTTTAATTAATGGGCACATGTATTGAATCGCTCAGGTAATTGTACCCATCACTAGCCCCATGCCAGAAGATTAAAATTTTAGCTTCTGGCGTGTTTTTCTAACGGACTTAACATAAAGCTATATGGTCTTAATTTTTTCTAATGCAAAATTGTTTCGGATTTTTTGTGATTTCGGATTTTTGTGACTCCGGATTTTTTACTCACTCCGGATTTTGGTGACTTCGAATTTGTCTCTCCGAATTTTATATTCACTCCGGATTTGGTGAGTCTAGATTTTATATTCACTTCGAATTTGGTGACTCTGGATTTTATATTCACTTCGGATTTGGTGACTCCGGATTTTATCACTCCAGATTTTATATTCACTTCGGATTTGGTGACTCCGGATTTGGTGTCTTTGGATTTTGTCACTCCGAATTTTATATTCACTCCGAATTTGGTGACTCCGGATTTTGTATTCACTTCAGATTTGGTGAGTTTGGATTTTGTCACTCTGGATTTTGTATTCACTCCGGATTTGGTGAGTTTGAGACTTGTCTAGTTCCAAAGAAAATTACTCGCCAAATCCTTCAAATCAATTGATCTGATATGTATCTCATCTGACTTACCACGTGTCAATCATCAAACTGTGTCTTTTCTGTTGCCGCCGTTTAAGTAGCCAGCTCCTGATTGACACGCGTTCCTTGATAATATTCAAATTCGAAAGTTTGAATTCGAAAGGATACATCTTTTCGAAATCATATTAAGGTTTTTCTTCTTCATTTTTCTTTTACCGTTCTTCATTCCCTTTTTCTTCTTCCTACTCTTGGTTTCGTAGTACTTCAATAGCGCCCAGAGTTGAATTGACTAAGTCCGTTATCACTGCCGAAGAAATGGGAAACATTATTTCTCAATACAAAATTCCAAGAACTTATTCCCGATTTTGTCTAAGATGGACAGAGCATGCTCTCCTCCGGAGGGTTTTATCACTGTGTATGAGGTTCATCTGAAAAGCGGTCTTCGATTTCCTGTAGCGCCTGAGTTGCGCACCACTTTCATTGATTTTGGTGTGCCAATCGCTCGTTATCACGCAAACGCTGTGAGGTACCTTTGCAACCTCTGTATATTTTTTCGCCTCCGTGGCATGACAATAAATTCTACGACTGTCAAAACTTTGTTCAAATTTTACCAAAATGGGGACTGGATATCCTTATCTCCCCATGAATTGAACATAAGCATAGTTATTTGCGAAACGGTAAAAAAGTGGAATGACCATTTTTTCTTTCTAGCTATTCCTCAGTTAGATATCCCTAACGTATGGGACAAAATATCCAAATCTTTTATTGGCAAAATTTCTACCGAAAAAGAGTCTACAAAACCCTTGATTGAAATGATAAAAATGAATATGGATTTGTTAAGTGATAGGGATCGTCTGTTTTCTCCTGAGATTTTCGCACTCGCTATATGGGAGTCCTTAGCTAAAAGAATTGGAACATCAGATCCATCTCCTAGACATCTCAAAAGGAAAACGAAAAATACCATGTCAAGGGAGCGTAAACGTCGAGCTGTGTCACCAAGCCCATTGCTTTCCTCTAATGCTGCCGAAGTTGGCCTTCCCATGTCTGAAAGGTTAAAAGAAATAAGTGGTCCATCTCTTGCCCATCCTAATCAATCACAGGAGAAAAATTCTGCTATTGAATCTTCGACAGTCATTGAACCTGAAGAAAGGGCAATTGAAACTGAAGAAAGGGCAATTGTTCCAATCAGTGAATCGACTCCGACCCCAAAGGAATCCTTTGTTGGTCCGGTCGATTTTAATGTTGATTCAATAGTGGATAGACCTGTCAGGGAAATTTCTATACCAGTCGTTTGTCCCATCTCCCCCTCAAAGTTCAAGAGTTGACTGGCGAGAGAGAGAGTTGACTCTTTCAATGGATCCAATGGCTTCTCCTCTTCGAAGTCCGTCAATCCAAGGGCCGGAGCGCATATCTACTCCTACCTCTTCACTTCGGCTGCCTCTGAAGATTGTAGCTCAGAAAGCTCGTTACATTTCGGTAATATTTTCAAAAGAACTTTGCCCCCCTATTTTTTACAGAATTACTTTTAACTTTTCTTCGTATTAAATAGAGCAAGAAGATGGGCGAAATCTTGAATCTTTGTTTAACCCAACGTGATATGAAGATTGAGCAGCTTGAGAAAAAATCCAAAGACTGGAACAAACACCTGTTGATCTGTCTATTCTTGAAGAAATGAAAAATCAGGCTAGCGTCGACGTCGCACAAATTGAGTCACTTCAAGGGCAGATTTCTAGCCTTGAGTTGGAGTTGCAGAAAACTAAAGATGCTTTAAAGATGTCTGAAGAGCATGCATCTAATATTAGAAGTGATAATGCCGCGTTAGGAGCAGAACTTATGGCGCGGCTTAAACCAAAAGAGGTCCGTCCGGCTTTGAACGCTAGATTTTTGGATGGTATCCTTGTATGTCGGCATATTGCTCTTATCTTGGATCCACAATTCCCAATCGGCTTTTTTGATCCTAGAAATATAGGCACTCGTCTCCGATCGAACTTAAAAGAATTTTCTGAAACCGGTGAATCTTCAATGCCACCTCCACCAAGCCCCCAACGTTAGCTTTACCTTTTTCTTATCCTTGTATTGATAACGGGAAGATTGTATCAAACACTTTTTTGAATGAAATCAAATCATTTGATTTTTATTGAAAGAAAATTTTCAAATGTATAGCATTCCAAGTCCTCGGCACCAATTTTCCATTCAAGGTGAACAATTTGTAAACACCATTTCTTAGTACAGTAGAAACAATAAATGGACCTTCCCAATTAGGAGAAAACTTATTTCTATTGGCAATTTTATCGGTTTCCTGTATACTCCTCAGGACTAAGTCTCCAACATTAAATTGTCGTGCTTTTATCCGTTTGTTGTATTATCGTGCAATCCGTTGTTGATAAGCGGCTGTCCGTACTCTTGCTGCTTTCTCTAGATTCCTCCAGTAGATTAAGATTTTCCTTAAGTCGTTGTGAATTGCTTTGGGAGTCGAAGTTTTCTATCCGGAGGTTGGGTAATCCGACCTCTACTGGTATTACAACTTCGGTCCCATAGCATAGGTTGAACAGCGTCTCTCGTGTTCGCTCATTAGGGGTTTTCGATAGGACCATAACACTAAAGGTAATTCATCTGCTCAAGAGCTCCCAGCGTCTTCTAGCTTCTTTTTCAACCCATGTAGTAAAGTCCGGTTGGTTACCTTTACCTGCCATTTGATTGTGAATAGGCTACCGAGGTATGTACCAATCGGATCCTCAAATTTGAACAATATTTGGTGAAGCGCTTCTTGTGAATTGAGTTCCATTTTCAGTGACTATCATTTCTGGAATCCCGAATTGGTAGATAATGTTTTGTCGTATAAATTCCGTTGCATTATGTTCGGTTATTTTTGCCAAGGGAGAATCTTTAACTCACTCAATAAAATAATCAATTCCCATGATGACGAATTTTCTTTCCCCAATTGCTACTGGGAAAGGTCCAAGTATGTCCAGCCCCCATTGTGCAAACGGCTATGGAGCTTGTACCGATTTTAATTCTGTCGGAGGTGCATGAGGCATGCTGCCGTAGATGAGGCATGCTGCCATGGACTTGGCAGTTTTCATATTTTTTGACAAAGTGAGCGGCATCTTTTTTCATAGTCGGCTAATAATAGCCCTGTCGCATCAATTTAAAGGCCAAATTCTTTCCTCCTATATGAGATCCACATATCCCAAGGTGGACTTCACTTAATGCGTAGTCTGCTTCCTCCGGAGTGAGACATCTCAAATATGGGATGGAGTATCCACGATGACACATTTTCCCATCTATAATTGTGTACCAACCAGCCGTTTTCTTTACGCGTTTAGTTTTATCCTAGCTTTCTCGTACAATTCCATTAGAAAGGTATCGATAATAAGGAGTCATCCAGTTTTCATTGTTGGCAACTTGTAAGATGTTTTGATCAATCTCCTCAATACTTGGAGCAATTAGAATTTCTCGCATACTTCGAGAGTACTGCTCCAGATTTTCTATGGCTGCTGCCTTTGCTAGTTGGTCGGCTTTCCCATTTTCCGTTCTAAAAATATGAGTCACATCTATTTTATCAAAGTCTCGAAACGCGCTTTTTAACTTTGCAAGGTACCTTGCTAAACATGGATTTGGCACTTCGAAGTTCCCTCGAACTTGATTAACCACCAGCTCGGAGTCACTCTAAACTACAACATACTTTGCTGAGCATTCTCTGGCTAACCGTAGTCCGACTAACAGAGCCTCGTATTTAGCCATGTTGTTGATTGCTGGGAACGAAAGTTTTAGCGAGTACGGTATTTCCATACCTTCCGGAGTTTTTAACACCACTCCCGCTCCATTGCCAGATTGTGTGGATGATCCATCTACGTGCATAGTCCATACGGCAGGTAATTTAGCATGGTCAATGTCTTGATCTTCCATTTCATTATTTTGGGTTAAAACCGGAGTTTCGACTAGAAAGTCGGCCAAGGCTTGCCCTTTGATATATGGTCTTGACTTGTATTCAATGTCGAATTCTCCGAGTTCGATCTTCCATTTGACCAACCTGCCAGATGCATCAGGTTTTTGTAATATTCCTTTGAGGGGTTGATCTGTGAGGACGATTATCTTATGAGCCTGGAAGTATGGCATTAGTTTTTTTTACCGAATAAACGAGTGCTAATACTATCTTTTCAGCATGTGTATAGCAACTTTTTACATTTGACAGCGTTTTATTAACGTAGTAAACCGGCCGCTGCATATCCGCCTGTTGTTGGATTAAAATCGAACTTAATACCACATCAGAAATTGCTAGATATAAAAATAACTCTTCTCCCTCCAGCGGTGATGTTAGGAGAGGAGGGCTGGCTAAATACTCTTTTAAATCTTGAAAGGCTGTCTGGCATTCTTCAGTCCACTAAAAACCATTGGTTTTTGTTCCCCTTAAGGCTCTGAAAAATGGAAGGTATTTTTCTGCCGACTTGGATAAGAAACGAGAAAGTGCAGCGAGTCTTCTTGTGAGCCGTTAAACTTTTTTAATGGTTTTGGGCGGGCTCATCTCTGCAATTGCCTTTATCTTTTCAAGATTGGCTTCAACTCCTCGCTTTGAAACTATAAATCCCAAGAATTTGCCTGAAGATACTCTGAAAACGCACTTATTTGGATTTAATTTCATGCGGTGTCTCCGAAGCACTTCAAAGGCTTCTTCTAAATTCGTGGTATGATCGTCTATGAACTTACTTTTAACAAGTATCATCCATTTACAATTTCATGTTTCAACCGAATTGAGCTACGAACGTTTTGTTCACCAACCGTTGGTATGTGGTGCCAAAGATTCTTCGTGCCACACGCATTACTTTTACAATAAGTTCCTTTGGCCAAAGCAAGGTATGTTCTTCGCCTTAGGATACATGCTAATCATAAAGGAGGTATGTTCTAAGTAATTCATGTCCGATGTTGAATCTACCAATAAATCAATCATTAGTAAAGGAAAACTGTCAGAAGGCCTTATTTACGTTAGTAAAATCAACATACATTCTCCATTTTCCGGATGTCAATCTATCAACAAATCAATCCAATTTTTTCACTTCTCGTAAAGGAAATGAGCTTCTTAGAATAGTTCATTCGCTTTATTTACGTTGGATCCAAAAAATCAACACACATCCGGTATATTAGATTTTCCGTTCGCTGGAGGAACTTTTCTTTATCATTACTACTTTTCGAGAGAATTAAATTAGTTACTTCAATAATCGGACTTGATGTAGGGCTCCACGATAATCAAAAATCTATCAAGATCTTAAATAATTTTTCACTTCCTCCCAATAATACACCAAATGGAAGCTTCATTTTTAAATGGGGAATCAACCGCCCAAAAATAGTTCATTCGCTTTATTATAAATCGACCACCAGGAAGGTAAGTTTGTGAGATGCGGTTTTGGGATAAGTCCCCAATGTGACATCTAATTTGATGGTTCTTTGGACAGTGACCGGTTCATTTTCCACTTCATACAATGGTCCACTAGTCGATCTGAGTTGGTTAATTCTCAAACCCAATTTAATAAAGGCATCAAGATAAAGTAAATTGTTAGAACTTCCATTATTTATAAATATCCATTTCATCTAGTAATCTACATTATCATCTAAAACTAAAGCTGATACAACCAATGGATCAGAGTGCGACGACTAGACATGATCCATGTCTTCTTTACTAAATCTAATTACATCATCATTTTCAAACTTTTATTTTTTACCACTCCTGATGGCATCCAGGTCAATCAAAATTACGAGCTTTGGCCGATCTAGTGGTTATCATATTTACCACTCCAACGGCTACACGATTTTTTGGTTGTGATTGCTTCCTTTCTTCTTCCTTCATCCCACCAAAGTCATACTCTTGGGTTTTTTACAAACTTTGCAAAGTGTCCCTTCCGAATTAGATTTTCAATTTCTCTCTATAGAGTCCAACACTTTTCAGTACCATGTCCAGGGGAACGATGGTAGTGACAAAACTTGCTTTGATCTCCACTTTTAGGATTCTTTGGGACCCTCGGCCACTTAAAGAATTTTTTCTTCCGTATCTGCATGAGGATGTCGTTCTGGAATCGTTTAATGAAGTCAGATTGAAAGGTTTGAATTCCCTTCGTGCTTCGCCCTTGAATTTCCTTTCGAGCTCTTTTGGATGAGACCTTTCATTTTCTCCTTTTCTTTTACTCGGTGACCCTTGACGAGAAGGATTCACCCTAATGGGCTTTTTAGCCTCATTGGCTTCTTCTGCTGCCACGTATGCTCGTGCAGTAACTTCCACTTCTCTGAAAGTATGTGGATTTGTGTGGGCCAAATGTTTGAAAAATTCTCCTAGCTCCAAATTTGATATGAAAGTGTTTAATTTGATTTCGTCAGTGAGGCGTGGAATCCGACGAGCTTCAGAAGTAAACCTTGCTAAGTAACTCTTCAAATTTTCATTCGGACCTTGCTTGATCCGAGCCAGGTGCCAGGGCTGTTTTTCTATCCTCCGACTTGAGACGAACTGAAAAAGAAAACTATCTGATAATTCTTGGAACGACCAAATGGAATTAGAAGGCATTCGGTAGAACCAAATTCTCGCGTCCCCTTTAAGAGTTAAAGGGAAGGATTGACACATCATCATTTCATCTAAGCCTTGAAAGCTTAGTAGCGTTCGGAAGCTATCCAAGTAATCCATCGGATCAGTACTTCCGTCATAGGTGTCCATGATTGGCATCTTGAATTTTTGGGGAAGTGGACAGGTTCGTATCTCCGTCGTAAACGGGGATCTCCTCAAATCGTTAGTGTGTCCCTCAGATATTTCCCCGAAAAGATAATTCCACATCTTTTCCAACTTCTCCTCCTTTCGAGGAATCGTAGTAGATTTTTGGCATTTAGATAAGTTTTCAACTTTTCCGGAGCTTCAGATTGGTGTGGTTGGACATTTTCGCCAACCGGTGGCAAGTTGGAAGAAGCTTCCTCTTAGTCAAGAGGTCTTCCCTCACTTCGCGGATTTCATCGTTCTAGGTTGTCTTCAATGGGTCTTGGGCCCAATCGGCCTTCTATTCAAGATCGGCCTCCGTTTCTTTCTCTTGCAAACGTCCTCTCTTTATCAGATATTCGTTGAACACATCCGGCCGACTTCTTCTTCTGCCTATTCCTCATAGAGGCGGGAATCTGCGTTGCTGAAGAATGGGCATCTGGTTTTTGACGTCCTACTTGTTCGCACAGAGTTTGTAAAGCTTGAGACATATGATCCATTCGCGTGTTCATTGCTTGTATAAGTTGAGTCTATTGATTCTCTTCTTGCCCATGCAAAGGAGGGTTGTTCTCAGGAATGGCGTTCCCCATTACGGGAGCGCTTATATGGGTTCAGGTATTAACCATTTTTTTTAAACGTTTTTAGTGACAAAGCAAACTTTTAGTCGTTTTCCACAGACGGCGCCAATGTTGTGGCTACGGATCCAATTGAATTGAAGTTGACTGATTCTTCGTTGCTTTAATCCAAGACCTGCACAACATCAGAGAAAACAAGAGAATCAAAGGGCCAAAAGGGAGCAATTTTCCTGGCAAACTCTCTGACGCTCAAGTCAGTAATGTCCTTCTTTTAATTGAAATGGAAAGGAAAGATGTATTTTTTACGTGGGAATATTTGAAATCATCCTTTTGTCTTTTTTTTTTTTTTCCTTTTGGGGTCCCATGCCGTTCCCTTGAAGGATTGCTTCGTATTTATAAAATGCCCTCTTTCCGGTTTCATAATTGTTTCGGATAAGGACGGTCGGTTGATTTAACTTCAAGTCGGTTATTGTTGGTTTCACTCAAAGTGAAACGGGAGTTATCCGTATTCTTTTTAACTTAACTCATGGGCAGTTACTTATCAATTTCAATGATCCGTATTGGGCTTTAATTAATGGGCGCATGTATTGAATTACTCAGGTGATTGTATCCATCATGTATGATACACATATGATGCTATCCCCATCAGATTCCATCTAACATCCCTCATTAATTCTTCTGTTTTAAAAAAATATATTTTTTTGTGTTTCTAACATTAAAAAAAGATCAACATTGGATGAATATCCAATTGCTGGCTATACGATGTCACACCGCGCCGTACAGATTGGCGTCGCAGCGGTCCAGCTCCCTATTACGATAACCATGTCGTAGCGCATAAAAAACTGTCGTTACTTTTCCTTACTGCATGATTTCTCTGTCGTTAAAACTAATTATGACGCAAAATTCAACACCGTGTCTTGCAGATAATAAAGAGAAGTTAGCACATCAAGCAAAACAGTCGATCGATAATCCCAACTACAATCCACAAACTACCAGTTCAACTGAACAATTACGGTCCGTTTTAAAACTAAAAAAGAATAGAATTACAGAGTGATAGAGAGAGGTCGGAGACCTGAGATAGTTGGCCTTTGGAAACCATACGTTGCATAGAATTGGACAGAGACTTCATGGCTCTTGTGAGAGCGTTAGGGTCAGAGTCCATAAGCCAGACGTCGACGCCATGAACGGCAGCAAGTTGAGCGATTCCGGAGCCCATCTGTCCGGCGCCTAGCACTCCGATTGTCTTTACGCCATCCATTTGCTTTTTCGCTGTGATGACCTTATCAATTCTAACTCACAGAGAGTTGCACCTTTTCCATGGCCGTTTCAGACTCCAGTCACGGAGAATTATACAGAGAACTTCCGTAACGTGTCAGATCATGGAGCCAGGTGGACCCATCTCTCGATAAGGTACAGTTCTTTTTTCTCTTATATATATTTTTAAATAAATAATTATAATTTAATAATTAATTTTAATTTTTTTAATATAATTAAATTATAATTATTTATTTAAAAATATATAATTTAAATTTAAAAAATAAGCTCTATTTATTTCGTCTACAGGAACCAAATTTACATTGTTGTCAGGGCTCATTATTCTATTCAAAGCAATGTGACAATTATATAATATATATTAAATTATTTATTAAAAAACTAACCAAAAAATATTAAAAAATAAAATTATTATCAAATAGTTTAAACAATTAAATATACTAATATTATTATAGTAAATATTTAAATCTTAAATATTAATATTGATAGTCTAATGTAGATGTTTTATATAGGCTATTTAATAAGAGTTTAGAAAATATTGGTTAAATTATCCTATATTTATCAAAATAAATTTGAGCAGATTAAAAATAAAGCAATTTAGATTAAAATAAACAAAAATAGATGAAAATATATTAGTTATGAAAAGAAATACGAGTAATTAAAATTGACCGTATTACTTTAATTAAATTGATGATAAAGCTCAAAATGAAATAATTTATTGTTTGAAATATTATCAAACTTATTAAATTATCAACTAAGATAAATTACTCAAATCATTAATATGTAGATTGGTTAGATCAATGGCTTTATCTCTTCAAAAAATAAGGAAGATTATTTTTAAATTTAAATATTATTTTTAAATAAATAATTATAATATAATTATTTTAAAAAATAAAAATATTAGTTAAATATAATTATTAAATTATAACTTTTTATTTAAAAATAAATGATATAGATCTGAATAATAACTTCTTCAATCTCTGACTTTACCTCTTTAAGAGACGGAGGCCTTGTCATCCATGGGTTTGTTTAATTTGAGCAATTTTTATCTAATTTTTGGTGTAAAATTTATTAGTTTAGAAATTATTTGTTTAACTTTATAAATTTCAAATCAAAATAATAAATAATAATATTGATAAATCTAAAATATATTTTAAAATAATATCACAAATGTCTAAAAATAATACTATTTGCACTTTTACAGGATATATTTTTGTTCTGTCTGAATTAATAGGCAATAAAAATGCAACAATTATCATAAAATAAAATATAAAATAATATTATAATTGAAAAAGTATTTATCGATAAAAATATATTTTAATGTTAATTTTAAAACTGGTCCACAATAGTTTAATGAGAAAAAAAATAATATAATGCTATTTAATCATAATAAATATGTTAAAATAAGTAAATATGAAATAAATATTACATGATTCAATTTCTTTAACATTTGCATATTATCCAGAACTTTTTTAATATAATGAAAATTTGTTTAACTATAAGTAATTTAACAACAAATGAAAGCCTTTGATATTTAGGTAATAATAAATTGCTAAGTGAATCAAAATTTTAATTACATATTTAAAAAATTGAGTCATAAATACATTATAAATATATATGATTAATGTATCTTTAGTTATAATAAAAAAATATATGTTTGATATATATATATATTCGTATTGAATGGGCCACAAGTAAATGTGCCCAATCAGATGAGAATTATATATATATATTATTTTAAATAAATATTAAATTTTAAATAATTATTTTAATAGATAATATTCTTTTATAATTAGTAACTTTTAATATAAATATTTTTTTTTAAAATTATCAATTCTAAAATATTATATATTTTTAAATATTTTAATATAAATATATATTTTTAATAGATATATTAAAAAATATTTATAGATCAGTCTGAATCAATTTTATTCAACTTATAAATAGATATAATTAAGAGTTTTAATTTAGATAACCAAATATTTTGACCAAAATTATTAATCATAAATTTTAAGATATTAAAATAACAAGATATTAAATGAGATACCACTAATATGAAATAGAAAGAATTTTAAGAAAATGATGATTATTAAAAAATTTAAATTAATTTTTCTTTCATGTTTTATTGTTAATGTGAAGAGTTGCAGAGATGAAGCGTGGAGATGGAGATGCAGGGGATCGAACCCTGTACCTCTCGCATGCAAAGCGAGCGCTCTACCATTTGAGCTACATCCCCAATTATTTACAGAGATCATTATTTAATTTTAAATATAAATGAAGATTCCCGAATCGCAAACCTCTTACTCGTTACCAGTCCGTTGCTCGAGTATCAAACATCGATTGACCCCAGAAAACCCTTTCGACAACATTTCCTTTCGTCGATCGGTATCTCTCTCTCTCGTTCTGCGTCTGCTGTTCGTGCTTGTGAAAATGGATTTTCAAGTAGTGGTGCTAGCCGGAGGCACTTCCAAAAAACTCGTGCCTCTTGTATCCAAGGTCTCTTTCTTTTAATCTGATTGTTAACAATTATCATTTCGTTGGATTTTCTGTTCTTCGATTTTCGGGATTCGCTTAATTTGCTTGAGGATAATTGATGGTTCGGTGGTTTTGATATAGGAGGTTCCTAAAGCATTGCTTCCTGTAGCGAACCGTCCAGTCATCTCATACGTCTTAGAGCTTTTGGAGCAAAGCAATCTTAAAGATCTCATTGTGGTGAGCTTCCACCTGAATTTCCGCCCTAGTCTGGTTTTTCTTTGCTTGGTTTTGTTTTATTTTTCTTTTTCTTGTTGTACTTTGAATTGATTTCCTTTGTCTAGTATGCTGGACAATTGGGCTTTGGTGAGTATTCGGAGTTAGGGTTGTGCCATTAATTCTTTTTTACTTTTTGGATTTTGTTTTAGGTTGTTGAAGGTGAAGAAGCTGCTGTTCGTGTTGGTGGCTGGATATCTGGCGCTTACGTTGATCGGCTACACGTAGAGGTAGTTTATTTAATCTGTCGTTGGTTGTCCAATAATTTGATGTCATATAAATTTGTAAGATTTTGCATTTTTGGTATTATGAGATGGCGGATATGGTTAATCTGGTGTCCATGTAACTTTAATAGTGCCATGTAATATTATGCAACGCAAGGGATTTTCAAACAATGGGCATATGTTCTTCTGTTACTAATGGGTTTGTTGTGATTAGAGAATTACTTTCTGTTGGTATTCACCTGCCTACGATTGGTACATGCATTAGGGCTGGAACATCTAACTTATTTTCTTTTCACCTTGGTTGGTGGATTCTTATTGGATTGCTAAGAAGCTGGTAGTTGAGGCCTACCTAGTACAAATACTACTTCTGGGTTGCCAAACCGGTGTCTGAAATGTACCCAACACTGTCATTTTGACACTCTAGGCACACTTGAGGACACAATTTAGGTTCCTTTTTAATTTTCAAAACAATAAATGGGACCTTCAAAAAATATTTAATAAATTCCAGGTTAATTAAAAAAATGGAAAATGGAAGTCCTTTGCTAAAGAGGAATCAAAATCAAGGGGGGGAGGAGAGAGGGCCTACACTTTTCCCAATTAGAAATGAGAGTAAGGGAGAGAATAGGAGAGCATTTTTGTTTGCTATTTTCCACAAATCGAGAAAACCAGAGAAAGGGAGATAGACTTTGTCACCTACGTATGAATATTCTGCAAAATGGATGATAGCTTATTTAGTGAAAATATTATTGTTTGATATATATATATATGAATTTTGGTGGAAAATAGCGTGTTTCTGTGTCTATGTCATGTCAATTACCTGTGTTTGTGTCTGTATCCATATTTGTGTTTGAGCCCCTGCTTCTTAGGATGAGGCAATTTAAGAACATTTCCAAAGCTAGTTGGTACTAGAAGAACGAAGGCTAGATGCATTCCTCTTCAATTGGAGTGGCCTTTTTAGCTCGTAGTAGTGTGAGAGTAGAGAAGAATGAATTCTTAGCTTATTGAAAAGGGCCTCTTCAGATAATTTGCATCAGATTAATATCTTCTTGACATGCAAGTCTAGATACCGCCACCTGTTTGATTTGAGGCAGTTTTAGCTTAGATAGCCATGGGGAAGCATGGTATATGTACAAGGGCTGGATGATGGTAGCATTTCAATGCTAGTTCCTTATTTTGTTATTCCAAATAGGCACATAAAATGGAAACAGTTTATGAGCTAACAACTATTATTATGGAAGTTTTGTGTGCGGGTTAGCATGGGGACTATATAGTCTTCCACTTTCAAAAGGCAGTATCTGTGGAAAGGTTTGGAAGAGTCTTTGAGTCTTGTTTTAGTTTGGGGATTGTAGTGTCTTCTGATGACAAGGGGTGATTGGGTGCAAGTAATCCTGAAGACAAAGTGTTGCATTCTTCCTATATTGATATTACCAGTGTGGAAAATCTTATCTTCTTGGTTTTTTCTTCCTTTTTGAGGAGTGAAGTGGTTTCTTGAAGAGAGAAATGATTGATCTCTGACATGATTGGTTTATTAGCTTGCCAGGATTGTCTTACTGTTCTGAATCCTGAAGAGAAATGAGAATTAATTTGGAGCTTTTATATAAGAGCATCTACTAAATAACATTATCAATGATTTTTAATGCAAATAAACTTATAGTATTGTACCAATCTAATTGAGAGTCAGACATGTTGTGGGTTTGGGTCTTTTTAAACAAATCAGGGATGCTCTGTGATACTTGGATTAAAGGACGAGAGGGAGATTACTTGCTGCAATAACACTTGAATCTACTAGTTTGAGGTGAAAAAAGGCCAAAGGGCTAGAGGAGATTACTCTGCAAAAGCACTTAGATTTGCAAGTTTGACAGTTAAGAAAAAGGTTATTAGGTGAGAGGGTACAGTGGTGCTATAATTTTTTGGGGTGAGAGGTGGGAATTTTTGTAAATTTTGAACCTAGCGTTTAAGTTTTACTAGCATAAAGAATAGTGTGGTTATATCTAAGATCAACTTTTGAATACTTGCAAATTTGAAGGACCCAAAGATCATGAGAGGGGTTTTGTTTCTTGGATTGATTCCCGCTCCCCACGAAAAAATAAAAATAAAAGTTGTATTGCATGTTGGGACAGTGAGTACGCATGAAAAGTTTTGATTGGGAAAGGTAATTATGCATCTTGGAAAAATGACGATGTGTCTTCAAAACTTCATTTGGTCTAGTTTGACATGAAATCTTATATTCTTTTCCGTTCTGTCAATTTGCGCAATTAATTTAAGTAGTCATGTCTGAAGTTTCTTTTGTATATATGTGAATAGCTTTCATCCCTACTGTTAGGCAACTATAAACCAACGTATACAAAAGTGCAGCAGGATCAGGATATTAAGATAGATTGGACAAGGTTAATTTCTTCAAAGTTCAACAAGGATTTTCCAGATTGTGTTACAAGAGATGATTTTAGCAAATTATGGGCCTTTTGTATACAAGGAACAGGGACAAATAATGTGACTGTTAGAAAAACATCAAAGCAAGGAGGCTTGAGGAGTCTAAATCTATCAAAATAGGAACAAAGTTGTGAAGTATGGAAGGATAGAAAACTTTGGCTATAAAAAAATAGTAGAAAATTTTTTAAAGTTTTGAATAAACTATATAATCTAGTTAAGGGCTTCTTATGCTGTGTTCTTTTTGTACTTTATTTATTGTTTTGATTTCTTAAATGGAATCATGCTTGGTTTGTGGTTTGGGTTTGGCACTTTAGGCTGGCTAGTGTACGCAGGTGACACCCTCTTGGTGTCATCTTGGAGTAAAAAATTCTTATCTGGAAAAAATGAAGTTGATTAGTGGTGCAAGTTTAATAGGAAAAATAAGAAATAAATAATAGCAAGTTTAAAGGCAACATTTATAAAAGATAAAATGAGGAAACAATACTTATGATGATTTGAACATTTGAAATGTTGATAGATGATGCACTAATGAAGAAAAAATGATTTAGTTTAGGTTATAAGCAATAGGAAGCATAGATGTATTAATAGAAAACTCCGAACATATGGATAGCAAAACCATCAATGTATTTCTATCTTCAATTGTTTTGAGTTGATATGGGGCTTGAAAATCTTTCCATTGGGAAGGTGAAATTGATTTACTAGTGTTTCCCAACCGAGTGAAACCACGTTTTTTTTTTCTTGTTTTCTTTTATTTTGGTCTAGCATCACATTTCCGCTGGTTGTACCTAGGATTTGTTTCATTTGACAAGTATGGGGGATAAAGGAGTGGAAGTTCAAATTCCCAATGATTTTCTTGAAAGTATTAGATTGATTTGTTATGCTAGGGAATGGGATTACCATGGCAAACCCAAACCCTCCTAACATAGGTTTACATTATTTTTTTTCAAATACTAAGAATGCAAAATGCATACAAAGGAAAAAGTTGGTAGATTAAATCTTTTGGAATTAATTCATTAATTTTTTGGTGGTAAAGATAATTGGCTAATTTTAGAATTTTCCATAATCACGTCACATTATTTCTTTGGGAGTCTGGAGTACTTAAGATTTCTTTGTTCCATTATTTTTATGTATTTTCTTAAAGTTATTCTTGGTTTAGGACTATATGAATTGAATTTTGGCTTGTCTGAAATTGTAGTGCAAGTGCTTTCGTTGTGGCCATTTGCTGTTGAAGTTGAATTCTGGACTCATTGTTGTTTTACTGAGATCCACAGTTCTGTTTCCACCGTTGCGACACCTGTTCATATCCAAACATCACCAACCAGCACCTTTGCTGCTGCACACCTCAACTTGAATACCAAACATGCAGAAACAACGCCAATCACCATTTGGACCACCTGAAAGTGCATGTGGAAGAAATCACTGGAGTCTCAAAACCAACATTAGCTAGCTGCTGTTAGCAAAATCTAGCCATGAACTTGAATTCTCAACTCCAAACCCTAACCTGAAAACCCCCCTATCATACTCAGAAACCACTGCTAGTTGCTGTAATCCTCTTCTTTTGCGCCAGCCACCACTTAGTTTCATTCCTCACCTGTGAGAACTATTATGTCGTGCAGGTGCAGCACTTGTGTTCTCACTAAGTTGCAGATTTTTTCTTTTGAATCTGGTATTGCAGTTTGACCAATAGATTTAATCTTGTTAGCATACAAGGCCGTGTTCCATTTCAAGGTCTGGTTCTACTTTTCCATTAACAAGCTTTAAAATCAAACCAGTTTTTTAACCCCTGGCAATTACAAAGCCATCCCTGGATCTTGAGATTATTACCGAAAGGAAACACTAGCTACTGGGATGCATGAGACTCTATTGGAATATTATGGAGTTCACAGAAAAATTATGATTTCAAGTGAAATCTCCAATTTATGAAAAATTCTCCAGTTTCTAGATTTCTGTACTTTAGCTTGATGGGGCTGGAACCTTATAACTTATTGGAGTGGTTTCACTGTATGGAGGATGTGTTTGCTTATTAGAATGTGTGTGATGACAAAAAGGTGAGTATTGCAACAACCTGTGTTAGCCATTGCTACAATTTGAAGTAATTTGGTTTCTCTAGAGGGATAGAACCTGTGACATGTTGGAGTTTGATGCAGGAACTCATGTCTAGCGATTTCCACTCTCTTGAGTAATGAATCCTAAGTAGGTTCCTGCTTGTACTGAGAAGATTGAGGTGCTTGACTACTTCAGAAGGTAGGAGGCGGACAATGTGAAGATTGTTGTAGAAGAATTTGACGGGCAGAAGGGGGAGATCTCCAATCAACTCAACGACAGTCTGCACATTGAGTTTGTCCCTGTCAATTAAGTTCTTTGGTTCTAGTTCAGGCATTTCAATAACTTCAATCTTTCCTTCCTAAGTATCCCCAAAATACTCTTGATTGCTTCTCTACAACCCTTTATCATTCATATTGGTGCTCTTTTTTATTGTAATGGAGTACTAGCTTAATGGGAGAATAATGTGAAATGCATTTATTGTAAGCAATTGGAAGATCAAATCTTTAGAAATAATCCCTTAAGTGTACGTTACTGTGATCCAGATTTGCATCACATTATATTTCTTTAGAAGAGCAGAGTATATCTGTTTCCTTTTGTTTTTTTGATTATTTTCGTGTGTTTCGAATTTGGGCAATTTTTAGTTTGGACGTAGTTGGTTTAGGACTAGTAGTAGTTGAGTTTTATGTTTCCATGAATTCTACTATTTAGTCTCCTGTAATTTGAGCTTTATAATTCAGTTCAGCATGAAATGTTGAGTTTCAGTTGAGAATTAGAGAACCTTGCATATTTTTGAATTCTGTTCTCTGTTTCCTATCAACAAATCAAACTTACTACCAGTGTGCATGAAAAAGAGCCATTCTAGTCAAATAATGCATTTTGCATATGAAATATACATTCATTTCTCAATAAACCCTTTACGTCTCCATGGTGGTTCATTCACGTTAATCGCATCATTGAGCATTTGCAACCTGATTTGCAGTAGTCAGTGTAATTCATCATAATTACTAATTGTTCTATCAACAAGTCAAGCTTGTTCCTTGTCAACAAGTCAAGCTTGTTCCTTGTCAACAAGTCAAGCTTACTACCAGTATGCATGGGAAAGAGCCATTCAAGCGCAAGAATTGAAACGTCTACGGGGAGAAAAAAGCATCTTCCCCATTCTCTACCATCCCATTGGTATCAAGCAAATTTAGTATTAGCTTTGTTGTGTTCAAAATATATTGGGCATGCCAATTAATTGGCATTTCTTAATGAATGATGACTCAAGTGTCTGTTGATCCTTGTACAGGTTGCTGCAGTTCCTGAGGACATTGGAAGTGCCGGTGCACTTCGGGCCATCGCACCTCACTTGACTGCAAGTGATATCTTGGTCAGTATTCTTTTAGCTTGCATCTCTGGGACATTTAGGCAGAGTGGAGTAAAATTTCTTGATGTCTAGAATTTCTCAACAATTTCGTACCTGTTATCTCTGGGAACAGAATAATGTATACTAGCTTGACATGTTTATTACTAGTTTTTTCAGCAGCCTGTTACATAAGCTATGATGCTTTGATTAATTTTTAATCTGATGGAACTGGAAAAATTGTAGTAAAAGTGTGTCAGTGCAGATAAATTAAGTAATAATTACGAGACATGGTAAATTTGCCAGAATGAACTGTAGTTTAAAAGGAAAAACAATAGATATAATGCAATCATTGAAAGTATGAATGGTTTTCTTGCCTTCCTGTTTGGATGACATGCTTGTTGTGTTGACTTCTTTTGGTGTATAGACAACTAGTTTTGAGCCCATGAGTGTAGTATTATAATAATAATAGTGTGTAAAGTAATACAGCAGAAAATATAATCTATCAGTCCATATAGTAAAACATTCAC
Source organism: Nepenthes gracilis (assembly GCA_033239525.1). NCBI lineage: Eukaryota > Viridiplantae > Streptophyta > Magnoliopsida > Caryophyllales > Nepenthaceae > Nepenthes > Nepenthes gracilis. The sequence continues at coordinate 2,506,667 of BSYO01000006.1, read as the reverse complement.
ATCCTAGATCCCAGAGCCTTTGAGAAATTAGGAAAGAAAAGTTATTTTTTCCTCTCCATCATAGCTAGAGAGTCATCTTTTAGTGTACCAAGTCTAATGCCTCTGATCAAGCAAGTAGTCTCTTAAGAGTACTCAGATGTCATCCATGATGATTTTACCTGGTGAGTTGCCATCCATGAAAGACATCCAACACAACATTGACCTGTCCCTTGTTCACAGTTAACTAATCTCCCTCAACATAGGTTGAACTCTAAAGAATGTGCCAAGTTAAATAGGCAGGTAGAAGAGCTTTTAGCCAAGATATTTGTTAGAAACAACATTAGCATTTGTGCAGTTCTTACCCTTATGCAAAAGAAGGATGGATCTTGGATGATGTGCATAGACACCAGAGCTATTAATAAGATCACCACTAAGTATAGTTTTCCTACCTAAGCTTGAGGACATGCTGCATCTGTTAGCTTGTTCTAGCCAATATTCTAAGATCTACCTGCACTTTGGGTGTCACCTTATTAAGATTAGACCAAATTATGAATGGGAGGCTGCATTCCAGACCCAGGAATGTCTATAAAAGTGATGGCCATTGGTTTTTGGCCTGTCCAATACATATAGCACTTTCATGAGAATTATGATCTATATCTTCTACAGATCTTTATAGGAAAATTCATTGTGGTCTATTTGATGAATCCTGGTCTACAGGACCTAAGCCATCTTTGACAGGTTTTCCAAACTTTCTGTTTCAGTGCATAAGCTTTTTGCCAACCTTAAGAAGTGTTCCCTTTTCCATCCCAGGCTTCATTGTGCCTAGGGTATCTAGTTTGATCTGGAAAAAAAGGTAAAAGCCATCAGAGATGGCATGAACCAAAACAAGTTTCAAGGTCTGTAGTTTCCAAGCCCTAGCCACTTTCTGTAGGAGATTCATCGAAGGACTTATTTTCATCACAGCTCCCATCACTGATTCATTGAAAAAGGAGAGTTTGAGTAAACCTCAACTGTTTCTTGAGCTTTCAAGGAAATTAAGATGCCATTACGAAGATCCTAATTAAAGGGATCCAGATTTTGGTGAGGTCTTTGAGGTTGCTTGTGTTGACTCAAGAGTAGGTGCAGGTGGAGTGTAGAGTCAAGAAGATTGATTATGCCCCTCCACTTGTGCGAAGAGTTTTGTATTGCTCTCCAGTCTCTTAGACTTTGGTGGTTTACCTACTTTTGTTGGAGTTCGTGCTGTATTTTGGATAAGAATCTACAACACACTAGAATGTCCTTGTTGATGATCCTTTACTCCAATAGCATCTAGGTTCCAACAAGCACTACAACATCTTGAATTCTGAGAGAAATTATGGGCTAGCCATGTTAGGTGGGTTGAGTTTCTTAATGTGTACACTTTTGTCCTAAGCATACTCCGGAAAAGAGAGGGATGTCACTGATTTGTTAGTTAAGTTGTTGGAATTGGAATACTTCATAGTATATGAGATTTTTGTAATTTGTAATTGAGAAGAAATACAAGGTCTACAAGAAGAAGAAGAGAAAAATCTCAAGTGTTCTGATATTAGAATTTTCAGAATGTACAGAAAAGAAGATCACAATGCATTAGCGATGTATACCTCCTAGTTAGATTTCAAGTTTATGAATATTAATCATATCACTCTGTCATTGATGCATGAGAAACTGATGCAGATCCATTTGAACAAATATAATTTCATATGATTGGCATATATTTTCCCATATAGTATGAGTGCAGAATTGATAGGATTGGAAGGGATGAAAGTTGTCTACTCCTACCTTAATTTTTGGCCCGATCTAATAGGAGGTTGTAGATGGTGCTCCTAGAGATCATGTCTATTATGTTATCCATGAGAATCACCTTTAGATCCAGCTGCGTGTGTATTCCCATATGTCTCTTTGAGAGTTTCTATTTGGGAAATGCATGCAGGACTAGCTGGCCACCAAGGTAGAGATAAGACTATTGCTTTAGTAAAAGATCAGTTCTAAGACTATCTGGTCATCTTTTAGGAGAGTTGTTGCATGGCTAGTCTCCTGTTAGCGATATAAATTGCAGCTAAAAGAAAGAACGAATTTATTTATTTATTATTGATCATTTAATTTTTTGACATCTTTTGGGGTTTCAGTCCTTGGGGGATAAAGAGAGCCCATTGCAACAAGATTGGAAAGTCACACTTGTTAGTTGGCTGTGACCAAAAAGAATAAAATCTGGCTTGTATACTGGTTTACTTTCCACATGAGCCTTGGAGAGATGTGTGGATGTTGTTCTTGGGTTTCCAAGGACAATAAGACATGATTTTATTTTAGTTTTGGACCTTGTGATCAATAGATTATCCAAGATAAAACATCCTTTCTAGTAAAGCTAGAGACTTGATGCATGTCACTAAGCTTTATCTTCAAGGGGTTGTCTGATGTAGGGATTGCCTAGTTCCATAATTTTTTTATGGAGATGTTGGTTTCTTTTGCTATTTTTGGAAGACACTTATGACGTTGTGGAACAAATCTGAACTTTGCCTGGCTAGATTGAGGTTGATAACTGTGGTTTTGGAGATCTTATAAGGAGTCTCGTTTGGGAGAAATAAGGTACCTGGGACTCAGTTTTTCCAATTGCAAAGTTTGCATATGATAACTCATTCTACTAGCAAGACGCCTCATGTGATCGTTTATGGTTATTCACTTTGTGTGCATATTAATCCTGTTCTTCCACCTGACGTTTGCATTTCTGAGTCTGCAGTCTTTTGTCCCTTGTAAGTAAATTTACATGCTGAGATTAAGTGACATATTGCATTAAGTAATATGGATTATAAACTTGCTTCTGATGTACACCAGAGGGCTAAGAGTTCAATGTAGGTGATCATTATGTTATGGTACATTTATGTCTCGTGAAAACACCCTAAAGCACCTTCAAGAAGTCCAGATCAATCCATTGATCCTTCTCCCGTTGTGTGAAAACTTGGATCTAATGCTTATTTGCTTGACTTGCATTATACTTGTCATGTTTTCGACATGGAAGACTTGCCATCTTTTCAAGGCGTAGCCAGTCTCCTTTGCCTTCAGCTTCTAGTGTGCTTCTATGCCATTTTTGCCCGAGGCTCCATCACTCTTGTAATATAGAGGGATTGATTCAGTCTTGGATAATGAGATTGTAGCTGTCAGTCAGCGGAAAGGTGGCCAAGTTTCCGAAGTCACATGGATCAGTAGATTTTTTTCGTGCCTTGGATCCTAATGTTTTGGAGTGATATCTTCCCTTTAGCTCTCTAAGTTGAGTTCCTTTCTGTCGGGGGAGTGTAATGTGGGACCATTAAAGCTGGACATTGTTTAGAACTTCATATGAGATGTCCAAGAAGCTAAAATCTGAATGCAATCTAAGATTGGAGATTTCCTGATCTTCTTCCAGATTTTTTAGCTTTCATAGCTGATTTTTCTTTGTGTGCTGACTTGTGTATGGCTAGAAGCTTGCCTCACTCTTTGTTTCCGACTTTGTAAGATTTCTGCATGTTTAGGATAGATTGTGTTAGATATGTGACTGTTTTGGATAGATTGTGTAAGGTTGTTTTGATGCCTACATATAGCACCTAAGTTTGCCGTTGGAATCATCAGTTGGAAGCGAAACCAGAATCGTCTCTTTGAATCCTCTGTGTCTGTCTAATTCCCTCTTTCACTCTGTTTTTCTCTTCTTCTATCCCTATATCTTCTCTTTTCCTTCCCCTGTTCCACATCATTGAAACTTCATCTAATTGAGTGGTTTATCTTGTTATCACGTGTGAAAGACATGCTAGTTACGTTGACATTTCTTTCCCATTTTTACCAATGATGAGATTTTATCATTTGCCCGGGTAACTGTTCTTCAGCCCTTGATAAGTATCAGATCGCAAGTGTGGCTCTCCTTCTCTTTGGAAGTTATTTGATTGTAAGCCTAGAGGACAATATTAAAGCATAAATCATACCTTTAAGATGCTTATCTCATAATGCAGTTATTTTGGAGCTTTAGAAAGGTTATGAGGATTAGAAAGACTCTGTTGACATTTTTCTCTTTTAAAATGCATCAAAATGAGAAATGCTCTTTCTGTCTTCATCAGTTAACATAAGATTTGTTATTTGTGTTAGATTAATGTCCATTTTGCCTTGGTCTTAGAGGATGTGTATGCATAATTTTCCTCTTAGTAAGCTAATAAATGCTTTTCCAAATTGCACCAGAATAAATCTCATGTCACATGGCATAGTGCTTGGTTGTTCATTCACCCACAGAAAGATTTGTGAGAAAGAAAAAGCTGTTACTTTTGCTAAAAAATAGAACCTCTATATTGGCTATCTTCCTCAAGCAGCTGTGGATGAAATTCAATTAGTTGAGATTTTTTCTCCTTTTGGTGGGCTTTTCAAAGCTAAGTTGATAAAGGACCGAACAAGAAGAGTCAGTAAAGGTTTTGCCTTTATTCAACTTGAAAATGCCAGTGATGCTGCTGTGGCTGTGTCACATTTACAAGGAAGAAAAAAAACAAAGAGCTATCTGCAATCAACCTATTCTTTCACATTGCCATCAACAAACATTTGATAGATTGGCATGCGCACCTTCTTCACACAAAACTACTACCTGGTTAGGTTATCATTTGCTTATACTTCTATCAGATATTTTGTTCCCCTCAAATTTTCCAGTATCCAGATGTCTTTCTCTTTGAAAACGAAATAGATTGGGTTTCCTCTTATTTCATCTAATTATTTAGACTACCAGACCCCTCTACAAGCACATCATCTCTATTTTAACGAGAGACAACCTGCAAGATAGAACTTTGATTATCATGCAGTACGGTGGGTATGACTCTGTCTGCTATAGGCCTGCAATAGTAAAGAAGTTGAGTATATAATAGCTAATTGCAACATAGGCTATGGCTACTATCATGACCCAGCCTGCTATCTAAATAAAACTCAAACTGTACTGATCGTAAGGCAAAAATCCATAAATCATATGTCTAAAAAACCTTAATATAGAGAAACATCCGTCTCATTTTATTAATAAGAATACAATTTTATAACATTTAGAGTACATAACCATATTTTAAATTCTGAATAATACATATCTATAGCTGTTTTACAACATAATACAAGGTAAATAAAAATTAACTAAGCAACTGGAGATTTCATATTATTCCTTTAAAATCCTTGCAGATGTAATATTAAAGTTTCCAACAAATGTACAATTATTTTGATAGAATTCAACAAAATAACCAAGAGTGAGCCGAATGCTAGTAAATCATATAAACAACAATATAATATTGGCATACTCACAATAATACAATATTAAAATATAAATATCCGAATAATCGAGTATGAGAGGACTCAAGATAACAATTGCATATCCAAAAGGCATGTTAACAACAACATGAAGGAGAATATTTGAGATTTCTGCACACAATATGTAAGTAGACAGGATCAAATTATCATATACAACCAAGGTCATAAACCTATTCACCCATGGACCGTGCTTAATGTCTATAAAAGGCTAATGTATTTACACTCTTGCCTAGCTAGGTAAATAATGCAAGATTACGGACATCTTAGGATCTCGTACGCAGCTAACTCACATGACAGTATAGTGGCCCGCAACCATCTCACATGGTATATATTTAGATTCGATGTCTTCCGTTGATATCACACCACAATGGTCGTACAGCTATAAGAAATCTACCATGAACATGACCTCAACATTTATCGGGATACTGATATTAGTGTCGGAAAAGTATAAACCACGTCACGGTATCTCATATTCTATATTCCTTGATATTGTGATGTTTTCATACAATCTTTTCAGCCTTAACCATATTCATAAGTCAAGGGAAGCAATTCCAGTATGCTACTCAAGTATCAAGTACTAAGATTGGAATCCAAGAATTTAAGACAATTCTAAGATTCGGTAACAATCTATGAATCTGATGTTCGAATGTGAGATCAAACTCCGAGAACAAAAATTGGTGTTCGAATGGAGGTCGCACAACATTCAAATGACATAACACCAGAAACTAACATTCGGTTCACAAATGAGTAAAAATCCAGAGATTTCAAGTATAAAATGACTTATACTCACAATTCAAGACTCAAACCTCATATAGGAAACCTTACACACAAGAATTGATATGAATTATCTATTGAAAACAACATATCTAATTGGAATTTGAAGGAATTTAGAAACTGGAAAAAATTATCCTGACATTACTCCAGTGTTCAAATGTTACATCAAACTTTGGATGGAAAACAAATAGAATTGACTCCGTATTGAAACAATTCTTGAATATTATTAAAGTGTAAGATAATTAACAGGATTATCTGCCAACATGCTTAAAGAAAGACCAAATATAACATGAATTTAAACTCAATCATGCGATTACATTTTTATTGTCATTTTCATATATTGTTCTTCATTTCTTCCTTAGTTTCCAAAAGTTATGTAAATTTCCACTTACACAATTGCATGCATTTCGAATTAGGCACACTAAGATTCTAATATCATGAACGATAACAACAAAGATCATGTTATTTCATGATTATTTGGAAGAATTGAGAAGATTATTCAAACTAGAACATGCTTTCTAGTTTCAAGGAAATCAAACATAAATTTATAAATTGGTGAGAGAGTAGCACTTAGATCCCTTTTAGACACTAGGAAATTCAATATTTCTTCCATAGAATTTGGACAGTGGCATCAAGAAGAAGAATGAAGAATTAATCTCAAAGAAATAACATGAATTCACAAGAAAATGATATGAACTTACAAATTTGTGACTTGGGATCTTTTCTAAATCAACCTTTCTTCTAGATCTTGTAAGATGTTGATGTCTCGGTCTTATTTTTGTATCTTTTCTCAATTCGTTTACTTTTCCTCTTTTTAGATTTGTTGTAAGAGAATTATATGTCTAGTGTAAGATGAGTCTCTCTCATATAGAGTTAGGCAATTTCCTACTTTTATGTATTTTAGTCCATCCAAACACACCCTGACAAGATCAGTTACATATTTTTATCGTTATCCACATGCCCAACAGTCCAAAATACAACTTCCACTCAAAAACTCATTCCAAAAACTGATTTGTCTTGAAAATGGTCATCTTATGCTCGGCACAACCAATTTTACAATTATTGTCCAAAATGATTCTAAATATTTTCTGAGACCCAAATATGCTAATATTAGTCATAATTATCAAGAATAACTAATATATCTAATTAATCATCAAATTCTCATGACTTAGAATTATCTAGGATATTATAACTACACTATACACTGACTACACAAATGGAATACTACTCAAGGGAGGAGAAGGGCCAACCTCATAGTGAGGCTAGTTGGGAACATGATCTCCAATGGATTTGGATTTTACAACAAGGGTCCTATGCATGGATAAAAATATCGGTATTGGTATCGGTCACAGTTATATAGATATTAGACATATCGGATAATATTTATTGGTATTGTATAAATTTGAAGGGAAAAATAATGCCGATAGAACCGTATCAGCTGATATTATATAATATGTGTTGGTATCACCACTACAACAATTGGCTGATTTCTTTAATTGTGAATTTGAGTAATAATTATGCATACAGCTGTAACGATGAGGCCTGATTTTCATTTAGTTCTTCATATAATTATGATTATGTAAATAGGTAAGGATCAATTTGGAAATGCAGAAAGTGGACTGTCGGTCACCAATGTGGTATTGCCAACTGATGAAGGATGATTTATTCTGACACCTCATGCATTTTGCAGGTGGTGAGTGGTGACCTTGTTTGTGATGTTCCTCCTGGGGCAGTAGCTGCTGTACATAGACGACATGATGCAGTCTCAACTACAATGCTTTGCTCTGCTCCGGTTAGTGGACCTGCTGAGTTTGGAACCTCTGGTGCAAAGGACAAAGTGAAGAAACCATCACGATGTAATGTTATAGGACTTGATCCCACAAAGCAGTTCTTGCTACACATAGCTGCAGGTTGGATTTTGTAGACATCTTCCCATCTGATATGCTGCTTAATCAGTGAGATGAAGGCTCAATAATGATGCATGCGTGATCCTTATAGGCACTGAAGTTGAGAAAGATATTCGGGTTCAGAAAAATATACTCCGTGCTGTAGGCCAGGTATCTGGTCATTTTTCCAATAAATAATATTTCTCTGTAAGGCAACCTGTAGTTTGAAACTAGTTCATGGACCATGAGCATGCACAATGCACTAGTTGTCATGAACTATATAATGAAACAAATGAAAATTATCAGCTTCTCATTTCTTCTTATCTATCCTGTGTTGTATTGTCTGTTTATTTTCCATCTCTATTCCACTATGCTGGTTTTTTTCTTTTGTCCTGTGTCTTTGTTCAGCCTCTCCTTTCCTCTCTTCTTTTCCCCCCTTTGGTACTTACAAATTAGATGATCTGGGGCGACATAAATTCCTACTTGTAAGCAAACTTTGTTCCTAAGTCCTCTTGTTTTCCTTCTGTGTTCTAGATGATAATTCAAGCTGATCTTATGGATGCTCATTTGTATGCATTCAAGAGGTTTGAAGTTTTGCTCTTTGCTTCTAGTTCATCTTTTGGTTCCGGTTCATATTATATCACGCAGCCTCTGTTGTCATTTTAACAATTGTCTTTGCAGGGCTGTTCTGCAAGAAGTTCTTGATCAAAAGGAAAAATTTCAGAGTCTAAGGCAGGATGTGTTGCCTTACCTTGTTCGGACTCAGCTGGTTGGTTTGATCTCTTTCAGATTAATGCTAATAACACTTTTGGTTTTTAATCCTTTCTTTATAGCCTTGGTGCAAAGGTAAGGTTCAATGGTGGCATGGAGATCACCAGTTTGAATCACGAATGCAATTTGTTTGCAACATTGATGCAAATGTCGGTCAATATGTATTGGTATTGGACCATTCAATACCAATATTTTTCAATATTACGATAATATCGCAATGTGTTTCTATATTAGCAATATATCGCACTATATTATTTGTATTCACCGATATGAATTTGTTAGCTTACGATTTTTCAGAATTTTTTTTCTTCCCGATATATCCGATATTAGTATATATTGTTCAATGTACCCAATTTCAATATGGTCGCCACCGATATTGATATCGATATTTTCATGCATAGTTTATAATGTAGAGTTAAGCTACATACATTTGACATTCCCAGAGCTTACTACCTGGGAAGCCTTGTGTGCCACCTTATCTCATGGTGTTTGGATATCCAGATTTGGAAAATATGGTTTTCATCTTCATAATTTCAGATTGCTTATTCCAAATTTCACGTTCTATGAATTCACTCATTTGAATGTCTGTTATTTTGATGGATGTGAGAGTTTCAATTTCTGTTTGGTTTCTAAAGAAAGGGGAGGTTGGAGGCACCACAGTACTATCGCCACCACACCCTCCTCACCGCAATCTCTTTTCTTTAAACCATTCTGCCACAGCCCCTCCATAAGGAAACTCCTTGAAAAATTAAACCATAACTTCTTCTTTGAAAAATTAGGCCATTTTCCAGTCCTTGATCTCCCCGCGAGCAAATTGATCTTTCCTAATGCCCACACCTAAGAAGCACAAACATTCTATCGAGATTAAAGTGTTATTGTCCAACACGTGTTTGACATCGACACTTTTCCTACAAGCCTTGACACGTATTGGAGACACATGCCCAAATTGTTTTAAAAATTTGTTAAAATTTTGACAAGTTTTAATACGTTTGAACATACTTAGGACACATTCGGGAAAATTTTTTGTCCAAAATTTTTTACTTAAAATTATAAATTTTGGAATTACAAATTGTAAAGTGATAAAGTTAAAATGTAGATTCTAATTGATATATAAAAAATTAGTATATTAAGTTTTGTCTTAGGTTGTTAAGTTATATTAATATTATTGTTCTACTATAATGACTTGTTGATGATATTATAACATAATTCATTTATATTAGTTTAATTACGTACTTTACTATAAATTTTTTGTTAGTGAACAAATAAAAAATATGCATATTTATTACTAATTTAATATAAAATAATGATATTTATTAATTAGAAAACTTATAAACTATGATTGTAGTTAATATGTTCCAGTGTGCCGTGCCTCTATTTCTATAAAAATAGCATGTCTACATGTCAATGTCATATTTGTGTCCCATGTTGGTATCCATGCTTCTTAGGTCCACGCCATAATATAAGTTACAGAGGTTGTGCATATTTTCTAGAAGATACATTTGAAGTCTCTGAAGTTGCAGAAGATGTTGGGGGTTACTGAGATTCAAGGTAATTTTTGTAGATTGTGTGCCTCGGGTCAGGGGGAAGGGTACCGAAACTAAGATTTGAGATGGTTTTCCGAGTGTTATTTGATAGAGGGTTGATAGTTTTTCTAGAGATATAAGTGATGGTATATTCAAAGGATGCTGTTAGTGGAATAAAATGGTGCCATAGATAAGGGACAAAGAGGGTCTGAGACGTAAAAATGATGTTTATAGGAGGTTCTGGTATCATTATTAGAGACATGAAATTGTATTAAATGATTTAAATGACTATTTAATTATTACCAATTATTTTCCGATTTCTAATCGTAGTTTTTTGTTTACTAGAAGCCTAAAATATGGGTCGACCTTAACAGTGCTATTGTATTACATACAAGTTGTTTCTATGGTTTGTGTCCATGATCTCCATGCCAAAATGTAGCCATCTTAGTCTAGCCGCAAAGCCTACTTTCAAATCCATTAGTTTTATGCCCTCAAAATCTTCTTGAATATAATGAAATCCAAAACTGTAACTTCGAAAAACTATATACAAGCAAAGTATTGGAGCTGAATCCAAATCTATTATGGGCCCAAACCAATGCATGGAAACCACATTAATTGTATTTATTTACTGGCAGTTATGTTTCTCAGTTCTTACTGTTCCTTGATGTGCTAGAGATCAGAAGTTTTGGCAAATACATCATTGCAAGCCGAAGAAAATGGAGAAGCCAAGGTTTCTTCACAGAATAATCAAGTGGTGCTTTCTCAACTCTTGGCTAATGCATCTACTACAAGTTTTCATGAACTCTATGCAATGGGTCCCAACGGGTCTGCTCATGGTCTGAAAGTGAAGAGAACCCATAAATGCTGTGTCTATATTGCAAGCAAGAACAAGTACTGTGCACGCCTGAACTCCATTCAAGCCTTTAGCGATATCAATCGTGATGTGAGTTTTGCACTACCAAGATTTTTCTAGTTAGATTGTACAAACTACTTTAGTTTTTGCTCTTGATATTTTTTGTTTTGCCTCTTAAAATTGATATCTTAGACATTGCAGGTCATTGGAGAGGCCAATCACCTGTCCGGCTATTCATTTTCTGCACAAAACAACATCATCCATCCTTCAGCAGAGCGCGGATCCAAAACTACGGTGAGGAAACTTCATTATGCATGATTTCATGTAAGGGGAAAAATTTTCCAATCTTCTTTTAACAGTTGTGTTTCCATTACTCAAGTGAGCTATGTTTTCTGTTCAGCAAGTTGATGTTTCTTAGCCCTTTTATGATCTGTTCGGTTTTGAGAAAATGTGTAAGAAAGGAAAACAAAATTTAGAGGAGAGTATTTTTATTTGTTTAGATGCTTGGAAAATTATAAAGAAAAGATATTATATAAAATGTTTGAAGTAAAGTTATTAATTCTTATTGGATTTCACTTTACACTTGAAACTGATTTTTCTAATGTTTTTATTTCCTTAAAATTTTCCTCAATCCAGAAAAAACCATTAATCTTGTATCCTTCTATGTTGTATTTATTAGTTGATTTGTTGGATTTAGGTGGGCCCACATTGTATGCTAGGAGAAGGTTCACAGATGGGTGATAAATGTAGCGTGAAACGATCTGTTATCGGTCGTCATTGTCGGATTGGTTCTAATGTAAAGGTATACCACTTTATTGACAGCTTACTCTCTTTCAATTGCCCGTCTTACCCTTATTGCCATAATGAAATCTTACACTGTTGTCCTGCTGCCTTTTTATCACCTCTTCCCCCATGTTGAAATTCATACAGCACAACAGAATCCTAAGCCCAGACACCATCAGTCACCATTCTCTTCATACAAATTGCACAAATAATTTTGCATGGAGATTCTTTCAACTAAGGGAAAATCACGGAACCTTGCGTCTACAATATCTCTATTAGATTTAGAGATCTAGTTACAAATAATTTCCTCTCTGAGAAGGCCTCTCATAACCATAATCCATGTGAAGAAGTGATTAATTCAAACTCCAACATACCTAGCGATCAAGCAAGAGTAAATACAACGTGAAAATGAACAATTAACCTATAATATGTTCTACAATCTAAGATATGACAACACATTCGAACTTGCAAATGATGGAACTCATATTTGACCTCAAATAAATGCCCAAATCTTTCCCATTCTTCGTTCTTTTTTCAAGTCAGCACCTTGTGTTAAATGACTCCTGGACAACCCTAAAAAATAGAATTGGGTACTTATAGTTTGCACAGCCGCTTAAATGGCTTACCTTCTGTTTGTCACTAGAATTTTTTCCAACTTTGCGGCATAAGCCGCTAACTTGCCGGTTGGCTCCTGAAATCCCTCCAAACAGTTTCACTCAAATAAACCTTGTGCAAAAGGCCTTAGACACCTTTTCCTAGATTTTCGTTTGGATGAAGCTTTGCGCAAAATACTTGGACTACTCCAGAGGTGGAAAACCACATCTATAATGGGTGTGGAACTTAAAAGGTTTTTTTTTTTTCTTTTTTTCATATGGGTCTGCGATTCGGGGTTACTCTTGCCCCCACCCCCATGAACACGTTCAACTCTAATGATCTGCAGCTCCCTCATCTCCATCTGAATAATGGAAGAAATAAGAGAGAACTGTGCTAATCAATAAGGCAACCAACTTATTTAAATGTAAAAAAAGGGAACAACAGATGTATATATATTTTTTGTTAGTCTAAAATGTCTTATCATGTCATCTTTTCCCAAATGCAGATTGTGAATTCAGTTGTTATGAACCATGCAACTATTGGAGATGGTAGTTCTATCCAAGGTTCTGTAATTTGCAGCAATGTACAGGTTCAAGATCGTGTCGTTTTGAAGGACTGTCAAGTAAGCTCTCTTTCCTTCTCTCTAACAAGAGTGTTGTTAGGGTCTTTTAAGTAGATTGGTTCTTATATCTACCCAATGGCTAGGAATGGTAGAGATAATTTTTTTGAGCTTGATGGCTGAGATTAAATAGCCATCTAGTTAATCACATGATATAATATCTGCCATTTATTTTTATAATTTAATCTTGACTATTGGGTGAATATTTTAAAGCCAGTCTACTGGGAAGACCATCGTATCTCTCCTTTAACGGCCCTTAAAAAAATGAGTCTGGAATATATATATTTTTGTGATGATGAATGCACTTGCACAGGTTGGTGCTGGTTTTGTAGTCAGTGCCGGTAGCGAGTACAAAGGGGAGTCTTTGGCAAAGAAAGAAAAAGGTCAATCTCAATAACACTGCTGTTTGAAATTCTGGAAAATGATTTGATGATTAGAAAATGGAGAGGCAATTTTCAGGCTGATTGAGTTGGTTTTGATAATATAATTTGGTGCATTTGATATCAATTTTGTTCCATTAACCCCAATTTATTACGCCCAACTTCAAGCAACAAGAACAAGCTAACCCAGAATGTTCTAGTTTCCTGTGACCGATTTGCGCCAGATACTGTATTCTCCCTCGGACTATTACATCTGAAGGGGGACGAGGGCGCCTGGGTCAGGTGCCTACTTGCCACATTCAGTGGCTTGGGCTTCCTTTTTTTAAAAAAAAAAAAGTACTTCAAGCTGAAATGAATCTGCAAATATCTTTTATGTTTGATGCAGAAACCAATTCTGCATGCACAAGAATTTTTTTTCTTTGTTATTTGAAGTAAAAAGTACTTGTAAATACCACTAAATGCTCAATAAGGTGGGAAGTGAGGGATGCCTAGTGTGTGGGTACCCAGTCATAAGTGCCCGATACGCACCCCTAGAAGTGTGAACTAGAGGGGCACCCGATGACCGGAAAGATGATAGATCAAAAATCTTGATCGACCGATCCTACAGAATAGCAGATATCCATGACCAAGAAGTGTTGGATTTTCTTTCATTTAGACACCGAAAGGAGAAGGCAGGCTAGATTGCCAGCGGGCATCCGAATTTCCTCCCTTCAAAGTAGCTGTTCAGAAGAGTAATTAGGATCAGTTCAGTTGGTTTTTTAATGTTCAAATTGATTATAGAGTAAAAATGATGGAAAAAAGGGAAAACTTTATTCTCTAGGATCTAACTATCCCTGTTTTCCCTCAAAGAAGAGGCAGTCCCAGCTTCTCTTTCATCCACTGAAGATAGCTTTTTTAATTGGAATATAAATATTTATTAAATGTTGAATTTAGTATAAAAATAATTTAAGAAAAAATAATTAGGTATGTTTTTTTTTAGATTGAAATTTCAAGCAATTTTTAAATTGAAAAGGAAAAGGTCAGATGTTGGGGAAGCATTTCCTATTCATGAACTATATGCTGATGATGATGACTGACAAATAAAAATAGTACGAGGGAGATATTCTATAGCTACTTTTAAGATATTTTTTGACAATATAATATTTTATTTTATTTTATTTTATTTATTTATGCTAATGGGTGTATATAAAAATAATTAAATAGATGATTTTTAAATTATTTGATAATATTTTAATAGTAATTAAATAGTGTATTTTAAGCATTTTGAAAAAAAAAAAAAGGTTCCTGCTTGGAACATAGGCGGCTAGGAGAATTTATTTTTATTTTTTAAAAATAATTATTCTCATAAAAATATATATTTTTATCTAAAACTTTAAACCAACAAACAAAAAAAGTGCAAACGAGACATCCCGCTAGCAAGTATTAAGAGTGGCTCTCTTTCTTAAAGATATGGCGATATTTATTTTTAAATTTTAATAATTTATTTAAAAATAAATAATTATAATTTAATTATTTAAAATAATTAATTTTATTAAAATTTATTAAATTATTATTATTTATTTAAAAATAAATAATGTAAATATAAAATATAAATATCTTCATCTCTATAAACTCCCCTAATATAAGCTGGCAAGGCCATTTGAAGAGCCGTGTCATTTGAAGATTTAACCTGGCAAAGTCTCAAATGTTCTTTTTTGAAGTTTAATCGGGTTAATATATATATATATATATTTATTTATTTATATTTATTTATTTATTTATTTATTTTCTATATTATATTTTTTCAGTATGATTATTTATTGACTTTACTTTAAAAATAGCTGCTTTATTTATTATACTTTTTCTCAACTTTATGTCTGAGTTTGTTCTTTTAATTATATTACATATTTTAAATTTCGAGCCAAATGTATTCCTCGTAAAATAATAAAAAATAAAATAAACCACATTTTAAATGAATGTTTTTATAAGTATAAAAAATTTAAAATAAATGTCAATTGTACATCTTGCGACAAGAGACCACGGTTTAGGGATTTGGTCAAACTGTATTTTTATAAGAATAGATGGGCTCATTTTTTTAATATTTTAATTATTTATTTTTAATAAATAATTATAAATTAATTATTTTTTAAAAAATAAAAATATATTAAATTTAACTATTTTAAAATAATTATATAGTAATTATCTATTTAAAATAAAAAATTAAAATTAAAAAATAAGACTTTTCATCTTTCAAAACACTTTTTTCAAAATTCAAAAAGAATGAGTTTTTCCAAAATTCAAAAAATGAGTCTTTATTTTTTTATTTTTTTGTTGTTTTGTGAAATAACAAATATCATTTTATTTTTTTATTTTTTGGACCAAGTATTTTTTTTTCCTTTTTTGGATAAAAATAAAAGGAATAGACATTTTGAGAAATTTATTATGACCTATAATTTGTATAATTTATTATGTGAGAAATATATATATATACATATTAAAATAATATCTTAAATTAATGCAACATTTTAGTATATGAAGAGGGTTAATAAATAGGTTCGATCATTTTGAAAATAAACATATCAAATAAAATAAAAAAAATTCTTCTTAATCATTTAATAATTTAACAACACTAACTACATATACTACTTTTACATTTAACAACAAATAACAACTTCACAACAAAAAATAATAACAAAATTAACAGCCTAACTAAACATGCATCATGAGGCTACTTCTTCCTACTATTTTGATTTTTATTACTAAATTAAAATTCAACGATAATACATTTTTAATGCTAATTATTATTCTTTTAAAAAAAGACTTTTGATATTAACCTTCATTAAATACGAAACCTAATAAAAAGATTTTAACAAAAATCCATTTACAAAAAAATTTTAAATGCTTAAATTTTATCGTTAAATTTTTTCAATCGAACAACTAAGATAAGAGTAAAAATAAACCCGGACCCAACTCAACCAAACATAATGTCATTCTAATTTATCTATTTGTTTATTTTATCACAATATTACTGACAAATTACTAGTAATGTTTTTAAGAATCTGTTAAGGTGAATCAAAAAATTAAACTCCAAAATAAATCTCCACAGTTCAGTTTAAATTATAAAAATTAAAATATTCAGATTATACCTTTATAATTAAATGATTATTTAATCTGAATTATTTATTTTTTATAATTTAATCTGAGTCATTTATTTCAGGTTTACCTCAAAACATCTCTCGTGAGCAGAGGATTTCCAAGTCAGCCACAACGGTCACAAGCAGCTATCCCACAGTGGCAACAACACCATTCCATCTTATTACGCTCGGGTCGGGGCCCCACGGTTACGACGGTTGCTGTGACTCCACACACGTCACGGCCGTGTAGCGTTAGCAGGCGCGGTCAATGGCCTCCATGAGTAGATAAGCAAGCCCACGACAAGGATGACGACGCCGGCAACGAAGCCAGGCGGGAGACCAGAGCCGGCGCCGAGGTACGGCAGAGGTAGTGTAAATACATACACCGATAACGGCACTGCGGGCCAACACCGAAATTAACTCTAGTTAGTGAGCGCGGTCTACTAACCACGGAAATCAGAAAAAAAAAAAAAAAAACTACTAATGGTCCGATGCTTTCGTCGGTCAATTTTCTGTAATATTTGCGTCCGTACGGGAAAATATTTTCCTATTTTTCATTATTTGAAGTATAATAAAAAATATGTCAATGAAAAATAAATTTTCAATCGATTGAAAACTTTAGTTCAAATTTCTGAAAGTGACTTATTACCCACTACTTATCATTGACGGCCAATCTATATTAATAAAAATTCTACTATTAACTATCACTGATATACTGATATGATGACATAGTATAATTTTATCACAATCGCTGAAATATCATTTTGGTTTGTGGATATTGATATTCGTTCCATATTGTGATTGGATGGCTCCATTGGACATATTGGCTTTATGTTAGGAGTGCAACACTTGCCTAGCATCCCTGACATATGATATAGACATGACTTTTTCATGATATTCCCAATTGTATAAAAACACAAGACTGAGTACAAAAGATATAAAATATCTTCAAACGTTTAAATCAATAAGCTCACCGCTACACTCCCAATGTTAGCTATTCTGTTGGTTACACTACTCAGTCGATTCACTTCTCTTGGCTTAACTTGTCTAGGCTTACTGAACTTGTTTCAAATGAAACGAAATCCTTTCTTTTGTATATGAATATCATATATTTAACCAACAGTTAAGATTTATTATCAGTCTCTACTATGACTAAGATTAATGCTTCAAAATATTTTTTATAAGTATTCCCTAAAGAAAACTATGGACTTCCCTCCTCATAACTACAGAAAGTACATCTCTCCTTCCTTGCTTCTATTTTTTCACGGTTTCGCTGGACCATTCTAGAACTTTCGAGAATTGCCAATGCAATTCTCTTCTCTACATGTACATCTTTCAACAATTAAGCTGCATGCACGGGTATCCTTCATCTTTATGGCATGCCTATATGTTGCATAAATTCTATACTACTCAAAAACCCAAGACATTTAGATCAAAATGGCAAATTGGTTCAGGAAATCAACCTCTAACTCCTCCTGGTCTATTTCCCCAAGCCACCAAATATTTAAAAAAGAAAAAGCCATTAACAGCTTGTTTTGTAGTTTTATTAGGATCTTCTAAATATCTAGAAAGTCTCCCTGCTCTTTTAAGTGGTTGAAATCTATCATTATAATATAAAAGACTAGGATTAAGACAATATATTAAAATATTATCAAAACATCTAATTTTAACTATTAGGTGGATAAGGTTAAAAGGACCGCCATGCTACTTGGAATTATATGATCACTAAACCAAAGCTATGACCAACAGAACATGCATGCCATCCTTTCTTAAAACCACATCGACTAGGAGGAGCTTTATATATAGCGAAATTAGCATACCTGAAATAGTAGATGCCAGGCTCGATATAACGGCGGAAGAAATCTTTAGGAGATGCAGCAGAGATACATTGAAGGCCATGTTCACAGTGACAAAAAGGAGAGGCAACAGTGGTGCCCCATCACAGCCTGTGGCCATTCAAATCCAAAGCAATCAGCTGTATATTATTACTTCTACTTTACATTTCATTTCAGAAGAAATTTTATTAGAGCAGCATAACATCAGGGAGAAAAGAGGAAACGACCCATGAAATACACCAAATAAATCTTTTATCTAATCTGCCAAACTTGTGAAATACACTACTATAAATATATAGAATTTCATTAGTTTTTCTTTCCCAAAGTAGCTTCCCAACTGGCAAATTACAAATATATAACATCAATGTCGAAAGTGAATTCCATCGGGAGTTAGATTAGCCAGAATAAAGGAATTAACAGGCCTGCACAAGGCAATCTTCTCTACCATGGGTGTAGTGTATGTCTACCATTTGTCTGCACAAAGAAATGCATCACAAACTTGTCTCTTATTAACTTTACTATGATAATAAATGGTACTTCTGTTTGACATTATGAGCATTAGAAGCAACCGTGTCTACAATTCTCAATTTATGAGTACTCATGATGATACCTACAAGTCACAAATTTCAGGATTTACTCTTTTATCAACTTCAGATCACAGTTGCAGGCCCCTTAAGGAGCTCGGTTGTTACTCAACATAATTCCACTATAAACTCGCATAGCCTCTCTTAGGCTAGTCATGGCTAAGCTAATCCTTTTGTCACCTTTTAACTCTCCAGTAATTAAAAATAATATCCACTTAGAGATAATCCACTCATAAATCATCAAGTTCCTTTTCTGAGCAGAGGAAATGGTGTTACCTGGACCGTAATCATAAGTACGGAACACGGGAGCATCATGATTTCAAACCACTGTTGGAGTAACACTACTTGAAGTAGAGGCTACGTCAACATGTGCTTTTTGCTTGTCTCTAGCATTCAAAATGCTCATACAGGCCTCGAATTGTTCCTTCTGCTCCTCATTTTGCTGCTTAATCTAAGTACACAGATTTGGAATCTAATTCTTAATGCTTAAAGTCAATCAGTAACTTGCTTCCTCCAATCAACTACTACTATATCTAGAAATTGTTGGAGCGGTTTGGAATGCTTTTTATTCACCATAGTGATTGAAGAAAGTTTAAAATTGGAATATGGATGTAATATCGGAGATATTTTTTTCGTATCATTGATTAGATTTATTATGTTACCCGTTGGAATATTCTATGATTAGTTGTACTATATTGTGTTTGGTATTTAATGATAGTTGGTTATGTATTAAAGAAGCATTATTATGTATTATTTGGACTTGGATAAACAATAATTAAATAACATTATGAGTTGATCTTGGAGGTGACAGATTTTTGGAGGACAATTTAGTAATTAGATGATTATTTAAAATAAAAAACAGTAATAATTGAAATGAGAAGTAGTGATATAATTTGGAGAAAACGAAGAAGTAAACTTGCGTGGAACCATAGAGTTCAGTATATTAAGTAGGAGATTAGTCATTTACCAAGGAAGCTTGTCTGAGGAATTAATCCCACGGAGGCTTCAGTTGGAAAATGTGGATCAGCAGATTGACGAAGAAAGATTCAAATTTAGCTTTCATGTGATTATGTAATGCCTGCAGTAATGGTGGGAAGTAATGAGATGAAGGTTACACTTTGAATGATCAATCGGCAGCTGTGGAGAGAAAGGAAATCAAACTGATTACCTCAAATTGTAACGGCTGCACAATTTATTGGTGGAAGTAATGAGAGGGGAGTTACATTCTGGTGAACGGCTGACTGTTAAGGAATCCACACTCTGTACATTTGGTACACAAATCAGAGGAGGAAGAGCCGTCTGAGGAAACTGTTGGTGCAGTGAGGAAGGAGAAGTAAAAGTCCTCAATTCCATGTAAGTAAATATGTATTCCGTCACTAAAAATACCGTGGCCTCTAATTTGTGTACAGAAATAAATTGATCACTGCACAAATTCTCTTTGAATTCAACTATGGAGTTCATTTCAAAAAAGAGCATAGGCTACGTGTTGGAAAGAGAAGTAGAAAGGTTGATACTTATAGTGACTTAATCATGAGTTAATTTGCTTGTATCATGTTAGAAGTTGGTGATTTACATATTAGATGACAAAAGCTGACAGCTTCAATGAATTTAAACCAAGTTGGGTTCAAGAACACAAGAAACACAGGATGTTTAGAAGATGAACATTGAAAAACCTAAATATTTAGCTAAATTTAGGACCGATCGTTCATATGTTAAATGGATAAACATATTACCATAATTTGTCTGTTATGTAAGTTTGACGATCCTAGTTTAAGGTTCCTTTGTCAGAATTCGAATCTGACAACCCGAGAATGCGATGACTTATCAACATTGGAGCAATGTTGCACATTGGCAGCAAACAGGAGGGCAGGTTATGTAGAAGAACAGAGCACCATTTGGCTATGTTGATTACCTCTTCCAAAGACATTTAACCGTTTAATGAGTGATTAATAGTTTGAATTATGTTAGTAATTAATTATTCCACATGATAGATGAACAAAGTTGGCAAATTTCATAGTTGTATTAAACAATTGGTGAACTTGGACACACAGGCTGTTGTTCATGAATTTGAAGAAGAAGGTGCTACATTAGTGGGAAATTAATTCAACATGGTTGATTATATTATATGTTATGTTTATGTTAGTTGATCCCTTGATTATGGTATATGTTTAGGCATGTAGAAATTTATGGTATTATGAGAATTATGGATATGTTATGATAAGTGGCATAACTTAGATTTTTAGGCATAATCAGTCACTTCATTTGGGTTAAACGGGTGTATTGGTATTACGCAAATGGCGATTGACACATCTAGAATATAATTCCAGGAAAAGATGAAAAATCGTGTCAAGTGGAGTAATTAGAGGGCAAAATTATAATTTTTCCAATATAGAGGAAATGGCCAAGTAGATTAGGACCACATTCCTTATTGTACTTGTCATTGTATGACTATTTATTTATTGATCTACACTTGATTTTATTATCATTATTGTTTAAATCTTGTAGATAAGTTACGGAGATTGTATGAAGATACTACCATTTTGGGAAATATGAAACCTAAGAATCCTTAATATAACTTATAATTTTTCGATATCAATTTCATATCTGTTGGTTGAGGTCTACTGATATCATGGAGAGATTCTTGTAATCATATAACCATCATAAATGATATCAAAGATATCAATGAGGGGCATTGGACTTGGAAATGTGTTATGCATGAGTGCTATATATTCTTAGGGCCACTAGATTGTAGGGAGAAAGCGCCAAATAGTAGAGGTGGTTGTATGTCAAGCGATGAATGTCAAGGCTTGGTGTGACTTACCTAGCTAATGAGAGTGTAAATACATTAGTCTTTAATTCAATGCAGTAGAATAAGAACCGAGGAGAGTTTTTGATATCTTGATGCTGTAATTAGTTGCAATGAGACTTCATTGTATCAGGATTTGGAGGAATCCATGTCATTGACGATCTTGAATTTGAGGAAAATTGATAGATGATCCACTGGGCTCATGTTACTCTTGTTTCATATTAGAATTTGAGTTTAAAATATATATATCTCAGAAATTGATGTCAAAATATCTATTATCATATTTCTTTACCATGGTAGTTTGAAGTTTGTGAGTTTATTAATTACATAGTTTATTGTATGGATGCAATTTGCTTGCTGGCAATCGGCTCATTCTTCATATTTCTTTCATTCCAGATCAGTACAGATACATAATGGATTCACTTAAGCGGGCCCCTAGAGATGTGGAGAGGAGGTCGAGCGCTTCCGAGAAGTTTTTCGTGCTTAATTTTATCTTTAATACTTATTTATGCAATAAGAACAACATTTATTTTCAATGCCTATTTTTGTCTAAGTTTGAGAATTTTGATAAAATGGACAATTATGGTTTGTCTTTTATGCTTGTTCAAGGAGTTTATTTTTTTAATGAAATGATGTAGTTATGAGATTGAAATGCTATATGAGTGTCAGTATTGCAAATCGGATGGTCTATGGTTATTTTATAGGAAATCAGGCTGGGCCATGACAATGTAGGCTTGGCTATAATGAGAAAGTTTAGTTTGTGGCTTCAAAATAGAATTGTTAGGCATGCGTGATAGGCCCCATTTTTTATAACCATATGAAACTTACACAAAAAGGCTTGAGACTTCCTGCAGGGGAATCAACAAAGGCAAGGTGAGACAAATCTTAGCGACATAGTGGAATAACAATGGCACGGAGTCACTGGCAGTTATATGGGAGGCTGGTTGACGGTGAGCTAAGTCGTATTTCTGTTTCGAAGAAGGTGAATATCTGCTTTAGGATTCAGGCAAGTTGATGCGTGTGGTCTTGTGGAGTCGAACATGGTTGCTGTCTTAAGGGTTGCATGGTGGTCATCAGTGATAGTTTGGGAGGGGGGGTCGCCCATTAGTGTTCTGCCTGGCTTTGGATCAGGTTTCTATGTTCTTTTCTGTTGGTTTGTCAATGGGACTTGATTGGTTATTTGCTGTGAAATTGGGATTGGTGCTGGTGCTCATGGAGGCAACACATGCTACAGTGCTTAGGGAACTAATGGAAAAACCCTTTGCTCTGATACCAAAGGCAAGATCCGACAACCACTGGTTTCTGAAAATCCCCGTAAATGCTTTTCGTGTTTCTCAAAAATGAAAGACAAGACACTACATAGAGTTCCACCAATTCGTTAACAAAGAAACTTCCTTAGAAAAGAAAATTGAAATAACATAAAGAATCAATCTAAAACTTATCCGAGGTAGGTAGCAACTCTTTGGTCCCACATCAATTGGACAAGTGTGAAATAATCAGGTGAAACTAATTTTCCTAAGATTCATCTTATATTGCCGTCTTAAGCGTATCGATGAATTCACTTACAAGCTTTTTAGATGGTAGTTCTTCCCAATGATCAAGCCACATCTTAAAATCAGAAACAAAGGTCATGACTAAAGGAAGACAAAATTGCAGATAACCCCGCCTTTAAGAGAGTGGTAAGTCTTTTCATATCAAGGAAATGGGTCGCCCATTCGTAAGAGTAGGAGCACATAGATTCAAATCATGGTCAACATTAGGAAACACAAAGGGGAAGACCAATGCATCTAATTCTCATCAAACTAAAAACTACTAAAATATAAGGAAGCAAGCCATTTTACATCAGGGATGAAAATATCAGTATCTGCATTGGTGTTGGAATCGATTGCAGCAGTATCGGTATCGGATATATCCAAACGAAAAAAGTTCTAAAAACCGGATCGTACCTGTTGATATATCGGCAGATATATCGTGACATATCACTAATATGATAACATATTATGATATTATAACGATATCATAAAATATTGGTATAAGAGGTCTCAAAGCTAATATATATTTACCGATTTTTAAAATATTGGCCAATACTTACATTTGTGTTTTATATACAATGGTGAGTCAAGTGATTTTTGATTTTTATTTATCATCTGGAGAAACCCCACAAACTAAACAAAGAATTAAGAGTCCAGGTCTTCATTTTGGAACTCAGACACGGAACTGTTAGAATGTGCATTAACACACTGAGAACTGACCTCAGTAGTTGTTTTGATTGGATGAGAAAACGTTAAGCTTTAGACCTTATGAGGATGACAAAGAAATATAGCATCAAGGTGGATGAATCATATTTCATCGTCTAAACACTGGCAAAGAACTTTAGCTTGGTACATCCTCAGAACCTTGTTCGGAGGATGAAACCGTGATGTCTTCTACATGGGTAAACTGGAATTGATGCAAGCCATAAACAGGTAGGGATGCAATTGATGGTGCTCAAGTCCATTAAATGCACATAATAAATCTTCTAAAACCAGAATTTTCCAGCAGCTAGAAGGATTTTTAAAAAATGGTGAAAAATTATGGCAACAGATTATAATCAGAAATATGGTGCTATTTATTGCCCCTGGAACACCGATGACTAACACATAAGATGGAATTCCTACAAGGAGAAAATCCACCTTTTTACTAAAATGAGAATATTAGAAAGGGTGACCAGATTAGCAATACAATATAAAGCATCTGGAGCATAGATCGGCAAAAAGATGAAAAATTCAACAAAGGAATCAATCAGTATAATCAATAAAGGAGCAAGATCCTATTATTAGCACCTAGATATTTAGCCATCCAACCTATAATCCCAACACTCGAAAGCAAAAATAATGAGACATATAGCCTTGACATTGTGTCATGTAATCAATATAGTCTTATAGAGGAAAAGAAGATGAGAAATGAGATCGAAAGTTCAGTAACTAATAACTCACCGGTTGATAAAGTACTAACATTGAGAAAGCATGCAGCTCCTTTCTTCAGATACGATGGCAATTGATTAAAAGGTATCCCCCACAACTTTGACAACAAGGGTAAAAGAAGGCAAATGAACAAAGCCTGCAGAAAGTACACATAGTGACAGTTTAACAACAGGAGTCCCTTCCAAGAGGTTCAAGAAAATATGCATGACCCAAAAAATGTAATTGAACAGTTCTTCCAACAGCAAGTTACTTACTTGGAAAGCAGATCCAAAGGAATTAACAACGAATAGATCCACTGAACCTCCCTGAAATAATGGTTTCAAATCCTTAAGGGTTCTTAGAAAATACAGGAGCATATGTGGAAAGACAAATCTCATAACGTTAGAATATGCAGCAGTACTATCATATTTAAAATGCCTTAAGTAATACCTATTCAGATGCACAGCACAAAAAATTCCATTGTTCTGTAACTAGTTATTCTCTCTCTCCGTGTATCTTCCAACTAGGAAGATTACATACATATGTTCCAAATCATGACTTCCCAAATTTTGAAGCATTACTTCTCAAACTAGTTGGATTTCCATTGTTAATCTGTGAGATACATATTCTCCCTATAATTGGTGTACATACATTGTACTGCAAGATACATCCTTCCTACAATCCATCTACTTCCTTTCCCTCTATGAGGGTGAGCCTTGTTGAAAGAGTAAGGTTGCTCCAGTGTGACTTATTCATGGGTTCAAATTATGAAAATAGTCTATCTACATTGTAGGGTTAATGTTATAAACAGCTGATTTTAAGGTGAGCGTATAGACATATAAATGGTCCTAACCACTAGCATATATACCCATTTGATAAAGTATCCTATGAACACAAAAATGGCACTAGCCCACTGGCATATATACCCATTGAAAAAGAGAATCGCCGCCACATATCACTTAGGCCACCTGTATTTGAAGAAGGTGTTATGATACAGGAGACAATATAGAAAGTCGTTGCATTTTGGAACCATCTTCGGCTAGTATAGTTTTGTGATGCACCATTATTTTTAAAATTTTTCTAATTTATCTAAAGTGAAATTGATTTAGCCAAATTTCTTGAAGTTTAGAGATTGTTTAAAGGAAATAAAAAATAGAATAGTTGATTGGGAACTGAATTTTCACCTAAATTGTGATGTGATTTACCTTTCTAGTTTTTAAATTTACTTAATAATAAATTAATTGAGTCTAATTTCTTGAAGTTAATAGATTGTTTATTACTAAATAATGTTAGATTTAACAGAAGATAATTCTCCTCCCAAGGATCCCATAACAATAGCCACCTTTACTGGGAACCGATTTAACATCATAGAAATCTTGGTCATGGTTAAACTTCAAGAGAATGGAAATTGACATTAAATGATCATTTAGCTGAATATAGCTCTACTTCTATTATCAATTATGGATCTAGACATGAGCAACTTTAAATATACACCCCATATAGTTGTCCTGTGCCATAATAATATCTGTATCCCTACACTTCCAACAATCTGTTTGACCAAATGAGATAGCTATTTAGGTCAACCAAACTCAGTTGGATATGAATGGTTTTGGTTGTGTCTTTCTCTAATGTTAATACTAATTCTATAGAATGGGCAGAAACTATGGCAGACACAAAATCTGAAATTCGGAGATGAAAGTCAATCTCCAGAGTCTCAAAGAAACTCCTTTGATGGTGAAAATTGAGAAGAATGAACAAAACATTGACCAAGTAAATATTTGTATATTAATAGTACTCATTCCTTAGTATCAGGATACTTTTCTTTTCATTATTTGAACTTTACTAGCTTTATATGTGATTAATTATTAATTAACAAAAATGTTTGTTTCATATATGCTCATGTAATTATTTACTTGCGTCACACATTATTTTTATTAAGTATAATTATACATATGCAAACCTAATACATTAACATATAAATTAATGATCTCTCTAAGTAACACAATTTAGAATTCAACCAAAAATAGTAGAAAGTACAATTTACAATATTACCTATTTCACATTATCTAAAAAATTATCACTACCTTCTCTTAAATGAGTCAAAATTGTCGTCTATTGCTCAAGCGCTTACATTTCCATGCCTTAAGATTAACTTTTTAGTTTTCGTTGACGATTCTTAGTTGTGGTTGCTACAAATGTTACGATACACCCATAGTGGCCACAAATGCAACACCGAGGCCACGAGTTCTAGTATATACCTTTAATCGTTCAGCAGCATCCAAAAAAATTACTTCCTACAAAAAAACTGAGTACTGTCAGCAAATGGAACACACTGAATAGGAATATACAAGGAGATTAGAGCAAGAGAAAATTTTGGTAAATTACTATGACGTAGTATGAAAAATGCAGTGCAGTAACCAGATTTGCAATTTACCTTCACTATTGTATCAGCAGCTTGTAGAAAGAAAGAAAACACCATCAAAAGACTCCAGAATACACCAGCTTCCTTCAGTGATAGACCAGAACTAGCCCCACTTCAGATAACACCGAACATATCCAGATGTCATTCAGAAACAAACAAACAATCACATAATATTACCATATTAACGTAATCTGTCTGGACAAGCATATTTCATCCAAGAGAAGTGTTTGTTACACACTCATTATTAACAGCAATAATATAACTGAAAGCACTAGAGTAATTACACGTGAGAATGATGTGTTAACTAGCATAACTATATAAGTATGCAAAAATAGGTCACTTTTTATTCATTTCTTTTTTGGCAGAGGATAAGTTATGCAAAGATGGTCTACATATTGACTATATTTTAAAATGCATATTACATAGAGTTCCAGAAGTAGAACTGCTTTCTTTCTCTAATCAATCTTTTTCTCCTCCATGTCGAAGCGTGTGCAGGCATGGTGTTCTCTTCGAGCACTTTGGGACTATTTTAAGCTTTGGGGATGTCTCTAAAGATTAAATTCAACTTCTCTGCCAGAAATAACAAAGGCAAACTAGTTTTCTCCAAATGTTCTGATTGTCGAAGTCGCATGAGAAATATGATCTTAACAACCCAGTAATTCAAAGAAATTGACTTTAGGTGCTCAATCTGAGTTTCACATGCATGCCATCAAGTCAGATTTCTCCTAGCTCTGAAGCAGAACAACATTGAATTTGCGGCAAATAACTTTGAAGCTTCTAATCTACAAGTAATGAGTGTTCAACAATTTTACATATCTAAAGCATTGTCAGCTGCTAGAGAATCAACTTTTTCCATTCATTAAATACAGCATATGAGTTCCACGGTACAAAAACATTTCAGAAAACAAAGCTTATAATTTCTGCAGTACAAAGACACCACTTTCTCACCTGGTTACTGTGATGATTACACCAATTGACACTAGAAGGCA
This sequence comes from Nepenthes gracilis, assembly GCA_033239525.1. Classification (NCBI taxonomy): domain Eukaryota; kingdom Viridiplantae; phylum Streptophyta; class Magnoliopsida; order Caryophyllales; family Nepenthaceae; genus Nepenthes; species Nepenthes gracilis. The sequence continues at coordinate 2,478,507 of BSYO01000006.1, read as the reverse complement.
ACCAACTAACTGATTGATACTGTATCGCCTCCCAAGAAAAATAACTGACAGGAGAACTTGCCAGACAAGAAAAGTCTGCAAATGTAAAGAAAACTACATCGTTATTGCTTCAGTACTCCGATTTGTGGAAGATCTTATGTCATATCCACACAATTACAAAACCACAACTCCTAGCTTTTGTCTTGATTTTTTATATTATTTATATACTACTACTCCCCAACAATTTTCTTCCCCTTGAACAGTTGGTTTATAACCAAGTTGCTTTATGAAGGTTTACGGACGATATATTCACTTTAACTTCAAAGTCCATACTCCATTTTGAAAAGATTACAAGATAAATATTGGATCGTGCTTCCACCCAATGAAATATAATATCAGATATATGTATCGGGTATTGGGCTCCTAAGATACCGACAGTTCCCAACACCAATGTAAAATCACAATATGTTACTATATTAGTAATATATCGTGACAAATTGGACGATATACTTGATATTTAGTTGATATATCGGCTAATGTATCCAATTTATCAACTATATTTACTTATCACTTACGATTTAAAAAAATTTTTTTTTACAGAACGAAAACTTCATTCTCGACTCTACGAGAATTTTTATGAAAACCTTTCATTTCGAATCCTTCCGTCCCAGAGCATATATATTCTATCATATTAAAGCTTTTTTGAACAAACTTCTGTTTTGCTGATATCGATACTAATACTTTATCCATGCTCCACCATTAAAACACAAACTTCAGGAATTCAAGGAAAGGTGTGATGCTAATAAAAGAACACACCATGGGAAGAGCAGCATTAGCTACATAGGAATAAAACAAGATGGCATAGTGAAGAGACTTCCACAATGTTGAATCTGGAGTGAATCAATTGTATGCAATCCTATCCCAAAATTATTGATAGGCTATTAATAAGACAAAATAAAAAAGGAAGGTTACTCAAAATTCTTACCTGAGACAAAATTGGGATTGATGCACCCGAGAGCATTGCTGATCCAACAAAAACATAATATCTTAAATCCATAGAAGTGGAACAACTATGTTGATACAAAATCCAACAATTACAAATAACAAATGTATGGAATGAATGTGGGGGTCTTGAGCATGCACGCATGCATACATACATACATATATACATAATGGATATTCTTGGTTGAAAAAATTAACTATAAGAAAGTATAAGATACAAGTAATTTGTGTTTTTAAGACAAAAGGTTATTTTATACTTCATTGGGTATAACACTATATTATCCTTTACAACCATACTCCAATCACATTGAACAATAATGTCATACCCGGAAAAACAAAAAGAGTTGTAAGTAATACTAATATCCTTTGTGTGTTATTATGAATGTGTGACACGTGCCATTTTACATGTTATGAATTAATTAGAATCACTAGGTTCAGTATTTTCACCATATAAAAATTAAGTCCAATCACTAGTTTACCATAATGTGTACTCTTGTCAATATATTCCCTATTCTCTTTTATTCTATGATTTAAATTTTGATGGTAAATATAAATTTATACTTTATTGGCTTTTACAGTATGTACATTTTTATACACTTAATTTAACAAATGTCCAATTAACAAACTAAAAAAATAGGTCAAAAATTAATGTTTTCAAAAGTATTGTGATTTATAAAATTCAATATTAGAAAAGAAAATTCTAAAAAAAGTTATCAATTGATACATATTAGAGAATATCAAATATAAGGTATGGAACAAGCTTAGTTCATTCACAGAAAACATCAGTATACAGAGTATCAATTAATGGAGGATCTACTATACGTACATACATACAAACATGTATGTATGTGCACATCTCTCATTCTCTCTCTATCTATATCTATAGCCATTTATCTATTTATATGCATGTAGGTGCATATAACATGTATAAGTACATGTTCATCTCTCTCTCTCTCTCTCTCTCTCTCTCTCTCTCAATATGTCACTAGAAAAGGCAGCCATTCCTAAGTGGAACAACCCTATATCTTATGAGCAGGTAATATAATGTGAGCTGCTGAGAATAAGATTGAAGTGATGAAATTCGTTGCAAGGCCCAAAACTTAAGGGTGCATAAAAGGAAGAATTACCAACGATGGATGTGCAGTATGGTTGTGGTGTTTGAAAAAAAAAGGATGTGAACATCTTCAACAATTTTTGAATTTTCTGTACTTGGATAGAGTTTCCGATGTCAGGTCTATAATTGCAGTATTAGTTAATTGATACGTGTTGGTACAAATGTTATTTCATCAGGGATGTAGCATCCCCAGCTGAACCTTGGCAGTCTTGTCTCCATAGCTCCCTAAAAAGAAGTTTTTGAACGTCATTATTGTTTTATCATTCATTCATTTATTTAGTTATTTATCATGTCAACATTATAAACAGAAATCCCTGGTTATCTATAGTTCTGCGGTAAAACAAAGGCATAAGTCTTATTTCCTCAAAAAGTCTTAATCCTAAATGAATTAAGCTGCTGTTTTATTATATCATTGCAGGGAGATCATTATGTTTTTATGTGTAGTTCAATAAAAAAATTCACGTGCAAGCTATGTAAGTTGCATGTTTCTTGTTTTGAGTTTTCCACGAATGTAATGATAGACTGATCAATCTAAGCAGACCCTGTTTTGGGAATGGGTTGGGACATTATTCTCCACGTAAATGCTTGACAGCTGTTTCAGCAGACAGGATGAGTTTTCTAGTACATTTTTCAAATTCTCTAGGTATGAGATTGAAGATTTTGATTAGGTAAAGTCATTATCCTATAAGACAGTTGAAAATACTTGATACCAAAGATGGTGCATATTTGGTGGTTTGGTGCTTTGGCTTCAGAAGAAAAGGAAGGCAAAGAAATGACTACAAATAAAAAAAGAACACCTAGGTCCTCCATCCTCCATTTATATGACAAACAACCTATTTCAAAGTAGGGCTGCACATTGTTGGGCCTAGCAATTGAACTCCTACATTTTCAGAAGGTTTAGACCTAGATCTCAGCAAATAGAGTTGATCCAAGGTCTGCCTAGCATACATGTATAGTTCGAAGAGCATAGTATCACAAAAGTATTTTATATAAGACCAGAATAATAAATTTCAAAACATGCCTAGGGAGATAAGATGTACAGATCAAAAAGAAATTGCAATAAAAAGAATAAATAAAATGCAGAAAAGTCTTACTTGCAGCTGCCATTCCAGAAGCCGCACCAAGAGCCTCTAAGAAACCAACAACAAGAAATGGAGTTTTGGGCAAGGAAAGCATCTCATCAGTTATCAGCCCCGCATGATGCCGAAGATACAAGATAGAGAAGTATACTAGTACATATCTGATGAAGGAAGAAGAGCACATAAATTTTTTTTTTAAAGACAAGGAAGCAGAAGCACATGTCCAAATTTCTCATGGCAATGCATAAGTACCAGATTACAACAGTTTTCCATTTACTACTGTCAGTTTCTATTTCCGGCCACAATAATCTTTCCTTTTGGTTAAGCCTCGTTGCAAGAATAAGGCTTCTCAATTGTGAATGATCTCAAGGTTATAGTTTCAAATCACACACACAATTCTTTCAAATAAAAACATAAGGCTACCAAAACTCACCCTTCCCACACCCCAAAGGTGGAAGTCTTGCACACCAGATTCTGCTTTTTGGTCTTTCTTTTTTACCAAAAACTGAAAAACATGCTCAATTGCTGATGACCAGAAATGTTTTTGATGTTGGAAATAGAGCTCGAACAGGATATGATTTCGACATGCAAAGTTTTTTTTGGTGAGAATCCACATGCATTGTTGCATACAACCAAAACATTGAAAAGCATTCTCAAAATTTTTTCTCCATAAATATAGTCTACCACTTCCTTTTTTTCTTTTTTTTGTCATCTAGATTATTTATTTTATTATTGAAGCAGTTTGCCAGCATTGAATAAAAGTCCATCAATAGTTGCTAGTCAAATATCAATAAATTAACAAATGACCAATTAAGTACAAAATAAATAACTGTTGGCAGTATCCTTGGGAACTGAACAAATTTACAGAATTACCCATACCTAATAACATGACGCCAAAAAGTCAAAATAGGGTAACTTTTTTATAGCAAACCTGATTATTAACTCCCTTTGGAAGGGACTTTTCACTTTTGAGGGCAATGAAAAGCATTGGAATCTCCCAGATCCCATAACTATGGTACTAACAAACATGGTAATCGATCAATCCCAGGGATAAGTCAAACAGTGCCTTATTTTTCATTGTGTTAGTAATGGCTACATGGGAAAATCATGCAACTTCTTACTAGTTTTGTGGACAACTTTCTTTGAATCAATAAAATAAAATTCGACAACACTAAACAACATTCCAAAATTGAAACCAAAAAATCTTTCTGGCATGGATGGATTAAGATAAAATTGCTTGGAAGCTCCAACTATCCACGATAACAAGATCAATTTTTAAAAAAGGGTGAGAGTGTGCATAACAAACCCGAAAGTGGCCAGCTGAGCAAGAAAGAAAGGATATTGCTTAAGTGGAACCAAGGCCAACTTATACAACACCCGATTGCCAACCCCCAAAACCACTGTCACTGCTGCTGCAATCATTACCTCTGCTGTTTGACCATTACCGCCCTTTTTCTTGACAAATGATTGTTGATTTTCCCCAACATCACTTGCATACAAAGATGCCTCAAAATTCTGTCCATCTTCGCCATCAGATCTGATTGAGATCCCAGTGTGACGTATGGCTTTGATGATCCAATATCTTGGTTCCCTTGTAGAAAGGCATAGAAGCCCTTGCCCTTGCCCAGTCCAAAGACTTGGTAGTTGCCTGAATTTGACACTCCGGAGAGGTTGCGGAATGAGAGGCTGAATGGATGGAAATGTGGCTGTGCAGGCAGTGATCCTTTGTGAACATGCCAACATAATTTGTTTAACCACTCGCCTGATTAAGATGAAAAATGAATTCAATGATTCAAATAACGCAGATATAGCTTGGGGAAGAGAGTTTTTTGGGCAAAAGTTAAACAGAACTTTTATTCACAACCATGGAGAAGGTAAAACAGTCAAGAGAGGAATCCACCATGAACTCCAAGCATCTGAGAAAGATGTCTGGGAACAGAACTACTCCAGGGTGCATTTTGCAGCCGCAGCCATTGCATGAGCATAGAATAGCAGATCTATGAAAAGAGCAAAACTGGATAATACCTAAAAGATTTAATTAATAACTGCAAGAAAAGGGGCCATTTACAAAGGTATATCCTGTGACGAGTAGGCAAAATCTTTCCCAGTGGAGATGACTCCAATGGTAGAATGCACGCCCTTACATGCCAAGGTTCAACACTCTTTAGGGGTTGGAAGTGAGTTTCCTTCATTAATCCCAAAAAAGAGAAGCACAAAAATTGCAGTATGCAAAGGGTCATTCAGAAACGTGCATGCCTGCCATACGATAAGGTGAAATTTGCATTGCTGACCAGTTTAGAAACTTTAGTCTAAATTAAAGCAACAAAGAAATTTATTCTTCATTTCTCTTATGCCAACCAAAAAAAAAAAAACCTTTAGCTTGGTATGTAAGGCAGTCACCACAGAAGTATTTCAGCAAAGATCAGAGCTTTAATGCATGGCATAAACATATGTTTGAAACGTGTTTCAAGTAGAAGAAGAAACCAACAGGTTCCTTATAAAACACTGAAGAAGCTTAATCCCATTAATCTACAGAACAAAAATTGACCCCATGTACTCAACATTTTTAACAAAGATTTTGATGTGCTACAATTAACTAAAATTACTCATCATAATGATATCTCAAACAAGATTATAGTATTGGTGTTCCCCATTCAAGTATTGAGATACAGCCATGCGAACATAAAGTTATTCCTGTGTTTCTCTTTTTCCTTTCTCTATTTAAAAAGCTCTTACTGCTTCTTCTTTTTTCTACATCTTGAAGGAGTAATATTCTTAGATAAAAAACGGAGGGTGGGGGGCAATCATATTGAACAAAAGTTCAACATTTCGCAATCAATAAAGCTGAAAAATATCAGGAAAGCAAGTCCTCGTGCTTCAAATATCACGAATGATAAAAAAGGTACTACCATTAGCAAATTGTGAGCATCAACTATGACCAATTCCAAAATCGACATCACACAAAACAATTGAACAAAAGACAATGCAAAGCTCAGCAATTTTGCAAACTAATGTAAAAATAGAGTAATTTCTGGCTAATTTCTTCAACCTTTTTTTTGATAGTTACGATGGAGAGGGGAAAATATTTGGAGATTGAAGCTAGAACCAGGTCATTGGCCTAAGCAAATGGTGTTGGGGTCACTCCCTTCGTGGTATTTTTTTGTTCGCTGACTCAATGGAGGAAAAATGGATGCGGACTTTTTGAGTGGTCCAAGAAGTCTGTCATAATGGATGAGGACTCATTAGAGGAGTCATGCCCGAGAGGTAGCTGAAAACATGGATGAAGACTCTGAAAGCTTAGGCGTTAACTTTCTCTCTCTCCGTAGGCCTACTGTAGCCGCGTTTTGCAGGTGGGCAGTTGACTCACTCTGATTGGAAGTTGAGGCGGCTACAACTTTCAAGGGTGTCAGGCCTGCCACTCTGACACGTCGAGCGTGCGCCTGCCATGACAGGCCTAGGTGGCGTGGTCCTGCCACCCTACTGCTAGGGTGGCTGGCCTGCCACTAGGCCCCTTGTATATATAAAGGCTTGTGCCCTTGCTTGTCTAAAGAGCCTTGGAGAGAAGTCTTGGAGTGAGCTTTGAGAGAGCTGTGGGCAAGCCTTGTTGTAAAGATAGAGAGAGTACTCATTTTAGAGAGAGATTGAGAGATATACACTTGTGATTGTTTTCATTTGTTTGGGTTTTGTGTAGCTAACATTTTTGTAAACAATCTATACTTTATAGTGTATTCTTTGTTAGTTTTTTCCTTGGTTGAAAAAGGGTCTTTCCACGTTAAAATCTCGTGTGTGCTTCTCTCGTTTTTTTATCTCTACTTTTGGCCGTCCGTCCGAGAGCTCTGCTCTGTTGCTGTCCGAGTGTTTTGTCCGGCCGGTCACCATGTCTTCCGTTTTGCGCCAACAAGTGGTATCAGAGAGACGTGATTCTTTGAACGGTGATCTTGTTGCTGGCTGCTATGGAGGTAGGAAGCAAAATGACTTGCTTAAACGGAACCAACTCTGACACTTGGCAGAGCAAGATGTCAGACTTGCTCTTTGTGGAGTCCATGCATAATCCGATTTTTGTCACACAAAAGCCGGAAGCAAAAATGGACGAGGAGTGGACATTGGAGCACAAGCAAGTGTGCGGTTACATCCAACAGTTCGTGGACGACAACGTGTACAATCACGTTCGCGGAGAGATGAATGCCAAGGAGCTTTGGGAGAAACTGCAAAAGCTCTATGCCTCCAAGACCGGCAATAACAAAATCTATCACTTGATAAGGCTAATGCAGATTCGGTACAAGGACGGTTCATCTGTCGCCGACCACCTGAACGAGTTTTAGGGCTGTGTGGACCGACTAAACGGCATAGAGATCAAGTTTGAGGATGAGGTGCTCGGACTCTGGCTCCTGGAAATCCTCCCGAACTCATGGGAGGTCATGAGGATCATCATTGCCAATACAGCTCTTGACAGCGTAGTGACTTTGGAGATGGCCAAAGGAGCTGTGCTGAACGAAGAAGTGAAGAGACAGTCTCAGGGTACGTCCACCTCTCAGCACTCCGAGGTCCTTGTCACCGAATCAAGGGAAAGGAGCCGAGGATGTGGCCCAAAGTCTGAAGACAAAGGGCGGAGTAAGTTACGTTCTCAGTACCAGAACATGGAGTGCCATCATTGTGGCAAAAAGGGCCACGTCAAGAGATTTTGTTACAAATAGAAGTGTGAAAACGCTGGAAAGGAGAGGGGCGAAAAGAGACGTGGCGAGGAAGAGTCCTCGGTCTCTGTTGTCACATGAGGTAACCTCCTTTTGGCCTGCGAGTCTGAAGACTCTGTGAGCGTGGCCGAGCAGACTTCTGACTGGGTGGTGGATTCTGGCACATCCATACACGTCACCTCCAGGAGAGAGTTGTTCTCCACTTACACTCCGAGTGCCCTAGAAGTGTTGAAGATGGGCAACATGGAGACGTCCGAGATCATTGGACGAGGCGACGTCTGCTTGGTGACAAACAATGGAGCCCGACTGACTTTGAGGGACGTCCAACATGTCCCCGATATTTGTATAAATATCATTTTAGTAGGACAGCTTGATGATGAAGGCTACTGCAGCGTCTTTTGTGACGGCGGTTTCAAGCTGACAAAGGGGTCCATGGTGGTTGCCCGATGAGTAAAAGCCTCAGGCCTTTACACGCTGAAAGCCAAGGCCGAGGTGGCAGAGGTGAATGCCACAAGATATGTTGAGTCCTCAGGCCTATGGCACAAAAGACTCGGACACATGAGTGAAAGGGGCATGAGTCATCTGGTCAAGAAGGGTCTCATCTCAATGATGGATGAAGAAAGGCCGAGGACTTGCCCTCACTGCATGACAGGGAAGCAACGGAGAGTCTCCTTTCAAGGAGACGCATCTTCCAGAAGCTTCGAGGTCCTAGAGCTCGTCCACACGGATGTGTGTGGTCCCCTCCCGGAAAAGTCTTTTGGAGGCGCACAATACTTTGTCTCATTCATTGACAATTACTCGAGGAAACTGTGGGTATTCCCGCTGAAGACCAAGGATCAGGTTGCGGGAATCTTTGAGCAGTTTCATGTCTTCGTTGAGTGTGAGACCGGGAGGAGGTTGAAGGCCGTCTGAAGCGACAACGGTGGAGAGCACATTGGGACGTTTGATGCCTATTGCAGAACTCACGGCATCAAATATCAAAGGACTCCACCGAAGACGCTACAGTTGAACGGCGTGGCCAAGAGGATAAATCGCACCCTGATGGAAAGAGTTAGGTGCATGTTGTCCGAGGCCAGGCTTCCAGGATCTTTTTGGGCCGAGGCCTTGAAGGCGGCCACCCACGTGATCAATTGGTCACCCAGTAAGCTTCTGAACGGGGAAGTTCCAGAGAAGATTTGGATCGGGAAGGAACCAGCTTACAACTATCTTCGGACATTTGGCTGCAAGGCTTTTGTTCATATTCTGAGAGATGAAAGCAAGCTAGAGCCAAAAACAAAGCAATGTGTCTTTCTGGGCTATGGCGAGGACGAACTTGGGTATAGGTTCTATGACCCAAAGGAAAGAAAGTTGGTCCGGTCCCGAGATGTGGTCTTCGTTGAGGAAGAGACCATCGAGGACATTGGGAAAGAAAAGAAGTCTTAACTCAACACTTCCCGGACGGACAGAGTTGATGGTGATACTGTCCGTCCAGCGCCTCTTGAGTCCGATGTCGGCGGATCAAGAATGGCTGGCAACCATGATGAGGCGGTTACAACGCCTCAGGAAGATCAAGTTGAAGATCTGGCCCCTCAACAGGCCGAGGTGGCCCCTATGAGACGGTCGTCCAGGGAGAGACGTCTGTCCGTCCGCCTTCTAACAAGTGAGTACATCCTTCTCACTGATTCTGGAGAACTTGAAGATTTTGACAAGGCCATGTGTAGCGCTCAGAAGGATAAATGATTTGAGACCATGAAGGAAGAAATGGCCTTTCTTCATAAAAACCATACCTTTGAGCTGGCTAAGCTGCCCAAGGGGAAGAAGGCCTTGAAAAACAAGTGAGTCTTCTGACTGAAGACGATCGAGGACGTGAGCAAGCCAAGACACAAGGCACGGCTTGTGGTGAAGAGCTTTGGTTAACGCAAGGGTGTTGACTTTGATGAAATTTTCGCACCTGTTGTGAAAATGTCCTTGGTCCGTGTGGTGCTCGGACTGGCAGCGGCTTTGGATCTAGAGATTGAGCAACTGGACATCCGGACAGCATTTCTCCATGGAGATCTTGAGGAAGAGATCTACATGGAGCAACCAGACGGTTTTGAAGTTAAGGGGAAGGAAGGACTGGTCTGTCGTTTGAAGAAGAGCTTATACGGGCTGAAGCAAGCTCCGAGACAATGGTACCAGAAGTTTGATTCTGTCATGGTCGGACGAGGATACCAAAAGACTACTTCCAACCACTGTATCTTTGTCCAGAGATTTTCGAAAAACGACTTTGTCATCCTCCTTCTTTATGTGGACGACATGCTGGTTGTCGGACAGAACAGTGCTCGGATCAAGGAGCCGAAAGAGCAACTGGGGCAGTCTTCTGTCATGAAAGACCTCGGACAGACGAAGCAGATTCTGGGGATCAACATATTTCGCGACCGAGGGGACAAGAAGCTCTGGCTGTTCCAGGAATGCTATGTTGAAAAGGTGCTTTAGCGATTCAACATGGAAAGCTCCAAACCAGTCAGTAACCCTCTGGCCAACCATTTTAGATTGAGCAAGCAGCAGTGTCCGTCCTCGGACACTGAGAAGGCGCGCATGAGTAAGATACCTTACTCCTCGGCCGTAGGTAGTCTGATGTACGCGGCCGAACATTGCTCATGCGGTTGGTCTTGTGAGCTGTTTTCTCTCAAACCCAGGGATGGAGCATTGGTTCGCGGTAAAGTGGATTTTTAGATATCTCCGTGGGACCTCCAAGACGGGTTTGCAGTTTGGAGGAGAGAAGCCTCAGCAGATTGGGTACACGGACGCAGACATGGCCAGGGACGTTGATTCTCGAAAATCAACATCCGGATACTTGGTAAAATTTACGGGAGGGGCGGTCTCCTAGTAGTCCAAGTTGCAGAAGTGCGTCGCTCTCTCGACTACGGAGGCAGAGTTCATTGACATGACCGAGGCCTGCAAGGAAATGTTTTGGATGAGGAGGTTCATCCAAGAGTTGGGTTTAAGGTAAGAAACGTACGAGGTCCTCTGTGATAGCCAAAGTGCCATTCACTTATATAAAAACTCCTCATTTCATTCCAGGTCAAAACACATTGACATGCGATATCATTGGGTGAAAGATGTTTTTGATGATTGGCAACTATCAATTGGAAAGGTCAGGACGGATGACAACTGCTCGGACATGTTGGCCAAAGTTTTGTCAAAGGGAAAGCTGAAAGCTTGTTGTGACATTACCGGTCTGACTGACTTCACTCCCACTCCCACTCGGTCGTGAGGGAAAGTTTGTTGGGGTCACTCCCTTCGTGGTATTTTTTGTCCGCGGACTTAAAGGAGAAAAAATGGAAGCGGACTTTTTGAGTGGTCCGAGAAGCCTGTCATAATGGACGACTCATTAGAGACGTCATGTCCGAGAGGTAGCTGAAGACATAGATGAGGGCTCTGAAAGCCTAGGCGTTGACTCTCTCTCTCTCCGTAGGCCTGCTGTAGCCGCGTTTTGCAGGTGAGCAGTTGACCCACTCTGATTGGAGGTTGAGGCAGTTACAACTTCTAAGGGTGTCAGGCCTGCCACTCTGGCACACCGGGCGTGCGCCTGCCGTGACAGGCCTAGGTGGCGTGGTCCTGCCACCCTACTGCTAGGGTGGCTGGCCGGCCACTAGGCCCTTGTATATATAAAGGCTTGTGCCCTTACTTGTCTGAAGAGTCTTGGAGAGCAGTCTTAGAGTGAGCTTTGAGAAAATTGTGGGCAAGCCTTGTTGTAAAGATAGAGAGAGATACTCCTTTTAGAGAGAGATTGAGAGATATATACTTGTGATTGTTTTTTTTTATTTGAGCTTTGTGTAGTTAACATTCTTGTAAACAATTTATACTTTATAGTGTATTTTTTTGTGGTTTTTTCCTTGGTTGAAGAAGAATCTTTCCACGTTAAAATCTTGTGTGTGCTTCTCTTGTTTTTCTATCTCTACTTTTGGCCATCCGTCCGAGAGCTCTGCTCTGTTGCTGTCCGAGTATTTTGTCTGCCCGGTCACCGTGTCTTCCGTTTTGCGCCAACAAATGGTTGGCCAATCAACAGGCCATCTTTGATTTACCTTTAACTGAAAAACTACATATAGATCACCTTTTCGGTTTAGGATATTACTTTCAATTACAAGAACATAGTTACATTGTAATCAAACTCACAAATCATAATAATAATCTCTCCCAAGTAGAATCAATGACTTGGATTTTGGCAGGAGAAAGAGAGAGAGGTAACTACTTCCCCTTAAGAATCTCACAATTTACATTAACTACACTCGTACTCAAATCCTCAGTCAACATAATCAAACTCTCAACCAAAAAAAAAAAAACAGATCACAAATTTACACGTCAAATTAGACAAAAAAGATGAGAAAAGAAAGACACACACACACAGAGATGAACCTGGAGTTGCCTTCGCTGATCGAAATACAAGGATCAGGAACCTCCGCTCTTGTCTTTAGCTCCGGCAATAAAACCTTCAATGCGCAGCCATCTTCGATCCTTTAAACTCTAATTATACTCAAGTCAATCCAGAAGTTGACGAAATCGCTATGTCCCTAAATCAGAACTTCAGACAGCAAAGGAAAGAGAATCATTTCGTTTCTTCAACTGAAATCTTACGTAATCTGAATAAGAAGATCGCATACAGGATGATAGAAGAGAAAATCTAGCAAGCAACCGATGCATTCACAGAGATGGAAAAACAATGAAAAGCTGACTTAATCAGAGTGCGAAAAAGAGACAGTAATTTTGCAACTAACGATGAATCGAAGTGACTAGAGTTGCCTGTAATCAAGGATCGTTGAAGCCTCCCCTTTTCAGTGGACGGAGAAATGATACTCTCCGGCATAAGGGAGAATGATGCGTGCTTCAACGGTCTAATGAAGAAGAAAGCCGAACTCACCGAGAAGAAGCAGGGGAGGGGAGTTCAAGCAGAGGAAAAGGGGGGTGAGAAGCAGGCTGAGAGAGAAAAAGTTGAGAGAAAGAACGGGGGATAGAGAAATAGGGTAGAGGAAGAGACGATATGAGAAGTAAATGATTCTGCATATCACTTCTATTGAACAGTGATGGCTTTATACAGCATTGTGCCATGTGTAAAATAACAAAAAGAGAAACAGTATAACTAAATTGAAAATAATAAGCAGTAAAGTAATAACCGTGGGGAGACCCATGTATTACAAAAACGGTGAACGTGTACAGTAACTAAGCATAGCAGCAAATTAGATAAAATCTCTCAATTTATGGGAAACTCAGGTGATCCGATTATTATGCCGGTTAGTCCTTATAGCAGCCGGCTGAGGAGGAAGTGCTGTCTCAGGAGGTGAATTGTTAATACCCGTAACATTGTCGTCTTCATCAAAAGAACATTGTCCTCAACGTTTAGTGTACACATTAGCACCTGTATCAACGGCGAAAATCTTCTAATTGTCATTATCCGAACAATTGCGACATCATCATCCTTTAGCAACCTTTCTGCCGCAAGCGAAGCGTCTATAACCTTTGGTAGGCAACTCCTTATACAAATTGTCCCGCCTGCTGTGATTTGCTCAGCCATTTTCATATTGGAAAACAGACTGTATGACATTCCAGCAGTAAGGAGCAAAAAAAAACATGCATCCATCATCTCCTTCAAACAAATTGAAACCCCGAGCCCAAATCCATAGTGCTCTGATGTCAGACACAAGGAGAGGCCCAAGACAAGCGCCCCAGTGATGAAGGCTAATACAATTACCATCAAAATAATTCAAAGCAACCACCTTACTTATTGTCAAATTAGCAACATGCCTCATAGCCTCTGCTGTCCAAGCTAAGCTTAATAATAATGCAATTACAATCAATGGTGGAAAATAAAACTCCAAATTTCCAATCACAGCCACAACCCATAGAGGCATCCAAATGTATCTAGCTCCCGGCATTTAATGAGGGCTTCGGTTCTGAACAACAAAACTTGGATACCGGCTCAAGGAGTTTGATCAAAATATGAGAGCGACACCCCATTATGTGAGCAACCAAAGTAAGGCAAAACTCCTTTGAGTTGGCCACCAATGTCCTTGGTCAAACTTAAATTGACTAGCCAAAAAATAAGGTCGGTCAGCTACGGCACAAAACAAGGACGAGTGAGATGCCACTAAAAACCCAAACTTTCACAACCATACAATTTGACGGAAGCATCTAAATACTTATCTTATTATATAACAAGCGCATAATATATAAGTTTTCAAAATATTTCAAAATACATCAATTTTTTCTTTTTCTTGCCCATGATTTGGCTACATCAATTCAACATGATTAATCAGCCTAATTTGTCTGTCCAACTTTATTCCTTTTCGTCTGTCATAACCTCTTGTTTCTCTAAAAGTCAGAAAATAGAAAGGGGTGAGCAAAACTTAGTAGTGTACCATCAAGTTAAAACAAATATAGTCATAGCTTTAAGACAAAACTAACAAAACCAGGTAAAATTATCATGCATATAAAACATTACTTGACCATAAATAAATTCATGAAGACAAGTTGCCATATTAAAATGTAACCCCAAAAAGTCAAGCTTTTTTCTTTTTAAAACCGGTTATATTTTAGGCTTGTAATTACTCGGCAATCATGATTTGAAAATAGCTACATTTTAGTGCTGCATCTACTCGGCCACCACGATTCGAAAACGGCTATATTTTAGGTTTGCAGCTACTCGGCCACCATGGTTAAAAAACGGCTACATTTTAGGCTGCAGTTACTCAACCATCAAACTTTATTCCGCAAATTTACTAGCTTCTAGAAGAAATCACTAAAAGTCTAGAGGTCTTTAAAGTATAAAAGTCTGAGAATCTTTTAAAAGTATACTCATGGAAATAAATAATTAACCGGTCACCTTTTACATACAATTAGCCGAACAACTTTTTCATGCAAACAACAGGACTTCTTTTAAAAATATAAATAATTGAAGTTCTTCCTTAATCCAAACAATCAAAGTTTTGTAACGATGCATTCATAGTTAATGACAACATGTGGAAGTCAATTCCCTTATCATACTTCATGTAGTATGGAAACATTACTTTGAAGACTTAAAACATAAACTTATCAAAACGTAGGGTACATTTACATTAAACATTTTTAAAACCTCAACTTAAAAATTAAGAGTACACTTCCCTGGAATGGATATATGAATTCCTTACTTAGATCTGGCTTGAAGTTCTTAGTGCTTTCACTTGAGAGTTTACCCAACCTTCTATCCTAATTTTTGGGCTCATTATTTATAGGTATTGGGGTTGGTGGGAGTAAGTAGGGTAGGTTAACCACTCGTACTTTTTTACTTGTTTCCTTTCTATTGTAAAAGATCAACGGGGTGGTTGGAAATAAGTTACCTACTCAAATTTGGTCAGCTATTCATTAGTCAAAATCAGCCATCAAGTCAATTCTGTTATCCATCAAAATTGGTCAACATTTCGTAATATTCTGGTTTCCTTATTATTTTTGATTGACTTTTATATTTTGACTTTTTCTTCGAAAATTATCTCCTAAGATCGTCTCCAGAATCATGGTCTTCAAAATCAGGATCTTCATAATTATCGTCTTCGGAAGCCTTCTCAATTGTCTCCGAAAACCTTCTCAATGATCTTCGAAAATCATCTCCGAAATCCTTCTCAAAGTCTCCGAAAATCATCCGAAATTCATGGTCTCTAAAAATTAGGGTTTGTGGAATTATCGTCTCCAGAAGCCTTTTCAATCGTCTCCGAAAATTATTTCCGAAAACCTTCTCAATCATCTCCGGAATTCATCTCAAGGTCTCCGAAAAATTCACCACAAAGTATCCAAAAAATTCACCATAAGGTCTCCAAAAAATTTACCACAAGGTCTTCAAAAAATTCATCACAAGGTTTCTGAAAAATTCACCACAAGGTCTTCAGAAAAATCCCTTCCAAAGTCTTCGAAAAATCTATCCCAATGTCCCCGAAAAATCCATCACAAGATTTTCAAAAAATTCACCACAAGGTCAAAATTTCATCACAACGTCTCCAAAATTTCATCACAATGTCTCCAAAAAATTCACCACAAGGTTTTCAAAAATTTCATCACATGGTCTCCGAAAAATTGATCTCAGGGTCTCCAAAAAATTCATCACAATTTCTCCGAAAAATTCATCACAAGGTCTTCGAAAAAATCACCACAAGGCCTCCGAAAAAATTTTACCTTTTGAAAATTGGTCAATATTACGTTGACCGGTGGTTTGGGTCATAAGACAACCGGCCTTTGAGCCTTAAGCCGCCATCTATTTTGCTGAAGTCACAACTTTCTCTCGACTCAACATTTTACTGGCACGGCTAACATTATGCGACGCGGCTTAATGGGGTCTGGTTTTCTTTTTGGCCGTAATGGCTCCTTCATCTTTACCGATCAACTGGCGTTGATCGGACAAATTTTCTTACACATCTTAGCCAACAATTTTATACAAAAAAAAAAATCACGTCTTCAAAACTTAATATTTTGTATTATAAAAGATCTCCAAAATTTGGTACATTATAAAAGTAGTTCCAAATATAAGATAGTGGGCATAAAGTATATCCCACTTGAATGGGCATATTGCTGTTAACTTGCAATTTACCTCTGAAAATTTCATTATACACACCACTTAGATGGCTAACTAATGGTTAACTTTCAGTTTGACTTTAAAATTTTCACTACATATAATACTTACGTGCCAGTTTGCAGCATGCTTTTAGACCAATTTAGTTTAAGCTAATGGTTAGCTTCTATCTAATTTCGAGATTCAAAATTTAAAGACATTAGCCAGCTTACATTTAGCTTTAGAATACAAAAATAGTTTCAACAGTCATCAAACTCCTATATAGCACTCAATATAAAAGGCATAATAAACTAAGATAATAGATTCGATATATAACTCAATATCATAAAATTTATCTATAGCAAAGATCCACCTAATGGTAATAACTTTATTTGGAAAAGTTATTCAAATCAAAGGTGAAAAACTATGTAATTTCTATGTGCAAATAAAGTTTTACTATAATCAATCATCATTATATAAACCAACTGTATCTCTCAATATGAGCACACAACTTTCATCTCAACAAAGTTTGACATAATGTTATACCAGTAAAAACTTGAGGATTATATTTAGTATTTGGACAAACCGAATAATATGCTACTATTTCTCTCCTCTCCTTTAGCCCCAATATTTATTATTAGAACAAACCAAACAATATAATATTTTATCACATCCCCAATTTAAGTAGGTAATTAAATAATTAATTGAAAAAATATGAAATAATTTTTTTCTCTTTCTTGAATTGAACAAAAATAGAAATAACCCAGATCATCAAGTCGAACCTAAACAAAATCAAATCTAAAATAATATAATATATATGATACTTGACATTAGACACAGGATCTAATCAAACTACCATGTTTGATACCCAAGCAAATTAATTTTATAATTTATTCATATCAAGTTTATCAGTAAAGAGAATATCTACCGGTATCCAACAATGATAATGTATAGTCTGTACAAATATCCATATTAATAAAGATATCCCTTAATGTTGCAGATTATATGTAAATCAACTAGACAAATTCTTAATAAAATTTCAAATAAATCCAAATCTATGTCCAATAATAAAAATAATAATAAAAGTCTTTGATCTTCTCCATTCAATATCCTACAAGTAATCTTAATACTCTCTAATTTGAAAAATTAGGAAATAAGGTAAATTTATAAGGCTAGAGCTCAATAAGTATGCACATATATATATATATAAACAAATCATATGCATAAATCAGATAATAAAATCATAAAATTGAAAACGTCATTCCAAATTCCAAATCAAGATTTTATATGTAAAATTTATAATTCATATATGAATACCAAATCATCCAACTATATGAAATCATCCAAGGTCCACATTTCAGAATTCCAAAAGGTTTAAATATCTGAAGTCAGACAATTCCAACTATCATCCAAAATCTTTAAGTCTTAAAGGTCAAAATATTTTATATATCAAATACAATATAGGTAAAAATCTTCAAAATCTAAATCATGCTAAAAATTGAGAACTAATGGCTAAAGGCTAATTTTCAAAAACAGTTAATAACTCTAAGTAAAAATATTACTATTTAGATCAATAAGCAAATCGTTTAAAAATATATCCTACAGAGGGGTTAAAAGCCACCTTATTATCACCCAAAAAAATAGATGCAATTTTTAAGTGTGCTTGAATATATTATAATAACTAAAAATATTATTTTCATTTAATTTCTTATAATAATCTTAAGTAAAAACACTACTATTTAGATCAATAGGTAAATCGTTTAAAAATATATCCTACAGAGGGGTTAAACGCCATTTTATTGCCACCCAAGAAAATAGATATAATTTTTAAATGTGCCTAAATATATTATGATAACTAAATATATTATTTTTATTTAATTTTTTATAATATTTTTTAATAAAATATCAAATAATAAACTATATAACAAATATCTAAAACTTTTCTTCTTTATAGACAATGTAAAAATTTAAAAATTTTACCCTATGAAAATGAACAAACACAAAACATTTCATCCCGTAGGAAAGTGCAAATGTATATCAAATTAAAATATCAAATCAGAATACTACATGTAAAACCAAATTCAGAAGTTTCATAACTTTTCTTTATAAATATTTTCATATATAAAAATAATGTCTCAAAATTTACTTATTTTGTACAAATCAAATAAAACTTTTAAATATTTGATAAAATCAAATAAAACTCTAAATATTTCGATAAAATTATGTGTACAATAATAATCAAAATAAAGATATAAAAAGTGATGCGTATATATAATAAAATAATAAACGTAAGCAAAACTCAAAGAATATATAAAATAGACCAAGAATAGGCATAAGATTCTTACCTTTTGTCTCTAATCTAACAAATTTGATAAGAGATTATTTAAAATCTGCATTCTTCTCTTCCTTCTTCTCCCATCTTTTTTTCTCTCTTTTCTCTCTTTTATCATGCAAAATGACTGACACAGGTATAGATGTTTAAATACTACAATCAACATATGAGTGCCAGATAAGCTCATATCAGGCGCTGCTCCATAACCTAGGTTGTAATATTTCGGATCTCGTTTAAATTATTTAAATATTAATTATAATTTTGGATATTTCAGACATAATAAAAATAAATTATAAAATTATAAAATTTTGAAAAATAATTAGAATTGCGGAGTGGTACTCGAGATATGCACATATTATTGTCCAAGTACCAATTGAATTTTAGAATATAATAAAATAATATAATAATAATAATAACAACAACAAAATAAAAGGAACGAAAAAAAGAAAAAGAGAATAGTAGGGGGTTGGGGAGAGAGAGAGAGAAATAGGAGAGAGAGTGTGAGAGGGGGGTTAACATTTGCAGAAAAAGAAAGAAAAGAAATATGATAAGGGAGAGGAGGAGAGAGGAGATCGGCTGTGATGGTGGCTCGCGGGTGAGGCTGTGACGGTCGTGGGGTGAGGCTGCAATGGTGCGACGTGGTGCGGGCAGCGGCGTAAGGAAAGAGAAGCGACGCAACAGTGCGAGCCATGCGAGGAGAGAGAGGCAGACGAGCAGCGACGGTGGTGCTGACGAGGCGACGCCGGGAAGGCCGGTAACAGCTGTTCAAGGCAACAAGGCAGCGGCAACAGCACGGGAGGTCACACGCAAAGGAGAGAGGGTCGTGCGCGGGGAGTGCGGGTGAGGCAAGAGAGAGAAATGCCCGATTCGGGTGTTTCGGGATATCATTTCTTCAAATCTATGGAGTATAAAGTCAAAGTAAATATACTATAACCTTATCGTTGGTCTGATTTCGTATCTGATAATATTTGACTACTATTTAGATATTTTACTAACATATATTTATTTTTATACACCAAAAAATCTTTTTATTCTATATATATTTATGTTTTACTAGTCGTCCAGTGGTTTTACACTAGTATTTGTGATTTATTAAATTTTTATTATTTGACCTGCAAATTATGTGCTTGGGTCATGATAGCGTTGATATCAGAGAAAATTGTTAATAAGGGGAGTCATTTTGGATCCCATTTAGTCGTTTTGGGTCATTTGGGAAGATAGTTAATTAAAATCTTGTATTTAATAGGTGATTGAGATGACAAAAATAGGTCTTCTAGGAGCAAGAGGTCGGTTTCTAGCCGGAAGATAGTCAAAGTCACACTCGAGAATTTGCTAGAGGAAGAAGATCAGTCTCTAGCCATGAGGAGGAGTATTTGGCGATGATGGGCCGCATGGAAAATACTATGGATCGAATGATTCAACGGCAAAATAGTGACCTAGATGCCATGAGAAGACTAGTTCACCAAGGTCAAAAAGCTCAGGAAGCAATGAGGAGGATGGCCGAGCAAGGCCATGGTAGGACTTCATTTGATCGATTCAAGAATGAGCATGTCTCAGAGTTTTTGGGAGAGTTTAACCCTGTTAGGGCAGAGAATTGGCTGATGAGGATGGAAAAGGTGTTTGAGGTAATTGATTGTCCTGACGAAGATAAAGTCAAGTTTGAAACTTGAAGGCTAGTCGATGATGGGCGTCTCAACGCCATGCCTTAGGGCTCAACAATGAAGAGATCTCCTAGGACGTATTTCGCGAGGTATTCATGGTCAAGTTCTTTCCATCTAGCATCCGAGAAATTAAGGCGGAGGAGTTTGGCCAGTTGAGGCAAGGGAACTGGTCGGTGATCGAGTATGATACTCAATTCACGGAGCTATCCCGGTTTGCTCTACATATAATGGGAGATGAATTTTTGAAGGCTCAAAAGTTCCAGGCAGGGTTAAAGGATTCAATTTAGAAGCAGTTGGTCTCGTTTCGATTGAAAACATATGCTAGAGGTTTCGATCGAGCTCTATTGATAGAGTAGGAAGAGCTCAAGGCGCAGTATTTTGCAAAGAAATCTCAGCACAAGGGCCAAAGTTCTCAAGGAGGAGACTCGTCGTTGAAATCTAAGAGCAAAGATAAAGAAAAGGCGTCTAGAGAGATGTCTTCTCCTCCCAAGTTCCGTTTCACAGAATCTACTTGTGAGAAATGCGAAAAGAACCATGCTGGTTGAGTTTGTCATTGGCAGAGTGGAGCATACTTCAAGTGTGGCCAGGAGGGCCATCATGCAAAGGATTGCTCACAGTCTCAGAGGCGGGATCATTCAGATTGGAGGCCGCCAGATTCTGGAAGAGCTTATGCAGCAACAGCCCGTGATGCTAGGGCAAACCCATTCGTGGTGGAAAGTAATCTGCAAATTTTTAATTCCATGGCTCATATTTTAATTGATCTCGGGGCTGCGCATTCTTTTGTGGCTCCTAAGTTTGAATGTCATATGTGTGTTCCACCTCAATTCTTATAGAATGCTTTGTTGATATCGACCCCGGTGGGTAAGTCGTTGCTGACCAAGATTATTTATCCCCAATGTCCTGTGTGGATTTGTAGATATGAGTTGTTGGCATATTTAATTTTATTAGATATGTCGAATTTTGATGTTATCTTAGGAGTGGATTGCTTAGCATGCTTTCATGTTATAGTGGATTGTTTCCACAAGTCCGTATTGTTCCGCATTCCGGGGTATGAATCTTTTGAGTTTCAAAGTAGAGTCGGGAAAGAAGCTGTGGGGTTGATTTCGGCTCTTCATGCAAGCCATTTGATGCACGATGGATGTCGAGCGTATCTGGCACGTATGACCACTTCTGGAAGCCATTAAGTGGTTATTGAGGACATTCCTATCGTTTGTGAGTTTGAGGATGTGTTCCCGGAAGATTTGCCTATATTCCTTCCCGATAGAGAGATTGAATTCTCTATTGATGTGGTGCTAGGGTCAGTATCGATTTCCAAGGTTCCTTATCGAATGGCTCCATCTGAGCTGAAAGAGTTGAAGTAGCAGCTGTAAGACTTGTTGGAGAAGGGTTTTATTCGGTCAAGCGTGTCGCCGTCGTGGGAAGCCCTGGTATTCTTTGTGAATAAGAATGATGGATCCATGAGGTTATGCGTGGATTATAGGAAATTAAAAAGATCACCATCAAGAATAAGTATCCCCTCCCGAGGATCAACAATTTATTTGATCAGCTACAAGGTGCTCGGGTATTCTCTAAGATTGATCTAAGATCGGGATATTATCAGTTGAAGATTAAGCAGGAAGATGTGCCAAGACCGCGTCCAGGACGAGGTATGGTCATTATGAGTTTTTTGTAATGCCTTTTGAATTAACCAATGCCCCAGCATTGTTTATGGATTTGATGAATCGGGTTCTCTAGCCATTCTTGGACCAATTTGTTGTGATTTTTATTGATAATATTCTGATATATTCAAAAAACCTTGAGGATCATGAATCCCATTTGAGAATGGTGTTGCAAACACTAAGGGAGAGGCAATTGTTTACAAAATTAAAGAAATGTGAATTTTGGTTAGAGAAAATTTTTTTCCTTGGGCCATATTATTTCCAAAGATGGTGTATCCTTGGATCTAAAGAAGGTAGAAGCGGTGATTAATTAGGAAAGGCCATCGAATGTTTCGGAGGTGCGAAGTTTCTTGGGCTTAGCCGGGTATTACTAGCGGTTTGTTGAGAATTTCTAGAGGATCGCGGCTCCTTTAACTAGATTGACGTAGTAGCAAGTAGCGTTCATCTGGGATAATGATTGCAAAAGTAGCTTTCAGGAATTGAAGTAGAGATTGACTTTGGCGCTAGTATTATCGATTCCTAATGGATCTGGGGGATTCATTGTTTATTGTAACACTTCTAAAATAGGCTTGGGTTGTGTTTTAATGCAACGGGGTCATGTGGTTGCATATGGATCGAGGAAATTGAAAGTGCATGAGCAGAATTATCCGACCGATGATTTAGAGTTAGCAGCCGTGATATTTTCTCTGAAGATTTGGAGGCATTTTCAGTATGGGGAGAAGTTTGTAGTTTATTCAGACCATTAGAGTTTGAAGTATTTATTTTATTAGAAAGAGTTAAATTTGCGACAACGAAAGGTGAATAGAATTGCTTAAATATTATGATTGCGATATTCAATATCAGCCAAGAAAAGCTAATGTAGTAGCTGATACTTTATGTTGGAAGCCTACGGGATTGGTGGCTCATTTGATGATTAAGGAGTGGGAAATGCTAGATGAAATAAATAGTTGCATTGTTCGGTTGCATTCCCAAGGAGCAAGGATGATGTTGTCATATCTCTAAGTACAACCAATGATTTTGGAGAAAATCAAAGAGTATCAAATGAATGATCCTTATCTTATGGAGATAGTCGGAGAATTGGGTAGCGAAGCTCGAGTGGATTTTCATATACTAGCTGATGGGATTCTTTGCTTTCGGAATAGAATCTGTGTTCCTAATATTGAGGAATTGAAGGAAAAATTATTAAATGAAGCTCATTAATCGAGATATACAATCCATCCATGAGTCCATAAGATGTATCAGAATATGAAGAAAAAATTTTGGTAAAGGAATATGAAGAGTGAAATTGCGGCATTTGTGGCCAAATATTTGGTATGTCAGCAAGTAAAAGCCGAGCATAAAAAGCCACCCGGATTCTTGCATCCTTTGTCGATTCCTAGCTGGAAATAGGAGCATGTCTCAATGGATTTTGTGTCCGATTTGTCAAGATCGTCAAGAAATATGGATGTAGTATGGGTGATTATAGATAGATTGACCAAGTTGGCTCATTTCCTACCAATCCGGATGAAGTACTCTTTAGACAAGTTGGTTCGTTTATATGTGAATGAAATTATAAAGTTGTATGGAGTTCCATCTTCAATTGTATTGGATCATGACCCCAGATTTGTGTCAAAATTATAAAGTGACCCTAGATTTGTGACCCCAGATTAGGAAATTCTTCATAGGGAGATGGGGACCAAGTTGAATTTAGCACAACCTTTTATCCGCAGACTGATGGTCAATCAGAAAGGACCATCAA
This sequence comes from Nepenthes gracilis, assembly GCA_033239525.1. Lineage (NCBI taxonomy): Eukaryota > Viridiplantae > Streptophyta > Magnoliopsida > Caryophyllales > Nepenthaceae > Nepenthes > Nepenthes gracilis. Next base: position 2,454,723 of record BSYO01000006.1, on the reverse strand, counting down.
GATTTTAGAAGACATGTTAAGGGCAGCGGTTTTGGAGATAAAAGAAAATTGGGATGATTAATTACCGCTTGCTAAGTTTGCATATAATAATAGTTATCAATCGAGTATTAGGATGGCCCCATTTGAGGTATTATATGGGCGAAAATGTAGACTCTGATTAATTAGGAAGAGATTGGTGATCGCAAATTTTGGGTCCTAGTATCATTCAAGATATGCCAGAGAAGATTTGACTTATTCGTGATTGATTGGTGGTTATTCAAAGTCGTCAAAAGAGTTATGCAGATAAGATGAGGTCTGATTTGAGATTTGATGTTGGGGATCATGTATTTTTAAAAGTATCTCCAAGGAAAGGAATATCACGGTTTAGCATAAGAGGCAAGTTGAAGCCAAGATTTATTAGACCGTTTGAGGTGCTAGAGCGAGTTGGAGAGGTGACCTACAAGTTGGCTCTACCTCTGAGTTTAGCAAAATGTCATGATGTCTTTCATATGTCTAGGTTGAGAAAATATGTGTATGATCCATCTCATGTTATTGAATTTGCACCGTTGGAGGTTGATGAAAATATCTCATATGTCGAGGTTCTAGTTCACATTTTGGATCGAAGGGATCAGGTGCTAAGTAATAAGGTAATTCCGCTAGTTAAAGTCCTTTGGAGAAATCACTCAATGGAAGAGGCGACTTGGGAGCTCGAGATTGAAGTTTGGGAGAAATATCCTTATCAGTTTAAGGAATAATATGTGTAAATTTCAAGGACTAAATTTTTATAAATAGGGAAGAGTTATAAGGTCTAAATTCTCATTTTAATTATTTTAATATTAATTATAATTTAAAATAATTAAAAATATTATGAATAATATATATATATATATGTGTAAATAATAATAATAATAATAAAGAAATGGAAAAAACCGTGAGCCAAAACTCACGGTTGGTTTTTGGAAATGGGAGTGGAGGAAATTAATTAAAAGGATAAGGTGGTCTAGCGTGGCAAAAGGAAGCAAGAAAATAAAAAGAAAAGAAAAGAAATAAAAAAAATGGGAAAAAGAGAGAGAGAAAGAAGAAAAGAAAAGAAAGAGAGGATGCGTTTTGGCACAGAGGAGAAGAAGAAGAGGGAAGGAGGAGGAAGGGAGCACACTGTGCAGCGCGAGGGAAAGCTGCTGCAGTTGCAACGCGAAGGGAAGCTGCAGCAGCAGTGCTCGACGGCATGATGGGCTCGCGCAGGAGATAGAAAAGGGCAGCGGCGCGTGCTTCATGTTGACCGAAGAGGAGATCGGCACGGCGGTGGCAAGCGGCGCGGCGATAGTGCACACAGTTGTGGGCTGTGGAGAGGTGGTCGGAGCGACGGGCGTGTACATGATAAGGAGAGAGAAAGCTCTTCGGGGGAAGGACGATGGCCACGAGAAGCGGCAGAGGAGGTGGCAGCTCGTGACAAAGGCAATAGCAGCTCTCTGGGTGAATCGGCGATGGCCGCTGGTGAGGCGGCGCTGTGCGGAGAAGAGAGAAAGCAAGTTGGTAGACAAAGAAAGGCATAGTAGGAGAGAGAAACGTGCCGATCGGGTATTTTAGAGCATTTTTCTTCCAATCTGGGGAGCAAAAAGGTTAAGACAAGTATCCGTAAGCCAATGCTTGGTTTAATTCGTGTCCAGATAATATTTTCGTATGTTTCGGAGATTTTATTTACATGCATATAATTTTTATATTTCATTTTTATTCATTATTTACATGCATATATGTTTTACTGGTCGTGTGGTGATTTTATATAAGTATTTATAATTTGGAGGGTTTTGAACACCCAAACAGTATATATGTATATTTGTGTATTCGTATATTGTAAAACTATGAACTAGACCTTACATTAATCATGCATGCTGTTAGGGGTGGGGTCACTACGGGATCATGGCGGTCCGAAACCCGATGAGTCGTTTATGTGATCTGAGAAATGAGACATTTGGTATCAGTCTCGACAAGGAGGCTTAGTCCTAATGAGGACGTATGTGATATATTTTCTCACTTCCTGCCGGCAAGAAGGTTGAGACGTTCGATAACTGACAAGTCCCACTGTGTATTTAAATGAGAACCATTATAAGGAGTTGACGGAAAACTAATATATTCGGACATCCTAATATATAACTAAAATTTGATATTGCACCCAAAACTACGGGTTATAAAATATAGTGAGTAAGTTCCTAATCTATGGGAGGTAGAGTACATGGATAGTATTGAGTTGTTGGCTTAAATCACTGTCGATATAGTCGTGGTTACGAGACGACGGTAACCCTTCCTCAAATTGGTATCATTTATCTTTGATTCTCCGATTTCGTACATGCTTTGTATTCTGCATGTATTTTGGTGAAAATAATTTTGATATACACTGATTAGCCCATAGATGGGTAATAGGAATATCTCGTACGTATAAATATGTGATAAACCCAGAATGTATTTTGATTTACATTTTAGTTTTGTAGTCTTCTCTCGATTTTTGCATTATGAGATTTGAATCCGGATGATGGTATGTGTTCCACATGAATGTGGTGATGGTTGTAACCTATGTGACCTCGGATCATAAGATATAAGATCGTCTATGAGATTTTACCGAATCGCAATTTATATGATTATGTCTCGGAGGGACGATTTAATACGGACGGTAATTTAGTACAAGACTATTTCTCGATTTTTAGGAATTTCATGGATATTATGTTTTGTTTTGCGTGTTTTATACCTTCCTATGATTTATATGTATTGTTTTATGTATATATATGATGCTTGCTAGGCCCTACACTCATATTTTCATGTTTTGTCCATTCAGACTAGTGGCTTTGCTACGATTACAGAAGTTTGGATAAGATCTGAAGTGGCATAGTATCTGGTGAGTATAGATATTTATATTAGCTAGTTTTTTTTAGATTTTCCGGGGTTGTATTTTAATTGTATGTCAAAAGATTTGTGAACCGCTAGATCTTGTAGTAAAGATTATGGTTTTGTCGTCTTATGGAAACAAGTTGTTATTTCATTGGTTATCCCCTTATTGACATATTGTTAGCAGGTCATGTTTTATCTTTTTGGATCTTTACCCAATGGATCCTGTGATGGTTGTTTATTATTTGGGCATGTTTATGTATAGATTGTCATATTCATGTTGGATTTGGTCTTAATTGCTGATTTATTAAATTTTTATTATTTGACATGTGTATTATATGCCTGGGTCATGGCAAATAATTCCATCAAATATGAGTCACTTATCTAAAAACTCCTTAATTCTTTCCAAAAATCAATTGTTGAATCTAGAAGTATGACAGAATCTTCCCAAGCCTTAGGAGTGCAAATGAATATTGCAACTCTTCATCCCATTTAGTTTCTCTCATTCATTAATCATCAAGTAGGTCACCATATTCGAAGATTTCTAACTCAACACATCCACAACAATGTTTACTTTTTTTAATAGATATTGAATTCCACAATTATAATCTTTCAACAAATTTATCCAACGACGATACCTCACATTCAATTTACTCTGTAAGAATAAATATTTTAGACTTTTATGATTAGAATAAATAACAAACTTTTTTTCATATAGATAATATTTTCAAATTTTTAAAATAAATATCGTAGTTATTAACTCTAAATTATTAATAAAATAATTCTGCTCATATGTCTTAAACTATATTGATCCATAAACAATAACCCTACTACCTTGTATCAAAACATTACCCAAATATTTCTTTAAAGTATCACAATAAATTTAAAAAGCTCCAAAACCATTTAGAATTGATAGAATCAACGTAGAAGTCAATCTATTTTTTAATTATTAAAAACTTCTATCGTAATCTTCATCCCAATAAAAAAAACTACTCATTTTTTAATCAAACACATCAGTGGTATTATAATTCTCAAAAAATTATTAACAAAGCATCCGAAATATCTTACCAACCCAATAAAATTTCATACTTACACAACATTTGTTGACTGTTCATAATTTGCTACCACTTCAATCTTTTTCAAATCTACCGACACTCTTACTTTAGAAATTATGTGCCTAAGAAATAATCCCTCCTCAAACTAAAATTTACATTTCTTTAATATGGCAAATAACCAAGTTTCTCTTAGAGCCTACAAATCGATTATCAAATAAATCTCATATCTTCAAAGTTTTTTGAATAAATAAAAATATTATCAATGAAGACCACCATAAATTCATCTAGTTAGGGTTAGAAATTCTGATTCATAAGGTCAATGAGCACTGTAAGTATATTTGTTAATCCAAACGGCATTACTAAAAATTTATAATGGCTATATTTTATTCTAAATGTAAGCTTAGGTATGTCCTCACGTTTAATCCATAACTAATGATACCAAGTATAAATTAATCTCAGAAAAGATTTAGTACTTCTTCTAATCAATCACATAGATTGTCAATGTTCAACAAAAGATATTTGTTCTAGATCGTAATTTTATTTAATTCCATATAGTTAATACATTTTCATATCGATCTATTTTTATTATTCAAAATGAGTATCAATGCTCCCAATGTCAATACATTCGATTAAATGAGTCCCTTCAATAACTTCTCCAGTAGTTACTTCAACTCTTTCAATACAAATGGATCCATTTTATAAGGATCTCTTAAAACAAGTTAATATTTGGGCATCACATCAATTACATGCTCAATTACCAGGTTTGGAATTAAGTAAGGCAATTCTTCCGAAAATACATCCTCAAATTCACATAATTATAGGAATATTCTTAATAAACACTATGACTTCTAGAAATTGTAACATAAGTCAAACAAGCTTCATCCATCTCGAATCAAATGGCTCGCATGTAGAGTCGATATCAAATTTGCCGATTCCTTTCTAATGTTTCCTTAAAATGCAAAGGAGTCATACTCTGAAATACCAAATAAGATCATTTTGTTTAAAATAATATACACTCGTGTAATAAGATGCTAACCAATCCATTCACAAAATAACATTAAAATTATGCATATCTAATAAAATCAAATCTAAAAACAATTCAAACCCATTAACCTAGTTCCAAGCACTAGGGATACATAATATCCCTATCAAATACTTATCCACTAAAATGGATACAATCAAAACATAGTCCAAAATTTGATGTGGTGAACATAAGTTGCAGACAAATTTAGGAGCCACAAATAAAATCATAGACTCGAGATCAATCAACGCATGGGCCACAAAATCAAAGATTAACATGTTACCTTCAACAACTAATGAATTGGCACGAGTATCCTCTGCTGTTGTTGCATAAGCACTCCCTAGAATGGCCAACTTTCTCTCTAGATGTTTTGGTGGGAATGGGCAATCCTTTATTATATGACCAACTTGATCACAATTGAAACAAATTACAATTTGCGGGTAATATTGTCCTTTGATGGTGCTTGCCACAATGATTACACACCGATCCAAAGTGTCACGATTTCATCGATAAAGATTTAATCCCAATTGCCTTACCATCTTAGACTTTAAGTAGGATCCTCCTAACCTCAAGTTTTGACCTTTATTCATTGACCTTTTCTCAAAGAAATTTGCTATTTCCTCCTCTTACTAGATAAGTGAGGCCTGGTCAAGTCTTTTAACGTACATCCTCAGCCAAAAAGGTACCAATTATTTTTTATTTGAGTCTTAAAGTCCTTGTAAAAACTTTTTGACCCTCCTGGCCTCATATATTAACTTCATAAATTTTATGTTGTATTTTGCTACCACCCGGTAAGCTATTGAACTCAACTTCCTTTGACTTGTGAATGCTTTTCGAAATGTATTTTCCTATAAAAGCTCCCAAAAAGATATTAGGCGTAATTTAAGCATTAATATTTTGTCTCATACATACACAAGTACTAATACAAGTTCAAATCAAATGCCACTACACTGTCTAAATCATGCATGAGAGTTGCAAAGGTATGCATTAGGCGTGGAAATTCTATCTCAAACCCACATGTGCCCAACACTAGCACCCATCAGGCATCGACACTGATTCCAAAAATATTTAATTTTTTTTTCAAATTTTTATTATATAATTATTTCTAATTGACTCAATATTATATTAATGATGCCATAATTTAATAAAAATCAAACATTATATATTTATTCTTGCATTATTTCAGATAATACTTTTTTAATATTTATTCTAATTATAGATTATTCCTTTCTAACAACTAGACATCCTATAATAAGGGTGGCAACATTCATAGACTTTCCTATACATAAGTTCTAAAGAATATTACATTCATAGAACCTTACCTTTGCAATAGAAAGATCATTTTCATGATTTTAAAAAGCAGCTTTATTATTATACGAAGACATCCATCGATTGGCAACACGATATGACTTAAAATTGGAACATTGAATTGGCTCCATACGTTAGATTTGAACCGGAATAAGATACCAGAAGTTATACCTGATTCGATTTTGAAGATAAAATGCATACTTTCAAAGAAATACCCTCAGCAATTTGTCAAATTTACTTTCTTTCATAATTCAGAGTGCCGTATTTCTTGCGGGGACAAATTCTAATTGGAGGGCAGTTTCTGACCCTGTGCCATTCAAGCTTTGACAGAAAATCCCATGGACTTGTTAGAGCATTTCCTTATCATTTTAGAGATAAAAATTTTATCTTAATAATTTAAACAGTTAAAATAATAAAATATATTAAAATATATTAAACTCATTTTATAATCATAGTCTTTCAAATGGACTGTTCAAAATATTTATCATTAAAAGTATAAAATAACTCTAATAATTTTTTTTAAAAAAAATAAATTGGCTTTTGTATGAACTCTGTCTTCAATTTTTTTAAAAAAATTATTGTTCATTTCGTTAATTTTTTTTATGAGAACGCCAATAACGGGTAGGCCCACAAAGGAGAAAACGGCCCAAATTCTCAGCGACCTATTCCTACTTGGGACGGTCAATGCTGGTGATGACCAGATGAGAAGCAAGAGGGCCGGTAAAAACCCAAGACCATGACGACCCATTTGAACTCAGGACGGTCAACGCTTTCGTTGACTGGAGAAGTAGCAAGACAAAAACGAAGGAACCACTCCATGGAGAAACTCGTGGCCATCCGAGAAGATGTAAAGAAGCTGTTGAACGTCGGCTTCATCAGAGAAGTCTAGTACATGGATTGACTCTCTAATGTCATCCTGGTAAAGAAAAGTAAAGAAAAATGACAGATGTGCGTCGACTTCATCGACATCAACAAAGCCTGCCCAAAAGACAACTTCCCTTTGCCCAGGATTAACTTAATGGTAGACTCGACTTCTGGACATGAACTGCTAAGTTTCATGGATGCGTACTCAGATTACAATCAGATCTGAATGAGCCCAAAGGACAATGATCACTCCTCATTGATGACCGACTAAGACACCTAGTGCTTAAGGTCATACCTTTCAATCTAAAGAATACAAGGGTGACTTACCAAAGGCTCATGAACAAGATGTTTGAGGAGCAGATCGGTCAAAATATAAAAGTGTACGTTGATGCTATGCTCGTCAAGAGCAAAACCACCGATGACCATATTTGTGATCTGGTTGTGTCCTTCGAGGTACTCCGTACACACCAAATGAAGCTAAATCCTTCGAAGTGTGTTTTCAAAGTGTCCTCAAGAAAGCTTCTGGGTTTCAACATCTCCCAGCGAGGGATTGAAGTAAACCCAAAAAAGATTAAAACCCTCACAGACATGTCTCCGCCACAGAGCGTCAAGGGTATCCAGAGGATAACAGGGAGACTGATAGCACTGTCTCGCTTCTTGGCTAAATCAGGAGATAAATATCAACATTTCTTCAAGGCTCTAAGGGAGACAAAAGTGAACGATTTCCAATGGACTGTAAAGTGCCAGGTCGCCTTCAATGAGTTGAAATAATACCTGCTAGTCCACCATTGCTAATGCCGCCAAAAGACAAAGAAGAGCTATACCTCTACTTGACAGTGTCAAAGTGGCTCTTAGCTCTATCCTCATACGTCAAGACTCCGACACTTAGCGGCCGATCTACTATATTAGTAAGACATTGACTGACGTAGAGACACACTACCCGCGCGTTGAGAAGCTTGTTCTGGAGCTTGTCTTCTCAGCCTGAAAGCTGAGACCTTATTTCTAAGCTAATCATGTGGTCGTTCTGACTAACCAGCCACTGAAGGATATCCTCTAGAAATCCGATATTTTCAGATGGTAGGTTAAGTGGGCCATCAAGTTGGGAAAGTTCAACATCAAATTTTGACATAAGCCCTCCATTAAGGAATAGGCCCTAACTGACTTCATTATCAAGACCACGACCCTAATAATCGATGAAGACCCCATTGAGGACGCAGTTCACCACCCAGAAAAGCTAGAATAGGTCTTCAATGTGGACGGTTTGTCTACCAATTCAGGCAGCGATGTCAAAGTGGTCCTAAGGACCCCAAACGGGTTTAAGGTAAAATAATTAATTAAACTCGATTTTTCATCCACCAACAACGTTACCAAGTACAAAACCCTATTAGAAGGAATACGACTTGCCAAAGAGTGTTCAGCTAAGCAGCTAACCGTCTATAGCGACTCAAAGTTAATCGTTAACCAGATCAATGGGAGTTTCAAGGCGTGCAACCTCTCTTAGCCAAATACATGGCTAACGCGAAGGACGTCATCTGGAGATTTGACAAACTGAACCTGGTCCATATCCCCGAAATTGAGAACTGGAAGGTCGATCGACTTGCTAAAGTTGCAACGGTTGAAAATTCAGAACAGTACTTGAGGGACATGAGGAAAGTCTTGAGCACTCTTAGCACGGAGGAACAGGAAGCAATATAAGTCTCCGATGTCGAAAATTGGATGACGCCGTATTGGAGATATCTTGCGCATGGACCACTGTCAGATTCGCGAATAAGGCCAAGCAGATCAAAAAGACGGCCGACTGATATACCATAGTCAACGAACGGTTGTATTGCCGTGGATACTCGACTCTGTACCTCCAGTGTCTTACCCTTGAGGAGGCTAACTATGCCTTGAACAAAACCTATCACGAGATATGCGGATCACACATTTACAGAAAGAACCTAGAGTTTAAAGTCATGCACCTAAAATATTACTCACCATCAATGAGGAAGGGCACACTAGAGTTTGTGAAGAGGTGTGAGAATTGCCAACTCCACGGCAATCTTCACCACCAACCGTTTGCGGAGATGAGATCCCTCCAAAGTCCTTGGCCTTTTGCGCAATGGGGCTCAATATTCTCTACCCATTTTCCTTCACAGCTGAGCAAAGAAAGTTTATCATCGCAAGTATAGACTATTTCACCAAATGGGTTGAAGTCGCCCCACTAGTCAAAATCACTGAACACAATGCCCTGGTATTCATCCGCCACGGCATAGTGAGCAAATTTGGTGTTCTCGACGTCATCGTAATCGATAACGAAACCCAATTCTCAGGAAAGCATTTCACCAAGTATTGTACCAGTTTGGGTATCAAATTAGTCCACACTTCGGTGGCGTATCCCCAGGCAAACAGGTAGGTAGAAGTCACCAATCGTACGCTACTCCAAAGTTTGAATACCAAGTTGGAGGATGCAGGGGGCTCCTATATCGACGAGTTGCCCTCCATCCTATGATCATATCGGACGACTCGTAAAGAATCAACTTGCGAGACACCCTTTTACCTTTGTTACGAAATTGATACGATAATTCCAGTTGAGATTGGGCTCCCAGGTCTTAGGGTCGAAGCCTTCAACCCACTTAGTAACTCCCAAAAGATTTGGGAATACCTAGACTTATTGAGGGAAGCCCGCAACGCAGTCAAGATGCGGATAGCAGCCTATTAGTAACGAGACGCACACTATTAAAACAAGAAAGTGAAAGCATGCCAATTTGAAATTGGAAACTTGGTCTTACGAAACCTAGAGGCTACGGGTAAGACATCCAACCAAAACAAGCTTTTTCCGAATTGGGAAAGCTCGTTTCTAGTCTCAGCCGTTCTATGAAATCAAGCGTACAAACTCCAAATTCAGAACGGCAAGTTGGTCCCATGGACGTGGAACGCAACCCATCTAAAGTGCTATTACCAGTGAATCCCAGGTAGGTCATCTGTATAACATGAAGCGTGCTTGTCACATCTATCATGATTAATAAAAGAAAATTCTTTTTCATTTGTATCGTGCCATGCTTCTCTTTTCCTTCTTGTTCTTTTTCCATATAAATGCTTACTTGAAGCTTACACAAAATAAATGACCTAGACTATCCCAAAATCGGGCGAGTTTTCACCCACTCGCAGTTAAACCCTAGTCATTCAGGCAACCCGTAAGCGGTCGAATTAAACCCTAATCATCCAAACGACCCGTAGGCAGTCAAACAAAATCCTTGTCATCCTGACGGCTCGTAAGCGATCGAATTAAATCCCAATCATTCAGACGGCTCATAAGCGGTCGAATTAAATATTGGTCATCAAAGCAACCCATAAGCAGTCCAATTAAACTTTAGTCATCCAGGCGGCCCGTAAGTGATCGAATTAGACCTTGATCATCCAAGTGGTTCATTCACGGTCTAATTCTAAACCTTAGGGAGCTTAGGAAGCACGCGCGACAACCTCTTCCAATAGGAGATAGCATGATCAGTTTACGAAGGTCGACAAATCAAGAACAAAGTGTTCCATCCAAGAGTTGGTCGCCTAGAATCATGCATGAGCAATGCCACCTAAGCCTCAACTCGTGCTTGAGTATAAAAGCGACTTGGTTTGACATCAGAATTCACCCTAATGTCTCCTTACGGACATAGGTCCAATTGAGAGCACAACACCCGTCTCCGATGTTACAAGACGGTCGGCCAACTCATACAAAGTACACCAAGCCAGCCGGCCAGTGCAAAGAGCAAATGAAAGTAAGGTCATGGAACACAACACGTCAGTTAACCTGTTATTTTATTGATGACAAAGATATATATACAATTACAACAAAAAGTAAAATTACAAAATCTTAACTAAGGAGCAGAGCTCCCGGGAGGACGCTAGAGAGGCCCCTGTGCACCCCGAGAATTGTCCACAAGGTTCTCACGTTGCCGGACGCTACGGTTCACAAGGTTAAGAATGCCAATTGGAAAATTAGGGTCCACCACCTTGACAATGTAGCAACAAATGTTGACACCTTCCTAGAGCCATGCCCAGAGCGCTTGAGTAACCTCCTATGGACGCAAGCGAATGAATAGCTCGTTCTCTAACGATACTATCTTTTCTAGGAGCTTATCATTGAACCCCTCCCCCCGGGTAGCTTCCTCTTCCAATCTTGAAGATTTTGCTCTCAGATTAGACAATTCAGATTGAAGGGTGGCCTTCTCCTCCTAGTGCTGCTAGACTTGGGCCCTTAATAGGTCCATCTCCTCCTCTAGCTGAACGATCTCTTCATCCCAGTTTGAGATCACAGCGTCTCTTTGGCGTAATCCCTTGCGCATGGCAGCCAATATCTTTTCTTCATCTAAGAAATCAAGGAAAATAAGCAACAACAGCAAAGGGAGAAGAGACAGGAAGCTTCAAAACATTACCCAGAAGACTTTTGGCTACCTCCTTGCTAAATGGCCCCACAACCCTAGGCCTGGTGGTGGAGGCGTTGGAGTCGTAGCCTCCTGAGCTTGCTTCACTGAAGCCTCACTAGCAGCCTCCTCCGGTGAGACGGCCAGGAGACTTGGAACAATAGTCTCCTGTGCCAACTCTACGCTGATACTAGCCGCCCCAAAAAGTTCTCCTATGACTAGCTTTCCTTGCGCCGCAGGCAACTCTACGGCTAACTTCTTCGACCCAGCTAGTAGCTCAGAAGCTTGCTCCAATCTGGTAGCTCCATTGGCACAACTTGCGCCACCAAGTCCTCCGGCTACAATAGTGCAGCAATAGTGCCTCATGCAGCGGCTCACACCATGGCCTAAAATCCTCCACAGAAGCCTTAATTTCGGAGCGCTCTTCGATTCTAGCGAGTTATTCGGCCATTCTGTAATCCGACTCTATAGAAGATGAAGAAGAAGGCTCTATTATCGCAGCCCTCTTCTGTCTTGGACTGTTGGGAGCATCGCCAATGCAAAGTGCACCGGCCTCACCAATAGCAAGAACGCCAGCTTTCCTCTTGCATTGTGATTCCGCCAACGGAGGTTTGATCTTCTGGACTAAAGAAGGACCTCAATGAGCCTTCCTGGCTTCCTCCATAGAAACCAGGTGATCTCTTATAAATTCGGAGAGATGCTCCCTTACCAGCCGTAACAGTGGCTCCACAGCCGCCAACTCTTCTATCGTGGGTTTTCCAATAAAGCTATTGGGAACCTTGCCCCAATCCCAGGACAAGTGCCGGGTATCAACAATGCGCATAGAGAAGAAACGATCCTTCCAATTCTTAAGTGAATCGTAGATAGCGTTGCTGATACGAGACTCTCTAGGGGACAAGGAGATCCAATCCCCAATCTGGGAGAATCAAAATATCACCCTCATGGTTTCCACTATCAGCATCCGCGAGTGGTGATGAAAAAAGATGCACAGCGAGCAAAGGTACCACACAGCATTGACATGGAGCCATGCGACAGAAACTCTAAGTGCCGCGAGGATAATGAGCAGCTCCTCTGGTACTAGGAGACGAAACCCATTCTCAGGTAAGCCTCGTACACAACAACGTGACTCTCAGGAGGAAAGCAAGCCCTGTCCTGTTCCCAGGGCATCGTGAATACAATTTGAAATGGGATGTTAAGCTTAACGTATAGCTCTCTCACCTCACCGATGGAGATCACTAAGACAATTTCTAGAACGGATGATGCCATGAAAGCAGGAGCAATAAGAGAGATAAGGACTTAGAAATTTTCAGAGAAGGAAAGCATGGGAAGTTTGAATGGATGAAAGGTTTTTATAAAAGCACGCAACTATTGGAGTAAGGCAGCGCATCGAAAAGATGCACCTATCATTGCGGACACATATCGCTTCTGAAAGGGGTACAGTCGAATAAGATCTTTTAATAAATTAATTATCGGGATCGTAAATTCACTATATGATAACACATGACAAACTTTTCGACTACCATTCCGGCAGTATAGTTATGCGTCGATTCAATCAACGCAATTTCTCCGAATTCCTACCAAGACGGTCAATGAATCTAGTCAACGGTCAATGAATCCGGTCAACGCTCTCTTCGGCTAGTTCTTTGGAGTATTACCATGACGGTTAACGAATCCAGTGAATGCTCAATTCGGCCAATTCTTCGGGTTCTTATAAGGATGGTTAACGAATCGGATCAACACTATCTTCAGCCAATTCTCCAGATTCTTACCGGAACGGTCAACAATTTCGGTCAATACTCTTTTCAGCCAATTCTCCAGATTCTTATTAGGACGGTCAACAAATCCGGTCAACACTTCCTACAACTTTGTTCTCCGGATCTTGACATTGTAATCAACACTCACAAGCAGTGCGATCAATAAACTAAGAGCCACTACTAGTTTCCTTATCAAATTGTCTCGTGTAAGCTACATAGCCAGACGCATCCCATCGTGAGCATGTTGGAGGCCGGAGTCCCAGGCAACTAGTATGGGAGGCTAGTGATGGGAACGTCAATAACGGATTGGACCACAAAAGGGAAAATGGCCCAAATCCTTAGCAGCTCATTTCTACTTGAGACAGTCAACGCTGGCGTTGATTGAACAAGAAGCAAGCGAGCCAGTAGAGGCCCAAGATCATGACAACTCATTTGAGCCAATGACGGTTAACACTTCCGTTGATGGAAGAAGCGGCAAGTAGACCGGCTGAAACCCAGGACACACGCAACTCAAGCCTAAATTGGCCTACTTGTTCATCTTCAAGTCACAACGATCGTCTGTCCTAATCTTTCGCATCTCCAAAGAAAGTAATTTTCACTATGTAACAGTCATCTTCAAAATCAAAGCACATCCCAGGAAGAAAATGCCAGGATCTGCGCGTGATTTGTAAAAAACTCTAACGGTTACAACACGCAGAAGAAAGGAGATCTGCCTCCTTAGTCATTACAGCTCAGAATGACGCTCATGCCAGTGCAAGAAAGACAGCGATCCCCCTCAGAAAATGGGCATCCAGCCTTCGCGCATAAGGAATGCAGCTAAAGATCCATGGCTACAAAAGACCACAAAAACTCCCTTTAAATGAGAACGCTTTATCTTGCCCACAAAAGCTCTCAAGTAATCCCAAGCTCTCACACTCTTGAGCATCCTAATGCTATCTATTTCTCTCTTTGTAACTAGTTCTCTGAGAAATCAATGTTTAGAAAAACTACTATCCACGAGCATCCGAAATTACTCTCTCTACGAATGCACTCCCACATCCATAAACGCTCACCCAACATTCATTTTGTATTCTCTTCATCCACCTTCTTGTCTTCAGCAGGCTAATCATTGACTTTGAGGTTGGAATATTTTCGATGGGATCAAATTCTGCCGTCACCTAACTTCTCGTTTAAAATTATGGTGTGCAGAATTTAAAATTATTCAAATTTAAATCCAAGATGTATCACTTTTATTTTGTGTTTTTTTCGGATTAATGGAGTTTATATGGAAAAATTAGCCAAGAATATCCCAATTGATCTCGTTATAGTAATTCTCATAAGCAGATCTATAAAATATATTAGCCATGCATAGACAATGATTTTGTGATTCTATTTTAGAGATTAGTTTAATATTTTTTTTATTCTATTATTCATTAGTCGATAAATTTATCAATTTTATTAATTATTTGTTTTTCGATTTTCGTTAAGTTGGTTAAATGGTGATTTGTGGGCTATAAATAAATCGGGTTTAAATTTGGATCTGATTTCGGAATCGGATTCCTATCACTTTTTCCTTTTTAAAATTTATTTTCGACTTTAATTTTCATAAATTTATTTTTCACTTATTTTATACTATTCTTACCAAACTTATCATATTTGAATGTCACATCATTTTAAAACAGTATATTTGACCTGGTTATAAATTTATTTATTTTTATTTTTAATTTTAAAAGAGAGAAGAAAAAATATTAAAAAATATATTTATTTTTAATAATTTTAATATAAAATATTATATATATATTATGCAAAATGGGTTTTAAATAGGGCCGACATTAGGTAGTGGATAGATGTCCAATAAGCAAAAGTTTTGGGGTCAGATATCATAATTTCAAACTTGATCATGATGAGATAAAAATTTATATAATATATAGATAAAATATATTATTTTATAGTATTAATTATTTATTAAAAAGATACATGTGGTTATTTTTATATTTTAATAACTAGTTAAATTTGATGGGTAAAAAATAAGTATTCTTTTATGGTGTCATGATATTATAAATAATATACTATTTTTAATTTATTAAATAATTTTAAAAAATAAATTAAAAAGAAATAAAATTAAATTTTGACATATATTATGAATCGAAAGTCAATATGAGACATTTGAAATTAGCCTCTTAGATTTTCTAACCCCGGTATTGCATACTAAAAATCAACAATTAGCCTCAAATGTATGAAATTTGATTCACGATTTATCATGCAATATTTAAGTTAAAATTGTACAATAAAATTAAAATACAAATAAGAAAATTAATAAATAAAATACTTTTGAAATAAAAGCTTATATTTTAAGGTATTTTTGTAAAAAAATATGCTATCTGAATAATAAAATATTTACCTTTTAATAAATTGAGTTTTGTGAGATTTATGTATGAGCAAGTATTCAACAATAAATTGTTAAATATTTAACTGCTCAAGATGCGAAAAATATATAGAATTACAACACTGTAATTGATATCCATTTTTCTGCTAAACAAGCTTAAACTTATAAAGATGTTGGACCCATCCAAATTAATAGATTAATTTTAAGTTTTAATTTACTTAATATAATTATCATGTAATTATTTTCTTTTAATTATTCAAATTGATTTAATATTTAAATATTTACTTAATATCATAATCATTGTAAATAAATAAAATTTTTATGAGACAAATGTATAACTCATATACATAACAAGCTATTTTAATATAAAAAATAGTTTATATAAATCTCTATATTATACACTTTATTAGTATCTAATGTTATATACTAATTTGTTGTGACTTGTAATTCAATGATGATTAATTTTATAGAATTATTAGTACTGATAATTTATTTATTTTTTAATATATTTAATATTGACAAAATATTAATTTAATTATTTTGGCAAAAAAGTCATCTAATAATTTTATTTTTATTTTTTGACTATCCTAATTTTAATATTTTAGTCCTAAAATCTATTTAATTTTTTGTGAAGGGTTTGGTGAGATCACGTGTCAGTATCTCACATCATGGGGGGCAGGGTTCCTGCTTATTGAAGTAGAGATTTTGCCTCTAAAATATTTTTTTTTTATATTTTAAATTTATAAAATATTTTTTTTTAAAATATATTTTAAATTTATAAAATAATTTTTTTATTAAAAAAAATAAAATTTTAAAAATATATATTAAAATATGAATATAAATTTTTATACCTTAATATTCTGATCGTTAATTTTTTAACGATAAATAACATGAGTTAAATCTGGTTGACCCGACCATCCTCTTTGAATTTGGATTTTTAAATTTCGAAGCTCCGATTTTCTAAATACTCTCTCTCTCTCTCTCCCTTTTTTTTTAATATTTTTGGGACTCCTTAATTGACCCGTGACTTTCGGCTTCTGCCGTTGGCATTCACCGGCTATTCCCAGTAAATGCTCGCCTCACCCGGTCAGATTTAACGGGCCCGTACATATTTATCGTTAAAAAAATTAACGATCAAAATTTTAAGGTATAAAAATTTATATTCAATAATTTTTATATATATATTTTTTTATAATATTAATATTTATTAAATATTATTTAGTAATAAAAAAGTTTAAGTATAATTATTTAAAATTTTTAAATTTTACCCATATATTTTTTCAGCTGGGGAGGGCAGCAAATAATTTCTGTTAATAGTCATTATTATATATTTTATAAATAATTAACACGCCCATTTTTATAAGAAAAAAATTATAAATATTTACAGTAAAATTATTTCAGCGTAGAATAATAAAAAATATATAAATATTTAATCCAAAAATCTCACCCAATAAAAAAAAAAAAAAACTTAAGATAAAAAATTATTTTTTCTCTCTCCTGTATCCCACTTGAAATTATTATTTTTAATATCATATAAGATTATAATTTTAAAAATTATTTATATTTATTAAAAATCATACGAATATTGTTTTTTTTATTATTTATATGAATTTTGTTGATAATAGTTAATTATGCTCGAATCACGCTTCGTCTCTGACTCGTACACGCATTGTCAGTCCATCAGATTCCCACCGAAGACCCGTATGCTCGCGCATGTTTGACATTTGGCCGTAGTGAAGAATAATCAAATTATAAGTCTAAATTGATATTATTTCGATAAAAATTAATCATAATGTGAGATTAATTAATTAATCAAATTTAAAATATTTATATATTATATTAACACATATATTATAATTTTAAATAATAACTTTGTAGGTGAATGTCAGTAATATAAATTTTATTATATTTATTTTTTTATTTTTTAAGGCACCGATAATCATATTTACTTAATTAATTATAAATATTAATAATATTATATTTATTTATCAAGTAAAATATCAAACAATAAAAGATATTCATACTAAATTAGAAACTTTTTAATTTTTTTACTTTTTAGATATTGATAACTCAAAATCAAGCTAAAATTTAACTTAAAAATTTATTTCCAAAATCAAACTGAATTGTTTAATTATCCTAGTTTTTTATTTAAATTATTAGGTTAATAATTTTTAACATTTTAAAAGGCCACAGTTGAAATTATAATTTAAATAAAATCTCTTAAGGTGAATTGATATATCACCTTAGTGTTCTAATCTTAGTGTTCAATCTAAATAAGAAAATCGGTGCAATAATTCACATTAAAATGAATTCAAATTAAGCTTCAAAGTGAATTTTATAATTCAAATTAAATTATAAAACTAAATAGTTTTTATTATAAGTGCAAATGTAATATGGATCATTCAATTTCTTATGATTTAATCTGGATAGTAGGATTTATTCTAAAACCTATTTTTTAGTTTATTTTAACAGCTCACAAGTTTATATTAAGAAAGTGCAGATGTAATATGAATTATTTAATTTTTTATGATTCAATCTGGATAGTAGGATTTATTTTGAGACTTATTTTTTAGTTTATTTTAACAGCTGACAAGACTTGAACATTTTTTAGGCCCCATAGGCTATACTAATGATTTTTAAAGGTTTATTTATAAAATTAAAACTAAAATTTAAAAATATAGGTCTAATTTAATTATATTAAAATTAAAATTAGATAAAGTTTAAATTATATCATTTAGATTGTATAAAAAATTAGAGTTTTTTTAAAAAATATAAGTTAAAATATGAATTAATTTTCATTCCATTCATAGAAATAAAAGAAATGAGTAACTTAATAAAAATATTAAAATTATAATAAATAAAATTTGAAATAATATAATTTCAAAAAAGTATATTATTTTTAGATGTAAATATTTTATAGATGAATATTATTTGAAGATATTATTAGGAAACACTTTTTATTAAAAAAATAAATTTTAATTATACTTTTTATATGAATTAAAAATAAATTTAAAAAATAAAATTATAATCAATGTACCTTTATTTGACTTATACAATAAAAAATATTGTATCCAATGAAACTCACATTGCTTGATTTTATCACATGTAATAATTATCAGCCATATAATTACAATTATTCATTATATTTTCAAAAATTATAAAAATTATCTTGTTTCATATTTTGATTTTAAAAAATTAAAATATAAAATTATAATTCTAATTTCATCGGACACAGAACAACATAATTTAAATTAGATTTAAAATATTAATTTTAATCTTAAATTTCAAAGTCATCCAAATGACGCCTAAACAAAATAAAATAATTTTTATATATTATATGTTTTATAGACCTTTAATTGTTGGGTTTATTTTTTAAATATTTTGTGATATTTATTATAGAATTAAGAATTTTCCGATGTGGGATTTACGCGCAGTGCGAAGCGGTAGAGGTGGAAGCCTGGAATACGTGCTGTCCTTGTTAGACCGCACCTAATCTGTCTACTGTCATGAATTCTTCACCCCCACTCCCACCACCCCCCAACTCCCACTTGTTTATGAATTTCGAGAGAGAAAGAGGAAGAAAGGACAAAAAATGGGCATGCATTGAAAAAGAGTGAGTGCTTCAGATATGTGCAACTGTGAACAATCAACCAAACGCCTCCAAAAAATTCACGCAACTTCTCGCTAAAAGTCAGCTCTTCTTGTGTCATCCTTTCAATTCAAACGGATCTCTGTCGGCCTAATTAAGAAAATAGCCGGTTTTGAACACCTTCTGGGACTTACTTTTTTTCAGTCTGATGAGCAATGGTCGATTTTTCTTCTTCCACCTAATACAACTCCTTTGATTTGGAACTTTATCAGTTTACTTTTTCCTTCTTTCTCTTCCTCCTATCTTCCCTGGATACTCTCTACATTCTTTCGCACTTTTTTTTTTTTTTTTTTGGGGAGAAATGAGGCATCAGCAATCTGGGTTTTCTTTAAAAAATTGAAGAGTACCCTTTTTTTGAAAAAGTATGATGGCGGTAGCCTTTGGCGTATTCTTGACTGTTACTTCTCTCTCAAGGGATGGGAAGCTGCGACGTTTTAAATGGGTATGAACTCATAGTCAGTGTATAGTTCCCCTCCCTCTCTCTCTCTTCATTTACTTTTGCCTCCAACTCTTCTTTGAGTGACTTTTCCCCCACATTACTCCTGAGGTCTCGAGGTTTGGTCCCAGACTATCAGTTAGCGTCTCTGGGAGTAATCTGTTGCTTCAATTGCAAGTTGTTGTTAGTTGAGTTGTTTTTCGTTCTTCTGAAATTTTCTTTGGTATGTGGGCATGTAATTTCTCTATCTTGATGAATTTCACGGTTCGCCTGGGATATTGTGCTTACATAGTGCTTGTTGTCCCTGCTTCATCGCCTGGTTGATTTTAGTTCTCTGTGGGTCTCACTTCTGAAATTTTTGCTTCCCTTTAAATTTGTTTGCTGTGCCTGTGTGGATGGTGGTTTCTGAGGTGTATTGGGATATGAATATGTCACCCTTCCCATTTGGTTTTGTCTTCTTCTTTCTTTCCTTTCTTTGTTTTTTCCCCCTCAGAAGTGACACTGCTTCTTCCACAAAAACAGATTCAGCAGGGTTTTGAGTTTTCATGATTCATGATCTCTAAGTTATTGGTATTTTATTTTGTTTTGGGGATTGAAGACATGGCAGTCTAATTGCTGATATCTTCTGAGTGCTGAATACGATTGTCAATACAATGATTTCAGATTTTAGCAAGTTCTTATGGCGCTGCCATTGATTCATATTTCAGATCTTCAATTTATGGAAATGGAGGGCAATTCGATGAATTTTTTCAAGTGGGTCTTTTGGGTTTCCTTTGTTTATTCAATTCAGGGTCTTGAAACCGTAAGCCTGGCTTGCGATCCAAATGATTTGCTGGCTTTGAAGCAGTTCGCTGGTAATCTTACAGATGGTTCTATCATCTTATCTTGGGCAAATAACTCTAATTGCTGTGCGTGGGATGGTGTGATTTGTGAAGGTAATACTGATGATTCTGTTGCAAGAAGAGTGACGAAGTTATTACTACGAAAGAAGGGTTTAAAAGGAACGATTTCGCAATCACTAAGTCAACTGAACCAGCTGCAGATACTTGATCTTTCTTGTAATCATCTTGAAGGTCGATTGCCCCTGGAGTTGTCGAATTTACTGCATCTGATTTATGTTGATTTGAGCCAAAACATGCTGTCGGGATCGGCTATGGAGGCGTTTTCCGGTTTGAAAAATATCCAAACATTGAATATCTCAACCAATTCATTCAACGGAACTCTTGTTGATCTTGGGGTGTTTCCTGATATGGCTATTTTCAACATAAGCAACAATTCATTCTCTGGGCAACTTAATTCCCAAATCTGTAGCTCCAGTAAGATTCAGATCATTGATATATCGGTGAACAATTTCACTGGTAGGATTGAAAACTTGCTCAATTGCACCCCATCTCTCCAGAAATTGCACGCTGGTTACAATTCGCTGTCTGGACAAATTCCAGAGTTCATCTACTCAATGCCTTTCTTGGAGGAGCTCTCAATCCCTGGAAACTACTTCTCTGGACGGTTAAGCACGGAGCTAAGTAAGCTCTCTAGCCTTACTAGCTTTATTATCGCGGGGAACCAATTTTCGGGTTCTGTTCCAGATGTATTCGGCAACATTACACAGTTGCAAGTATTGATTGTTCATTCAAATTCGTTTTCTGGGCCATTGCCCTTTACGTTGTCTCTATGCAGTATGCTTCGGGTCCTCGATCTCAGAAACAATTCATTCAATGGGACTATTGACATTGATTTTACTGGACTATCCAATCTTTGTGTAGTTGATCTTGCCACTAATCATCTGGATGGTCCCATTCCCACTTCCCTCTCTAGTTGCCGAAAGTTGAAGATATTGAGCCTCGCTAAGAACGAGCTTACTGGTGGGGTACCCTCGAATTTTAAGGACCTTACATCTCTTTCTTTCCTCTCTCTGTCGAACAACAGCATTGTGAACTTGTCCGCGGCATTAACCACCCTTCAAAATTGCAAAAATCTCACCACCCTTATTCTTACTAAGAACTTTCATGGCGAAGAAATTCCGAAAAAGTTAAGTGGGTTTCAGAGCCTTACGATTCTAGCGCTTGGGAATTGTGCTCTCCGTGGCCAAATTCCGGCATGGTTGCTCGAATGCCCGAGGCTGCAAGTCCTTGATCTGTCGTGGAATCACTTGAATGGCAGCGTTCCTGTTTGGATTGGTCAAATGGAGAACTTGTTTTACTTGGATTTCTCGAATAACTCATTGTCGGGGGAAATCCCGAAGAATTTGACGCAGCTTAAGAGCCTCATCTCTCGGAATTCCAACTTATCCGATTCTACTGCATCGGGCGGCATTCCGCTATTTGTAAAGAGGAACCAAAGTGCCAGCGGCCTGCAATACAATCAAGCTTCTAGTTTTCCGCCTTCAATATACTTGAGCAATAACAGATTTACTGGGACGATATGGCCTGAAATCGGGATGTTGAAGCAACTCCATGTGCTAGATTTGAGCAGGAATAACATCACAGGAATCATCCCCAATTCAATTTCAAACATGGTGAACCTCGAAGTTTTGGATTTGTCATACAACGATCTATATGGAGGAATACCCCCGTCATTTAATAAACTCACATTTCTTTCGAAATTCAGCGTCGCATATAACCACTTGACGGGACCGATTCCGACTGGAGGGCAGTTTCTGAGCTTTTCAAACTCGAGCTTTGAGGGAAATGCCGGTCTTTGTGGGAAAATAGTTTCTCCTTGTGCCATAGTTGATAATATTACTCCTGCAAATTCATCTGGGGCTGCTGATAAATTTGGTAGAAGCAGCATCCTCGGAATCACCCTCAGCGTTGGAGTCGGAATTGCGTTGCTTTTGGCAGCCATTTTGCTTAAGATTTCATCCCGAGAAGCCAGGGATCCAATCAATGGTTTGGAAGAGGAAAGCAGCACGCATCCAAGGTTCTCTGAGGGCTTTGAGCTGCCGAAGTTGGTGCTTTTCCAGAATTCAAATTGCAAAGATCTCACAGTTGTAGACTTATTGAAATCAACTGACAATTTCAGCCAGGCAAATATAATCGGCTGCGGAGGGTTCGGTCTAGTTTACAAGGCTAGTCTCCCGAATGGCGCTAAAGTCGCTATCAAGAGGCTTTCGGGGGATTGTGGTCAGATGGAAAGGGAATTTCGTGCTGAAGTTGAAGCATTGTCGAGAGCTCAGCATAAGAACCTAGTTTCCCTTCAAGGGTATTGTCAACTTGGGAACGACAGATTGCTAATCTACTCGTTCATGGAGAACGGGAGCTTGGATTACTGGCTCCATGAAAGAATTGATGGAAGCTCAGTGCTTAATTGGGATGCAAGACTGAAGATTGCTCAGGGAGCTGGCCGTGGATTAGCTTACCTTCATAAATCTTGTGAACCGAATATTGTTCACCGCGACATAAAAACTAGCAACATTCTCTTGGACGAAAAATTCGATGCTCACTTGGCAGATTTTGGCCTCTCAAGGCTGCTGCGTCCCTACGACACTCACGTCACGACAGATTTGGTTGGGACTCTGGGCTATATTCCTCCTGAATATAGCCAGACGCTGACAGCGACCTTCAAGGGCGATGTTTACAGTTTTGGTGTCGTTCTTTTGGAGCTTCTCACCAGTCGGAGACCCGTCGAAGTTTGCAAAGGGAAAAACTGCAGGGATTTGGTGTCATGGGTTTTCCAGATGAAATCGCAGAAGAAGGAAGAGCTCGTGTTTGATGCGTCGATTCTGGAGAAAGATCACGAGAAGCAGCTGTTAGAGGTACTTTGTATTGCATGTAAATGCTTAGATCAGGATCCAAGGCAAAGACCCTCCATAGATCAAGTAGTTTTGTGGCTTGATTCTGTTAGTTCTCTTTAAAATGGAGATGGGTTTGAAACATACTTAAATCTCAGCTCTTATTGTAAAGAAATAGTGCGGTATAATATGAGGTCGAAGACGGGCTCTAATGAGTAGCTTTGGTTTTCTATAAGAACGATTCGGTATTTATACTTACAGGTTTAAAATTCGTACACGAGCCAGTTCTGGCCACTTCTATTAGGAAACGAGCTTCACACCCGCAACCTTTCTTCTCGTCTATGGCTATGAGACCAACTGAGGTCCTAGGAATATTGCAACGTATAGATTACTCAAGAGAAAATGTTGTTAAGGGTCGGCCGGCTAGAGTTGGACCTAGAGAAAGGAACACCACGATGATAAAGCAATAATTACAAAGAAAATAAAAAATGAGACACACACAATTTACATGAAAAACTCTTTTTTAAACAAGAAGAAAAAATCACAGGATATTTAGTCCGTAAATTTTATTATATAAAATTTTTTATTACAGAAATCTAGAGAATAAAATACAAGAGCAAAGTATGGCTCTTTGTATTACACCGTTATCATATCGTGTAGCAGCGATATTAATATATATATATGCAAATAAGTTTCCTCACTAGCGGCGCTTATTCGACAAGTCAATTACCTACTCTTATTTTGCAGGTGATTTGTTACACCTGTTCACTTATTTTTTTTTAGCTCATTCACCAGCTCCCATGTTTTTGGTAAATTGTGGTTGGTTTTTAGCGTTTTCAATAAGTTCATCGCTTATTTGCACAGCCGTCCCCTTTTAATCCAGCTGGGCTCATCCGCCCAGCCGACCTCATTAGGCCGGCATGTATCAGACCAGCCAGCCACATCAAGCCGGCGTCATCAACCCGGTCATTCGTTATGCGTGCGAAATTCACAATACTCCATCTCGACATTGTATCCATATGAATATTCGCCCAAGATCTTTGAACTGCCTGTTAATCGAATATGAGTTAATACGAAAATGATCTATATCCCAACAAATGTGTCAAGGTGTGTTGTCAATTGCACAAGGAATTTTTGCCGGTAGCAATGAAAACAAGTTTAATGCGAAATATCAGTAGGATATACAATGATGCCTTATGTTTGGCTGTATCCCTGTATTAACGAAATTAAAACAAAAGCTTTAAATGGAAAACAAAGCTGTTTAATACTTATGTAATTGCTTTCTATAGTAAATAATCACTAAAAGCTAAAACAAAAGGAAAAAAAAAAAAAAAAAGTTTTGTAAAAAAAAAGACTGAAAGAAAAAAAGTAGCAAAAACAAAATTTTTTAAAAAAATAATTAAAAATGAAAAATTAGAAAATTAAAAAAAATAGAAAGCTAAAATTGAAAAAAAGAAAGTTAAAAAATTTTTGATTTTGAATTAAACTATTTTAGATTAAAATAACATAAGTATCACAAATTAGTAAAGAAGAGAATGTCAATAGTAACCCTATTAAAGAAACTATTAATGATTATCATATTTAGATACCTACTAATGATTTTTGACTATTTCGTGATTACATGCACCCGATAATACATAGTATACCTTTGTGTATTATGTTATCAATGCCACAATGTTTTTAATTTCAATCCTAAAATTGTACAATTTTTGCCTCAGTTTTTTGAAATCAACTCTGAAAATCCATACTAATACATTAAAGATTTTGAAAAAATTTGCAAAATATTAATGAATGATACGTGCTCTATAGAAGTTATTTATCTTAAATTGTTTCAATTTTATTTGAAAATAAAACAAAGATGGGGTTTAATACTTTAAAGTCAAAATCTATTTAGCTTGCCCACATCATGGTTTTGAAATGTGGTGTCTGATCGATTTCTTATATGATTTATTAAATATTCAGACACGTCAATTGGTAGAAATGATATGTACTGGAAAGTTTTTTTTATAAAAGTTTTGATAAAACCTATGATTATCTTGAGTATTTGGTTGAGAATGTTCAAATATGGGATACGACCCACCAACCAAAGTATGAGCCAAAAGATAATTTTGAGTCTAGTAAAAAGTTTGAATTTAAAAATTTTAAAAATATTCAAGATAAATTTGATATTTTGACTAGAAAATTGAGTGATATTGAAATAACAAATGTGGATGTGGTATTTAGTAAAGGTACGAGGGGTTTCTTCACTGTCATAATTTATACACTAACTTTTACACACAAAATCTTCTGAGAATATATATTGTAACAATTTATAGAACAGAAAATTAGAATTAATGAATATCTAATTGATATCAATGCTTTGAATAAAAAGGTATTAGATGACATTTGTAATAGTCTTATTCAATTAACACATTCATTGAGTGTCCTAGAGGAGAAAAAATTTTTATCTCAGCTAATATCTAATTTTTAAATCCAACAAAATTTGGGAGAAATTTTAATTAACGACTAAATAATGAATTTATTAAAAAGTTAACTGATGCTGAAACTCTTAAATTATGTGATAATTTGAGAAAGACGAAGAAAAATAGAAAAGAAATTTTTTGGGTTGAGATTAAAAAATTATTGATGGGTGACCAAAATATGATAAATAATATTAAAAATAATAAATTTGTAGAAAAAGAAAAAAAATATTTTAAAAACTCTATTTCATGGTAATTGTAAATATTGTCCTATAATTATTTTGCCAATCATCACTCCAATTCAAGATGAGTTAATCGTAAAATTATTATCTCAAAACAGAAAATATATAGGATAAAACTATCATATAAATTTTTTTACAGTGGCGGGTCTTTTTAATTAATAGACTCATCACTTGTTAATTTTTTTATAGTCTATTTTCTTATTTTATGTAGTTAGTATCAACCTACTATGTGTTGAATGTCATGGTACTCTTCTAATCTATGATGATTTTATACTCTACTATTTTGAATTATAGATAATATTTCATTTAAATAAGAAAAGTAAAAAGTATTTTTCTATATGCTTGTATATATATACTAATATGAGTTTAAGTTAAAAAAAATAAAAAAAGAAAAGAAAAAAGATTTTAAAAATTAAATTATCTTATAAATTATGACTTGAATACTAATTTTATAATTAATAAGATTTAAATATTGACTTTTTAAATTTTATAATTATGTTATCTGATGATATTATTTTGATAGTATTTATTACATAATATACATAAATTTCATCCATACTTATTTTGTTAAATATTTGTATCACCTTAATATAGTTGAGGTTTAATATTCATGTGAGTTCCTGAACCACTCTTTCATTTACAAGGTATTGACGCTTAGTTCTAAAATGTTTATCATTTCAGCAAAAAGCTTTTAATAATTTTATGATACTTATTTTAAACTTATTATTCTTTACTAATAATTATAGATAAATAAGAATTATTAAATTTATATAACTGGATTATTATTATTTACCATGAAGATAACTTTAACAGTGCATTTTTTACTTTTTAAGCCTAAGCCTATTTTATTCTTGATTCGATTACCATTTGAATCTAATTTGAGTTTATTATGTTTAGACTTTAAGTTTATAATTATATATATTTTTGATTTATCCATATCAAAAAAATAATAATCTAGATATGTTAAATATTTATCTTACCAAAATGTCTTGAGATACAAAGACAATTAAGGGAGTAGGATAAGGGAGATATATATTAAAATAAATAGGGACAAATTTGAATTTTATTTTGCATTATAAAAAGAGATACCACATAATCTAGAAGTTGAATGTTGATTTATTATTTCTATTTTTTTTTTTGGTATTCTTCTTGGTTTAAAAATATGACTTTTTTTAATTAAATTTTTTTTAAAAAAAAAGTTCAAAAAAAAAAAAAGAGAAATTAGAGCAAAAAGGAAAAGAGTAAACTAAAATATAATATATTTTTTAAAAATTTTTGATGGCGTTTTTGAATAAAACAAAAAAAAAGAAATATTTATATAAAAAAAAGAGGATAATTTTTTGTTATCTAGGTTATTTTTTTGTAAAATTTTTTTAACTTTCTTATAACTATAAATTCTTAATATCATTACAACTGGCGATGACTTGAAAGAATCTTGGTGAATATAACTTATAAATATAAATTAAGGATATTCTTATTTTCATTAATTAGTTTTGAAAATCAATTTCCTTTAATAAAATAATTCAGATCTCCTCACAAATAGCTTCTTTTATTATTAGAGTTGCATGATTTGATTTTTCACTGCAATTACTCTTATTTTCACAATTTTTGAGTGTTGCCTATGAGCTCGACAAATTTTTCATAATTGCATATTCGGTATAGTTTTGCAGTCAAAAATAAAAAGGTAAAATATGTATATTTGTACTTTATACATTTGGATGAAATAAATACACATACCGGAACTCTTTTAATGATATATTTAAAATAACTAAATTCATAATCTTTAATATTTATATTCATCCTATTAATCTTTTTGATATTAATATGATTGACATATATTTTAAGATATTTATGAATATTTGTGGGTATTATAGCTGAAAACTCTCATATGACTTAACTCATTCATTAGGGTCGCCTAGGAGTTTAAAGGCTTGTTACATCCATTAAATATAATCGTGATACCTACAAAAGTAGTATTTTTATTTATAGTGTTTATTTATTTTGTTTTTTTGACATTGCTCAAGGATTAACAATGAATGTGGTGGGGTATGATGAATATTGAATTATATATATATATATTTATTTATTTATTATTTTATAGTATTTTTTATTTAAATTATATAATTAAATTATATATTTTAATTATATAAGTCATATTATTTAAAAAAATTAAAATATAAATACATAAATATATTATATGGAATATTTATTTTGTCAATCTATTAAAAAATACAGATAAAATGAAAAAAAATTAAATTTTTAAATAATTAAAATATATGTATATCTTTAACTATATATATATATATGTTTTTAAAAAAGAAAACCAGAAAAAGAAAATAATGGGGAAGAAAATGTCAGATCAAAAAAAAGAAGAAAAGATCAAAAAAAAAAAAAAAAAAGAGAGAAAAGGAAAAGAGGTAGTGCTCCTGCGAGGTGAAGCAAAGCTGTCTGCAGAATGAAGAATCAGAAGAAAGCGTCCGGCAGTGGAGGACCAGGAAGCAGTGGAGAAGCAGGGAAGGATGGAGAAAGCAAGCGTGAGTCTGGCACAGAAAAGAAATCAATCAAAATTAAAATAAAATAATCATCCCCTCCTCTATTTAAAAGATGTCAATCTATTAAAAATACAGATAAAATGAAAAAAATTAAATTTTTAAATAATTAAAATATATGTATATCTTTAACTATATATATATATATGTTTTTAAAAAAAAGAAAACCAGAAAAAAGAAAATAATGGGGAAGAAAATGTCAGATCAAAAAAAAGAAGAAAAGATCAAAAAAAAAAAAAAAAGAGAGAAAAGGAAAAGAGGTAGTGCTCCTGCGAGGTGAAGCAGGGAAGCTGTCTGCAGAATGAAGAATCAGAAGAAAGCGTCCGGCAGTGGAGGACCAGGGAAGCAGTGGAGAAGCAGGGAAGGATGGAGAAAGCAAGCGTGAGTCTGGCACAGAAAAGAAATCAATCAAAATTAAAATAAAATAATCATCCCCCTCCTCTATTTACTGCTTCTGAAGATCAGGCCCCCGGTGGGGGGGACGGCGAGTCTGCCGTAAGGCAGAGGCAGAAGAAGAAAGGAAGGAAAGAGAGAGAGAGAGAGAGAGAGGGGGGAGAGAGAGAGAGAGAGAGAAACAGAGGGAAAAGCGAAGCAGCAGAAGAAGAAAGGAAAAACAAATAGAAGGAAAAAGAGAGGGGGGAAGGTTTGGTTAATATTTAAGGCATTGGTTAATATTTAAAGCTTGTCAGAGCCCCAAGGACAAATGCCGAGCCGGAAACTCAGGAATCCGATGGTAAGTCACTCTCTTGTGGATAATTTTAACAAACTAGTTTGTCATCGGAGTGTCTTAGTCGATCAACGTATATTGATCGGCTGGAAGGCAAAATCCGGTCAACGGGAAAGGTTGACCGGATGGCAGCGAAGACGGCCAACAGGGAGGTTGGCGGATGGTCGCTTGAGGGCGGCCAACAATGAGAGTTGCCGGAAGGCGGAGGAGGAGTCAAGTTCTCCGGATAGCGGCAGAAGACGGTCAGCGGGAGAGTTGGCCGGATGGCTCGTGGTGAACGCGACGGCCAAGCAGTTTCTTTGTCGCCAAGAAATCGAGGACAACGCCAACTCAGCAGATTTTCAGGGGATTGTGATCTCAAACGGTTTTGCATGAGCGGTTTATTTTGGACAGAGCATATTCTTATTGTTGGAAAAGACAGATCGTGCCCTTTTCTATTTATATGGAATATTGTTCCAGATCTCTGGTGATACAGAGGGAGAAAAGAGAGAGCAAATGAGTTGTGAGAAAATAAAAGAGGAGTGCACCACCAGTGAGAAGGAGAAAAAAGAGAAACAGAGAGTGAGAACGAGAGGGTCTTTTCTTGTTTCTTTCTCCGGAGAGTTTTTTATATTGTTAATGCAAAGCAGAATCTTCATCTTGGAGGTTTGAACTTTATTTTCACACAGTGGATTTCTTTGTGCCGACTGTTAAAGTGGTTTTCCTTAGTTAGGGTTTCCACGTAAATTTGGGTGTGCTTCTTCTGTTCTTTTTCTTACACTGTGTGTGGCGTGGTGTGACGGTATGTCACTATGTCCGACCAACCTTTTGCCCCGCCAACAGGGGGAAATGCCATTGCAGGCTCGCCGATGAAATGGGAGCAGTCCGATGGCACTCTCCGGCAACTCTTCTTACAAGCGTTTTCAGATCAGATGAGCTCGAAACGGTCTTCTCGCCCGTCAGCAATGTCTCTCTCTTCTGTCGCTGTTAGTCTAATGTTCTGTTCTTCTTATGCGCAGTTCTATGAGTTCAATATAAGCATGGATGCGTTGTCCGAATTACAAGAAACAGAGGCCACCGTCATCGAGGAATATCAATGGTGGCTGGTGTAGTTTCGCTGTCTGCCTTGCCTCCATCTTCTCTGTTATCTCCTCTGTTCCAGCGCGAAGACTGTCCTAATCATTTAATGAGATCTGCTATCATAATATCCTGATGGCAATTTGGCATCGCCATTGCAGCTTTCTAGTATAAAATTGCAGGGATTAAATGAGCTTCATAACTGTCTACGTCGGTGTTTATTGGGAACGGCGAATCGGGAAATGGGCCTTGCGCCGGCGGGATGGCAGTCTCCGGTAACGGCGGAAGATTCAAAATTTCCAACGGCAGACGTCAATCGAATGATTAGGATTTTGTGGGAATAGTTATTTCTGAAGTTTGAAATTTTACTCGATTACATCCGGACAAACGGCGTGAACTCCCAAGATCAAAGTTTGACGAGAGACTTTGACGGGAGAAGAGGTAGAATTTCAAACTACTGGCTAGACTTATTATCAAAGAATAGACTTTCGATTAGTTTGAATTGTTGAAGTATGAATGGTTAACGGCTGAATTTAATATTAAAAACAAATTCTCAGTTAGATGGGAGTCAAAATACAGGTTTGGAATTTTATCTTTGATAAAAATCAAGTAGTATTTTATTTTTTTTAAAAAAATATTAATATAATTATTTAATTAATATTAAATAATAATTATTAAGAGGGATTGAATAAATTTCAGGTTCGAGTATTTGGCTCTCCAAAGGCATCAAAACATAGTTTGGAAGCTAAAAATAGATTTTCGATTAATAATTAACATAATACATCTTATTAGTTGGAGAGATCAAATATTAATTAGTAACTAATAAATTTAATATTACATGAAGATGATTATACCTTTTGATAATTTATGGTATTTTATAGTGATATCAAATTTTTAATATAATATATTCTTTTTTGAAAATAGATAATCAATTTAATGAAATAATATATAATTGAGAGGGGAGAATAAGCAGTGAACTGTTAGTCATTATTTACCAAAAAAACCATTAGATGTAATTCTTTGCATAGAATATATGAATTCAGGAGAATTTTATCTTGATAAAAGATGGGAAGACTCTTTTGTTTTTTTATCATATAATTTAAAATAGATGATAATTTTTTAATTATTTTTATAAAAATTAAAAATTAATTAAAATCAGTCATTTTAAAATAATTAGATTAAAATTATTCATTTGAAAATGAACAGTTAAAATAACAAAAACGAGCCTGATGCATACTAGGGATTAGGATTCGTGACGGGTATTGATTATGCCCTCTACAAGTAAGATCTCCACTCCATACTTACAATCTAAGATTTGCGCATCACAACTAAAATAAGAATCAGAGTATAATTGGGGCTTACTCCCCGAAAGGCACTATGATGCTCAAGTTAATTCTCATCCCAAAAATAGGGAGAAAGTAAGAGAGAAGATAATTGTCCTTCCTTCTCTTGATCCAAGTCTTTTAGTTCAATTTATGTTCATGCCACGGTCCACGTAGTGAGTTCCCCCGTTGAGTAGTCTTCTCTTTCCTTTTATAGGATGCCTAGATAGTTCAGCTTCTATTTGTCCGTTTTCTCATGATTCATGATGTCATACTGGACAGAACCAACTGAAGTAGTTATGGCTTCTGAAGTCCAATTGAAGCAGTTAAGGTCTCCGAGATTAAACGGAGTAGTTATGGTCTCCGAACTTGGGATCGTGCGCATCATGCGCATAACCAGCAGTTCACTGAATGAGGTCTTACTGGGCCTGCATTCATGGGCTTCAATGCTATCCAACCTATTTCGCATTATGGCCTTGGTGACCTTTCTTTATGTATGTCCATTAATAAGTATGCCCATCATTAACCCCTCATATCAAAGGTTATGAGCTTTAAGCCTCTGGTATGTTTATTGATGATGCACTCCTATCCCATCTGATATACTCTCTATTGCTATTTTGGCGAAATCACCTTGCAGCTGATTTTTTTGAAACAAATCACGGACGCAACTGAGCGGGAGTGATCAAACCCTAGGAATAGATTAAGTCTGGAGTGAGAAGAAAAAATACGGAATGATAAATTTTTTGGAGAAATAAGGTCTCCGGAGAGAACAAGATTTCGAGAGAGCAAAATGGTCTTCGAAGAGATAAGGTCTCTGAAATGAATAGGGTCTCTGGAGAGATAAGGTCTCCAGAGAGAATTAAGTTTTAAGGAGAGAAAAAAGAAAGAAAAAAAAAAGGGTTTCCGAAGAGAACAAAATTTTCGGAGAAAAGGTCTATGAATAGATAAGATCTCTGGAGAAATAAGGTCTCTGTAGAATTAAGATCTCTTAAGAGAATCAAATTTCAATGAAAGAAAAAATATCTTGAGAGAGATAAGGTCTTTGGAGAAATAAGGTCTTCGGAGTTAACAGGGTCTCTGGAGAGATGAGGTCTCCGGAGGGATTCTGTCAACAGCAAGCAACCGGTTTACTTTTTGAGTTTTACCTTGGGTACTGTTCTCGGCGTCATTAATGAGGATAATTTTTCAAGTGATTTGCAATTATGCCATTCCTCAAAACTGTGCATTCTTTCAATTCGAAAATGGCGCCTTTTCAAGCTCCAAAACTGTTTTTCGCCTTCGTCTTCAACCTCAAACCCTAACTCTCTCTCGAACCTCTTTGCTTTTCGGTTACTTCTCTTCTCCACTGAGTATCACTCCATGGTTGTTCGAGTTCTGATACCTATTCAGTGCTCATTGGAGATGAAGTCGAGAAACTGTATTCCCAATTTGGAATTCCTAGGGATATTTCATTCATGGTGCCTGGTGAAGATGACAGAACTTGCGCTCCGCCTGATGACTTCATCACTATTTACGACATCCTCCTTAGGGGTGGCATTCGTTTTCCCATTGCGTACAAGTTGCTTCAAATGTTAGAGGATTTTGGCGTTCCTATTGCTAGATTCCATGCGAACGCTATTATGTATCTTTTCTGTCTCTGCATATTTTTTCATCTTCGTGGATTGAAGTTTAATTCCACTGTTGTTAAAGTTATTTTTTGATTTATTCAAAACGGTGACTGGATCTCATTGTCTACTAGGGAGATAAATCTTTCCAGATTAATCCTCCAGTCCTTTAAGGATTGGAAAAATAGATTTTTCTTTTTGAAGTCTGTGGGCATCCCCAATGGTTGCGAAAGGGTCACTGATTCTTTCACCGGCAGGTTTACTCTTCAAGATGAGAAGTCTGCTAGACCATTTATTGAGATTCTTGGGAGAAAAGCAGATTCTTTTACTGATAAAAATAAGGACCGCCTTCTCTCTCCGAAATTGTTGGTCTTTGTTGATTGGGTAACCAGTGAAGAAGAAACAGTGGCAGTCGTTGCGCCACTACCAAAAATTCGTAAAAGGAAAACTAATTGCACTAAAACTAAGACTGCTTCATCACGACGGCAGTGAGTAACTTCTCAATCTGTTGAGGCAAACCCTCCTGAGCCTAGGCTAGAAGTTTCTCATCTTGGGAGCCCAGTTTCAGACCTTCTTGTTCAAACGGGTCTGGAGCCATAGTTAGAGACGAGCTTAACGCCTGAAATTGTTACTGGTGAGGATCCTCCAATAACCTCTGTGGAGCCCCTGAGCGTTCATGAGATCATGGGCCAGTCAAATGATATTGGGCAATCCGGCGAGTGTGTCCCTCAAATTGAGGCTAGAGATGTCCCAACTGAAGAGGTATTGTTGCCTGCCTCTTTGCACACGCAAGCTGGGCATCTACTTGTCAGGCCACTGCAAAGGAAGTTACTGGGGTGGCTGGTGGAGAGGAGACTTTTCATTAAGAGTCTCCGGTGTTTAATTTAGCGGCTCCCCCATCTCAACCAAGAGGTGAAGATCATCCTCTTACGTGGCCGTTCATTCTGGGCTCAACAGCTTCAACGCCCCGCCTTAGCCCCATTGGGAGACACCATGAATCAACTCCGACAGTTAGGGCAATAATTTCTTTGACTGAGGCGGCTCTTAGGGCAACATTTCTCACTGTAAGTATTCAGTTAATCCTTTCCATTAAGTGGCGTAAACGTTGACATCAAGTACTAACTTATTTTGCGCTCCCACAGGAGAAAAAAATGATTAAGTAATTGATGATTGGCCTTTAACAAAAGAAACTTTGGATTCGTCAACTCTAAGATGAGATCAATCATTTGCGGTAAAACCAAGTTGATCCAAGTGCCCTGCAATAATGTCGAGACCAAATTTTCAATCTTCAAACTGAATTGCAAGGTGCCAAGGATGCACTAGAGTTGGCCAACCAACAAAATGTAGAGCTCCAGAGAGAAAATGCCCACTTACACTCTGAGCTAAGGGCGTTCTTCAGGCCAGAAGAAGTGGGACCTGTGATGAACATCCGCTTTCTATATGGTGTTAAACTTTGTCAGCAAATTGCATTGGTGGTTGATCTATAATTTTCGGTCAACTTTTTTTGATGAGAGAAATAGAAGTGCACGTCGCTCATCTGACTTACAAGATTTTCCTTGACTTTGAAGAGCCAAGTTCTCGCCATCCAAGAAGTTCGCGAGGATAGCCTACTTCATTAGTTGTCTCATTTTAACATTATACAGAATATATAGGCTTATTAATACATCTGTTTTTTATTATCCAATTTGTTTAGAGATTAATCGTTTGCCGGCTAAGCCTTTTGGCCACGCTTTTTGGTGCCGAGTTTTAGTGAAATTAGGATCGTTAACAATTTTGATCCTAATTCGCAAGGCCATGGTTGATTGAAGGTGCTCATCCCTGAGGAAGGGAGTCGCAGTATGCATACTAAATAGCCCCCCATAGTTTAATTATTCAATTGCGTTTGGTTGGTTGGAATGGATCCAAAACTGGAAATTTCGATCGCTAATGGACCGCTTGATAATTGGATCGAGGTTCTTTTTACCGCCTTGGGTTACGGAATAGGTGGGATGGAAATCTGACCTGACTTCGGGGCAATCTAGGCCGGTTTAGTTTGATGCATTATTACTTATTGCATGAGCACACATACATTTAAATGAAATAAAAATAAAATAAACAGATAAAAAAGAAAAGTATTTCGTAAGAAAGCAAATAATTTCATTAATATAAAACAAGCACATGACGAAGCTTACATTGCCTACTTGGATCTTCGAATGTAACTATTGATAAAACCTCTTTAAATGAATAGTATTTCAAGTTATTGGCATTAATTTTTCATTCTAGTTGCGCAATTTGTATGTGTCATCCCAGAGGATGGCGGACACAATGAATGGGCCTTCCCAATTTGGAGACAACTTGTTTCTGTTAACAATCTTTCCTGTAGCCTCTATACTGCGTAGGATCAAGTTTCCAACGTCAAACTTTTGAGCCTTTACTCTTTTGCTATAATACCATCCAACTCTTTGCTGATAGGCAGCCATTCTTACCTTGGCGGCTTCCCGGGTTTTATGGAGTAAGTCAAGATGTTTTTTGAGTCTCCGGCAATTGCTTAGAAGATCAAAGTACTCAATCCTGAGGTTGGATAACCCAATCTTTACAAGAATCACTACCTCTGTCCCAAAGCATAAACTGAATGGAGTTTCTCGAGTTGGTTTATTGGGCGTAGTTCTATATGACCACAGTATCGAAGGCAAGCCCCCAGGTGTCCTCCATTTTGTCTTCAAGCTAGGCAACAGAGTTCTGTTAGTCACTTCCACCTGCCCATTAGCCTGTAGATAAGCCACTAATGTATGTATTAGCTTTACACCTAAATTTGTATAGTATTTGATGAAGTATTTTTTCGTAAATTGGGTTCCGTTGTCAGTTATTATAACTTCTAGGATCCCAAACTGACAGATAATACTCTGTCACACAAACTCTATAGCACTGTGCTTAGTAATTTTTGCCAATGGAGTAACCTCCACCCACTTTATGAAATAGTTAATCCCCATAATAACAAACTTCCTTTGACCAGAGGCGATTGGAAACGGGCCAACGATATCAAGCCCCCACTATGCAAAGGGCCATGGTGTCTTCAAGGTATTTAATTCAGTCAGTGACTGATGAAGCATATTCTCGTATAGTTGACAGTTTTTACACCTTTTGACGAAATCCAGTGCATCTTTTTTCATGATAGGTCAATAATAACGTTGCCTCATAATTTTAAAAGCTAAATTTTTGCCTCCAATGTGAGATCCACATATGCCAAAATGTACCTCACTCAAGATATAATCTGCCTCTTCTAGAGTAAGGCATTTGAGGTATAAGGTTGAGTATGCTTGGCGGTACATTTTTTTGTCCACAATAGCATACCAACCTGCTGTCTTTTTGACACGTTTGGTATCATCTGGGCTCTTCGGTAAAATTTTGCTAGTCAAGTATCTCCAATATGGTGACATCCAATTTTTTTCATCGATAATCTGCAAAATTTTTTGTTTATACTCCTCAATACTTAGAGTCTGCAAAACTTTCGTAGGCATCTTGTATATTTCTTAGTGTTTTCAATGGCTGTAACCTTTGCAAGCTGGTCTATTTTTCTATTATCTGCTTGGGAGATGTGAATTATCGCCAATTTGCCAAAACTTTTCACCATATTTTTCACTTTTGCAAGATAGTTTTTGAGCAGAGGACTAGTTACGTCAAAGCTTCCCTGAACTTGATTGGCGATCAACTCGGAGTCGTTGTACACGATTACGTGTTTCGCTGAACATTCTCTGACAAGTTTAAGTCCAGCTAACAAAGCCTCATACTCTGCAACATTGTTAGTCACCGGGAGTCCAAACTTCAAAGAGTAGTAGATTTCTTTCCCATCTGGAGTCCTCATAACCACTCCTATTCCACTGTCGGACTCAGTTGATGACCCATCAACTTGTAAAGTCCAACGGGCAAGTTATCCATCCGGCTAATATCTTCGTTACCAACGGAGGTATCCAAAATTGGGGTTGTGGTTTCAACAATAAAGTCTACTAAGGCCTGATCCTCGATGGCCGGTCTTGGTCTAAATTCAATGTGATACTCACCTAACTCTATAGCCCATTTTATTAATCTTTCAGACATGTCTGGTTGTTCCAACATAACTTTCAAAGGCTTGTCAGTGAGTACTATTATTCTATGAGCTTGGAAATATGGTCATAATTTTTATGTCGAATGAACCAGTACCAAGGCCATTTTCTCCATGTGTGAATATTTTCTCCATTTTCTCAGCGTCTAACAATATTTTACTAACATAGTATACTGGCTGTTGCACATCTGATCGTTTTCGGATCAATACTGCACTTAACACCATCTCCAAATTGCCAAGTATAGACATAAATCTTCACCTTGTCTCGGTGGAGTCAATAGAGGAGGACTAGATAAATAGTATTTCAACTCTTGAAAAGTAGTCTAGTAGTCAACTATCCAAATGAAACCATTTGCTTTCATTTCCTTTAAAGCATTGAAAAATGGAAGGTATTTCTCAGTCGATTTGGCCAAGAACCGAGATGAAGTTGTGAACCTCCCAGTTAGTCTCTAGACATCATTCACTGTCGCTAGTGGTGCCATATCAATTATGGCCTTTATTTTCTCCGTATTGGCCTCAATCCCATGCTGTGAGACTATAAAGCCCAAAAACTTTCTAAAGGCTACTTTGAAAACACACTTAATTGGATTCAATTTCATCCGATATTTTTTTAGTACCCCAAAGGTTTCGTTCAAATCTTTGATATGGTCATAAATCGCCTTGCTCTTTATGAGAATATCATCCACGTAGACCTCCATTTTTCGATGAATTTGAGCCTCAAATATTTTGTTTACAAGACGCTGATAAGTGGCTCCCACATTTTTGAGACCAAAATGTATAACCTTATAATAATAGATGTGACTTGGTCGGTTATGAAAGACGTATACTCATATTCCTGGTTCATCCTGATTTGATTGTATCCGGAATAAGCATCCATAGAGCTTAGCAGTTCATACTCCGCTGTGGAATCTATCATTGTATCTATCCTAGGTAGCGAGTAACTATCCTTAGGGTAAGCCTTATTCAAATTGGTGAAGTTCACGCACATCATCGACTTTCCATTACTTTTCTTCATGAGCACAACTACGGAGAGCTAGCCAGAATATTGGACTTCTTTAACAAATCCGGCGTCGATCAACCTTTTCATTTCCTCACGGATTGCAATAAGTTTTTCTATAAATTGATTTCTCCGTTTCTGTCTCACCGACTTGTGATTGGGATCAAGTCCAAGCTTGTGGACCATCAATTCCACCGGGATTTTGGACATGTTAATGGAAGATCATACGAATACATTTGCGTTCCGTTTGAGAAAGGAGATAAGTTGATCTCACAACCGCCCAGAGAAAGCTCCCAACTTGCACATACTTCTCCGGATTATTTGGGTCAGGAGGAACTTGCTCAGTCGTTTCACCGGATTGAACCTGTTGTAACGTCAGTTCATCTTGATAGTCCAAATCTTCAACTAGCCGTTCTGGCATTACTTAAATAACTTGCACCAAGTAGTAGGAACGACGAGTGACTTGATTACCCAATACTTCTCCAACACTTGAAGGCGTTGAGAATTTCATCTTCAAATGTAAGATTGAGGTTACCACCCCAAAGGCTGTTAGACATGGCTGGCCTAAAATGACGTTGTAAACTGAAGGTAGATCTATAACTAGGAAGGTGAGTACATGGGTTGCTATTTTGTGATACCTCTCCGGTGTAACTTCTAGTTGTATTGTTTCCTAGATGGACACTAGTTTATTATTCAGCCCATAAAGGGGTCCATTCGCAAGTCTTAATTGACTTTTATTTAAACCTCGCTTAAAGAAGGTATCCATGTAAAGCAAATTGTCACTACTTTTATTATTAATAAATGCCCGTTTCAGTTGGTAATCAATTTTACCATCTGAAACGAGTGCTATTACTACAAGGGGGTTAGAATGGAAAACTTACACATGAGACATATCATTTTTATCAAAATAAATTACATCATTCCTAACCTCTACCCTTTGTCTATTGTTTCTTACAACAGCTTCTACCCGGCCCGGGGAGTGCTTCTTCTGCGGTATGATTGATATCATATCCACCACTCCTACTGCAACTCTGCTCCTCGAGTGTTGATGCTAGTGCTGCTCTTTTCCTCATTCTTCTCTGCTAGTTTGTCCTAATTCTTCACAAATTTATTAAGGTACCTATTTATTAAGGTACCTATTTTTATGAGTTTCTCAATTTTCTCAATAGAGTCCTACATTCCTACGTACTTTGTCCCGGAGATCGATGATAATCACAATACTTCGATTTATTACCTCCCTCTGGGTTCTTGACTGGCTTAGGCCATTTTAGAAACTTCTCCCCTCGTATCTCCATAAGAATGTTTGCTCTGGAGTTATTCAGTGGGGTCAAATTTAAGGGTTTATATGCCTTTCGAGCACCTAAGTCAAGCTTGGACTGCTTCTTCGAATTTTGCGAGTTAACATGGTCTCCGCTCCTTTTCCTTTCCTCCTGTCCATGCTGCAACCAATCATCTCATATGAGTTTCTTTACCTCGTTTGCCTTCTCTACTGCTATATAGACTCGAGTGATGGTCTCCACCTCAGAAAAGGTCCTGAGATCCTTGGAAGCCAAATGCTTGAAAAACTCGTTAGATTCTAAAATATTCATAAACGTATTCAATTTAACTTCATCAGTAAGCCGGGGAATCCGCCTGGCTTCCGCAGTGAATCTTCCAAAAACACTTTTCAAACTCTCCCTTGGCCCTTACTTGATACAAGCCAAATGCCAAGATTGTTTTTCAATCCTCCTACTGGAGGCAAATTGTGACAAAAACAATTGGCCAATTTCCTAAATGATCGGATCGAATTCGATGGCAAATAATGAAACCAAATTCGAGCATCTCCCTTTAGTGTCAGGGAAAAACACTGATATATACGCATCTCGTCCAGACCTTGAAAACTTAAAAGTGTGCGAAAGTGGTCTAGATGATCCATAGGATCATCACTTCCATCGTAGGTGTCCAACGTGGGCATTTTAAATTTGTGCTGGAGTTGACAAGTTCTAATCTCCATCGTAAAAGGAGATCTTCTCAAATCTGTATAGTGCTTTTTTGCATTATCACTGAACACGCGTTGGAAGACCTTTTTCAATTTTTCTTCCACATGAGGGGCAGCTGTTGCTACTGATCTCTTCTCATTGAGGTAGTCCCTCAATTTAGGATGTTTTGACCGGTTAGGGCGACTACTCCCTTCTGCGGGCTGCATTTTGCAAGAGGCCCTGTCATGATCTTGATGCCTCCGATCATTTCTAAGATAACGAGGATTTCGCCGCTCAGGACTATCATCCTCAGATCTCAGGCCTAGCCGTCCTTCTAGTCGTCAACGTCTTCCTTCTCTGTTATCTAAAGGCACTTTTCCTTACTCAATAGGTCTTTCAACATTTCTCACCCGGCACCTCCTCTGGCTTTTTTTTGAGGTAAGAGTGCCTACAGTTAAAGTTGGGGCCACTTGCCTTTGCTGTCCCAACTGCATGCAAAGGGTGTTGAAGGCCACCGTCATGTTCTCCATTAGATCGTTCATGGCTTGCATTAAGACCAATTATCGATCTTTCCCAAGACTACCCAGTGGAGGGTCGTTGCTGGGGGAAGTCACGTCTTTGGGTGCATGTGTTTGAGTTTTGGTGGTAACCATGTTTGGTTGAATGCGGTGGTAAAGCTGGCTTTTTGCTCAAGGTTCCCACAGACGGCACCAATAATACGTACCAGGGATATAGATCCGTGACGGGTATTGATTATTCCCTCTACAGGTAAGATCTCCACTCTATCTTTGACAATACGAGACCTATGCACAACAACTAAAATAAGAATCAGAGTACGATCGGGAGCTGCTCTCCGAAAGGCACTTGAATGCTCAAGTCAATTCTCGTCCCAAAAATAGGGAGGAAGAAAAGAAGATTTAGTCAGTAAGAAGATAATTGTCCTACCTTCTCTTGGACTAAGTATTTTAATTCAGTTTATATTCATGCCACAGTCCAAGTAGTTGGCTCCCCCTTTGAGTAGTCTTCCCTTTCCTTTTATAGGATGCCTAGACAGTTCAGCTCTTGTCTATCCATTTTTTCATGACTCATAACGTCATACTGGATAGAACCAACTGAAATAATTATGGTTTCTGGAGTCCAATTGAAACAGTTAAGGTCTCCAGGATTAAACGGAGTAGTTATGATTTTCGGATGTGAGGTCGTGCACATCATGCGTGTGGCCAACAGTTCACTAAATGGGATCTTGCTGGGCCTGTGTTCATAGGCCTCTGTGCTATCCGGCCAATTTCACATTATGGCCTTGGCGGCCTTTCTTCATATAGGCCCACTAATAGTTGTACCTATTAGAGCCTTTAGTTTTTGAAAAGATAAATTCTCCTTCAATTCGAGTGGTTATGGCCATCCATGTTCGATCACCCGAACTTTGACTTTTGTATTTCATTTACTCGTATAATTTCTTCAATTTTATTTCATAAAAATAAACAATAATTTCAAAATGAACTATATTTCATTTTCATTGGTCAAATTAATAAATATTCTATATTATTAGAAATATTTGCCATACCAAAAGAGAAAAACATATATAGCTTTTGTAAAAAATGCATTAAATAGCCATATTTATAAACTTTTAGTAAGGTAATGATTTTTTAACGCTCTCAAAATATGACCTGTATAAGCTATAATGTTTTACTTCAATAAAATATAGATACATAAATATAATATTTTAGATATCTTTTTTCAGATTTGGTATCGACATTATCAAGTAGTATTAATAAATTTATTTCTAATTTTTATAATATTATATATAAATCAGATATAACCTGATAAATTTTATAACAAAAAAATATACATTTTGCAATAAATTTTGATAAATAATCATCTTCTTAATTTATTTAGCCACCCGTCTATGATGTAACATAATGAGATATTAATTTAATCTCATTTGTAACATGATAGATTGAGAAGCAATCTTCATCTATTCTTAATTTGGGAAATTTTTCCTTTACTTTTTTTTTTGGATTAAATAATGAGTTATGGAAAAATATATGGAATATCATTGATTAATATATCAAGTCCATTCATCACAATGAAGACTATTTATCCATTGAATTGAAATATAACATATAAAAATTAATATAAAAAATATTTTTAAAATATAAAAATAATTTAAACATTTTATAAAAAGAAATTTATATAAATATTTATAAAATATATTATTTTAATATATTAAATATCAACTGTTACATCACAGATAATCTAACGAATAGAAATAAATATTAATTGAATTGTATCGAGTTGATATAGTCTATATATTAAAAAATAAAAATATATATATTAAAAATAAAATCATATTTAATCCCAATTTTTAAAAATAAAACCGGCCATACTTATCGCAGTCCAATCGAGCCACAGGCTAACACTATATAATCTGACACAATCCAAAATATTAAGTCATTTTATATATAATCTAATATTATTTATAGTGGGCCATGTTTTGACACGGTCTATGACAGACTGGGCCATACCAAGCCAAGAACGATTCGACCCATTTTTCGTGCATGCATCTTGGTCCCCGGGACAGCTATCTCAGTGTCTCTTTCTTTCATTGTCTCACTCGCTATCCACTATCTCAATTTTCCTCATGAAAATGAATGGGCCTGGCCCATGGGCTACAGAACGGGCCGACATAAACTGCGGGTACTTAAAAGGTGGGGGTTTAGTTTTTTGTGAGTAACAAAGTTGTTAATTACTCATTATAAAAAAATATAATCTATTTTTTAAATTTTATATTTATTTAAAATAAAAACATATTTAAAAAATTATAATTTAGGATAAACTAGACACTTTCACCCGTAATCAAATCGGGGCCAAAAAAATTAATCTGGTCTAATTTTATGACCATACCTATCTATAATATTTTTATACCTTAACCAAATATTATAAAATTTGATATGAATTGGGTTGCTCGATTTTAATCAAATTTATTACCTATAAATTAGGTTTAAATGAAAT
The DNA here is from genome assembly GCA_033239525.1 of Nepenthes gracilis. NCBI lineage: Eukaryota > Viridiplantae > Streptophyta > Magnoliopsida > Caryophyllales > Nepenthaceae > Nepenthes > Nepenthes gracilis. Next base: position 2,411,284 of record BSYO01000006.1, on the reverse strand, counting down.
AAATATCACTTCCAACTAATTAATGGGCCTATCACAATCTGCTCCAATTACTCTCAGATCTGGTGAGATGGGCCTAAACTGGTCAAATCACATCGTTGAACAGGCCGAGGCCCAATCTCATTTTAGGACTGGATCAGTTGGTGGTTTATATTGGCTTGTTAAAATCATTTTTACTTTATATTTTGAATTTTTTTTAATTTTGTTGCTAAAATTTACTTTAATATCAATGTATTCTATATAAAATAATTAAAAATGAATATTATAATAATACATAAAAATGACCACATTTTAAATCAAATAGTGATTTGCATGGGATGCTAAAATATTATAAGAATACATATAAGTTAAAATGAATATTATTTTAGAAATTTTTATAGGATGAATTGAGTAAAATTTATCAGATAAAATAAGTGTGATAAATAAAAAATTATGAATATAATTTTAAAAAATAAAGAGATGATAAAAATTTTTACAACATTTAATCCTTTCTCCGGCGGGCGGCGCCGGAGAACCTCGACGGTGGGTGACGTCTACTTTCTGGGACTGTCCTTTTAGATATAATTTTTTCAAAGGTTAATTTTTTTATCGTCAGTATTTAATTTTCAATTGGTTTAAACGATGAAAAAAATGTAATATTCTGCCTCTAAAATATATAAATTTAAGTTTAAATATTGATAAAATATTCGAGCAATGCAATTATAAAATGATAATGAGATTAGTGATTTTAAAATATAGTTATCTGTAAGTTTACATCTTTAATACTTTTTGATGGATATAGTTACTAACATTTAAAAAAAAAAAAAAAGTCTATCAAAAAATTCGACTGATAATAAATAGAGGCCCAATCGGCCTATATAGCCCAAAATTGGTGGACAAGCCTATTGATCTTATCCGAGTAGTTTATTTATTGAAGAAAGACGAAATCAACTCTAACCGATGAAGGCAGACAGATTCCTTTTCTTATCTGGCTCAATGGATTCGGTTATCAATCAGAAATCGTTGGACAACAAACATTTACTTATTCATCTGACGTTCCTTAGGCGATGGATTACAAAGGTTAATTTCCCCAAACTTTTATATAAACCCCCCTTCCCAACGGGAAAATAATAGACGACGCTCAACCAAAGAAAAACTAATAAAAGACAATCTTAAAACATTTCAAGCGCATACACACACTCTCACATTAAGACGCTTTATAATAAGCGCACATTACAAAACTATTTCTACAAGCATTTTCATTTAATATTCTCTCTTTTCTTTCCTCAAATAAAGATTACTGACTTGAGTATTAGAGAATATATTATGAAGTAAATTCCGTCAATCCTTTAATCATACATTTGTTGTGTTGTACAAAATCATGATTAAAAGCATATGGAGACTAGACCTGCGTCAAATCTGTTAGATAGTTCTTGACTCTTTAATCCGTGTAACAATTCGAATCTGAGAACACATTATTTTTTATCATAAAAATACTCGTCGTTGAAGTGGATAGCTAAATTTATATTTATTTGTATAGTCAACACTAAGAAAAATATATGTGTGCTCAAAAAAAAAAAAAATAAATCTTCTTAATAGACTAAGATAATGAAGTTTGGGTGCATGTCGAAAAAGCATACTCAGAAAAATTGTGTAAATGATTTATAGATTTGATATACTTTAGTGTCTAGTGCAGAAAATTATTATACTTTGATATTATTAATATGTATTTAATAATTATATATATAGAGGTAATTATTAGGTATAGTTAAAAATACTTGGAGGCAAAAGAGTGATTAATAAATGATATGTTAATCCTATTAAAAGTATATATATTCCATGTATTTAATGAACTAATCTTTTATAAATCTTTTGTCACAATGAAATATAAACTAGAAATGAAATTCTAATTTTATAAATCTGTAATTTATTCAATATTATAAGCATAAATAGTCAAATTAAATTAAATAAAAATGGCTCTCTTCTCTATTTAATGTAGTCTTTCTTGTATTTTTCTTACTTTAAAAATTAATTTTTATTTAAATTATAAAAAAATAAATAGCATCATATTTAATAGTTTGTCCAGATATTTTTATGTATGATGATTGTAAGTATTTTGACACGTATCGTTTAATCTTGAATCTTCTTCATGAGAAATGGACTATCTTATTGATCAATATCTTCCTTCAGCCTGTCACAATTTAACCACTGATTATATTAAAAACTCCTCACCTTATGCCACTTAAAAATTAGCTCGATTTGAATTAAAAATAATTATTATTTTTTATATTTTTTATGTGTCCATTCAAATATTTTATACTTTTAAAACTCACACACACGTATAATCTTTTTTATATATTTTTTATAAATATTTTGTTCCTGACCATTAACCAATTCATTCTCAAAAAATTGCTATACATTATTAAAACATATTATAAGAGAACAGCTAGAATTAGAAGTGGTAGTAGTAATATGTTGACCATAATTAAATTATAATTTTTATATTTTAAAATCACTATCACTGTATATATCTGATATAATTTATATAAGAGAATCAAAATAAATTTTTCATATTTATTCACTATCAAAATTAGAAAAGTTATTATCTATGGTTAATAGTTAATTTATAAAATAATAAATAGATAATATTAATATATAAAATATATATAAAAATTAATAAAATTAATATAAATATATTAGTAAGTATTAATAACTTTTAAAATATTTAGATACCTTAGATAGTGTTTTTCTTAGGACAACTATAAAAAGTGCAAGATTTCATTAGGCTAGATTAGAATTTACGTGAAATAATTGTTTTTGAGAAATTGATGAATATAATTAATGCATATCATTAAGTCCCATCATTTGTTTCAGTCATCTCGTTGGTAAGTTTAAAACCCTTGTGCTTGATATATAGAAATAACACACTTTATATTTAATTTTTATACTAATGGGCCCGATAATTTCCTGAGCTAGTATAGACTCAAGCCTAATCACTAGCGTGATAAGAGGCCAAGCAAGCGACAAGCCCAACTTCAACAAGAAGACCCATCCAGCAAAAGGGGCATGGCAACGATCAGATTGATGCCCATTGAGTGATGAGCCTAGATAACTAGTGTCAATGGCCCAACCAATAATACAGTCAGGCTGATTAATCTGAAAGACTCTAGAATAGGTAGACAACATAACAGTCAGAGCACAAACGCACAGGATGCTGCCTAAAACTGCCAGACGACTGCACTAGGAGACCATTCGCAGCTATCGTATCACAGCAAAGCAACGCTTGACACGATGATATCCGTCGATATCCCCAACAACCAGCAAATCCAAGGCGGGAGAACTATCAGCGGTCTTGGTGCCATAGTTTTTCCTCACAACGCATTATAAGCTCCGTCTTTCCTTGAGAAGAAAGGACGGAGGGTAAAAAGGAAGACCTAAAAGAGAGAAGGCAACCTGGAGAAGAAGTGGCATATAGCGAAAACACTATCCAGTGTACAGCCCTCAAGGATAGGTAGAGCCTGATAGGGAGTGAGCCATAATGGAGGGATGCCCCTGGATGAGGCTTACATTTCCTCCAGAAGCCAGCCTCTTTTTCCAGTGCCACACTCTTAGACTCTTAGTGTGCCACTCCCTTTGACGTGCGCACCAACGAGAGCATAGCCTTCCACCGAGTGAGCCATTCTTTGCAAGTGTATATCCAGGCCCACTTTTCGCGAGTATGTATCCAATAGCCACTCTCTGTGAGTACGTACCCAATAAGCCAATCTTGATGAGTGCATACCCAGTGCGCCACTCCATACCGAGTGTACTTATGATCACGTTTTGCCTCCATTGGGCACATTTATAGGAGCCAAGCCTCCTCTCAGATCTCCCATTTACATGCAACCTTATATCTTTTATCATCTTCCTTACATCTTCCTATTTTCTAAGAAAAATCTCTGACTTAAATGTCGAAAGATAAATTAGAAAATAAGTCCAACCAATTCTCTAATATCTTATTTATAATTTGTGGTGCGTAAATTTCAGGTTAGCAGCGACGGAGACTGGGCCGGCTCCAATTTGACACGCAACGGAATATTAGAAGGCTTCCTAATTCGTATTACAACTCAAAAATTAGGAACACATCATATACATTTATACTTAATATAGTTTTGATACAAGTCCCACAACATTTACCATGTATGAAAAAGGTTAAGAATTTATTAATCATGTAACTTTCTTTGTAAAAAAAAAAGAAAGAAGAACTTAAAGGCACAGAATACTTTCATCCATAGGTAGTCTTCATTTCTTCTCTCTCTCTATACTGCTTTTTATGTTAACTAATATGATATTAATTTGAGTACTGAAGAATAAATTATTTAATTATTTTTTATATTTAAATTTTTATTTTTATTTATAATATATAAGATTCAATTTATAAATTCAAGGGACCAATTGAAAATGTCATTAGCCAAGATGGGATAAGACATTGTCTTTGGACCATGAAGAAAGCAAAAACAGACGACTATATATATATATATATATATATACCTAAAAGAACATTAAAATATTCTAAATTTTTTAATTTTAATTTTTTTTATTTTACCTTTTATTTCCTATGAGGACTTTTAGTTTGACATCAAGCTTATTATAGGTCACATTTCAAGACAAATCCATCATATTTTAAATTAAATTTAATAGCATACATGTAATGTCAGATAAATCTAAAATGGTAAAATAATAAAATAATAATAATAATAATGTATAAGCTATTTTAGGATTTTTTTGTGCCACGTTTGTGTTACAAAAATACCAAAATATAATAATTTTAGCTAACATTTCATAGAATAAATATGGTATAAAAATAAAACTCAATAAGTATTAGAATATAAATAAATTAATATAAGTTTAAATAAATAAAATAATTGTCTTATTTATTATTTTCCGAATTCATTTGCCAGCAAGTTGGCTATAAAGTCAAAAAATTGGGATCACATCCCGGAAAATATGCAGCTACAAGCGCCTGAAGAATTGAACATCTTGAGAAGTGTAGAAGTTGACATGTCCAAATAAATAATATATACCATAAATTACTCAGCCTGTAGGGCACGGATGGCTACATTTCTTATTAAGATAGAATTTCTCTTTCGCTAAATTTTAATTCTTTATTTAAAAATTTAGCAATAAATAATAAAAAAAAATAAGAGATAATAAAAAAATGAACATTATTAGATATCCAAGAATTTGACAAGAATCGCCTTATATTGTTTTTCCTTTTCTCTTGGTTCATATTATTTTGAATGAGTGAATTCATACCCTCACTCTCCAACTCTATGAAAATCTCTCACCAAGATTCACTTGCTCAACTATTTTTCTTACCAAAAAGTGAAACAAAACTACTCTTATAAAAGAGTTGGTATTTGAGATCTAGTAGGTGATGAGAGCATTAAGAGTAAACTTTCGAATATTAAAAGTTGTCATTCGAACGCTGGTATCAGTTGAAGTATAACGTCACAATTGATATTGCCAATACAATAGATGTTGCGCACGAGTATTTTTAAGACACCATTAGGTACTCTAGTCTTTAGAAAGTATATATGAGTGCTCTGATCATGCGTTTATTACCAACTAATCTCTCGAGTGATCTCAATCATTCTTTCGAGCTAATTCTTGCACCGAAAACGAGCGAATATTTAGATGACTTATCTATCAGTGTGGGATATATAGAAAAATGACCTAAAATCCAACATTCCTAACAACCCTTTCGAGATTGGTGCTATAGGTAAATCGATTGAAAAACACATTATCTATTTATTATTTAAATATTTTTAATGAGATGACATGTTATTTGTTTAATATAATAATGGATTTAGATAGTTATAAGTAAATGGATAAATATTATTATTAAATAATATCCCAAGGATAGCTTAAGAATGCCATGAAAACATCTTAATAATTTAGCTTAAATCCTATAAACACAAACGAATACTTTCCCTTCTTTGGTCAAATATAGTTCAACATATACTTTCAATGATTGTAGTTCTCAGTCATGTCGAGGACATATTTAGCACACAAATGATTAAACCCTCATTGCATCAAAATTTTAAAAATGAGTAAATTTTTTTCTCTCTTTTACATACGAATCTAAGAATCATAAAAAATAAAAAATATTACCACTATATAAAAATATAAGTATTTTTAATATTAAGATCTTTAATAGCCATAGGAATACAATAACATTTTAGACCAGAATATTCTTTAAAATGTTGTAGGTTCTTGCAGATGGAATAAAATGATATTTTTAACAGAGCCCTTCTTTTTTTTTTAATCTAAAGGAGATATAAATTTATTTAATATCTGATCTTATATATCATTTGTATTTATTTTGATAAGTTATATCTACAAATGTAATATATAATTATCATAGTAGCAATACAACCCTTGTTTAAATATATGGCAATGGCAATAACAGATGAATATTCTAATTTTACCAAAATGTTTAATATTTTAGTACATTTTAATTAGATAATTTCTTGTTGGGGACTATACAACTTTGAAAATCGAAACTACCAATCACTTTTAAAAGATGATTTCTATTATAGTGTTATTTTCTGAATGGAACATTGTTATATAAATTCATAATTTACTGAAATTCAAAAAAAAATTCAGTTAGATTTGGGGTTTGAATGCAAGCTTTTTATTTAAGTAGCCAGCCAAATAACAACAGGATTATCAGTCCGTACTGCCTCAATTCATGATTTCGAATTCCAAAAGAAAAAAAATTATTGAAAAACATCTATTAAAAGGGACATGAAAATGACCTCAAACCAACCTTCTATATTTGTCAAAACCCTCATCTTCAGCTTATTGTGATAGAACACGCTTTCTTAAGAATCGATTAAGCGTAAGCTTGTCTTACTAGGCTTGGTGTCCCACGCTGCATGGCCATTACAAAACCATATTTCAGGTGATCAAAAAACACAGCTAGATACACGAAAATTCTCAATGTGCAAAGTTCCAAAAGGGTAAAATTACTTTTAGTTTTATTGTAGAACAAATCCTTTCAATAATTTAAAATCTTGACTAATAGATATCACGGCAATAACTCTACTGTTACATCAAAAATTGTTGGGGTCACTCTTATGTGGAAAACTGCAGGAGTGAAATTTTGGAAAGAAAATAAGCTGTATAATTAGTCAACGTTATGTTGACCAGTTAAGGGAAGAATATGGTCAATATGCTGTTGACTAGCTAATGTTGCGCAAAGTAATTGGGGATGAGGTTTTTGTGTGGATATGTTCCGATAACTTGTGAGCAACACTTGAGTCCGAGGACTTCAATGAAGGCCCGAGGACTCTGATGAAGACATGGTGTAAATTTGGCACTTGCACAGAAATGGCTTCAGATAGATGGCTAGTCGGTCAACGGGACGTTGACCGGCTGTGAGAAAAAGTCAGTCAATGGATGGTTGACCATCTATAAGAGAAACAGTATGGCCCATGGGTGCCAATTCAGAAGATTGGCCAGGCATGCGAGATTTCTGAAGAATATGTGCAATATTTGCAGAGTGGACGTCATTTCTGCAGAACACGATATTTTGCAGAGCCGTTGTAGAAACGTTGCAGAGCTGTACGCGCGCTAGGTGGCTGCTTGTACGCGCAACCTCCATACTGGTTAGGCGGCTGTTCAAACATCCTATATATATGTATTGAGTTCTGTGATATAAACTGTGAGAAGATTTTTGTACGTGTAAGCTTCTAAGTATGAGAGTGTGAAGAGATAATACTGTTAACGTTTTGTGCTTTTACTCTCTATTCTCTTCTCCTATGGTTTGTGCAATCAATGGTTTGTATAACCGTGAAACTTGCATAGTAAACTGTGTGTCCCATGATTTTTTCTTTATTTTGGAAGGATTTTCCACATAAAACATCGATGTTCTCCTTCTCTCCCTTATTTCTTCTACTCTGCTATTTATTTCTGTTTGCCGGTTGGACACCATTTTTCCAACAAAAATCTCCTTTACACATTTCATCGGATCTCACACAACAATAGAACTTATATTAACCAAGAGTTCATGTTCTGATCAACTGCAACAAATTGCCAAAGAAAGCTCACCAAATCAACAAAAGGAACATAAGATTATGAAGAGAGCATCAGATTCAAGTACAGGACTAGAAGCAGTGAACAGATAAGAGACGGTGGCTACTACAAGCATATCCTAGTTACAGCCAATTAACCTCACTCCAAAAACGTCTCCATGACATCCGAAAATGGGGCTCCAGTGTTTCTGTAATCTGGGGGTGGCTGAGGGTGAGAGTCGAGTGAGGCTGAAGACGAGGACAAGGCCATCCTAGTGGGCAATGTAAAGCTCCTTTTGAACTTGTTTTCCATTTTCCTCATGCCATCCGGGTGGCTATCGAGGCTTAACAACTCATTAGAACTACCACCACCAGCAATATGCAGATTCAGAGCCTCGTGATTTGGATTCGGGTTCTTCCCTTCGAGCACAAGGGGATGGTGATTTTGATCAGGCCGGGTTTCCAGGCCCTCCGGGTTGAACAGCAGCCTTGCATCATCGGTTCTTCCAGTGAGAGCATTGAAGAAAGACAAGCCGTTTGGCCATTTGATATCGGCCTCATGATCTCCTATCATCTCCTCCACTCTTGTTTCTGAGGAATGAGGCATCAAGAACATGTGGGTTTCGTCTTTGGCATGTGGGTAACCGAGAGGCCTTTGAAAACTGGGAGAAGCGAGCATTGAAGTCGGGGAGGGAAGCGGTCTTTGGCCCCAGTTGAAAAGAACCGGTGGTCTCAGCGGCGGTGCAGGCTGTTTAGTAGGAATAGAGGAGGAAGTGGAAGCATTTCTCGTCGAAGAGAAAAGCTGTGAAAGGTAAAATCCGGATTGGTAGCCAAGGGATTCAAAGGTATGCCTCATTCTCAGGACAAAATGGAGGTCTTCCGGTATCTGAATAAAGAAAGTTATATTCAGTATAGTACAGATTTTAATGCAGAAAGCCCAAATTTTTGTTTTTTTTTTGTTTTTCTCTATGTTAAAATTCAATAAGTTTCTTCCGTTTAGAAAAGGTAAAATTGCATTATCTCCTTGATCTTCCCACCAAGGGCAGTGTAATTAAATGAGAACAGCAATTTTTAAAAGAAACGGTAAAATTACATCAAGAGCGAGTAGCCATAAAATTAGAAATTAAGGCAGCTTGCAAACTAAACTAATGCAGGTCTGCAGTTAAAGGTCTTCTCTTAATGAAAATATGATTGTACTAGTGACTCAAAAAGTTACTTTAAGTTTCAAAACTTTGATAAATAAGATCATGAGCTGTTAAAAGTTGCTTTAATTATATGCCCCATAAGCCAATCTCGATCACGTTTAAAAAAAATTGAGGAGCCCTTTTTATTTTGGCCAGAAAATGGAACGAATAATGCAATAGACAAAAAAGTTGTGAACTGAGCAGGGGTGCGATAACTCACAATCTTGCAAGATCCGAGCTGAAGAAGACCATGACCAGCTTGGATTACAGCTATCGTCTGCATTGGAGGAAAAATAAAAGCACGCAACTTAGCATCTATATTCAGAAAACTTTAAAAATCAAAAAGAAAAATAGAATTGGATTGACAGCAACACGAATGGCATCAACTGTTTACAGTCTGACCTCAATGCCTGATTCAAATTGATCGGTCCACTCAGGAGGAAGCTGCGATTAAAATGTAGGAGACATATCAATCATACAAACAGTATTTACCCAACAACCATTATTAAGCAAATAGGTATACCCCACTTTTACCTATAGCATCCTATGCTTAAAATTTTAGTAGTAGAAAGGAGGAAAAGGGGAATTAAGGTTTTTCTACATACAGCATCAAAAGAACTCTGCCAGTAATTGGAGATGTTAGGTTCACATTCCGAAGGCTCTTTGAAAACCCATTTATGACATTTATCAGAAGCAACTTTCCCCATTAGCCTGCATAAAATCAAGCATCTCAATCATAGGATAATCTGCAGATTTCACCTGTTTTACTCCGACAACGTTACTAAGTGGGAAGGGGGAGAATGGAGGGCAGTGAGAGTGGTGGTGGTAGTGGTTGTGGTGGTTGTGGGGAGATCAAATTTAAAACACCTACCCAGTACCCACCCTTCTCCATAATTATATAATTGAATGGACATTTTGCTGAAGGCTTTCCTCACGGGATCTTCACTGTCAATTTCGTCGAGGCAGTCGCCAACTCTTCCCCGGCAAAACCCATCTTCCCACATCAACATCCTAAGAAAGAGTTACAAAATCAAATCAATTGGCAAGACAAAAGTAAGATCAAACAGCACATTTTAGCCATACGTGAAAAGAAAATGGAGGTAAACAACATAAACAGGGGACCCTTGTAGACGACCCCTTTGAGAAAATCACTAAGTATATTGAAATATTTATCACAAATTAATCATCATGTTGTCAAGAAACTAGCCCCACTCCATCATTCACTAAGAAAAAGATAGAAAGAAAAAGAATGAAGAAGAGAAAGTGGACGGAGAACCTCTTTTTTTTGGGGGGGTGACCGGGGGATTCCCAGTCAACTCTTGGTGATGATAGCAATTTCACAGAACAAAAACCCCATTTCAATTTATCATGTATCAAGATATGCAGGAAAAGAACATCATACAATCTCAGAATACCCTTTTCATTCGAATAAGAAATCATGGAATTATTGAGTATTTTCATCATGAACAGGTAAGCAAAAGCATTGACATAGGAAAACCTAAGCTAATGAGGACGCATTAATGGCCATCTAAATATAATCATTAAATCAACAAGAACCCACGCCATATTAGTTACTAAATATCACTACTATTGAGCGCTAATTAATGACTTGTCTCTGGTCCCCCTCCACTGCTCTGTCTCTGCAAATGATTACAAGTAAAGACAAAAGCATACTCACAAGCTTCCATTGTCATCACCAACTTTGCAACCATTACCACCTCTAACTCTTCTGCAATAATGTAAGTACCCATTTCAGAAAATCGCCATAAAAATCAACAGTTCTGAAGCTTGTACTTCATGGGTTTCTAGAAAGGCAAAGACAGTGCGTTTCTGAGGGAGAAATTTTAGATAGATAGAGAGAGAGAGAGAGAGAGAGAGGAAATTACGGGCGCGGGCGGATTGTCCAGAAGACAGAGTAAGTCCAGTCTGAGTTTATACAGACACTTCTAAGGGCCTCATGAAGGGCCATCATCCCAACTGCTTCTTTGCTCCTATCTGGTGCTCCAGAGCCCACCATCTCTCTCTCTCTCTCCCCCTCTCCCTCCCTCTTTTTTCTCTCTCTTCAGGAGCAAAGCAGCAAACCCTCTCTCAAAAGACTAGCACAATGTGAAAATTTTCCCAAGAGACGTTTTTATCTCACCTTAGCAAGACTACTATGTTTAGCAAATAGAGAAAACAAAAGGGATTTTTTCTCGGTTTCTGTTACTTACCTCTATTATACTATAATTTTCTGTGATTCTCCCCACTAAAGAAAGTTTTGTAATCTAATAAGGTGTGAGGTAAGACACCCCCAAATTTGAGAGAGAGAGAGAGAGACAGAGACAAAGAGAAGGAGAGGTGGAGATGAACAATTTTTTTTTTTTTTTACTTTTCAAGTATATAACCACCTAATTATGGGTAAAATTAAGATAAAAAACAAAGATAAAAGGAGTGGGGACAGCTTTCATCCCGTCTTCAAAAGCAACCCACTGTGTGAGACTGTGAGACGAGGGGGGCAACTGGGAGTTTTGCGACTTGAAATTATAGTTCTGTCCTTGTCCGCCGTGACGTCTTGGTAGGATGCAGGGGCAGGTCTTCGGTAAGGCCGACTGAGAGTCGTTACGACTATCTTAGTATGAAGTTTTCATATTTATTTAATTGTTAAAATTAAAATTTAAATATATAGATTATGAAAATTAAATAAATATTTAAATTATTTAATATAATTTTTATTAATTATTTATTTTTTAAAATTATAATTATTGAGTAAATATAAAAACTTCTCTTCTTAAAGAATGATAACATCATTTAGGATGATTTGGCCTCAAGATGGTGCTGTCATGCTGCTGAGGATGAGCCATTCTACCTTTTTTTTTTATAAAAAAATCTATTATGATATTAATTCATCTTTAACAAATCAATTATGTCTTTATTCAATCTAGTCAATTATATCAGTCATAGGGTAGACTTTAACCAATCAGTTTGATTTCATAAATGTTATTACATAATAATTATTTTTTCTATATCATTTATTTTAATTTTAATTTATCCTGTATAATTTAATTGGGTTAGTTTAATATTATTAATTTCGTCATTTATAAATTAAATTTCCTCATGTCACTCTTTCGATGTATACTATAATATATCTTTTATAATTTTAATAAAATATTAAAAATGAACTATATTAATCAAGTACAATCATATTATAATTATATATAAGATTAGATTATCAATAATGATGGGTTAATAATATTATATAAACATAATTTTTTTATTTTATATTAGACAACCAATTGAATGAATTTTTTTTTTTTTTTTTTTTGTGTAGATAACCTTTTGACCTCTAGAATTATTACTCAAGGGCATAACTTTTAAAGTGGTACAGCCCCTCAAGGAGAAAGGTGTAAAATAAAACAATATAAAGGGGTATTTTCTTTTTTAACAAGGGAACACTGAGTGGATAATAGCATAAAATTTGTTCTGGTCAACCATTTATATATTTTTACATTTATATATTTTTTAATTTTGATATAATTATAAAGACATATTCAATATGATATTACTTAGTTCAACTATAAATACAAAATTTTATACCAATAATTTCAGGCATTATGTATTAAATCATGAATATTATATCATTTTATAATATCAATTAGCCCTTAAATGATATTTTTTTTTTCAATTGTTGATTTGATTTTAAGCAAAGAGTCCAATTTTTTTGTGATTAAAGTTATTGAAGCAATTTGAATATGACATGACATAAGCCCAACTAATACAAATATAACAATAAATAACTTATTTAAAAAAAACATTAATAATTTATCATTTAAAATTCTTATATGGGTATTTTTTGTGTTAAAATTATAAATAAATTAAAATTATATGATTTTATCGAACAATTATTGAAGGTTATTTTCATGACAAATCTAAATACAGTAGCTTAATGATTAGAAAATAATAGTTTAAAATTTAATTTTTTTATTTTATATTAGACAACCAATTGAATGAATTTTTTTTTTTTTTGTGTAGATAACCTTGACCTCTAGAATTATTACTCAAGGGCATAACTTTTAAAGTGGTACAGCCCTCAAGGAGAAAGGTGTAAAATAAAACAATATAAAGGGGTATTTTCTTTTTAACAAGGGAACACTGAGTGGATAATAGCATAAAATTTGTTCTGGTCAACCATTTATATATTTTTACATTTATATATTTTTTAATTTTGATATAATTATAAAGACATATTCAATATGATATTACTTAGTTCAACTATAAATACAAAATTTTATACCAATAATTTCAGGCATTATGTATTAAATTATGAATATTATATCATTTTATAATATTAATTAGCCCTTAAATGATATTTTTTTCTCAACTGTTGATTTGATTTTAAGCAAAGAGTCCAATTTTTTTGTGATTAAAGTTATTGAAGCAATCTGAATATGACATGGCATAAGCCCAACTAATAAAAATATAACAATAAATAACTTATTTTTAAAAAAAAACATTAAGAATTTATCATTTAAAATTCTTATATGGGTATTTTTTGTGTTAAAACTATAAACAAATTAAAATTATATGATTTTATTGAACAATCATTAAAGGTTATTTTCATGACAAATCTAAATATAGTAGCTTAATGATTAGAAAATAATAGTTTAAAATTTAATTTTTTTATTTTTATGTAATTTCTCAAGATGGGCATAAAATATATAGACTTTTATGATCACTAGTTCTGTCTTAATTTAAATATTTTAATTTTTAGTAAATTTAAAATAAAATTTTTAAAATTTCTATTAATCTTTATTTTTAAAATTTTGTCATGATTTTTTAATTTAATTATAGCTTTTTAATTATATAAAAAAATAATATATTTTCTGGATAATAAAGTTTTTTCAAAAAACTGTTTCAGGTGTAATGAGTTGCCCCAAACACGATCCCCGTAAAAGATCAAATTAATTGATTAATTAATTAATAGTTGAGATGGACGTACATAGGACTGTGTGCACAGAATCTTTACCGGTCAAAGGTAGTAGGAAGGGATTCTGAGACTTTGATTTTAACTATTTTTTTAATGCGTTAAATAACGATACTGCCATATTAATTGCAAAATTAATTATAAATTTCGTACTGTCAACAGCAGAATTAAATTTTATTTTAAAAATAAAATATTATAAATTGTACTATTGACTGATTAAAATAAATAATCTTCAGATTATATGAAAATAATAAAAGAAAGCTTAGAGATTTGGGCACGAATTTAATTAAAAAATATATTATTTTTAATAAATGCTATTTTTTTGGGATATGATTAAATAATTATTTTAAATAGAGTTATTAGGGAGTTATAGAATAATCAAAAAAAGTTGAGTATTATCTCGCCCTAAAATATTATTAATTAATAAGAGATACCTAAATATAATTTAAAATAAATGCTAAATTTAATTAATTATTAAAATAGATTTTGACTATAAATATTTTAATTATAAAATACATTATAAAATGACATAACATTTTTCATATAATAAGTTAACTATAATATAATAAAAATTAATTAAATAAACTCCAGTAACTTGGTTAAAAATATTTTATTTATTATCATATACATCATTTAAGTATGGTATGACTATAATGTAAAAATATTTAAATTATTATAATATTATAAAAATATATAAATTTTCTTATTTAAAATACTTAATTTGCAATAATATTAGGATTTATTTTTGCTATTATAAATTATAATTAAATAGAATTAATTATTTTTATTGTGATAACTTAGCATTGCCTAGGCATGAAAATACTTATGGGCTCAATTGATATAAATATTTTGTTATATAATGTAAAATAAAATTATATATAGCATATTTTTAAATAATTTAATTATTTTTTAAATTATATGCATTAATATATATATATATATATATATATATAAAGACGTGGCAATGGATAATTGGCACAACTATAAATTCTTAAAATTATAAAAATTAATGATGATACTAACTTTATTGAAAATAAATTATGTCATACATTAATACTATTATATTTATTTTGTAATTTTAAGTAGCTGTTAAAATATATGGCATTATACATTGCAATAATCAATTACATTTAAACATTTATATAAAAATTAATATATTTTTTTAATAAAAAGTAAAAAGTAAGGATAATATTAAATGACCATCATTTGTCTATTATTTATATATTATTAATGATATAAATAATATCTTATTTATTTAAATATATAGACAAATTCATATAAAAATATATATTTATAATATATTTTTATAAATATTTTAATAATAATTAAATAATATTTTTTAATATTTTTTATGGCCTATTATTATATAAACAACGTATCGTATCACTTCTGTGGCAAAATATAATTTAGAGAGCTAAATTAATTACGATAAGCAATCGTGATTCGAGGAATAGAGATTGGGCTGTCACGTGCGCACGTGACAAGGCAGGAGGGGTCGGCTGCATCGTTTGCCGTAAAGGAAAGGGCGAGGCTGCACGCAATGCGGGGCATTGCCTTTTGCCTCTACGACGCGACCACCACTCGCATCCCTCTGGCAGCCACTCACGCGCCTAATTGGAAACAAACAAAGAAAAATGGAAAACAAACTTAACCAATAGAAAATTTTCCCAATTTTTACAGAAAAAATAAAAATAAAAATATAAATATAGGCTCCGGTGTTTGGATAAAAAGGTAATTTCAGGATAAAATTTCCCATTTTAAAAATTAGGTAATACAAATAAAATGAAAAATTATCCAATAAAAAGCTCCCATTCAATATGAAAAAATGCCTTTTTTTGGCTTAAAAGAAAACAAATCTCCTGCCATTACCACTAAAATTGATACTACCACCCAGTCACTACACTGTCTCTACTTTAGCCCCTAAGCATACGGACCCGAAAATATAGCAACATTGACCTCGGCCTTGGGCCGGCAATGATCTCCTTGACCCGAGCATGAATGTGACCTCAAGCAAGGCAAAACATGAGTTACGGCGCTTGGATGAATATTAGTGCATGTGATGACACACATGAGGGAGTGGGTCATCATAAGTTGACTATCATAACCGATAATATTTACTCAAAATGATATAATAATTATAGAAAATAATTTTAAGAATGTATCTAAGGCAATTATTTAATTAGAATAGGCCAATTAATTTTAATAATATAAAGAAAATGATAGAGACAATTGTTTCACATTTTTATACAACGTTGTAATATCATATTATATAATTGTATATATTTATAAATGTTATTCAGTTAGCTTTAAAATGATGACGGAAAAAAAATCATATGCTTATTAGTTATTTTTTGTTGTTGGGTATTAATATAAAATGTTGGACATTGCTCTCATATACTCTGTGTTTCTTGTTTGAGTGCCTTTGTTGCCTAAACACACACAAACACAAAAATTTAAGTGGACTAAACAAAGTTACTTAGTTATAGCACATTTGGGATTGGTGGGTATGTGGTAGTGTAACCTAAAAAATTATCCCCACAATACCTATCACCTTATTATGAAAGTTTAAAAAAATTATTATCATAATATTCAAATCAAAGACATAAAAATATAATAAAAAAATTAGATAAATAAACAAAACAATTTGAATCAGAGCCATGCAATTATTTTTTTGATAAGTTATTGGTGTATATGATGGAAACTTTATACAATTAATGTTCACTATCATATTATTACGGCCACAACCCAGGCAGTGCTAATGGGTTGTGAGAGAAGGTAGTTGTAGGATATGTTAACCAAACTTAATTAAAAATAATTCACACGGCTTAATAATAATTCACTGATGCACTTATATTTGTTTTTCACTTCGAAAATGTAAAATTATGTGATTGTATGCTAAATTGCTATGTTAAAATTACAATTACACTAATATATATTGTGTGAATATTTTAAAGTTATAAAATTTATTTTCTTGATCAATATTTATTGTTTTATAATTTGAGAGATTTTTTTATCAAAAATATTAAAAATATAAACCAATCTAATCTATTTTTAATAATTATTTAAATTCTGCTATATCATACTAATATTTTAATTATTATTTTGTCACTAATAATATATGTATGCAAAATTATTATCTCACCATCACAATATAAACAAGGTTACTTTACTAGAAATCACCAATACTACCCTAATCTCACTATTATTATATTAAATATATTTTTTATCATACAAAATTATAGAAAATGCATTTTTTCCCCTCGACTAAGAAAAAAAGAGAATTTATCAAAATTATTTTCCGTCCAACTAAAAAAAAGGGAAAAAATAAATAAAAATAAAATTATGGCCATCACGTGCCTCCAAAGGGAGCGCGTGGAAGAGGCTCTGACTCTGCACATTGACCGGCGTTGGCCACTGGACCATATCAGTGCGGGTCCCACAGTTAATCATACTTATAGCAAATTAAGCTCATAATCACTGTCAGATTAGTCTTAAATTAATCGCCTGTGCATGAAAGAGAGAAAATAAAGAAAGAGGTCAAGTTCACCGCATCGTGGATTAATGCATTGAAAAATAGTAAGCTCATTGAGTTCAAGGGCCGCAAGCAATGCAATCCTATTAAAGAAAAAACAATTATATACAGTATAAGTCACATTATATATCCAAAATATTATTTAATTATTTAGTTTAATATGATATCTAATCTATTTATTTATATTATTTAACTTATAAAATAAAAAAAGATTGAATATTACGTTAAATTAGATAACTAAAAAATTCACAAATTGTTATTATTATGCTATTGAATGATATTATTAGATATTCTTAGTTATATTTTGGACACCTTCAATGACACAATTCCTTGTCAATTTATTAATAAATTAATATAAAAATAGATGAATAAATGAGTATCATATTAATTATATAACAATTAAAAAAATATCACTTAGTTATTTTTTTATATTATCAGGCTTTCTTAATCAATTATTAAAAATATGTGTCAGTTATATATATATATATAAGATAATTATATATTATTTAATAACTTCTGATAGAGATGAAATTTTTATATGCATCAGGAGATGATTGCATTGCTTATGTCATTTTACCTTATGAAATGGGCAAGCCATGAAGAAAGAAGGATTAAATTCCATATTGCCCACTTGTATTTTGTGGGCCACGGAAATGAAATTTTGCCCGTACAGAAAACAAGGAAAGCCAAGGTTTGGACATTATCTCTTAGATTATGAGACATTTTATGCTATAATTATTTGCAAAAATTGAGAAAAATAATTAACAGCAAAATAAATATCTGGTGACTATAATAATAAGTGACTAATATTAGGAAGGGGGGCTGGCACCAATGGGCAAGTTTGCATGGGCTTTCCATGGGAGTAATAATGGCTGATTTCGACATACTTTTCTAAAAATATATATCTTTTAAATAATAAAATAATTTTTTTATAAATTATAAGTTGGAGTAGTAGTAAAAATAATGCCATCAATATATAAAGCAGTAAAACTGCAATGCATGCAAGAGAAAGACCAAACATAGAATAGTGTCGTCCAAACTGATATATAATATCGATACTGTTATTTCTTTATTAATATGTAAGTAAAATATTCTTACTAAAAAAATATATATAAAGCAAATTCTCAAACCACTCAATAAAATTATCAGAATCATCACACCCTGACTCAGAGAAAAACAAGGTAAAAACACTTCATAAACAAGAGGACAAAATTAGATATTGAAAGAAGTTTTTGTCTGAAGAAAAGGAATCCTAGGCGATACCAACTGAATTGTACTCAACTCTAAGAAGATGGCCTTGCTATGCCTGAAAAGATAATTGATCCAAACCTTTCAAAGAAAATACAAGGTGGCATCAAGGGTAATTTTTAATGCTATATTTGTGAGGCTCTTTCACTTTCATTCGGTCACAGCCCACTAAAGTTCCGTGTCCCCATTGTTCATATGACTACGAGTATCAAGTTCTGTAACGAATATTTTCTTATGTTCTCTCTTATAACCATGCATTAAAAGAAAATGTGTTACTCAAATTCCTCCTTATTCATGTAAAAAGGTATAACCAAAAGTTAAATTTTAAACCATTTCATGGTTGCTATTTATGATGGCTAACTAGGGAATGAAAGCACGTGATGGGTGAGTTGATGCAGGTTGAAAAAAGAGAGGACCAAGCCACCTTTTCCATAGATAACAGCGAATTCTCCTGGCTGAATTAGTTAAAAATTTCGCACTATAGAATCTAGCAAGTAATTGGGCCATGTATAAATAAAAAGAACGAGTCATAAGAGTATGAGTAGGTCACCTTCATCTAATACCATATATCACAATATTTACCTTCACACCCCAATGAAGGCTCATCACAAAAGTGATCTCATTGAAAAAAGCCGAATTAAGGGGGCCCCATGGGTGGCAGCAATCTGTCCAACCAGTTAAAAATATTTTTTTCATTATTAACCACATGATGTATAAAAGGCCTCAAAAAATTCTCGAGGTTCATAATATCAATTAATTATTAAAATAGATATAATCAAGATATATTTAAATAATCAATCTAGTCTATTCATGCACATTTTATAAATAACCATATTGTTAAGAATAAATAATACAAAAATTGATAAAAAATTAAAGCATATTGTATATTTATTCAACCATTGAGAAAAGCGGTACCGGTTGAAACCAAGCACATGGGGCTTGATTCAAACCATAAATTATCTGCAAACCCTTTAGGTTGATGCATATATACTACCCATGGCAAAGAGCTATTCTCTACCGATTTTTAGACTATAATCATTATGTGAACAATTGTTGATAATCTGTTATCTTATTTATCTGTCTATATTAATAAATTGATATAAAAATAAATAAATAAATAAATAAAATATCATCTAATAATATGTGTTTGGTGGGTGTTAGAAGGGCGATTGTATAACATTAGTAATGGAAGACACAGTCATACTAAATGCTTGGTAGTATCTCTCATGGCTCGGCAACCATTGGGCCTATGAAGGACGGCTGTAGGCTTGAAGGGAATGTATGATATCAGAAATGACATGATATTTAACTCTTTAAATAGAATAAAATTAATGTGATATATATAATGGGAAATAAAATAGCACTTACACGTTATAATATCTATTTTGCACGAAGATTTGCATTGACTTTTATTACTAATAAAGGAGAAGTTACTCCTGATTGGAGTGGCCAGTTCTATTAATTATGTGATTTCAATGGCGAGTAAGTTAAAATTCCCTCACTCCTCGATGAGAAAAGTGGGTGATCAATGCCCAATAAGTTGGACCTCTCATTGCCTATAAAAAAATGTATATATATTCGGTATAATATCAATTAAGCTGATCCTATTAACTAGTATAGTTAATTCATAAATAAGTTTAGAAAGACGAAAGTACTAACGGGCTCATTGGCCTAAGTTCGAAGAATGTGGAGTTTAATTTTAATCTAATTTTAATTAGAGTGAATCAAAATTAGATGGACGATTGAGTGGTTAAATGATTGATAAAAAGATTAAGTTATAGGCTTGAATGGCTAAATATATAAATGTTAAACAAGCGGTTAACCCTATTAAACTATTAATCTAACTAAGTAATTAACTTAGTCGAGCAAATAAACTAAATGAGCTGTTTATATGCTCTGTAATTTACCCGTGCAAGAGTTATCTAATTGGCCAATGTTAACTAATCATCATCGGTTTAACCATTTCTAAAAAATTATATGATTAGAATATACATAATGGTAGTTGAACTAATTAATTTTTAATTTGTTTAACCACTTCGAACATGGGCAGTTATTTCTCTTCAATAAATCACTATCAATCAGAGAAATAGTTATAAATATACTTTAATTTTTCTAAGGAAGGGACAGATTTTAAAAAATAAGGATAGAGTTAGGCTCCTCTAATATACTTGTTATTCCACACAATACGGGGCCTAATCTTCCTTCTCTCTATCTCTTGTCCTCTCAACCTCTCCTACCTTATAAATTTTAGAAAATTTTTTGATTTAAGTATAGAAAGTTGTTTTGAAAAACAAGTCCCGAATTCTTTAAACTTTTGTTTATTGATATGATGCGTAAAATTTAGATATAAAATCCAATAATTCAGCCTGAGTTTATTTGAATAATAACTTAGATTTTAGGTACGTGTCAAGATGTATTATCTATCTTTAATATATATCACAATTCAGAGCAATTACATGAGTTTATGAGGTTTGAGAATTTTTATGATTTATTTTACGGTCATATGTTATTATTTTATGGGATTGGTTAATTTACATGAATTTGTTTGTAAAAGTTCCTACTTTATTTTGTTGTACCCACCTCTAAAGTGGGTACAACAAAATTGCATTTAATTATGAGTAATTTGATTTATATTATTTGAATTTCACACAAATGGCTTATTGTATCGCAACATTTCATGTGAGATATTAGATTGTGATCTCTATGATAATCATTGTTACAATGTCTCATAATCTAGACTATTTGAGATTTTTGATTATATGAGATTTTTTTAATACTTTGATGTTCTGATTAGCTACTATTTTTTTTTATAAAGGAGTCAGATGTAACCAAAGTTTCATATTTGATTTTGAATTAGAGGCATCATGTTGTATAATTTAAATTTTTTTTATAGTTCAAATGTTTGTTAGTCATCCAGATGTTAAGTTTGCACGATAAAATATCAGATTACTTGATAGCATTTTATTAGACATATTTTTAGTTGTCATGTTCCATAAGCGTGTCGGGTTTCTTTCTTAGTCTCTTGTGGTGTTCGACTATCTGTGTCTGCTTGCTTGGAGACGTTAAATACGCCTCATCTTCAGAGGATCATTGTCGTCACTTCTCGGTGTTTATCTTAGCATTATCTCTGTTGGCCATTCACGAGAGTAGCGGCTATTGGGTGCTAGCAGCGCATTTAACGGGAATCGAGCGCTCGTGTACTGCCCGATTAGCGCCCACGAGCGCCCACCGAAATCCCAGGCCTAACCCTCGCTCGTCGCGTGGCGCGCTCGACGGCGTAAGTCTTTATGTCTAACGGCTTATTATTTTTGAAATCATTTTTGGCTCTAAATATGTGTGCGTGTGTCTTATATTTTTTAAAACCCTAACTCGTCCAACAGAATTTGATGAGTTTTTCTCTCTTGTAAAGCCGTCTTTCTTATACTCCATTGTTGAGAAAACTTGATACCAACGCTCATACTCCATTGACAAAGTTTTCTCTTCTTATTGTGGTCTCCTATTTACATTTTTTTATTGTGTAACATTCATGACTATGTCGGTTGTGTGAACACTGGGATCCAGTGAGTTCGATAATTCAAGTGGCATGAAAGGGGAGATTGACGTGAAGGTCAAAAGGTGTCCGATTCCGTTACTGCGAGCAAATCTAAAGAGTTCTTTGGTAGAAATTACAAAACGGGAGTAAGTCGATTAGGTTAGTGCGTTGTTATCACCCGATCTGTAAGTTGATTTTTATAGTGCATTTCTTCCCTAACCGTTGAAGTTCGGAGAATTTTTCTCGATTACTGTAGGTATCAAATTTTCCTTTCGTTATAAAAAAACTTGTCTTTTGAGTATTATTATTACTTTATGTTTATGCTCGTATCGTTCGTATTATTTAAATACAAATATTCTTTACGTGTATAGAATATTTAATTTTGTATTGTTTCTGCTAATTTATTGTAAGGGTCGAAGCATTTATTGTGCGATTAAAGAACGAAAATGTTCTTTTCAATTGGTATCAGAGACTTACCCTGATTTGCGACCATCGATCTAGATATATATGAGTGGATCGCTCTCCTTACCTTCCTTCTTTGATGGAAGCAATTGTACCTCTTTTGGAAGGTTTAGATGAGAGCCTTTCTAAAATCGATGGATAAGGGCGTGTGGGTTAGCACCCAAATCGGGCGGACTCCCATCCAAAAGTGGTGATGAGTGGTTACCCATTATCGCCAGAGCGAATGAACTTGATGGAAATGCAGTTGGAGCAGTAAGGGATTTGTCTGCTATGTTATGGTATATCACTTGAAAAGTTTAAACACATTTACGTGTGAAATATCAAAGGAGCCAACTTGGGATATTTTAAAATTACCCGCAGTACTAAATTGGTTAAAATTTTAAAATTACAAATGCTTACCTGATGTTCGAAAAATACGAATGAAAGATGACAAAATATTTGATGAATTTTATACACAATTAAATAATATTGTAGATTTTACGTTTAATTAGATAGATGCGAAAATAGGGTGTTAGAAAGTTCTTAAATCGCTCATAGAGCGATTTAGACCTAAGGTTCTGTTGCTCGAAAGCAAGCGGCGATAAAATAAAAATAAAAAAACATGGATTAACTTCCAAACTTATGAGTACGCGCCTACAGGTTAAGAAGTAAAAATCAATTGTCACAAATCCGTTAGGAAGAGAGGGAATCATTGACTACGTGAAATTCGAATAATGATGATAATTTCTGCACATTTGTTAAAAATTTTTAAAAAATTTTTAAGAAAAATAAATCTTCATCTAACTTATCAGCGTGGAATTAAAATAAACTCACAAATCGATACAGTGATGTGAATTTAAGTCAAATGCAAAAATGCCACAAAGTGTTGATGCCGGAGTATAAAGGTTTTGGTCATTATCTTCTTTGAATGTCCACGAGAAATGCTCAGCCCAAATGAGTCAGCCTTATAAAGCCAGTGTGACCTTGAGTGATGACGAAGAAGAAGAGGCTGAAAAATGCTATGAAAATGACCCTCATGGTATATGATCTTTATGACCTCAATGTGTGAAAATGATGATCCCTTAGAGGTAAGTTTTAAGTTATCCGATGACTCTGAGAACGAATTAGAATTTGATTTGTATGATATTCAGGATGCTTATGATAAATTATTTAAAAAATGCCTTCAAGTTAAAAAAATAAATGTGTCACTAAAAAACAAACTGACTAAAATGGAAAAAGAAAAATTAGTTCTAAAATCTGAGTTACATACAAAAGTTCAAGAAGTGGAGAAATTAAAAAGGTCTTTTATTGAAAAAATCATAACTCTTTAGTTTGATCTAGAGGCAGCTCGAAATGACTTGAAATAATTTTCAAATGGGTCCAAAAAATTAGGCAATATGCTTAGTTTGGGAAAAATAAGAGAAAATAAAACCGAATTGGGTTATTCTAAAAATAATTTGAAATCTACTGGTACTTCTAAAACTATATTTGTCCAACCCACGTTTCTCCCTAGACAAAACAGTCCATCGTCTGTTCGAGGTGACCAATTGTCAAATGGTTTTTCCAAGAAAAGTGCTAATATACAAAACCATCAAAACTTAATAAGTATGAAAAAGTTCTGTCTTAATTCCACCAGGAAACAAACATACCATTTTGATAGTTATGTCAAATTTGTTCCAACGTGGCATGGATGTAAAATTATTGGCCATATTCATCCCATTGTCCTGTCTTGTCATGTCAAAATAAGTCTCGACAAAACTCTAAGATTGAGTATCTAATTCATCACATCCAATATCTATATAATCAAGTGATGAATTTAAGTAATGCCATAAAATAAGGTAAGAAATTGTTGATCAAGAAGAGTAAGCTTCATTACCCTTTAGTTATTCATGACAAAAAGGGGGAGTATATCTATACCACAGAAACGTGTTTCACTATGTGTATGAGGGGAAAATAGAGGGAGATTATTCTTGATAGGGGGAGATGGTACTATTTCTACTATGAGGAGTTTTCGCGTTTATGGTATATTGTTTTGTATTATGTTTATGTGTATTTACCTCCTACTGACAGCTTCTAAGTTTAGATTTATAATTTATTGTACCATATTAATTGTCTCAATGCATCTTGTATTTATTATGTTTCGTATTTCATTTACCCAGGAAGTAGATTTTCAAGTACGGGTTATTTGGTGGTGTCGATCCCGTGATTATGCTATTTTTTAATTTTATATTTTTGTATGAATTTTGTTAAAATTATCAAATGGGGGTGTTAGGCATATTTTTAGTTGGCATATTCCATAAGTGACCGGGTTTCTTTCTTAGTCTCTTGTCGGGTGTTCGACTATCTGCAACATCACACTTGCTTGGAAGACGTTCATCTGCCTCATGCTAGAGGATCATTGTCGTCACTTCTCAGTGTTTATGCCGCATTATCCTCTATTTTGGCCATTCTGAGAAGTAGCAGCTGTGGGTGCACAAGCGCACATTTAACAGTCGGCGCTCGTGTACACACAGTTAGATGATGAGCGCCCACACCGAAATCCCCCAAACCTAACCCTCGCATGTCACAAAGCGGATTGGGTCTTTATGTCTAACGGCTTATTATTTTTGAAATCATTTTTTGGCTCTAAATATATATGTGTGCGTGTGTGTCTTATATTTTTTAAAACCCTAACTCGTCCAACAGAATTTGATGAGTTTTTCTCTCTTGTAAAGCCGTCTTTCTTATACTCCATTGTTGAGAAAACTTGATACCAACGCTCATACTCCATTGTGAAGTTTTCTCTTCTTATTGTATAGTCTCCTATTTGTTTTTTTATTGTGTAACATTCGCGACCGGGTTGTGTGAACAACTTTGTAAGGATCCAGTGAGTTCGATAATTCAAGTGGCATGAAAGGGGAGATTAGCGTGAAGGGTCAAGGTGTCCGATTCCGTTCGAGCAAATCTAAAGAGTTCTTTGGTAGAAATTACAAAAGCGGGGAGTAAGTCGATTAGGTTGATGCGTTGTTATCACCCGATCGTAAGTTGATTTTATAGTGCATTTTTCCCTAACCGTTGAAGGTGGGTATCAAATTTTCCCGTTATAAAAAAACTTGTCTTTTGAGTATTATTATTACTTTATGTTATGCTCGTATCGTTCGTATTATTTAAATACAAATATTCTTTACGTGTATAGAATATTTAATTTTATATTGCTTCTAATTTATTGTAAGGGTGAAGCATTTATCATGCGATTAAAACGAAAATGTTCTTTTCAATTAGTATCGAGAGACTTACCCTGATTTGCGACCATCGATCTAGATATATATGAGTGGATCGCTCTCCTTACCTTCCTTCTTTGATGGAAGCAATTATGCCTACTGGAAGGTTTAGATGAGAGCCTTTCTAAAATCGATGGATAAGGGCGTGTGGGTTAGCACCCAAATCAGGCGGACTCCATCCAAAAGTGGTGATGAGCCGAAAGTTCTGTTATCATAGACAAAAGATGAACTTGATGCATGCAATTGGAACAATAAGGATTTACATGCTATATTTATGGCTATGTCACCAGAAAAGTTTAAACACATTTCTGTGTGAAATATCAAAGGACGCTTGGGATATTTTTAAAATTACCCACGAAGGTACTAAATTGGTTAAAATTTTAAAATTACAAATGCTTACCACAATGTTCGAAAAAATACGAATGAAAGATGACAAAATATTTGATGAATTTTATACACAATTAAATAATATTGTGAATTTTACGTTTAATTTAGGAGAACGAATCCCTGAAAATAGAATTGTTAGAAAAGTTCTTAAATCGCTCATAGAACGATTTAGACCTAAGGTTACCACTATCGAAGAAAACAAAGACCTTGATAAAATAAAAATAAAAAAACTTATAGGATTCTTCCAAACTTATGAGTACACACTTCTACAGTTAAGGAAGTAAAAATCAATTGTCCTAAAATCCGTTAGGGAAGAGAGAGATCGTGACTCTGATGAGGAATCGAATAGCGATGATAATTTTACCACATTTGTTAAAAATTTTTAAAAATTTTTTAAAGAAAAATAAATCTTCATCTAACTTATCAAGCGTGGAATTAAAATAAACTCTAAAATCTGATACGAAAGGCCAATGTGAATTTAAAGAATCTAAATCTAAAAATACCCAAAGTGTTCAATGCCAGAGTATAAAGGTTTTGGTCATTATCTTGCTGAATATCCAAACCTCAAACGCCAACAAGGTCAAGCATATAAAGCCAATGTAACCTTGAGTGATGAAGAAGAAGAAGAGGCTGAAAAATGCTATAAAAAGGACCCTGTTAAGTATATGGCTTTTATGACCTCAATGTGTGAAAATGATGATAACTTGGAGGCAAGTTTTAAGCTATCCGATGACTCTAAGAACGAGTTAGAATTTGATTTGTATGACATTCAGGATACTTATAATAAATTATTTAAATAATGCTTTCAAGTTAAAAAAAATGAATGTATCACTCAAGAATAATCTGACTAAAATAGAAAAAGAAAAATTAGCTCTAAAATCTAAGTTAGATACAAATGTTCAAGAAGTGGAGAAATTAAAAAGGTCTTTTACTGAAAAAATTATAACTCTTGAATTTGATCTAGAGGCAGCTCGAAATGACTTGAAATAATTTTCAAATGGGTCCAAAAAATTAGGCAATATGCTTAGTTTGGGAAAAATAAGAGAAAATAAAATCGGATTAGATTATTCTAAAAATAATTTGAAATCTGCTGGTACTTCTAAAACTATATTTGTCAACCCACGTTTCTCCCTAGACAAAGCAGTCCATAAATCATTCGAGGTGACCAATTGTCAAATGGCTTTCCCAAGAAGAGTGCTAATATACAAAACCATCAAAACTTAATGAGTATGAAAAAGTTCTGTCTTAATTCCACCAGGAAACAAACATACCATTTTGATAGCTATGTCAAATTTGTTCTAGCGTGGCATGGATGTGAAATTATTGGCCATATTCATCCCATTGTCCTGTCTTATCACGTCAAAATAAGTCTCGGCAAAACTCTAAGATTGAATATCTAATTCATCACATCAAATATCTAAATAATCAAGTGATGAATTTAAATAATGCCATAAAATATGGTAAGAGATTATAGATCAAGAAGAATAAGCTTAATTATCCTTTAGTTATTCGTGACAAAAAAGGGGAGTATATCTATACCACAGAAACGTGTCTCACTATGTGGTGTGAGGGGAAAATAGAGGGAGATTATTCTTGATAGGGGGAGATGGTACTATTTCTACTATGAGGAGTTTTCGCGTTTATGGTATATTGTTTTGTATTATGTTTATGTGTATTTACCTCCTACTATTGTATTTTTGGCTATTTCTGCACTAACCGTGTCTGTCTAGGAATAGCTGTTCTTTCCTGGTGCACAGCAGGCGGCCTCTTCCAAAGTTTGGAATTTATAATTTATTGTACCATATTAATTGTCTCAATGCATCTTGTATTTTATTATGTTTATGTATTTCTTTTACTAGGAGTAGATTTTCAAGTACACGGGTTCTATTTCGATGGTGTTTGATCTCGTGATTTTCTTATATTTTCTTTATATTTTTTTGTATGAATTTTGTTACGAAATTATCAAATGGGGAGATTGTTAGGCATATTTTTAGTTGGCATATTCCGTGACCGTGTCGGATTTCTTCCTTAGTCTCTTGTTCGGCATTCGACTATCTGCAACATCACATTTGCTTGGAAGACGTTCATTTGCCTCATACTAGAAGATCGTTGTTGTCACTTCTCAGCGTTCACACCGTATTATTCTTTGTTTCGACCCTTCCCGAGAGCGGCGCCTATTGGGCGCCCGAGGCGCAAACTAGGTGGGCTCCCATGGACCGTGCGCTCGATGGGCGCCTGAGGCGCACATCGAGGGCATTTAACAGAATCGAGCACTCGTTGTGTGCCCAGTTCGCACTCGAGTGTCCATATCCGAAATCCCCTAAACCTAACCCTCGCTCGCTGCGTGATAGAGCAGCGCTCGAGTGGCACAGGTCTTTGTGTCTAACGGCTAATTATTTTTGAAATCATTTTTTATATATATATATATGTCTTATATTGTTTGAAACCCTAACTCTTCCAGCATAATTTGAGGAGTTTTTCTCTCTTGCAAAGTCATCTTTCTTATACTCTATTGTTGAGAAAGCTTGATACAACACTTGTAGTCTATTGACAAAGTTTTCTCTTCCCATCGTGGTTTCTATTTACATCTTTTTTATTGTGTAACATTTGTGATTACGTTAGTGGTATAAACATTGGAATCTAGTGAGTTTGGCAATTCAAGTGGTACGAGAGGAGAGATTGACGTGAAGGCCGGAAGGTATCCGGTTTCGTTACCGTAGGCAAATTCAAGCAGTTCCTTGGTAGGAATCATAAGACGGGAGTAGGTCGGCTAGTTTAGTGCATCGTTACCACGCAATCTGTAAGTTAATTTTCATAGTGCATTTCTTACATCGTCGTTGAAGCCTGGAATGTTTTTCTCGATTATCATGGGTATTTAGTTTTTCCTTTGTCACCAAAAAACTTATCTTTTTAGTATTATTTTTGCTTTATTTTTACACTCATATCACTCGTATTATCTAGATATAAAGATTCTTTACGTGTATTAAATATTTAATTTTATACTGTTTCCGCTAATTCATTGTGGAGGTTAAAACATTTATTGTGCGATTAAAGAACGAAAACGTTCTTTTCAAAATTTTTATAGTTAAAATGTTTGTTAGTCATCCAGATGTTAAGTTTGCACAATGAAATATCAGGTTACTTGATAGCATTTGATTACCCATAATTGAATGATGTTTATAAAATAAAATGTCACGATATATTTTATTTTATGGGTAGATTGGTGTTCATATGCATTTGATTACTTGATAGCATTTGAATTAGAGGCATCATGTTGTATAATTTAAATTTTTTTGTAGTACAAATGTTTGTTAGTCATCCAGATATTAAGTTTGCACGATGAAATATCAGATTACTTGATAACATTTGATTACCCATAATTGAATGATCTTTATACAATAAAATATCATGTTATATTTTATTTTATGGGTAGATTGGTGTTCATATGCTATCAAAATTGTAATATTTCTCTTCATTCGCATGCTTCATTTGTTCTAATATTAATAGATTTAATTTTTCGAATTGGTGTGAGCAAATTCAGCTTCACACAAGTGTAT
This sequence comes from Nepenthes gracilis, assembly GCA_033239525.1. NCBI lineage: Eukaryota > Viridiplantae > Streptophyta > Magnoliopsida > Caryophyllales > Nepenthaceae > Nepenthes > Nepenthes gracilis. The sequence continues at coordinate 2,381,150 of BSYO01000006.1, read as the reverse complement.
TAGATTTTGATTTAGCACTTCAAAATGAGAAACTTATTGCTATTGCAAATTTAAGCGGTATTGAAGAGACAATCGTTTCATAATGATTGAAAAAAGCCAAACAAATTGTGCTTAATGTTTATGCGAATGCCTCTAGCAAACAAATCAAGCTTACTCATTTTAGAATTGAAAGTGCTAAGAAATTTATAAAATTTATCAAAGAATGCATCCAAACCATCGATATGTCATGTACTTAGATGAGTAATGGTTATTTTGACCACAAATAAATTTGATGGTTGTCATAGAATGAATGAGCATGTCATTAAGATGACACACATTGCTATATAATTAAAGAGATGAATGTAGGTGAATACTGTTAAAAATTTAGACCAAATAGGTCAAAATAATAAATCATAAAATTTTAAATAATAGATAAATAATAAATCTAAAATTTGGGTACGACAAATCAAATATATATGAGATCCAACTATAAGTCACATAAGACTTCTTCGAATGATCGTCCAGATAATATAAAAATGACCTGCTCCAAACAGTCGTAAGAAAAATAACCAAATAATAATAATAACTTATCCAAATAATAAAATAAATCCTCAATATATGCTCCAAAGGTCTATATTTAGCGGACTCTAATATCTAAAGAAAGCCCAAAATAAAATTTATCCAAACAATCGAAATACAGCCGATGCATCTATATTTAAATAAATATAATATTCACCAGAAAAATGGGATGCCATATCGGATCTCGTTCAACTCCTATAATATATTCAAATCCTCTACTTTGAAGGGATAAAATAAAAAAATGTAAGTTTAAAATTCAACAAGTATCATATAGATATATAATAATAATAATAATATGTCTAATAAATTAGATGAAAAGTTTGTAAACAGATATAAAAAATAGATAACAAATCCAAATTGTTGATATCAGAAATCAAATTATCAAATCCAAAATAGAATCAAATATTGGAAATCAATGGTAGTCTCGTACTCAAATTGTACATCAAATCAGAAAATAGTCCTCTCGGGATGTATACAGAATAGAAGTGATTCGGATATCAAATTAAATAATCAGATGTCCAATCCAATCATGATCCAAAACAGAATCGAATAGTAAGATAATCAGATCATATGCGCAATATATTAAAAGTTATATCAGTACTGTTGCGTACCAGGAATACGGGTTATCATACGGATCAGGGACCGTAAATCGGATCTTCTAATCGAGATCGGCCTCCGCTTCTCTCTCTTGCAAACATCCGCTTTTGAATATGTCCGGCCGGTCTTTTCTTCCGCCTATTCCCCATAGAAGCGGGAATATGCGTTGCTGAAGAATGGACGTCCGGTTTTTGACGTCTTACTTGCTCACGTAGATTTTGTAAATCTTGGAACATATGGTCCATCCGCGAGTTTAATAATTGTATGAGCTGAGTTTGTTGATTCTTTTCTTGCTCCTGCAAAGGAGGGTCATTTTCAGGAATGACACTCTCCATTGCGAGAGCACTTTAATGAATTCGGGTATTAACCATTTTTTAGTGGCAAATCAAACTTTTTATCTGATTTTTCACAGACGGCGCCAATGTTGCGTACCAGGAATACCGGTTATCATACGGATCAGGGATCGCAAATCGGATCTTCTAGTCGAGATCGGCCTCTCTCTTTCTCTCTGAAATATTCTCACTTGAAAGAAAAATAATTAGACTTTTCATTTTTATTCAAAAAAGGCCATGACTAACTTAAGCGTTGGAGAGCCTATGAGGATCTAACCCCTTTGGCCATTTGACTATCTTGTTTTCTTTGGTATTGTGCAGGTCCTGGATTAAAGAAACGAAGGACCATTCATCTTCAGTTAAATCCGGACCAGTAGCCGCAACAAGTACCTTAAATAAATAATTCAAAGTTCAAATCAAAACGTAAATCAAAATTAAATGTACAAGATATATCAAATTTAATTTATAGGCAAAATCGGTAGATCTTAAATGAGAGTCCAAATTAGAGTTCGAATATAAATTCATGTAAAAACACAAAGTATGTACTAAATTTGAGCACCGAATGTCTAAAGACAAACTTGAAAAATGGTTACACTTGATCTAATAACATTTAAGCTAACATGCTAGATCATCTATGCACACTGTCTCCTATAAGTAAGGTTGCTCACTATATTTTATTATTTATGACTTTGGGTGTAATTCTTAATTTTATTAGATATATTAGGACGTCTAAATATATTATAAATTCTAATTAAATATCAAGCAGAGGGGGTGGGTCAATTACAAATAAAATTTATTTTACCAGTGGAAAGGGATTTTTAATGTCCAATAACAAATATCTTTATATCAAAAGTTAGCAAGAATAATAAATAACAAATCCAGAAGTAGTGACCACAATCCTATGACATGCATATGAAAATGTAAGGCCCAATATAAGTTTTATACTCATTTTTATATAGATATATTGATAAAAAATATACAATATTAGATATTTTTTAGATTTTTATAAAATAGTAAAATCCTCTAAAAATCATAAAATTTGAACAAAGCTCTCAAATTGACCAATAAATTATATATATATGTACAAAATAAATAAATAGAGTCTGTAAAATAACATGTATGTTAGTAAAAAATTCTAAATAATAGCCAAGACATATCAGATGTTAAAATAGAACAAAGATAGTATTTAAATATACTTATCTCGACCTTATAGTAAGCAAATCTGATTAAAGGATGCTTTGAGATGCCCGATCTCTTCTTTTCTCTCCTCCTTTTTTCTCTTGTCGCACACCTCACCTCTCCTCTCTCCTGCACTTCTGCCTTCTCTTTTCTCTCTCTCTCATTCTTTCTTCTTTTCCATAGTGTGCGCCTTTGTCTTTCTTCTTCTCCCTTATTTTCTCTCTTTCTCTCTCTCCCTTTCTCCTCCTTCTTCTTTGCTTTGCCCTCTGTGCGAGCTATCTCTCTCTCTCTTCTCTATTTCTCTTTTTTATCTTCTTTCTCCGCTTTTGCTGTACACCTCCTCTCCTTTTTATTCTTTTTTTTTTCTTTTTATTTTTCTTTTTTGTTATCCAACTAACGTTCGGGCGTCTCTCAAGCGTATTTCAGGTGCAATACTATAAATTTGATTTTTTAAAAAAATTTATCATATATGGCTATTTTAAAATATACTCAATTATTCTAAAATTATAATTAATATTAAAATAAATCAAATGAGAATTTGAGTATCACAGATATTGTCTTGGAAAATTTTTTCTTTAACCTTTGACTCCTATAGAGTATGAGTGATTTCAAATAAACTATAATATTATAAAAGATAAGTAAATTATTAATAAATTATGCAATATGATGGTTGAGGAGTAGGGAAGACTTAGGAATCAAAAGAGTTAGAAAGCAATAAAGAGTTAAAGAAATTGAAAGAGAGTATGGAAAGAAAAAGCAATGATCACTTAAGTTGAACTGACGCTTTTACCCAATTGACAACAATGAACATAAGAAAAACTGGTACTATTTCTCTAGAAAACCTGGATATTATAAGAAAGGTTGTCAGAAATATAATACATGGTTTGAAAAAAAAGGGATATGCTTAGTATTTTTATATATTTTGAATCAAATATGTGTAAAGTTTTTCATTATATTTGGTAGATTGATTTTAGTTATGCCATTTATGTTTTAAACATGATATATAAAACACTATTTGTACGAAAATTAAACCACATTCAAATCCCACATGAATTATCTTTCAACTCTCTATATTGGTTTGATTTGAGTGATTTAGATTATACGGAGAAATTTTGTTCAGCCCTAAAACATTGCATGGTTCATACACTTGCGAACTTGTACATGGACCATGCAAATGAAAAAGGATAAATAATGGCCGGGGTGTAACTTAGTGCCGAGGTAGATACTAATGGGCAAGGTGTTGCTTGGGCCGTAGTAGTTGCAGTTTTTCATACTTTTTGAGGTTGCCGAAGTGGAAGAAATAACCGAGGTATAGTATTGTATGAAGCTCAGGTGATGCCTTAACTTTCTTCTCCAAATTCTCTTTCTGATATTTTAGGGTTTCTTTAAGTTTCATTGCTACTTGTTAAATTTGGGGGATACCCTAACTCTTATATTCTACTCTATGCCTGAGAGACGTCAAGTATAAATATAAATTTTGTAATTTCTTAAAAATCAATATACATAACACTCATTACTTATCAAAAAAAGAAAAAAAATTGCTTTATAGTGGGTGGTGGTAGAAGGGACCTCCTTGTATGGTGATGGAAAGGTAGCTAACAATTTAGGTAAAACTAAAGAGTAAGCATTGGAAAAGAGAGAAAATGGAAACCAATCATTTTTGAGGAGGCAACACGCCATGGCAAAATAAATTTATGAATATTAAAACAACATTAACTATTATATTCAGAAGAGTACCCTAAAAATGTACTGTGAGAAAATTGTGTTAGAATTGTCTCACTTAATATAATACATATATAATAATTTATTAAAATAATTAAATATTATAATAATATATAATTCGGTTATATTTATATATTTATTAAAAAATATATTTTTGTTTATGGGCTCAATCTTTGATAAAAAAAGACATTTAAATAATTTAATAATTTTTTTCTTTTTACTCTATAAATAATAGAAATATCTATCATGTGTGATTAAAAAGTGGCTTTCGGGATGGAGATAAGAGGAAGTTTTCAAATTCAAAAGTGAAGCCTTTTATAACATGTATAATTTTTAGCTTAAGAGTTTTATTCAGAATATTACATACACATTTTTGACATAGATTATGTGACTCTCATTAAGAAAGAGAGAAAATATAAAATGAATAAAAATTAATTCTAATTTATTTGGCAAAATAACGGAAGTATAGATTCATGTGTGCCATTAATATTTATTTTCATATTATTGATTTGTAAAATAAAAAGATAAGTCAATGAACCATAAAATAATTTGTAAATCTCATAAAATTCTAAATATCAAGGTGCAAGCTTTACACGAGAGAAAAGAGGTAAGTTAGTAATTACATTTAAATACTTGCAAATGATCGTACAACTCGAATTTGTTAAATAGAAGTTCAGCAAGTGTCTTGTTGTGCATAGCATGGAGAGAATTATTAACAATATGTACATCAATATGTAAAGTTTTGATAAAAAAGGGTAACCAATTAAGATGCTTAAATTAGTATTCGATAGGGTTTAGAATTATTTTGGGTCCAACATCGTTGACAAAAGGGTCAAAATATTCATGGAAGTGGAATTGAGGTCCGGCTAATTCGATTAAGAAGACTTGATAGTCCCAAATGCATCTAAAGCTCCAAGAGGTGAAGTGCCTTTCAAACCCATATATATTGAGCCGCCCTTGAGTAAGCTATCTTGGATGAGGTTGACAGGTCGTTAAAAATGTTGGGATCTTAAACAGGTTGAAGGCATTAGAACGTCAGCATGGGCTCCAACTTTGTAAGGATATATACAGCGTCTGCAATGATAAAAATTATTAAGGTAGAGGGACCAAGTAGATGGCCTATCCATAAGCTATGAAAAGGGGTGGTAGATTTGCCATGGAGAAGGAATAGAGAATTGTAGGCATCATATGAGCACCGAAAAGAGAATTACTGCCTAGGCTAGGGAGGAGTTGTACCACTCACCTATCCCCTTTCTAGAAGAGAGCTCTGCAAAGGCAAGGGTTCTCAATAAATAGAAGGTGACACATACAAATAATTGAAAGTAATTTCACAAGAGTAAAATCCACAGAGAAGCATTCTCATTTACACATCAAAATCCCATAAAATTGTTGGCTAGACAAAAAGTGGATTTTTCTAGGAAAAAAGTACATCTTAATAAGCTTTTACTCATCACCAACGCCTACACAAACCCAATTTATAGACCTATTTGAGTACCATGAGACTCACTTTATTTCATACGCCAACGTAAGTAGCAAAGTCACCATAAAAGCCAGCACTCCCACTAAAAGGGTCAATGCCTAGGGTGATAGAGCTACGTTTTCCAATAGCAGACATTAAAAAATTCAATGTGCTACTCATATATAGCCAGTCTATAAGTTATGTACTTATTTATTATTTCTTGTCTTTCTATTGTCATTATTGACTAAGGTGTTGCATGTATTTCTTCGAGAACACAAGTTCAACTTGTTGGGTTTTTGGTCATTTCATCGTGGATGTCACAATAAATGGATAATTATCGGATGGCCATGCGTGAAAAAATTACAATGTTTGTTAGTGCGACTAGTGTTTGAGTGTCGAACCCAAGGGCGCCCGAGCGTTGAAGATAGTTGTGCCCACACCACAGGCACATCCGACAAGTACTCGAGTGCGGCTTGCATTATAAAAACTCACTTGACGCATTTTTAGGAAATTTCAAAGTTAGTTTCTCACACTAGGAGCGGTGCACAAAGAGAGATGAGAGAAAAAGATAGAAGAGAAAAATGTTTGGCATTCGATTGAGGTCCGATTGAGTTTCGTTTATCACAAGATTGGATATGTTATTTTAGAGCAGATTTTTGGAGTGTATTTCGTTTGATTGCGTTCTTATTTCTTATTATATCTTTTCTTGTGAGCTGTTAGGTGTGTTGAAAAAATTATAATTAACCATTCTTTATTTGAGATTATAGTGAAAGAATTTCGGAGGGAGTTACTTATGACCGACATTGTTATTATTATAATGGATATATTTAAAATTTATCTCGTAATTTTTTTCTTAATTTAAAAGGGTTTTCTATATTAAAAATATTGTGCATCATTATATTTTTTTATATTTACGATTTAATAGTTGACGTATGATATGGGGTTTGAATTTTATTCCGCTGCATCGGATTGTGTATATCTAAATTGAACCTTAACACAACCTCCATCTTTTATTTCTATTATGGCATGCAAGATCTATGCTAAGTCTTAGGTCAAACTTAAATAAATTTAACACCTAATTTTTTAATTTATATTTATAAAACTATAATTTTATGTATTGGGTAGTTTTATATGATAGGTAAATATATAAATAATTATATAATAAAAATTTTTAAAAAAATTAAATTTTGAGAAAAAGATCGAGACATGAAGGGCACAGGATTTACATATGTGCGCATTTGAGATAAAACTTTCGTGCATGAGGAGCACTTGTGCATAATTTGAACAAAAAAGGCTGCACTGGTGTATGGGTTGGGTGGTACTTGTGAGTGCATGTGGTTTGTTTTGGTGCTTGATGTCACCTAATTGGAGCTCATATATCAGTCTCAGTATTTAAAACATTTTCACCTAATTTAAGTTATTTTTATAAAGAAGAGAGAGGAAGTGAAAAAAGAAAACAAAGAAGGTAAAGAAAGGTAATTTTGAGACTATTTTGCTTAAGATCTGATAAAAAATTGATTTAAGATAACTATATCTAAATACAATATTTGGTTTATTATTTAAATTTTTTGATTATTTTTGATTAGTGTTTAAATACACATACATATCACATTTTTTGTCCCTTTGAATATTATTGGATACATATTTATTTTTATTAAATATTTATATATTTTTAAATATTTATATTAATATTTAAAATATTGTAAAGAAAATCATGAAATCTTTTGGGTGTTTGACCTTTTATATTATTTTTATGTAAATATTTTATGTGGACTCTTTTTTATAAAATGAAATAAAGATTTTAATTTTAATTTGAAAAAGTTTGAAATGTATTATATGTGATATAAAATTTTACATTTTGATAAAATAAGAATAATTGTATCATGGATATATTACATTTGGACATGTTCAATTATACTATATACAACTTGAAAAATGCAATTATCATTCATGGGTGGAAAAACAAAGTGGTCTATGATCCCACCTACAGGGTATTATAGATGACCCACCTACGAATCTTAAATAATAATATATCAGTCTAAAATTTACCGAAATATATATAACTCATTCTTTAAAATTTAATGTTTGATTGCTTATTGTGCTAGTCATTGGTTCTTCATTTTTAAGTCTTTACATGTTTTCGATACGATCTTTCAATTTTTATATTTTCATATATACTTTTACATGTTTCTTAAACTTTCTATATTCTTTGTAAACTTTGCATGTTTCTTATATTTGTATATATTAGACATTTTATATGAAATTATAATTTAGAACATATTTATCAGAAATTGAATATTTTTGGGATTTTCATATATAATCATGATTTATTGTTCTTACACTTGTTTTATACACATATATCCAAAATGTTATATATATATATATATGTGTGTGTGTGTACTTTATTGAGTATTAGTTTCACATTTAAAATATTTTAAAAGCTTTCAGATTGATGGGCCATTAAATTGCAACATTAGATGGAGAACTATTGTAGAATTATAATTATGAACTTTATTTATAATTTTTAGACTTATTTTTGGATTCCTTGTAGTATATAGGATTGATTTTAAGATTTCACATATTAGATTGGGCTGATATATATATGATTTGTTTTTGTTATTTGTGTATTTAGTATTTTGATTAGATGTCTTTTCCTGTAGCGGTTTATAAATTTAGTAGGTATAGTAATATTTTTAAACCCAAAGGAGGATAATTTAATTATTTTTGAGACAACTGTATTTATATTTGATTATATTAATTATTGTATTAGTACAAAATCTAACCCGATTTTAGTTGTTAGACTATAATTTTTGAATAAATAAATATTATTATTATTATTATTATTATTATTATTATTCATACCAAAATTATGATAATACTTATTTTTATTTATATGAATTGAACCTTTATCAAGATACCCAACAATAAACCTTATTTGGAAATAAATTATAAAGGGAATGAAACTATTTAACTCATGTTCACCACTATCATATCAAAATTGTCCTATGGCGAAATCAAATTGATCAAACAATATAAGCTTAAATTTCTAAAATTTAGCAAAGAATTTAGATTTGCAAGGCAAAATAAACATCAAGCCAACAATGATGCCAAAAAAAAAAAAAGTTAATTTTTGAGTCATTTCATTATAATTCTCACAAATATTAGAATTATAATTTTTTATTTTTAGAGCTGTTGGAATTTTTTGCGTAAGTTTAATTAATGTTTCACTTGATAGAAAATCTAAGAAGAGTTTCATGCAATGCGTTAGAAATGTGTCTTATATGACGAGACATATGAATTATTAATTTATAAAATTAATTTAATAATCTTGTTGGTTTATATATATAATGAAGAAATTTTTTTTAAAAGATACGCCTATTCAAAACGTATCATTTGATGGAAAGGATATATTTTTTTCCAATAGATATGTCCTTTTTCGTAAATAGATATACCTCTTTGATATATACCCGTTGAGAAAATGGATATCACTTCTTAATGATTATGTCTGTTTATGATACATCTTTTAGGCGAAAGAAGGGGTATTTTAGTAATTTGGGAATGGTCCTTTCTTCCTCTATGAAAGGATGTCTTTGGCTATCATTTTGGGATACATATAAGATTTGTTAAAGTTTTATAAATCATTAAGAGAAAAGAAAAAAAATCATCTTTCAATTTTTCGAAAAAAGAATAATTACGGTCATGCATAAAAGTTTAACGCTAATAGATCTAGATACGTAAATATATTTTTATATTTAATTAATTAATAAAAAATTATGATAATAAAAATTTCGTAAATTAAAATTTTTTTCATTAAAATTTCTTAGATGCGGTGTCAGAGATGGTCTTAATTATCATATTTTCTTCCAGTTATATTGCTTAATTGTTTTGTGTGGCAAAATACCGATGTATAATTTTCGGCCAATATTTTCTTGTATTTTATTCATGTTTTCTCACTGTACTAAAGCAAATTATGAGAAACAAATAGTACAGTGGCGTGCATTAAATTCGTTTCATCAACGACGGTTTACGCCAAACTTTTTCCTTCATTTTAAATTGTGCCTTCTTCTTCCCCAGTTGCCTACTGCCATTTCTCACCATTTCACTGCCGTCCATGAACCTTTCCGTTAAAATTCTAGCCGCAATTTACTGCCACAGTTTGATGCTTTTATAGTCCTTTTCTTCCAATTTCGACATCGGCCACCTAGATTAAGCCCTTGGTTTCCGGCCGATATGAACAATTGCCCTTTTTCGCACCAAAATTTGACTCGAAAGGTTTTGTCGGTTGCTGGTAATTTTATTCGGTTGTCGCCGGTAACAATCGGCTTGTTCAATTAGTGGCGGTTGAAACCGGTTAGTGGCGATGACTGATGGCAGTAGTCGTACTGGCGCCGATTGGATTTTCAGGCATCGGAGGAAATCGAAATGACAGTGTAAGTGGAGGTGGCATTGCAGGAAAAGGAAAACAGAAAAGTAATCTATTTGTTTTATATATAAAGGAAATTAATATAATATTTGTTTGTTTTATGTTAACGTAAAAGAAATTGATATAATATATTAATATAATATAATATATATAATGTTTTATTATGTTTATATATATATATATATATATATATGTATACATAATTATATTATGTATAAGAGTAATTATTTAATATCTGTAATTTATTTATTTATTTATGTGATATGAAATTTAGTTTTATCATTTTATCATAATTAAATATTATATGTTCAGATTTATATAAATATTATTTATGATATTATATAAAGTAATTGTGATTAAATATTTATATAATTATGCAGTCTGATAGCCGTCAAAGTGGTCTGACTAAATAGTTTTATAGATATTAAATCATAAAATAAAAAATTAATATAGTTATCCCATATATTAATTTAATTATTTTATAAATTTAAAGTATTATAATTTTTCAATTAGTAGATATTATTGTAGACCCAAAGGTGTACTAACTTTTACGTGATTGATTAATTGAATAGGATAATTAATAAGTATTTAATATTTCAAATAGGATATTGGATACCCAAATGTTACAAACTTATTTAAATTTTAAAATGTTATTAATTATTTCTGTAAGTGATTGGAAATTACTATAATAGTTAATTTGTGTTATAATTATACTTAAAGGTGAATTATAATGATACTATTTATATTTTATGTTTATGTTTCTCCTATTTTATTAATTCAAGACATTAATGTTGAGCATGTTAATTTATTACAATATTTATTTCGATTTTGCTACATTCTCACACTTCTTCTATTTCGATATTCTATAAAACTAATTTTTTCAATTGGTTTGAGCAAGTCCAGTTTTATATTAGTGTACTGGATCTTGATATTGTATTACAATTAGATAAGTATGTTACTATTACTGGTTTAAGTAGTGATGAGAAAAAAATTCTATTTTAGAGTATGAGAAAAATCAAACAGAATAAGTATGATATTTATGAGAATGATCATAGCAAATAATATGAAGTCAACACTTTCTGAAACTGAAAACACTAAGAATTTATTGAAAACTATTAGAAATTATTTTCGATCTGCGGATAAATCTCTTATTTGAACACTGATGGCAAAATTTACTATCATGAAATTTGATGGTACTCAAGGAATGCATAAACACATTCTTGAGATGACTAATTTGACTGTAAAACTTAAAACCTTTGATATGAATGTGAATGAATATTTTCTTATTTAGTTTATAATGAATTATCTTTCTCTTCAGTGTGGGTCTTTTTAAATTCATTATAATACTATTAAAGATAAATGGAATGTCAATAAATTGGAAAGTATATTGGTTTAAGAGGAGGCAAGACTGAAATAATAAAGAATTCATTCAATAATTTCAACGGGCTATGATGGTAACAAAAAAGAAGAGAAAGAGAGAGAGTATTAAAGTTGGATCATCAAAAAAAAAGGAGCCCATTTGGATATAGGAATTCAAAAGAAGGGAAGCAATACAAAGTATCACTTTTATAAAAAAGTGAAACACTTTAAGAATGATTGTTATAAAAGAAAGGCTTAGTTTAAAAAGAAAGGTGAGTATTTGACTTATATTTGTTTTGAATCAAATATAATTGAAGTACCTTCTAATATCTGGTGGTTCGATTCAAGCTCTAATGTTCATGTTTTTAAATCGATGTAGGGATTTCTTACAACCCAAACCTAAACCAAAATGAAAATTGTATTATCATGAAAAATGGTGTCAAAGTTCCTATTTCTGCTATTTGAACTTTTGTTTATTTCTTGATATTGGAATGTTTTATATTTATCGGAGACACTTTATATACCTTTAATTTTTAGAAATCTCATTTTTATTTTCAAACTTAATATTAAAGGCTACTCTTTAAAATTCAAAAATAAAAGAGTAAACATATATAAAACTAAAACCTTCTTCGGTTCTGAAATTCTTTTTGATTGTCTTTACAAAATAAATCTTGACCAAAATTTTACTGAAACTCTCATAACTTTACGTCATAATGTTGGAACAAAACGTAAATGTATGAATGAGAACTCTTCTTTCTTCTGGTACAAAAGATTGGGTCATATATCTAAAAATCGTATAAAATGGTTGATAAATGAAGAAATTTTGCCTAACATTGATTTTTTTGATATTGATACTTGTATAAATTGTATTAAAGAAAAACAAACCAAACATACAAAGAAGAGTATTACAAGAAGTTCAGAACTTTTAGAGATTATTCATACAGACATTTGTAAACCTTTTGATTCTTCATCTATAGGAAAAAAAATATTTTATTACCTTTATCAATGATTTTTTTTAGTTATTGTTATATTTATTTATTACATAAAAAATCTCAAATTGTAAATGTTTATAAAATATATATTTCTAAGGTTGAAAGGTAATTAAATAAAAATATGAAAATCATTTGATTTAATAGAGGTGGTGAATATTATGGTAAATATGATATATCAGTACAATATCATGACTCTTTTGTTAAAATATTAGAAAAGTATGACATATGTGCACAATATACTATGCCATATACGCCACAATAAAATGGTGTTATTGAATAGCATAATTGTACATTAATGAATATGGTTAGGAGTATATTGAGTTATTTATCTTTACCTAAATTTTTATAGATAAAAGTATTTAAGACTACTGTTTATATTTTTAACCGGGTTCCGAATAAAGTAGTTTTAAAAACTCGTTTCAAGTTATGGATTGGAAGAAAATCGAGTATTCAACACCTACATATTTAAGGGTATCCAGTAGAGATTAAAATGTATAATCCATAAAAAAGAAATTAGATTTCAGAACTATTAGTGGATAATTTATTGATTATCCAGAAAAATCTAAATGGTATAGATTTTACTATCCTAACCATAATACGAGAATAATAGAAATCGGCAATATTAGATTCCTTGAGAAAGGTGAAATCAGTGGGAGTAATATTTTATAAAATGTGAAGATAAAGGAAATTAGCGTACAAGTCTCTAAACTCATAATTTCTAAAAAAATTATTGTTCCAAATGCTATTGAATAATAGATTGATAATTCTATCATCTATAATGAGAATGTCACTATTGAACGTAATGTAGAATAATCACAAGAAGTAATATTAAGAAGATCTTATAGAGAAAGAAGATTTACTATTTTAAATGATTATTTGATTTATCTATAAGAATCTGAGTATGATATAGGGATATATGATAATTTGATTTTCTTCCAATAAGTCATAGAAAGAAATGATTCTTCTAAATGGATTAATTTCATTAAAAATGAGTTAAAATTAATGGCACATAATAAAATCTGAGATCTTATTGAATTGCCTAAGGGTTACAGAGTAGTTGGTTGTAAATGAGTATTTAAAATTAAACGTGATTCTAAAGGTAATATCGAACGATATAAGATTAGATTTGTTGTTAAAAGTTATACTCAAAAAGATGGTATTAATTATAGGGAGATATTTTCTTTAATTTTTAAGAATGACTCCTTGAAAATTATAATGGTATTGGTAGCACATTTTGACTTGGAGTTACATTATATGAATGTAAAGACTGCTTTTCTAAATTGAAGCTTAGATGAAGAAATTTACATGAAACAATTTAAAAGATTCTCAATCAAAGGATAAGAGAACTTAGTTTGTAAATGAAAGAAATTAATATATGAATTTAAACAAATTTCACAATAATGGTATCTTAAATTTCATAATACCATTTTATTCTTCGATTTTATAGAAAATACTGTTGATCGGTTATATACCTGAAGGTCAGTGAGAGCAACGTTATATTTCTGGTTTTATATGTTGATGATATATCGCTTGCAAGTAGTAATTTTGGGTTGTTATATGAGATTAAGGGTTATCTTTTTAAAAATTTTGATATTAAAGATATGGATGAGGCAACTTATATGATAGGAATAAAATTATTTCGAGATCGATCTCATTGATTATTAGAATTATCTCAAAAAGAATATTTTAAGAAAATTTTAGAGAGATTTGGAATAAAAAATTATGCAGCCAGTATTACTCTAATCTATAAAGGTGATAAATTTAATTTAATATCATATCCACAAAATAAATGAGAACAAAATCAAATGAAAAATATTCCTTATGTGTCTGTTGTAGGAAGTTTGATGTATATATAGACCTGCACCAGACTAGATATAAGTTTTGTAGTTGGTATGCTCGGATGATACCCAAACAATCCTGATATGGATCACTAGAAAGTTGTAAAGAAAGTGATGAAATACTTGTAAGGAACTAAAGACTACATACTTACCTGTAAGAAGTTCGATCATTTGGAGATGATAAGATATTTAGATTTTGACTATGTTGGATGTTCAGTTACCAGAAAGTCCACATCTGGATATATTTTTCTTTTGGTTGGAGGAGCTATTTCATGAAAAAATACAAAGCAATCTGTGATTACTGTGTCCACGATAGAAGTAGAGTTTATAGCATACTTTGAAGCCACTGTATATACATTATGGTTACGAAATTTTATTTCAGGACTTTAAATTATTGACAATATAACCAAGCTGCTAAAAGTTTATTGTGATAATTCTGCAACAGTGTTCTCCTCAAAGAACGACAAGTATTCAAAGGGTACTAAGCATATGGAAATTGAATATCTTGCCGTTAACAATAAAATTTAGAAATAAAAGATTTTAATAGAGTATATTAGTATCGAATTTTTGATTGTAGATTTATTAACTAGAGGTTTACCTTCAAAAGTATTTATAAATCATGTTAACAGTATGAGTCTTTGTCGCTACCCATGATATAGTGATATTACTATGACATTTGAGATATTATATAATATATTTCTGATATCTCCTATTTATTTCATATTGTTCGAACTTAAAGTTTTGGATTAATGATAACAGAAACTGTCTCTCACTAAGATATTATTATTGGACCGTATGATATTTCTCATTTAAGACCTAATCATGTAATTTACAGGTGTTGTGGTACATTGAAAGAATCGTATCGCATAATGATGTGGAACGGTCATGACTAGCATTTGTTGATTACTTGATTATAGCATTATGACATATAAACTATTAAAGGACGGCAATGTTGCTTTCTTAAAGTTTATTTTAATTAATTCAGATAAATATTATTGTCATATGGGTCAAGTAGGAGAATATTAAAAATGTGTCTGACATGATAAGATATATAAATTATTAATTTAATTAATTAATTAATTAATTCTATTGGTTTATATATATAATGAAGAGAAATTTTCTAAAAGACACGCTCATTCAAAACGTATCCTTTGATGGAAAGGATATATTATTTTCTAATAGATATGTCATTTTTCGTGAATAGATGTCTCTTTGAGATATACCCATTGAGCGAATGGATATCACTTCTCAATGATTATATCTATTCATAATGCATCTCTTAGACGAAATGAGTGACATTTTAATAATTTAAAAATGGTTATTTCTCCATCTATGAAAGGACGTCCTTAATCATCATTTTGGGATATACATAATATTTGTTAAAGTTTTACAAATCATAAAGAGAAAAGAGAGAAATAATCTCCCTGTTCTTCGAGAAAAGAACAATTACAGCCATGTATAAAAATTTAATGCTAATAGATCCAAGTACGTAAATATATTTTCATATTTAAGTAATTAGTGAAGAAATATGATAATGAAGATCTTGTGGATTAAAATTTTATCTCATTAAAGTTTCTTACACAATGTTCACATGATTTTTGCTCAAGCAAAATAGTTTAAAGATTCTGCAAGAAGATTGTTAACTGGCGACTTACACCACGGGCCTGAAAGGATTTTCGGTAACAAACTACAAATGAGCCGCGAGATGGCTGCTTAAATAGTCATAACAACTATAAATACCATGTTTTAATTTTAGGGTTATATTATGAGAGTATTATACAATGAAGCTCTGTAGGGGAGAGAGCGAATAGAGAAAAGGTAAGACAAATTTTCAATTGATCAAATTTGAGTCTTATCATTCACCAAATTTGAGTATGTTATTTTAATTTCGGTTATAAGATATATTATCAATTGATTACTTATTTTTATTATTTTATTTTCTCGTATAGTTTTTAAATATTGTGGTTATCATTTAATAAGTTATTCACATGATTCATTGTAAAAGAGTTTTTGAAGGAGGTTATTTATTGCAAATTACTTATAATGGATATTGTTTATACGTTTTTCCATAATTTTTTTTGAATTGTAAAGTGATTTCTATATTAAATTTGTTATAAAACTTATATATACTGAATTATATTTTATTTATTGTGTTCAATGGGGAGAGAATAATGTTTAATGTTTGATGAAAGATTTTGATTTTGCTTTCATCATGCCATGGTATGCATGTTCCAATCCCAATCAAAAAATTCCAAAAAGCTAGATATTTAAAAATCGTTATATAGTTGGAGTGAGATCGAAGAAATTAGCTATCACGGATATAGTTACTTTTCAAATTAGTCTTTAATAGAATTTTACTAGATTTTACACCCATTTATAATTTAATTATAATAAATTTTCTACGTGTAGAAACCGTTGGGATTAAGAAATAAAACATACTATATATAAAGAGATTAAATTATATATAAATAGGTTCAAAGTTTGACATTTGTTTTTTGAATGTTACATCTAAAGAAGTCTCCTTGGAGCAAGGTAGGGTTGAGATGACAATGAGTTGAAAAGAGCCTGAATCAAAACAGACCCAATATTTAAAATTTATAACTAAAACTTAACTTAAAATACTTTGAGTTGGATAAAAGTATGATAATTTGGATTATACTTGTACCTTAACTTTACCCAAATACAATCCTAAATGATAATTGATGGGTTCGATAATTCATAAGTCGACTCAGGATCCAACTAGTAGAAGAAAGTGGGGCCCAGGAAGCGGCAACCCTACAAGATGCTCTCTTAGCTTAAAATCTAGCGGGAGTAGCGATTGATCCGGGAAGCATGATTCGATGCCATCTAACGATAAACAGGTAATTAGTACAAATCAGCGGCTTACCCAGATAGCCGTAGCCCTAATTAGCTAACATCATAAGAGCTCAGTGCATTTATTCGGACCATAATTACCATAATTTGGTCACATGATTGCCCTGATAATTCAATGAATATATCCCAAATATCATCTAATGATTGTGTATTGTCTCAAATGACAATGACAGCCCAATAAATATTCTTATACGATGGTTACCAAATTTTGCTCGGGAGGATCATTCAGACAAGGGCTAAATATATGCAGACAACTGTCACCACCCATGATTTTGTAAATAAATCCCTTTCTCTACACAAAAGGGAGGCTTCTTTGGATCTGAATTTTCTCTTTTGATCTTGATCCAATTTAGTAATCTAGTACTCATAAAAAGCCTCTCTTCGATGAGTGTACATTTCTCTCCAAGCACTCTTCAATGAGTGTACCTCTCATTTAAAACCACTTCATTGTGAGTGCACCTCTCCTTTGAGAAGCCACTTTCCTATGAGTGTACCCTCTCAAGTCATTTTCCGATTGAGTGCACATCTCTCAAAGCCGAGCATTGCCCTCCAGTTCTAAAGCCGCTTCGTAGCTGAGCATATTTTACGGAGCACTGTCCTTCAGTTCTAAAGTTATTTCCTAGTCGAGCGCACCCTACAAATTATTGCCCTCCAATTTTAAAATCGCTCTCTAATCGAGTACAGCAAATGGAGTTTAATATTCCACCAAACTCAATCTTATCATCCATACATCTATGTATATTTTTTTCTTCCTATCTTTATATTCGATTAAGAAATATTACTGATTTAAGTATCGAATGACATATTGGAAAGCGAATCCTGTCATCTTCTCGCCTCTTATTTATTAGTTGCGGTGTATAAGATCTATGTTCGCAGTGACAAAGATCGAACTCGTTTCCAGTTAGACATTTGAATTTGGTGGCTTTCAATTCGTTTGGTAATCCAAATCTAGACATGTATCAATAATTTTTAATTTTAAAGATTTTCTAATAATATTAGAATAGTTTTTAATCAACTAAATCAATAATAAATTCACTTAGAAAATTCTTTAATATGGTGTTTTAATAAAATGAAGTGCGGTTTAGAATTGTAATTGAATAATATATGATTATATATTTTCTTGGGTCGGTCATAAATTAGTGTATAATAAATTTTTAAAAAAATTCTTTCCTAAAAAATATGATATACTGATAATCTTTTACTTTGACAACATATATAATGTGAAAAAATAAAACAAAGGCAAAAAATATCACTCTATAAACTACCAATAAAATAATAAAATATGTATAATTATCAAATATTTTAAAAACTAATCAATTTCTGCGCATTTGTTAAAATAATTAAATATATTTTAATAATTAATGATTTTGTAAAATGGCACAAGTAAAATTGTAATGTTTTTCCACAATAAGTTAAAAAAACTCAAAATTTCGCCGTTGCCGGGGATCGAACCCGGGTCACCCGCGTGACAGGCGGGAATACTAACCACTATACTACAACGACTTTGATGTTCAAAGTTGATGAAGCTAAATAATAAATAACAAAATGATAAATAAACCACCCTCCTCTACAGAAAATCACCAAAAAACCTTCTCGCCTCCTTTGCTCCCGAGACAGAGAATACAGAGCACAGAGAAAAAGAGAGATCTATGGCTTTTTCGTCTTCAATACATCTCTAACACTCTGTCCCTGGATCTCCACTGTCTCTGTTTTCGCTGTTTGGCGAGGCAACATTGTCTACAGCTGTCTCCGGTAAATTTTGATGCATTTGTGAATTACAAACCCTAGAATGAGATTGAATCATACTGTCAATTGCACGTTTTCCGTTGTCATTTCCTTTTCAAGTCATTTTCTCGTTTTTGTCACTTTGTATTACTGTGTATCCTTAATCCTGTTGTTTGTTGGTCTGTCATTTTTATCCCTTCATCTTTCACCTAACAAATTGTTTGATTCCTATTTGAACTACTCCAAATTCTACGCATTATTAATCGAAATGTATATTGTTTATATCTTAGTTAGTTTCTAAGATTCTGAATTGGAATTTGATTTGCTTGCTGCGGGGAAGGGGAAGCGCATGTTTGTAAGTGTGTATTAATAATTGGTATGAACTAGGTGTCTACCATACTATTGCAGATTTAATTATCTGAAGACATCCTGTTCTAATTAGATGAATACAACATTCTGAAATGGAAGTGGGTGGTGATGAATGCGAAGAACTGGAGGTCATTTGACTGGCGTTTGTATTTATAGCTTACATTGAGAGAGAGAGAGAGAGTATTGTAGCAAAAATGGAGATGGAGAATGCAGCTGCCTTCGCAGAAGCTACGGGATCAAGATTCAGTTCATTGGAGCTGATTGGAAGGGGGTCATTTGGTGACGTCTACAAAGGGTATGAAATAATTGCCTTAATTTTGTTACTGCAATTGCATTCTGAAATAAGTGCAGATATTTACCTGTTGAAAAGATGGTTTTCGTTGCCATTTGCTTAAGGTACTTGGTTTTGTCTTGGGGACCTAGGATGTTTATTTATGTATTAGATAAAATTGATTATGATGGAATTCTGTGGGTTTCTCATCATTTAGAAGTTGTCCATGACACAATTGTTGTGATTTTCATTTGCAATTTAAAAAAACAAAAGAAAAAGAAAAAAGTGGAGAGCCTGTTCATGTGTTGATGCTGGCAGAAATGTTTTCCAATTCCGAAATAAATATTTTCAATTTGCTTACAGGCATATGAATAAATGATTGAAAAACTGCCTGAAAGGTTGATTTTCATTTACATTTACTGCCTTCTTATAATGAATCAGTGGCACCAATTAATAATTTATGGGTATTGATAATAATTTCAACTAGTTGTTGGTAGATTGGGCACCAGTGTCGGCAAGCTGGTCTCTTACAATATTGATCCATTGAATTATTGATGATGTCACAAATACAACTTCATCATTTTTCTGCCATCGATAAATTATGAATTTATTGATTTGTATGCAATGGTAGCTTCAATATTATTAAGAGAAGACCACATTAGGCTATCAAAAACAATATATGACTACCATGTACCTCTCAATATAAGAAAAGGTGTCACTTGTGAGGATCAAAAACCCATATTAGACTATGCTATTGTTGTCTGATAATCATATAATACTAGTAAAATTTTTAAATATCAACTTGAGAAAAAAAAAAGGTCAAGTCAAATTGTGATGGATTATATCATATTTAAAAATGATGACCCAATGCACAAATCCCCAACCTCGTGGGTTTTGAGGAGGGCAAGTTTTACATGACCTTATCCTTACATGGTGTAAATACATAGTGTTTCAAATTTAGACACGAGTTTTTTGTATATATAAATTTTATTATGTAAGCATTTTATGTAGTTTCTACACATATATGGTATTCCTCTGCTCCAAAAAATTGTGTTAACATAGTGGATAATTGTAATCAACCTGAATCTGTTTCCTATATCCAATTCAAAGTTTAAAGAATTTCTATGTATCAATTGGAAAATTAAAATAATTGAATAGGGAAGTCATTTTTTCGTTCTCAAGGATTTTAGTTTTTTTTATAAGGAAACAACCCCATAATATTTTACGCTTTCCTATAGTGAAATTAATAATCAATATTATTTGTATAGATGATATGAGATGAAACTGTGTGCCACAATCAATTTATTGTTTTTGGTGGACCTTGGTTTGCAGGTTTGACAAGGAGCTCAATAAAGTAGTTGCTATCAAAGTTATTGACTTGGAGGAATCGTGAGTGTTTCAATTTATTTATCTTTCATGGGTATTATCTTCTTTTATTTTTTTTTAGATGTCTCAAGCCTTGATTGTCCATACACCATAATGAATGCATTGATGAATGTGATGCCGCTTTGTGTTGAAGTTGTCTAGAAAGATGAGAGTTTTCAGGGAAAAAGTGTCAAATTGTTCCTTATTGGACGATAAAAATTCATGTTTTTGGGTTTATCATTTAATGGGAGGAAATTTGGTTAATTAATTGTTTGAAGTGATTTATCCACATAGATCTTTTCCTTCACCTTTCACATGTTAAATTCCTGCAGTTTGTGGCTGGGTGATGCCCCTCTGACACCAATTTTAATCAAAATTCTGTTCTTACTGGATTTTTTTGGGTGTGGAGAGATAAGAAGTTGTAGATATGATTGTTGTAAGGGGAATTGGGACAAACATGGTAATGGATTCTCAGCAGTTGAGATTTCTTTTTGAGCTTTTATTTTTTCTCTAGGAAAAATTTTAAAACTCTTAAAAGGTAGTGTAGGATTTCCAATTGTCGCAAATGACAAATTTTTTCTTCATCTACATTGTGGTATTCTGTTGTCCAGCAATCTTAATTTTTAATTGTCATTTATATCTTTCGCCAAATTCATTGTATATTTTCTTTTAAGTAGCAAATATGTCTCCTGCGAAACACTATTCTCCTGGCCAGATAACTTCATGAGGTCTCTTAGTGTTTTCCTGCTGATAAGTCAATGTCCGGTTTGGTGAATAATGCACTTACTTCTTTAGTTACCATCGAGCTTGCTTCTACCTAAATTTTGCTACTAAAAATTGCTTATTTTTTTGTGCAGAGAGGATGAAATTGAGGATATTCAGAGGGTATTCCGCAACATTTTTGCTCAATTGGTGAATTTAGTTTGTTAGAAAAAATGAAAAAAAAAAATGCTTCTCATTTACCTGTATTTTACAGGAAATTTCAGTTCTATCAGCATGCCGATCACCATATATCACTGAGTATTATGGTTCTTATCTTAACCAAACAAAACTATGGATTATAATGGAGTACATGGCTGGTGGCTCGGTTGCCGACCTTGTATGTTACTTCTTTGGTTTCTTCATTCCACATTTCTCTTCCCATGCTTGTTTGATTAATTTTATACTTTATTCTGAAGTGTTATCCATGGTCTAACAGTTCTTTATGGTGCTTGAGGGTGAGCCTTAACACAAAAATGAGATTACTTTATTGTAATCTAGAGGTCATAGATTCAACAATGGAAGCAACCTTTCTACTATACTAGGGTAATTCCACCCTAAGAGAGCCGCAATGCGGGAAACATTGTACATTGAGTCACTATTTTATTTTATTTTTTTGTGCCGACGTTTTTTATGTAGACCGAGTTCTAACACCTAGGATTTTCCCAAACCAAAAACAAATTGTTCTTCCGAAGCTGGAAACTAATGAATACAACAACGTGAATTTAACAAAGAAGGTCTATTTGTTCCTCAATCAACTTCCTAAATTAATAGAAACATGATTAGAAAATACTACTAAATACTATGGTTTGAAATTTTTCTACTACCAACTAATAATCAAAATTATTAAATGGGCCATCGCTTCCATGTGGCTTGGATTTTGCAGACTTAAAGTTTCACGCACCCGTATGAGGCACATATCTCCTTTTCTTAGCATGTCCCGTTATCCTGTGTTAGTTTTGGAGGAAACTGATGAATGTGGTGTGGGGTTATATTATTTCTTGTAAATCGTTGCGAAAGTCAGTGTAACAGTATTGTAGGACATATACTGTGTGATTTGGATTCACTTGCTTGTTTTTCTGAAATTTCCTGATGCTAGGATTAGTCCCCAATTTTTAAGGTATGCAACTGGGAGTTGAGAGGAAGCTACAATGGAACGTCAATGGCTGTCTGATGTTTTATCAGAGAAACCAAACATTTTTGGGGATAAGAATTCTGTGCATTTTTTACATTTGTGGCATTGCAATCGTTGGGAATATAATCTTTGCTAGCTTGTCAGCCTTTGGTTAATTTGGTATGGTCATATCAAACTATCGACTATCAATTATCTTGGAATTTTTTCCCTTCTCCCCAGTTGGGCAGGGTGAAAGGAGATCACAATTTCAGTTTGCAAAATATTAGCTGAGGAAACAATATCAGGATAAATTGGCATGTTGTTTGGTGTTGGAATAGTGCCTTGACTATTCAATTTTATTGCCTGGTTTGTTTTAGCACAATAAGGCCATGATAATCACTTCTTTGATTTTTTTTTTCCAGCACTTACTGCCTTTCAACATTAATTTAGTAGTCATGTTTAGTACTTGTTTATCTTGACCACTTCTTTTCCTAAATTTTTTAGCACCTACATGTCTCTCTAATCTCTGTTATTATAGTAACACTAGTAATGTAACCACATTTGATCCCCAGAAATATTTATGAAATGATTCAGGAAATAATTAAGTATGCATCAAGTTTAAACAAAATATTCATTTAAAGAACTTTTCCACAGATGACACATCATGCTTTATGAGAAAGTATTATTAATTGAGAGTAAAATGGAACATGTGCACGCTTTTCAACACATTTTTTGTTGTAACTTTGTTTATTTACTAGCTTTATAACTTTTCAAGGCAATTAAGCATGAGCTATCTGATTTCAGCACTTCTTACTTATTCGAATAGATTCAACTTCTTGCAAAATATTAGCACTTTGCAGTAAAACTAATTGTGGCCAAAAGTCTTTATTTGTAGAATGCTTCCATCTTGTTTGAGGTATCTCTTATATGTATAACCTCTTTCATGAAAGCTTTAAGATCATGTGTGCTGGATGTTTCAAATGGACATTGGTTGCAAAGGTTAACCCTTTGTGGGGTCGTTCTATGAGGCTTTTTGATATTGGGGGGAGGATATTCCTCAGAGAACCTGTTTGGAGGCTAGAGTCATTTGAATGTAGCTTTCTTCCATTGTTAATCAACTTGCAAAGAAGAAAGACAAGTTATAATCAATTGATGCTTCTTGTGCAGAGGCGCCTGTTAATTCTCTTCTCCTTCATAGCTGCTGTGAAGGTCCTTCTGGATTTGGTTTACTATCTAGTATGGTAGTTTTGCTTTTATTCACTGAGGGTATACATCCTAGCTTCAGAAGGCGTGCTTGGGGGGTGGCTATGGTGAAGGTTGTGGCCTTTTTCTCTCTCTATCTTTTGAACTATTTTGGAGAGAGATATTTCAGAGCTTTAGTGTCTCCAAGTCTCATCCAAGATCTAAAGATACTATTGGCGCAAGAATCTTTGCTATTTGGAAAACGGAGCTTATTGTTGTTGTCTATATTTAAGTTTTGTTGATCGTTTGTATTTGCCTTGGGAACCACATTATTTGTGAAAAATATATTATTTATTTGCACCTTGTGGACCCTTGCGGTCTCCTTCTTACTCATCAAAAAAGAAGGATTCGAATTTGTTAGCCAGTAGATTTTTCCTTTCTCTCTGTTTTGATGAGAAGGAGAGAATATTCTTTAATTGCAAGTTATGTGACATTTACAATGTAATAGTTTTCTAATCGAAACATAGATCTAACATACTGACATGTAATTAGAGCAAAAGTGCAAAACCACAAATAATATTGCAATGATTGCTGTCTACAACTCCACAGTCTCATTGTTTGAACTCCATTATATGCAATTGGATATTTTTTTGAATGGGTTTCCCACCATAGTTCAGTTCTGAGAACTGATCATATAATATTCGGATCAGGCTTGAGAAGCGACAACCATCAGTAGTAGTTTGGACTCTCCACAACAGGTTCACCTTCCAAGCAAGAAAATAAAAACTCTCCCACTGTAGGAGAGGAAAGAAGTCTCATCAAATAAGACAGACTCTCACTGAAGGAAAGACGAAAGACAAAAGAAACACCCAATTTGTCGAAAAACAAATGTGTGCTCTGAAAAAGGATAAATTGAGCAAAAGAAGTGCATAGGTGAGAAATGGCTTGCTGCGGTAAGAACTGAGATGGGCTGCAGCAACCACCAGAGGGCTTGAGACGAGTTCTGTAGGGATCAGGGGTGAGGGAGGGAGAGGCTGGTGGCTTTGAATGATTCTTTATACATTTGCCAAGTTGTTCCATTAGAAGACATATACTATGCATTGATGATATATCCATGAGGTTGTGGAAGGATAGTGCTGGGTTAAGATAAAGAAGACACAAGCTTGTTAAACCTGTGCTAAATAGTGGTACATACATTGCCCTCCTTTTGGTGTAAAATTTAAGGAGGTTCCTGTGATATGGAAATTTAAAAATTTATTGTCTTCATGGAAAATGCAGTACCTCTTAAAAAAGGCTGTTTGACTCCTGTAAATAGCAGTTTGACCTTCTTCCCTCTTCCCCTTTTTATATGTCATAGTCTAACTCTCACACTGAGAAAATCAACAATTATATGCCAGTCTTCTCCGAGTCAAGGTTGGCTTTCCTCAACTCGAGGATCCAAAAAATACGGCCTTTAACATTTAACCACATGAGCTGTACAAATTGAACACCTTTGATAAATCCAATATTCTTCACCTTAACTTCAAGGATCCCAATTTTCTTTATCAAGCAACTAGACCATACCAATTGCTTCTCGGCATCTCGATCGCCATTGAGCTAATCCTTATGATGAATAGGTTCTCTTGTCAACTTGGTTTTTTTCACACACATTAGATCATTGTTTAGAACCTTGACATGCATATCACCCTTGCCTCGAACTGTCACTGGGTTCCCACTAATCCACCTATGCACATTACTCGTGTCCATGTCTGACACCTTGGCTCCCTAGCCTTTTTTTAGGTAGTGCTCCTAACACTCGTGAAGACAATTTGCCTATAACACATCTTGATCACCGGAGCAAGAGGGCAATTCCTACCTTGTCTCTCAACAAGTGCCTACTTGGAAACTTGATCTCGAGCTCATGAGCATTCAGTTGGCTCAAGGCACTCAGCTTGCCTCTCATCTTAGAGGACTCTCCTTGAGTGCTGCATATAGTAGCCTGTCCCAAATGCGTATGAAGGGTCTAAACCTCTAGTCTGACTACTATCCACACCATCAAGTCTTTTAGTCCTCACCGGTGGACAGTGTCCATTTGGCACCCAACCTCGAGGAAACATTAAGCTGTACTCTTTACATAACTTGGAGTCCATCCCCTTTCACATAGTAGCTCACTTAGGTAAAATCTAGTGTCCGACACACTACGATAACTTTGGGGTGGTGGAAAGCTTAACACCGTAGTTCCCCTATGGAGGATTCTAGGATTTTATGGGATTTTCATGAGTAGACATTCAAGCACTCCAAGTTTCAACTGTTATAATGACTTATCTCTGTGAACCGAACACGCATTTGGACCAGACTTTGTTGTGATTACATGTTCCATTTAGGACTCGCTTTAGTCCTCTGGGTGCATGTGAAAATTGGTTATTGATCCAGATGATATCATTCGCCCTATATTAGAATGAAAACCAGCATCGTTGTCACCCCATGCTATACTTTTGACTAC
The DNA here is from genome assembly GCA_033239525.1 of Nepenthes gracilis. Lineage (NCBI taxonomy): Eukaryota > Viridiplantae > Streptophyta > Magnoliopsida > Caryophyllales > Nepenthaceae > Nepenthes > Nepenthes gracilis. Next base: position 2,354,550 of record BSYO01000006.1, on the reverse strand, counting down.
ACCCATGTTGACAACCCATGACATTGTCACCCATGCCACCTCTGCATCTAAGCTTCATCCACTATGTTACAAGCTCACTCTGGGTGCTTCCAAAAAACTCATGCCATACCCAACTCATCTAATATTAAGGCTTGTCAACATCTGATGATATGGGACACCGTGCTTCCTTAGTTCTGAACAAGAGAAGTTAGATTTTTTTGGGGAGGTTGCAAGTGATTATTTCCACTTAAGTGGAGTACTGTCACCTTGCTTTTGTGCAAGGTGGATGTTTTGCAATCAGGAAGTTTGGCATTTTTACAATACCTTTTTGGGCCAGTATTGTGAATATTCATGGTGGACACTCGGGCATTTTGGTGAAGGGTAATTCAAGCTTAAGTTTGAATCTTGCCATTTTTATTGTTTCCAATGCCATATACTGAATCTGTGGAGTGGGTCTGGGATAGTCTATTATGACGGTGATGGAAGGTGTTTTCTAGTATGCCAAGTTTAAGCTGGCAATGGGTCAACTTATCTTTCTGGTTGGACTGAGGGCTTATTGGTGAAAGTTGAATTTCCAGACATTTTTATGCTTGTTGGCAGTATGATGCACCTGAGTATTGAGTATTTTTGATGCACTAACTGTCAACCTGCTTGGAGTTGCCTGCCTTTTTGCATGGGTCACTCAAATATATTTTTTGAGCTGCAACAGCTTTTTACTTTGCTGCATAAGTTTTTCTTAAATGTGGAGCATAAAGTAAGGTGGACTCTGTGTAAGAGTGTCACCTTTTCTGTTTGGTTGTTTTATGCATCTTTCCTTTTATGCATTGGGTCATTTTCCCAGGAAGATGACCTAGAAATCTGCTGCTCCCCAACAGGTTTTGTGTTTGGTTGGAAAGCTGCTTGGGAACATAATTCAACGATTGATAACCTGAAATTGCAATTTTGGGGTTCTTTGAATGAAAGATTGAGTGTTTCATGCCTACTTTTGCACCGTGAGGTATCTAGAGCTGTGTGGTTAATGCTTGGAGATTAGTGGTGTCCAATGGGCTCAGGCAAAATCTGTTAAGCAGGTAATTTCAGCATGGATTTGGTTTAAAGGAAAGTCTCCAATGATAAGTTCATCTCTGTTTTTCTTTTGCTACTTTATGGTCCATTTAGGGATCGAGAAATGATATTGTGTTTGCTGAGAGGCACTTAGGACCGGGTTCCAACTGGATAATTTAATCTTTAGTTGTCCTAGTCTAAACTTTATTGCTCCTTTTGTGTGGATGTAATTCTGAACTGCCTTGATGATCTTTGTATAGGTAGCTGAGTTGTGATGTTTTTTTTGTGCCTTCTTAGCACCTTCTTATTAATATAATTTTCTTTTACTGGCAAAATTGGCATTAACCACTGTAAACAAACTCTGGTTGATCCATTATTTCTTGAACTGGAAAGAAATAGAGCAATTGAATCTTAACATGAATTGTGCTTCTGCAGCTCCAGTCAGGCCCCCCTCTTGATGAAATGTCAATAGCCTGCATCTTACGTGATTTGCTGCATGCAATTGATTATCTTCATTCAGAAGGAAAAATTCACAGAGATATTAAAGGTTAGACTAATATCCATAATAAGCTTTGGGATTAAAATGTGAAATTAAATTAACTATTTAGGATAATTTTCTTCAGTCTGTGGATAGTGACTTTTTTTTTTACTATGTCTTTTTCTATCATGCTTTTTTTCCTTCCTATATTTTATTAGAAAAATTTGTAGATATCTATAAATTTCCATCAAACTGTATTATGCTCCTTCCATACTGTATGTGGTATTGATACCTGTAGTATTATGATTTTGTCAGCTGCAAATATTTTGTTGGCAGAGAATGGTGATGTTAAGGTAATTTCTTTTCTTTTCCTCTATTGATCAAATTTCTTTCCCGAATATCTGTTCATTGAGTATCATTTCTATGTGTGAGTAGCAATATGTTATAAGAACTTTATTCTGCTTCCTCAAGTTTATGTTTTGACCTCTGGTTAGGTTGCAGATTTTGGCGTTTCTGCTCAGTTGACAAAAACAATATCGAGGAGAAAGGTATTTTAGCTGTGCTATTTGTGTTGATGCCATATTCATCAAATTTGTATTGATGGCTTGTTTTGGGCCAATGATCTGATGCTTAAGCTGTGAGTTCAGAAACCATTTTCTCATAACCTGTCCTAGTGGCAAGCCTATTGTCCTAGTGGGACAATGATATTGATGCCATGCCTCTATTGTACTCTACTCAATTAGCTTGTCTTTTCAATCTGGTTATTTTGAGCATATTGATTTGAATTTGACAACCAAACTAGTGCAACTCTGTAGATTATGTTTGTTTTGTTTCTTCAACATGGGGCTTTTAGTTTTAACTAGAAAATTTTGCAAAACATACTTGGATCAGTGTGGCCTATATGAGGTCATTAGAAATGATTCATGATGTCTTGCATACATCACTAGGTCTAAAAGTTCATAGGTGCATTTAGACATTTAATGCTCGTAATCATACAATATCAGTTGATATATCCGGAAAAGGGGTATTATTCAAAACATAACAATCCGTTTTGGTTGTTCTCATTTACTCAAATTTCTACTGTCAGACAGATGAATCCTGAACCTTATGTACCCTTTTCTTTCTTGGGTTTTTTTCTGTTTTTTTTTTTTTTTTTTTTGGAATTTTTTATGCTGGTTGAGGTTCAGTTGACTTTTGGTCCAAAAGTCAATCGAACAAAAAATTGATACCCTCTACTCTGTTTATCCCATTCCCAACAGTAAAACGTCCTAGACTTCTGTTTTCATTTTGACATGCTTGTTAATTGGTGATGCTGTCTATTCTCTTCTGCTCCTCTGAGCCTTTGTCACAATCTTTCAGATAATTGTGCACTTTTCTGTTAATCACCTACAACTGGCCTATCTAAGTTGAATTTCTCTGACCTGATTGTTTAGCTAAAGAGGGAGAAACAAAATAAATTCTCACCCCCTCTGTTAAATTCTAATTTTATTAAAAACTCAAGTTTTGTTGGAATCTGTTTAGTGATGTAAAGAGTTAACAATTTATCAAATTTATTGATGCTTTAGTTCTCTTGTGTCGTTCCCAATGCCTGACTACTTGTTTTCTTTGTGACAATACAAGTGCTTTTTGTCCATCAAGGGGTCTATGGCACCATGGACTATGCAACAAGGGTAGCCCTTCCTCATCCTGGAACCTCCACCCCTAATCCCAATAGGTTTTGAACTTGAGACCTTTGACATCTCGATTTCAAGTCATTAGGGTGCCCCCATAGGGATAATGATTTTGAAAGCTCATAATTCAGTTAGCTGCCTATCTAGAGTTTAATGGATTCTGCATCTCAATCCATTTTCCTAGTACACCTTTTTTTTATATGGTAATGAATATTGCCTCTACGAGTCAAAAATCATATTCTAATTAGTTCAGTAATGGCAGACATTTGTGGGGACACCATTTTGGATGGCTCCAGAGGTAATTCAAAATTCAGAAGGCTACGATGAGAAGGTATCTTTTCAGCAAATATGCCAACTATATTTGATGCATTCATATTAGTGTACACAGACAGTTTGTTTGGTAAGTATACATAGACAGTTATGTTTCATAGTTATGGCCATACTCATACTCATAAATCATAACTGCTTGTTTGTAATTCTAGAGATAGGAATGGAAGGAAGGAGGCATGGAGAACATTTGTGGTCTATTCTATTGTGCTTCATATTTATGTGCAAAAATTTTCTGTTGAATTGGATTTCATCATTTTGGTTATCACTTATACAACCCCTATCTTTTTCGATGTTTATATAGTTTGTTTGGTCTCTACGTGAAAGATATACAATGAGGATAGAGAAGACAATATTTAAAGAGGGTGCATGTACTAACTGCATTTCATCTGTATCATTTCTTATACGTATTCTAGAGAGAAAGGGAGAGGGGGAGGGCAAGTAGTTATGGTTTATTCGGTTGTGCTTTGTTCTAATTTCCATGTGTTTTCTTGTGTATTTCATAGGCATGGTACATACCTATACTAGTAAAGTTTATATGTACCCTAATGTTTTGCTTATGTATATATATATATTAGCCTGTGATACAGGGACACATCTTGCTAAGGAACGCCACCCCCCCTCCAAAAAAAAAGAAAATGAAGTTCAGAAATATAATATAAATGTGTGTGTGCCTGTACACTTAGTGGAAGTTTGTTTGTTTCAGAACTTCTTAGCCTAGAGCATATAGGTTCGAGTTGCACCAGCTACTAGGGCTGTTTCTTTTTCTGTTTGGTTTTCCTTTCCTTTTGTTTTTTGTTCATTTCTCATCTTTCCCTATTTTTTCTCTTAAACTTTTGTTCCATTTATTACATTTCCCAAACCCTTTTATTTTTGTTTTTAAACATAAATTTCTGTTTTCAGAAATAACTCATTCTAGTATAAGTGATAATTCACTATACTTTCCCCTTGAAAGGAAATTAAAATATAAATGCCCATCTTCTTAAGTAGTGAAGCCTTTTTATATGTTTTTTTTTATATTTAAGAAAAATGTCGACGATGAATTCTGGTATAATGGTAGGGTTACTTTAATGTGATTTGAAGGTCACGGGTTCAAATGACAAAAGCATACCTCTCTGCTATATGGTGCTAAGTCTATGCATATATGACATTCTTTGAATCTGATAATATGATAATCTCGTGAATTAGGTTGCCATTTTGTATTAAAGCTGCCCTTCTTCTTTCTTTTGAAATTTTTTAAGAAAAATGAACCGCTTTTGTTGTGGGGGAGGTTGAATAAAAAGATTACGGGGAAAATCAAATTTGTACATCTACACCATTGATTTTAAACCGTTTTCATTGCCCCCTAGTATTTTTCGCCATGTTCTGCCACTGCTGTGCATGGATGCACAAGGAGAGTAGAAGATCTGCATGTGTTTTTTTTTTTTTTTCATTGGCCTTCTTGGTAGTGTTCCATGCTGTGGTGCAGGCTGATATATGGTCTCTTGGGATAACTACCATTGAAATGGCGAAGGGAGAACCTCCCCTTGCAGATCGCCACCCAGTGAGAGTACTTTTCATCATACCCCGAGAAAATCCACCACAGGTTATTGGATGTTTTCTTTTTTTGATTAGTTATGGCATATTTTCTGTTCATGGATTCTGAACCCATTTTGTATTTTGGTCTGTCAATTTTCTATTATGTATCCCTTCCTCTTTGTTTGTACAAGTCATTATGCATGGAACTTTCTCCACTGTGGAAAAATTAACGTTTTTCTATCTGTCATTGCAGCTTGATGAGCATTTTTCCCGTCCAATGAAAGAGCTTGTATCTTTGTGTTTAAGGAAAGTTCCTGCTGAGGCAAGTAATCATAAGCTCTAAATATCTGGGTTTTATGCTGCAGCATGTTCATATAAAATTTTAACTGACAAACATAGTTGGAATACTAAGTCTTTTAAATGGTTATGGTGTTTGGATCCATATGCTGTATCGGTTGAATGTAATCATAGATATGAATAATGAATGACAGATTTTAATCCTGGAAGTGATTAACACGGAGAAAGTTAGTTAGATGGCAGTTATGTTTGATTTGTGAACTTGTACTTGGTTAATTAAGTCCTCTCCTTTTTTCTTTGTTTGTGCCTTTTCCTTTTTGTGGGACTAATCCTTGCACTGGAGAAGGTGTTTACAGAGACTAATCCATGCCACAAGCAACATACAAGTTTGTTAATTATATCTGACTTCAGTGAAACCACATAGCATGCATATTAATCGATCTTTACTTTGTATAGAAAAGAGATGTTAATGTTGATGGGGCATATATGGATGCATGTGAGAAGGAAGGCATAGAGAAAAGAACCTGTTCATGTGAAACCAATGTGCATTGAGAAGAAATACGCAGTCTATCTTTTTACTTAGCGCCTGACAGTGCTGGACATCCTAAATTGGTGACAAATTGGTTAGTCTCATTGATTTTTCATTTTTGTTTGTGTTGCTCCAATCTCCCTGGTGCAGATGACATGGAGTCTTGATGATTAAAAGAGACTGTAGCATATGTGGATGCACCAAAGGATCCTATACTTGTCTATTTTTCTGACATTATCTATTTGCATGTTTTCTCACTTCACCTTTTTGTGGGGGATTGCCATTGGGGATTTTTTTTGTGGTACCCACTCGTTAATTTTTAAGTATTTGAACCGTCGATTGAAATATCGATATCAGTTGCAATCTTATAGGTATTGACCATATTGAACATTGCGCATATTAGGTTTTACAGATGCAAATTGTGTTTGATGACCATATAAAAACTAACATAATAAAGTTTGACATTCTTTTTTTTTCTTATCTATTTAAAATTGATGCATCCCAAGAATTTAAGAATCAACCAGTGCAATGATTGACCCGTGTTTTAGCAAACCATGGAGCCTTGCCCAAGGCTCTGTCGCAATTTCCCTCTAAATCTGAACCGGCTGCAGTGGAATTTATCCTCTGAAATCTGGAATTTGTGTAGGACACAGGGAACAGGATCATTAATGGAACCACTCTGGATGTTCTTGTGGGGTACCCCCTTTGATGCTTAAGTTAATTTATAACCCAAATGTTATGCAAATTGTCAGGAAACAATGAAATAGCAATCCTCCAAAGTAATATGCAGGTAGGTCTGATATGGGACGAATAGGATGGGTGGACCAAGGAGAAGGTGCCTGCCTATGTCAACCTAGTAGAGGGGAATATGTTTTGGTGTTCTCATTGAATCATGTGGGGATAAAGGTCGGAAAGACAACTGAGCGGATCACCTAGGATCCTTAAGTGTGTCTCGGGGAAGGAGAGGTTACTAGCGAGGCAATATTCGGTACAAATCCTTGATGAGACAATGGAATGGGCTCACATTGATGCTGCGGTCTTAGATGCAAAGAAGTAAGTGATCAATTATGTGATAAAATAAATAGAACAACGTCACTTTTGATTGTGTAGTCTACTTGCAGAGAACAACGCTGGACAAGTACTAAAATGGAGTCAATAGTTGAGAGTATTGTTAGAAATAAGTTAAGGTTGGAGGTAATGCTTTTTTCGGGTCTCAATTAGATCAAAAGTTTCCCTATCCCTTCATTGTTGACTGAGGACTGGACCATATAGTGTTGACAGTTAGTAGAGTTACCGCTGCCAACAAACTCATTGTTTAGTCATAATCTTCTATGTTCATCTATTCTGAACTACCCATTTCATCCTTAACTACCGCCGGACCAAAAAATATTTTCTAAATTAATTATTGTTTTTTGAAATAATTTTTTACTGTATCCTGTAATCAACAATGTTTGTTAAGTGAAAGGAAGGAGAAAGGATTGAGAGAGATCGTTGCTTTGAAAGAAATCAAAGAAAATCCTCAAATCCACGGTTGGGTATATTCAGACACACTCATATGTAGACATGTATATAATATAATATAATGACAAAAATACCTTTACACATAAAAAAAAGCATTCTAACACCCACTAAGCCGGAGTATAGATATTTATCATGTCCAACTTGTTAAAAATAAATCATTTCAAACTCTTGTTAAGGATTTGATGACATTGGCTGCTTGTCCATCATATTTTCTCACATATCAATTGTGAACTAAGTCCTATTAAAACTTCTTAAGAATAAAATGACAATTTATTTCTGCATTCTTTGTGTGCTCATACAAAAAAGACATAGAACTCTTGTATCCAAGTGCATCTAATAATTATCAGAAATCTAAGCTATTTTTTCGTAGGGATTTAAACTGCATTATTATGAAAGCTTGATGGATCCAATGTTCACCCAAAGACATTGGTCCTAACTATTCAAAAAGTGTATAGCCACATAGGTAAGCTCACGCTAACTTGCAATTTAGGATTCTTGAAAATAAGGTTATTATTAATATTTTTGTAGAACCTTGAGTACTAGAAGAAAAGAACCTATATTTACCTAAAGCGAAATAGGAACTAGGAAAAAGCAATAAATTGGACCAACCTACACTTCATGCACAACATGCGCCAATGCCAATACTTTGATTTGGCACTTGACCTAGTTATCACATTCTGTAACTTTTATTTCTTGCTTTCCCAAGCAAGAAATAAGGTTACCATCAATGAAATACAATAACTTGTGGGAGACTTTGGATCATACAATAACCCTACCCTATTGACATCGAAAAACCCCTCAACCTGTGTGACCCTAATCATTGTAAAGTATGTCTCATCCTTGTGTAGTATTAAGATATCTCTCAATAAGCATTACAACCTCTCAACATGGAACATGAGAGTTGACAAATTGGCTTACAAGGCCTATTGAGAAGGCATTATTTAAACATATCACAATGAGATTGTTACGCTTATCAATTGATCGTTGATATTGCTTTAGTTCAGTAAAGGCATCCCCATTATTTGAAGAATAATTTCATATCTAGATCCATGGGTGCATCATGGGGGTTTTGTATCCAACGTACCTACATCTAGAAGCAAATCTAGCTTATAATTTGTCTATAAAAGGAAGGTGCCATGATGACACTTAGGTACTTCAATCAAGAAAGTACCATAAATTCCCCAATTTTTTGGTTTGAAACAGACTATGAAGTGACCTATCCAGAGAATCAGGTTGTTATCTTCAGTAGAGTACTGTTAAAAACTTGCTGTTCATGCTTCCTCCTCTATACTTGCTCTTGTTTAAACATGCAACACCAAAGCCCGTCTTTCCACGTCTTCTCCAACCTAGGCCATTGATTCTGGTGCCTCATATCATGACTGGAATCCCAAGCATCCTGCCTAGTTATAGATTTTGTTTGTAGAGTGAAGAATGCCCATGAACATTGTCTGTGAACAATGTTGTAAACAGCGCTGAAAAATGTCCCTGAATAGCCTGTGAGCAGGGCGATGCTGCTGTTTTTCTCCCTTTGTTCTTTGGATTCCTTGCTTCTATTTCCCTGCTGTTATGAAGTGTACAAGACTACACATACCAAGTTGTGTGTTTGTGATGCTTGTTTGCTGCAGGAGACTACACATACCAGTGTTAATATTTAATTGATAGTATTGATTTCTGTTTCTGTTGCAGGAGACTGCCACACTGGTGTTTGTGTGTGTTTGATAATGCTAGGTTCAGATTTTTTCGCAAGGTTCTGATTTTGTTGCAAGAGAGTGCATACACCAGTGTCTGTGTTTGCTTGATAGTGTTAGGTTTTGATTTTAATTTGCAGGTAATTATGAATGTTCCTTCTGTTTATTTTTTTCCTTGTGTCTTACTCTATCAAGGTAGCTTGAGCAGGGAGGATACTAGTTTCAATCCAAAGACTATTGTGGCATACTGGTTAGTAGCTGTAGTCTGCTGCCCATGTAACTTTACCAGTTATTGTGTGTGGACAGCTACATCACAATGGAAATATGCTAGTTTTCCATCATTGTCTCTACTACCATGATCACCACAGCTACCCTTCGGCCACTTGATGGTTAATGTGTCTCCAAGGCTCTCTGATCAGTAAAACACATAATAATAGCGTGTGATGCGCTATTGTCAACGTGCAAAATCCTGGCAAATATGTCAATTAAGAAGTCACCTTAGAACTCGCTAAAATCTAGGATAGCGCATAATTAAGTTCAAGCCTCATCCTAGCAAGTAAAAACAGAGAATAGCCAATTGCTCACATTGCTCATGCATTTGCTTCACATCAGCAGTATTCAGGTTGGATTCATACTACTCGTCATAGATTTTCCTGAAGCTAGCAAAATAATATTACACTTTGATCTTTTTGATCCACAAAAGACAGGCTTGGATGTAATAAACATTTTAGACATGTTATATTTTCTAGAATATGACTGGAGGTATTTCCACAAGTCCTTTACAGTATTAGTTTGTGTCACAAAACAACCCACCTTTGCCCAAGCATATTCACAAAAATTAAGCTCTTATCCTATTATTTGAGTGTTAGACTAAGAATCGAGAGGATTGTTTGAGGTGATCCTATTATCGGTTCCTCGGATGGCATGTAAAGCAATTTCTCATCTCATGTTGGTAATTTGTCCTATCGAGTTTGATCAGTAATCCAAGAAGACATGGCAGAAACAATCTCAAAAATAATAGGTTTTGATTCACTAGTTCCATATTTAGTAGCATTAACAATAAATGGACAATTATAGTACCAACTTAGTAGAAAAATCCTAGTTGCAGCAGAACAAGAACAAGAGAAACAAGAGAAACAAACATGCTGCAGGAGAATTGCAGCAGAATAACAAACAGCAGAATTTCTATTAAAAAAATCATCAAAAGAAGAAACAAGAACATATTTTTCAATTATTTGCTGTTTGTGAAATCTCTATCTACTCTTTGCCAAATAGAAAAAGTCCTGTTAAAATTATGACACTGTAGGAACCTATTATTCAAATATCCCAATTATTTGGATGCGATGTTGTGTAGTACCATTAGATACACTGAATTTTGGTGGCATCTGCATTCATATATACCCTCTTCTTTGGATGCCATGTTGCAAAATTTCACACATTTGGTTCCGGCTTTTAGTAATTGATTCTATCTATCTGAGAGTATGCCCAAAACTAGATGCGCTGGGTGACATTTTTTTTATTACTAGTGCATCTTTCTTTCGTCACTATGATCTTTGATACGTGTTCTTCATGTTTCTTGATTTCAGAGGCCAAGTGCCAAGGAACTTCTAAAGCACCGCTTCATTAGGAATGCCAGGAAGAGTCCAAAGCTTTTGGAGAGAATAAGGTGCCCCATATTTGATGCTGTTCTAGTTTATCTATTATTTATTTTAGATCCTGGTTACTCCTTGTGTCAAGATTAGCTAGCAAGTTATATGGACATCTATTGTAACATGGTCTGCATTTACTCTGTCCTCACTTGCATGTTCTGTCTGGTTGAAACCATGAGTATTTGTTCCATGCTTAACAGCATAGCTTTTTATTCCCTCCTATTATTTTGTTGATAGAGAACGTCCCAAATACCAAGTAAAGGAAGATGCTGGAAACCCCAGAAGTGACCTTCAAGATTATGTTGAAGGGTCTGGCACGGTTAAGGTGACCAGAGTTTCCAGAGTTGATGAAATGATTCGAGCCAGGTGTGTTGTCACTCAATGTTGATCACCATGCTAACTTTTGCTGGTGTTTAAAATTGACTGACTATTATTAACCTCAGTAATCAGGGGAAATTGTCAAGAAATGCGGGATGGGATTTCAGCATTGGTGGTTCACAGAGTACTGGAACTGTCCGAAGTGTTGCAAGACCACCTCCAGTCAGGGCAAAGAAAGAAGAGAATCTGCAGAATGTGGCTTCACCAAGAAGAAATTTGGACAGTGATAATCAATGGCTGTCCGCATCTGGGAATGGACTTTATGAATCATCAGAAGTTTCACTTGGAAGATATTCTAGAGATCTATCAGATGATAAAGAAAATAGTTCCAATGAATATGTAAGATTGCTGCTCTCCTTTTTCACATTCTATAACCTTGTTTTGTCTATGACACATGGGAAGCTCAATGAAAGAAAGTAGCATTAAATTTAAATTGCATAATGATGGTGTATTCGAACCCCAAGTAATGCAATATTGGTCATTATAGTGGAAGTGTGCCTTGGTTTCTTAATTACAATCACCACCAAACTCATTAATGCAGTTAAATTACATCTACTAATTGGTCAAATGATGCATTAGTAATTTTTTGAAAAAGGAAAAGGCCTTTCCGTTATTGTTTGATTGAAGACAGAACCTCCTCAATTGACATTACTAAAAAGGGGGCTTGAGCCCACTGAACATGGCTATCATATCGTGGGATTTAGAGAGTCAAATATATGTAGATTTACCCATAGGTTGCAGAGATGTTATTTTCATGGTTTAAACCTATGATTTCCAAGTGACAATTGCACAACCTTATTTGTTGTGTGAATGTTCACCATCTCAATATACATTAATAATTTTTTTTTGAAAATAATTGAAGAAAAGTCATTCTTATCATTAGTTGAATTAAAATAGAACCTCCTTTGTTTCCTTAAATGAGGGCAACAATGTTAACATGCCCATTTGGAAAAGGTGTATCCTTGAAGCATAGATTAATGAAGGTTGTGGCCAAAATATTCAAACCGTCTGGTCTCTTATGACTGTCAACCAATAGCTACTTAAAAATATGTTTTTTAATGATAATGGGACACTTGTCTTTGGAATGTTCTGGATCCATTGGGCATTATACTATCCAACCTGCTGCACCGTTTTGTTGTGTTACTTTGGAGAACTGTGATATGGTAATATAATTCTAGTTTAATTGAAGCGCAAATAACCTGTTGAATTTGCCATACGGTCTCTTCTTATCGGTTTTCTTCAATCCACCTACTTCTTTGTTATGGTGAAGGAAATTATTTTCTTGCTCCAGTAAGTGGTTAGAGAAATAATAAGGATAAGTAGTCTGCACATGTATTGTATTTATCATTTCAATTTGGTTTGTTACCTGTTTAGAAGAATTAAATGCCAAGTTGTATGATCGTTACTTTTTAAGATTTTGATGTGTTTATTTTGCAGGAAGAGGGTTCAGGGAGTGGATCAGGTACTGTTGTTGTACGTTCTCCTAGAGGATTCCAGTCATCTGCTCTATTTAGTGATCAAAATAGTTTGGTATGATTATTTCCTTTCTGTGAATGTAATATTCTTTTAGTGAAGCTATTTGCCCTTTGCTGTCCCATTTTAGTTATTCACATGGTTAAATTTTTTTTATGTTGCCTTGTAGTCTAGCAACACATATGCTTCCTGTGAGGATGCTTCTACCAGTGGCACTATTATTTTCCGGGGCCAACGTGATGACACTGATTCTCCAAGGTCAAAGCTTGAGATTTTAGAGAAAGCTAGCACCATTGTTGAAGACAGTGCTGCAAACATTGCAGAGGTGAGTGATATTTATTTTGGTGAAAATGGATGATGAGAAAGAAAGGAGGAAGAGAGAGGTAGAGATGTTGAGGAGTGAGAGTTAAAAAAACCTTCCAATTAGGGCTGGCTCTTTATGTGCCTATATATATTGTTACAAACAAAACAGTAAAATTATGGAAATACCCTTACCTATAAATACATAAGAATAGCATCGTAATGCTCCCCTTCAAGCTAAAGTATAAATATTTCTCTTAAGATAGTATGGTATGCCTTTGCTAAATTAACAAACATATGTAGGCCCTTCCATCTTTCCTTAAATTTTTTCATCTGGCTCCTAATCTGTAATTTTTGGTACCCAAAAAAAATATGGCATCTAAAGTAAGCAGCAAGGAATCAGTTCTATATTCTTTGGAAAAGATGGGCTGTACCCCATTTTCACCCAGCACTTGTAGAACCATAGAAAGGGGCGTGCTTCTAACTTCTTTTGTTGGAGTGTAACCAGGGGTAATCCAATTATTCTGGTTAACTTGTTTGGGGGGAAAAAGGATGACCTTAGATATGTTGACAAATGTTTTAAACTGGTGTACAACTTGGAGCTCTAAATGAGTTGTATAGCAAAAGAGAATTCATATGGTTGCCAGCATGTACTGAGTCTTAAGACATTGTAAATTTTTGTTGTTGTATGTATTTCAGAGCTTGATGTTTGTACAAGAAAAAGCCTGGCAAGATGATTTTTTTGTGATTCATTTAATTCCTCCACAAAGGGTTTACTAGTGATAATGACATAAATTTTTTTTAATAGTTCTATTAGTTTTAGGCCTTATTTATGTCTTCCATGTTCTTCATTTAATAGTTCTTCACTTTATTAGAACTCCTCCCTTTATTATCTGATACACGGATAATTGATAGTTGAACTAACTTCATGTGATTACTTCTTGATGCACGGATTGATCTGCTTTCTTGGCTATTGGTTGAATTATATAGCTATTAATTCTCTATTAATTCTAACCTCATGACAATATTCTCCCCTGCATTTTTTCCTTGTTCCAAGGAAAAACTCGGGAAATTGGGCTTCATGAAATCTTCTTCTTCCCACGTAGCATCTTCCCTCTGCAGATTGGTCCAATGATTCAAGATCTACTTCACATCTCTCCCTTTCCTTCATATCATCTGTGTTTGTAAGATCTGGAAAGGCCCTACCTCTACCTCACAATTGTCATCCATTGTTGGTAGCTGAGTAAGCACCCTACTTGATCTGCCAATTTGCCCCTTCAATAATGATTCATGAAAAACCGGAATAATCTTTGACTCCACTGGCAGGTCTAGCTTATAACAACCTCTCCTACTTTGGTTAACACTTTGTAAGGACCATGATTCTTGGCTGATAGCTTCAAATTTTTTCTCAATGCAACTGAAGTTTGCTCGTAAGGGTGGAGCTTCAGATACACCATGGTGTTAACTTCAAACTTTCTTTTTGGTCTCTTCAAATTAGCATATTTTGTCATTCTATTTTATGCTAATGCTAACTGATCTTGCAAGAAGCTACTCATATTCTTTCTTTACTATAATAGTTCCGCCACTAATGCCAGTTTAGATTCATCATCACCAAATTGCAGCTATGGTGTATTAAATATGTATAATGCTTGAAAGTGGTGTAGGGAAGGAAGAAGGAAGGGAGGAGAAGAAGAAGAAATTGAGAGAAAGGGGAAGAAATAGGAGAAGTGGATAGAGAGAAAAGAAGTAGAGATCAGTAGGGAGAAAAGAGAATCACAATCACTTAAATTTTATTCAACTCATCAATGCCTCAAATAGTAGAGTTTAGGGTCATTATATAGAGATATCCTATTTTTAGGATGCTTTGGAAACAAATATAATTTTTTAAATAAATATGTCATAATTTTCTAAAATAAAAGTAAAATCTCATTAAAGAAAATCTCACAATAAAATTTTTCAAATAAAATAAAATTTTTTCTAATCAAATAAAATCAAATATCTTATAATTTGAAATATCTATGATGTTCACATCAATCCTCTTCGGGTGGTTGGAACTTGACTTTGTTGAGTGAAACTTTTGTAGTCAATGCCCCAACTACAAGTTGAGTGGCTGCGTGATCCTCCGTCGACGTCAGTAGACACGTGTGAGTGGGGGTTGAAATTTGACTGAGCCACCAATGTCTTCAGAAGGAACAAGACTTAGGTCTAAAGATGGGCAATTCATTGACTTTGATAGAATTCCAAAAGATTTAAGCCTAACTGTTGGAGTGTCTCTCTAGAAATCCAAGTATTCTCAAACTTTAGCTAGCCAATCCAACGGATAAGAAAGTGCTAAACTGCTCAATCCCTTGTAAATATAATTTACTTATTCAGAATAGCATCAATTTTAATTTTGTGTGCTAGGAGGGTGGAGAGTTGTGTAGAAGTGGGTGGATGTATAATATGTTGCGCATTTAGGGGTACATCAAATTAATTAACCGGTGGATTAAAACTATTTTTATAAGTGATTAAATTTTTAATATTGAAAGTATCATGAAGACTGAAATGCGATGAAATATCAATAACATATGCATTTGATCTAATCTGTTGTAAAATTTTTAATGGACCAGCACTATGGGTCTGCAATTTAGAAACGTGCCCATGTAGGCGCCGCTCTGGTCTGATTTGAATCATGACATAATCTCTAACATTAAATTTAACATGTCTTTTATGCCTATTAGCTCAAAGTTAATGTAAGGTATTACTTGCTTCCAATTATTTATTGATCTCGATGTGTAAGTTATAAAGGTGCTGTGTAAAAGTTTTGGCCATCATGGACACATTAACATGTGGAGACATCTTGATAAGGTCAAATGGTTTCCAAGGTTTGTAATTATACACAACTTCAAATGGACTCATGCCTATAGATCTATTAACAGAGCTATTATATGTAAGTTAGGCATAGGGAAAGATTAAGTCCCAATTCCTAAAATGTTTCTGAACCAAACATCATAATAAGTTACCAAAATTTTGATTAACAACTTCAATTTGATCGTCTGTTTAAGGGTGGTAGACAATGAAAAATTTTAGTTTGATACCATGTGCCACAAGGTCCTTCAAAAATAACAAGTAAAACGAACGTCCCTATCAAAAATAATAGTTTTAAGAAAACCATATAACCTGATTATCTCAACAAAGTAAAGTCAAACAACCCATGAAGGATTAACAGTTTTACAACACTGAATGAAGTGGGCCATTTTAAAAAAATAGTTCACAATAACAAAAATAGAATCATGTTTTTTACAGATACGCGGGAGACCTAACACAAAATCCATATTTACGTCTTGCCAGAGACCACTAGGTACCGGTAGAAGGGTGTAGAGGTTAATGTTTTGCTTTTTATGTTTTACTAGTTGACATGTTCTACAAGTATTGACGATCTTGGCCACATCTTTCTTCAAACTAAGTTAGTGAAATTGCCGTTCAACCTCTGTTATTTTATCACGTCCAAAATGGACAGATAGACCGCCAACATGAACCTCCCAGACTATGAAATCTCGAACAAATGTTTTAGGGATATAAAGTTTATTAACCCGGAAAAAGTACCCATTCTGAATACAAAAACCTTCTGTGGTGTCTGAGTGCCCACATCGTACAGTTAGGAAGTTTTTGCTAATATCAGGGTAAAACTTACTCTTATTTAAATTTTTCAAGGCCAATAATCTTAATTTGAATAGTAGATAATAAAGACAAACGAGGACTCAAGGTATCGGCTACTTTGTTCCCTACTCTTTTTTTATGTTTCAAGACAAAAGAATAAGCTTGTAAATATTCAATCCACCGGCAATGCCTATAATTTAATTTCTTTTGAGAGTTAAGAAATTAAAGAGCTTCTTGGTTAAAATAGAGGACAAACTCCTGAAATAACAAGTAATGTCGTTAATAGCGTAAGACTTGAACGACGGCATACAACTCATTATCATAAGTAGAGTATCGTTACTTGGCATCATTTAACTTTTCGTTAAAGTAGGCAACTGGATAGCGTTATTGACTAAGAACTCCTCCTATTCCTACATTTGAGGCATCACGCTCTACTTCAAATACTTTGAAAAAATCAGGGAGTCGCATGATGAGGGTTGTCATCCTCTTTTTTATAATTTTCAAAGCTTTGGCAGCATTAGGAGACCAAGTGAATTCACTTTTCTTCGTGCACTCAGTTAGAGGAGCCATGATTGTTTACATCCCTTATGAATCAGCGATAAAAAGTAACTAACCTATAAAAACTTCGAACTTCATGGGAGGATTTGGGTTCAAGTCAATTTATGATTGCCTGGATCTTTGTATGGTTAACAGAAATACCGTCAGAAGAAATAATAAGGCTCAAGAAAGCTAATTTGTGCGAAAAAAGGAACTCTTCTTAAGATTAGCAAGGTCTAAATATTATTCATTGTTCTTATTATAAATGAGGATGTCATCAAAATAAATTATTAGAAACTATTCCATGAAAGGCCATAAAGCTTGGGTAATGACCCTCATCATGATATTCGGTACATTAGATGGCCCGAAAGGTATGACCAACCACTCATAAAGGCCATCCTTCGTTTTGAAAGCTATTTTCCACTTATCTCTTGGACGAATTCGATTTAATGATAACTACTTCTTAAATCTATTTTGAAAAAGATCATGACACCAGCCATCATATCTAATATATCATTAAGTTTATGGATGAAAAAATGATATTTCACAGTGATTTTATTTATTGTTCTACTATCCACACACATGCACCATAATTCATCTTTCTTAGGTGTTAAGAGAGTGGGTACCACACATGAACTTATACTTTTTCGAACAAATCCTTTGCAAAGGAGTTCAACTTGTTTCCAGAGTTCAGTATACTCAATAGGATTTATCCTATAATGGGGTAGGTTTGGGAGAGATGCACCCAGAATAAAATCAATAGTATGTTGAATGTTACGTAAAGGTGGTAAGTGATTGGAGAGGTCCTTGCGGAAGACATCTTGAAAATTTTGGAGGATTTGACAGGCCTCATAAGGGATCAATACGGAAGAGTTCAGAAGGACTTCGAGAATGATAACAGTAAACACAACAAACTCGCTTATAGCTGCTTGTTCAAATGCTGTAGGACTATTCATATGTAATATTTTTGTCACTACCACAACCTTTCTTTATTGGAACTCATCGGTTTTGGGAGTAAGGGATAGAGATGAATTTTCTTTTCCTTGTGAACAAAAGAGTAGGAATTAGAACGACATTGGATGGTTACATCCAAGTCGTATAACCAGGGATGCTCGAAAATGACATGATTCACGTCCATTGGTATAATGTCACACCAAATATGATCTTTGTATTCTAAGAATTGAATGGGTACAACTTTAACAACTATAGAAGATGTGTCAATCCACGATACGCTATATGGATTAGGATGTGGTACAGTTTTTAACCCCAAACGAGAAATAATATTAGTCAAAACCATGTTGTTGTAACTACTGCTATCCACAATAATCTTGTAAGCCGTCTTATTCACTTTGATATAAGTGTGAAAGACAGTATGATGACACCGATCATTAATTTCCTCGGATTGTGTCAAAGTGTATCGTACAACGCCTAAAATGGTATATTAGGGGAGGAAGAATGGGAGTCGAGACTAGAGGAATTAATCTTGATGTAGCCCACAAATGTATCAATGTCATTACCATCTAAGTCATAAAACTCCTTTAACTTAGGTTCATATACTTGTTCTTCAAGAGATTTTTCATTTATTCCATCTTGCAAGTCAATAAATAAGGCTTTACTCACACATTTGGAAGAAATATGTCTAAAACGTTTACAATTGAAGTACTATAACTGAGAATTTCTTCTCGGGGTTTCAACACCCTTTCCTTGGATTTTCCTTGTAGGGGAAATTTTGGACGGAGGGGTTCTAGGCAGACTTAGAATTGATAGTGGGAGTATGCCATGTGGATTGACAATACGGTGTCGTGATAACTAATTCAAAGTTTTGGATCAAATTATACGCATAGTCCAAAGTCGTAACTCCATGGAGAACAAGTTCTCTCCTAAGATCCTCATGTAGTCCTTGTCGAAACTTATTTAACATCATGGCTTCGTCCTTGATATGACATCTCATCTAAAAATTATCGAATTAAGTTAGATACTCAGTTACGGATTGATTACCCTGCCAAAGGGCATTCCATTGGACGGGGTTGCTTGACGCCTAGTAAGGAGGTCCTCAACACATTTTCAAAATAATCGAGCATTTTCGGTCAAGTTGAGGCTAACAAACTGAATTCTCCTATCTTCTAATACACCATACCATTCAAAGAAACGATCCATATATCAAACCTATTGAGTAAAAACTCGAGGGTAACAAACTGAACTCTCCCATCTTCTAATGCTCCATACCATTCAAAGAAACAATCCATATCTCAAACCCATTGAGTAAAAACTCGAGGGTCGAAATAGCAGTCAAAAGTAGGGGCATCCAATTTGATGTTTTTGAAGAGGTGTTCATCCCGATCTCACTTTTGATCATAGTATTGGGGTCTGTAATCGCGTTTATGAGGTACTCGACTTTCTTGTCTTCATAGATGATCCTGATTACGGGATGCACCAGAATTGTCAGCATCTGATGAGTGAGTCCTTATTTCTAAAGTGACAATTCAATTTGTTAGATCCAAATTCGTCTGTCGGATAGTGGTCAGGTTAATTTGAATGGTGATTATATAGTTTTGCAGTTGTTGTTGATTAGTAGCTAATTGGGGTAATTGTTGACCTAGAGTTTCAAAGTCTCTAGAGTCCATGATTAAGTTAGAGGTGTTATGAAAAATAATGCGACCACTTCGCAAGTATATACAACACCAATATAACTAACAGGGTTGAGATCAATAAATAATTGAGGCAATTCAAGCTGAGATTTTTTTTTCGTGAGATTTCGTGTGATTCAGATCATATAAACAAGTGTTGCTAATCTATTAAAATAATAAAGTAAGAATAAATTGCAATACGATTGTATCCGTTATAATGGTAGTTATAGGATACGAAAATGGATAAAAAATAATGCCAACGACATACGTAAATAAAACTAAATACGATAAAGAAAAGCAAAAATATGCTACCCAAAATAAAATGGAACGAACTCACCTGAATATCAAGATAATCAGAACTGCTTACATGAGGTGGCCTTGTATGATGAGGGCATTCTGCCTACTATCCTGATTTTTTTGCCCTTTGTTTCTTTTTTTCTTGCCTTTTTTTCACTTTTTTTTTCCTTTTTGTTTTTTTTCTCGCTTCGTTTTGGGCCTTAACGCCCACACACGTACAGAAGAGACGCGGGAGCAACGGGGTGCTCAGTGCGTGTTCTCTCTTTCAGGTGGCAATAGCGATGATGATGAAGGCGTCGGCGACGACAGACACTTGCTCTTTCAAGTGACGATGGCGATGAGGTGACAAAGTTGAAGACGAAGACGAAAAAGATGGTGACAAAGATGAAGAAGATGAAGGTAAAGACGAGGACGAAGACGAAGACGAAGACAAAGAATCGGCACAACTCGCTTTGTGACTTTCTCTCTTTGAAATCTCAATTCTTTTCTCTCTAAAGAAAGGTTAGCATGGCGGCCATGATTTAGTTGGGTTTCGGTTCAGGCGTTCGTGTTAGGGTTTGATTTAATTGACTGTGGTGGAGCTTGGGCGCTGAGCTTTCGGGTGAGTGGTCGATTAGTGTTTTTGGATGGTTGGATTGGGCGTGGTTTGGCTTGGCGGCGGCGATATAGAGGATGGACTTGGTGAGTTGAAGGGGAGGAAGACGACGTACAGTGCTTTTGGTGAGTGTGGCCACCGGCAGTGTTCTCCTGCATTTGGCTGCTGCTATTTCGTCTGCTGCGGCTACTGTTTTGTTTCTCTCTGGCTTGTTGATTTATTTTATTTTTTTCACATTTTTTTGATTGATACGGTTCCCTTGTTTTTTTTTTTTTTTTTTACAAAAAAACACTTTTTTTTGCAGTATAAATATGAGGTAGAACTGGCTGAGATTTTGTTTGCTAGAAGAGAGGCTAAACTACTTGCTGAGGTGTGGAGGGGGGCAGTCACAGGAGCTAAACTGTTGCTGGAGTTGATAACAGGGCTGAAGGCTGTAAACCAGAGGAGTTGGCGATGACACTAGTAGTGTTGGTTGCATGGGAAGACAATTTAGAAAAATAGAGGATTAGTCTCTGATGCTAAATTTGATGTAGGGAAAGGGGAAGGAGGGGAGGAGAAGAAGAAATTGGGAGAGATGGGAAGAAACAGGAGAAGTGGATAGAGAGAAAATAAATAGAGATCAGTAGAGAGAGAAGAGAATTACAATCATTCAAATATTATTCAACTCATCAATGCCTTAAACAATAGAGTTTAGTATTCTTATATAGAGAAATCCTATTCTTAGGATAATTTAGACATAAATATAATTTCATAGCTAAATATGATATAATTTCTCAAATTAAAAATAAAATCTCATCAAAGAAAATCTCACAATAAAATCTTTTAAATAAAATAAAATCAAATAAAATAAAATATTTTCTAATCAAATAAAATCAAATCTCTTGTAATTTAGAATATTTATGATGTTCGTATCAGAAAGCGAGACGTTTTAATTGTTTGGTGATAAGTAGAGTTATACCACCATTCAATCAAGGACAGCCACATGCTCCGCTGACTTGGGTTCTGGGTACCAAACATCCCAAGTAGGTCTCTAAGCATTGGCTTACTATCTCAGTTTGCCCATCTATTTTTGGATGATGATGAGTATTCATATTCAATTCGGCTCCCATGCTGCTCATTAAAGATTTTCAAAACAAGCCAGTGAATACTTTGTCTCAATCTGAAACTATGCTGACAGGAACTCCATGTAGCTTAACTATTTGATTCAAGAAGAGGTCAGCAACTTTTTTGTCGTGAAAGGATGGAGCAATGCCAAGAAATGGGAGTATTTGGTCAGTCTGTCCACCACCACCAATATTGTATCCTTCCCATTAGACTTTGGTAAACTCACAATGAAATCCATTGATACATGACTCTAAGATTATAGAGGAATAGGCAAGGGTTGTAATAGGCCTCGATGAGCCTTCCTTTCACTCTTGTTATCTGGCATATATTACATGAGAGTACTAACTCTTCTACCTGTTGAAAATGCTTAGGCCAGAAGACAAATTGATGTGCTCTTTTGTATGTAGCTGCAACACCAAAAAGGCCACCATAACTAGATTCATGATCCACCAATAGCAACTTCTGCCTTAATTCTGTATTAGCTCCTATACACCATCTTTTCTTATTCCTCAACACTCATTTGGAAAGTGTAAATTGTGGTTGAGAATCCAGCTTTATCAATATTGCAGCCATTGTTTCCGTAATCCATGGATCTCCTTTATAGCTCTGTTCTATTTACAACTACCATGTGGGCACTGCCACTGAAATAGCTTCACAATGGGCCTGTTCTTCTTCCACTCTCCATGATAAAGCATTAGCTACCACATTTTCCTTTCCCTTCTTATATAAGATGACATAATTCAAACCCAATAGCTTGGATAAACGCCTTTACTGCATAATTAAAGTTGTTTTTTATTCCAACAAGAGCTTGAGGCTTTTATGATCTGTTTTGATGATGAATTGATTGTCTAACAAATAATGTCTCCCTTTTGGAATTGCCAACAAGATTGCTAAAAATTCTCTCATAAATGGATAAGCCCATATTCTTTACTCCAAAGGCTTTGCTGATATATTCAATGGGATGATTTGTTGCATTTGTACAGCTCACATACCTCTGAATGATGCATCTGTTTCGGTCACAAATGGCTGATCAAAATTAGGTAAAGCTAACACTGGAGCTTGAGTCGTGGCCTTCTTCAGCTTCTGAAAAGCAATCTCGGTATCTTTACTTGGTGGAAATGCATTCCTTTTCCACAAAATTAATTAATGGTCAGCTAATGACTCCATAGTTCCTTTCAAACTTCCTATAGTAGCTTGCCAAACCCGAAAAATCCTCTCAAGGCCTTGATGTTAGAGGGCACCAACCAAGAACTTATTGCCTCAATCTTGCTGGGATCTATAGATACACCTTCATTAGATATGACATGACCCAGATATTCCACCTTGCCTTGGCCAAACAAACATTTTGTTTTCTTGGTAAAGGAGAATGCTGCCTTAATGTGAGAAACAAAAGTTTAAGGTGTTCACGGTAGGTTTCCAACGAAGGGATGTATACAAGGATGTCATCAAAGAAGACCAATACAAATTTCCTTAAGTATGGTTGGAAGACATGGCTCATTAAGTATTAAAAAGTGGCAAGAGAGTTCGTAAAGCCAAACAACATTACTTTAAATTTGTAATGTCCTTGATGAATTTTAGAGATAGTTTTAAACATGTTAGGTTCGTGGATTCGGATTTGGTGATAACCTATTTTTAGATCAAGTTTTGAGAAGATTGATTGTCCACTTAGCTCATCAAGTAAGTCATCTATAATTGTAATTTATTTTTGATTTTCATAGAGTTTAACTGCCTGTAGTCTGCACAAAATCTCCAAGAATTGTGTTTCTTTTTGACAAGTAAGACTAGCGATGCAAAAGGGCTATAACTTAGTTGTATGAGGGTTGATTTTATCATTTCAGGAACTTGTTGTTCGATCTCATTCTTTTGAATGTGGTTGTACCTATAAGGTCTCAAGTTGACTGGTTTGAATCCAGGTTGATGGAGAATTTTATGGTCAAATTTTCTGTGGTGGTAGCTTACTTAGTTCCTCAAAAAATGTTTTCAAATTCAAGAAGCAATTCTCTTATAGCAGTAGGAACAATTACCTATTTTCAGCAAAGGATAATGAAAACAGTTGCCACACAAATCCCTTTCCATGACATATCCATCTGTTTGCCTTATGTGTTGTGATACTTCTGCTGCATCTTCTTTGTGGGCTTGAAGCTTGATTGGTTGACCTTCTTCATTGAAACTCAGTTTAAGTTGATGAAAATCATAGAGAACTGGACTAAAAGTTTTCTTCCAATCCACCCCCATTATCATGTCATGGCTTCTCAATTCCATCACTCTCAAATCAGCTTTGAAAGGGTGGCCTTGCATCATCCAAGTTAAATCACAACATTTAGCCCTGCTCACAATTTTACTACCATTGGTCACTGTCACAGCCAACGGAGGAGTGCTGGTTAAATCTCCTTTTGCTTCCTTCACCACCTCGGGACTCACAAAACTATGAGTACTAATGCTATCCACTAATATGGTCAAAGGCCTCTTCCTACGTTCTCCCAAGATTTGTATAGTTTTGTTCCAAGAGCTTTTAGATATTGGCTTATACAATGATTTCCTCTGTTTCTTCTTTGTTCTGTTTCACCTCAACCTCTTCAGTGTAGTCCTCTACTTCTTATCCATCTTCCTCCATTATCAATTGGTTTGCTTTTTGCTACACTTGTGGCTAGGAACAAACTTTTCATTGCATTTAAAACACAATCCCATTGTTATCTTTTGATCTAGAGACATCATTGTTAATGTTTTTGGTTGATTTCAGTTAGTATTTCCCACATGATTGGAAGTTATGATACCCTGATAGTTTCTCTCAATAGAAGACTTACCTGGGATCTCTAAGGGGCCTTCACCTTCTTGTTCATAGCCTTAAAATGTTGTTCATGGAGTCCGGCTAGCTCAAATGCTTCTGTTAATGATGAAGGCTTATGTAATTTCACCGTTGGTCTTATCTCATCCTTTAATCCACTAAGAAACCTGGAAATGAAGTATGATTCAGAAAGGATCTTTGGATAAGAACTGATTATTTATGCCTTCAAGTCTTCAAATCTTTCTTGGTAGTTCTCCACCCCATATCTTTGCTGTAACTTGTTAAATTCTAATATTATGTCTGTGGCTGCCTGATCACCAAATATTTTGCATACATCCCCTTTGAATAACTCCCATGTTAGTGCTATATCTTGTCTCCAATATCATTTAAATCAATTATGTGCCTTGTCTTCAACATGCATGGCTATTATCTCCTTTCAATTCTTCTGGAATATGATAAAGATGGAAGTATTTGGAGCACTTCTTGATTCAAGCCCTTGGATTTTCCCCAGAGAAATTAGGAAATTCCATCCTAGGTAATAGAATCTGAAATGGTCTGGTTGTGAGTACATCATGAGGGCCTTGTGCATTTGTGTACTTAATATCCCAATTATCATGATGACTGGTGGTTATAATTGGAATTGGTCTAGAACTCTGGCCTTCTTTTGGATTGAATCCAATGGGTGAAGGCAAAATGCCTCTCTTCTTGCTGAGAGTTTGCCTTTGATCCGCAGTTCTGTATCAATTCAGCTTCAGTGTTCTTGGAAGATAATACTCCTTTCATTTCAGCAATGAAATGAAAGAATCTGTCCTATAGTCGTTGCTCTAATGTGGCTTCTTGTTCTTCAATCTTTGACTAAGCTTTTTCTTGCAAGATGGAAAACTGATTCCGCAGATTGTCATTAATATGTCGTATGATACTTTCTTGTGTTTCTTGTTGCCATTGCTGCATTTGTTCCTCTGGATTTTTCTTCCAGGTAGTCATGATCTGAATTGATTGCATGATGATTGTCACTCTGATACCAAATGTGATGTTGATGCTGATTTTGTTAAGCAATATGAGATTGTTGATAGAATTATGACAGAATTGAGAGTAGGGAAGGAATTAGAGTAGAAGAAAGTAGGGAGAATTGAGAGAGAATTGAGTGAGTAGAGATAGAAGAGAGAATTCAGAGAGAGAAGCAGACATCATTCATTTCCATACACGACTGATTTCAGATGATTTCCCTCTATTTGTAAGTGCATGCATTCTGTCTACAACCTTGGTCGGTTTGTTCCTCAACAACTAATCACCAACTGACACATAACAATACTAACAACCTTAACAAGACTGAAGAGTAGCTATTAATAATACTAACTGAATTTAACTGTTCTGTAACTGTCGTGGAGCCTGCTATTGCTGCTGTTCTGTAACAAGACTGAAGATCTGCTGCTGCTGCTGATGCATCCTGATAAACCCACTGCTGATGCCTTGCTGAACTGTGCTGGACATGCTCTGCCTTATAGCTGATCTGATACATGAATACTTGATACTTGAACTAACTAATCTTCATCTGATTACTTGCTGATGCATTGTTGCTGTTGCACGGATTGATCTGCTTTCTTGGCCATTGATTGAATTATATTATTAATTCTTGATTGATTCTCACCTCGTGGCACATCGTATAGAAGTTTTTCCCCTCCTTCCCTAATATTTATAGGCTTGGATGACTTCATTTTTATATGTCTCTCTATTTAGAATTTTTCTCGTTTATAAATTCCAATGAAGTAGCCTGAGAAGCACTTGTCAAACAAGATGCATACTAATTCTTAATTTAATGCCATGGGTAGTCTCATGTACTCTAATAATTTGACATAGAGAACCCTTTTTCAAATAATCTTGTTCAAATGCAAATTCATTATTTTCATATAGTATGTATCCATTCTTCTAATCAACCATTCATATTCATTACTTTCATTAATCTCATCTTTTCAAACACAAGTTAGTATTAAAAGTAACAATTATTTCGTATGGCTAATTTAAAAAGAAATATTTTTTTTGTGCTAAAAAAATTCCATGCTTTGACTCACTCGTGAACCGTTTCCACTCCATAATTTTCGTTTACCGTGGACATTTATGTTACCCTGGATAGTTGGACATGTGTACCTTCCTCAAGTCCCTATTGTTGTGATGATGTTGATGGCCTCCTCAAGTACCTCCTTGATGAGATACCTAGTTGTGAGCAAATAGGCTCTATCTTTCTACTCAAATTGTAAGGGGGAGGCAAACCTAATTGCTGTGGTAGTTATTTGTGTTATTATTGTCCTGCAATCTTCCAAAGTTGCATCAACAGGTTAAGAATTTCTGGGAAGTTTGGGAAGGGAAGTGGGATTCTAGTTCCCTACCATGGGCGAAAAAAAAAGTGCATGCCCTAAATTAAACTCTTAAGGGATCCCTAATGTTATCATAAGACCCAACTGGCAAGGAGGTAGTGACCTCTGACATATGGACGTATTTGTTCTGTTATAGGCCTGAGATCAAGTTCCGAAGGGGACATAGATTGGTAATAGGTCTGGCAAAGGATGGCCCACCATTATGAATTCTTCCCTTTAAAAAAGAAAAACTTATCCCAAGTCAAGCACGCCAATGGAGCCCCAGGGTTTATACATTTTTAGGCTGCATTTGGGTAACTAAAGTGATGGAGTTGTTGTACTGTCACTGTGTCAAGAGGTTAGATAAGCGTTTTACAAAATTATATTGTACTTTTGTTGTTGTGCTATAAGTGAAGATAGTATTTGGTCAGTGAACTTCTGGAATTTCTTTTTATAATTTGTTTCTTGGAATAAAATGTAGATGTGGAAACGCTGGAAATGTTAGCCCCTGGCTGTCAACTATTGACAGAAACTTTTGTTTGCAGCTACCAATAAAGGTAGCCTACCCAAACACCACTCGTTACTTTATGAAAAGTAGCTGTGGCTACTTTCAAAGCTTGCCCAAGTAAGGTAGCCAAATGCAGCCTTAGTGAACTCATTTTTAAGCTTTTGAACTAGTTTTCTAACCAAGACCCCCCACTTTCACAGGAAAAGAGTGGGGCTATTTTTGGATTGTGGAAGTGTCTGTTGAGGTTATCTAGCTGAGGTTTGGAACTTTGGAGCCAAGAAGCAAACCTTATGGGAGAATATCCTCCTATGCCTTGCACATATCCTAGCCTTTCTTTTGTTTGGATGTTTTCCAGGACCAGGAGGAGTTGATTTGGTTCCCATTATTTGCCATGTTTTCTGCAAATGTTTTTACCTGCTACTATTTGCCTGCTTGTGAACTATGAAACATGGACATTCTCTCGAATTGAAAGTGTCGATGTCTGACACGTATAGGACACCGACACGCCTTGAACACGTATAGGACACCGACACGCCTTGAACACGTTGGGACACTTGTCGGACACTCTCCGATACGTGTAAATTTATTTAGTTTTATTCCAAAACATTTTAGACACGCTCCAAACACGTCTCAACACGTTTAGATATTCTCCAGACACATCCGATACATTATGGACACATTTCGGAAGCACGCCGTCTTGCATAGAGAGTGGGAGAGAGAAAGAGTTAGAGAAAGGGAAACGAAAACCCTCAACATTTATGGACACGTCCGATACGTTATGGAACGGTGAACGACGGCGACACTCCCTTTGGCTTAGAACAGTGGCGGCGACCACGACTACATAGTCTCGAACAACCCTCACCATTTCCGCACAGTTTCCTTCAGCGGCGTAGTTTTTGTAGGGTTCTGAGTGTATTTTTTTAGTTGGATCTGGATGGAGAGAAGTCATGGAAGGTGATAGGAACCGACAAAGAAATAGAAAGAGAGCTTTATGAATCCACTCGATTAGAAACCTTAATCAATGGAGACCGTGAAACTAAACTCTACAAGATCGTTGATCTCCCATGGCTGGCAGCTGGCCTGATCTCATCGGAGGCGGAGCATCACGCAGATAGAACAATTGGGATGACAGGGATGTTAAAAGGGTGGCTGTTGATGATATACGAAGAGAGAAATGGAGGAAGCAGCTGTGCAGAGAGAAGTTGCTGGAGAGAGAGAGATGTTGATATAATGTCTACATATAATATGAAGGAGAAGGAAAGTTAAAAAAAAAATTATAAAAAATTTGGGCCATCGGTTTCATCTGATAGCCCGAAACCAAAAAGCAGGATCCCCGATCCTTCTCAGGAAATTCGCCCACTTCATTATCATTTTGAATTTTAGCTACCTACTCTTTATTTATATTTTATTTATTTATATTATAAAATAAACAAATATATAAATTTGTATAAAATAAACAAATATATAAATATGTTTTTCATGATCTTATATTGTGTATAAGCTAAGCTAAATTTTCTATATTTTTTTACAATTTATGAAAATATAATTTTATAAGCATGTAAAATTACTTTTTTAAAAATTAAAAAAATGGGCTTAAAATTTATGATAATTTAATTATTGTTTTAAATTGGTAATTATAATTTAAAAAATTTAATTATAATTCAAAAAAGTTGTATTCATCAATTTAAAAAATTATAAACCATAAATTTAGTTTACATGTTCTTAACGTGTCTTGCTCTTAATTTTAAAAAAATAGCGTGTTAGCGTTTCAGTGTCAATGTTGTGTCCATATCCCTTGTCGGTGTCCGTGCTTCATAGCTTGTGAACCATGGATCAACTTTGAGCAAGATAAACATTTTTGCTAATTTCTATACTCTAATAACATGGTTTCTTATTGTGACCTAAAAGTCATAGATTTAAACCACCGAATTACTATCTCTACATTGCGAGAGTGAGGCTGCATAAATTTTATCTTTCCTAGATCCTACAATGTGGGAAACATCATGCACTAAGCCACACTCTTAACTGTAATAACCACACAGAAGATTGATGTATAGATTTGCTTCATCTCTGCTGAACTTGAAGGTTCTAGTTAAGTATTTTGTGATGCATGTGTTTCCAATTCTACTGATTTAATAGTGGAATCCAAATTTGGCTGTTACTTTCTGCAGGCAAAGGCTGCTATACAGAAGGGGATCAGGAAAGGGTTTGTTCGGGAAAGATCTGTACTGAGCATGTTCAAAAACGATGTGCCGGAAAACAGAAAAATGGATCAGACATCTAATAGTTCCAAATCCCCCAGGTATATCCAAGATGGGTCTTTTACTGTGAATAAGAGTGCAAGTTTTTGTTGCATTTTTTTCTCTTATGGATCTTTGCCCTTCAGACATGATCATGAATACTTTGATGCACAAAAAGTTTTCCCAAGGTCACGCCAAGGTAGCAGTGATGAAGAATATGCTAGAATTGCTGCTGCATCATCATCCGCCCCATTATCAGCCTTACTTGTCCCGTCATTAAAGGAGGTTAGTCTGACACAATTATTACTTTTTTTGGCTTATCATCATCTAAAACATGAAGCAGTAAACCAACTTAACAACTTATTATGTGTGTATCTATGGAGGCACGAACATAGCTTAGTTTGACATTGGATGCTAGTTTAAAATAAAGTGCTATGAAGTTGATCAAATGCTTTTTGTCTCTCCAAGAGAAATGTACTTTATATCAGAAAAATGTTTGCTTTTGCAAATAGGAAATAAGACTTCATGGTGACAGAGAGAAGAAGCATTCATATTTAAGCAAGCAAATAACTAGGAAAAGAAGAAGTAGCATACGCTTGCCATGTCTGTCATACAACTTTAACAGGAATTTATGATTAACTTCTGCTGTGCTCTCATATGCCTTTTGTCCTAGTCTAGGATAGATTGTTTGAATAAGCCCTTGTGGTCCCATATAGAGTGGGAATCTCAATTTTCTGAGGTTTTCTGATTCTAAGAAATTTTTAGGGGGCGGGGGGGAGGATATATGAAGCTGTGAATGTATTGATGCCGAAACGAGTTTGGTTGGTATTTGAAACATCTTCCTATTTATGTTATCACTATCGTCCACAAAGTTCTCTCCCTGCCCACAGAGCACCATATTGGAGAAAAAAATGCAGAGGAAAAAAGACCATTCCCACACACACGCGCGCACACACACACAGATTTGGGAAAAATTAGATTCCAAGATGCTAATCGGGCAAAGTAAATGCCAACTTGGCCGTATGTTCCAACCGCAAAAACAAAAGGTCTTAGGAATAACTGCACCATTTTTATTTGTCCAATATATGTTTGCTCTCTCTCTTGAATTGAATTTTCTGTAAATTGAAGAGTACAATTGGTTGTCACTTCTCATTATTTCTGTGCTCTTTTTATAAATAGATATGGTTCCAATGAAAATAGAGCTCTTGTTAGCGGGTTCAAATATGTTTTTCTTGCTTCTAAAAAATTAAAAATTCTTTCTCAGCTTAGATCGCAATAATGGAACTGTGGGATTGAATCTGAATGAATTACGGGTTCCAATCTTCACCACAATAAAATATTTTGATCTAGTGCAAATCAGGCATGTGTTCACCATTGGAGAAATGTTGCCCCTGTTTTTCCTTGCTATATGCTAAGTTGTTGATCAGTGTATATCCCTGGATTTGCAAAAAGTTCATGAGTTCTTGTTCTTTTTGTTTTGTTTGGCCACCAGGCATGAGAGGAGTAGAGAGGATAAGCTAGTGATGTTGGACCTGTGAATGGCCAGCAGTTGCCTTTGTTGACTGCATAATGGGAAAAAAAAGCAGGTTTTTTTCTTTTTTTTTGGGGGGGGGGGGTGTGGGGGATATAGAGTTGTTTGGGCCCTGTTAACTAGGAAAATATTTTTTTGTTTTTCGTTTCTTTTCCTTTTCACTTTCTATTTTTGCAGTTTTCCTGAAAATCTTTTATTGGTTTTTATTAGACATATGTTCATTTAACAAGTAATGTTTATTAAGAGTTGTTAGCAACAGATCAATCATTTGACATATAGTTAGAATTGTTAATCAAACAAATTCACCTATAGCTTTACTTGAAATTACATGTTAAACCTCGTTTGAGCTCGCCTACATAAGTTTAACAAGCTGAATTAAGCCTATTTTATGATATCGCTTAGGTGAGAAACAAATTTTTAACAAGGCATAGGTGTTATATTCTTTTATAATAACCAATTTCTCGAATTCAATTTGTGATAACCCTTATAATGTTATCAAAAATCATAAAAACCCTGCTTTTTGTAGAAAATTAATTCCATTTTTTTTCAAGCTGAGTGATTTGTTTTATGAACAAGTGAATACAAGTTGCTTTGGGCACACCAAGAGGAACACAAAGTCCAAATATACAGTATGCCTGGCATACCTTGCCAGATTAACAATAGTCCAAGCTAACAGCATATGCAAGGCCGAAGTTAGAGCGCCAAGCTGGAAACATCCCTGCCAGGCAAATACAGGCTTCACACATTCAAGCTAAGGAACTATTGCAAAATTACCACTGGCCAGCTTTGATCTTATCAAGGGAGCCCATACAATAACCTATAAACCTCATATTTTTGCTCTTACTGATATTATTGAACCCCTTCAATTTTTGAGCACCAATCTATTTTCTTCAAGTCATGCAGCTCGAGTTATATCATCATCCATAAAAGCCTTGGCCTTCTGCTACACTTCCGATACAAACTCAATGCAAAAGAATAGTGCTTCATTGTTTCATCTTTGTTTATTGCATGGGATCCATTGCAGTTTTTAATCTTGCTTTTCTTTCATAAATTTACTTGTGTTTGAATTATATCAGAGCAACCAGGCAAGCTATGCAGCTATGCCTTGGTATGTCAGGATTTCCTGATACCATTTTAAGCCATCTTTTCTTCTTAGGTTCTCCCATGGGAGTTTTCTAGGTTGAGAGGACTACTTTTTACTGCCAGCCCACATAGTTCTGGCTTGTAGTACTTCAATGTAGTCAGCAGTGAATTTTCTAAGCTTCCTGAATGGCAAGGCCAATTATTTTTTACCTTCAAGCTGTGAAAAAGGATCTGTTTCTTCTTTTTGAAAGTAAAATAGTTCGTGATAAATCTGTATTTTGGCATGCAAAATGTGATTTATTATAGTGTATGCATATATATATATATTTATTAATAGGAAAATATTGAGAATATGGTGATATTTTTCTAAATATCATTGCTTAATAGACATCTGAGTTTTTGCTAACCATTGTTTTTTTTTCTTTTTTTTTTTACGCATTATGTAGCTAAATATTATGCTAGTCTCTGAGAAACTCCAGTTTGTTTCAAGTATGATCATCCTTCTGAAATTTTGTCAAATGTTTAGGTACTTCTATTGTAGTATTTAAGATTATTGCAGTCTGTTTTTATCATCATCTGTGATTAATAATGATCTGTTATTTAACCTTTTGCAACTTAAATATGAAATATTCACTAAATATATTTTCTAGTTTTTTACTAAAAATATTTTTTGAGAGTTCTTCTTTCACAATATATGATGAAATATTTCATCTTTCTAAGTCATTTTGGACAATTATTCTTTTTTTGGCATTGCTACAGCAATGTATTGTATGTTCAGTCTTCAGGTTGTAATGTGTATTCATTACTGACATTTAAATACTTCACAAAACCCCCACCCTATTTGTGGTTATACTTTCTGCCTCCCTGGCCACTAAAGCTAATTCAATTGTAGCCCCTTCCATCATTTGATGAAACGTCAGAAATGCTAATTTAGTAGGTCTGAATTCAAGAGAGAACAAACCTAGTAAGATCTACTATACAAGATAAGATGAGAGATAAGGGCTGTCAGCCCAAAACCTTAAGTCTTAGTTGCTGTTGATAAAACACACAAATATCTCGTGGGCAACTTTGTTTCTTGATGCTTGAAGACAGGTAGCAAATTTACTTGCTAGTTTTTTTTTTTTTTTTTTTTTTTGACCGGCTATTTCATTTTTAGTGGTTATTGTATGTATATATCAGGCCATTCCTGATGATTCAGAGGGCTGTGTCGCTTCTGTGGCAAATGCCCTAATGGATTTGGAGCGTACAATGCCTGGGTCATGTGAAGTTGTCATTAGCAGACTGCTTCAACATCTTGCAAGGTGCACGAACTGATTTTCATCTGCCAATTTTGTTATGCTTGATTGTAGGTCCCGACCATTTGATCACTGTAATTTTATTCATCAATTCTTTGAAACTGCAGTTTAATGCAATTTTTTATTTATTTACCAGCACATTGGAAAAAAATGACATGTAGACTTCAGAGATCCCAAATGGCAAAGCTTAATAAGATCCATTTTTTATATAAGTGGACCATCTAATTTGAAAAAAAAAAGTTATTAGAGCAGTAAGAGAAATAAAAACCCATAACCTTCTCCCACCTCCATTCACCATCAACTTTACCCCACTCCTCCTTCACTGCCACCCACGGACTCCATAATCTCTGCCCACCAGCATCATCTCCACCTCTGGTCAGCCTCTGCTTCCCCCGTCTCCTTTGGGTTAACACTGAAGTCTTTGTCCCTTTGGCTTTTCTGGGTGGCATTATGAAGTCAAAAGAATAAGTGGGAAGCTGGAATGGGTAATGAGGTTAGGGGAAGGGTGTTCGGTGATGATGGTGGATGATACATGGGGTGACTGCTGATGATATTCATTTTAAAAAAATCTTTTGTTTTTTCTTTGACTTTTTTCCCGCATAATGTCCTTCTGTAATTTAGTTTCACAATCGGCATGCCCATGTGTGAAATTTCAAGTCTATTTTTGCAATTTTTTGTCTCTTTATCTTTTCGGACGACAAAAAAAAATGTCTGATCTCGCTAGAACTGAAGATTTTCAATAGCAAGACTGATGATTGAAGCATGATATAACCCTGACCCCCTTCCCCTAAAAAAAAAAAAAAAAGAAGAAAAAGAAAAGGATAAACCTATGATAAATTGGAAGGTCATCAGAAGCAGAGGAGTTCTGCTTTGTGATGCTGTCTAATTTCTGTTCTGGATTGCCATCTTACTGTAGCAAAAAATAAACAATGCAGTTCAAGGGATCCTTCATTAAAAGATTTGCAGGAGCTGGCTGCTCACATCTTCTCAAGGAATAGCAAAGATCATGAACAAAGTCATGTCAATCCGGAAGCTGACAGCAAGAAGAAGCATCCAAACAAGGACTTCCATTCAAATCCCAATTTAAGCCCCCTAGCAAGGTTTCTTCTCTCCAGGTTTGTTCTGTGCTCTCTCTTTCTCTCTCTCTCTAGAAGTATATGTATATGTACATGTATATATGTATGTATTTTTATGTGTGTGTATATATACATGATTTCATTGTTACACTGAATATGGGGCATAACATGCTGCATCGAGAATGTTATGACAATGCATAGCATATTCAGCCAGGAGCTATAGGAAACCTGTCTATGATTGACTTGGAACTTCTGGCTGGTGAAGGATGAAAATTTTGGTATTCACCGTGTCAAGTGACGCGTATCGGTATCGAAAGGAAAAAAAAATTTGGCTATGCATAATGAAGTAATTTTGCAGGAAATATGATTCATATCGGGTGTATTTATCAATATTTTGAATATCAATCGATATTACAATGTATTACAAATATGGCAACATGTCACCGTATCAACAAATGTCAGTATTATTGTGGTCCGATACCGATATTTATCGACCGATATGATGATATATAGCTGAAGAGCATTATATTGTGAGAACTATTTGTATTAAAGTTGCCCAATACCGATGTTTCATTTTATATGCCTGACTCTTGTCATGTATCCTTTGCAGATGGTATGGCCAACCTTCTCGCGATCCCACCCCTACTTAGACAGAGTGGGAATGCTGCACATAGAATGTTTCATTGTGTTTCTGCCTCAAGAGTTATGCATTGATTTTTGATTCAATGTAAATAACATTATATGGTATGATGCATTTTTTTATTTATCATTATCTTTCTTCAATTTTGGGAAGTATTGTTTTTTTTTCCTCCATTATATCATGAAAGCATTGTTTTAGTACAGTCACGCCAACACAGATGGTTCTTTTATCGTATTAATGTTGGCCGTACGAAAGGCAATAACAGGGTGAGATTTTACTAAAGTTATTATAAAAAATAATATATATAAATTAATTTCTTTCAAAAGACTATGTTTAAAATAATTATATTATCACATTTGATAAAAGGGCTATAAAACTATTTATTAACTTAAATAGCCTTGTATTTTATCGATGGTTAGACTTAACTATTTTATTTATATACTAAAGAAACAGATAACTAAACTAAGACTTTTGATTAGCAGTTTATTTTACTCACACTTAAGTACTTCTATGCGCTATTTTTTGATTTCCATTAATTTTAGAAAAAATTTAATATGATTAACCAAAAAAATTAATTTAATTATTAGTATATTTATATCTAATATATATTTTATATATATAGAATTTTTTGTTGGGTCATTCTTCCCTATTTTCATGTCATCTCTAATTTGGTGTGCAAGTGATTAGCACCAGAATTTCAGACTAGCTTCAGCAGTCATCGATCCTGCCATCAGTGGAGAGTCGGCAGATCATTAGTTTCAACCTGAATCTACCTTAACAACTCTCAAACCTCAAACTCATATGCCACTGGCTGTTTTGGATTGAAGGATGGTTAAGAAGATAAGCAGAAGTCACGGTTCAAATGTTACCGCAATTGGAAAAATACAGCTGATTGAATTCGAGGTTTAGTGATATACACAGGCAAAAGAAATCTGGGCAAATACAATTTGTGCTAAGTCTTGCAGCTAAGTATAATTTCACTCCACTACATTTGCATACTGGCATTCAAACGAACAAGCGACGAATTTAATAGTTCAAGTACAAATGACATGGAACAATATTTCCTCCAAAAGCAAACACCCAGATAGAGAGATTCAGATTCATGCCTGTATGTATGTTTGTTCAAACTGTTTGATAATAATCAATTATCAAACATAAAATGGCATATAGCAGCTTGACGACAGGAGGTTTTCCCTGCTTTTCCATGCTTAAGAACATTCATCTTCGCTGTCTTTTGGGCGGTTGTTTGGTAGGAGTCAGCTTGCGAAATGATGCATGCAATACCATGACTGGAAAAGTTGAGAAAGAGGTAAGGCCAGCTTATGTAAAGTAACAATGACTTACAAGAAGAATCAGAGAATGAAAAATCAAGTTTACCTGCATAACTAACAGCAAATGTGAAGAAGAGAGCTGTCTGGACATTGGAAAACAGCAAAATAATTGCGCTTGCTGCAATATTTTAGAAAAAAAGTTAATAATAGTTGCTTCTTTTTCCTCCTGGGCTAAGCCTATCAAGATGGAAAATATAAATTAAAACAAATTGTTAGCATGTTTATCTTGCCACTATCATCTGCCATTGAAAGAGCAAACAAGACGTTTAGTGGGACTTGATGAAAGTGAACCCATATAGTCCACCCCATTTAGTCGGACTTAAGGCTTTGTCGTCATTATCATAGCAACACTGACTATAATAGTGGTATGAAGTTTAATTGCAATCAGTTTGAGTTCCAAACAAGCACAGATGCCTGTGATGTGTATGGTTCTTAGAACTCCTCCTGTCCTCGGAAC
Source organism: Nepenthes gracilis (assembly GCA_033239525.1). Taxonomy (NCBI): domain Eukaryota; kingdom Viridiplantae; phylum Streptophyta; class Magnoliopsida; order Caryophyllales; family Nepenthaceae; genus Nepenthes; species Nepenthes gracilis. The sequence continues at coordinate 2,317,603 of BSYO01000006.1, read as the reverse complement.
AAATCTTCATTGCCCCAATTGACTTAAGGTTGAAAACCAATTTGGTATCAGAACACACCGCCATTCCAGAAGTTTCAATCGACATTAGTGTCAAATAACATTTATTAAGACTTCATATAATAATAATAATAATCAAGGAAACACAGGGATGATATCAATAAAAAATGACCCCCAACGAAGCATACAAGCACCACATTTCATCACATTAACTTGAAATTTCTCAAAGAGTTCAAACTTGAGAGATCAAAATGTTTACGGATGACACAAGTTGTTCATCAGCAGAGACTGATTCCACTCAGGTCAGATTTTTTTATTGATAAAGTAACATAAGTCTATGATGAATACACATCACGTAACCACGCATGACGAAAAAGCCGAACAAGGGTAAGACAATTCACCACTCTAAAAAGAGAAAACTGGCTGAAAGAAAATTCTCTTAAGCATCTTCAGCTAGAAAGAGGAAGAAAGAAGATATATCGTCCGTTATGCCTCCTTGCACTTCATTGGGCTCATTTAGAGGGCACACAACTATACAGATTCAGAAAGCACTCGGACTTACTTCCATATGCTCAAAGCCCAAGGGCCCAAGTGTTTTGCTCATGGAGGTTTGAGGGCATGTAATTTTTTTTGATCTCTAACTTATGTTGATAGCCTGTAAGGATCATAGCATCTTCGTTTTATGTATAGTGTGTAATTGTGTATACATGGCCTACATGCATCAGTAAAGCTTCCAGTCCATGACACTTCCAGCATTATGGGCTTAAAGAGGTTATTTTTGTGGCTTGAACCAATATTTTCTATGTCAATTGAGAAACCTTACCAATAGATAGATATTAGGCAACATCTTGAGAAGTTGATCAATACCTCAAATCAGGCAAGATGGCGTAACAAGCTTTTGCATATATAAGCTGCTTAATTAACAGATAAACCTCTGAAATGTCTGTTTCTTAGAGGATAGGTTTCTATGCTAAAGCATCATCAATAACAGAGGCGGAAAACTCACCACATTGGGCTGAGCGAGTCAGAATTTGCTGAATGACTGGATACTCATCAAATACCCATCTATCATTACAAAATCTGAAGAAATCCCACAGTGCTAAGCATGAAACCAACCCAACAAGAGCAAGTGGCAATTGATACCTGATATCCATATATTAAAAAAAAACAACCACTAACAAGTCAGAGACCCATGAATACAGTTTATACACAAAATATATATAACGCTTTAAAGTAATTATAAGCCAAATGTCTCTACATATCATCAATAGGCCTATTACAGTGCCAAATTTTCCACCATGCTGAAATTTCACTCATTCATAACAAAGCTCATATCATCCAATTGCTTCACCATTTCTTGCCTCATAAACATAAAAGCAAGCACTTGAAGAATTGCTTCCTAACGTTTCCTTGGGAGAAACTCTAAACAGGAAAATTATTAGACGTCAAGCTTTTATTTGTTAAAAAATCTCTTATTGGTTCAAATAAGTTTTAGTTTAGTTCTCAAGATAAACAGGAAGAATGGATATGACCATACAAATCTCTTACAATCCTATGCAAAAAGCATGCATTTTTTAAGGCTCTATATGGAAGCCAAAAATTTTTAGGGAAAACATTGAGGAAATTTTATTTGAAAAGGCTAAATTTTTCTTCACTTTCACTGGTCACGCCAAACAAAGATAGAATTTCAATATTTCATTGCTCTCTTGTTTTATACAGACTTTCTAGTCTGCATAATTTAGCTCAAAATCTAAACCAAAGACAGTATCATCGGATGAACTAAGACAAAATTACAATGATTTGACCACTAGAATCACCCTTAGAAAATCCCCATTGTTGATTAACTTGCATGACCTATTTAGTGAGAATCAAATGGGTGGTCGCAACGAGAACAAGGCTAATCAAACAATAACTGTTGCCACCAATCGGGAGACGACCCCGATGGCCTAATCCCATTGACAAGTTAGGAAAATATGAAATGAGCAGTACGGCAGCATCATCTATCCCACCGAAAATGATAAAGTAACGTAAACATCACATGCTTGAATGATGATAATTTGCCAATGGTCAAAAGGACAAAATAACTGCAATACGGTTTCCAAAAAAATTCTAACATTTGGAACAATTTCACAACCAAAAAATGCAAAAAAAGTGCCCTGCAAAACAATTTTAAATCCAAACAAATTATTTGGAATGAACAGAACTGGAGAAGAAGAGGCGTGGCATGGAGAACTGACACCAAAAACAAATTAAACCAATGGTCTAAGATTAGATACTTTTAATTTAGTGCAATCACTAGTGACAAATAAAAGTGTGCTGAAATTTTGATGTCTTTATATCCATAAAATATTATCTCTTTAGGCAGAAACACTCATTGGGAATCTCCTTAATCAGAAAACCAAATTCTAAGAATCCTTCACACGAATTTGACAAGCACCCGGTTAAGGTGTTGGGGGGGGTTTGAGAGAGAGAGAGAGAGAGAGAATGGGCTTACAAAGTACAGGCAAAGAAGAGGATAAACAAAGTGGCATAATTACGAGCAAAGCGCTTAACATTCTCATGAACCCTCAATCTCGCCTGAGCTGGAGACGAAGGGAACGAGTAAGAATCGCACGACCCAACAAATCCATGAGTCCAAGAAGGCGTTTTCCCAGAGAAATCATCGTTGGTGAGCTTCCAGAAGGGGTTCAGAGTGAAAACAGAAAAAAGGGTCACGAGAGATGAGACAATTGACATGACAAGCCCATAAGCTATGGCCGTAACAGTTGTCGCAGGGACGGCGGTCCTGAAGGCGGAATTGGGGACGGAGGACACGGTGGACGGAGGGCGAAATCTGGCGTTGGTAGTGGTGGTGGCGGAGGAAGAATTGGCAGCGTTGAGGCGGTGTAGCTCGGTGGTCCGCTGGTCAAGGACTTCGAGGTAGCCGCTGTCTCGGAGCCATGATTCGAAGGCGGATTCAGGGACGCTGAGCGACAAAGGATTGGAAGAGAAGACCATTGCCCGTCCCTAGCAAGGAGACACAGTGATGCGGAACGGGTAGCCGACTTTCTTCTTGCTTGTGCTTGCGTTGTCAGCAAAGGGCTTGCTTGGTCTGCGCGATAACACTTGCATTGCATCTGACAATTTTCACGCAGGGAATCTTTAGGAGCCAAGATCAAAGCATGAGGGTAGAGAATACTTGAGATGGGGATGAAGATGCCAAATTTGTTGATGGCTAAATATTATGAAAAATTTAATTATTTGTTAACTTTTGATGTTTTTCATGTTTTGATTGATAAAATATTAGTTATTGCATTCAAAGTTTGTTGGATTATCATTGTAAGTTCAAGTGTGTAAGTAAACCGTGGAGCTATATTGAGTAATATTATAAGTTATTTTTTTTTTACACTCTTGAGATATTTATTTTAATATGATATTATATTTATTAATTTATTATTATTATTTAGATAAAAATTAAATTTTTATTTCATATAATTAGAAATAAACTTTTAAAAAAAAATTCTTATCCTTATTTCTATCCTATAACCCTTTTTATTGAATTGTTCTATATCATAGAAAAAAAAAAGAAAAATAGTTTATAGGCATCTCTTATTCTTTGACTCCCTTTCTCATGAAACATTAGTCTCCATTGGTAGCAACTTTGAGGGTCTATTTGATAAATAAAAAATTAAGAGGGTTCTCTAAAAATTTTTTTAAAAAAATTTGATAGCCAAAAATAATTTAATTTTTTTAAATAGTAATATTGTACCAATTTGAATAAATATGAGTTTATATTTTTGCTTAAATTTCTCACTTATTGCTTTATGACCTGAATATGATTATTCAGAATAGAAATAGTACATACATCCTCAAATATAAAGATAAAAATATTATTTTGACACTAAATTTTAAAAAAATACAAGTCTAAAAATAAAAAATAATTCTATCATATAAAGTGAGATAATGTAACGAATTTTTATAAAGGAGAATTTTAAACTAATTCAACTCTAATCAAATAGTAAATCATATGAATCTAGGAAGATAAAGCATAGATCTTCCCTCTTGTCTTCTTTTGAAAAATTTTTCATATAGTGAGAATCATAGAGCTTTTGGAAGAGAATGGCAAGGGAGTAGTTGCTAATTAGCTAAGGAAGCTTGTTTATATTCTATATAGATTGGATTTTCCTTTCAAAAAATATTAGTTATTAAAATAGTTTAGGTGATTACCTTTTATTACAAAGTAGTCTCCATGAAACTTTCAAAAATAAAAATAATCTTGTATATAATTATAATATTTTTAATTAAACATATAATAACTTAATTAAGAAGAATAAAACCTAATATATATATATTTTTTTACTATTATTATTTTTTGACATTCTGCTAAGATTTCAGATTCTCAAGTAGGCCTTCTTAGGCACTCACACCTTGGTTTTTTAAAAAAACCCGCTCCTATATTATAAAATTTATAACTTTGACAATCTACTAAATAAATTTATTTATTTTTTAAATTTTATAATTTAATTAAGAAGAATAAAGCCTAAGAGACTTTTTTTTTTTTTTTTATTCTGTTGAGAGTTCCCAAGTAAGCCCTCTTGGGCACTCACACCTTAGTTTTTAAAAAATTTCCGCTCCTATATTATAAAACTTATAGCTTGACAATTTATTAGGCAAATCTGTTTATCTCTGAGATTTTAAATATTTTCTTTAAAATTTGTAGCGGCCTATAAGAATGATGACCAGTAACTTGGGAGGGGACAGTGATTCCCTAAACAAAGTCCTTTTACTTATAATATATATATATATAGATATATATATATTATGTTAGATTTGTTAAAAAATTATAAAATTGAAATAAATACTACAATGTTATAAAAAAATTATAAATTGGTTTGCAATTTCTCTTTAAATTTTTGGTCTCTCGACTCGCTGGCTTTGTCCTGCAATTCGAAGCCAATCTCTTTGTGAATGAATACATCTTCAGAACACTCGGCTTCCAACAGGAAAGACGTTCCACGGTAACAAAAGGGTAAATGGTCGCATTAAGCTCTTTTTTCACATCTTAAAGGGTCCATAAAGAGTTAGGTCTAATATAATTAAAAATTATTGAAAAATTATATAAATAATTTTTTATTACCTTTCCTAAATATTGAAGTATTAAACTACTCATAATATTAAAAATATCATGTTTTATATTTATTAATTATTTTTCAATCTAAAAGTTAGAATTTTCAACCCAACAATTAAAAAGGAAAGCGACAGGCTCTCTCCCATTTCATTCCAACAGAAATTAAACCTAAAAAAAAACACCCTGAAGCTCGAAATCAAGGAAAACCATAAACAGAGTAACCAGATATCTAACATATATATATACAAAAGCAGCCATGCAAAAACCCAAAACCATGTGCATGTATATACACAAAGTACACAGTTCTTTCTCTCGATCTCATACACAATCCGATATCAAAACGCAGTTAAGCATCTTCACCATCGCTCATCGGACGGGTATCAATGAAGAACTCTGAGTCAGCTCCATGATCAATGGAGTCTCCATCAATGATCCTACCTCTGCTTTACACACAAGAACATGAAACAAAAACATATGGTAAATTATGGCGCATATTGAAAGAAGGGGGAAAAAGATTACATGAAAAATAATAAAGCATTTGCTGCACCTTTCAAGCACAAACTTCCCTTCTTTGTATTTCTGGGTTTTGTCATGAGCTGCCTCCTGGTTTTAATTGGCACAGTTACTTCTAAGTACTCATGCCATCGAAAATTTTCAGAGCATAAACTTCAAACTTGAAAAGCATATAATTAGCCAGTATTCACTAGGAAAATTAAGTAAAAATATCAGTATTGGTCGCTGTCACGTTAGTATTGGCCATATTCAGTGACACATATCGATATCGAAAATAAAACTTTGTTTAGAAAATAAAAAACTAAGGAAAAAATATCAACAGGAAATCCCCTATACTATTTCTTTCAGAAATAGCAGGACTGAACTGCAGGTCAAGGAGAATGTCAATGAAAGAATCTGCTCTACAATCCAGAAACACTTTGGAAACTACCAGGATATGAAGCTCAAACACTTTTGGGGGATTAAACGTGTCTTTGGATATGCCGGGGCAAGTTGGACATGCTTCGACATGTATCAATGTTTTCTTTGAGTTTGACACATTTTGGACACATTGAGTTATGTTATAATTTTCTAAAAAATTGTATGCTATTTTGTAAATTTAAAAGGATATGGACTCATTTATAATTTCAAAAACTTAAAAACCCCCCACTGCCATTTTTTCATTTCTGTCGAGAGTCGACACAAATTTTACCACAAACTGTCATAGTGACTTGCAACTTTTCATCAAGGGAAAATCAATTTACGGATATTGATTATATTAGTAATCGCTATAGCATAGAACTGAAAAGTTGATAGATTGTCTATAGTCCAAGCGTACATTTATTCTAATTCTTAACTTCAAAACTGCTTGTGTATCCATCTTCGTCATCATATTTTGAGAGAAAGTGAAGTATTTACTTCTTTATCCATTCATTGAGAAGGAATAAAATGACTCCAAAGCAAGTCGAAGAATGGATTTTCATTCATAGCAATTTTTCTTTACTTTTAAGGAGAAGTTCACAATACTCGAAGAGAGAGTAAGATGTTGGACATTTGTCAAAATATATTTAACTAACTCGGTAATATTGAAAAATTAAAGATTGCACACCTCTCATTGGATGAGACAGAGTTAAAATACGTTATTTTTACTGATAATGATGATGAAAATCGAGACAATGTAAAAAATGTAATTGTGAAAATTTAAAAGTGACACTTTTTTGTAATTGATTGTCATTGATACTTGACATTTATTCTTTTATAAAAGTTATATCAATATTATTATCCTTATATGAATTTATACCATTTTTTCCTATAATTTGCCTGTGCGTGTGTGAAGTAGGAGATATATATTTTTATTTTAAATTTTATATAAAATAATATTGGTCATCAATCCAAAAAATTATTAAATATAATTTTAGTTTACGTGTCCCCAAAATATTATATCCTTGATTTTTAAAAAATAGCATTCCATCTTGTCAGTATCATATTATCTCCGTGCCCGTGCTTCTTTGCTAACGGGTATATTGGTCGATATTTTAAATATCGACCGATATACATGAAATAAGGCAAACACGAAGATATATCGTGATTTTATCGCAGCATCCGAAATACTAATATTTCATTCCATACTCCACTTCCATTCCCAAACAAAAGGCACAGTTTTTCTGTTCCTTTCTGATTTTTGAGGTTGTTTTCTCATGAAAAAGTGAGGAAGATGGAAGAATAAACTTACATATTTCCATCCGACAATCTGTCCACAGCAGCAGCAAAATATATCAGCTACCGTGTGCATCCCAGAAAGCATCAGTCGATCCACCGACTCTCCCACAGTGATGTTCACCCTGAGCCACCACAAGTTCTAATGAACTCAATTCCTATGTATGCAACAGTACCTCATTATTTGCTCAAATCCATTTTTTTCTTTTCAAAGAAAAAAGTAGAAATTCTCAAAGTCCTGGTGACTAATCAGCAATGTTGAAGCAAAATATTCTCTCTCATCTTCAAATTATATGAAAAACCATAGATATAAGACATTTCTCTATATATAATTTGCTCATTCCAAACACAACATGATGCAGGAGGGGGAAGCAAGGGAGCCGAAGGAAAATAAGAAGCAGAGATTACCAAAAATATAAATGATAATTATAATTTTTCAATATTAATTTAACTCATCAATAATTATTTAAATAATAGATTAATGTCCTAAATATAGAGATACCTAGCTCCGAGGTTAATTAGGATACAGACATAATATTCTAATTAATGACAACTCAAAATAAAAAAATAATAAAAATAAAATATATTATTCATAAAATATGTTAGAGTTACCAAAAGTATAAAATTTCATAATTCTTCAAAATATCACAAAACATGAAAATAATTTAATAATCAAAATCATATAAAATAAAATAAAATTTCTCTAATATCTTTAAAATATTCGTATCAACTCTCCCGGGATGGTAGAGACTCAACCCCGTTAAATAAGGCCCCAATCGTTAATCTCCAAACCACAAGCTAAGGATGGTGTAGTCCTCCACTAATGCCCGTAGACATGTGTGAATTGTGGTTGAAATTTGATAGCTCCAACTATTCCACAGTGAGAGGAATTTGGACCTAGATATGGTCAATTCTGCTAACTCCGATAGAACTTCAAAAGGTCTAGATTTAACTATTAAAGTGTTTCTCTAAAAATCCAAGTACACTCTAAATCCAATCATCCAACCCAACGAATAAAGAAGTGTTGAACCTCTCCATCCTTAATAAACACAATCTGTTTATCTAAAATAATAATAATTTTATCTTTATGTACTAGTAGAGTTGATAATTGTATAAAACTAGGTAAAATTTTAATATTTAACACATCAGAGGATTGTACAAATGGATCATTTGGTGAGTTAAAACTACTTTTATAAGCAATTAAATCTTTGATATTAAAAATATAATAAAAATAAAAATAAGATAAAATATTAATAACATATGCAATTAGCAGTAAAATTTCTAAAATGACAACTAAAATGAATATCCTCATTACAAACAACAGTCCTAGAAAGATAAAATAATTTAACATTCTTATCAAAATAATGTCTAACAATATTAGAAGCATAAAAAGTTTTATTATAAGGGATTTAGTAAACCATTTTTAAAAAATGATCTATAATAACAAAAATAAAATCATGCCTTTCGAGGGTGCGCGGGATTATTAACACAAAATCCATACTCCTACCAAGGACAATTGGGTACAAGTAAAGGGGTATAGAAGCCAATGTCTTGCTTATTATGCTTCATTGATTGGCATGTTAGGCAAGTACTAACTATTTTAGTTACATTTTTCTTCAAAATAAGCCTATAAAATTGTTACTTAACCTCCTCTACTATCTTATCATATCTAAAATGGCCAAATAGACCGCTTACATGAACCTCCAAAACTATAAAATCTCAAATAAATGTCCTAGGGTTACAAACTTTATTAACTTGAAATAAAAATCCATCATAAATGCAAAATTCATTTGTGAAGTCTAGATGCCCATTCTATAAAACTTGGAAGATCTTGCTGAAATAAAAACAAGATTCATATTCTTAATTGAGTCTTTCAAATCCAATAATCTTAACTTGAATGACAAGTACTAATGACACTTGATGGCTCAAGGTGTTTGCCGCTTAGTTCTCGACTCCTTTTTTATATTTTGAGATCAAAAAAATAAGCTTAAAAATATTCAACTCAACAATCATGTTGATAATTTAAATTTCTTTTGAAAGCTAAGAAAACAAAGAGCCTTAGAATCAAAACAGAGAACAAACTCCTTAAATAATAAGAAATAGCACCAATAGCGTAAGGCCTATACAATTGCATGCTCATTATAAGTAAAGTATTATTACTTGGCATCGTTCAACTTTTTACTAAATTAGACAATAGGACGGCGCTCTTGGTTAGTAACATCATCTATCCCTATATCAAACGCATCGCACTCTACCTCAAATATCTTAGAAAAGTCAAGGAGCCACATCACAGGTGTTATCGTTATCCTCTTTTTTATACACTTAAAGGTGCTACTAGTATTAGGAGATCAATGAAATTCACTTTGGAAGCCACATGATAGGCGTTGTCGTCATCCTCTTTTTTTATTCTCTTAGAGGAGTTAATAGTATTAGGAGATTAATGGAATTCACTATTCTTCAAGCATTCAATGAGAGAAGCAACGATCGTGCTAAATCTCAAAATGAATAGATAATAAAAAGTAGCTAAACCACAAAAATTATGAACATTGTGAGTGAATTTGGGTTCAAGCCAATCTACGATTACTTGGATATTTATAGGGTCAATAGAGATTCTGACAAAGGAAACTATAAAACCCAAGAAAGCAACCCAATTTGAAAAGAGTGAATATTTCTTAAGATTGGCAAATAGACCACTAGCAACTGTCCCATCAAAAGCGGTAAATCCTAGGTCATAACCATTATAAAGGTGCTAGTTCGCTAAATAGCCCAAAAGGTATGACCAACCACTCATAAATACCATTCTTCGTCTTGGAAGCCGCCTTCCACTCATCCTTTAGGTGAATTCTGATCTAGCAATAACCACTCTTTAAATTAACCTTAGAAAAGATTTTGGAACAAGTTATCATATCGAACATACCATCAAGCCTATGGATAGAAAAATGGTACTTTACAGTGATTTTTGTTGATGACTCTAATATCCACACATATCTTCTACAATTCATTTTAGGTGTCAAGAGAGTAGGCACTGTGCATACACTCATACTTTATTGAATGAATCCCTTGTGCCATGGTCCCATACCCCGGCTTGAATTATTTAACTTATTTTATTCATTAATCCATAAATATCTCAATCTAGTTTTAGATTCAAACATAAAAATAAACACCTTGTTCCATCAACTTAAATTTAAACCGATATCGAGACACAAACCTACATCAAATATTGTTAAACAGCCCAATTAACAATATAATCGCCATACAATCACAAGACCCAAAAGCTACCGCTGAAAGTGAATCCAAACGTCAACACTAATTAAATTCAAATCATACATAAGAAAAGGCATATTAACTAATATCAGAGCTTTAGGTCATAAATTTAACCAAAAATACTGCTTAAACTTATATATTTCTATCATCATCATCATCAACAACTGAATACAAAAATAAAATAAAATAATTGAAAACTGAAAATTAATATTACAAATCATTAATTTACAATAAAACATTAAATCGTCCCAACAACTTAAAACTAATTTCCAAACAACCTTCTCTCGATCCAATTTGCCGGCAAAATAATCTACTCCCGCCAATTTGAAAGGTTAGCAAAAATGGAGGCAAGAATGAGCTAACACTCAACAATTCATATATATTTTCATGTGTAGTTACATACTAATGAAACATGCTAGAATTATGTCATAATAAAAAGTCTAAATGTCAATAACATTTACTTACAATAAATAATGCAAAAATCGTATTCTAATGATCAAATACGTCAAAACTGTGGAAATGCATAATTTCTGCTAAAATCATACTAACATATAGATGACCAATGAATAGTAATGACTTCACTAACAAAAGGCAAATGTCGAAGTTCAGACTATATTTATTTTCACATAACAAAAAGCCATAAGTCACTATTCGCGACCCGTGGGTGGACCGACTACATATAATTTCTATGGTCAAGGTTGAATGCCACTTTTCTGACTAGTAGATGATAGGTTTGTTATTTGATTTAGTAATAATGTACTAGAATAAATTCGAATATATTTCGTTGATTCTCTACAATTGTCCTAACTTGGTCAAACCGAAAACTTTACCCAAATATGACCATATTCTTATGTTTCTCATAATAGACAAAATAATTCCTTTATCAAAGCAAATATACCGTTTTTCTTCATTTTTCCCTTAAGTATATGACATGCAGTAAAAACTATAGATATGCAGAAACTTTAATGTGTAATTTAAAAACATACAAAAACTTTGATGCATAATTTAAAGACACACAAAAACTATATTGAAGAATTTACAGGAAATTAACATAATTTATATAATTTTTCAACATTTTATTACAAATAGATAACATGTAGAGACATTTATATAAAAATTAAGAACATATAGGAATATATACGAGGAATTTAAAAGCATGCAACAGCATTAAATAAAAATTCATCACTTATACATGATTTGTATGAATTTAAGACATATATTTCTTAAAATTTAATAAGATGAGGTTAGGATTCCATGCATACAAAGTTTGAAACAATTTAAATATGAAATTAATACATGCATAAGTATTTGGAATAAGAAATACTCAATAATTATAAAAAAATCAATAACAAGAGAAGAAAAGGCTAAAATGCACTTACCTTTACTTGATTTTACATGAAAATTGATTAATTTCTCTTTAATTTTACCTTCTCCTTCTTTCTCTCTTCTCTCTTTCCCTCTTCTCCTCTGCCAAAAGTTCAGCAGAAATAAACTGAAATCGGCCAAATGGCCTATCTATAGAAAACCAGTGCATAAGCGCAGGTCAAGTACGGATTAGGCGCTGAGGGTAAATCCGAACTGCACACTAGCATTCTTCATGCGCGCATAAGATGCCAATATTCTGGTTTAAATACGCACGTGCGCCACTAAGTGCACATCAGGTGTGGACATTCTGCCTAAAATGCACTCATGTGTGGTTCAGGCATATGTTGGCATTATTCGGCCAAACTTATTTCAATTCATAACTTAATTTTTGATTTAAAACCTCAATTAACCTCGAAATCCCATTAAATAATTAAATTAATCATCATTAAAATAATCTCTGGGAATTCATACCTTACAACTTGTGAAGGAGTTATCCAACTTATATCTGAAGCTCAGCATGGTCAATGAGACTCATCTTATAGGACTTGATGGGCCTCATCGGGTATTTATACCAGAAAATCTGAAAGGATTTCTAAAGCAACAATAATAAACATAATAGACTCGCTTATAACTGTATGCTCAAATGTTGTAGGGCTAATGATATGTAATCCTTTCATCCCCAGCACATCTTTTCTTTTGTTGTAAATAACAGATTTTGGGAGCAAATAATGGAGATAAATTTTCTTTCCATTGTAAATAAAAGAACATCAGTTGGAGTGACATTGAATTATTACATCCAAATCGTATAATAAAGGTTGACCTAAAATGGCATTACCCATATCCATTGGAATGAAATCACACAAAATATGATCTTTATACTCTATAAAGTACAAAACAATATTCTGTAACTGTCATAGAAGATGTATCAACTCAAGAGACTATATAGATCAAGATGTGGGGCAGCTTTCAAATCAAGACAAGAAATAGTATTAACTGAGACAATATTGATACAACTACTGCTATTTACAATAATTTTGTAAGCCTTTTTATTCACTTGATGTAAGTATGAAAGATGGCATGATAATACCAATTATCAGCCTCTGGGTGAATAAAAACAAGAGTGTAGACTAGAGGAAATAGTCCTTACGTAGCCTAAGAAGGTGTAAGTATCATTACCATCAAAATCATCAAACTATAACTTGAATTTATAAACTTATTCCTTATGCAGTTCCTCCTTTTTCATCTTCCCTTTCAATAAGTAAGGCTTTATAGGACATTTTGATAAAATATTTTCAAAACATTTATAGTTAAAGCACTATAACTAAGAATTTTTTTCTTGGAGCTTTAATACCCTTTTCCCTATTTTCTCTTGCAGAGAGAATTGTAAACGGAGGAGGTCCTAAGATAGACTTAAGATTCATGGTTGAGACATTCAATGATGAGGGATGATTGTCACCACATTTTTTATAAGTTGCCCTTATGATCCAGAATAATAACACCCCTAAAGACAAGCTCTCTTCTATGGTCCTTACACAAAACTTGTCAAAATCTGCTCAACGCCAGTCTTATCCTCCATTATGTGCCATCCTATTCGAACTCATCGAATTGAGTTATAAATTCAGCCACCAACTAGTTACTCTATCGAAGAATATTCCATTGATCTAGTAAATTGCTACTACACTAGTAGGACAAGTATTTCTCTTAAAGGCATCATTTCATCTCAATCCAACTTCTAACAGGAGCTACCTAATGGCTAACAAGGTCCTCAACACTTTTTCAAAATAGGTGAGTATTTTCAATCACTTGAGACTAACAAACTAAACTCTCCTATATTTAGACACACAATACCACTCAAAAAACAATCCATATCCCAAGCCTATTGAGTTAAAACTAGAGGATTTAAACAATTATAAAAAAATATATATATATATATAGATGCATCTAACTTGATATTTCTAAAGAATTGTTGTCCTAACCTTGCCCTCAATCATAATGTCGAGGCCTATAGCCATGTCTTGAGATACTCAGCTATCTTACTTGCGTTGATTGTTTCTATTATGAGACAAAACAAAATTGTCAAAATTTGACCATTGGGGTCCTATTTCTAAAGTGGCAACTTGATTGGCTAGATTCAAATTTGTCTGATAGGCAGTAGCCAGATCAGCTGGAATGATCAGCATGTGATTTTATAATTATTGTTGATTGATAGCTAATTTGGGTAACTGTTGACTTAATATTTCAAACTGATTAGAATTCATAACTAAGTCAACTGTAAGGTGGGAAATAAGATGACCACTACGCGTATACATGCAATACTAATATGATTAATATGGTTAAGATCAATAAACAAGTAGGACGATCATTTATCATTACTATCAAACAAAAGATGATTTTCTTCTCCTTCCTTAGCTTACGCTTGAATGACTTCTTTATCTTTATATTCCTTTCTTAGTAAAAATATTCATCATTTAGAAACTCCAATAAAATATTTCTTGAGGCACTAATCATTTAATGCTTACACTATTTTTCAATTTTTTACAATATATAACTTTATTTATTTTAACAATTTTAGCTACAAAATTCTTTAGTAATAAATCATTCTCAAATTAAATTTATTATCCTCATTATATTCTCCATCACTTCAAATCAGTCAGTTATTAATTTCATCAAATCGATTTCACAAACACCGAAGTAATATTAAAATAACACTAAAGTCAATGGCTAACTAAAAAGAAGCAACTTAATTTTCTTTAAATAAATCTATGAGAATTTCAAAACGAATGCCTTGAGCCACAAATTTTGGAATGTTGGGACCCCAGGCTTTGAGCCCCAGGCCTAAATGTGACTATAACAACATATTGAACTGACCCGATCTTATGTACTTCCACACAATGGTTTCATCTCTTTATCATTATGAGAATAATCTGATGGCAAGGAGAGGTTTCATACTTTAACAAGGCAAGTCAAAACAATAGAGAATTCATATTAACTAGAGCTCAAACTAATCAAGGCCCCCACTTTGCTAGTTAATCTCCCTTTGTCTACCCATAAAATCTGACTAATCAAGGGGAAATGACAAATCAAGGTTCCCACTGAAATGGTGGGGTTAACCAGATGATTTTATTTGCTTTCAACCAACAAGTCTCTAACATTGAATGAAATATCAACCAACATATAAAATATCAACAAATGTATATTAATATTTTGCGTGCCCACTAGATACCGGTACTTTCTAATACACCGACAAAATAGCCAAATGTCGCTATATCAACCGATATTTTCCACTCAAATTCAAATTTGAAAATGATTTTGAGCCCAATACGTCCGATACCGCTATATATCATTTAATATGGCCAAGACTAATACGAAAGCTATTGATTACGAATTTTCATCTATGGTGCCCACAATTGCTATAGATTGCTCAAAAGTCAAAAAAAACCATCATGGATGATGGCACCTCTCTTCCAAATCACAATCAAGCTTTGCAGAATTCAAGTCCAACATGCCCAATGACTTGATCTTTCTACTCCATCAAATCATATCCATTCAGCATATCTTTTTGGTCTGTCCCCCTCCGTTCTCTTCCAAATCCTAAATTTCTTGTCTTATGATTTCCTTTTTCCATGAACCATAAAGAACAATCAGATAGGAGCATTATTAACCCTCAGTAAATCCAATACTTGAGAACCTTAAGCTGTTATTCTAACTATATTATTGGAAATATGTAACATAGAATTGTCTAAATATTTTCAGTATTCAATACTGCAGGAGTCTTGTGTGCTGTTGATCAGTGGAGTTACTGCACTGCCTATAGATATTGGAAATATGGGCCACCCTTTTTGTGTCTTAGCTATTCAGTAGAGTTACTGCCTAAAAATAATTAGGTGAAAGGTGGGTTTCTAGAATTATCTATTAGGCTTATAGATTTGATCAGAGATTAGGCAAAATGTTGATCAAAGAGCTTAATCATCCTTGGCTTACAAAGAAGAATACAGACTAGGCAACCCCAAGCCAATTGTGATATGATTTTTCTCCTTATTGCATAAACTTTACAATCAAAAAGCATCGTTACTTCTCTATGCTCATCAAATCTTTACAAGTCAACAGCTGCAATGTGCATCAATAGTTCCAAGCAACCGCTTAAGCAATAGAATGTGTACTAAAGAGTAAACCAACAACGCATGATATCCAGAAATTTTGCACCAAGCAATATAGTCTTTATGAGTAGCAAGGAACTCACGCATTGTTAAACAGATATGCCTTCCCTCTTATACAATGAAAAGCCTGAAAAATCATGAGGCCACAAATTAGAATCTTGACACAGCACGATTTCAGTAGCACTTTATTTGCATCAAAAATCTAAGAATGTAAACAAATGAACATGCATACCTTGAAAATTAGATATACTCATAGCATAATGGTAGGAATAGTTTATATAATTAGCATGATGGCAGTTATTCAAAGCTTATGATGGAGTTCAACTCAACAGATGAATAGCTAGTTTGGAGTTAATTACTTTTACAAGCAAAAGTCAGGTTTTATACTTCAAAGAACATATTTTGCATCCAATCATTTTTCTAACGAGTGTTAAATGAAAACTTAAGGCAGTTAAAAATGCAATAGAATTTAATTTGTATTTTGTTATATTTAAAATGTAGTTACAATTTCAAATTACAAATTATTTGCTACTCTCCACATCTCAGTTGTCTATACAAAGGAGTCCATGTACCCTCAATGACAAGGAAAACATCCCCCCTCCCCCAATACCTATGCATCATTATACTACGTTATACACCCTTTTCAATTTAACAGAAGTTCACTGTTTCCAATTGTGCTCACTGAATTAAAGATTCAGGCCTTCTATCATATTGGACCAGAGCAGATTTGGGCACGCAATCTTACAAATACCAGGTTCTTCCAGGCTCAAGTTCAAATCAAAAAAATGATGATCAAACGGAGGTGAAGGTACATTCTTCCACTTCTGAAATCAATGCCCAAGGAATGAGGAAGAATTCTAACGGCCCATTTGTATATGGGAATACATGGATTGGAAATGAGTTGTGAAAGTAAGAACACAACGAATAAATACAAATAGAAGAATTTGATGATTGACTAATGATAGTTTAACATTCCCATTATGTTCGTTCCCATCTCTCTCATTTTACATCCAGCCCTTCAGGGGATACAAAAAGAAGACAATAGAGAAGGCTCGTTACCAAATTTACTCGCTAAGTAATTAAATTTACTATCAAAGATCGCGCACGGAACACCACACTCATTCCTCACAAGAACCCAAACAGGCTGTAAAAAGTAACCAAGGCCCAACAAATATTTTTTCTTGTCATGTAATATCAACCGCTGAATTTGTATTTTATGCCAAAAGATATTTGAGCTCTTTTTTTCATCAAATTAGTTCAATGGTAATAGAAATAATAAAATTGCATATACTTGAGCACTTTAAACCACGGTGGGATAGCCTCCCGAACTGGGGTTCCCCTTAAGTTAGTTCTGCAACGAATACTACAGAAAAAAACAATGGAACTCCGAATCGACTGCTACAATTCAATCATTATTCTACATGTAGTCAGCCAAACTCAAATCCAGAAAAGAAAATGCAAAAGAGTATGCTGAATTGACTGTAATCACGTCAAATTATGTCACCCACCATTCGCCACAACCATCTATCCAAAAGGAAATCGATCGTCTACTAATATTGGACAGTTGATTAGTTAACAACCAGACGACGTTCACCAATCGTTTGGTTTGCCATGCGTCCGTAAACTATCTTGCAGCATTTTAAACATTCGAGAGAGAGAGAGGTAAGAGACGCAGTACCCGAGAAACAACATCTTCAACGAGGGCTAAGTGGGTTTTGCAGAACTTGCATTTGTAAACCCTGCCTTCAAGCTCGAGGATAAATATTCTGCCCATTTCAGATGCCACAAAATCAACACTACTTTCGGAGGTTTACGAGAGGCTTAAACCCTAACAATTGAGAGAAGAAAAGGATTGAAGAAGCGGTAAGGGTGAGATTTCGGCAGAGTGCGGAAAAGCAAACTCCCGCGTTCACTTTGGCATAGGAATTGCTTGTACGCCTGAGGGACGCGTGCCAATCTCCCAGTACCAATGTCACTTCAGAATAATCAATCTGTGAGGGAAGGATCATGTAGTCGTCTGTTGGTTGAAGAGGCTCATCCATTAAAGTGACAAAGACTCTTGTTGTTTTAAATTTTAATTATTTAAAATAATAAATTTTAGTTAATTTTTAATTTTTTTAAAAAAATTAATTAAATTATAATTATTTATTTATAAATAAATAATTAAAATATGAATAATAATTTCTCTATCTCAATCAAAAACAAAACTCTTCCAAATTTCTCGTTGAAGTTTATTTTTTTTTTAAACTAAATCGTCAAAGTTCACAGAGGGTGGCTTTAATCGAGGTTATTTTTTTTATATCTGATTTATTTATTTTAAAATAAATAATTATAATTTAATAATTAATTTTTTTAATATTTTAAAAAATAATTAAATTATAACTATTTATTTAAATATTAACGACTTAAATGATAAAGCCCCCTAATCCCCTCCATAACCAGCCCGTATGATTACTATGAATGCAGTGTTTTTTTTTGCCAATCATCTATTTTAATCTCTAAAGTTTGAGCAAGACCAAAAGTTTAAAAAAAACTCCATATTTTTCAGTATTTTCTCAAATATATATGATTAATTTCAGCATTGATGAGTGAACAGTAAAATATTTATAACCTTCTAAAGAGTACCACAAAAGGGCACCATGGCCCTTAGGATGTTTGGAAAAGTTGAGAAAAGATCGAGTTTGAGACCCATTATAACATCCTAAAATTTTTCTCCCTCCAATTTTTATAATCTCTTTATATAAACAAATGAGATCTAATAGATGATCGTCAAGCTAATCATAAATTATGGGTAGGACCAATAAAAAGTCATTTGTGATGTTAAACTTTTCATTCTACAAAATCGAAATTGATATTATTTGATGTGTCTCCGAATCTGAGTCATTGTACAAACTAGTGAGCTCTTAATCTTATTTGGAGGTTGAGTTGAAGCGGATTTGGTCTTCGTTCCTGGGAATCTGGATCCTGTACACTATAATGAACAAATGAGTGGTTAGATGATAGCAAGATTCGTTTCCCAATATATATTGTAACGTTCAAATTAGAAATCTTTCTTTGACGGAAAAAAAAATGAAGAAATGTAGAACTTCTAGATGCAAATGGGTTAGGAGAGATTGAGTGTATTATGGAAGTAGGGTTTCGAGAAGTGCACTTGACGGAGAGCAACATTGAAAAGTATGAGCTCTTTAGGAATGACAGTTTTAGGCTGATTGCACTCGTAAGTAGAGTGGTTTTGCTAACTCTCAATATGTGCTAACGTCTAAGAGTCCAGAATATGCTTCTAAATGTAATGATTGCTTGATTAGGGCATTCCATTTCTCGTGATAGAAAAGAGATATTTATAGAGTAAAGGTCGATTTAGCTATCCTTAGACTTCACGGCCGGTAACAACTGCCTACTTGGGTCCATTGAACTGTCTCAATGACTACGGAAGATGATTATGATAATCGTTGTTGTCTGAAAATGTTTGCCCTATTGTCAAAGTGATCATGGGGGCACTATATGGGTAGTGTTTTTTTAGAAGATTTGCTAAACCGCAACTGTCATTTTAGGAGTGACGTGCAATCATGAGGTGAATCATTGGGTCACATTATAATAAGTGTTATCTATCACTATTGTAATATTTCGGATCTCATTTGGATTATTTTAATATTAATTATGATTTTGGATATTTCGGACGTGGTGAAAATAAATTAAAATATTGTAAAATATTCAGGAATGATCGGAGGTGCGGAGTGGTACTCGGAGTGCGCCCGTGAAGTTATTCGAATACCGAGTTGGATATAATAATAATAATAATAATAATAATAATAAATAAGTAAAAAAAAAAGAAAATGGGTAAAAGAAAAAGAAGAGAAACTGTCGGGGAGAGAGAAGAGGGGCGGCTAGGGTTTGCGCGAGGAAGAAGGAGAAGGGAGGAAATCGGCGGCGGCGACGCAGGAATTCAGCGGCGATGGTGGTCAGTGGTGGCACGGCGCAGGCGACGGTGGCGTGGGCTGAGGTGATTGTGGTGAGCGGTGTGAGTGCGCGGAGGAGATTGACGACGAAAAGTTACGTGAGGAGAGAGGCAGTCGCGTAACGGCGTCAGTGCCGGCTGGGTGGTGTCGAGGAGGTCGATGACGGCCACGTGAGGCTGTGTGGTGGTGGATCGGCGGCAGAGGAGAGGCGTTGGCGTGTGCTGCAGTGACGGGGAGAAATCGTGCGCGGAGAAGAACGGAGGAGAGAAGCTGCGTGAGAGAGACGGCGACGGCCGGACAGGGGGGCAGCAGCGGCGACGGGGGTCGCCGGGAAGGCCGGCGATGGCCGTTCGAGGCGGCAGAGCGGCCGGCAGCGGCTAGCAGAGGCGCGCGCGGTGGAGAGAGGAAGGGCGCGCGGAGGAGAGAGAGAGGACGCGGCAGAGGAGAGAGAAAAGGCTCGATTAGAGTGCTTCGGGACATCCTTTCTTCAGATCTGTAGAGTATGGTGTTAATGCAAGTATCCTCTAGCCCTATTCTTGGTCTGATTTAATTTTCGATGCATTTTGACTACTGTGGGAGATTTTATTAACACGCATGTATTTTTAAGTACCCTCAATTTATTAATTGTGTACATGCATGTATATTTTATCGGTTGTGCGGTGATTTTGTACTTGTATTTATGATTTGGAGGGGTTTTGGACACCCGGACGATATATATGTACATTTGTGTATCCGTATATTGTGAAACCATGAACCAGGCCTTGCACTAACCATGCATGCTGCCGGGGGTGGGATCACTACGGGACCGTGGTGGTCCGAGACCCTAGGGGTCGATTTGTGATCCGAGGCATTGGCTACTTCCGCCGTAAGGAAGAATGAGGCTACTTCCGCCGTAAGGAAGAATGAGGTTAGTAAGGAAGATTGAGGTTGAGGCTACTTAGCCGTAAGGAAGATTGAGGTTGAGGCTACTTCCGCCGTAAGGAAGATTGAGGTTGAGGCTACTTCCAGAGGAAGATATTTATGGTGACCCCACTGTGTGTATTTAATTGAGAACCATCGTAAGGAATTGACGGAAAACTAATATATTCGGACGTCCTAATATATACGTAAAACTTGAGGTTGCACCCAAAGCCACGGGTGGTAAAACATAGTGAGCAAGTTCTAATCTATGGAGAGGCAGTACATGGATGGCCTTGAGCTCACTGACCTAATTCGTGAGCCGATATATAGCCGTAGTTCTACCGGACGAAGGTAACCCTTCCTCAAGTTGGTATCATTGATCTTTGGTTCTCCGATTTCGTGCACGCTTTGTATTTACGCACGTATTTGGGTGCATCTTGTGATTTGAGATACGTGGTTTGCCCGTGGATGGGCAATAGGAATGTCTCGTGACGTCTTTGGCGTGATAAACCCGAACGTGTTTTGATTTATGTTTTAGTTCCGTGATTTTCTCTTGGTTTTTGCATTATGAGGTTTAGATCCGGACGGACGGTATGTGTCTCCAAGTGGATGTGGTGCGGTTGCGGCGTATGTGACCTCGGATCATATGATATGATATCGTCTACGAGATTTTACGGATCGTGATTTATATGATTTTTGTCCCGGATGGGACGAGTTAATGAGGACGGCGATTTAGTACGAGACATCTCCTCGATTTTTGAGGATTTCACGGACATGGTGTTTTGTTTTACGTGATTCTGCATGCGATATCCCCGCTTCGATTTATGTGCACCGTTTTATACGATTCTTGATACTTCTTGAGCTACAGGCTCACGTTTTCATGTTTTATCCCTTCGGACTAGTGGCATGGATACGCTTGCGGGAGCTCGGGACGTGATCGGGCTCGGATATTCCTTTTGGCGAGTGGAGATATTACATTGGTATATTTACGATCTCGAGGATATGTTATGGTTATTATTTATGATAGGATGGTGCCGATGATCATTGTATGCAAAATATTGAGTTCTTTGCATTATGTGGATGAGTTGTTGTAACTTTGGATACCTCCTGCGATTATGGATAGCGGTCATGTATTATTTTAGGATTCATATCCGATGAGATCTTGTGCGGGTTTTATTTATATTGGGTCCTGTATGCGTATGATTGTCACACCCGGGTTGGGTTATTATGGTTGATGAAAATCTTATTATTGATTTTATTTTTGACCTGCGTATGTTGTGGTCCCAGGTCGTGACAACTATGTGTTGAGTTGTGAAGGTTGTTGGCTATTGAGTTGACGGGACGACTATTGGAGCGGCACATCACATAACCCTAACTACCCAATTTCTATTGGGCGGTGCCAGATCAACCCACTTGGGCCAATTGCGTTGCCATTTGGATCTTGGGCTCGAAAGGTCTCGTAGTAGGTCATGATTATCTGAGCTTTTCTTCTTCCAGTAGGTTAAGTTCCTGGGCAAACTCACCGTATTCATCACTATCATTAAATTGCGAGTACTATAAATACAAGTCTTAACCTCACTTGATTTGAATACATTAAAAAATTATTAGAAACACTATCGAAATAATATTTCAATAGAACGTGATCCTTAGAAACTTGCTAAGTTTGTCTTACTAATTGAGTTTTGTTTTTATCCCAAGTGACATGATTAACATAAAACAATGATAAAAATTTATTTTCTACTTTAACAATGCATTCTAATTTTTACCCTTTATTTTTTATAAATTAATTATAATTACTGAAATAATTTAAAAAATCCAATAAATAAACGGACCATAATAGCTCTCCTAGGCTTGATCTCCTCAAAATATTAATCTAAATAATATATCCTAAATCTAAATAATACATGCTTAGGTTTTATTTTCAATTAGTTTTTTTTTTTTTTGCCGTAAAAATGTTTTTATATATATTTTTTTCACATAATTTTCTTTCATTAACCATGTAGAATTTATATTTTCTTTCAATTAATTACAATTTTTCTATTTTATTATATTTCTAAGTGAAATTTATATTTTTCCCTGCATATTTGGCATCAATTTTTAATAGAGAAATATTATTAAAAATAGGATTTTAGTTATTTTACTAAACATAGATGAAATTTTGGAGAAAAATTATAGCAAGTTAGCTACTTGAAAAAAAAAAACTACAAATTTTGGGCGGCAGTGAAATTTTAAAATAATGTGGATTTGTGGAAAACAAAATCATAAATAGTTATTTTCGATTAAAATATGAATCTCATTCATTTAAAATTTATTTATAATTCATTTTCTGTCTATAAAACCTATTGAAATTTTAAAAAGTAATAAAATAAATAAAATAAATCTTATAAAATAAATCCAAATGAAAAAAAGAGAGAAGGGGGGGGGGGCGCTCCCAGGTGGTCGGGCAAAAATAAGAGAATCCATCCGTTTTAACACGAATTTAATTCTTTTAATCTAAATTATTTATTTTTAAATATGTTGCGTTTTGGGTTTCTGGTTGTCATAAAGATAAGAAAACCTTCGAATTTCTCATCGCCGGGAGGGTATCACGAGTGGGTTCGGTCTCCGTCGCTATTAACCTGAAACCTACATAATACAAACTAACAAATAAGAGGTTAGAGGTTGGCGAAATTTTTTTCACCTAAAACACTCCAATACTCAAATCAGTAACCTCCTACAATGAACGGAAAGAAGCGCACGTTTAGAGATGCACGAAAGTATGCTGAGTGTGCGGTGAGAGTATATGAATATGAGAGTATGAGAGTTGATGAGCATTTGGTGGGAGGCCTGGCTCCCGGGAATGCACCGCAATAGGTGGCTCACTTTGGTAGCCTGTGAATGGCTGTGAAGGATAGGTGTTGGGCATAAGTCTAAGAGCAAGGGCTCAATGAGTGTTTGTCTCAAAACCCAGGCTTAGATTAAGGATTTTGGATCCAATTCTCTCCTGTAAATGGAGAGAGAATTTATAAGCTCTAGCTAGTGGAGCTTTGGGCGCGAGAATCTTCTCTGTAGGGATTCGCCAATCGTTGACCACTGGTGGTGGTCGGTGGTGTCAGTTGTCGCATTGTGACGATGACAAGACTGTCGTGCATTGTTGTCCACGCTTGGATTGCTCTTCGCGTGGAGATTGGGCTGGCCGTTCGCGCGAGCGGCGCGAGCCGCAGCTTGCAGAGTTGACATTCCTCTCATTGGTTTGTTCCTACTGCCTCGCGTCTATTGTTTACAACTACATTAATGAGTTGCAAGAAGCGCTAATTAGCTACGGACGTTGGGCCACCACATAGGCTACTTTGAGTTATGGGCCATGTAGGCGGTTTGAGCCGCTACTTCCTGGATTGGGTCTCGCGTTTCTTGGGCTTCACCGGTATTGGACCCAACACTAGCCCCCCATGCTTGAGCCGACATGTAATCGAAGCCTGGCATGTCCATCGGGGTCCAATTGGCCATCACGCGTCCTTCCTCAAGATGCGCTGGACTTTGTCCTTATCTAGTGTCACGCCTTCCCTAAATGATCAAGTGGGGCTCCCCGAGTGCCGTAGAGATTCAATACCTTGCATGGAAGGATTCGCATGCCAGAATCTTTGTCAATCTTAAAGACTTTCCTACTTAGTGATTGACAGCTATCGGGCGGGGCGCATCGCGCCGGCTCCTCTATAAATAGAGGGGTTCGCCAATTGGAGGGACCTGTGCCTTAGCTAATTCTCGAAAGAATAATGAGAAGCCCTTAGCTTGCTCCGCTCTCAGCAGGGATCCGTGAAGGGATGGATGGACTTGCTGGAGATTCAGAGTTTCTGTCGAAGACTATCTTCACGCCCCGATGGCGGGCACTTCCTCGTCCTAATGAGGCTCGGCCACTCTTCCGTCGTTATATGCCTTCTCGGCGGTGGTATGATTCCTAGCGTGCGAGAGGGTCCTTGCAGAGTTATCGCAGGGAATTTTGTCCTCAGGATAGCGCATCGTTGACGGCCTTAACCGTGCCTAGTTCATCTTATATGCAATCTGGAGAGGAGGCAGGAGGTGGAGTCCCTATAGGGGAGTGTGTGGTAGCCGCGCCCCTACTGGGATTGCTATTAAGGGTGCTGGTCCTGCCACTGCAGTTATCTTAGGATGAACCTTCAGGGTCTGGCCAGCACTAGCAGCTTCGATGCTTGGGTGAATCAAAATTCCGGCGATGGCCAGAGTGATCTGATGTAGATCTTGTTCTCTAATAAGGCTTCAAGCATCATGGGCCGCCATTACGAACTTTATACTCCGTGTTGTATTTTTCTCTTTTTTTATACTTTCGCTGTCGCAAGCTCTGTACTTTGTAAAGAAAACGTTGATTAATAAAAGTAGTAGCATTTGCCTTTATTCTTCTGTCTTGTCGCAGACTTCTTCCTCCCTTTGTTATCTTGCAAACTACGCCTCAAGGGTGATTCGATCCACTTATCGTTGCGCATGCCAATTCACGTGCTTGAGCATGCATAGTTACTCACAGTTTGTTCCGCCGGTGTCATCTTTTGAGTCCCAATACTTATCATCGACGGGAGGATGCGGCCGGAAAAAGATCACTGACATCTGTTGTCCTGGGAGATCAAACGCCACTGGCAGACATCACATCCATCAGATTATCTAACGCATTAATTGCATGGGAGATCATGGGGCGTCGTGTCACAATGACTTGCTTTGAAAAGGCATGATGTTTTTGGGATCTGCCACGTAGGAGGAGCCTGTTAGCTCCCTCTTGAAACGCTTCTTCCTCGGGGCGACACCATTTTACTGGGAGATTTTTGGCTATTTAAGCACCTAAAATCCCTCCAAGGACTTCGCGTCCCTTGGCGACTTCAAGAGTGTGAAACGTGCGCTATCCATACTCTTTCTCGATACTTATGGAAAGATCATTATCCTCGTCAGAATCTGAGTCATCCTTTGGTGAGTCCGTAGGGGACATACATGCCTCAGAGGTCCGCAATGATGTCGCACAGGCTGCGGCGACAGAAGGCTATCGGTCAGAGGCTTTTGTCGTGATAGCCTTCTATCGCGGGATCGATAAGATTTCTAAGGGTGCCACCGGGCTTTGAGATGGATGGGGCTTACACCTCTTCCCAGCGCCGAAGGACCAGGAGGGTGGATCTTGTGCTCCACCAAGCCGGTAGGGCGGTCGAAGACTTCGAGGCCAGGGTGCAAGTTGCGGTTAGAGAGATTTAGCAGACGAGGGCTCACACCGCACACTTTGAGAGGGCGTGGGCAGAGTTAGAAGTAAGGGTGTCGAGGCTCACCGGCGCCAACATGTAGGCTCAGAACCGCATTTCGGCTCTTCAGGATAAGTTTGAGCGATTTTGGGCACACTTTAGAGAGGAACCCGCGTGGTTGGAGGCCAAGTTGAGGTCGACGTTCAGGCTGAAGGAGGTGGCCCCTGCACTGGAAGGAAGATTACAAGACGGTATCCGTCTCAACTGGAGGCTAGCCGGGTTGGCGGAGCCAAACTTCGGCGTCTTGGACTCTTGAAATTTAGGCGCCCAGACTCGCGCAAACCTAGTAGAGTACACGACTCCGGATCCTCCAGGGCCCAGTGAGGGCAGTTAGTTATAATCTGCGGCCATTGGCCGCCTTATACTGTAAAAAGAGTTTATTAGTACATTACATAATAAAACTTTTTACTTAACCGTACAGTTTATTTATTATTGTCCATCATGCTGGAACGGTAGGTTTTTTCTTCTGGATCCTGCTTTTGAAACCTTGCCGCCGCCAGTCCTGGCGATCAGAATCCGCATTTAATGCTGGTGTGACAATTAGGATTTTGTAGGCGGCTAAGGTAATTGTGATCTACGATCTGGCACGGGCCATGATTGACTGCCGTTTGGGATTCACGGTGTTTCTTTTGAACTGGCACATGGCCTGGCCATCAAGTGCAACGCCAATTGAGTTTCCCTCGCAATGGTACCCTGTTGCCTATTTAAGCAACGCTTTTCACAGATTCAATTTTTCAGGTTTTCTTGTCCTGAGAGTCTTCAATATTTCCTTGAGAGAAAAAGACGGTGAAGAAGAGTTCTCCTTCCTCTTCCCGCGCCTCTCGAACATTTCACCATGGGGTCTGTCCTGACCACAAGTGTCATCGTCGCCTTGATGGTAGATTACGAGATTCCCAATGACATTGCCTACTACACTCTTGGCTTGGGCAGTAGGGCCAACGCCCCTCTAGAGCGTTTCATCACTGTCTACGAACACCATCTGAAGAGAGGGCTCCACTACCCCATGCCATGCAATCTGTACACACTTGTTGAGGCATTGAGTGTTCTTGTCATGATGCTTCATCCCAATGCCGTTCGCTACTTGGTTTCCTTTATGCGTCTTTCCCACCTTCATTCTTGCGTGTTCGATGTGAACGCGGCGAAGATAATCTTCCGCTCTACTGAGTCAGAGGATTCGATCTCGATGTCTCCTCGATCTGGTTTCCACTTTCAAGAGACCATCCCAAACTCGGTGAAGAACTAGAAGAACCATTTCCTTTTCCTGCAGGAACCTTCGAATTCGGAGCTCTCTTGCTAGTGGGGTCCAATCCCAAGGTTCTTTTGCGGGGACATGGCTGTAAAGGAGGTCAGCAAGGCATCGAAGTTGGTCGCTGCCATTAGCTCAGAAATGAAGACATTCTCCATCCAAGGCTAGTATCTGACTTCCCATACTTTTGCCGCCGCCAAGTGGGGTCCTGAGTTTGGTGGGGCCGTCGCTAGCCCCAAGAAGAAGAAATTCGAGGGCATTGTCCTCCGCGAGCCGTCGGGGGAAAATGCCAAGGAGAGCTGTTCACTGCTGGAGACGTCCTTAGATGAAGAGGTTGATGCCCCACTGGAAAGGTTGAGGGAGGTCGGAGGCACTTCCACCCAGAGGTCACAGAAACTGGCTACAGGACCAGCCGCACGTGCCATGAGTCCCATTCCAGGGCAAGCACCGGACATTGAGCCACAGGAGGGAGCGGCCGAGCATCTACCGATTCCTGCCATGGCGCTGGCTAAGTACGACATTCTTATGGTGGAACTTCACCTCGAGGGAGAATCCCCTATGGGTCCTTTCGTCGACCTGGAGCAGCAGGAGGCTGCTATCGAGGGCGTGACGGTCGTGGAGAGCGACGCACCAGGTCCTTAGGAGGCTGAGGGGATTGGCATTTTGGAGCCTGTGCCAGGTCCGTCAGGGGCTCTTGAGCTTGCTGGATCTCCTGCTAGGCCGCTATTGGATGCGTGCGTCCAGGAGAGTGTTACCGTCGACGAGGAGGAAGTTGAAGCCGAATGGGTTGCCAGTCCGCTTGGTACTGATCTGACTCCGGAGACTATCGTGGCCGGGATAGCTCAGGAGTCTAGCCCCCAAGCGTTTCTCTATCACCTGTGGCTCCAGATCTTCCCAACTCTGTGGGACTCACAGCTAAATGCACAGAGCCGCCGAGCTCGTTTGCGCTAGGAGACGGAGCTTGTCGTACAGATTCACCCCTCACTCAAATATGATCATCCCAAATTGAGCGTTCCTCTATTGTCTGGAACTTTGAAAATTTCTGATCTTCCGTTTTCCCTTGCAAGTCCCTAAGGAGGTATACGGATACCTTCATCGTGTTAGGGAAGAGTCCGAGTACGAGACTGCCCAGCGCACAGGAGTTAAAATTGCTACCCTCCGAGAGAAAAACGAGCAATTGAGGGGGTAGAACGAGTAGCTGAAGGAAGAGAATGGTCAGCTGAAGAATGAGAATGGTCAGCTGAAGGAGGAGAATGGGCAGCTGGCGCAGGAAGCCATGCGTCTAAGGCAAGAGGTTGAGCAACTGAAGAGATTGGCCACCACTCTGGAGGGCAACATCTCCCGCCATTTCGCAGACATGACGCGGCGGCTCACTTCGGAGGAGGTGGGCCTCGCACTTGAGTCCAAGTTATGAGATGGCATTTGCCTGTACCGTAAGATTGTCTCTCTCGTGCTTCCAGGCGTCTCCTAGGGTGTCTTTCATCCAGGGAATGCCGGGGTCTCTGATAACTCTCGCCTAAGGAACTTCATTGAGGAGGCGACCCCATCAAACCCATAGGGACAGCTTTACTTTTGTATAGCTTCCTTTTCTTTTTGCTGTTTGACGATGTAATGAACGAAGAGCGGCAACTTTTCTTGCATTTAGTGTCTCTGAGTGTTCGATATAATTTTTGAAATCGTAACTCTTATTTTAACGGCTAAGCTTGTAAAGCTATTGTCGCCAAGGTTCCGATCCGGTGCCTTCTTGCAATGTACTCGTCCTTCGTCAGAGGATATCGTTGTATCTCGCGCGTTTAATGGGAAGCTCGGTCTAGTAAAGTGGACGTCGTCACAAGCCCAGTGGGGTCACACAAAGGGCCAGCTGGGTTTTCAGGCCACACCAGCCGGACTCCGGGCCTAAGGCTTTCACACACGATACCTGCATTAAGCACTCGGCCCCACTCAAGGCATCATCTTTCTCGTGTGCACGATCCTAGCCCACGACCATCATAGACTGAGTGTACTCTTTTCTTCGAGAGAAGTTTGCTGCACGCCTGCATTTCTTGCCCCTTAAGGTTTCGGTGGCCGCACGTTGAGAACTTCAAAAGCCCCAAGCCTAACATCTTGACCGCACGGGTTGCCTGATATGGAACAAGGTTTAAAGGGCCGCTCAGGGCCACCTGGCACGGAGCCAAGGATTGAAGGGTCGTTCAGGGCCCTTTGACGAGGAGTCGAGATTGGGGTATAGCCGCTTTCGAGCCACTTGGCATGGAGCTAAGGATTGAAGGGCCGCTCCGGGCCTTTCGACGCGGAGTCGAGATTGGGGTATGGCCGTTTCCGGGCCACTTGGCACGGAGCCAAGGATTGAAGGGCCACTCAGGGCCTTTCGACGTGAAGTTGAGATTGGGGTATGGCCGCTTTTGGGTCACGTGGCACGGAGCCAAGGATTTGTTTTACGAACGGACAAAAATCCTCCCGATTTAGGGGCAATCTAAGTCATTTTACTTTTTAGAATGTCATGCATGCAAATACCCATATGAATGAACACACGAAAAATGATCAATTTTATTAAATGTAAGCACAATACATGTACAAGCATTCCTCATGGTGTGTGTATATACCTTACCTGGGTTTGGCATTGTCTTGTTGATAATATTTCTTGAGGTTGGTAGCGTTCCAAGTCCGCGGGACCAACTTGTCGTCATGGATACCTAGCCTGGGGAGAGCTTGTTCCTGCTTGCAGCCTTTCCCGCTTGTTGTAATACCGTGCGATACGTTACTGGTAGGTTGCAATCCTCAGACGAGCCGCATCACAAACTTTCAGGAGTAAGTCAAGGCATTCCCTGAGTCTGTGGGAGTTGGTGGCCGGATCGAAACATTTGACCCGCAGGCAGGACAGTCCCACTTCGACGGGAACGACCGCTTCAACCCCGTAGTAGAGATTGAAGGGCATCTCCCTCGTCAGTTCCCGCAGGATTGTTTGATATGACCAGAACACGGAAGGCACCTCATCGACCTAGGAGCCCCCTGTGTCCTCCAACTTGGTCTTCAGTCTGTGCAGTAGCGTGCGGTTGGTAATTTTGACCTGTCCATTTGCCTGAAGGTACACCACAGACGTATGAACCAGTCTAATGCGCATGCCTACACGGTACTTGGTGAATCGTTTGCCGGTAAACTAGATTTCATTGTCAGTTACGATAACCCCATGAATCTCAAAACGGCAAACGATGTTATGGCAGAGGAACTCTATTACGTTCTACTCGATGATTCGTACAAGAGGGACCGCTTCCACCGACTTGGTGAAGCAGTCAATGCCGACAATAAGGAATTTCCTTTGCTCATAGGCCAAGGGCAGCGATCCAAGGATGTTGAGCCCCTATTGCAAGGAACGGCCATGGGGATGAAGGTTGTGCAGCTCCGTGTAGAGCAAATGAGCCATAGTCCTGTGAACCTGACAGCTTCTTCACAAATTCTAGGGCGTCCCGCTTCATCGTGGGCCAAAAAAGACCTTGCCGCATTAAAGACCTTGCCGCATGATCTTGAATGCGAGGTTTTTCCTTCCGATATGTGAACTGCATACGCCGAGGTGGACTTCACTCAGCGCATACTCGGCTTCCTCCGGAGTTAGGCACTTCGGATAGGGAGTGGAATACCCCCGCCGGTATAGCGTACCATCAAGGATTGCATACCAGCCTGCTATCTTCTTAATCTGCTTGGCCTTGTTGGCTTTCGTAAGCTACGTTCCGTCCGTCAGATACCTGTGGTATAGGGTCATCCAATTGTCGCCCTCGTTAACCTGCAGTACTTCCTAATCCAAACCGTCCACACTAGGTGCGACCAGTATCTCCCGCAGGCTCTTGGCATACTGCTCCAGGGATCCTACAACTGCGTCCCTTTCCAACTGATCAGCTTTTCAGTTTTTGGTTCTAGGTACTTGTTTGATCTTAAAACGTTCGAACGCCTAGATGTAGGCTTTTTCCTTCGCCAGGTACTTTGCGAGCTGAGGGTTTGATGCCTCGAAGGCTCATTGGATTTAATTGACTACTAATTCTGAATTGTTGCGCACAACCAATGACTTGGCAGAGCACTTCTTTGCCAGACGAAGTCCTGCAAGAAGGGCTTCGTATTCTACCATGTTATTGGTGGCGGGGAAAGTCAACGCGATAGAGTAATTGATCTCCGTCCCGTCTGGAGTTCTAAGCACGACTCCAACTCTGCTACCTGTCTCGGTGGATGATCCGTCGACATTCAGGATCCATGAGGGAGCATCCGGTGCATCCAAGCTCCTCAGGCTGTGTGGGATGTCTTGAGCTGGAGTTGCAGCCTCGACGATGAAATCTGCCAGAGCCTGGCCCTTAGGGCCGATCGTGGCCAGAATTCCAAGTCGAACTCTCCCAACTCTATAGCCCATTTGACTAGCTACCCAGAGGTCTCCGGCTTCTGTAGAATCGACTTCAAGGGTTGATCCGTTAGAACAACGAACTGGTGAGTTTGGAAGTAGAGCCTCAACTTCCGCACTGAATAGATAAGGGTTAATGCTATCCTTTCCGCGTGCAGGTAGCAAGTCTCCACGTCTGTCAATACCTTACTCATATAGTACACTGGTCGTTGCATGCCCTCGTGCTCTCTAACGAGCACTAAGCTAAGCGCCATGTCCGACGTGGATAGGTAGAGGTACAAGTCCTCGCCCACGAATAGTGAACTTATGAGAGGTGCGCTAACGATGTACACCTTTAGCTCTTTGAATGCTTCCTCACACTCATCCGTCCACCAGAATCAGGACGCTTTTGTTCCTTTAAGCGCCTTGAAGAAGGGCAAGTACTTCTCCGTGGACTTAGTTAGGAACCACGATAGTGCTACCAGCCGTCCCGTGAGCTTCTGAACTTCCTTCATCGTCCATAGAGGGCCCATGTCAAGGATGGCACTGATCTTCTCCGGGTTTGCTTCTATGTCATGTTGGGACACTATAAAGGCTAAAAACTTTTTGGAGGTCACCTCGAACGCATATTTGGCCAGATTGAGCTTTATCCTATGAGATCGGAGTACCTAGAAGGTCTTCTCTAGATTGTGAACGTGGTCGTCAGCTACTCTGCTCTTGACGAGCATATCGTCAACGTACACCTCCACGTTCCATCCGATCCGGGCATCGAATATCTTGTTCACAAGACGCTAGTAGGTTGCCCCGGCGTTCTTGAGGCCGAAGGGTATAACCTTGTAGCAGTACGTCCCCTGATCGGTCATGAAGGATGTATATTTCTTATCGTCCTAGCCCATCCTGATCTAGTTATAGCCTGAGTAGGCCTCTATGAAGCTCAGGAGTTCATACCCGGATGTAGAATCCACCAATTGATCGATCCAACGAAGTGAAAAGATGTCTTTAGGACATGCTTTATTTACGTCGGTAAAGTCCACACACATCCGCCATTCACCATTGCTTTTCTTCACGAGCATGATGTTGGATAGCCAGTCTAGATATTGGACCTCTCTAATGGATTCGGCGTCTAATAGTCTCTTCACTTCCTTTCTTATGGCTACTAACTTCTCGACAGATTGGATCCTGCGCTTTAACCTGATGGGCTTTTGACTAGGATTTAAGCCCAACTTGTTGACCGTCACTCCGACCGGTATCTCAGGCATGTCGGCAAGGACTCATGCAAACACGTCGAAATTCTTCTAGAGGAAGCTAATGAGCCGATCGCGGTTGGCCACAGTGAGAGAGCCACCGATGTGCACGCACTTCCTCGGCTCGGCAGGGTTTAGAGGGACAACTTCGGTTACTTCGCCTGTTGGGCCTGCTGCAGCGTGGCTTCATCACGGAGATCTAAGTCTCCGTCCATGCGGTCCAGCACCGTTGGAGGGACTTGGGACAAGTAGCATATCCGCCCCATCACCTAGTCACCTAACACCTCTCCCACGCCATACGGGGTCGGAAGCCCCAAAGGACGTGAGGAATGGTTTGCCCAAGATGGATGACAAGGAACATTAGCTCTCACGTTGCAGTACATGGGTAAATTACCATCATGATCTCTAACTGGATTTCTCCTTACATAGGTACAAGTTCGTTGTCCAGACCGTACAGAGGGCCATCGGCCGCTTTCATCTAGCTTTGCCTCAATCCAATTTTAAAGAAAGTATTAAGACACAATAAATTTTGAGAGCTTCCATTATCAATAAAGGCTTGTTTCACTTGATTGTCAACTGTACAGTCTGAAACGATGGCGGATACAACAATGGGATCAGAATGGGTGAAGGTTACATAAGCCACATTGTTACTACTAAAGCTAATAATATCACTCCTATCCCCTACCCCCGCTCTCTTGCTGCCGGAACTCTACCCAGGCAGCACTTAGCTGCTGCTCTTGGCCGGCATAGTTGAGATCGTGCTGATCACACCAGTGGCCATATGATTCTTCGGAGGCTTGCTCACCTCGCGTTCTAAGACTGCGGGAACCTACCCCAAGCCCTTCTTGAACTATTTGAGGTGTTCGCGGTAGATCAGGTCTTCTATCTCCTGCTGTAAGGTCCGGCAGTTCTCCGTGGAATGTCCAATGCAGTATTTCGTCTAGTCTCCACCCCGCGAGGCCTTCGGCATTTTGGCCACTTGAAGAACTTCTCATCCTAGATCTGTATCAGGATGTTACGCAGATATCGTTAAGTGAAGTTAGGGACGCTGGCCCGTACTCCTTCCTAGACCCCGATGAAGGCCGCAGCTGCTTGTAGCACTCTTGGAAGCGGCTACTGTCGTCATTCCTTTTCTTCCCAGCGGCTAGCTTAGGCCCTTTCGGAGGGCGGTCCACGCGTTCGGGAAGCTTTACCTCATTGGCCTCCTCCGTCGAGATGTAGACTCGGGCAATGGCCTTAGGTTCCCAAGAAGGACTAAGGCGCTGGTGCGACAAGTGCTTGAAAAAGTCCCCTACCGCCAACGTGGCAGCGAAGGCGTTGAGTTTCAGCTCATCAGAGAGCTGGGGGATCCGGCGCACCTTAGTGTTGAAGCGGTTGAGGAATCGCTTTAGGCTTTTATCCGTCCTCTAGTGGAGGCAGACCAAATGCCATGGCTGTTTCTCTTTCCTCTGACTAGAGGCGAATTGGCTCAAGAAGCAGTCTGCGAGTTCTTCGAAAGAGCGGATGGAATTTGGCGGGAGACCATGGAACCAAAGCAGCACGTCCCCCGTAAGGGTGATGGGAAAACACTGGCACATCACGGCCTCGCTCGTTCCCTGAAGGGACAGGTGAGTGCGAAAGTAGTTGAGGTGGTCTATCGGATCCTTACACCCGTTGTACCCGTCCAGTGCTGGCATTTTGAATTTGTGGGGGAGCGGCTGGGTCCGGAGATCCATGGCAAATGGTGACCTCCGTAGATCAGTGGGAGTCCGTGCGGGCCTCTATTTGCGAAGCTCCGTGTGTCCCTGTCGATTCTGCTGAGCTCGTCGATTGCAACGGTTTTTCACGCGAGGCGGCTGCGCGCTACATGAATCTGCGGTTGTCTGCCTCCTTTCGTTGTGGGAGTTACAGGAGTTGGGCCGCTCTGAACTCTCCTCCCACTCGTCCCGGCTAGTCTGGGCCCCGCTGCAGGAGGCTGCCTGGGCCTCGACATCGTCAAGTTGATCTGATCTGTCCCTGGAGGCTTCGGTACGACGCCTTCCCCGCCTAGAGGATGATGCCCGAGATGTTGGGGGGAGCCACCCCCATCCACTGCGTGCTCGTTCAGGTGCAGAGGGCTTGAAGCACCAGCCATATGTTGCCCATTTCGGCGGCTAGCTGGTGAACGTCTGGCTGCGGACGAACATCGGCACGACTACCCACCGAGGGGTCGTCGCTGTGAGTAGCTGCATCTCTGGTCGGGGCACTGGCTTGCGCCCGAGTGTTGACCATCTTGGTGTGAAGGAGTGAGTGTTGAGGCGAGACGCTAGACTTTTTGTCGCGTTTTTACAAACAGAGCCAATGTTGCGTTTCAAGTCTCTGATTGTCATATAAATTAGGGAGCCTTCGGATTCCTCGTCACCGGGAAGATATCACAAGCAGGTCCAATCTCCGTTGCTGTTAACTTAAAACCTGGACAATACAAACTAACAAATAAGATGTCAGAGGTCGACGAAATTTCTCCCACTGAAAACACTCTGACGCTCAAATCAGTAACCTCCCGCAATGAACAGAAAGGAGCTCATGCTTAAAGGT
The DNA here is from genome assembly GCA_033239525.1 of Nepenthes gracilis. Classification (NCBI taxonomy): domain Eukaryota; kingdom Viridiplantae; phylum Streptophyta; class Magnoliopsida; order Caryophyllales; family Nepenthaceae; genus Nepenthes; species Nepenthes gracilis. The sequence continues at coordinate 2,281,979 of BSYO01000006.1, read as the reverse complement.
GCATGGAAGTATACAGAGTTTGCGGCGGGAGTGTATAAATGTGAGAGTATGAGAGTTGATGAGCATTTGGTGAGAGGCCTAGCTCCCCGGAATGCACCACAATAGGTAACTCACTCTGGTAGCCATTGAACGGCTATGAAGGATGAGTGCTGGGCGTAAGTCTGAGAGTAGGGGCTCAATGAGTGTTTGTCTCAAAGCCTAGGCTTAGATTAAAGATTTGAGATCCGATCCCCTCTCCTGTAAAAGGAGGGAGAATTTATAGGCTTCAGGCAGTGGAGCTTTGGGCTCGAGAATCCTTTCTGTAGGGATTCGCCAGCCGTTGACTGTTAGTGGCGGTCAGTGGTATCAGTTGTCGCCTTGTGACGGTGACGAGAGCATCATGCATTACTGTCCACGCTTGGTTTGCTCATCGCATGAGAATTGGCTGGTCATCCGCGGCTTGCAGAGTTGACCTTCCTCTTATTAGTTTGTTCCTATTGGCTCGTGTCTATTGCCTGCAGATATATTAATGAGTTGTACGAAACGCTAATTGGTTGTAGGCGTTGGGCCGTCACGTAGGCTACTTTAAGTCCTGGCCATGTAAGCAGTTTGGGTTGCTACTTCCTGGATTGAGCATTCCGTTTCTTGGGTTTCACCGGTACTGGACCCAACAAAATAAATAATTATAATTAAATAATTAATTTTAATTAATTTTTAACTTCTTTAAAAAATAATTAAATTATAAATATTTTTTAAAAAAATTAAAAAAAAATCACCTTAATATTTGTAAGAGAAGAACCTCCTGTGGTTGGCGTTCATGGATTCAGGCTCACACACGACAGCTTCGACGCAGCACAGAATCAAAGCCAAACATGTATCGTCGGTTTCGACCGATTAAAATCTGTTCCAGGGAATTCATCAAACGTAAGTTTCAATTCCAGTTAGAAAGCACAAACCATCACGAACTACATCGTTCTTGCTCCCTCTTTCCGCGCCAAGCTGTCTCTGACCTCGTTCATCTTCGTACTTTCTGTACAGAAGCGGATCCGATCCCCAAAAACTACACCAACTCAAATGGATTTCAATCGCTTCTCGGGGATCACGAATTTGGGGCTCTTCAATTGCCCAAGGAATTTGGAGATCAGTATGCCAACATAGACCAAGCGGCTCTCAAAGTCCAACAATTACTCAAAGTGTTTTCAAATAGCTCAGAAGTGGAGCTTGCTCATGCTCTTGATAAATTTGGGATATTGCTAAACGAGGATTTTGTACTTAATGTTCTCAGACGACACCGTTCTGATTGGAAACCTGCGTTTCGGTTCTTTAATTGGACCTCTAAAGTTAAGAATTTAAGTGGGTATTGTCCAGGATCGGGTGCTTACAACGAAGTTTTGGGTATTCTGGGAAAGATGAAGCGATTCAGTGAATTGCACCAACTGCTCGACGAAATGTCTAAGAGAAAGGGTGCTATGAATGAGAGATCATATGGGATTGTTGTTCATAGATATGCAGCTGCTCATAAGATCGATGATGCAATCAATATGTTCTATAAGAGGACACAGTATGGGCTGGAGATGGATTTGATCGCATTCCAAACTCTTCTGCTTTCATTGTGCAGGTATAAACACGTTGAGGCAGCAGAATTTCTGTTCCACTCGAAGAAAAATGAGCTTAGATATGATATTAAGACATGGAACATCATCCTCAATGGGTGGTGTGTGCTGGGGAGTTTGCGCGAGGCAAAGAGATTTTGGAATGAGATAATCCGTTCAAAGCAGAGACCCGATAAGTTCACTTACGGGATTTTCATAAATTCGTTGAGTAAGGCTGGAAAAATCAGCACCGCAGTCAAATTGTTTCATGCAATGTGGGAGAAGGGTTGCACCCCTGACGTTGCAATCTGCAACTCCGTGATTGATGGTTTGTGTTTCAAGAAGAGAATACCAGAAGCCCTTGAAATTTTCATGGAAATGAATGAGAAAGAATGCCAACCGGATGTTGCAACTTATAACTCCCTCATCAAGCATTTATGCAAAATTAGAAGGATGGAAAAGGTGCACGAGCTTTTAGGCGAAATGGAGCAAAAGAAGGGGAATTGTTCCCCAAATTCTAGGACTTACTCTTACTTGTTAAAGTCGGCAAAGAAACCAGAGGAAATTCTAGGTCTCTTGGAAAGAATGGAGAGAAACGGATGCAAGATGACAGGTGATACATATAACTTGCTCCTGAATCTGTACATGAAGTGGGATTGTGAAGAAAGAGTTCAATCTGTATGGATGGAGATGGAGAAAGATGGTGTGGGGCCTGATCAGCGATCATACACTATTATGATTCATAGGTATTATGAGAAAGGTAGGATAAAAGATGCTTTGAATTATTTTGAAGAGATGATATCAAAAGGAATGGTACCGGAGCCGAGGACAAAGTTGCTGGTTCATGCCATGAAGATCAAGTTGAAGGAGAGAGAAGCAGTATCTATGAACAATCATAATAAGAGAAGAACAAAGTTTGGATGATATTTTCATGTCGATGAGCTAATCTTTCAAGCCTCAGTGACTCCATTATAACGGATAACAAAGGAAACACAAAAGACAGTGAAACTTTTGTGGCTCATACAAGCTAATTTAGCTGTTAAAGTTCCCTAATGCAATTTCAATAGGTTGAATTCCTCATATTTGGATAGGTGAAAATGTCTCACTAGAAGAGAAAATTGCCCTTGATGTTTTACATAAGTCATTTTATTCTAAGGATTTTGTGTAATGTTTAACCCCAAAAAAAAAAATTCCCCACCCCCCCCCCCCCAAAAAAAAATTAATAATAAAAAAAAACAAAGCGATGACTAAGCCTAAGGTCAAGTAGAGACATCTGTGCTGCCTGTGTTCTGATTTCTGAGGCACAACATCTTCTTGATTCTGGTGCTGTATTTTGGCTCATGGTTCATTTGGTTTATGGAAATGCGGGGTATATTTTTGAAATATAAAGTACAAACAAAGATTATAAATGATACTTTAAAAGGTTAGTCAGTAGTATTTGACATTCTCATTTTTTTCCCCATTTCTCTCATTTTTCACCCACCCCACAATATAAATATGAGAAATGTGAGAGGTTTTATTCTCAAATTCATCACAGAATAATATTACTTACACCAAATACATATAAAACCGCATATAAAATGTTACCTCTGTAGTGACATTTTCCTCTCTGAAGTTTCCCAACGATGTGGACTGGCAAAATGCCCTTCCAGATGAAATTGTCATCATCTTTGCTGCAACACCTAGGCTGGTTAAACTCATTATTATGAAGCAAATCATGCAAAACTGGCTGAAAATCACCATTTCCCAATAAAATTAAACTCACTACGTACTCCTTCAATAGCCTAATTTCAGAACAAGTATGTTAGGCCTCTATGCTTCATTTTTTAAGGTTTCAGCGGCAGGATAAGAACCAATCATGAAGTTCTGGGAATTTTAGTGCGATGTCACGACTAGCCAGATTTATGGACACCACCAGTTAGGAAAGGAGAACCAATGAAAACAGACAGCAGACAAATTTTAACCTTTGGATTAAATTAAAATGGAGAATTATACACTAACAATAGCAATGGCAACATCAGAAATACAATAGCCATAAACAAAAAATGGAAAATGGGTTGAATTTTTCAGGCGTAGGTCTTCCTTTTCTATTCAACACACACTGCATGAGCAGCGTGGGCCTAGAGCCTGGGTTACATGACCACACACTCGCACCCACTAGTCTAACAGTGTGGAAACCAAGTCTACCCTAGACTCAGCCTATATTCTCCCTGAGATTTGTGTGTTTGGGAGAGACTTAAGTTAAACAAATGGAGGGACTCATATTTTACAGAAACAAATCTCAATCTATTTATTATTACTCAATAACAAAATGAAATCAATACACAGGTAAATATCACACCTATACTCATCTATCCTCTGAAACTAGGGAACAATCTCAGTATCTATAGAACACAAATGACAACTGGTCACTTGGTTCAGCAGTTGAGCGGTTGTTAGTCTTTGGACACCTACCCTGATTGCTCCCTTCGTAGTTGCAACCGATGCCTAGCACTCTCCTCGAATTGTCGCTGGTAACTCCACACATTACCTCAGGTAACTTCTGAACTACTTTAGTTGCCAAGGTACACAACCATATCACCATCTTTGCGTACTTCAAACATCCTGCCCCAACTTACTGAGTCAAGTTGTCTTGTGTGGAGTTCCCAGAGACGGAACTTTTCTGGCACCACCAAACTTGAAGGCTACCACCAAACTTGGAGTCCTTGTGACCAACACGACACAAGGCCCAGCACGTGTCACACCTCCAGGCCAGGATGTTCTGTTGGGGCAACCGGGCGCTCGGACAGAATGTTCACCCGGGCGCAATGACCGAGGGGACAAATCACTCGGACACAGAGGGACAGCACTCGGACGGACGGTCAACAAGGAAAGAGAAACACACCAAATTTAACGTGGAAACCCTTCTGGAACCGAAGGGAAAAACCACGGGAGCAGAAGCAACAGCAAATCCACTATGTGAAATAGGTTACAAACCTCCAAGAGGGAGTATCCGCTACACACCCAAAAAGCTAAAGAGGAAAACACTCCTGAGAAAACCGAGAAAAGCACGCCCTTTTTCTCTTCACTCTATTTTCTCTTTCTCCCTTCTCTCACCGGTGGTGCACTTCTCTCTTCTCTTTCACAAAGTCATTTTGCCTTTACATGCACTACACTTGCTTTCACAAGCTCTCACACCCACTTCTCAATCTCACGTAGCCTATTTATAATACTGGGGAGGGCCACGTGGCCAACCACTGACCACCCTATCGCGGCAGGGTGGCGAGGCTATATCCTTAGGCTGCCATGGCCGTCCGCACGCCTCTGCGTGTCGGAATGGCGAGCCTACCACCTGGAAGTTTGCGCCCAAATGTCCAATCGGAGTGGGTGTTGTCCACTGCAACACGCCGCCGCAACAGCCTACGAGAGAGAGAAAATCAACGCCTAGGCTCCAGCGTCCTCGTCCATGTCTACCTCTCGGACATGATACCTTTGAGTAGTCCCCGTCCAATTCATCCAGCTGCCCCCGAGGACACACGTTTCCGGATTTCTCCAAACGTCCTCGTCCATGTCAACCTCTCGGACATGAACCTCTGAGGAGTCATCGTACATTTGTGTCCACTGGTCCGCGAACACAAACATCACAAGAGAGTGACCCCAACATGCTCAACTAGAAATGGTGGGCGTCCACTGCCTCTTTCTTTTAGTGAGCCAATATGTATTTTTGAGTAATGTCTTCACTTTTATACGTAATTAATTATAATTCTCTCATATTGTCATTAGCGAGGATTTTATCTTGATAATTTAGATAGGTAAAAAAATAAGATGGGCCCAACACAATTTAATATGTTATCACAATCTTATCCTTCTAAATTATAATGATGAAATCCTCATAATTGAGAGTGAATAGAAAATAAAAAATAGGAGGATCCAAATGGCATTCCAGTTTCACTGCCTCGTTGATTGAAGAATATGTTTATGCAATTAGTTTATCAATCTGCGCATTTGTTTATTTCTTGAGCACATCTAGTTGTCCCAAACCCTGGATTAAACATGAAAAAGTAGAATAAACAACAAAGATGCTGTAGCATCAACAACATTAAAACTCAAAAGCAATTGAAAACTCATTCGGTCCATGTCACCAGCTATACGAGGCCAAGAACACAAAACAATCAACTCTATCAAAGTACAATACAAGGATACCCAATTGCACATTTTTGTAGGCATTATAAATATTTCCTGTAGAAAAAAGATGAAAAAAATGCTGTCAAACAACATTAGAACACTTAACAAAGGTCATATGATATATCAATTGTGGACAGGAAGAAGAAAGGGGGGCTCGAACACATTGGAATAAGGCAATAAAAAAAGGAAGTGGATATTCTTCAACTATTATACGATTATGATCAAAAACAATATGTCTGTAACCCACCACACATGATAATGCAACTCAAAACTTGGTCAGTGGTGTATCACCTGTCTTTCAGGATCTCATAGATCAGTACACATCCAAGCCCACTAAGAATTATTTACACATCTAATCTTATATGATGAAACTAGGGTACCCCTTTTTCCACTCTTTTGCTTGATGATTTGCAATTTATGCAATGACAATCATGGCTCAACTACAGAAGTTCATATACTGAGATTTGAATAGATGGGATCGCAGCTTATGTAATGGCAATCATCACTCAGCTACAGAAGCTCATATATTGATATATGAATTGATGGGACTGCAGCTTATGTAATGACAATCAACACTCAACCACAAAAGCTCATATATTGATATTTGCATTGACGCATCACTCGTTCAAATGTGAGAGTGGCAACAACAAAAGCTTTATGGACACAAGGGCAACAGTAATTGCCTACTATAGTTTCCACAAGTAGAGTGGTTGGCATTTGATTAGGGTTTTCACCTAGGCCGTTGCTAAAATCTCTATCAGAATCTTAATCCATTCAGGGAGAACCTAGCAAGACACTTAACCAGCCTGAATCGGTGTCCAAATTTGAGCATTAAGCATGGAATTTTTTGAATGAAAACGAGAAGACATAGAGCAACGCATGCAAAATGAAAAATAATAACAATGGCGTGATGCCTGATTTGCTGTTTGGTAAGTATGGATTCAACAATTGTGTGATGCCCCCGTGGTTTCACTTCAACAACGTCAATTCAAAAACAAAAGTGCCTTGAGTGTGGGAATGTCTAACGCTGATTTTTCATTGACATTAGGTTTCTGCAATATCTTGGCTCAAATGGGCGTCCTTAGGGTCAATGGCGGCTGCCAACCATTGGTCATGACCGTAATCCTGGGAACCAAGTCTCGGTCTGAAGTAGTCCTGACACCATCTTCAACATCATACATGTAGCAACCTTTTTCAGATCCGGGCAGCAAGTCTACAATATAATCAGCTTCCTGAGCCTATGTAAACGGAAGTTTAGAAAAGTGATGACTGCAAAAAGCATTATCCCAGTAGAACTTCTATACCAAACTATTGCTAAAATTAGTGTACACTCTTTGAATTGCCCCACATGAGGTAACTCATATTTAATAATTTTATCTAAATAATTAAAAATTACTATCTTATGAAATTTTGTTATATTTTATTAGATAAATTATTTTCTTAATTAGTTAAATCTTTAATAAAAAGAAGACCAATTTTACAATTAAAAAATCTTCTTCTTACCCTATCAATCACATAATTATCTATCATTATTGATACTAATAATGGGTGGTTTTTTCTAAACAATGACGGGGTGACTTTTCATATTTGAATTTAAAAGAGGTTTTAAAACTTTCATTCACTCTGAATTTAAAAAAACTTCCAGAAAGCAATACATTGTCTAATTCCGTATATTTTGTAAACTCTCATAAAAGAAGAGAAATTAGGTGAAAGGGAACGAAATTAATTTTAAGTTCTTCAAGACAATAATTTAAGTATAGATTCAGGTATGTCATAATATTAAATTCCGTAATTCGAATTGTAACATAACGTGATAAATTTGACAACCTATAAACGGTTTAAATCTCATAAAATTCTTACATATACTTGCAATCATAAGAACTTCAAATGCAAGACTTCAACAATAACAAATTACAAGATCACACTGAATAAACAGCAGGATAGCAAGGAATCATCACAGAGAGAGGCCAAAGTATTAAATGTCAAGAATCATTCAAAAGATGAACCTCACACCTAAATTCACAAAATGTGTACCATCTTCAGATGGATCTTAACTTCAGGCTTTGATCCCAAGTGCGCTCTAAGCAGCTGAATCAGCTTATTTTTAGGAGTTGCCTCATAAATAATCGAGCAAGTACAAGGCCTTCTAAGTGTGCTCATAGACAAATATCCTAGAATAGAACAGGGCAACAACTTATTTTACAAACATGTTACTGTAAACAAAATCAAATCAGTAAGTTCACACAGCAGAATTACAATCTCACATCCATAAAGAGGGGAAGCATTTAATAGCTCAGAATCACAGTTGAAAAAGATAAATTATGTAGCATTGAATCCTAGAGAAAATCTATAGACAGATTTAACTAATGCTTAAAACAGAACATAAATGCATGTACAGGATCCAAAGTCCAATACCTAAATAGCATGCGAAGATATTTGAAAAGCATGCACATGTACGACAACAAACACTCTTCTGTAAATGTAATATAATTCAATTATGAATTATATGCCACTTGTAGAAGGACAAGCACAGAAAATTAAATTGTTCAAATAAGTAGTTTTGAACAAGGATTGTGCTAACATTAAATAACCTTTCTGTATAACTCATACCATTGCAAAACTATGAGGGTGAGCCTTGCATTAAAGGTGAGATTGCTCCATTGAAAAGATGAAAGTATAGCCGATACATCTCGGTATCAAGCATCCCTGATATTGAGATTTTCAATTCCAATAAAATATCATGATATGTCACCATATAGACAACATGGCTTGGCATGACTTGGCTTAGCACGGCACAATCTAATATAAAATGAGATGCATGCCATGTTGGGTCAGGATATTGAAATATCATGTTGCACTCTATAGGCACAGCCCCTAACTTCACAGGCTGCCCGTGGCACAGCATGTTAAATACCTCTACTGCCTCCCCACAACTTCTGCCTTCTTCAGCAACTGCCATAGTTGCTTGAATGAATCATTTTTTTTCTTCTCTCATCTCTGCTTCGTCTCTCCCCCTCTCACCTGCTTTCCACTTCTCTCCCATCCAATGTTGTAAGATGAATCTGGTGGCATCACCAACTTATCGAGGGCCTTTTCTATCAGATTATAAATATGATCAGCAGCTTTGTTTTTTGAAAATATGGGACCATATGAATAAGATTGTGTCTAGTGAGAAATCAGAATGTGGCTAAGGTACTTAGATTTGCAAAGAATTATTGTGAAGAACGGACCACTAGAATAAAGAGCAATAAAGACTCGATATATCTTAGTAGAGCTCAAGACTGTAGTATAGTTGGGGCAGCAAGATGGATAACATCTATTCAGTCAATCAAAGAATGCATGGATCAATACACCAAATGGTAAAGCAAGGCTTGATTTTGTTTTGCAAGTTATGCAGGGTGAAATAATCATATGAGGAGAAGTTTCATTGAGGAATTCATCCACAATCTGTGAGCAGAAAGGTCAGCATCAACAGAGTGTTGTTAACATGCAATTTAGGGATAAGAAGTACTGTTAATGGAGACAATTTTCCAGGTATTCAGGCATGACATCAGCTACTTGTCCCGCTGGAAAGTGTCCATAATCTTAATAATTGATGTTAGACAGATGTAACAAAAATTTTAGCAATATCATAGTGGAGCATTGTTTAGAGATAGCATATAACTTGCAAGGTATGGTGTATAGCCGTCTTCTATTAGTTGTTTTCAAACACTAGTGCCAGACAATTACTTAGACCTCCGAGACAAGATCAGAACATTACTCCTATTACGTCTCTACCCAACGTTAGATTATTTATTCTTTGATCTGTAATTATCTTAATCTCCAGTTTTAAATTCAGACCTAAAATCAATACTTTATTCTACGGACTTAAAACCAAAACTGATACTGGGACACAACCAGCAATTAAATACCGTTAAACAGCCCAGAATAACCAAAATAAAAATCATCAAACCATGGGATCTAAAAGCCACACCCAAAAATAGCTTCAAATATCAACAACTAATTGACCTCAAATAATACGTAAGGAAAAATATCTCAACTAAAATAAGAGTATCAAATTAAACTTTCAAAATCTGAAATTAAACATAAACATTTCCAAAAGTAACGACCAAACATAAATGTGTCCATCATCATCATCAATTGGAAACAACATTAACCAAAATAACTGAAAATTGAAAGTTAACATCCCAAATTATTAAATTACAATAAAATATTAAACCATTCTAATATCCTAAATGCTAACTTCAAAATAAGGGTTCTTTCAATTCCAAACTCATGCAAGGTAATTCGACCTCACTAACTTGGAGGGTCAACAAAAATAGAGGTAGTAATGAGCCTAACGCTCAATAAGGCATATATATTTTCATATGTTTATACATATTGAATAAAACATGCTAAGATAATGACATATCATATCAAAAGTTTGAAATATCACTTTTTGATAAATCATACGAAAGCTGAAACTAAAAATAATATAGGCTAAAATCTGTACCTATGCTTTAATCTTACCAAATTGTTATTCATGATAAAATATGTCCAAACTGTGCAAGTTTATGAATCATACTAAAATCATACTAACATGTAAAATGATTAAAGATCAATCATGGTTTTACTAACAAAAAACGAATATTGAAATTCAAATTATAATTATTTTTCATATAACCAAAGATCATATGTCACTATTTACAATATATGGGTAGACTACATATAATCCCTATAGTCAAAATTGAATGCTACATTTCTGACCCAATGATAGACTTGACATTCAATAAAATAATATAGTAGGATATACTTGAATATATTCTGACAATTCTATCCGATTATTCATTATTAGTCAAATTGAAAATTCTACTCAAATACGACCATTTTTTAGTTTTTCTCATATCAGAAAAAATAATTTGTTCATCAAAACCTATGTAATTTTAAATAACACATTAAAATTCTTACATGATTCTAAATTATACATTTAAATTTCTGCATGTTAATAGTTTTCATTGCATATCACATATTTGTAAGAAATATGAAGGCAAAAATTACATAAGTTTTGATGAAAAAATAATTTTCTCTACGAGAAAAATTAAGAAATATTCGTATTTGAGTAAAAATAATTGAGAAATGTTTATAATTGAGAAAAATAACATAAACTATGTTCGATTTTGGAAATTTTAGCTTTAATATTTCTACATGTTCCCTATTTATAAGAAAGTGTTGAAAAATCATATAAATTATGTTAATCTCCTACAACTTTTACAGAAACTATACTACAAAAATCATCTTTCTTTAATAAGGTCCGATGTCGTATTAATTTTGAGTCGATGTTGGACCTACAGATAACGTGGTAATATATTTGGATCATGTATATGATTTTTATAATTTATGTAGTCAGTGGTGGTATTAACGTGGAGATTCACTTCCTGATAGTCAATAATAATAATAATAAAAGGATAATTAGTTATGACCATAGTCGATGACGGGTTTTAGGACATGATCAATCACAGTTAAAGCTTTACTATAACTTGTACAGTGCAGTGGGAGAATAGCATGGAGAAGATATTATTTCCTTTCTCGATTCTTATTCTTTCTTTTGTGTTTTCTCTCTGACTCTCTCGAACTCTCCCTTTGTCTCCCTCTTTTTCATCTTTTTCTCTGTCAGAACTCCCCCCTTCCTCTCTCGAACTCTCTCCTCCTTCCTGTCTTCGTCTATACTCCCTTCTCTCCAATTCTCCTCTGTTTCGTCTTCATCTTCTTAATTTGTAGGATTCGCAATTGGTACCTATATCACACACAGTGAAAATTCTAAACAACAAACAAGGAAATCACAGTGTCAAATCGTTCATCTGAATATTAAACCCTAATGTAGGTGTGAACCACTGATCGACCTCATTGAAAAATATATGCGGCAAAAAAAAAAAAAAGAGTGAGTTCATATTTACTTGATGATGACAGGAAGGGGGTACCTGCGAAAAACCTATGCAGTTGGAGCTTCATTTTACACCTTCTTTTCATCAAAAATCAAGAAAAACCTGTTGGTGCATAAGGGAGTGGCTGGACAACAATGCACAGAATCACACACATACAAAGGAGTGAAAGAAGAAGAAAATAGAGCACCAAGAATTTTACATGGAAAATCCTTCTTAAATAAGGAAAAAATTATGGGCTACAGTCCACAAACGAGATCCACTATATGAGATTAATTACACAAATCGCACGGGTACACAAGCGCAAGATATGAAAAATGAAGAACAGAGCACGAGAATACAAAGATCTCCACACTTTGTTTTTCACTCACTGCTTTCTTTTTTCTTCATTGTCTTTCTCTCCTCTTCATATATATTCTCCATACATCTCCAAAATATATATATATATATATGTATATATATTCCTCCAGCAGATGAGCAACAACCAACTCAGCATGATGGTTGCGTGCACAATTTCCAAAGTCTGCAATGGCGGCGCACGCCCTATCCTACAGTAGGCGACGCATGCATGCCCCTGCAGATTGACTTGTTATCTTCTCAAGAATGACGTCTCCTAACTGTCCAATCAGAAAGGTCAACTGCACGCCATTTGGAGAAGACGGCTGTTCAGCATTTTTATTCTCAGTCAGTCAACGCCCCGTTCACCGTCTTCTTCACTTGATCGATCAATGCCCACGTTAGCCAGTCAGACGTCCTGCTACAATTCTTTGGCAAAACACAGCAAGTCCTGATCGGAACATATAGTTAGCCAGTCAACAAGTTGACCGGTAATTTCTATTCGTCCAAAACTTCCGGTCAACTTTGTTGAGTGGAATTTTTTATACTTAAGTTGTGCATAGTCCATAGATACTCAGCGCACAAGCCCACGGACCTTAGTCGCACACAAGGTCCTTGTACTCCGTCCAAATCATCCGACCATCAGGACTTCCACATGGGAGTGGCCCCCTAACAAGCTTTCCCTCACAACTATGGGGAATTGCAATCCATCAGCCAAGCCAAATTGCAGTAAGTATCATTTTTATCTTTCGATAAAATCTTGGTCAACATGTCTGCACCATTTTCTTCAGTACCAACCTTATCTAGTGACAGTAAACCTACTTCAATAACATCTCTCACCCAATGGTATCGAATATCAATATATTTTGATCTAAAATGGAATGAGAAGTTCTTATAAAGATATATGGCACTCTGACTATTACAGAGTATCTCATACTTTCTTATCTGAAGCCCAGTTCTCAGATGAATTTCTTTATCCACAATATTTCTTTACAAGTTTTTGTTACTACAATGTACTCGACCTCAGTAGTGGAAAGGGCGACACACCTCTACAGTTTTGACTGCCAGGAAACTACACCTGCAACAAATTTCACCAATTATCCTGAGGTGAACTTATGGGACTCAATGTCCCAAGCTATATCAATATCCAAGTATTTCTCCAACTGAGACTTATCACTTCCAAGACACAAGTACTTCTTAGAAGTTCCTCGAATATATCTCATTATCCATTTAATCGCGGACCAATACTCTATTTTTGGGTTTGATAGAAACCGATTGACGGTCCGAACTACGTGTGTTATGTCCGGCCTCGTACATACCAAGGCATACATCAAGCTTCCTACAACTGATGAGTGAGGCACGCCTTTCATATATGCTTTCTCAGCATTCGAGGACAGACACTAGCGACTGGTAAGTCTGTGATAGTTCACCAGTAGTGTGCTTACTGGTTTAGACTTGTCCATATTGAAATATTAGAGCACCCTTTCAATGTAATTTTCTTGGGACAATCACAATCTCTCTGCCTCTCAATCGTGAATAATTCTGACGTCAAAAATTTATTTCGCCGACCCTAAGTCCTTCATAGCAAATGACTGTTCAAGTTGCTTCTTCAACTCCTTTATCCGAGAACCATTGCGTCCAACGATCATCATGTCATTCACATAAATAAAAAGGATGACAAAGTCATCCTACGAAAAACTCTATGTAAATACACAGTGGTCACAAGTAGTCTTCTGGTACCCCTGATGACCATGACTGACTCGAACTTCTTGTACAACTATTTAGGAGCCTGTTTAAAATCGTATAGGCTCTTCCTCAGAAGATGGACAAATCGTTCCTTCCCCTTAACCTTGAATCATTTCGACTATTCCATGTAAATTTTCTCCTCAAGATCACTATAGAGAAAAGTCGTCCTGATATCCAACTGCTCCACCTCTAGATTCTGACTAGCAGTCAAGCTAAGCACAACCCTTATGAAAGACATCTTCACCACCGGAGCAAAAATCTCATCAAAAGTCAATCCCTTTCCGTTGATTAAGCCTTTTATCACTAGTCGCGCCTTATATCTCTGCTGCATGGTGTCCTCGGATGTCTTCAACCGAAAGACCCACTTATTCTTTATAGCACTCTTCCCCTTGGGCAGTTTGGGCAAATCAAAAGTACGATTTTCATGGAGAGAGCTTGTTTCATCTCGTATAGCTTTCAGCCATTTCTCCTTATTTACATTCTTCATAGACTTTTCAAAAGTCTCACGCTCTCCAATATTAGTGAGCTATACATACTCACTAGATGGTAGATGGACAGACAGCCATCTGTTCCTTAATGATCGTCGAATAGGAAGCTCTTCGACCGGTTGAGAAGTGATTTTATCCTAGTCCTCATCAGGCACCATAACTGCCTCATTATTATACTCGACCACTCCTGGGCCATTGTCCTCGTTCTACAGAGGTATTGGACAGACAACTTCAATACTCACCTTATCCGTTTGACCAGTATCTGACTTGGTCTTCTTACCAATATCCTCAATCGTTTTATCCTCAACAAAAGTTGCATTCCTTAATTGAACAATTTTTCTCTTAATTGGGTTATAAAATCTATAGTCTAGTTCATTTTTCCCATAACCCAAAAAAACACATTGCATCGTCTTTAACCCTAACTTAGTTCTTTCATCTTTTAGGATATGAACAAAAATCTTACATCCAAACACTCAAATCTAGTTATAAGATGGCTCCATTCCTGACCATATCTTCTTCGACACTTCACCATTTAACGGCTTATTGGGCGAACTATTAATGACATAGGCCACCGTCTTCAACGTTTTTGTCCAAAAGTATGTAGGAAGCTTTGCTTCAAAAGGCATGCATCTCACTTTCTTCAGAAATGTGCGGTTCATCCACTTGACCACTCTGTTCAACCGTAACTTTTTTGGTAGTGTCTTTTGATATCTAATACCATGAGATCGACAATAGGTATCAAATGCCCCAATGTATTCACCTATGTTGTTACTTTGGATGGTTTTCAATTTCTTCCCGTCGACGCGCTCCACCAGAGAATAAAATTGCTCAAATATATCGAAAACTTCGTCCTTAATTTTCAGTGGGTAAACCCACAGCTTCTTGGAACAGTCATCAATGAAAGATACAAAATATTGGGCTCGACCAAAAGACTTATCCTTAAATGGTCCATATACATCTGTGTGGACCAGATCAAGTACTTCTGCCTTGTGACCGTCTTGACTCATTTATGAATAAAGAAGCAACGACCTCGTCCAATTTAAGAGTATCTTTTTCAAATAACAAAGTTCTATGATATGGTCATATGAAGTTGGTAGAGGGGCTTGCAATACCAATACATTGTCCTTCTCCTTGATCTCCTCGGCAATAACCAACATCTGCGTCACTATCCTATTAAACTCGTCCAAATATTTTTCAAAACTCCCACCTTCAGACAACCTAGGCCATGGAACTACTTCTTCACATGCAGCCTGGTTGTTAGGGACTTAGATTTATACCGACTTTCTAACTTCTTCCAAACCTCCGCCGGGTCTGTCAGGCCAAACACCTCTTCAAGCATGTTGTCCGCCAGACACAATTTTATGGTACAGTTAGCAAGATCCCTTTTGTCTTTCCATTCTTTCTCGGTCAAATTATCTGACTTCTCTTCCTTTTTTTCGTAGTGCTTTTATAGTCAAGATATTCTTCACCCTCTCTTGTTAGAGGATAAAGTTACCCATTGAACTGTTCCATATTAAACGGCAAATTCTTTGAAGATGATGACGACATCATTCAGACAGAGTTCTAAATCGTGCTCTCTGATACCACTTGTCGGTGCAGAAGAGAGCGACCAGACAACAATACACAGAATCACACACACATAAAGGAGTGAAAGAAGAAGAATAGAGTACCATGAATTTTACGTGAAAAACCCTTCTTAAATAAAAAAAATCACGGGACATACAAACCACAAATGAGATCTACTATATGAGATTGGTTACACAAATCACACAATTATACAAGCCCAAGATATGAAAAACGAAGAACAGAGCACGAGAATACAAAGATTTTTACAATTTGTTTTTCACTCGCTGCTCTCTTTTTTCTTCACTATCTTTTTCTCCTCCTTATATATATTCTCCATACATCTCCGCCATATATATGTATATATTCCTCCAGTAGAATGAACAACCATCAACTCAGTATGGTGGTTGTGTGCACAACTTCCAAAGTTTACAATGGTAGCACACGTCCTATCCTGCAGCAAACGACACAAGCATACCCCTACAGATTGACTTGTTGTCTTCTCAAGAATGGCGTCTCCAACTGTCCAATCAGGAAGGTCAACTGCACTCCATTTGAAGAAGACAGCTGTTTAGCATTTTTATTCTAAGTCGGTCAACGCCCTGTTGACCATCTTCTTCACTTGGTCAGTCAACGCCCACGTTGACCGGTCGAACGTCCTGTTGCAATCCTTTAGCAAAACGCAGCAAGTTCTTAAGACTTCAACCGGTCAATATCATGTTAACCAAAACATATAATTAGCCGGTCAACAAGTTGACTGGTTATTTTTGTTCATCCAAAACTTTCGGTCAACTTTGTTAAGCAGAATTCTTTGTGCTTAAGTTATGCATAGTCCGCAGACACTCATCGCACATGTCTGTGGACCTTTGTCGCACACAAGGTCCTCATACTTTGTCCAAATCCTTCAACCATCAAGACTTTCACACAGGAGTAACCCCCCAACAAAACGGCGCAATTTGAAAGGGCTACAAGCTAGAACACTTAGAATCTCCATAACCAAAATTTACCATGATAATAACCAAATCTGCAGCTGCTTGGAGTAACTGACTGATATCTGCTGCAGAGCATTGGTCTTCCATTTTAAGAGAGGCAAAAACTCGATTGTAATTTTTAATAATTTTTTTAAAAAAAATAGAATTAATTAGAAAAGGTGAGATTTTTGGCGGTACGCCATTCGAAACTCGAGGAATTAGAGTTTGACTAGTGTTGGAATTGTAATTTTGATGCCGGAGCTCCGAATAGACACATACCATAAACGGTCCGAATAGAGATGGGCGGGGCGTTTTATCTCTCTTGGGCAACGAACACAGCCCATTTATTCGTTACATAAAAGCCCAATGGACAACAGTACAGGTGACCCTCTAATTACTATAAAAAGAATTATTATGAAATTAGGATCATTCTTACAGTTGTATGAGTATTATTTTTATAGTATAAAATTAGGATTTGGGCCCACAATCCAATAGAAATTTGGGCTATAAAATCGTATTTGGCCTACAGTATTTATTGGCAACTTCTTTTGTTAAGTTTTAAAAAAATTTTGTGCTATTTTCCGGTGAAATTTTGTACACACACACGTAGAGATGTCAAATGGGCCAGCTGCCCGTGACACAGCACAGCCCAATTAGTCCATGATTAATAGTATTAGGTAGTGCGAAACATGGCCCATGGAAACAAACTATGTAAGATCCGAATCTTTAAATTAATGTAATTATGATTAATTAAATTAATTAAATTAAAATTGAGATAAAAATGTAAAAAATCTATCAAAAGAGTCAAGATGTAGATCAAATAACTCGTGCCTACTGCAAGTCTGATGCGCGCCTAATGTATATTTGACGTGTGTCTATGTGCAAAAACCAATAGGTCATTGCCTAATATACGCCTCAGCGACGTTCGCATGCATGATTGGTAGTAGCTATGTGCCCGAAGCACACCCGAACCGTGCTCAAGCGCACCACAACATAAATACAGCACCTAAACTAATTTTTTTTTATTTTCTCAAAGAATTTCCAAAGAAGAAAGAGAAAGCCAAGAAAAATAGAGAGAGAACGTTTGAGGAAGTTCAATTCAAGATAAGCAAGGCTAGAATTCGGTAAATTTAGAGTTGAGGCAAATATACTCTATACTATTTTTCTATTGTTGCTATTTTTTTCACCTTTCATGGGTGATTCTTATTCAATTACTCAATTATGTTTATAATTTAAAAGTTATATTATTTATACTAATTATGCATGCCTGAAATTATGTTATTTTATTCTTGAAGAACTCATGTCTAAATTTTGTATAATACACATGTTAAAATTTTGCAACTAAGCTTCATGCATGTCTGAAAATATAATAATTTGCTCCTACACGTATAAAATCCGTACTCAACTTTTTTGAATAGCCATAATAAGTTGATTATCAGTTTTTGCATGTTAAATTATATATTACATGTTCTGAATTTCAGTAATAAACTCTGCATTCTTTCTCATTTTCTACAATCAAGTTGCTGAAAATGTCACTGCATGGACTGATGCTGATTTCTGCATTATGACATGCAAAATTTGTTGCATCAAGCTGAATTTACTGTATTAAATTTTAGCTATGGTTCTGAAATCCATGTATACAAATTGAGACCCTGTCAGAATTTATTTAGAGCTGATTTTCTGCATTATTATGCAGTATTTGATGCATAGTTTGATAAACTTCTCTGTAATAATTGATAAAAACAGTTTTGCATATCAATTTATGTGAGTATACTCTACGTATTTCTATATTTGTTGAATTATATGCCCTAAACTTTAGTAAAAACGCTTATAATTGCTAAATTTCTTGAATGTTAAGTTAAATTTCTACACTACATGCTAATTTAGCATCTCATTCTGTACATAATATGCTAATTCAGCATTCTATAGAAATAATAAGTTTTATATAACATGAAAGCATTGAGATATGATAGAAAATTTTTATAATTAAGTTAAAAAATATAATCATTTTCTTTTGGCATGAGAAAATTATGAAAAACTAAGAATAAATGTGATATATCCCTGGATCTAAGTTTCGAACAGATTCGGATCGACTTGATCGTTTGGATCCGACTCCGTTCACTGAGTCTGAACCCTACACACCACTACAGTAAATAAAAGATCAGGTGCTAACGGAATATTGTCTCACCAAAAACACTCCGACGTTCAACTCAATAATCGGCCTATGACTTTTAAAAAGGTAAACAGAAATGAGAGCAGAAAGAACATATAGAGTGTTTGAGGTGGGGATTTGGGTCTCGCCATGAGAGCCATTCTTGTGGCTCTTGAGGAGCACGGTTTCTCAACACTATGTTCGCGAGGAACGTAGTGAGAGAAGGGGTGAGTCTGAGCTCCATAAGCGTGAGAGTTTGAAGAACTGTCAAAACACTATGAGAGCTTTAGAAGAGAAGTGCGCCTCTGAAATCTCAGTAATGAGCACGTGATTTCGACAGTGAGCACTTGTAGTCTTAGAAGTAAGACTGCTTTGGAGTAAAGACTCTATCGGTTTTTATAGATGAAATGTTGGATGACCTTCCTTGGGCAGAAAGGCTTGATTCCTATAATCTGCTGGGCGGCCTTCATTAGGTATGAAGGCTTGATTTTTACAATCTACTTGGATTGCTTCCTTTCCTTGCGAGCAACGGCTCTCATGATTACTCGCCTTCCTTCTGCATCTTGTTAATTTTAGGGTTTGTAATGGACAGGAAGAGAGAATCTGATACTTTTTTCATAGGACGTGCGTTAAATCTGTTGGTACCGGTTACAATGAAGATTGCCTTCTGAAAAAGCGCGAAATCAGGGAAGAGAGCCGTTGCTAGTCGTGTACGGAGATGTGGGCCCAACTGAGCCTGGCCCACGTGAGGCTTGCTCTCTTGAATTGGCCTATTGTAGTACTTTCGGTCAATAGAAATGTCGACCGTCTCATGGGGAGTCAGTTGGCCACCCAATTTGACATTTCATCTAATCAATGCCTGGCGTTGACCGTTCAGGCGCACATATAGGCCTTCATAAATCTGGGTCATTTCTCTTCCTAGGGCGAGCCCACTATGGCCGTATCCATCAAAGTATAAAATAAGTATTAAATCAAGGTTATTATTCAATGAATAGTATATTTTGTGATACCTTAATATATTATAGTATTTTAGTGATATCTGACGCTATATAACCGTTGAATTAATAAGCGGCGTCTGGTCCAATTTAGACGACCAACTTATAAATTTTAAATAGTAACGTATAATTTTTGGTTCATTCATTTAATCAATAAGGCCTATTGGGCTTGGTCCTTAAAAAAAGTAATAATTGAACATGTTTTTATAATATAAATAGAGTAAGAGCATGACAAGAAATTTGAAAATGCATTATTAAATTTTCTTGCACAAGTTCATGTATTTGCATTCGATCATATTTTATAATCCTTTCAATATATTTTAAATATAAAATATACATATTCATTGATATATTATGTGCCTTATTAAATTTTTACCTCACTTTCTTACTATTCTACTAACCTCCTTAAATGAAATGTATGGGTTATTACCGGATGAGTGAGAGTGGAGATCGAAAATGTTCACAAAATTTTAGTTTAGAATTTCATGGATGTTTTATGTTGTTTAATATTTTCGAACAACGTTTAATATATCTAAATGCTGCATTTTAGTTTAATTTCAGTTTCGAACATTAGTTTTCGACAGTTATGCTATTTGGACAACGGTTGTACTATTTTTGGGTCAAGTGTCAGTTATTTTAGATATGATAAGTTTCGCGTCATTGATGAATATGTGAATGTGCAGCAATTATCATTTTTATTCTGTAGATTTTATTATGTTTAGTTTGTTTGGACAAGTATCTTTCCATACATAAATGTACGACGTCAAGATTTAGGTCGATATTGTAAGCCACGTGTAGTGTGATTGTCGTTTTAGGTCCTGTGTATGATATTAAAATAATTAAAATTATAATCAATCGAGGTCTAGATGGTATCGATATAAAATTTACGTCCAAATGTTTATTAGACGGTAAATTGTTTGATTAATAATAATTAGATTAAACATAATAACAGGATCAGGATATGAAATGTGGCCGACTAATACTATGAGTTGTGCCAAATCATACAATAGATAGCTTGCGAATCATGCCTACTTGTGGACCGATCTGACTATACTAGCACAGCCCATAATTTTTTTTTTAATTTCACACCAGCGATAATGCGAAAAGTGGGGGGACGACATTAGGGAAAAAAATAATAGTTAAATATTAAAAAAAAATTATAAATACCACCCCACACAACACACACAATACTTTCTTTTTGTATCTACTATCTCTATTTACACTTTACTTTCTTACAATATAAAGTAATATTAGTATGATACTTATTAATATATTTATATTAATTTTTATCTAATTTTCTTTATATTTACTATTTTATAAATTAATTATTAATTATAAAATATAATTTTTCTAATTTCGATAGTGAACGAATATAAAAAATTTATTTTAATAATCTCATATCATTTTATATCAAATATATATACAGATAATTATTCTAAAATACAAGAACTATAACCTAATTCTAGTCAAAATACCACTATTTCACCTTCTAATTCTTCCCACCCTACTAGAAAACATTTCAACAATGTGTAATAATTTTTTAAAATTAAATTAGTTAATAATTAGTAACGAGTTATTTGTAAAAAAAAATATTAAAAAAATTATACATATAAAATTTTATGGCAACCAAACACTTAAACAAGCATATAAAATATAAAATTAATAATTATCTTTAACTAAAATTTAACTAATATTTCTAGGTAATGTAGACCAAAAATATTTTAGTATGACCAATGATTAAATCAAAAGGAATTGGCAAAATATATAGTTTAGTTAGAAAGTCATTTTCTCGTTGCAGAAAACTATAAGTTTGAATGGTACACGTAGAAATACATGTGATCTAGGTTTGTAAAAATATATCAATAAACTATTAAAGATGAAGTTATTTTTCTTTTCTTTTCACAATTTAAATAATAATTAGTTTCTAAATTAATATATATGTAATTTAATATATTTTAACTAGTGATATATGATCATTACGTAATAATTTATCTTATATTTATATTACACTATACTAAATTTCTAAAATTTAAAAATTATAAAAAAACTTTATTAGTTTTAAAATTTTTGAACATCCACACACTATTTTTATAATTTCTAAAATAATTAATACTATTATAAATTATGGGTCTAGCAGACCTAAATCGGGCACAGAGAATAGCGTCTGCAAAAGGAATGCCCAAATAGCGGCAGCCCAATGCGCAAACTTTCAAGACAAAGGCTTAGGCAGCGGTCCAAGCGGGTTGACCTGAAACTGTTCTGCAAGGAGTGGGCGATTCAGGGAAGCATGCAATGTGGTGCCCATGATTGCCCCTCCCATATGGCTGTCGATAGCCCTAACAACACAGCAAGCACGGGCGAACAGAGCCCACTATATGCGGTCAGGACAACTGTCCAAACAACCTAGTAAATATTTATGAAATATCTGCTTGCATAGCTTATCGCTCTGAGAAGGCAAGCGCAATCCTCCAACATTTGCAAAAAAACTATGATTGTTATACTTACCCGGGGCACGCTCAATTAGGCAGCTCAGTCAACGAACTTCAGGCGTAAAGCCCATAGAAGACTACTCCCACTTCAATTTTATGAATCCCTATTCTCCCCTATAGGAAAGAAAGATAAAGAATTCCTACCCTCAAGCATCCCTAAATTATCAAACTGCTATCTCTCAAAACACTCTACCTTTGAATACATCATTTTTAAAAGCACTCAACTCGTAAGTGTACAATCACTCTCAAAAATCACTCCCCGCTCAGCGCATCCCTCGAAATTTAACCCTCCAATCTACACTCAATCCTCCTTTCTAACAGGCAACAATGTACCCCTTGTATTCTCCTATCTTTCTACTCTATTGAGAAAGATTATTAATTTAAGTAATGGAAATATATTTAATAACGAATCCTACCATCCTCTAACCTCTTATTTGCCTATTGTGGTATATAGGATTCAGATTTAAAATAACAAAAATTGAAATCGTTTCAACTCGACCTACCAGAAAAATTAAATGGCCCTCTAATTCATTCGATAATTTGGATCTAATAACGCATCAATAAATAAGTTTAAAATATTTAACAAGATTTTTTTTACTACTTTTGACAATGTATCAAATAATAATTCCAGTATTTTTTATTTAAATCATAACATTTTTAAATTTTAAATAGTGAATTATTTCATAAAAAATATGCATGTCATACTATTAATATTTATTTTAATAATATTTTATAATTTATTTTTCTTTATGTAAAGAAAATAAAAAATATTATTTTATTTATTAAGATATCTTTATTTGATAGTAACAATTCAAAATATTTAACAGGCAGAACAAGCTAAGACACAAAAAAATGACAATCAACTATACAATAATCGAATTTGATGTATCAAATGCTAAAAACAACATATTATTTTTACTTTATTTTAACCTCATATTCACAATAAAAATATGCTAACGGCTGAGTTGTTTATAGTTATTCACTGAAAGATGGTTAAACGATTATATATTTTTTTAAAATATTTTTTTTCTATTAACGAATTTGTAGATATCAATTATACCATCCAAAATCTATTATTAAGCCACTTATTGGCATATACTAACATCATTGTGTTTTTTTGAAACAATTACAATTTTTATCAAAAATATCGACAATAAAAATAAATATAATATATAAAATTTAAATAAATAGTTTTAAGTAAATATTAAATTATTAAAAATAATACATTCACTAATATTGCATTTAACTGTATTTTTTAAGAAAAATCTTTAAAATATCAGAGAAATCTTTTAATGCAACCCCGCCTTGATATAATTATGAACTCTTACGTGAATTTATGCGGGTGTAGATATATATTGAAGAATTCTACAATAATAAGAGATGCCCAACAACACGAAAGAAGTAAAGATCCTTATCTATCACAATTTACATGTGATATACAACTTTTATGTACCACAATCAACACACCGGAGCCGTCCATTCTTGCAATAGAAGAAAGCAACAAAGATGGCCAATAAGATTTACTTTTGTTGGTAGGGGTTTGACGTTAAACACAATTGATTCGTGAACTTCTTTATTATTTACAATCGAACATTACAAGTAACAATTCAAAATTTCATATTTTAGATTGATAAAAGTTTTATAAATATATATTTTTTGTATTTGTATCAATAGTATGGAACATCTTAACCCCACTAGTATGTATAGTTTCATTGGAGTCTACTTTTAGTATCATGATTTGAGTTATTGACGAGAATAGGATGATAATATCCAAGATCGTAAAAATAAGTATCTTTTTTAAAAATTAATTAAATTTAAAAGATCACAACTAAAATCTAACTATTTTTTATTTTTAGTAAAGAGGAGAATTCTAAAACTAGTAGTAGTAAAAATACAAATGAGGTTAAAAATAAACAAGTTATTAACAGATATATATATATATATATTTTTACTTTTTAAGACGGTAATATATCAAAAATATTGGACAAAATGAATAATACGTAGTATATTTTATAATAATTTTTATAATTTTATTTTTTTGATATTTATTTTTTTTACATGTAAATATGTGTCATATTGTTCCAACCCATAAATTGGCATGGCCCATAAGTACTATCAATCCACCACATCATGGGCCACGTACCGTGCTGTGCCTAATGCAGTATGTTTATATTTGACGGCCCGAATAAATGAGCTGTACCCATTCGACACAACACGTTTAACTTTCTACGCATGCCTAGTTAGAAAATTAATGATTGAATTTTCTATACTTTTAAATAAAATAAATATTATTCATACACTATATATTAATTTACATCAAATTTTTTAAAAGTATATCCGAGTCCCTTTTTAAACTTTTTCTCACTCCCATCTCCTTTTTTATATCAATTTTGATAATTTAATACAAATGGGTGGACAATTAATTGTGTAAACATTATTTCTCATTAGATAATATTGTATTATTTTTTATATCTAATTGAAGATAACACTCATACTACACATGTTTTGTGTTGGTGTTTGGTCATAAATTAATAAATTATTTATTAGATAATAAATTCTCAAAAAAAAAGTTATATGGGAATCGGTTAATATGTAATTATAAGCATTATGCATTTTTCAATTAGCTTTAAACATAAGAGAGAGGTAAGTTATATCAGTTTTATATTAATGTGATTATGCAAAAGTTATCATAATTAATTCGTATTTTACATGTTAATTAGGTCAAATCGTGTTCATTTAAGTTAATTAAATTATGATGTGACAAGGTATCTAATAAACGTTCATGAATTATGTCAACTTATTTATTAATCATGTTAATATAATCAATCAAAATCAGGTAACTTTAAATCGTATTCTAATCATATCATTGGCTACCCAATTCTCTTACTAATTAGGTTCCTTTACTAATTATAGTTTTTATATCAAGGTTATATAAATAAAATAGTATTTTTATAAAACTTCAATAAGCTACTGATACTTTTATTTATGAATGGTAGAAATTTAAAATTTATGAAATTTGAATATAGTTTTTTTATAATTTTTGAAAGTGTTTCAGTTATATATATTGTCATCTCGGCTTAGACTTTTAAATCAAGTCTATATTGTTATTGCTAGAATTTTAGTAAAACACGTTATTGTTGTACTTTTTTATTCATTTCAAAGTAACAATTTTAAAATACATTTATTGAATGGTAAATTGATAAAATATATCAAAATATTTTATAAAGAAACTAACCAAAATATTAAAAATGAAAAAATTATTAAATTAGTACAGGTGATGCATCTTAAATTCGAATTTTGAATAAATTCGGGTCAAATTATCTGTCGTACTCCTATTTTGTCCACTGAATCTTGAATCTTGCACACCACAATTTCAAATAAAATGCCAGGTGACGGCGGAATTTAATCTCATTAAAAATATTCCGACACTCAAGTCAGTAATCGACATTCTAAGGATAAAAGGTGAATGAAGAGAATGTAGAAATGAATACAGGGAATGCATATATTGATGTAGGTGGGAGTGCACTCGTAGGGCAAGTAGCTTTGTTATTGTTACTCATGAGAAGCAGTTTCTCGAAGCACTGAATTTGTATGGAACTAGTAGTAAAGAGAGAGAAAGCATTAAGATGCTCAAGAGAGTTAGAGAATTTCCGAGAGTTTAAGTTTGCCTAAGGACTTTAGTCAGCAAGAGAAAGCGTTTGTAGGTGATTGAGAGCGTGCCCTGAGGAGTGAGTCTCTAGGGTCTTTTATAGCCATGGCTCTAAATTGCCTTCCTTATACAGCGAGGCTAGATACCCGCCATCTGTAAGGGATCATTACCTTTCATGCACAAGCGTGAGCACCATTTCTGATTGTAACGGTCAAGGAGGTGAATTTTATTCCTCTACATATTGGCAACCGTTAAGATTTTCTTACAAATTGTGCGTAGATTGTGACACATTCCTCCCGAGATGTACTTCAATTCTGGAGGCTATCGTTACAGTGAAGATTGTCATCTTGGAGATGCAAGAATTTATGGCAAATGACCATTGCGGCTTGAAGACGAACGCATAGGCCACTCTAGACATGGGCCGCGTTCATTTTGGGTCGTTGCCGGCCTACTTGTCATTTTTTCGGTCCACGATATCATTGACCGTCTTGGGTTTAAATGGGCCTTCGTTGATCTTGGGCCACTGTCGGCCCACTTAATATTCCGCCAGTTAATAGCAGCGTTGACCATCCCAAATAGAAATGGACCGCTGCTAGATTTGAGCTGTTTCTTCCTGTGGATCAGCCTGCTATTGACATCCCCATCAACAGGCATTCAATAAAGATAATCTAATAAGTCACATCATTATAGCTAATTTCTAAATTTAAAACTATATTATAAAAAATTTAATTTAGGCAATTTAAATAAATAATCTAATTGGGGTACTTAAAGGCTATAAAATCAGGAAAGTTAATGAAAATATCTAACAATAGAAAGAACAGCAGTTTGGTTATAAAAAAGTCTCCAACACCATGTGGCTAAACTAGGGTAAAAAAATATATGAAAGAGACCTGCAAACCATTAACCATCGACAATATAGATAATCCAATATATGACATTATTATAGCTAACTTTTAAATTTAAAATAATAGTATAAAAAATTTAATTTTGACATTTTAAATAAATAATTTAATTGGGGTACTTAAAAGGTTATAAAATTAGAAGGATTAATGAAAGAGTTTAGCAATAAAAAGAACAATAATTAGGAGGTAAAAAGCCCCCATCACCATGTGGTTAAATTAGGGTAAAAAAATATATATATGAAAGAGGCTTGCGAACCCTTAACAATCGAGTATTGGCGGGATCTCTGATTGAATGTTTCTACCATTAAAAAGATCAAGGCAAGCTTTTTTGACTTTTTTAGTCTCTTCTAAGGATCCATCAACATCGCACGGTTATTAAAAACAATATAACATAGCCAAAGAATCATATGAGCGTTGGATACCCTACAAAGATGGGCCTACCTTTATCCTAGGGGGTGTGGTAAGTTTTCCACAGTAATAATTCTCCATTGGAAAGACCCATGTACATAATGTTTTAAAATAATATTTAGAACGCTAAATGGTAATCTATATTACTTTATTTAATACATAAAAGGTAAAAATAGCTATTATTTTTAAACATAATCTCTTATAATCTCACTAAATAAGCTAAAAACATGTCAAATGTTATAATTAGATTGGTTAATGAATTAAACCATATGGATCTCAACTCGAAATCAATTGATTAAGGATTGATTTAAAAGATTGATAATCAAGCTAAGCCATTTTTAGACACTCAAATAGCAGTAATTGCATGGGGCTTAAATTACTTATAAATATATTCTTTATATAGAAATCGAGTTATTCGAATTTGACTCGTAATAATTTAATTAAAAGTTCATTAAAAATAATCAACCAATTGTTAGAATGATTCAAGTTCATTAAACTACTATTTATTCTTCAATTAAATGCTATGTGACTCAATTTTTTCAATATCGAAAGTGAACTTAAACCATCATCTTACATCCACGGCACCAAACAATCAAATTTTTTAAATAAAATGTTCAGATCCAAAATATCTCTAAATTTAAAATTATGGATTGTTAAACTAACTAATTATAATTTTAAAAATTATAAGATGAGTCAGAATATATAACATCTCTAAAAAATAAGAAAATAATTCATTACCATCATTATTGCGTCTATAGCATACATGCTTGTCAAGCTAGTGAGATGAAGAACCCTTATCGCATAACAATTACAAATTCTGATATCTTATTAACTGGTAGTAGCTATATAAATCTGTTTTATTCATTCTATGTATAATATTCTTTTACTGTACAGGTACTTTTAAATTATTTTTTATTAGATTATTCTATATTTTATATGTTTATCTTTTTTCTTTTTCAATCATAGCTAATTTATATTTTTTCTTATATAATTCATTCAGTTTAATAATACATTATTATAGTTTCATGTATTCAAAATTCAGTAAAAATTATTTTAAACAATGAACATTTTTTGAAAGATAAAGACCATAATAGTGTGTATAGTGGCATGAAAGTGACATAGGCTGAGAGTGCAACCATTATTTTTATCAAGACCTAAGTTACCAGCCATTATTTCATCGGGGCCTAAGTTACCGTTCACAGATACAACAGCGAATTGCTCCAAAAGTCCAAACTCCATTAAAATAATTACGTCTCTCTGTCGCCCAGAGATCAGTACACCAGTCACAGGTCCAAATCCCAGCTTTTCATATGTTTCTTCTCTACCTTTTCACCCCCCACACATGTAAATAAAAATAATAATAATACCCTTTTCAAGTTACCAATTCAATCATAACATGCAGTCATGTTCTTTCAAATGAAAGTTTTTAAAAACATTTAAATAAATCGTATGAGATTTAAAATATTTTATAAATGGTTAAATTATGTTGTTATTTTATAAATAAATAATATAGAATTAAATATTAATGACATGTATAAATTTATAGTTATATATATATATATATTATTTTTTTTTAAAGTTACTGGAATTTGTTTTTTCCTCTTAGCCTTATCTCTCATTCTCAATATAAGTTATAAAATTTTGTTGAAGAAATGTATAGTTAATTTTTTAGACTTACATCTTATACTAGAAAAATAAGAAAGGTTCCAGATGAACTCCACTTTCAAAAATAAGACCCATTTAAAAAATAAATTTTATAACAAAATATAATAAAATTGTTTTAAAATATAATATTTGATTATTTTAATAACTGAATATGGGACATATTATTATAGACAATAACTATACACAAATCATATCATGTGCATGGTCCTGGTCAACCTGGTTGTGTGAGCAAACCCCCAACTCGTTGAGGCTTTATCACCTTTATTGAAGATGCATAGAATTGTTATTATTGCTTCGTGTTAAATCACTTTTCCAAGGCTTCAGTACAGTGGAGGCAATGCCACTTGAATGCCTACGATCTTGCCTAAAGATTATATATCATATTCTGATACACTGTAATAATATTTAAAATTATAACTGCTAATTAAACTGTATTATTTTAAATTATCTGTACCAACTGTAATAATACATACGATTAAGCATAGTTAATAAAAATAATTTGATGGGCATATGGTCATACATTATTTTTTTTTTATTACAATGCATGTCTTTATCAATTCAAGGATTTTATGAATGAAATCATGCACTTCATAGTTTATTTCAAATTGTTGTACCAGATGATGTATAAATAGAATGCAATATGATTCACTACTATTTAAAAAATTTGTTGTTATGATCCTTCTATCATATATAATTATTTGTATATTCAATGGCCAAAATCAAAAATTAAAAATTAAATACTGAAAATTATATTAAGTCTCTATAATAATTGATATAATTACCATTTTTTATTTTTTTAATTTTTAATCTTCATCATTAAATATATAATGAAGTTTATATAATTGGAGAACCCTATCAACTCTAAAAAAACAAAAGGTCCCAGTTGATAGTAATCATCATAAAGTCCAAAGCATTCACCATTTTGGTAGGGGGCGTGCAAAGGTCATTCCCACGAGCCATGCGGCTGGACCCCATAGCCATTTACTCCAAATGACCAGCCTCATATACTGCCCTCAGTGCAAAAAAACAGTGCACGCGGCTCGTTTCAAACCTTAATTTGGCTAAGTTGTTGGGACCCCCTCATCATCACCTTCATTATGATGTTTTACCAGTTAGCTCTTGTCCCTATGTGAGGGGGGGGGCACCCTACATTTTAGGATTTCTGACCTACAAAAAATGGGGGTGATTTATGGAGGCCGCTTAGGCCTTCGTATTATTGACAATAATTCAATGTGCATGGCCAGTGAGACCATAAAGATTATTTCATAGGGGGGAAAGGCCCCTACCATTGTCTCCTTTGATATGTGGGTAAAAGAGATTTAAATATCTATGATAGTATTAATTTTTACGGATTTATTTAATTTATAATGATAAATTAGAATATCACAGTTAAATCTATAATCATATGTTTAATTCATATTATTATGTACTGAACTTATCAAGCGTATAAAATATTTTTGATAGAAATAATTTTTATATGTTAATTTAACTGGTATCAATAATATAGTATCATGATTGGGTTTATAATTATGAGTTTGATTTCTACTATTGTGTGTTAAACTTACAAGATATATATTATATTATTAGTGAGATCATACATCCATAATTTAATTATAATCCATAGATAATTATATTGACTAAAAATTTCAGGATGCTAGAATTGATTAGGGAAGATATCACCTTCAAAGTTTGATTAAAGCTCACTTGTTAGAAAAATAAACATATTTACACAAAATAAACGTGCTTAAACAAAATAAGATTTAGGTATTTTATATTCAGATATAAAATAATTATATATATTTTTATAGACCTATTTATATATATAAGATTGTTAATTTAAATTTTACTTTATCAATAGTAATATTTGTTCAAAACTATCACTAAGTAACAAAAAATAGCTTTTATTGACAATATATTTTAAATAAGTTTTTAAACAATCTTCTCAAACGAGTTTTTAAAATATTTTTTTATTAGAAATCTCTTTTATAATCTGTATTTTCTAATCAATATAGCTAGAAGAATTGTTTCATCGACTCTCAATATGTGATGATATAACACTTGCTTACCTTTTCAAATGCTACAATCTATCAATTCTCCAAGACTAAACTAGGAGAGGGTGAAAACACAGAGCAAGGAAGTGAAGTGTCAACATTCTATTAATTGGGGAAATAATTTTGAGTGGATTCTTTGATCAATGGAGTACTTATTGGGCTAGGGCTAAAGGGTACGGCTAGGAGTCATACTCTGGCTTAACCTGTCGGCGTTAGTGTCCATGGCCATGGTGTTTGTGGCGGCAGCAGTAATGTGCAACCCCAATAATGTTGTGCTTCCCTGACATGGGTTCCTTGACACATCAACATTTTTATGGCATTACTTAAAAATAGGTTGTCATAGGGGCCCCGCGATACTATTTTTCTTTTAAAAAAAAAGTAGGATCTTATGCTTTTATTTTAGCCATGGGATCAAAACATAGCAACCAAGATTTAAAAATTAAAAATTATAGAAGATAGTTATATTTTTAAATTTTTTTATAATATTAGTATCTATTAAATATTAAATATAATAAATAAAAAAATTTAATCAAAATAACTGGTTAAAAAGTATTAATTTATACTTAAATTTAGACTATTGAATTTATTTAATCCAACGGTAGAGATTAGAAACATAGGTTCCTACTTCTTTAAACGAGAACGAGGAACCCTTAATCTTATTATAAGCTAGTAACCCCTCCTGTATTGTTTTTCAAAAAGAAAAAATAAAATTGCTTGATACTTCATTGGTTCTACATATTTGAGAAAAGTTATAAGTATTTTTTTTAAAAAAATATGATATACGTTAGTTTCATATTCAGTGTGTTAATTGACCTAACAGATAAATAAAAATTACAGGAGAAACAAACAATATTTAAAGAGAATGCAATTATATTATAAAGCCGTGGTAGCAAACTCAAAATCTCACACATTGGTTCTATGAAAAAAAGAAAATTGTTGTCAAGTGGTATGACAACGAGTTTTAATATCGATAAAATTTTTATATAAAAGATATTTCATCTAAATTATTGATATGGCTATTAAAGTCATAACATGTCAAAAAAGTTTATCTTATCGGTACGTTTTAGCAATCTGGTTTGGGTAGCATTGCATAGCCGGTGTAGTAGAGATATTTTCGTGAATTTTTTTATTATTTTTTATATTTATTTAAGTGATATAATATCTTAAAATTTTAAATTAGTTATTAATAAACTATTATAATCAAAAATTTATAATCCATAATTATAGACAATTAAAAGTTGGGGACTGTAATTTTATAATTTTCTTTTATAGTGAGATGTGAATCTTACTAAAGTAGGGTCAACAAACACTTCCCATAGTTGAGGGATCGAAGCTTCATGACAGTGGTAATTTAAGCTCCCTCCATTAATTACTTAGCTAACAAAAAATATATATTTTTATTCAGTGAAAAGTAATTTAAAAATAAAAAAGATATTTTTTGATTGGACGGAAACTTATTTTTAATTAAAAAAATCAACAATAAAAATTATTAATTCATGGTAAATGATGACTTCTTTCAATATATAAAATGCTCTTATAAAATTGGGTAAAGAAGGTTCACTTTAGCTTAAATAAATAAATTATCTAGTTAGTCGAGTAGGTCAAGTAAAAAAATTATCAAACATCAATTACTTTCATAATCTTTTAGACAAGTTATTTTTGAAATTTTATTATTGATTATTTTTTAAAAATTTCTAAAATAATAATTGTGACCCGAAAGCTGACATGGGTTAAGAATATTTTTTCTTTGATTTAAATTTTTTTTTCTTTTTCTATCTGTTTTTTAGTGGGATTTTTATTGAACGAATAGAGATATATTTGTAAGCTAATTATATGTTTTGATTGTATAAGTTTTATATTGATTATATATAAAACTCAACCATCCATCTAAAATGTAATCTTATTGGTACGTTTAATATTAAATCGTTGTTATTGAAGAACTTTTAAAAAAATATAAAAATTAATTAAAATTTAATTATTTAAAAGTTTTAAAACCATTAAATTTTACTAGTCCATATAGCAACCCGACTAGGAGTACCTTCAGTGGAATAATTCTTTAGAAAAGTCATCCTCAAATTTAACGCTAATATCTTGTACGGACATGGTAAGCTCCGTGGCAAATTAAAAGGCCTAATAATACAGACAACCATCGTTAATTAAATCACAAATTCCATCGTCATGGGTTGTTGAAGTTTCGATTAATCAACTCTCAGTAGTTCCACATGGAATCAAGCTCGGTAGCACCCAGTCCCATCCTAACGCCGCCGCCGCCGCCGCTGGCGGCGCCACAGTCGGCCACCTTCTCCTCCAACACTCCACCCCAATTCCCCATCAAACCACAAACACCCATCTGATCACCAGCACCGAAGCCGCCACACTGAAGCGGCGAAGGCGCCACCCCAGGTGGGGCAAAGAACGGAAGCTGGAGGTTCTCCTGAAGAGACCTCAGACTTGGAAACGCCGGCAGGCCCAAATTCCTCGCCCCGTTATTGTTGTCGGCGGTCAAGGACGGCGGCAGAGGGGCAAACAGCCCATGAAAGGAAGAAGAATGTGGATTGAATCCGCCGCAGGCACTGGCGTTGCTGTTGGCATTGATTATGGTGGAGAAACAGGACACGTGCTCTCTGTTGGCGACCGCCTCGGTACCGTAGGAGCAGTTGTCTCGGTCCGCAGCAGCCGCCCCCATAGCAGCCGAGGGGGCCGTCGCCCCGTAGGGCGAGAAGTCGAGGAGCGGCGGAAGGGACACCGACGAGGGAGAGCTGACTTCTGGGTACAGGTTGATTCCGGCGTTCAATCGTCCCTTCCTGCCGTTACCGCTGCTTCCAGAGGTGGCTGAGCCTGTTCCGCTCTTCTGGAACACCCGGGAAATCACCCATTCGTCCTGACAGCGACAGAAAAAATAAAATCGAACTCAGAAAAACGAGATCTTGGAAGTGAAGCTCACATTTAAATCTCAGCAATGGCGGTGAGAAGTCAAATAATTATCATCATTTCAAACGCGAAGTGCAATTACTCGCATCCAATATAATTCAGGTACAAAATGTCTGAGAAATTCGGCGCATAAATAATTCAATTGCAGACATGAACTTGCACCCATTAAATAGCTTCGCTTTACAAGCATGGCGTTGCCGCAATTGGGGGGCCGGGATTATTAGATAGCGCTGCCCAATATTTAATCTTGTGGACCACCGGTTAGCCACCAGCAATCAAACTCTGTATTAAGTGGCGGACTGCAAGATCTTAAACCAAAAGACTCATTATGCGGGCAATTAATTAACCTTGACATCGCTAGAGAGAGAAAAAATGGAGCCTTGTAGAATCAAAAAGATAAACAAAAGAAAAGGGAACGAAAAGGGTTTGGGAGTGGGAGAGGATTTCAAATATATATTATGTTTTTTCGGTAAAAGTATTTTTTTTAATTTTGTTTTTTTATATTTTATTTTAGTATAAATTGTTTTTATATTTTATTTTGGTGTAAGTTTTGTTTCATACATTCTATCTGTATTATGTGGCGGACTGCAAAATCTTTCACCAAATAACTAGCTTATGTGGGGAATTAGTTAACCTTGTGATCGTTAGAGAGAGGAAAAAATTGAAAAAATCTATTTGCAAATAGAGAAAAAAAGAAAAAAAAAAAAAAGCAGAAGGGAGGATTCAGATATATAATATTATAAAATTATTATTTTATTCTGTTTTATTATAGGTTTTACAGTGTAGCATACTTATTCCTTAAATTTGTCTTATTTTCATGTTAAATTAAAAAAAAGGCCTAAAAAATCTCTAGTAGATCTTTGTCAAAAATTTTCAAACATTAAAGTTTTTAAAACCTTTTGTGTCTGATCAGTTGATAAAAAAAATAACTAAAAATAAGTACTTCAAAATATAAAAAACCAAAAATTTAAAAAAAAATGAAATAATTTTTTGACAAAGAAAAGAAGGGGAAAAAAAAAGTACAGAGTCCAGTAAAAATAGTAATGGAGTTTTTTTTTTATATGTTTCCATTAAATAAAATAGAGGACTTATATAATAGTATGTAACAAATATGGCGTGCAGCGGTATGAGTGGGAACTTGTTATTGTCTTTTCTACGGGGATTTCAGATCACCTTGGAGCTTCTGGAGAGATAATGGTAGGCAAATTTGCCTTCAAGGCGATACTCATGCATAACCCAGTTGCTCTTTTCACCCTTTGGAGCTCTCCCACGGTAAAAGACGAGAGTTTTCTTCATGCCCACAAGAGAGCAAGTCTTCGAACTGTAAATCTCCCTGTCTTTTCCGGTGGCTTTCCAGTAGCCGGCCTCCGTCGCCCTGTTCGTCCGCAGCCCCGTTGGGTATTTGCGGTCACGCAAGCTGAAGAAGTACCACTCTTTCTCCCCCATCTTCGCTTTCTCTGCTCACCAAGAAACAAGAAAAAAGGAAAACGCTTACAAAAACAGCCGTTTATAGCGTCGGAAAAAATGATTACGCCGCCAGTGAAATATAACTCGATGTTTCAAGCTGATGGGAAGCCTTTTTTTTTTTTTTTTTTTTGTACCAGGGAGTTCCCATGGCTCGCACTTGTTGAGATCAACTTCAGCGATAGCTCTGCCGGTGAAGCTGCTGTCAAGAACTTTCTTGAGGAGATAATACGTGATGAGCTCTTCGTCGGTTGGGTGGAACCTAAATCCAGGAGGCAGATGGGTCTCACTGCTGTCAAAATGGTGGAAAGCATCCATTTGAAAAGACCGATAGTCTTACAAAAAAACAGATAAAAATTATAGAAAAACAGAGAAAAAAATTAGGGAAAAAAGCAACCGATTCCTTGAGTTGAAGCCAATTCTGAAGGGTAGCCAAAAACTAGAGGGTTCCCCTAAGGACCAGAAACAAAGACAACCCACTAACAAACAAAGAAAAAAGAGAGAAATGGTCGCTAAATTACAAAGACCATATTGACTCAGAAATAGGATGAATCCCAATTCTAACGAGTGCCCACTTAGCAAGAATGACCCTAATTAATGAATGAAAACCAAGACAAGGCCCGGAGGATAACATCGTCGTCTTTCTTTCAAGTATCTCCTTTTTATAGTGGAAAAGGTGTTTGATGGAGAGAGGGGAGCAGCGGACATACACTTTACAGGTGGTTAACGGGTGGGCGGGTCGGGTCAGTTACTGGAACCTTGGGTTATCCCGAGAGTCGGGTCATCTTTGTCTTAGATGGGTTTGTGGCTTTTAATGTTCAGGTTATTGTGGGTCTTGGTGGCGAAAGCATTGGCAAAGTTAGAGCTGCCACTTTCAAGCAGTGAACAACAGCCCCTTATATGATACAAAACAATATGATATAAAATAGAGTAAAAAATAATTTGATCATTTTTTAAACTCAGCATATGACAAAACTTTATCTACCAAATTATTTTATGTCGTGGGCTTTTAGCCAATTCAAGTTTGTTGCTTTACGGTTCAAGTTACTTATAATTTGGGTGACTTTAGGTACATCAGATCAAGATCGGATCATATTAGTTTAGCATGAACTTTTAGTCAATTTAGGTAAGATTGTGTTTTCAAGAGTGAAAATTTGAGCCTAAGAAAATAATACAGATTGCTTGAAAATCTTAATGTGTGCTTTGAATAAGGTTTAATATAAATAAGAGGAAATTTATATTGGGTTTGACACCCAAATTCACACGTAACTCCGCACAATGGAAAATTCAAACCTTCCGTTGATCGTCTGCTACCAATTTAGTAGACACAGTACATAAAAAATATACAGTATTTTTAACGTGTAAAATCCTTCTCAACTAAGAAAAAAATTACGGGATAAACTCTAAAAATAAATCCACTATATAAAATCAGTTACATAAACCCTTAAGATAGAATACCAACAACACAATCGAGATAAAATAAAAAGAAAATAATCTCCAGAGTAATGAAACTCTCATTCCCTCTTTTTCTCTCTATTTTTCTTTTCTCATTTTTCTCATTGGTAGTACTCCATCTACTTACTAATTTTACAAATGTGGCGGTGAACAACGACCGGTGAGGAATTCCTTCTGCACTTAACTCTACTCTGTTCCATCCTTTGTTCCACATATGGTTCACTCACACACCGTTCATGCACACAATCTTCTGAAGCGTTTGGTGTGCTTATAATAACTCCGACTTGAAATTTCATTTGCTCACCTGATCTGATTTTACAGATGATTTGCCACACCAACTTTGTCATTTTTTGTACATTCACCGATTCCCGCATTTTTTTAAACGACACGTGCTCTGTATAAATGGTGCAAACTCTACTAAGATAGCTCGCTGATTTTGAAAGTAAATTGCCTACTCTGAAAACCCTGCCACCTGCTCCTCAGAGCCTAGTGCCCACTCTATAAAGTCATCCACCAACTGTGCGAAGTCGACTTCTCTGAAATGACGTTGTCTAGTCGCCCTTTGCATTAGTGCTCTTGGTCGGCCTTATCTCAACTTAGCCGGCCGGCTTCTTCTCTCTACCGGTACATGCTCTGCATAAATGGTGCGTACTCTACAATGACAGCTCGTTGATTCTGAAAGTAAATTGCCTACTCTAAAAACCCTGCCACCTACTCCTCAAAGCCTGGTACCCACTCTACAAGGTCATTCACCAGCTGTACAAAGTCGACTTCTCTGAACTGACGTTGTCTAGTCGCCATTTTACATTAGTGCTCTTGGTCGGCCTTATCTTAACTTAGCCGGCCGGCTTCTTCTCTCTACCGGTCAGTCATCCTAGTCGGTTTCTTACTGCCCACTCACCCGATTGACCGTCCTACTGTCCGGCCGATCGACATCTTGCTTTTCGGCCAATCGGCCCAAGAGTAGCATTCTTACTGTTCTTCTGGTCATTTATCACGTGCGCGAACACTCCAAATTTTGCCCACTCTGACAAATGTCAGAGAATGGTCACTTTGATATTTGCTCACTCCGACAAATCAGTCACTCCGATTATTTACTGCAGCCAGTTTACAACAATCCAAACTTTACACAAATCTTATACGATCTTTCGATGATGCATCTATTTATTAACATATCCACAAGGGAGTGATCAAACTCAACAATTTAAGCATGAGTTTGCCCCTAAACTTCAGTGTAAGCCGTTCAAACCACAATAAGTGAATGGCTAGATTTTCAAACCCTTTGTGCCAAGCGGTGACACTATTGAAATTGGCAGATAGAGGAACAAATTGTTTATATAAGCCGAATGGGAGACGTGGAAATAGGAAACTAGGCTTCCTTCTTAAACGAATTTTCAGGTGGACTTGTGGGACCTTGTTAGACCTTGTTGGACCAATACCGAGTCGTGGGCTATTGATGAGCTTGATTAATTAAGGGTTCGTGGTAACTATATCTTTGAAAATATAGTTACTTTTTTTTTTATTTTCTGTTTTTTGTTCTTCTTTTTTCCCTTTCTTTTCATAGAAACTTTCTCCTTAATTGCTGAGGTTCTGTTAGAATCACTGTATTCACATTTCTCTAAGACATGTGGGGGCAACGTGGCTTTGATGAAGGAATTGATACACTCTCTGCTGCTCCACCTCCGGGGCTTTTTGAATTAAAGCCACGTGGCTTTGATGTACACGTGGCTTTTTTGAATTTTTAATTAAATTTAAATTAAAAAAGGTTAGAAAAAAAAATACATACTTCCCGTTCTAGAATTCTCAAATTCCCACTGCTCCACCATTAGCAAACCATAGATGCCTCCTTGATTTTTGGTGCCTATAATATCTTTTGCCTTATTTTGCAAGATAAGCCATCAAACTTTTTCAAATATTCTTAGAATATGAAAACATTTAACTTTTTAGTATTTTTTTTAAAATCTAAGATAACTCAATCGTTATATTATAAAAGTAATATTTTTTATCTTTTTTTCGTAGAAAAATTAAACAAATGACATGTTGATTTTACGGTGAGAGGTTAACTTGGTCGATTTAAACTTCTCTGCTAGGCTACTTGAAGGTCTGCCCTACCCGTAAGATACACTAATTCTATATTTATATAGATTTAACCAAGAATATTTTATAATCTAATAGATCTAAGTCTTTTATTCTTTTAAGAGTGGGGCACTTCAGTTGTTTATGTAACTCGTTCTCAAGAGTTAGTTTCACCAAAATCTTTTACTCTTTGGAAAAATTGTTTTTGGTTATCTTTTGTAAATTTTGAGGTGATATCTAGCTTTGCACTTCAAAACAAACAGTCCATGGCTAATGGTATAAACAAATGTTACCAATAGATAGAATCAACATAAGTCATACAACATTTTGTGCTTATTTTTTAATATTTTTTTATGGCTATTTTCGGTAGTATATGTGTAAATTATCCCATATAATATGATATATAGTTAGTAATTTACTATACTAATTAAAAGTCAATAATTTTGTTTAATTTTTTTCTACTTTATTCAAGAATTTATTTTCTTAATTAGTCTTATATTTAATAAAAAAATAATATTTATACTATAAATAATATAATTGCTTATTATTTTTTGAAGACAATCGGTTGCGATTTTTTTTTATTTATGTGGGGCAGTTATATAATTGCCTATTATTTATTAACATTCACTGATTATATGTAAGATATACTCCAAGAAAACTAAAAAGAAATATTCACATATGAAATTTTATAAACTCCCATGAAGGATGAGAAATAAGGATAAATGAAGAGAAATTGATTGATTCTAAATTTTTTAAAAATTAACATTAATTATAATTAGTTATCTTGTTAATGTTTAATTTTGTATCATCAAAATGTGAAAGAAAATAATAATTTTGGCTATCCATAAAAGTGAAATAATCTTATAAAATCTTAATGCATAGCAACAATTAAAAAAACAAAGTTCATTTTGGGTCATTGGTGGAGAAATTGAAACACAAAATGCCATGTAATATTGTATTTCATGTTGGGAGTAACTGTGATGCGAATTTGTAGTCTTTGCTCGTGTAAGTAAAACAAAATTAGCTAAACAAATATAATCGAATACCCCACAAACACTTAGAATTTTTACAAAGAAATTTTTTAAAATGAAAGGAAAAATTTACAAGATACAAAGTTTGTGGACCTTCTTTCATAACAATTATGGGCACACTTCACCATCTCTCCTTGTAATATTCATTACTCTGGCACAAAATGAAGTGCAACAAACTTGTTGAGTGCTTTCCTCAAGTTTATAGCCAATGAAATCGGATACATTTTTTTGAGAATTTTGCTCGATCACTTGACCTCCTTAGCAAGGAAGGACCAAACTTGGTACTCTAGCCATTACACCCTAAACCCATTTGATTATGTCTCGGCTAATGTCTGACTACTCTTTTGGCTAGATCGTGCTTTAGCATATCACTCACACCTTGACTAGAATTTATCGGCTATGTGCCTAGACCTATGTTTGCCCGAGCTAGGCCGAGGACAAATTCTGTCGAGCTAGTGCTATGCAAATTGTCTATGGTTGATGTTGTCCTCCTTTTTGCTAACTCTTGTTTTCTTCCATTTTATCCTTTCTATCTATTGGAAATATAAACTCATGCACAATGAAAATAAAGTTAGATTTTAACCTGTCGTGTTATAATCAAAATTAGGATCTCATCGATTTATTTTATGTGTTATTAAAATAGTACTTTATCTTCTTGGTGGTAGAATATTCTTTGAAAAAAATTGGTACAATATTTACGATATAAATATATTAGATGAAAATAAAGAAATTTTTTTATTAAGAGTACTTCCATGGGTCACATTTGTAAATGGGAGAAAAATGCTATATATATTATCCTGCCAATTATATCATTGGGTTTGCAAATGAAGCTCAACCATCATAAATTAATGAAGAGCACAATAAACTCACTTTATTGTTAAAGGCCATTATAGACCGTTTTGAAAATTATGCATATTTTAAGAAGAAGTAAGGCCTTATTTTTCTCGTCAGGGCTATTGGATTAAAAAAATCTAACAGTTAAAATTTAAATATTAAATAGTATTATCTAAATTATTATTTTATTAATTTTTAATATTAAATTTAATATTTAATTAGTGTTAATATTGTTAAAAAATAAAAAATTTAATTATCTTTAATATTGTTTTTATTTTTAAACATTGATCACTAAATTTTGATCCGGCAACCTTCTTAAGGGAAGCATAATCTCTGTTTTCTATTAGAGATACCCTTCCAACTTCAATAATTGTAGCAATATTGGTACGTTTTAACTATACATCTCTGTCGATCTAACCGGCCTAAACAGTAGAATTACCCACTCTAATATTTCGCAAATCAAATTTTGCTCTATGGAAAGGAACTATATAAATAAAATGTTATCCTTTGTAATTCAAATCTGGAACTTAATACAGACAGTGTAGCCTCTCGACTACGAAGTTTCATTTCATTTTGATGATTTAACATGAATTCATGTCACATTGGTTATTAGCTCATTTGAAGTTTATGCCATTTCGAGGCACACTGTTTCACATATGGGTCAATTTATGTTGTATCTATTGTTTCGATCTCAAATAAATTCAAATTTATAATAGAATAAACTTTGAATCATTGTATTCTATAATATTTAAATGTCAAGCGGGGTCTACAATGATTTAGATCAACTTTTGAATTGGGTTCATATTTTATCCTTGTTTATGCGTCATGAATTTGGATCGCTGACAGATTAGAGCGCCGCTTGATTTTCGGGTCGAATTAAAGCGGATCTGATTTTTATCATTTATGACCTGAATTTTACATATCACAACTAAAAAATAAAATGTTAAAAATTTGACTGAATTCGCTCCCTAATTTATTCTCTAACGCTCAAATTAATAATCTTTTTTAAAAGATAGAAATATGTAGAGATAGGGGATACACGTAATGATGTAAGAATGTGGGTTTTGAGTCTGACTTGAAGGCTATGCTCGACGTGGAGCTGCTTTAATATTAAGAGAGTAAGAATTGTGTATGAATTTTTGAATACTCATTTGATAAAGAGAGGTCTCTTGAGAGCTCTTGAGTGTGAGTATTTGTAGATGCATTTGAGCATGAAAGGAAGTGTATCCCTTAGAGTTTCTCTCAAGGATTTTTTTTAACTTTTGGGCCAGTTCAACCCTATTTGGGCTTTAAGGCTGACAATTAACCGGCCGTGTAGATTTGGTAGGCTGACACAGAGATCGTGGGTGTTGATTAGGGCAATCATGATCAGTTAATAGGATCCTTTCCTTTTTCGAGGAGATACTAGATGTGGCGGATATGGGAGTTGCCACTATGAAAGATCTATTGAGTTGAAGTTACCATTTCAGAAAAAATTACGACCAAAGGCAATATTCGGAGTGACAAGTTGGTTAAGGCAGGTAATCTTTAGCGCGCGGGAAAATGATTATGGGCTGTCCTGATTGTGTCGAGATCAACTCGAGCTTATTCGACCGACCAGAATACTACTTGGGTCAATGGAAGCATTGGCCAGTCCCTAAATCTACGGGCTGGACATTCTCTGAGCTTGCTGTTAGCCCGTGGGCCTTTGTACTAACGGTCCATTTTTACCGTTTCTATCACTACTAATATGTTATTTGGTCCGAAAAGAGCTAATATTATACAGGTATATTATTGAATATTTTTAAAACATATTTAATAATATTTTTTATTCTATTAATAAATAAATAAATATTGTATTAAAATATTATGATAAAAAAGATAGATGATACGGGCTAGGAGAAAAAAATCTCTCTTTTCCTCTGCTCAAACCTCCTCCGATTTCCACTGTCTCTCTCACCCAGTCCTTCCCTCATTTCATCTCAATGTCCTACCACGGTTAGGAAAATAGATAAATATTGTGGTACTCTCATTATATAAAATTTTTTTTATAAGTTAAAGGGTTAATATTTAAAAATTAAAAATAATCAGAACATATCATATTATTTACTTTAGGGTGTATAAATTATAAAAATGATAATAACAACGTACATTATATATGATCAATTTTTTAACTTTTAATTTTAATATTGAGTGAATTAGAAAGCTTATATTATGAAAGAATAATATTAATGTGCAGGTAAATAAGGATGCTGACCCACACCAATTATCCCAAATACCAAGTCAATTAGAGTTATCGCTGTTGAATATATAATCACTGGTTTAATTATCATAATTATATATTTAAATGTATATTAATATATGAAAATGAAATTATAGTTTGAAGGTTAGATTTATGGTTTTTCAAGCTTAATTTCTATACCCATTTTATAATTTTAGATGAGTTTATTTTTTTAAATTTTTATTCTAAACTTATGAAGGGAAGGATCAAAATTTCTAGCAATAGAATAACAAGAGAAGGGGGAAATGAATTTAATATGTATTTAATAATAAAAATAAAATATAATAAAATATTTAAATAATTAATTAATCTTTATTATTTATTCATCTGTTTTCAAATTCTAATAATTTTATATATATAAAAAAAAAAACATAGCAGCCATCGGTTCTGGTTGGAGATGCGTACGCTGCGAGTGAAAGTGTGCAGGAATTCCCCAGTCAAGTGAAGGAAATAAGAGGGTGGGAACAGCAAAAAGTTGTATTTCTTTTAGTTAAAAAGACAAAAATGGGTTCACGTACAGCTCTGAGAGTACTAAATTGATATTTGGCATTGGGATTAACATTATATTTATATTTATATTTATTTATTTATTTATTTAAAATATTATTTATTTTATTTTTGGATTTATTTTTATCCTTTTATTATTTCATTATTTTAATTTATTCATATTGTATATTTTTTTGAAAAACTTATGGTAATTTTTTAAAAAGATTTGAATCGTAGGGTGGTAATATCAAAAAAACTTTAAAAAAATACAAAAATTTAAAATAAGGGTAATTTTATGATTTTTTAACATGGAATCTTAATAAACTACTTTGAATAATACTATAGTAATGACATAAAAATTAACAATAACAATTTGAAAATATTTTTAAATTCTCTTCTGTGTGTATATATATATATATAATGGTTTACTGTTATTTTTAATTTTTGTGGTATAAATAGAATTAGGTATTTCAAACTTTAATTCTATGTTAAAGTAATGCAATTTTTATAATTTAAACTAATTATCTTTAAATTATTCCAAATTGTGATAATAGAAATGGCTTCCACCACCAACATTTTAGAACCTTCATTATTAGCAGTGCATAAGCATTGCATGATTGTGGAATCCCATCTTTTTATGAAGAAACATCATCAACATCTTTTAATTTTGTAATTTATCTTACTAAATAATTAATTTTAAATAATTGCCTGTCTTATAAATACTATTATTTA
The DNA here is from genome assembly GCA_033239525.1 of Nepenthes gracilis. Lineage (NCBI taxonomy): Eukaryota > Viridiplantae > Streptophyta > Magnoliopsida > Caryophyllales > Nepenthaceae > Nepenthes > Nepenthes gracilis. The sequence continues at coordinate 2,237,642 of BSYO01000006.1, read as the reverse complement.
TTTCTTTTGTTTGCCATGATGTACATACCCATATAAAATCTTGATTATTATAATCTCATCTACCCCCATATCATTACTATGATTCATATGTAGTTGAATTTTTATAATTATTGAATGTGGATATTGTCTTTTCTCACCTATAATATGCATCACTGGTATTTTGAGATATTATCTAAGTATAAAAGACCTATTACTGGATAATTTATGGGCAGAGCCAGAGAAATTTTCTCCAAAATTGTTGCTTTTTCCTTATAAACTCATGCACATCACATAGATTTTAAATAGCTCGCAAGGCCACAGAGCAGAAGGAAGGCTGGAGCTGCGGGTTATGCATCTCTTTTACATCCAATAACATAAATTTGCACCTAATAAAGAAACAAGATAAGTATACAAATTTAAAATAGAAAATAGAGGGGAAAAAAGATATTAAAACCTTAGAAATAAGAACTCCACCAAATTAATTAACCTATATCACTGCAAACTACAAAATAGAAAAGGAAAAAGGCCAAAGTTTATTAGGGAGTTTATTCTTTTGCTACAAGTTGGGAATATCATTATTCCATCCAAACCCTAACCCAAAAAGAGAAACTAAAAAAGGAATAAATAAACCCAGTTGAGCTTATGGTGGCCAGACCGGCGGGTCGGACCAGACCGGTTCAAGTTTGTTTCGGGTTTTGTTATTCGACCAGCCAAGTTATTTGGGTTTGATCTAACACTGGCTGTGTCATTAGTTTGGGTGTTTGGGTTTGATTTAATGTCATTTTATTTTATGTTCCCCTAGTGCAAAGTCATTTTGTATTTTGATTATGAATCTCGATTGTTTCAGATATTTTGTCTTCAATTTGTTTTTTTTTTTCTTGTTTTACATGTTAATTCAAAGTTTAAGTTATTACAATTTGTATCACTTTTTATTAGATTTTGAATCACCTCATTATATATATCTCAGACCCGTTAAAATATCATCCAATAATGCACTCAAATGGAAATGTTAAATAAGGATCGAGTGATGATCAGTTAATAGTAAGCTAAGAGTTAGAGTTTAGTGGATATTCGTATATATTGATATAAAATTGATTGTGTGTCGATTAAGTGTGCATTAAACAATAGGATTTACTAAATGACTATATATGGCTGGTATGAGGCCCGACTAAGCAAAAATCACTTTCAACAGACCAAAAATATTTATATGTGATAGGCACAAGTTAGATGGTCATGAACTAATTTCAATAGAAATAGCCCCTAGAGAATGCATGGATTGACCAGAAAGATCACACCTCATGCACATGAATAAACACGCATGTACTAATACTATTATAAAACGTTCATATGTGTTTAGTTAAGGTTGAGATATATTTAGAATTTTTAAAGACGAAAGAAAGAAGATGAAGAAAGAAAACAAAAAAAAATAAAAGATTTACTTATTTGAATTTTAAATGGTATTTCATTTTTAGTTGATATTAGATAAATTATTCTTGGCAACAAAAATAATATTTTACAAGTTGTCTTCTTCCATTTCATCCTTATATTTTTTTATTATTCAAATTTATCGTTACAATATATTGTATTTTTATTTTTTTAAAAATCTTTTATAATCATGATTTATCATATAATCCAGATTTTATAAACTTACAATATTATAATTTTTTTCTATTTTCTAAATGAATTTTTCATAAAAAAATATTATATATAATTATTTATATTTATTATATTCTATTATATATTATTGTATCATTTCTTTATGGATTTGAACAAGTGATTGGAATTGTTTTTCGTTGACAATAGATAAATTATTCTTGGTGGAAAGGCGCGAACCCACGATCAAAAAGCCGCAGCGCATTAAATATTTTAGAGGCAAGTTGTCTTCTTGGCCAACCAATCCGCGCGAGGATTTCATCCTTATATTTTTTTATTATTCAACGGGCATTTTGGCGCCCAAGAGTCCAACGGGGTGAGGTTTAGCCCTCACATTACAATATATTGCATCTTTATCCTTATTTCCTTTTCGTGAATCTTTTATGTCCTCCTCTTCTCTTAATCAAGAATCATGATCAAGGAGAGTGACGCAGCAGGAATCGGGCGTCTCATTCCCAGCTAACTCACTCAATTGATCTATTTTATAACCTTACAATCTTATAATTTTTCCACTATTTTCTCACATCACCGCACAAGCACCTCTTACGCCTACAAAAATTCCTTGTTTATAATTATTTATATTTATTATGTTGGAGAAATCCACGAGACCCCACCCTCTTGTTTGTTGTTTGTGTTATTCGTCCAGGTTCAGACGGAGATAGGACCCTTCTTTACCGACGTGGAATTTAAAACAAGTGATTGAATATTATTTTTATAGAAATTAATTTTTGATTTTATAAGTAAAACTTTGACATTTGAAATCCTACATTTTTCACCCTTCCACTTGAAAGAGTTTTGTGTATAGGTTTTGAATGAGAATAGAATAGAATGCCTAAAATTACAAATAATTGATAAAGAAAATATGATAATTTCATATGTGTTCCTAAAATTTGAGTTCAGCCATATAACAAAATTAGATCATTTTTTAATTAATTCTCATAGCTATTTAAAATAATTAAGTTTTAATTACATTTATTTTTAAATTGACAGCTAAAATTAAATGGAATTAGTGTTGCTTCTTCGTAACATTTGCTTCAAACAGCCAGCAAAAACAAAATTTTGGTACAAAGTGAAAAAAATAAATATAAATAATTGAACAAAAAAATAAAAAAGTAGAAATAAAACTCACTGTTTGTACCCGAAAAAAAAAATTAAATTAAAACAATAAATAAACGTCATGGTACCTGTAAAACAGGAAAAAAGAAAATTATTTATGCAGGTCAGAGTGAAGAATTTGGGCTTTTATGGGCCACACTTTTAAATTAAATAGTTCAGGCCCACTTCACAAAACCAGCCCACGTACTACGCTTCTACCATGCACGGATTAACGTTTGTTCGTGATTTATTAATCTGTTTTCCATTTTTTTCTAAATATAAATTCATTTTTTTCCGAAATATTTAAACCATTTTTAGTTTTCCTTAAATATCTATTGGGGGGGGGGAATAACCAAAATTATAAACTCTGTTTGGCACTATATATTTTTAAAATAGTAATATTATTTATAAAGTCAGTTATCTAATTAATTGTATTAAAATTATTATTTTTGGTAAAAAAAAATAAAATAGAGAAAATTTTAAAATAAATAAAATTCATACCTATTTTTAATAATTTTAATATAATTAGATTGACTTAGTCTCATTATAATTAACTGAAAATATTCTAACTATTAAAATTTAAACATTAAATAATATCATATAAATAATTATCTTTTATTAAATTTTTTAAATATTATATTTAATAAATATTAAATTTATAATACAATTTTAAAAATATAAATATCTTTGATATTTTTTATTTTTAAATATTAGCTATTAAATTCTAATCAAATAAACAAAGTCTTACTTTCTCTAATAAAATATAGGATCTCTATTATTCTTTATAAGTCAGAATAAATCTTTTAATTGATTTCATTTTTTTTTCAAACAAATATTTGAAAATATTTTGATAAAAGTTATAGAGTATAGTATTTTTTTTTCTGAAAACCGTATTTTAAAATTAAAAATAAATCCCAAATAAAATAGATTTTAGACTCGAAGCATATCTGGCGTGTTTGCTATATATATATATTTTTTTTTTTTTGCATTTAAATACCCATATTTTAGTGTACCCCCTCATTACCATTTTATTATTTGTACTTACGAATTTCATTTCCATAAATTGACATTTGACTATTTTTTAAAACTAAAAAATTAAAATTCTAAATAAAAAGAGATGAAAATAATAAGCTATCAGTTAAATTTTAAATATATTAGTTAATATATTATGATATATTATTAATATAATAATCTTATATTTTTACTATATTATTAGAAATTATTAGTATTAAGATATCTAATACTAATATATATTAAGTGATAGATTAGATATTGATAATTTCATTAATGTAAGATAACTATTACAATTTGATCAACGTAGTAAAATACCCATATCTATATTTTTATTTTCTTTATTCTCTTTCCCGGTATCTCCATTGCTCTCATTTTGATTTATAAAATTAGATTAATTTCTGTAAGGTTTTTTAATAAATTAATTCGAATGAAAATGATAAAACTATAATTCATTCAAATAGAAAAAGGTGAATTTTCTTTTTATTTTTTAAAAATTTGATCAGTTTTCCGAATGATAGGCTATGCTTAATTAGTTTTACAGGGCAATCAAGAAACCAATCAGGTGAGATTTATAAATGATAGCTTTGTTATATTTATAGTGCACGTACAGTATAATAATCCATTTTATTAAAAAAATAAATTATTATAAATATAAAATCTGGAATTACATTTATAAAATATTATATAAAAATAAATTTCCCACTTAAAAATAATAAATTATATCGGACATTATACGTTAATAAAGGAAAATCTATTTTTATTGCTATCATTACAAACATTAAATCTTTACATCCATTTATAATACTCTCTACATGAATGTCTCGCATTAATTTTTTCCATTTTTCATATATATATTTTTTACATTTTAATATATCCATCATATATAAAATGATTTATAAATAAATACCAACCCTTTTTTTCTGAATAAATGAAAAATATAATTAGAATAAAACGATGTCCTTCACACGTTGCCGCAGGTAGGAGGTCGATGCCCACTGGTTAAAGAAATGCCATTTGCATGGAAAAAGGACAATGCAAATTGAAGGTATCCCAAACTACAGTTACCATCAGTAAATCCCAGCTTTCAAGGGGATTTAAATAAATAAATAAATAGATAGATAAATATTGATAGACATAGATGGGGCCCCATTTCACCTCAGCCCTCTGATCAGTGTTTAGTCAGACTAAACAATTCAAATTTGATCAATCAGATAAATCAGACGGCCACAGAGCTCAGAATCTGATATAATTCCTTTTATTACAAACCACACACAATACTCTCCCCCTGCTCATGTCTCTCTCAAACACTTACTCAAATCTTCTTACTTCTGCTTATTTATTGCATGCTAACCCACTTCATTTCTTTAATTAAAGTGTCACATAGCAATGTTTAGTCCCCCTCTAAACATTATCAATTTGCATGATATAAGTTTTCTTAATAAATGAGATATATAAAATTATGTAAATTGGTAGATATTATATCATTTAAAAATATTATAAATGAATTCTTCTAATGTTTCTCTTAGCTCAAAGTTCATCTATTCGGCTTCCATTGCTAATAAAAGTTATGTTAAATAATCTCGGTCATAATATTTATCACACGTTAGATTATATATTTGATAGCTTTAAATAAGTAGTAGGAATTAAACTTATAGCAATACGCTTAATTAAAAATTTTTAAATTATCTCAGCCAATTATGCTGACTCCCTTGGGATGTTATAGAATATTTCACAAAGTTAAAGCACTGGTAACCAATGTTTGCTTGCATCTCATCTCTATAGGACAATAATCTATCAAGGCCTAATTAACTAGCATTTGTCTTTAAAATATATTTAACATAATAATAGATAAACTCCCTTAATTGGAGTAATTAAAACTTAAGAATTATGTTTTGTCTAGTACTGCTTTTTTAATTAAATATAAGGAAAAAAAATACCCAAAAAATTGCAATTAATTTTTATAAAATAATAATTAATTATACTTAAATATATTTGAATGATATAATATATATTTATCAGATTATTTTTATATTAATTTTTAGTTTAAAAAATAAAATGTAACATCACAATAATAAAAATGTCTAAAAAAATAAAATTCTGAACTCGTTAACCTAACGCCGAAAATATATTGCTTCCTACCTTTCACATTACATATTCTATTTGACTTTTTGAATCAAACACAATTTTGATGTAACCCTTTATTTAATAAATATATATATTAATTTAAAATGCAAAACATTAATTTTTAAAAAGTATAATTATGAAAATTTTAAACATATTTTTAGAAAAATTAATATAATTTATTAAAAATAAATTTTTATAAAAATCTGCTTCATCTGACTAAAATAATGAAAAGAAGCAATAGGAAGAGAAAACAGTATAATCTTCTTGGCAAACTTTCAATGTAAGAAACAATAAATGAATTGACATGACAATTAAACTTTATTCATTTTCAATATATTCACTTTTGTACGTCAAAATTCAAAAAATGTCAACATGTATAATATTATTTTAATTAAAGTTGGAATATTTGTTGTCAACAGTGACGGGGTTCCCTATTTTGATAGTACGGGAAAATACTTTTTTAAAGGCAGAAAAGAAGAAGATGAAGAGTGAGCGTGGAGGCATGCATGGCAGCAACGAGCAGGTGAGTCCAGCAATCCCATCCCTCCACACGTCCATCCATCATCCGTCCATCCGTCAATCACGATCAGAATCAGAAGGCTGGTAGTAGAGAAGTTAAATTTTAGAGATGAACAAGAAGGTGATGAAGGAGGAGATGATGATGAAGAAGAGACTGATGATGTGAGATTTTGACGCGTCATGCTCGGATTTTGAGATCATCAGAAGCTTTCTCAGCTGCTCCCTTCTTGTACACAAACGCAGGCTTTACATCAAATCACCGTCTCCATTGTCATTTTGCCTTGCAAGCTCAAACCAGCCATTCTCTCTCATTCTCTCTCTATCGCCATTTCCGACTGCTACTGTTCAGGAGGAGCAGTTGCAGTAGCTCTGCGCGTCGTTGTTATTTAGGAGAGAAAACGCTTCCATAAAGAGGAAGGAAATCCGCCATGATCTTCTCCCGTTTTGGATCTTAATGCCAGCTTATGGCTTTCTCGTTTACGGCTCCTTGGAACTCTCCATCTCCTCCATTCCTACTTCCTGACCTTCTCTGTTCATCCTTTCGTGCGTCAACCCTACCCGGATCCGACCCGTTTCCATAGCAAGTACTTGATTAAAACTGTAACATCTCTCGTGATTCACGGTCTTGTTGTAGTACTTTCGAGAACTAAAATTGTTTCTCGGATCATTAAACTATAATAATGCCTAAAATTATAATTATTTTTTCTTCAAAAATCCTGGAATCAACTGATGTCGTTCACATTTGTCTTTGTTTCTTAATTGGAGTTATTAAATTTTTGTCTAAAGATGTACAGCTGCCGTTTCTTGTGGAAGATTAAAGTTTACGAATTTCCTTTCATTAAATTTGAAAAAATGACCTCTAACTACCCCAGGAAATTGCCCATTTTTCGCATAGTTTTATTAAGTTAAAATATTAATTTTTTAATTATATAAATATTATTTTCTTAATAAATGATCAAATCATAAAATATAATAATATCATATAAATTTACAATATTTAATTATTTTAATAAATTATTATATATTAATATATTTCAAATTTAAATTTTGAACAAATTCGGATTAAACTGGCTCTTTGAATTTTGGTCGCCGTCCTTCGTGCTTAGGATCATGCACACCACAACTACAAATAAGAGGTCACACGACGGCAGGAAATTATCTGACCGTAAACACTTCGACGCTTAAGTCAATAAATGATATTCTGATAACAATAAGATAAGTGCAGATAATGTAAAGATAAATATTAGAGATGAGATTTGAAAATACTGGTCGGAGGTGCATTTATGGAGAGTGACTTTGGCCATAGATTTATGTATAGAATAATTTCTCTAGGTATTGAATTCATATGAAACTAATGACAAAAAGAGAGCTGAGTGTTGGGAAGCTTGAGACTTAGCGCATATATATATATATATATAAGATAATTTTAATAATTAGAATCACCAAATCTTGATTTTATGATGATGTTCTTCTTTACTATATCTCAATTACGTAGGGATAAAACTATTTATTTTACAAAAATATTTATCTTTAAATTATATGTGGTGAGTAGTAATACACAGGGCCCAGATAAAAAGTCTAAAGATTGAGCTCATATTCTAAGAGGCCCATGAAACTGATTTGACCTAATAAACTAAATTCGCTCTAGAGGTCTGAGGACTTAAACACATATCCTAAGAAACTCACGATGCTGATTTGACCCAAGAGACTAAATTAGCTCAAGAGACTCGATGACTTAAATTCACGTCCCGAGAAGTTCAAGTAGTCGATTTGGTCCGAGAGGCTAAATTGACTTTGAAGACCCAATAACTTAGGCCATCGTCTCTAGAGGACCAAAGAGCTGCATTGGTTCAAAATGTTAACTTAACTTGGGAGGCTTGAGGACTCTGTAAGAGATCAAAATCTCCAATAAAGCCTCAGGGACATGGCACTGAGGATATGGCCCCAAACGCTTGCAAACGTGATAAATGCAAAAATCTTTATTGAGGACGCGGACTCTAATAAGTCTCCAACGATCCGAACGCTGAAAGAAAGTTCAGAACGATTGAGAATGCCAACTCAGAATGATGGCGTATGTAAATGCACGTGCACTTTCTATAACACGTAATCTCTACAATAAATGATAGCCTGCAAAGTAGACATAATCACTGCAGAAGTGACGTATCACAGAATCAGCCTACATGTACTCAATCTTTCTGACACAGTAAAATAGATTTGTAAAGTTGATAGTAAGCTCCACTGCACACGCTACCTCCACATGGCCGCTTCACGTATGAAGATTAAACCGCTAAATAAGTATTTACTGTGTACCTAACAAATAGAAAGATGGGGAACCGATTCTTCTGCATTTGCATTAACGTCCATAGAGAGAGAAAAATAAGTTACTTAATACTGTCAACTGAGATAACACTTGTACTTGTAAAAATGATTATAGTGAGTCACTCCTATACTTCGTTTTTCGTATTTTTGTACTTAAACAACATATTAGTAGAAGTATTATCGGACTCAAAATTTTGTCCTTTTTTTCTCTCTCATTTAAAAGAAAAATTTTCGCGTAAAAACTTTGTGTGTTGCAATCTCTCTCCTTCCACTTAAAATATATATTTGTGTTACTCTACTTTTGGGTCACGTCTATTCCAAAGTCAGTATCTAATGACGCAGCAGTTTTTATTTATTATCGTGAGACATCCTGAATTAAACGTATAAACAAACTGATATTTTAATAAAAAAAATTATATTTTAATTATATTTTAAATAAATAAAAATATAATTATATTTAATTAATTTAAAGTAATAAATTTTAGGTATCTTATTTTCATATTATTTTCACATCAACAGATGACCTTTGGTAAAGTAGAGGTGATGTTGCAAGACAGATTCAGCCTTTCGCTTACATATTCACATCAAATTATCAGTACGGAGGAGTTATTTTTCACATGGGAAAATAATTTTTTTTATAATTTATTATTATAAAAATAATTATAATTTAATTATTAAAAAATTTAATTTAAACTAATCTTTAAAATCTCTATAAATAGTCAAATCTAATATTCATTTTAAAAATAAATATCTTATATAAATAACATAAATTTGGATAAAAAAATATAATTAAGTCAATTTAATCTAATATATTTGTAATATTGAATAAAATAAATCGACACCTTTTGCATAAATGTGTTAAATAGACTGTATCAAGCATGATATATTTATATTTAATGGCCTAAATAAATTTAGTTTATTTAACACCTCTATTTTTATTATTTTTATAATATATCATCAATAAAAATAAAAATATCTACCATCCCTTGTGGACTCTATGCCAATAGATAGACCCCACATATCAAAGTAAAGCATATTTTTAATTGAAAAAAGTTACAATAATAGCATGTTTTTTATTTTTTTCCTATAATATAAATATTTTAATAATATAGTGTTTTCTAAATTATATTTTGAAAGAAAATTTTTTTTATATTATTGTCAATAAAATAAATATCTTTAAATTCTGCTCAATATAAGAGCTCCTAACCGTATAGAATGGCTTTTCTCATACTTTGAGGAAAGCCTCTCTTATTCATGTCTATAACCTATGCATACAAATATATAACTCTTTTACTTACACAGTCATTTTGTAATTTTTTTCAACTCTTCTTCATTAATAGACAAATTTTCTAAAAAATATATATAAAAATAAAAAAGGGCTTACTATCCCTACCTAAACATAAAAATATGGCTGTAAAAATATTGTATATAAATTATATAAATATTATTCCTATATGTGTGTGTAATTACTAGCAATGGGAATTCTCTTGTGCTTGCAAAATAAACATCAATCACGATGACTAGTAGAAGAAAGAAGTATTTCTTCCTCACACCTCCTTCCTAATGGAGGTTGAACATTTCTTGAATCTTCTGTGAAGTCTCAACTGGAATTCCACTGCACTAGGTCGATATTGAACCAGTCATTCTTATTCAAATTCCTAAAACAATGAGTGAGGTTCCCTGTACTTCCATTAGTTTTGAGGGTATCAAGGATAATCTTTTTAGTATTAGAGATAATAATGCTTTTGGCCCTAATGGGTTGTCAGCTTTTTTTTCAAAAAAGGCTTGGACTCATGTGGGTCCTCTTATTTCCCAGGCAGTGTTGGATTTCTTAAAGTCAAAAAGAATGATTAAGTAGATTAACTTCACATTGATTGCTCTCATTGTTATGAAGTTATTTATGACACTATTTCTACTAAGATTTTCGAAAAAGTGATTTGATTGATAGAATTAAAAATAATATTGATGTTAAATATCATCAGTAAAGCTAGAAGACTAGGATCACCATGTTGGCATTTGCTAATGATATTCTCCTTTATGTTGGAGTGAATTTTCATTCAACTTTTGCGCTTAAACAAAGTCTATAACTACTTTTTACACTCCTATAACTATACTCTAATCCCTACAAGAGTAAAGTTTTCTTACGTAGTGCTTCCTTCTCGAAAGCTACGACTATTAGTGTAGTACTCGGCTATAATATTGGAAGGGTTCTAGTCAGATATTTTAGTATTTTTTTCATCACCTCTAAACTAAAAGTATATAATTGCAAGCCTATCATTGATAATATTGAGAAGCATATAGTAGCTTGGAGGTGCGTAGCACTCTCTTGTACTAGTAAACTCCTTATCAAGCTAATTCTTTCTACTTTCATATTTGTTGGGTTTCTATTTTATTATCCCTAAAAGTGTAATCAAGCAAATAAAGTATCTATTCTGCAATTATAACATCCAAATATTTTAATTCGAATATATTAGACTTTTGACTCGAAAAAATCAATATATAGTGTAATTAATAAGCTACTTATTGTAGACAAATCTAGACTAATTTCGTATTAAAGCCAGACGTGTTTAATTTGCGTGACCATCAGAAAAATATATTGGTAATTTTTTTATTGACAAATATAACTATTTTTAATACATTAGAATAATAATTAGAACTCATCATATAATGTTTATGGTGTGTATTTAACAAAATAAAAATTAATTAAAGTAGGTTAATTAATATTAATATTCAAAGTTAATTAAAACACATAAATGTCCCTTTCCACCCAAACTTGCATAGCCGGCCGCCCCTCTTCTCCATGATTTTTAGCCTCCCTCGCGTATGAACAGTAAGAGACTTAGCCTTAATTGGGCATTTGAAGGGGAGAAGAGCATTATTGGAGGATTGAGGTACATCTCTTTTTCCATCATTTTCTCAGCCGATTTTTGTTCCTACACGTCTTTCTTCTTGGCTGGTGATCGTGAGGTGGGGAGAGAAGAACAAATCTGCTACTACTGCTATTGCCGCCGCTGCATAGCGCCACGAAGGAGAGAGCTGACTGCCGCTGTTGTTGTCGAGGGAAGCAATAAAAATACAGGCAGGTGAAATACCTCTCTTTTCTTCATAATTCTAGCATCCTTTGATCACCGCATTATTGTTTGAATCATGTATTAAGTTGATGAAACATTGAAAGGAAGTGAGCTTCAATATGAACCAATTTTGGGCGTCGCAATTTTCGAGAACAGTAGTTAAATTTTGAGGAAGAAGATGAACAGTAGCATATAGAGAGAATTAGGTTCTTAATTATTTTCGGGCCAACTGCCTATGTAACATCTGATACTTTTTATTTATATTTATGACATTATTATTATATATTTTAGGTTAATTTAATGAATAATTTATAATAAAAAAATTAAGACAAATTTAAAATTAAGGTTGTTAGGTCCAGAATGACGCCAATATCCACACTAGTGCATAGTCAAGTGAGAATCTATGGCACCCGATGGACTCTCATGAGATGCTCAGATGTTATTCAAGCAAAACGTGTGGTGTCTAAAGTATGTTTAATCGAGTGCTTATATGTAAATGATACAAAATGTTGACGTTTGTGGTGCGCCAAATGCAGTAATTGTGTGTGCTTGGGTGTTCTAGATTGAGTATAAATAGGTTCCTTAGGTCAAGTTTTGTCATTTTGTATAAGAGAAGAGAAAGAAAGTGAAAAGAGAAAGATAGAGAGTGATGGGTACACCAATAATGGGTTGGCCCAAAGAAATGTTAACGGAAGCCCAAGAAGGTCGGTCAACATTTTTGACGGCCCAGTAAGAAGACGGGCCCAGAAACTGGAAAGCCAAGACGGTCAACGCTAACGTTGACCGTCTTGGCGGCCAACTTACTCTCAAACGGTCAACAAAATGTTGACCAGTTTGATTGGGCCTTTAGAGGCTTTGCTACAGTGATGGGCTTATTCCACTCTTGCCCACAGCCCATCAGTTGACCGCCAGCCACTCTCCCTTCGTTCTCCACGAAGGCGGCCAACACGCTGACGGTCAACTCAGACGTTGACCGTCTGCGCCCTGCACATTGGGTCCAAAAGGGCTCTTCTATAGTAATGGGCCTGGCTCACTCAGGCTCATAACCCATCTGGAGGCTGACGACGGATACCTTTCATAAGGGTGGCCAACACGCACGTAGACGGTCAACTCGAGCGTTGACCGTCCGCGCTTTGCACATTGGGCCCCAGGAAGCCTTTCAACAGTAACGGGCCTGACCCGTTTAGGCTCACCAGTCATAAAAAGGCCAACCACGATCCTTCAAGGATATTCCACGAACTCAAAAGGAATATCAGCCAGATTGGCGCCCTTCAAAGAAGGAAAGCGCCAGATCTTCCCAACTCCTTGTCAGCCAAGGAACTCCAACAGTAACATACTAGGGAGGAAAGAAACAAACTTGGAAAGTAGTTGGCCGCCTCAGAAGGAAACAATCATCCACAATTAGGCAACAAGTATCAGCCTCCAAAAGGAAGGCCAGGAGCAGATCACAGGGACGATCACTCCTTCTAAAAGAGGAGGATCGCCATCTTAACCATAAAAAAGGCCCTGGATTCACCATCCAGGGCATGCCTTGATTGAGACTGGGATTGATGCCTTCATGGACGACTGACTCACACAAAAAACCCTAAGTACTCTGAGAAGGAAGCTCTGATTCCCAGCAGGCAAACTCTTAAACACAATTAAACTCCAAGGCAACAAGCGCACCTCTCACGGCCGTTTACTGCCTTCCCACCTCCCATACTTAAAAGGACCTCTCGTCTCTCTTTCGTCTGGAAAAACATTCTCTTTCCCTCTCCCATTGCTCTCTTTACTTATAGTTCATTCATTTGAAGACTGTTTTACTGACTTGAGCGTCAGAGTGTTTTCGGCGGGATTATATCCCGTCGTTAACGCTGACCTCTTATTCGTCTTAGTGGTGTGCAGGATTTGTATTCGGTGAACGGAGCCGGTTCAGACCACCCAGCAGAATTTGAATCTGTTCGAAGTCGGATCCAGTTACGCATTAGAGAGTAAGTGAAAGGAGGAGAAACGAAGATATTTTGGAGGTTCTGAGTATTAAACATGCTAAATTTGATACAAAAAGTAAGTATTTTGAAACCTAATCTTTGGTCTATTTTTAAAATAATTCGATTTTACTAATAATTTTTATTTTAATATATACATATGTCACTATTTATATTTATATTTTCAAATATTTTTGTATACATGTGTTTAATAATAAGTGTATTTTCTATGGAATGAAAAAAATTTAAGAATATATTCGTAGTTGAGTAAAGTATTTGATTCAATTATGTACGAACTATTGTATATTCTATTATATTATAAATAAATTGAAGGCTATATCTGTCATCCGCGAGTTAAAAAAATATCGTTTGGCATTATTTATAGAGTTATATGTAAACAATCACTTACGGATCTTGAATAATAACATATGACTCTTGATTATATAAAAATAATTATAACCTGAATTTTAATATTTGTTATTTGTTTCTAGAATTATCATTGCTCATTGGTCCCTTGTATTTTTGTGTGATTTAAGTATATTTCAAATGATTATATAATTTATTAAAATTGATCACAAGTTTTGGATTATACATAATATGCTACAAAATGATATTATCATGTTTTCTGAATATTTAAACATGGCATATTTAACATGCCATTTGTTATATATATATATATTTATAAAAATTATATATGTTTTACTGAATAATTAGCTCACTTTTACTTTTATTTTGCTAGTATTTCATACAGGAGGGTTCGGTGATTAGTTATAGGTAGTTCGGTTTAAGGAGTGGTTGCTTGATGATAGAATTTGGGCTATGGATTAAGTTTGATGAATTGTTATTCGGAAAAAAAAATAATAGTTTATGTTATTGATTTCAGTTTATTTCATATTATTTTTATATTTGGTTGATAATGATATATGGTGACAGCATTTGAGTTGATTTCGATTTTTTTTTTAGTAATTTGGATGTGTTATGATTTTTGAATACTCTCATATTTATATAAATGCTTTTCCTTATATAAGATTTGTGGTTATATATACTCGGCGTTTAGAGTTACTTTTAGTAGTGATATTTTGGATCTTATAATTGATTTATTATTATTTTTAAATTATTTGTTGAAATTTTATGTTTAGATTTTTTTTTAAACTTAAATCGGTGAAATAAATAATTAAATTTTAAATAACCTAGATCTAAAATTAGATTTAAGCTAATTAATCATTAAAAATTAATATAATTAATTTTTGAAATTGATCACATAACAATTATGCTGACAAAAGTTATTTGAAGGGTTTTTAAAAAATATTTGTAAATATTTTTCAACACAGTGATAATAATATCAAGATATGAAATAATTTTCGAGGTGATTTAAAAAAAAAACTTAAAATTGATTTTTCTTAAATGTCCAGAATTTGTATTTAAAATGATGTTATATATATTTTTTCCTTGCTGATAAGAAAAGTTATCTATTTATGAAAACACGATGTATCACTTTAAAAAAAACGTGTAATACATATGAATCCAATTTACATCAAAATATGAAAAAAATAACATATTTTAATTTAAATTGAGTATTTTTTATTTGATATAAAATTATACATATTTTAATACATTACATAATTGATGTAATTATTGACATAAATACTCATACGCAATACAAATTTAAATGCTTAAATTACTTATACTAGACTTTTTAAAAATGTACAAATTAGACTGTCTATGTTATCGTTTAAAAGTTAAATAATCAGTATAGTTTATATGATACATCAGATTATTTCTACTGATTGTCTATATTAATTAAATATTTTTTAAAAAATATATAAATTATATCTTCATAGAAAATTTTCTATGTATATTTTTTAATAAAAACTCAATAATAGATGAAATTTTAATGACTGATATAAAAATTTATTTTTTGACTTTAAAAAATTTTAGATTACAATGTAGCGAGTGATTCTAAAGTCAATTACATAATTAAATCAAAAAATTTAATTTTAAATTATTTTTTTGTAAGTACAAATTTTGAGTTTTAAATTTTTATAAATTATAATTGTATTTATCAATGTATTATAATTGATTCATAAAAGAGATTGACTGCATAGTATCTTATCTATAATTAATATATTTTATGTTATTCATCACACTATATTGCACATAATCTAATCATTAAATTAAATCTCTAATTCATATAATTCATAATCATTTATTATAATTTAGAGTTGTACTCTAAATTAATTTTAAAGTCTAACTATACACAAATAACACAATATTCAAACAATATTTAAATATTTGGCTTATTTTTATGAAACAAGTTAATAGTTTTAATGATTATATTTGTATATGTAAATATTTGGGATAAAAAAACATAAAAAAATTATATTTTGTCTCGTAAATTGATAGTCTATACAAGTGTTTGAACATAATTTTTTTTTTTTTTTATATTTGATATGAGTTTATATTTTTTCTATAATTAAAAGTTTTGTATTTATATATTTTTTTTCATGTAATGAAAAAATTTGTAGCATTTATATTTTTTTTACAAAGTAAAAAAGTTTTAATATTAATTATAGAATTTTTCATTTGTTATTTTATTGAAGATCATTGCAATGAATTGATAGAATAATATATTAAAATGTGTTAATATAATAAGTATATTTAAAGATTGCACCTGTTATTTAGGCGTCACAAAAAAATATAGTGTTTGACTTTATTTATGAAAAATAATTTATAAATGATTGGCCTATAAATTTAAATAGTAATATTTTGGCTTAATATTTCTAAAAATGTGCATTGCTTCCTTAAAGTTTAATGTTTGGTCACCGGTTCTTTGTTCTCTACATGATTTGTTTTTAGATTTTAACTTATATCATATTTTATATTTATAAATAATTCGACCTTTTGAGATTTTATAGGCTTTGACACAATATTTAAATTTTCATGACTCTGGATATTTGAGACATTTAAAATTATATTATTTAAATTTTGGATGATTTTATATAATTTGTATTATTTAATATTAGTATACGTGTTTCAAATTTTGTGTACAAAATCATAATTTGGATTTTGTATTCAAAATATTTGATATATTAGATTTTATAAGCATTTATAGTTTTTCACCATTCAATTTGTTTTATGTACATATTTTGCAAATTGTGTGTGTGTATATATATATATATTTTTATATTTATATATTTATTTGTTTATTGAGTTTTAAAGTAATAATTTATGGTGCTTTGAAATTGATAGAGACGGCTAGAAATGGGTCAACCCGTTGCGAAAGCCCACAAGTGACTTGAGGACCCAATAAATGGTATCTCACGGCCCACTACTACTCACTGAAAACTTACCATAACCGGTAACCATTAATATACCAAGATTATGTATTAATGTTTATTAGATATGCATTATGTATAAGTAATTTGTCAGAAGTAAGCTCAAGAGCCCCAAAGACATATTAAAGGCACATCATTTCTATTCAAAATATGCATGTGTACATGTAAAACGTTAGTCAGGCGCTATTCAACCCAATACAATTCGGTTAAAATATTAAATTTGATTAGTATTTTTTTAATTTAATTAATTATAATTAAAATTATAAATTAAAATTTATCCCTTATAGGTTATTTAATGATTGAATTAGAATTATAAATTCAATTTAATATATTATTATTCACAAAAAAATAGTAGTTTATGTTATTAGTTTTAGTTGTTTTTGGATTTTTGTTATACCCACTTAATAATGATGAGTGGTGATGGTGTTTGAGTTGAATTTGATTTTCTTTTTAATAATTCAGTCGAGTTCTAATTTTTAAATATTTTAAATTTTAAAATAATTTTTTTTCTTACATTTAATTGATGTTATGTCTTGTCAGTGTTTAAAGTTACTTTTGGGGTAATATTTTTTATCTTGTGATTGATTTATTATTTTATTTTAATTCATTTGGCAATATTTAATTTTTTTGTTTGCATTCTAATATTTTTTAAATTTTAATCATTAAAATAAATAATTAAATATTAAATAATTATTGTCTAAAATCAAATTTAAATTAATTAATGATTAAGAATTAATATAATTAAAATTTGGAATCAGGGTGATGAAAATTTTATCAACAAAGTTATTTTAAAGATCTTTAAAAAATATTTGTAAATATCTCTCAACTTAATGATAATAAAATGAGGATATGAAATAATTTTCGTGATTAAATTAAAAAAAAACTTAAAATTTATTGTTCTTAATTGTACGGAATTCCTATTTAAAATGATGTTGTATATTTTTTCCCTTGCTGAGAAATATGACCTGAGCTTCCGCGCGGAGTAAACTAATGCCAAGGCAACTGTCTCCGTGAGCAGATATCTGGTTTTGGCGTCCGCGAGAGTCTTACTTACATAATATACGGGTTGTTGCTTCCCGTGTTGCTCCCATATCAGAGTTGAGCTTAAGGCCGTGTCAGATACAGAGAGATATAGGTATAGCTCCTCGCCTAGTTGGGGAGAAGCTAAAAGATGTGGGCTCAAGAGGTAGCTTTTGAGCCCTTGGAATGCGTCCTCACAGTTGTCACTCCATCGAAAGTCTTGGGTTTTTGTTCCTCTCAGGGCTTTGAAGAACGGCAAGTGTTCCTCGGCTGATTTTGCCAGGAAACGGGAGAGGGCCGCCACCCGCCCGGTAAGTTTCTGGACCTCCTTTCGTCTGCGGAGATCACATGTCCATGATTGCTTTTCTCTTTTCTGGGTTTGCCTCGATCCCCCGATGTGACACGATGTAACCCAGGAACTTCCCCGAAGCTACGCCGAATGTGCACTTGCTCGGATTGAGCTTCATCCTGTGGGTCCTAAGCACGTAGAAGGTCTCGGTCAGATCCTTCATGTGATCGCCACTCGCCCTGCTCTTGACGAGCACGTCGTCAACGTAGACTTCCACGTTCCTACCTATCTGGTCATCGAATATTTTATTCAAGAGTTGCTGATAAGTCGCGCTCGCGTTCTTTAGGCCAAAGGGTATTACCTTGTAACAGTACGTTATTTGATCCTTTATGAACGACGTGTGCTCATCATCCTCGGGACTCATCTTGATCTGATTGTAGCCCGAGTACGCATCTATGAAGCTTAAGAGCTCGTGGTTGGACGTCGAATCTACAAGGTGGTCAATCCTGGGTAGTAAAAAATTGTCCTTGGGGCATGTTTTGTTGAGGTCGGTGAAGTCCACGTACATCCTCCATTTCCCACTGTTATTATTTACCATGACCACATTGGCCAACTTGTCCGGGTATTACACTTCTCGAATGAACCCAGCGTCTAGGACTTTCTTGACTTCCTCGCGTATGGCTATCAGCTTTTTCGTGGAGTAATTCCTACGTTTTTGCCTGACGGGCTTATGATGAGGATCAATGTCCAGCTTGGGGACTATGGCCTTGGAGGAGATTCCCGACATGTCACTGGGAGACCAGGCGAATACGTCCGAGTTCTCCCGCAGGAAACTGATCAGTTGGTCTTGGACGGACTCTGACAGCAAGCTTCCTATATGGACATGCTTCTCCGGATCCCCCGAATCCAACGAGACTTGGGCCGTTGGCTCCCCAGGCAGCGCGTGTTGCGGCGTGGTATCGTCCCTGAGGTCGAGGTCTTCCATTGGTTGTGGAAGGGTTGCTTGTGTGGTTTGTGCTAAGTAACACATCCGTCCAGTGGATTGATCCCCGAGGACTTCCCCCACACCACACGGGGTTAGAAATTTCATTTTGAGGTGCGGGATGGAGGTCATCGCACTAAACGCGACCAAGCATGGGCATCCGAGTATTGCATTATAGACTGATGATAGATCCACGACCAGAAAGGTGAGGACCTTGGACGCTATCTTCGGATACGTCCCCAGGGTTACCTCTAACTGGATGATACCTTGAACAGGTACTGGTTCATTGTCCAGCCCATAGAGTGGCCATTCTGGCGCTCTCATTTGGCTCTTCTTAAATCCTAATTTAAAATAGGCATCGAGGTAGAGCAAATTTCTGAAGTTTCCATTATCAATAAAAACTCGTTTCATCTGGTAGTCATTGTTCCATCGGAAACGAGTGCAGTTACAACCAGAGGATCGGAGTGAGGAGAAGTTACACGATCTATGTCCTTATTGCTAAAGCGGATAACTTCGTCTTCGACTTCGGGTCCTATCCTTGGCCTCTTCGCTGTTGTGAGCTCCTACTCGTTTCCTCTGGCCGGCCGGCTCGATATCATGTTTACGACCCCCGCAGCCACTCTGTTCCTGGGAGGCTCAGCTTCGCCGTCGTCTGTTGTTTCAGAAGATTATCCGGGTCTTTGCAGGAAACGGTTGAGGTGTCCCCTCCTGATCAGCTCTTCTATCTCCTTCTACAGAGTCCTGCAGTCCTCCATGCTGTGGCCCCCGGAGCGATGGTAGTCACAATATTTCGTCTGGTCCCCTCCTGCGAGTTCTTCAATGGCTTGGGCCACTTCAAGAACTTTTCCTCCCGGACTACATCAGCACGTTGGTGTGGATGTCGTTCAGTGGCGTGAAGTGCATGGGCCTCGGCTCTCTCCGGGCGTTTTGTTCTGCCTTGTGCTGTTTCTTCGTCGTCTTGGGACCCTGATAGTCCTGGGCCTTCCTCTTGCCTTTTGCCGCCTTTGGGTGGGGGTGCTCGTCCCTATCCGAGCGCTAGACGACGTTAGCCTCTTTGACAACGATGTATGCCCTGGCCACAGCCTCGACCTCCACGAAGGTTTGGGGACCCTTATGGATGAGGTGTTTAAAGAAGGAACCTCCCTCCATGGTCGAGAGGAAAGCGTTTAACTTTACCTCGTCGGTCAGTTTCGGGATCTGCCTGGCCTTAGCTACAAATCGGGCCAGGAACCCCTTCAGGCTCTCTTTAACACCCTATTTGATCTGGGTGAGGTGCCAGGGCTACTTCTTCACTCTCCTGCTAGAGGCGAATTGCAAGAGGAAGGCTGTTGCCAGGTCGCTGAATGTGCAGATGGAGTCTGCCGGCATCCCGTAGAACCACACCCTCGCATCTCCCTTCAATGTCAAGGGGAAGCACTGGCACATGGATGTCTCATCCAAACCCTGCAGGCTTAGGTGCTTCCGGAAGTGGTTGAGGTGATCCATCGGGTCAGCGCTGCCATTGTAGACTTTTAGGTTCGACATTTTGAACTTTGGGGAGAGCTTCCTTGTTCGGATTTCTTTTGAGAATGGGGATTGGAGCGTATTAGCTCATCCTCCGCTACTTTCACCGAGGACTCGGTTCCATCCCCTCTCCAACCCCTCCTCCACTCGGAGTGAGGCAGTTGTCTTCTTCTCGTTGAGGTAATGCCTCAATTCATAAGGCTTACAATCCGCACGGCGCTCAGGGGCCGCCCTAGCTCCTTAGGGGGGAGCATCCCGCGGGACCGCCTCTTGAGCGCTACCCTCATGGTGACTACGTTGGGGTCCCGGAGTTGCGCCTCTCCGGGCTTTCTTCTCGGACCCGAGGATTCAAATGGCCCTCCAGCCCACGTGGGGCCCTGCTGCTGGAGGGGACTTGGGTCCTCGGGTTTTCATGCCGGCTGGGCCGCTTCCCTCGATGATCTCTCTCCCTGTCCTCGCCTTGGGACGTTCCGGCTTGGGAGGCCCTGGAAGGGGCTCGTCTCACCCGCTCGTCGATTTTGGAGCATAGTGTTTCTAAGGCTTTGGACATGCCTTCCATTTTGGCCGCCAAGGCCCTGACCACTGGATCAAGATGGTTTTCTACCCCGATGCAGGGGTCGGGGCCGTCATTATGTGAGGCCATCTCTCTGGCAGGTGCACTCGTCTGTGCCGTTGTGTTCACCATTTTGGACATTGGAGTTGGAGTCGTTGGTGTGTTTCTGTACGTTTCGTGAGGATATAAAAAGTAGACGTTTAATCGCTTCCCACAGACAGCGCCAATGTTGCGTCATCGTATTCCGGCTACCGTATAATGAGAGTCCGAGTTCGCTCTTTGCGCTCTTGGATGGGTGGAATAACGCAACACAAAAGGAATTGTTAAGTTTGACGAGAATGACGTTTCGAGAAGGAAAATGGGACGAGGGCACAATGCACGAGGACTTTATGTGGAAAACCCGAAAAAATCACGGTAGTGGACGATAGGTCCGAAAGATTCCACTACCTTTGTAATGGAGTATAACTGGTCATAGTAGCACTTTTTGTTGCCACACTAAGTTACAAGGCAAGAGATCCCGTTCTCTCTTTTCTTTTCTAACTTTCTTTTACTTGGTTGCTGTTCACAATATGTGTGTAAATGACAACTCTTCGAATCCTTTCTCTCGTTGCTTGAATGGGGTATTTATAGAGGGGGATCATGCCGTTGGAATGGGGACACGTGGCGTTGGCGTGTGCTAGGACGCCTACCACCAACCCTGCTGATTCGGCGTGTCAGGGAAGCCTGCCATCAACTCTGCTGATTCGGCGTGTCAGGGAGGCCCGTCACCAACTCTGCTGATTCGGCGTGTCAGGTGCCGTTAGCTCCATAAGATGGCGCGTGCTCTGAGAGCCCAGATTTCCTGCGGAGGTAGCGTGTTGCAGAGAACGTGTACTCATTGGTAACAGTGAATCATCTAAGCTAGCGTGCTCGGTCATCTTGGGTCCCATTTTCCCCTGATCTGATGATTCAGAGATGAAAAGATTGTCCTTGTATCTAGAAAGCCTTCTGGGTCTTTGCCGAATCCTCGGGCTTATTGAGTTAGGTTCTCAGATGTTTCGTTTGTTAAAGACCATTGGGATTTCGGTGTTATATTCTTGGCTTTATGTCCTCGGGATTTCATTGGTGGCGTTAACTCCTTATGGCGTTCTCGGGCCTCTTAAGTCAAATTGGTCTCTCGAACCATTGTCACCATTTGGGTTTCTTGGGACGCTGACCCATATTCCCGGGTTTCTTGGGACACAAGCCCATGTTCCCGGGTTTCTAAGGCTAATTTAACTTCTTGGGCCAAGTTAGGCTCCTTGGGCCTTTTGGGATACGAGCAACTGTGCTTTTGGGTTTTGGGCCAAATAGTCAGTATAAGTCTCTTGGGTCGTGGACTTAACTCTTTGGGCCTTCCTTTATGGGCCTTGGGTGCCGAGACCCATCAATAAGTTATTTATTTATGAAATGTTAATTGTTGAGAAATTACATGCGATGCTTTTAGTATTAGTACCAGTAATTTAAAACACGATATACCACTTAAAAAAAACACGGAAATGCACATGAATCCAATATACATCAAAATACCAAAAAAATAACATGATTTAAATTAAATTATTTATTTTTTATTTGATATGAAATTATACATATTTTAACATATTATATAATTGATGTGATTGTTGGCATAAACACTAGCCGGTAATACAAATTTATAACCATAAATTACCAATATTGGACCATTTTTAAAATATACAAATTAAATTGTTTATATTATTATTTAAACGTTTGATATTTGATATAATTTATACGACATATTAAATTATTTATATTTATTAAATAATATTTTTAAAATTTTTAAATAATTAAATATATATTATTTTAACTCCTCTCATCGGTCATAGTATCATCTAATGATGATATTTTTTTTTTAACAAATTCTTTTATAGTATGAGGAGCATTTAAATTAGAGTTAAAATAAGGGTTGGAGGCAAATATTGTAAAAAAAAATGACGAGTGACAAATAGAAGATGCGGAAAATAATGGTGCAAAGAAAAGGCTTGAGCAATACGATAAAATGATAGATAAGAGAAAAGAAATTTGTTACCATCAATGATGGGTGCACGCCATAATTTAAAATATATAATTTGAGTCATTTTAATCATAAAATTTAAAATTTAGACAACTTAAATAAAATTTAAATAGTTTAATGTGATATCTTTTAATTTAAATATTAATATTTAGACATGCACACTAATTTAAATAAAAAAATATGAATATTTTTAGATAACTCGTTACTATAGTTTTTTTTTTTTTTTAAAGACACACAAATTAAATCTTCCTAGCAAATTTTCTCTCTTTTTTTCCTAATAAAATTTCAATAATAGATAGAATATTTTGATGACTAATATAAAATTTTATTTATAATCTTTAAAGAAATCTTAGACTATAATGTAACTAAAGATTCTAAAATCAATTACATAGTTAAACCAAAAATTTTAATTTTAAATTATTCTCTTATAATTACAAATTCTAAATTTTGGGTTTTTCATAAATTATAACCATATCTATTAATATATTGTCATTAATTCTAAAAATAAGATTAATTGTATAGTCTCTCATGGATAATTAATATATTTTTTATTATTTCATCGCACTATATTGCACATAAACTAATTATTAAGTTAAATCTCTAAGTCATATAATTAATAATCATTTATTATAGTTTAGAGTTAGACTCTAAATTATTTCTAAAATAATTTTTAGAATTGACAAGCTTTCTTTTTATTAGTCTAACTATATACAAATAATATAATATACTAATTGTAATTAGAGAATGAAAATTTTTTGATGGAATGAATAATTTATATAAATTAATTCATCATGCACAATGCTAACATCATCTATATATTTAATTTTAAGTATCACCACTAATTAATTCATTTGAAATATAATAAATATATATATATTTTAAGTAAAAACTATCAAATTTGATATTAATAAATAACATTTTCAATATCAATAATTAATTAAAAATATTTATTTATCGATCTCAATTAATACTTTTGATGCGTACCCAGATCTATTTCGAACAGACTTGGATTCGTCTGGTTGGTTCGATCCGGTTTCGTTCACCGAGTCTGAATCCTACACACTACTATAGAAAACGAGAGGTCATGTGTCGGTGAAATGTTGTCCTACCAAAAATATTCCGATACTCAAGTTAATAAAAAGCTTTCGAATTGAGGAAGGTGAACTAATAAGTAAGAGGAAAAGAGAGAGAGAGAACAGATTTCTTCGGGGTGTTGGCCTGTAGAAGTAGAGATGACCTTGTGGTTCGTTGAGAGCGTGAGTTCCAACTTGCTACTTCACTAAAGCAGTGAAATAGCACGTCCGAAATTGTAAAAACTTTTAGGGACGATTCTCAAAATGGTGGAATTTATCTTTTTAATTATGGATAAATTAATTATAAAACTATTTAAGATGGAGAAGAAGGTTTTTCTTAATCTAAAATAAAATGATCTTACAATAATATTAAAACCATCACTTTTCTTCTTTGATTGTAATCATTGTTTTGTATGTTCTTTTTTTGGTGAGTTAGAGAGCATATTTAAAGCGTTTTATCAATGCTGGAGACTTTGAATTTATATTTGATGTGAGGAGAGCCACCTTGTGGTCAAAATAATATGATCTTTTATTTATATGGTTTTTAATATTAAAATTATTAAATATAAATGTAAGATTAATTTAATTTATCATTTTTCTTCTTAAATTATTTTTATATTTAAATTATAATTTTCTTTTATAATATATATATAAATAAATATATAATAACATAATAATATTATTGCCTTTTTGGAGAAGATCAACTTTTAGGCAAGCGCATAATTACGGAAAGAATCAATCTTTTCGCACACTAGAGGCGGCCGAATTGGGCCTCAAGAGATCGATTAAGTTGTTTTTGGGCGACGAGAGTTATTGAGAGAGAGATCTTGGCCAATACTCCCAGTTGACCGTCGAAAACCCTCGTTGAAATGGCCTTTTGAGATTTAGAGCTTCACCTCTGTTAGACTAATTGATGAAATTGACCATCCAACAGGTTATTTGCACTTTCTTTAACCATTGGATCAATCCAATTATAGTATACCCATCAACTCTTACCCCACACAAATTCATTTGTTTGATGGTGGTGGCTTGATGGTGGAATTTATCTTTTTAATTATTGATAAATTAATTATAAATCTATTTAATATATTAATGTCTTTCTTAATCTAAAATAAAATGATCTAACAGTAATATTAAAACCATCACTTTTCTTCTTTGATTGTAATCATCGTCCTGTTCTTTTTTTTGGTTTGTTTTTTGTTTAATTCAATGCTAGCTATCACTATATTTGATGTGACAAGTGTGCAATAAAAATAATATATATATTTATATATTTTTTAATATTAAAACTATTAAATATAAATGTAAGATTAATTTTATTTTAATATTAAATCTCTTAAATTATTTTTTATATTAAAAATAATAATCTTGATATAAATATATATAGAAATAAATATATAATAACATAATAATATTATTATATAAACAATATATACAAACAATGAAAATAAATAAACAACTAAGCACTCATCACATAATTCACAGTTATTTTTTTGAAACCATAATATCCAATATATTTTGATTTCAAGATAATAAATATAAATTCAATAAAATTTGAGTTCTCAGCTAAAATGTAATTTAAATAAATAAATTCTGATTAATAAAATTAAACCAAATTATATTAAATTGGTAAATTTTTTAATGGTCAAAAAATAATTTTATTTTTAATATATAATTTTTTTCAATTTTTTAATACATGGGTCATATTATCTTAGCTCGTAAAATATGCCAAATTTTTATAGCCATATTAGATATAATTTGTTTATAAATAAATAGTCAGAATAAATAAGCCGTGTGAATTGACACTGCCATGGAGGACCTATTGAGACTTTTCTGTTGTCCGAATTTGTCCGTTGCTGATCGAAGAGTAGAGGATGAAAAAGCCAAAACTTGTATAGTGGGCTCTGTAAAGTAATTCTTCTTCAGCACGACTGCACACGCACACCACACTACAGTAGGCTCACCGAGCCTTCTCCCCTCGATTCAGTTCGATTTCTTGCATCCGGAGATCGGCAGATTTTATATCTTTTACGGGCAAGTTAATCTGTCCGTCCTGTCTCAGCGGAAACCTGTGAATCCGTACTGGAAAACTCCGGTACTCTCTCTGTCTATCTTCTTGTCAGTCTCTACACAAATTCGAAGAGGATTATCTCTTATTTTTTTTATAGCTAGTGGAGTTTGTTTGATGGTTATTGTTGTGAAGGATGCGATGGGTGAATCGCAGATTCACAGTAGTGCAGATTTCAAAGTTCATGTCTTCTCATCATCGTCGGAGGTAAGTAATCTCATTACCGCTTCTTTGCATGCCTTTATTGTGATTTTGAGGTTTTCCATCGGTGTGTTCTAAAGTGAAGCGTTAAGTTGCCTTTACATGATTTTATCATTTTGGTGGTGCAAATAACATTTTATGCGAAAGAATTGCAGTTCGTTTATGTGAGGCTGTGATCTACCTAAATCTGTAGGGAAGGGGAAAAAGGGTTTGCTTTCCTGCTCCCGGATAACATGAAAAATTAGAAAGGAAAAAATGAGGATAAAAGTGCACAATGCTTCTCAATCTTACACTCGTAGTTTAGTAGTTGAGAATGGCTGCCGCTCCAAAAAAAAGGTGTTGCTTAAGAATAACCATTTGATATTGATTCAACATGAAAAATTAGACAGGAATAAATTAGGATAAAAATGTACAAAGCTTCTCAATCTTACACTTGTTGGAGTTTAGCAGTTGAGAAATCTTACATCTCTAAAATAGACGTTGATTCAGTTTCTCTTAATAATAATCATTTGATATTGATCCAACAATTATGCTATTTTCTCCTAAAAAGGAAGAAGTTAGTTTTTTAAGAAAAAAAAATTCTAACCGTTTAATATTAATTGAACGATTGTAATTGAAAGAGGTTGAATCAGCCCTTCTCTCAGAGAAATAGAGACCTCGAATTCAACATAATAAAAAGAAAGGGATGAAAACAAAGGAAGGACCAGTGCATTACTTCTTTCCTCTATTTTCCCTTTGTGCGACAACATTTAGGATGCCTTATATCTCAGATGTCCATCTATATATACACATACAAAAATAGATAGATGTTCTTCAGATGACCTGAGAGTGTACTATAAGGCCCACACAAGAATCTATAGATAGAAGGATGTTATGTGGCTTGAGGGTATCAAAGGGTGGCTAAAAGGGTCCTCAAACAGTTTTTTTCCTTTTATTGTTCTTCCTATTTCACCTGATCTGGAGGTAAGTAAAATGTGGATCCAATGTGAAATCAAATGAAAAAAAAAAAAAAAAACTTCTTTTCCATTCCATTTCTATCAACTCCTATCATTTCCTACCATATTTATACTACTAACTTTGAACAGACCTCAGTGCTAGTTTCCCGTCAAAAACATGGGCAAAATGGTGGAAAAATAGAAAACGGATTATCAGACTTTATCCTATCTTCTTGCCTCTGCAAATCCTAACTTCTTTCCAAACAATCAGAATGCGTCTGGAATGTCTAGAGGATGATCCTGTTACATCTCTAAATCTGAAAGCAACTTTTTGGGTGAAGCAAATGCCTTTGGACGAAATATTTAATTAACCATTTGACAGCTGACATCCAATGTCAACGCACTTGTTTGGTTGTGGTCATGTGCCTTTTGGCATGTGCATCCAAGTAGCACGCATTTGCTCTTATTTTTTCCTTTTTTCTCCATCAGCCGTGTAATGTAATTAGCTTAGCCCGTAAATGTTTATTGCATTTGTTCATAAATGGTCGCCCCATTGTTTTGCAGGTGAGCAATTGCAATTACTTCATTCTCCTTTCTCTTCTAAATGAAATTTAAGACATCTGAAAATAGATCTATTTTTTATCCAATCGTACTTTCCATACTTTCTTCTATTGTGCAAGCTGGAAGAGTCTCCCTCCATCTTCTGGCTAAGTGTAGTTCTAGCATAACAACTTTACAAGTATAAGGAAAGCGACCTTATTTTCCTTCGTTCTTCTATATAGGATTTTTCCGTATGCTCAACTCCCAACTAATCCTAAAATAAAGAGGGGCGGCATAGTGTACACGGTGGTGACATTGTGGGATCTAAAGAGTGTTTGATATTGCAGTTTTACCCCTGCATTGTACAGATGCCATTTTTATTGCTTGAACATGTAATCTCTAAGTCAAGATGAAGCAATGTTACCATGGCGTTTTGGAGCAACTCTTAAGAAACCTTTAAATGCATTTATGAAAATCTCCATATATTTTCCACCATTTTTTCAAAAATGTGTGCAGAAAATTTTTTGTAAGGGTTCCCAAAACTTTGTGTAAATAGTGGCTGCTTAAGCTGCTATTTGGTGAAGATATCTCAAAGTCAACAAGTTAAGCATGGAAAGCTTTCTTATAGCAAACTCCATTATTCTTAATGAACACATATTCATGAAGAAATTTTCTATGTTTTCAGGTATCTCTTGACACATGGATTGGCCTTTGAATCTATTTCCTAAGTGCTCCAAAATCAGTCCCTATGTCCCTATTTCCTCTGTTATTCTTAATGACCACCATTACTCATATTGTAGATCTAGTGCCCCTTAATTGTTGCACTCTTTTAAGTGTTTTAAGAACATGTCAGCCATCATCTCCCATAAGATACAAGTTTCAAACAGCTGTTATTCTTTGATGCATGCAACATTTTGTGCTTCAATGACTATTCATGATGTATTCACTGAACCCAAGGTCTTGATGTTTCACATGGTTGAGTTTTTATCATTGGGGGTGAATAGATATGCATTTGAATTGCATCCCTTTGCTGCAAGACTTGATCCTTTGTGAGTCCTTTAATATGTGGATTGTCCAAATGTTTTCAACATCTTAAAAAACAAGTTATCACCATCATTAATTAACTAAAAAAAAATAATTGTCTCCTTGTTCAATTTCCTGAAAATTTTCTTTTCATAAATTACTGGAGCCCCTTGATAGAATGGCCAACTATCATAATGTACCGACACAGGTGACATAGACTTTAGCCATAATAGCATACCATTTGGTAAAATTCCTGAGCATCTTAACCTCCTTGCAATGAGAGGCTAGAGTTACAAGCTCCACTTTAAATTCCTTAGCATTTTTGCCTCCTTGCAATGAGAGGCTAAAGTTAGGAGCTCCACCTTATGGTCAAACCTCTGATACATACTTGTTTCCTAGAACCTAGGAAGCAGTTTTACCAAGGGTAAATATCCATCAATCTGTGGATGCATGACTTCCCTGTTAGCATCTGGGAACCTTCTAAAACTGAAGGATATCCATTGAAATGCAAACCGTAAGTCGTAGTCTTGTTTAGCTATTTCAAATTCCCATTTTACTATAGCTTGTGTTGGGAAAATGGAATGCCTACAAGTGTTAATGAATGATGAAGGAAAAATAAATTAACAAGAACATGAGATTTTTGCATGGTTCCCTTGATGTTAAGTACGTCCACGGGGCTGTTGTCTGAATTTACTACCTTCTTCAAGATTACAAGTGGTTCCAAGAGACTCACAATTCTTATAAATATCCAAAAAGTTATATCTCACAAATAAAACTTATCACAAGTTAGAATCAGAAACATCAAACAAGGATGTGGTGTTGTGGTGAAAAACTAGCCAAGTGATGACTTTTATAGAGAGATTTCCAAGTAAAACTTAAATCGCCCACATTAAGGTTGAATCTTTTCCAGAACACAATCTTCCAATGAATAACTAAATTCCCTTAAATTTGAATCACGAAATTTTCATAACTTTGCATAGAAATGTTATATCTATAGATTCCTAAGCAAACTCCATCGAAACTTGAGTTTTTCCAATGGGCTTGACGCTCAACCTATAATTTTTCAGTCTTGAGACGTGCATCCTCAATTTC
Organism: Nepenthes gracilis; assembly: GCA_033239525.1. Lineage (NCBI taxonomy): Eukaryota > Viridiplantae > Streptophyta > Magnoliopsida > Caryophyllales > Nepenthaceae > Nepenthes > Nepenthes gracilis. The sequence goes on along the minus strand of BSYO01000006.1, from coordinate 2,207,240 downwards.
CAAGTTGTGAGATTTGCAACCATAATTTCTTAGCATCCACTAAATTCATAAGATTGGATGTACCAAAGTTTGATGATACCAAGTTTCCAATAGCAGAGGTGATATCCGGTCTACTACTAGTCTAGCAATGCATGTGACCACTTATATTTCTAGCCTAGTACTCTAATTTATTCACAATTGTTTCAGTATTTTTGCATAACTTCACACTATTGTCAAATGGTTACTAGGACAATTTAAGCGGACATTCAAATTATATAAATTAGAAGAGATTTACTTTGATTTCTTTTGATTTTATTTTATATGAAAGATTACGATTTTATTTGCTTTTGTTATGCTGCAATTTTATTTGATTTACTTTTATTTGATTGAGATTTTCTTTTATTTTAGGGATTTAAGCCATATTTAGTTAATAAGTTATATTTTTTTTCTACTTAATTTAGGATTTGGGTTCTTTATATAAGGACCCTACTCCTATTATTTAAGATATGATTGAATGAATAAATTTTTGAGAAATTGAATGCAATTGGGTATTTGTGATTTCCTTCCCCTCTCCCTTAGTCTCTTCTCTTTTTTGTTTTTATTCCTCTGATATTTATTCTTATCTCTACCCATCTATTTCTTTTCCTACTTTTTTCCTCCTCATTCTCTCCCTACGTCAAATTGGTATCAGAAATAAAATTTATATGTTCTTTTGCCTTCAGCCACCCCCCCACCCACATCATCCTCACTAGTAACATCCCCATCCACACCAGCTATGTTACCACCCCCACCACCCCCACCATCCACTGTCCAACCTACCACATTCACCAACAACATTACCAATTTCTGCCGCCCCGCCGTCCTATACCATCACATCCCGCTCGAATCTCATTCCGGCAGGTAGCATATCATCAATTTCTATTTTCTACTTATTTTGTGGAGAAAAAAAATAATTTTTTTTCTCAGTAGCAAAAAAAAAATCTTGTTGAAAAAAAAGAAAAGGAGAGAAATCTGTCTCTATAAAAAAAAAAAAAAAGAGAGATGGAAAGCACAGAGAGGTAGAGACCCGTTTCTCTGCCTCCCTGTATCAATAAGAGACATCAAGGAGGTGGCACAATTCGAAGCAGCAACCACCGCTGAGAAAGCCATCGCCGCCGCCACAATCGGAGGAAGAACCCACATCCCCGCTAATAACCACGACCTCCAATACTCTAGTACCTGTCCAGTTAAGCCAAACCATGCCCAAACCCAAACCCAAACCCAAACCCAAACCCAATCCCACTATACTACGAACCGACCCGAAACCCTAAACGACCACCTTAATCAGACAACCCGAAACCCAAGACCCTAGCCCTGGACACCTCGCCACAGCCTAACCCAAAACCCTAGCCTCCACATTCAGAAAAAAAAAATCCACAAAGGAGTAGAAAGAGAAGTCCTGAATCGGTTTATGCCGATTCCTCATCGTCATCCTCTTTGCCATCTACTGCTTCATCTTCATTCCCTTAGCTTTGTTCTCATCGTCATCTCCTTCGTCTTAATCTTCAACGTCACTTTCACCACCATTGCAGTCGCCCTTGTCACCGCTGTCGCCGTCATCTGATCGAGTGAGTGTTGCCGTTGCCGTTTGAGCAGTTGCACCACTTCGCTCTCTCTCTCTCTGCATATTTGTGGGCTTTGAGGCCCAACTGAGGCAGGTAAGGAAAACAGAAGGAAAGAAAAAAAAACAAAACAAAACAAAAAGAAAAAACAAAAACAAAACAGCGCAAATAGTAGTGCGAAAACAAAAAGGAAAAAAAAAAAAAAAAAAAAAAAGAGAGAAAAAAAAGAAAAAAAGAAAAAAAAGAACGAAAAAAAAGAGAGAGGAAAAAAAAACCAGAAGAGAGAGAAAAAATAAAAAAAACACCGCAAGCAAAATCCAACTAGTTGAATATTCTCATCACAAGACAGTCTCATACAAGCAAGTCAGACCACCTCTAGATTATATTTGCCATGGATATGGTGATTCAATGGTTTCTTATCCGTTGGGTTGGCCAATCAGAATTCGAAAGTGTTTGGATTTCTCGAGAGGCGCTACAACAGTTCGACCCAGAATTTTTGGAGTTCTATCAGAGTCAACAGGATTGTACTTTTTCAGGCCCAAGTCCAGTCCTTTCCGGAGATACTGTTTGCTCTGTTGCTTTCAGTCCCCACTTACACGAGTCTATTACTATCAATGGAGGTTTTACTCGACGAGGTCGAGTCCCAACCACTCGGGAAGAATTGATGCGGATATCCAAATTATACAAATTAGAAGAGATTTACTTTGATTTCATTGGATTTTATTTTATTTGAAAGATTATGATTTTATTTGCTTTTATTATACTACGATTTTATTTGATTTATTTTTATTTGATTAAGATTTTCTTTTATTTTATGAACTTAAGCCATATTTTGTTAATAAGTTATATTTCTTTTCAACTTAGTCTAGAATTTGGGTTCTCTATATAAGGATCCTACTTCTATTGTTTAAGATATATAATTAAATGAATGAATTTTTGAGAAATTGAATGTAATTGGGCATTTGTAATTTCCTTTCCCCTCTATCCCTTGGTCTCTTTTCTTTTTTGTCTCTATCCCTCTCAACTATATTCTTGTCTGTACCTCTCTGATCTCTATTCCTGTCTCTTTCCCCCTTAACTCTATTCTTGTCTGTACCCATTTGATCTCTATTATTGTCTCTATCCCTCTCTGTATGTCTTCCTTACTTTTTCCCTCTCATTCCCTCCCTCAATCACAATCCCTATCAAACATTGAATTTTTAAAGTTCTTTCTCTATATAATGAGATCGCAAAAGCGCCAAACCTTTTCCTTCTTTTATAATTAAGGATTACAATGGCTTCACCCTTGTCCTTCTTGTCAGATTTCAAATATGAAAACTATTTAGTTTCCCTGTGTTATTTTTTAATTTACCATACCTATATCCAATTCATAAATATTAAAGCCAGTAAACAACCTTGTTTAGGCTTTTGTGCTACTTCTAATTAGTTTAAGCTCTTAGTGTTCCATCTTGACATTATATCCCTTTAGAATGTTCCCATGGAATAAAATATCGATTAATATATATATGTATTGGGGTTCAATTCTAATATTTTCATCGGTAAAATATCTCGATATATTGGCTAATATTCAAATATTGATTGATACACCTGATATCGTTCGATATTTCCCCCAGTTTCTAGTCCCAAAAAAACTGCTCATTCGTTCTGCCTGATAACAATACATATTGCTCAATACTGTCAATATTGATATGGCTGCGATACTTTTATCCACGGTTGTCCCATGTAATTTTTTATCAAGTCTTGTTGAGTCTAGGTGGTTTTTTATGATTTTTCTGTTTTAATGATGAGAACATATCAGTTATTCTACTACCAATTCAAATATTTTGCTGAACGCAACATGTGGCAACTCAGACCAGGATGAACTAACCCGACCTGAACCGACTACGTGAAAAATTCAAATCATAAATGTTCTTCATAATTTTATCATAAATAAAATATTTATAATAAATATCGAACTCCTCGATTTGAGAGATGACATAATTGCCCATAATAACGTAAATTCATGGGAATGGGGTCCTGGTAAAATATCTAATGACTAATAAAATAGAAAGAACTCTCACTATCTTCTAACAGAAAAAGCTTTTAGACTCTAGAATCTCCTCTACCCAAAATCTTAACAACAAATGTACGATCTCCGTTAGAATGCTATCAATTTTCTGCTAGTATGCTATTAACGTGCTCTACTTTGGAGTTAAGAAAACGTAATAGTGAATTAAATATCCAGCAAGTGATATAATCAGTAATGCTATAATTGAATAAAACATCTCAAATAATAATATTAAATATTTTGAAGCACTGACAACATGCAATTAGTTATCATTATTTGAGACTTAATGTAATGTCGTAACCATAATTTAAAAGTTATAAGAGAACTATTTGAGGGTTTTCACCAAACCGAGCAATGAGAATGCAATCGAAATTCTATCGAATTCGAATATTAACAAGAATATAGGTTTCATCGAACTCATCTTTACAGAGGTCTTAATTATATGAAATATCACAACATTCTCATCGAATTTTATTCTGCCATTGCAAACCAACAACTATGCGTTCGTCACCAGTGGTTGGGTAACATCCACAATGTATTAATACTTGTAAGTTTAACAAGCGATCAACTTTAGGGTCTCATGATACCTTGTCACCGATGGTGCACAAATATCAAACTCATATCATATAATCAATATTCTCTTTACTCTCTCAGGGTAATTTCAAAATATGCCACGTTTGTATTCCTATAGTTCAACCGAAAGTCACGCTCAAATAGGGTACAGAATACTATATCTCAAACCATATGCCAAATTGAGCACTTCTTAGTACCATTTCCCTCGATGTCCTATCACATATTGTTTATGGGATTATAAGCATTCATCCACAATATAGAACTCAAACCATTGGGATGTGGAAATCAGTATCGGGTAATTATAGATCATATAAAGTTTTGCATGTTCTATATTCATTGAGATTGTAGCGCTTTTATATAATCTGATTTACCTTAACCATAGATAACAAGAAGGCCACTCATATAATCTAAGTTAACTCTAAGAACAATCACCAAAAAGATAACAAAAAATCCTAGAATAAATTAAGTATCCGACTGATTCTTAAAATTCTATTGAATTCTTAGCAAATTAACTGGTGTATTGATCTTTTTTTAAGGCTATAAAAGTACAATTTATTTTATCACCATTGAACAAAGTTCGTGAATTATTGATTTTATCAAAACCGGCTCAGTTGATTATAAGGGGTCAAACTGAGAGGATAAAATATCTCAAATGTCATCAATGCATCAACGACGATAAAACATGGATTAACCTAAATTGTAAAGAATAGTATAATTGGAAATTCCCTCCCAATATCATCAGCGGAAGTAAACACATCATTGGCAAAAGTTTCAGCAAGCTATAGGAGCCAGATTTCAATGTTTATTGTCATGTATTTGTCAACCAATTTTTACGTCTTTAGGTAACCGAAATAACATTTCGTCAACATAATGTTAAATTTAGCATGACATAGAGTAAAAATGGCAATGTTACCGTCATGAACGTATTTATTTATCATATGAATGATTGTTCTGAATATTAACCGTCGCCTAAGTCAAAGATGAATTGAGACCAAATATCTGTTATCTTCATATCCTATTTGTCGCTCGATTTCTACAATTTCAAGAATTAATATCGAGATTTTCCAATATAATATTAAACTGCACATTTCATAGTATAAGAATAATAATTTCGAAGGCATAAACGTAACTGTCCAAGGTATAAAAGATTAGCCCGAAAATGGTTCAGAACCTGAGTTTCACTCTATCAGGTAGTGTTCATCATGCCCTTCCTTGCACCATTGCTGTTCATGTGACTAACAGTGTTTTGATTCTATTCAAATGCTAATTAAACTCATTAAACTAAGTAAAATGCTGAATTTGAGAAAGGTATAATAGACTAATAACACTTATATATAAGATTTGCACATGATTCTCAAAACTGAGGAAATTGAGAGAGTGATAAAACCGAATACTTGGAAGAGGCTAAGTCAAACCAACAAATTAACAATGCACTAAACATCATGCTAACATCAAGAGGGGTGGAATTACACTTGCCTGGTTTCTTTTCTTCCTCCATGACAGCAGCAAACGGAAGGCACAGCTTTACTTCTCTCTCAAAAGAGATGCAACTAAAGCCAATATCCATATACTTATAATGTGAAAATGATCCTCAGTTAATCTCCCCCTCCCCACCTGATGCATCAGGCAAAAACCCCCTACACTAATTAGCCTTAATCCCATTTCACATATAAGCATGGGTTGCTGAGAGACATGGAGGAAGGCTGTTGCGTGTGTTTGATAAAAAGGGCGTGAATGTAATATGAATTCATAGGTTTTTGATTATTAATATTTATTAAACTAATTTAATTAATTTTCATTTTATTAATTTTACATGCACAAATATATAAATATGTACTAATATCACAATAAATTCTAATTATTATTTTAAGTTATTGAAAAAAATTATTGATTATTGATGAGAAAATTACCAAAATATCTTTTTGATGGTCTTGCGTATCTGATACGTCCAACTTTAATGGGAAATTAGCCTAAGTTCGCCTACAATAATTAGCTCATTAATTAACCATATTAATTATTATCTTGGGTCAAGAGTCCAATAATCCTGAATCGAAACACTAGGGTGTTAAAAGCATCTCCTCTTCAAATTTTTTTTATTAACTAATAGTCATTTTGTTTTCTTTGAATTGTAATTTTGATGACTTGGCAGTAGTTCTTGTATCCAAATTTATGTTGATGATTGTGCATTTTTAATTTGATTGGTGAATTTATATCTCTATTTGTATTTCATTATTTCAAAGGGAGGTAAAATCTTTGCGTTTGCAAAAGATCTGATTTGTGCCTTGATAGATCCTTAATTTATCATTTTTTGGATTCCAATGGTTAGAGCCATTTTGTCCAAAATAGATTTTTGGTAATTTTTATTTTGTTCAAAATAGATTTTTGGTAATTTTTATTATACAGTAAGAATAATTTCTTTCATATTTGCGACTTTGTTTGGATTAAATATTTGCTTTCAAAACCATATATCTTCTTGTTTTTGACGGTTCTATGTTGAATTTAAATCTATGATATATTTTGGAAGTCATGATTATCCTTTCTGCTCACCCAATTTGATTCAAATTTCATCTTCTTTAGAAAAGTAGTGCCAAACTTCTCTTTGCTAATCACCCAGTCCGATTCCTCAGTAGTGTCAACAGGGAAATGCCCATAGACTTTACTGAAGAAGCCCCATATGCCAATTGCCATTCTTCCTTGAAAGGGCTAACCATGAGATTCATAATGAGATAAGGCAGGTCTAAGGGCTTTCTGCAGACAAGATAAAACATCAACACATTTATTAAAACTGACATATTCAAGCTTGGAACTCTTTGGCAAAATGCCCCTTATCACAACACCATGAAGCATTCTGCAGACAAATTAAGAGATGTATGTCTGAAACTTTCAGTAGGGTGTTCAGTCATACTCACTTTTTAAACTGATGTCAATTTTACATTCCACATATATACCAATGTTTTTGAAACAAATTTTCTTATTCTTAGGTAACTCCCAGATCATTAGTGAGAACAACTGAATCAAGCTTAATAACTACTCCTTTGACCAAAGATTTTATGATTAATGGATTTTATGAAACAGTAATGTTTGAATAGAATGATCTGACAACACTTGGAAAACGGGGCATTCTATGGAGAGAACAAGATCCTCTGGCCTTTAGTAACTAAACAGGCGGTTAAATGTCATACCCTCTTGAAAACAGTCAAATTCAACAGGCTTACCACAGAGCTTTGATTTAGAGGGTTTTGGACGAATAGCATGATCTGCTTGACGGTGGAAGAGAGGATATTTGCCTTAAAGGTTTCTCGTGGGGACTGATTTTTATCTCACCATTTTAGAGAGGGAGTGAGAGATTTATGAGATTGAAGAAGATGGGTTGCAGTTCTCTGAAAGAGTGGTGAGAGTGTGGGACTGAGAGTCGGCAATAGAGGTAATGGATGAAAAGAAGATTGAGGAGGCTTCATCTGTGAAAGAGATGGAAAAACTTGTTCTCTCTATTTTGAATATTTATTTTTAAATAGATGATTATGATGTAATTATTTTAAAATAATCGATTTAAACTGGTTTTTCAGTTTTTTTTTTTAAATAATTAAGTCATAATTATTTATTAAAAAATAAACGACCAAAATATAGAGAACGAGCCTCTCCATTTCTATGAGAGAAGGAGTTCCCTTGAATCCGAGTAAAAGAGGTGTGGGGGTGTATTGAAAGGAGAACTGGTCAATAGCTGCCACAATTTAGGGGCGTGCAAAAAAAGAATTATTTTTTAAAAAAACTACTCAGGACAAGAATCATAAAAAAATATGATTCGTCCCTACAATATTTGGTAAGAATAATAGTTTTCATTTTAACAAAATATCGGTACCTGCGGCAAATACTAAAAAAATGAAGGGTTTTAAAAAAAAAAAACACATTTGCAAAAGTTAATCAATTCAAATTCGTCAAATTAAATGAAACAACGCTAAATTCAAGCTAGCACATGGGTGAGGACATACGATATATCTCAAGTAACAAAGTCAAATCACACGTATATGCTCATCTGCTAATAAGATTTTATCTGCTCATGTTACACAATACATCTGCTCATTTGCAGAAGAGAAAAATTATTAGATCATATTGTAATCACTGACTTTCCAAGGTTTGAAATACATTTCAAAAATCATTTTGCAAACATGTTTTAACAATAAAAAGAACAAGTTCCCAAATAGTAGGGAGTTATTATAACTATGAACTTTTGTTTTCTATTCTACAAATGTATCAAGATGTAAATGACGGCTTGTCATTTGTAGATTTTCATGCAAAGATCAGAAAATGTTTCTGGGTCCCTAAAATCTTTTTGTTCCTTGATGCTCTATTCCGATAACATTAGGCACATATGTTCCTTTTGGAACCCATGGGGATATTATTTGAATCTTTTTCCTTTGAAAACAACTTTGAGCAACATGGCCAAGTTCACCACAACAAAAAGCATCTGGGAGGATCATTTTTGTGAGCACTCGGATGTTATGGGGAGTTTTTTATGAACATTTTTAGACCTCTTTGTACCCAAAACCCAAACCAGGCCGGTTAATGAATTTATTTGATTACCAAGGATCTTGTCTAAATTGTTTTTTCCTTCTGTGAATTTTTCAATTGTTTTGCTAAAATCCATCAGTTTGAAGTTTAGCTGCTCGTTTTCATGTCTTAAAATGGGTAGATTCTGGTTTCACTCATTTTGGTTTTTCAGCTTCTTAACCTCCTTGTTATGCTCATAAATTGTTTAATATGAATCTTATTTTACTGCTTCCAATTTTCACTGATGGTCTTGTTAGAGTATAAGAGATGAAGAGGAGAAAAACCCCACACACTAGGGTTAGGTCCATTTACATGTATATATAGGGTTATTTATAAGTATCAAAAATACTAAATTATTCTTTCAAAGAATATACTATAGTATATCCTAAAGTATATTTTAATAGTATATCTTAACACCTATATTTTAACAATCTTGATGTACTCACTTTCTCCATCAAGAATTTATGTTTTCTTTTCAAAGTAGAATATTGAGCACCAAGCTTGTTAAACTCAATATAATCCTGCTACTTCTTTTAAAAATTATCTTAAGTAAATTAATTGTATACCTCAAGATCTTCATTTTCGAATCCCATAAAGCATAGATTGGCAGCTAACCTCGGTTTGCTCTTCTTCACTATCACTTCAAGTGGCCATCATCATGTCTTTCTTTTTCTTTCTTTTGTTGAATTGCTTGGAGTTTCCCCAATTGAGAAGATCGGATGCAGGTCTGATATTTCCAGGTTTGCTACATTCGTAGCAAGTGACAAATTTCTGCTTATTTCTGGTTTCTCCATTGGAATTATCCTTTGGAAATTTTGCTTTACAAACTTCTTATTGGTGAGATGATTTAATATTCTAGAGAGCATGACAATCACATCATCATCATTTTCATAGTCCCCGGCTGTAAGGGAACTGGAGACTTTCAGAATTATGCTTTTGCTATTTTGGAAATCCTCCATATATTTCTTCATGGGGATCTTATATATCACAAAACATCCAATTAGCTTGTCAGTATCAATTTTGGAGATGTCGTTTGCTTCCGTGTTTGCTGTGACTTTAGGAGATCTTTTCTTTGGAAGACACCTTAAGATTTTCCTTTCCTGGTCTGGATTTGGTATTTCCCTTGCAAAAGCCTTCAAGCTGTTCATTACATTAGAGAATCTCATTGTCATGATCCAAGTCAGCGACAACATCGCAGCCAAATAACTAAATTAGGAACAGAAGAACAACAGCCATTTAACTGCAACATCAGATTACAATAGTTGTCATAACCAATCAAAGATTAGGCAGCCGTAAGAGGATGATTTGTAGAAGTTTAAATGGAATTGTAACTGACACTTAAATGACTATAAGATGTACAAAAAATACCAGATTACATTAAGAATTTACTTGTGCTTCTGATATCTCTGTCTTCTGTCTCCTTCCGTTCTATCTTCTACTTCATTCTTATCTTCTCTGCTGCCTTCTCTTGTTCTTATTTGTTATTCATGAAATCTGCCAGCCTTGTGACTGAATGCTAATTCATCATAGTAACATACATGGGTGACACATCTTCATTGGGCTTCATTTTGAATAGCTCGAGTTCGTGAGCAAGGATGTTGTGTTTAGACTGCTTGACTTGATTTGTCCCTTTGTGAGTCACCTCAAGCTTTGTCCGTATCTCTATAGCCATCTTGCACATACGCACGATTGTATTTATTTCCAAATAAAGCATGAAAAACCATGTTTATGGCCTGGTTTCATTTTGAGGTGACACCATCTCTTTACTAGTATACTCAATTTCATGCTTGGGAATATTTTCCCATCCCGAATTTTAATAGGTAGAGTGATGCCAAATTGCATTGTTTTCTGGGTGTCAAAATTGGCTCCTTTGGCAAAAATACTCGTTTTGTCTATCCCATAACCATAATTGGAACTGTCAAAATATGGAGCGCCATAAGTAGATTGCCCTTCAACAATGGACTAGATATTTTGGGCTGTCATAAGATCTCTCAATTTTTTAAACCTTATAATCACGAGAAGTGCCCTGATACCAACTGAAATGCCCAAGTGCCCTAGAGGGGCCGAATAGGGCAAAAAACCTACCCAAAAATAATCAAACAGTATAATCAAGTGAAGCAACAAAATGATAAACAAATATCTTCTTTACTATGTAAAGGGCAAATTAATACTTAATATGAGTTGATTGACACAATAAGCATAAAGTAGTAAATAAAAGCATAGAGAGAGAAATTGAATATTTTGACATGTTGTGGTTCATAAATCCTTCTCTTACTCCATCCTCAGGACCCCTTGAGGCTTAAGAATCCACGATTAATCTTCCTTTCCACAACGGAAGGGGAAGAAAAAACCTTTCTAACAATAATATGGGTATCAAACCCCTAATAGTAATCTGGGTATAACCACCCTATTATATCTTGGTACAACAACGCAATCAAAATGTGGTATGAAAGTAATAGAATCCTCATGAAAGCCTAAATCTTTGATTTGAAATTTAAGCACAATCAAACTTCTCAACAATAAATGATAGGGACCATAAAAAGATTTAAGCACAAGGTCTCTTGAGTAGGTTATCAAAAAAATAAGGAAGGAATCTCAGGAATCTCTCTGTTGTTTTTCTCATGGGTGTAAAGCAATCAACTCAAGAAATGCGCATCCAAATCTCCTTTTGGACATGACGAATGAGGATAAAGAGCGTATCCAACTGTTACAAAAAAAAAAAAATTCCTTCTCCTTGGAGTTGATTTAATTGCCAAGAAGTGAGAAGGTAATTTTGTTAACAATTTAAATTACAAGAAATCAGGAAAGCCACTGAGAATTACCTTAGATAGAAATGTAAGTTATCTGAATTTTAAAATTCAAAAAGAATGACAGGCAATTTCAGGTTTTCATGAAGGACAGAAAATATAATCTAGGCTATCCAAGGAATGATTCAAATATGAATAGGGATAAGTTTTGGAAGGTGAGAATTGGTCCAGAATAATGAATAAAGCGTGATGAAATATTTTGGATATCTACTGTTCAATTTGGCTTCCTGAAAGTCAAAAACTTTAAATATGGGCAGTAGACATACCAAATAGGCAAATCGCTGAAGGTAGGATTTTCAGGACACAAATGTGGGATTTGTTCCTGCATGGATTGCTTTATCTCATGGCTGATGTATAGTTATTTTGTGCTCACAAAACTACTGAAATCTATATCTGATTCTAGACACTCCTTGACTGAAAAATAGAAATTAAAAGATCACAATAAATTTGTAACATCCTGCTCGGGTTGCCACAAAGTCAATTAATCAACTGCAACATGGGTCAGGATCCGGATAGTCATTGTTTTCAAGCTTTGCATGAGAGATCTCCTTGATATTATCCATTTTCATCAACTTAAATCATACTCATTTTCCCGTTTTGGAAGTTTGGTAGATATGAGATAATATTGTATTAGTTGAACAAAATAACAATTACAAAAAATTCTTAAGTCAAATTCAAATTTTAAATTACTTGAAGATATCAAAAGATAAGATGTATTTGAATTCAAATGAATTAGATAATAAATCAAATAAGATGCATAAATTTGAGTTCAGGATAAATCGGCAAATACAAGAAAATATATGATTTCAGATTAGATCTTTCAAATATTGCAAGAATATCTTCATTTGAGTCTCAAATCCGGAAAAAAAAGGATTCAACCCAATTTAAAACTAATGCTTGCACGGCTTGGGAAGGGGTTTTGATCCTTTTAGTTGGGTCATAATGAAATATGTGCCTTGTGTGCTCTACATTTGGTTGATTTGCAAATTAATCCAATCGGTAGAAGATTATGAAAATTATGTTTTTATTATGGTATTAATAATTCTTACCATATAATGAAAATTTTGGAAATCCATTTCTGAAAAAAATGACGCAGCCTTTTGAATTCAAAAACTGGTTAACTAAGAATCAGTTTAGGCACAAATTGCATCTTTTCAAAATGAAAGATTTTTATCTTTTTTTTCAGAAATAATGCCTTGCAAATTTGCTATATATATATGTGTGTGTGTGTGTGTATTCTCAAATCAAATAAAAATGAAAGATTATCAAAATAGATTTGGATAGAAGAACTAAGGTCTAGTCATCAAAATTACAACTCGGATAAAGCAAAACAGCAGTGAGTCAACAAAAATATTTTGAAATGGAGATGATGTGTCGATCGATAGTTTTTGACAAGTATTCTGGTGCCTACCAATCTAGATTAGCACAACTTGTTGGTTATTTAGTTTCCCAAAAAAAAAAAAAAAAAGAAGATGAAAATTAACAGTTATGGTACACGTTTCCCATGTAAACACGTTGCCTAACTTCCTCTGCTAGTAACTGCTGTCGATAATTTGATGGAAATTATTTATATATGAGGTTGATACTTGGTTTGGTTTTTAAGTCTAATATTCTAATTGTATACAATTGCTGAGGGATATTAATACTTGAAAGATTCAAACAAGTGGAAAATATTGTAGAAATTCGAGCAAATTGTAGTGGCTTTAGTAGCAAGAAGGTGAGTTTCGATCCTTAATTTAATTTCCGCATTTGATCTTCATGTGGCAAATTTTTGAATATGAAAGATTGACTTTTCTCTAACATTTATAATCATATATATATATATATATATGTAATATCTAGTGTTCAATATAATTTAATTAATTAGGGATTAGCCATGATATTCTTAATTAATAAAATTATATATTATGATTTCATATGGTACAAAGATATTAATTATTACTAATTATATTTAATATAATAAAATTTATCCCACATAAAGTTTTATTATATTAAATATGATTAGTAACAATTAATATCTTTGTATCATATGTAATCATAATCTATAATTTTATTACATAGAGTTTTATTATATTAAATTGATTAATCAGGATAAAATGTCAAATTATTATTTTTTAATTTATCCACAAGGATTAAAAATTAGAATATAATTTGATAGCCTTATCATGAAGATTTGACATGAATCTACTTAAATTAAAAATTTAATCCACAGATAATTTTTATATTAATTAATTCATGATGTATGTTTTACATTGGTAAAATATATTCAGCATTTATTAGTCTTATTTATTATTTGTTAAGTATATAATTTTATTTATACAGTTATACAATTTGTAAATCTTTTCAATATTAGATGTGATATTTTTAAATTAAAAGGTGATAATTATAAAATCTGAAATGAGAGAATTCTTATTCATCTAGAGTGGATGGACATTGATTATACTATAAGAAAAGACGAATCACATGCTCTTATCAAAACCAGCACTTGAATTGATGTTCTTTATGAATGACAGAGCCAATTTAATTGCCTTAGTTAGATATTTATAAAGATTAAAATTTCTATTGGTATTCATAGTTCTGTCGATTAGTATAATAATGTGCGGGATTTATTGAAGGCTATTGATAAACAATTTGAGACTTCAGATACAGTACTAGCCAACACCCTAATATAAAGTTTTCATCTTTGAGGCTCACTGGTGTTAGAGATGTGTGTGAGCACATCTTGCAGATGAGGGATGTAGCAGCTCTATTGAAGAATCTTGAGGTGGATATGTCTGAGTTTTTTCTTGTATACCATATTTTGAATATATTTCTATCATAATATGGACCTTTTAAAAAATCATTTACAACACACAAGGATAAATGGTTAATAAATGAGTTTATGACCATGTGCGGTCAAGATAAAAGAAGGCTTGTAATGGAATTTCGTAAAAGTGCATTTATGGTTAAACAATGATAGAATAAGGCTCAAGTTAAGAAAAAGGAAAAAGATGAAATATATCTTCAATCTGATATTAAGAAGGAATCTAAGTGTATCTTCTATAAAAATAAAGGACATGTCATGAAAAGTTGTGTCAAATATCAAAATTGGCTTGAGAAGAAAGGTAATTCATCATCATTTGTTTGTTATGAATCTAATATGATTAATATTTCTTATGACATATGGTAGATTGATTCTAATTTTACAATCCACATTACAAATTCTTTACAGGGACTGCAAAAACCTAAGGAAGCCGCTGGGAAGTAAACAAAGTATCGTCTCTGAAAACAAAATGTGTTCACATGTGGAGGCAATCAAAACATGCAATTTAATTTTGAGTAGTGCTTTATTTTGAATTTAAAAAAGACCTTTATATTCCAAATTTCTTCAGAATTTTGATATCAGTTTCAAGACTTATATCTTTTGGATATTCGATTATATTTTTGGACTCATATTTTAATTTATTTTATAAATCTGATATTGTTAGGAATGATACATTGTCTGATAGTCTTTATTATATAAAATTATAATACCGTGTATGTTGATGTTGACATTAAGCGATGTGTCGTGAATGAATATTCTTCTATGTTGTGATATTGGAGATTAGGCATAACTTCATTAAAAGGATTAAAAAATTAGTAAATGATGGATTACTTTATGCTTTAGACTTTACTGATTTTGAGACCTGTGTGGATTATATAAAAGAAAATTATACCAATAAGATTAAAAAAGATTCCATGAGGAGTTTAGACATGTTAGAATTCATATATATGTATATTTATAGTCCAGACATTGATTCATATAGTTTAAAATATTTTATTATCTTTATTGATGATTATTCACGAAATATATTTTTCTACTTATTTCATAATAAAAGAAAAGTATTAGATGTTTTTAAAATATTTAAAACTGAAGTAGATAAATAATATGAAAAACAAATTAAAATTGTAAGATTAAATAGAGATAGAGAATATTATAGTAGATATATTAAAGATGGATAAACATGTGGTCCCTTTGTAAAGTTTATTTAAGAGCATGGGATAGCTGCTCAATATATTATACCGGATTCTTTGGATCAAAATATAGTAGAAAGAAGAAATCGAATATTATTGGACATGATATGGAGTATGCTTAGTAGCTCTAATCTTTCAAAATCATTGTGGCATGAAATTTTTAAAACGACAGTGTATATATTAAACCGTGTTCCTAGTAAAGTTGTACCAAAAACTCTTTTTGAGTTATGGAAAGGTTGGAAACCAAGTTTGCGACATATATGCGTTTGCGGATGTCCATTTAAAGTAAGAGTTTACAATTCACAAGAAAAGAAGCTAGATCCAAGGACTATAATTGGGTATTTCATCGGATATATTGAACGGTCTAAAAGATACATATTTTACTGTCCATCACGGCACTAGGATTGCGGAATCAAGAAATATAAATTTTTTTGAGAATTACTTAATGAGTGAGTGTAATCAATCTAGAAATATAGTTTCTAATAATGATTATTCAGATTTTCAACCTTCCTCTTCATATAATTAGATTGATTATTATATACAACACCCATCAAGTTCAAATTAGTGTTGAACAATCAATCAATGTGATCCCACATGCCGCTAATATCTATCTAGTAGATCATGATGTTCAAGATTTGTCTGAAATAATTGGACAACATATTCCTGTTGAAAATGTTGATACAATATTAAGAAGATCTAATAAAATGAAAAAATTAGCAATTTCTAGTGATTATATAGTAAATTTGTAAAAGTTTGACTATAATATTAGAGTCGAAAATGATTCTGAAATATTTTCACGAGTTATAAATTGTAATAAATTAGAATTATGGTGCAATACCATAAATAAAGAGATGAATTCATAAGATGCAATGGAGTATAGAATTTTATTGAATTGCCTAAATGGGCTAAAGTCATAGTGTAAATGGGTTTTTAAGACAAATGACTCATTAGATAATATCGAAAGATATAAGTAAGATTTGTTAAAAGATTCACTCAAAAGAAAGGAATTGATTACGTAGAGATTTTTTCCTGTGTTTAAGAAAGATTCTCTTCGTATTATTTTGGTATTAGTTATCTATTTTGATATGGAATTCCAATAAATAGATGTGAAAATGGCTTTTTTGAATGGTAACTTAGAGGTGGAGGTTTATATGAAACAATAAAAATGATTCTCCTCCAATAATGGTAAGAAATTAATATGCAAACTTAAGAAGTCAATATATAGATTAAAACAAGCATTCCGTCAATGGTATTTAAAATTTGATGATGTTATCTCTTCATTTGGTTTTGAAAAGAATATTTGGGATCAATGTATATATTAGATGGTTAGTGGAAGTAAGATTTGTCTTTTTTTTTTTACATGTGGACGATATTTTACTTGTATTCAATGATAAGGGTTTGTTGCATGAGGTGAAATAATCTCTTTGATAAATTTGAAATCAAAGATATGAGTGATTCATCTTATGTCATTGGTGTTAACGATTCAGTTCTAAAACTGAATCGAATTATGACCCATGTTTAATGTTCTTTGATTCACGTTCCATCATCACTCTCCATTATTCCCATTAAATTTTGGATTTTTGTTTGGATTAATTTAATATTTATTATAATTTTGGGGAGTTGGTTTTGTTAGAATTTATTAAATATTGCAATACAATTTTGGGAGAAAGATATTTAGAGGTTGGCTGGCTCTCCAAGAGTGCGCCGAAAAATCAATGGCCGGAGGTTAGTGATCCTTCCGCATTTTGGTCCTTGAAAATTTAAAATGGAATATAAATCTTTACATTTATATAATAATATTATGCCTTTGCCTTGCATATATATATTTTTTCATTTTATAAGAATGAATTTAAAATTTTTTAAAGTCTCCATTTTTCTAATGATTCGGAGATAAGGATGATCGGGAAAATAAAAAAAATTTGATTTCCAACATTTTCATATATTTTACATCTATTTTGGTGTAAAAATGGAGGAGTTTTCATCGGGTCGAATTTCGGATAAAATCGGGTTGGCGGCGCAGGCTACGGTGCCGGTGGTGGTGGAGGATGAAGGTGGTCTAAGTGGGTGCGGTTTTGATCGGTGGTCTGATTTACATTAAAAAAATTAATATGGTTTGGGGCGCGTCGCGGTGTGGTGCGAGCCCTTTCCCGGTGGCAGGCCTAGGGCGAGAGGCGTGGCCCACAGGTGGTGCGGCCCACTCTGCGCCGCCGGCCCACACTTGCGCGAGGCCCGCTAGGGCAGAACTGGAAATTCAACAAAGGAGGTTGTAGGCGCACGCGTACAAAGAAAACCCTCGTGGATTGCGTTGCGCGGACAGCCTTTCTTCGCCACCGCAAAATGGGAGCGTGTCTTGTTACTTGTAAGGCGCTTTAATTCCCTTTATACTAATATTATGCATATCATTTTTTCTAATAATATTCATGTATATATATATATATATACATAATTGTATTTATTATTATATATAAATATTGTTATATAATGTTTAAAAATATAATTAATGTGTATAATGTCTAGTAGTTAATATAATTTAATTAATTCGATGTATATTTATATCCTTAATTAATAAAATTATATTTAATTTTGCACGGTGTGTTTTCATATGCACGTTAATTGTGATAAATTATTTTTTAATATAATAAAATTTATTACACAGAAAATTTTATTTTATTAAATCAATTAATTAGGATAAAATGCAAAATTATTTTTTTTAATTTACCCATAGGAATTAAGAATTGGAATCTAATTTGATAACTTTATTATGAAATTGGATATGAATCTACTTGAATTAAAAATTTAGCCTTGTAATTTTTATATCAACTGATTCATGATATATGCTTTACATTGGTAAAATATAATTCTGTAATTATTTGTTATACTCATTTATTATTTGTTAACCATGTATTTTTATTTTTATACATTATACAATCTATTAATCTTTTCGATATTGGATATGAATTTTTCTAAATTAAGAAGGTGATAATCAGCCTATAATGGAAGGAGGGTATTTTTCATTTAGGATTTGGATGGATATAGATTTGTTATAAGAACCTTTGGAATAGCCACCCGCGGTCTTTGTTCGGTATCTGCGCACGCTATTGATCATAGCTCTTTATGGATGATGGGAGCGATCTAATCGGGCATTGGACTTGATTGGAATAAAGAATAAAATTTGGACTTAGGCATCATTAGTCGGATTCGATCGAGATAATAAAGGCATTGGATTTGGACTCGGACTCGGATTTGGACTTGGATGAAACATTTGAATTTTGGATAAAGACGGATCACCGTAATTATGAAATTTTCATCTTTAAGGCTTACCAATGTCAAGGGTGTGCGTGAGCACATTTTGGAAATTTGGATATTTGTTTGGACTTGGATAAAATTTGGAGGTGATATGTACTGAATTTTTCTTTTGAAATTATATCTTGAATTTCGGTTGGATTTGTTTTATGCGATTTTCAAAATCTCTTATAACACACATAAGGATAAATGGTCAATCAATGAACTTACAACTATGTGTGTTCAAGAGGAACGCTTATGATGGAACAAAGTGAAAGTATATGTTTGAAGAAGGAAAGAGTAAGACTCAGTCAAAAAGAAGAGGAAAGGTAAAATACCTCGGATATGACATCAAGAAAGAATTGAGTGTTTATTCTTTAAAATGGGACACGTTGATAAATATTATTTGGAATACCAAAATTGGTTGAGAAGAAAGGTAATCCATCTTTTTGTATATTATGAATGGGAATAGGTTAATATTTTGTAATATGTTAGATTATGATTCTATAATTCATTATTTCAAATTCCTTATAGGGCTTATAAAACCTAAGGAAGCGTGTTTATTTAGTGAACACGGTTATCTTCGATGAGGTCTGAAAACATTTTAATTTTGTTGTAGAAGTATTTGGAACATGTAGTTTAAATTTTGGGACTTGAGATTTATTTTGAATTTAGAAAAACCTTTTATATTTCAAATTTTTCTAAAAATTTAATATTAGTTTTTAGACTTGTACCTTTTGGATATTCCATTACATTTTTATCACTTAAAAGTTTAAGCCTTTTATATTATATATGGGTTATTTTGGATAAATGATATAATATTCCGATAAATCTTTATTATCTTTAGATTGAAAAACAATGCCTTTGAATACTAAGAATTTGGGCGGGCATTAAATGATGTGTTGTGAATGAATATTTCTTTGGATTGGAATGATGAGATTAGAGTCATATATCTTCGTTTGAAAGAATTAAAAGATTAGTAAATGTTGAAGTTAGAATTTGTATAGATTTTATTGATTTTAAGACTTTTGCTGCGCATAAAAGGATTTTGTTACCAACAAGATTAAGAAAAATACCAAAAGAAATTCGGATATATTAGAAATCATACATACGGATATAGATGGAGATTTTGACCCATACAAAGAAAATATTTCATCACATTTATTAACGATTTTTCACGATATCTCGCGGATAGGAGACTTTTTGATTGGTAATAAGAATGAAGTTTATAATCTTTTAAATTATTTAAAGTGGAGAAACGATAAAGAAAATAAATTAAAAAATGAGATCGTTTATAGAGGTGGAGAATATTATGGTAGATATATGAAGATGGACAAACTTGATTTCGATTGGCGATGGTTCTTCGAGAATATGGGATTTTTGCCCAATACACTATGCTTGGTTCTCCAACCAAAATGGTGTGATCGAAAGAAGAAATGCGAATCTTTCATGGATATAGAATCAAGGACAATGAGTTGTGGTTTGATAATCTTAAAATCTTTGTGGAAGAAGTTCAAAAACGACAAAAGTATTTATTAAACCATGATAGTAGATGAGGACTTCCAAAACTCCTTTTGAAGTTATGGAAAGGTTGAAAATCGAGTTTGCGATATGTACGCATATACTTTGGGATGCCCATAGCTTCAAGTAAGAATTGATAATCCACATGAGAAGAAGTTAAGTCCAAGGACTATTAGTGGGTATTTCATTGGTTATATTTAACGGTCCAAAGGATACAGATTTTACTGTCCATCTCTTAGCATTGGGACTGTGGAATCAATAAATGTAAAATTTCTTGAGAATGACTTAATGAGTGGGAGTAAGCGATCTAGAAATATAATTTCTGATAATGATCATTTTGATTCTTAACCTTTTCGGATGTATGATAGGTTGATTGCTTTGTATACAACACTGGCCCTCAAGATAGAGTTGATCCTCAACAACCAATCAATATTTCTATAAAATCTTTGATCCTATTCTAGTTGATGATGATGTCAAAGATTTCCGAGATACTTGTACAACATAGGCCTAAGGAGAATAATGATACAAAGATTTTAGGAGGTCTTAGAATGCTAAGATACTTGAATCCCTAATAATTATATGGTATCTACGGGAGTTTGATTTTGATACCATTGAAAATGATTTTGAAATGTTGCAAGCAAGCTATAAGTTGTAATGAATCACAATTTGCTACAAGATCAATGGAGAAGGAAGAGTTGAATTTGTGCTTGGTTGTAATGGAATTTCAAATCTTGTTGAGTTGCCTTAAAAAGGAAGAAATTGAGATAGTGAGTAAATTTAGTCTTTAAGACAAAGAAAAATTTATTTTGAATATCGAAAGGGTTTTGTTAAGATTCTTTGCTAAAGAATATATTCAAAATGAGAAAATTGATTACACGAAGACTTTTTCTCCTGTATTTAATAAAAATTTTTTTTACATTATTTTGGCATTGGTTGCTCATTTTGATATAGAATTATAACAAATGGATGTGAAAACAGCATTTCTAAATGGTGGCCTAGAGAAAGAGGTTTATATAAAACAGTTAGAAGGATTCTCTTCTAATGATGGTGAGCAATTAGTATGCAAAATCAAAAAGTCTATATATGGATTGAAATAAGACTCTCGTCAATGGTATTTAAAATTTGACGATATTTTCTCTTCATTTGATTTTAAAGAGAATATTTTGAATCATTGTATATACCAAAAAATCAGTGGAAGTAAGATTTGTTTCCTTGTTTTGTATGTGGACGATATTTTACTTGCATTCAATGATTAGGGTTTGTTGTGTGAGATGAAACAATTTCACTCTGATAAATTTGAAATGAAAGATATGAGTGATATATCTTATGTCATTGGTATCAAGATATATCGAGACAGATTACGAGGTGTTCTAAGTTTATCTTAAGAGACCTATATTAATAAAATTTTACAAAGATTTTGGATGAAAGATTGTTCATCAAGTGTGGCACCCATTGTGAAGGATGATTGGTTCAATTTGAACCAATACCCGAAAAAAGATTTTAAACGGGAATAAATGAAAAACATTCCATATGCTTTCGTTGTTATAAGTTTGATAAATGCTCAGGTATGTACAAGACATGACATCGCATTTGCAGTTGGAATGTTGGGAAGATTTCAGAATAATTCAAGTATAGATCACTGGAAAGCTGCTAAGAAAAAGATGAGATATCTCCAAGGTACTAAAGACTACATGCTTACATATAGACGGACTGACAATTTAGAAGTATTAGGAAACTCCGATTTAGATTTCGTTAGATGTGTTGATTCACGTAAATCAACATTTAGTTATATATTTATGTTTGTCGGTGAAGCTGTATCCTGGTGGAGTGCAAAGCAGACCTTGATTGTTACTTTCACTATGGAAGCCAAGTTCGTTACTTGTTTTGAGACTACCAAGCATGATGTGTGGATGAGAAATTTCATATTTGGACTTAGAGTGGTCGATTCTATCTCAAGGCCATTGAAGATATATTGTGATAATTCAGTTACTGCTTTTCCTGGTTGAAAATAATAAAAGTAGCAGTTGAAGTAAATATATCGACATTTAATTTTTAGCCATAAAGGAACGCATTAAAGAAAAGTAAATTGCTATTGAGTATATTAGCACTGAATTGATGATCGCTGATCCTTTGACAAAAGGCATGCTACTATTGAGGTTTAAGGATCTTGTAATTAAAGCGAGACTAAGTTCTATTATGTGATTTTCATTGTATAGACAATGATATTTAATGAAATTCCTATTTTCTTGTGATGTTTCTCAAAATTTTGTGTACACATTAATTAATTTTGTGAATATCATTAATTATTAGACAAAGAATAAACATAAGATTTATTCATAAAATAACGTTATAATATTTGGATATATTTGAAGAAATATAATATATTATAATACATGGATGATAATAGAGGTTATATCGCCATGATTTATATATTTATTTTTTAATATTGAGGGTTGATGGGTTTGGTTATCACATCAAGTAAAACATGGATCAAGTAGGAGAATGTTAACGATTTAGTTCTAAAACTGAATCGAATTATGGCCCATGTTTAATGCTGCTGATTCATGTTCCATCATCACTCTCCATTATTCCCATTAAATTTTGTAACTCCCGTTTCAGACAATTGATGAAATTGTCTGATAAATTGAGGGAGTTGGTTTTGTCCCAGGGTATTCTTCTCTGCAATACACCATCGACCGAGAGAAATCAATGCTTGGAAGCTTCGAAATCGGGTGAAGTCAGTGGCCAAGAAAACAGAGCAGAAAATTCAATGGCTGGAGGTTAGTGGTCCTTCCGCATTTTGGTCCTTAAATGGTATGATTAGGACAATATAAATCCTTACAATTGGTATTAAGATTTATCGAGATAGACTACGAAGTATTTTGGGTTTGTCTCAAGAGATTTATATTGATAAAGTTTTGTAAAAATTTCATATTAAAGATTGTTTACCTAGTGTAGCACCTATTGTGAAGGGTCATAGATTCAATTTGAACTAATATCCGAAAAATGATTTTGAATGGTAACAAATGAAAAACATTCCGTATGTTTCCACTGTTGAAAGTTTGATATATGTTCAGGTATGTACGAGACCTGACATTGCTTTTGTGGTGGGAATGTTAGGAAGATTTTAGAGTAATTTAGGTATGGATCATTGGAGAGTTGCTAAGAAAGTAATGAGGTATTTTCAAGGTATCAGAGACTGCATGCTTATGTATAGACGGACTGACAAAATAGAATTATTGGGTTACTTCGATTCAGACTTTGTTGGTTGTGTTGATTCACGTAAATCAACATCAGGATATATATTTATATTTGCCGGTGGAGTTGTATCCTGGAGGGGTGCAAAGCAGATCCCGATTGCTATTTTCCCTATAGAGATCGAGTTCATTTCTTATTTTGAGGCTACAAAACATGGTGTCTGGATAAGGAATTTTATATCTAGGCTTAGAGTGGTCGATTTCATCTTGAGGTCTTTGAATATATATTGCAACAATTTAGTTATTGTTTTCTTCGCTAAAAATAATAAAAGTATTAATCGAAATAAATATATGGACATAGAGTTTTTAGCAATAAATGAGCGCATTAAAGAAAAGGAAGTGGCCACTGAGTACATTAGTACTGAATTGATGATCACTGATCCTTTGACGAAAGGCATGCTACTATTGAAGTTCAAGGATTATGTCGCTAAAATGGGATTAAATTTCATTATGTAATTTTCATTGTATGGACAATGATATTTTGATAAAATTTCTATTTATTTGTGATGCTTTTTTAGAAATTTTAGTGTAGACATTAGTTGATTATTTTAAGAAAATCATCAATTGTTGAACCTAGAACAAATATAAGGTTTATTTATTAAGTAATGTTACCATATTTGGATGTGAGAAATATAATACATTATAATAAATGAAAAATACTATTTATTCATAGAGGACCTATTATCATGATTCTTGTATTTGTTTCTTGAGAATGATGATTAATGGGTTTCGGTTTTTATATTAAATGAAATATGGACAAAGTGGGAGAATGTTAGTTATTCAGTTTCTAAAAAAAAGAAAAAAAGAAGATAAAAACCAACAATTTTGGTCCACGTTTCCCGGTAACCACAGTGCCCATCTTCCTCTGCTGGTAACCACTGTGGATAATTTGATGGAAATTATCTATATATGAGGATGATACTTGATTTGGTCCCTAAGTCTAATACTCTAATTATATACCATCATTGAGGGGTATTAAGACTTGAAAGATTCAAACAAGTGAAAAATATTGTAGAAATTTGAGCAAATTGCAATGGTTTCAGTGGCGGGAGATTAGGTTTGACTCTTATTTAATTTCCATATTCGATTTTCATGTGGCAAATTTTTGAACATGAAAGATTGACTTTTGTCTAACACAGCTCAGTCCCCAGGCAAACTCCTGGTGTAATAAGGTGCAAGTAATGTAAGGTGCAAGCATAGGTATGATGGGACCTAAGAATGTTGAAGTCATTCCCAAATAAAGGAAGGAGTGGGCTGCCCAAGTTTGCAATTAATTGATCCATCTCCATGGGAACATAACTGCCAAATTAGAAGACAGTATTGAAAGCGCCTATCACAATACCCACGCCTGTGATCTCCTCCAGAATTAATTCCGTGATTGGAGTTGGCTTCAGTTGCTCAGCTCTATAAAACCCCAAACATACCATATATGGAGGAGGAAGCATGCAAGCAAATGATTTTGAAATTTAAATCTTGACTTTGAGACCTCTGATTCTTATGACTTAAGCTATTGTGTCTTCTTGAGACAACATTGTTTTCTCTTTAGAAAAAAAGCTTCCTAGTCTCTTAGGTCTACTCTAGAGACCTTATTTAAGGACCCGTCCTGGTTTGTACTATTATCTCAAGCCTCCCTACAGGCTAATCATGACCCAGAGCTAGTCCTCCCAATAGTTCCCTCAACATCAAACCTTTGAGCCATCTCTCAGCTCAGCTTCTGCTCGAGCTACATATAAACCAGCCTATATATTTCATGCGGTAGACCACCCATACCTTCTTTTTGACCTTATAGTTTCTCTGGTGTCATTGTTTACATGAGCTACTTGAGTGTTGGAGTGGTCCCTTGGGGAAAATCCTATGGACCCTTTGACCTCTTTTCCTTGTTGTGGTGTGCTGAAATTTAGATTCCAGATCAGAGGCTTTCTCCATCCGGACTAATAGATCTTTGATTAGAATCACAATTCTTAGTGTGCATAAATTTTATTTAATGGTATTGACTCATAGACACTAAAGCCTAAAAATACATTACTTTTGTCTATATTTTGCATATTCTAACTAGGATGTGCACAGTTGCCTCAGCACTCAACTTCTTAATTTTAGGTTCTGGAAGCTTAACAATGGCCATACTACCCCTTACTGACCCAAGTCTGATTTTCTTTTCTTTCATAGTTCATAATGGACAACACTAATTTTCTTATATGGAATCCTTTTAAACTTCTCCACAACACGAATAGCATTCACCATTTTTCTTAACTTCCTGTATTATGCTTCCTCCATTTTGTTGTTAGCTATAAGCAATGGAAGTTTCATGTATTATCCAACTGCTTTGCAAATTTCATAAAATTGTATTCACCATCTATATAGGACAACTAGCACACTAGTTGTTGTGTTACAAAATATTTTCAGCTTAAACTTATATTGGACTTCGTCTTACTAAATAATAAATACACAATGATACTCAAAGAAACGTGTGTTAATGTGACTATTTCTTTTCTCCTCTTGTTAGAGTGCTTAGAAAATCATGTAATCACTATGATACAATAAAGATGAATTTTAGGAAATGGTTATGTGGTTATTTTATTATGCAAACAAACAAAACATTTTTTTAAACATGTCATTGTCAAACCATGGGGAGTATTTACAATTTTTTGTCATCCATTCTCCCCTTAAAGAAAAATAGTCAACCATGTAAGCACAAATAGCCTCATACAAATAAACCAAATATCCCTTGGGCAAATAAACTTGCTCCCACAAATGCTAGTTTGAATCTGTACTTATTCAAAGTTTTGATTGAAACTAAATTCTTCCTAACTTCGAGGACATTATGTTGGTAAAAGACAAGTCTTCCAAAAGTAAATTCCAACTATCCAACATTTGTGTTGCACATGTAAATGACATTCCCATCTCGGATTTGGCAGGTATGCCTAGAACGTTTTTCTGATTTCATTCTTGGTGACAATTGACCTTAACCTCCTTATCATTCTATAGCTTGTGCCATTTGGAGCTTTGTCCGTATTGGTATCTTTTCTTCTTCATGTTCCATCATTAATCAGTTATTGTTTTCTAGTCTTAGATTGGCATGAAATGAGGCATTTATGGATTAAGAGAAGGAATGTACATTTGTTTACTTTGGGACTATAGGGCAAAAGGCGTGAATATGTTATTCAGGTTATGGTACATTGTACTTGAAATTTTGATTGGAATGATATAAGGAAACACAATGGGCATCCTACAACCTAAGCAAATCATATAGATAACAGTCAGTATACTACTAAGGGTTATGTTTTGAAAATTATGCTCTGACTAT
The DNA here is from genome assembly GCA_033239525.1 of Nepenthes gracilis. Classification (NCBI taxonomy): domain Eukaryota; kingdom Viridiplantae; phylum Streptophyta; class Magnoliopsida; order Caryophyllales; family Nepenthaceae; genus Nepenthes; species Nepenthes gracilis. The sequence goes on along the minus strand of BSYO01000006.1, from coordinate 2,180,328 downwards.
ATTTAGACTCTATGATGTGTTTGGCAAAATTGTATTGTAAATATTCTTCGAGCAAGGATGCAGTGTTTGGAAGATATTTATATCTTAGAACAAATAACAGCTTTGAAACGTTGAATAAGGAAGATCCTTCTCAATTTCCAACTTGGAACAAAAGTACAACAGCTCCTGCAGGCTATCCGAAAAGTTAGGTTACCAACCAACAACCTACAGCTTTGTGAAAAAGCAGCTATGCCTTCTTGTACAAGCTGTCCAAAAGCAGGTTCCTGAATGCAGCATGGTGAGCAGAGGTGGGATAGTAGGTGAACAATCATTAAGGATCTGTTCTCCACAAACGTGGTGATATGATGATGCCTAGGAAGTGATGATGGGAACATAATCTGATTCCGTACAATATAGGGATCATCTGTTGGATGCTTTTACTAATTCCACGAAGTTTAGGAGTATTTTTTAATCAGAAGAGTGAATGGATATTTCTAAACCTAGGCATGGATGTGCGTATATTAATCTATGGCCATGGACTAACATATTGTACTTAAGTATCATTAGTATTGGTTGTTGTTACATACTCATCAATACACTCTCCGAAGCTCACTCACCAAAGGTACGGGGCTCATTAATTCACCATTGGCAGCTGCAGTACCTCTTTTCCCGACCCCTGTCGGACACAGGCGGTCTCGGACCACCCAACCATCTCCTGAATTTAGAGATTATATTCAGTTATTTTTATTAGGCCCCCCACCCCTCCACATATGTTATTGCCTGTTATTTTCCTTTTGTTACTGCACATTGACAGTCTTATGCACATGGAGTTAATTCTGTTATATGCACATAGGCCTGGGGTGTATATATTATGGTTGTTCATCATTCCAGAGTAAGGAATATACTAATCTTTCCCTGATTTTGCTCCTTTCTTGGACACTCTCTCTCTCTCGTTCTCGACCCCCTCCCTCTCGTTCTCGAGTCCCTCTCTCTCCCCCTCTTTTCCCTTTGGTTCCTCTACTAGAACTACCCTCTCCTCAGCAATCTTTACATCTCGCCATCGATTTCTTGCGTGCGGCTATGGAGCACGTATCAGTTGTGGTCATATGTATCGGTCATATAGGGTTATATGTATCGGTGATATAGATGAAATTGTTTATTTTTTACCATAACAAAATTGAGTTATATACTAATATTTGGCCCTCTTTTGTTATGTATTTGCATGTGTTAAGAGTTTTAATCGATTTTATTCAATGAATAACACTTTAATAACAAATTAATTGCCAATAAGGAGAAAACTACAAAATAATACGGAATAAAGTTACCTTTGGCAGTAAATATCTAAATAATGATACGGAAATACAACTATAGAATAAAAGTTACATCACAATCAAAGCCAGTCAGCTAGGGAATAATTACCTTGCTAAGTTTACCGCCATGTGGACCTTTTTCGTGGAGTGAAACCATCGTCATCGTTGCTTGGATTGTGTGATTGAGCTTGATAACTTCATTGGTCATTGAACAAAAACCCAAAACGGCCACTAGCAATCTCTTTACTACTGGTGAAAGCCATAGTAAGAATAGACTCAGGATGAGGATAGGGGTAGCCCTGCAGTGGTCCATAAGGGGATGGAGGTCAAGATGGAGGGGATCCATAATATCTGGGTTATGGATGATGCTGGTAATATAGGGGTAGAGGTCCATATACATAACCCAAAAGATACCAGGGATGAGGGTATTTATGAGAAGTGGAAATATCACTCCAACAAAATTATCTTTCACCACCTAAGAATTCAAATGTTTAGCTCAATGGGTGTCGTTTTCTTCTTCTGTAAGTTCGTTGTGGATCAATGCCCAATACTAATCTCGTAGTTAGGAATAAGTTTGGTCTTGAAGGTAAGGAGTACGGGCGACTATTGGTTCAATAACAGATGTGAGATCATCATCACCCTTGACACCATAAAGATTGAAGGAAAGCAAATCATCTCTATCACCACCTCTACTTGTGCATAATCACTACTATCGGATCTAATGTCTGAGAAGTTGCAAACACATCATCATTTTCCCCTCACCCTCTGACTCAGCATTGTGGTAGCAGTCAGAAATAAGCCATCATGAATTAGCATGTCCATCTAACAACAGTCTCTCTTGTTCCAACCTTGTGCTGAAGTGACCATCTTCTTCAAATAAAAATTTAAGTTGATTGGATTAATTAATTCTTGAATTAGCTTGGGTTTTTTGAGTGACGGTCCTCTATTTATTCTTAAAGCAAATATAATGGATAAAGACTGATTTGATCAATCTTGTATACTTAAGTCTGTTGCTTATCTTGGTGTAGATAAGTTAAAGGTACTCCAATTTTTCTCTCACTTGAAAGAAAAGGTTGGTTTGATGAGAACCTAGAAAACAATTCTCTGAAGGTTGAAAGTGCAAGATCCATAATGTATTAATATGTCTGCAAAACCAACACTAATTTTAGTAAATTTCAAATTGTTGTAGCACTGTGAAACTCAAAAGACTCAACTAAATTTATCAATTACCCGTTCTTGAAGATAAAACCTGATGCTGGAGAACTCTTGATCACGAAGGACAACTCACAACCACGCATTAATGGCTCCCAATGCTCAAGGAAGGAGTGCTTAAACCTAGCCCCGAAGACTGCTACCCCTTATCCAAAGGACACTAAATGTGCTGGCCACCCCTTCTCCCCAAGAGCACCAAGCCACTTAATGTGCCTGCCACCCTTTCTCCAAGGACAGCCGTGCCAGAATTTCGAGAGTGCCATTTTGTTGTTACTTATTTAAAGTAGGAGTTCTCAAGTTTTAGATAGGTTAAGCTATATTCCAACTTTAAGTGAGTCATGTCTTTAAGAAAAAGTACTCAATCCTTTGTTAGTAAGAGATTACCAACACTCAGGTTAAGTAAATTCCTAAACTAACTATGAAAGGCAAGTAATTGCCTGGCTTTTTTTCTTGTATTTTAACTACCCTTTCAATCCAAGTTTCAATTTATCTTCCATGTATGCTTGTCCATCAGAATTGCTTTTGGCACAGGGGGGGTTCCAAATGATTCTTGCTCATCCATTAAGTTTAACAATTGAAAAAGAATTTTCTTTCGTGAATATCAATTTGAAAATTGAAAAATAATATAACAACTCATACATGAAAGTATATACTATTGATCAATAACATGAAAGATCAAGATTTTTTTATCCAAAAGATCAATAAATAAAAAAGAAAAATTTCCCTGAATATCAATATTGAAACTTGAAAAATATTATAACTCATACAAGATAGTATTTATTATTGATCAATAAATCAAATGATCAAGACTTTTGAACCCATCAATAAATCATATGAAACACTTTTCTTGGTGAAATCGTGTTTTTCAATCTTCACATCTGTGACCAGGACAGGGGCGTTTCATTTTCTATGTGGAAAACTTTTGCTAGCTTTAGTTTGTTTCTAAATTTATGAAGATACTTAGATCACCACTCTTTCTTCTTGTTTATTGTTGTGTCCATCAGTTAATTGAAAAGCTGCATGAGAAGTGGGATTCAACTATGCATCAGCCATATCCTGCCATGTACTCCAGCATTTTTGGGGGTATTATTCTTGATCCAGCGTTAATGATGATACCTATAGATGATCATATGGTGCATCGAGGGCATGGTGTATTTGATACAGCTGTCATTTTTGATGGGTAAGCATTGTAGTTTATTGTCTTGGTGTATGACAGATGCATGACATGAGATCAGAATGCCAACTTTTTCCTGTTGGCTATTCCCTCTGAGTTTTTTTTGCACTAAACAATTTTATTTATTTATTTATTTATTTTTTGGGGTTGGGGGAATCAAAGCCTGCTCTGTAATGAAGTGTTGATTTTTTAAGACTTGAAGATCATAAATTGGGAAAATCTCAACTTGGTTTTCCATTTCTTATTTGGGAGGAGGATTGCATCCAGGATGTCTATATTTGTTATTACCGTACTTTTCTGCCTCTTCATGTTGTTAAAATGGGGGAGTTTACTCCTGAGTTTAATGAACATTTCTTCATAATTCCATGTTCTTTTAGTTTCCTTTTTGTAGGTCATCTTCTATTTTATGTTGCCTTTGGGCTATGAATATGATCCTTGAACATCTATTCCCTGCAGCTTCCTTTATGAGCTGGATGTCCATCTAGACCGCTTCATGAGGTCAGCATCTTTAGCGAAGATATCAAGTCCTTACCCTCAATCAACTCTTCGAAGCATCCTCATCCAACTTGCAGCAACATCGAAGTGTAGAATGGGAACTCTTCGGTATTGGCTGAGTGCAGGTCCGGGGGATTTTCTACTCTCTCCATCCGGTTGCTCTACGTCTGCTTTTTATGCCGTTGTCATCTCTGAGGATATTTCCCAGTGCAAAAATGGTGTTGAAGTTATAACATCAACTATTCCCATGAAGACACCTCTTTTTGCCACAATGAAGAATGTGAATTACCTACCAAATGTCCTTGCACAAATGGAAGCTGAAGAGAAGGGTGCATTTGCTTCTATTTGGGTTGATGATGAAGGTTTTGTTGCAGAAGGCCCAAATGTGAATGTTGCTTTTATAACCAATGAAAAGGTGCTTATTTTGCCTTCTTTTGATAAAATACTTCGTGGATGTACTGCAAAAAGGCTTCTAGAACTATCAACCAAATTGGTTGAGCAGGGGAAATTGGCTAGTGTAAAGAATGCAAATATTAAAGTGGCAGATGCAAAGGCTGCAGCGGAAATGATGTTTGTTGGAAGCACGCTTCCTATACTACCGATCCTAATGTGGGATGAGATGCGTATTGGAAACGGTAATTCATTGAATATTGGCTATAATTTTCTTCAGGATTGCTATTTTCAGAGTAATTATCTGTAAACATTTATCCTCATAAGAGTCATCCGCTGTTTTTGTTGATATGGCGACAGGCTGATGATTCTAGCAGATAACAAGTATTCACCGATTCGAGAGAGAGAGAAGGATTATATTGTTATAATGAACATGGTTTTTGGTATTAATCCTCATTACAAATTATTGTGGGGTATAAAAGGGGTGCTTGGTGCATGAAGCTCATGTTATTGTGGGTTCCAGGAAAGGGTCTGATCATATTTAAATCTATTGATAGTTTTTACAATTCCAACCCATGACCAATATTCCATACGGCGACAATTCTATTATTATGTTAAGGCTTTTCTTCATGGGAATTGGTCTTCTGGGTATCTTTGAAACTGTTGTGCCAAACGACTTAATGCCCTGCCTTGATGGGTTTGCTAATGCAATATCCTTGAAAGGCATCATCTATGTTTTCTGATGGGGAAAACCCCAATGAGTTCAGTCCCCATTTGTGATCAGCCATCAGTTTATTATGTTGAAATAAAGGTTTTTTTTTTTTACTTTTGGGGGAGTTTATATATAATATTAGTAAGTGATTTTTGTCATTGGTTGCTTTTGGGAAAATGTCGATGATTTGCTGAATCCTTGTGGATTTCTGTTTATGTCTGTGACAGGTGAAGTTGGGGAATTGACGCTTGAGCTGTCAGATCTCCTGTGGAATGACATGGCTGCCGGACCGGAATCACAGAGGATTCCCATTCCATATGAAAGATGAGAGGGAAAATGAATGCGTTGTAATTTGTTCTTTTGAATCTTGCAAAGACAGCCACATATGATATTAGACTCATGGGATAATACAAGCCGGAGCCCCAACCCGATCCCAAGCTGGCATTAGCTCGTTGTTAGGAAGACAAATGCTGGAGGATAAGCTTCAAACGGTGTTCGGGCTACCGGTGACATGCTTACAATTGCTTGTGTTGTGTGTTGGTTAAAAATGGAACACATTGGCGGATCAACTGCAAATATCCACGGCTCAGGAGCCTGATGGAAACCAAGTGTACGAGGAGTTTCAAATAAATCAATTCATGAAAATTCATAAAGGTTCAACGCTATATAACTTTATCGAATTAGTTGAACCTAATCGACGCCATTCTGTCTAGATATTATATGCCAATGATAAATAAGAGAGTGATTGCCCGATTTTGTTTGTGTCCTTGGTTTTTCCTTTCTTGAGCGATTGTCTTTTCCTGGTTACTTTTTTGTTCTTGCCTAGTTGACATAATGAAACCCTGCACAATGGCGATCCCGTGGAATGTGAAGATTGACATGTTCAAAGGAAACATAAGACAAATGGGGACCCGTCGAGGTTACCGTACCTTCAGAGAGGATAACGATCTCTCCTCGGTCGAATATGAGCATGCAAATGTCGACGTTGTAAGACCATGATTCTTTTTTGGCAACCGGTGATTTTGAGGCCTAAACAAGTTTTTCAGGTAATGTGTCTTCGACATGGTTAGGAGGCGTTTTTTTGTGTTGATTGAATCGTAAGTAAGAAATTGGAGGGTTGAGGGGAGCCTTCCTCTCTCAAAAAAATGAAGACGATTATTCTCTTAGTCTTAATCATTTATTTTTAAATAAATAATTATGATTTAATTATTTTAAAATAATTTAATATAACTAATTTTTTTTAAAATTTTTAAAATAATTAAATTATAATTTTTTATTAAAAAATAAATATCTAATAAATAAAAAATAAGTTTTTTCTTCTTATGAGAGATGGAGTTCACCCGAAACCAACAATGGGTATACAGGCATTGCCAATCGCTTGATATCTAATAGTGAAGATGACCGCTTTAGTTTTGATGAAGAGGATGGAGATAGCATGATAATTGTTTTGTGATTGATAGTGAAACCTTCCATGGAGTGAAAAGAGATCATCACTTGTTATTACTACTACTATTATGATGACTCAGATTAGAGTCTCTGAATTTGACTTGAACCGTCAATGAAGAAACATCTTAAATTATTTAAAATTATCAATTGTCTATCATAAATTCTACATCTATTAATATAAATAAACTCAAAATCATTAAATTACTAAAAATTATTGTACCATAAAAGATCGTCATAAATGCATCAATAATATAACATCAACAATTATAAATTACTCAAAATAAAAAATATTTTTCATTATCGTTCATAAACCGCTAACTCCAAAATCACCTTTATTTGGTGCTCAACGACAGTCTCATATCCCGACTAGCACTTACAATATATATTCAATCTGTAATAAAAAAAAATACAATGATGAATAAAACATCCAACAAGTAAATATAATCAATAATGTATAAGTACAAATAAGTATCTTTAATTATGCATCAGATGAATAAAATCAATAATAACATGCTATCCACAAATCACTCTCCAGATTCAACGTGTCGCACTCACAACCCAAGAGTTATCAAAACAACTGACCATTAGAATGCAATATAGATTCTACCGAATCCGATTATTAACTGAATAAAAGGTCTCTATTATATAAGATAACAATAATCTTTATTGTATGATATCTTCTCAGATACTATACTTATAACATGCCCATACTATTTATAATACCTATCGTCATTGATATCTTCAATATTATCTTTTACTATGGTAATTAGGCTATAAGCACTTATACTCAATATCAACGATCTCAACCTCTAGAATGGAATATGTATAAAAAAAGTATAGACTATTATAAGGTTTCACGGATTCATATTCGTTCAATTACCACAGAATTTTCATACATTCTCATTTATTTATCCATAAAATACTAACAAAATATACACACATAATCAAAACCAACACCAATAATCATTAATTACAGGAATTGTAGAAAATCTAAAAAAATTCTTGAATATTCAACCGATATTTTTAATATCTTATTTGATCCTTATCAACTCTCATGGTAAACTAAATCTTATTTTTAAATCCATAAAATATATTTTATTTCATCGTTATCAAATAAAATTAATACATATACACCTCATGCTTATATGCATATATATTCACGGCACACAGCTATACGTATGTCTATCCTCACATATAATACATGCTCACACGCACATATATACACACACGTATGAACATCGTATAAGCATACCTATATGTATATGTATGCAAGTATTCATATACCGTATAATTATATATGTGTATGCATATCAAATTTGTCACTAGCTTTAGATTTCGAGCACTCTAACAAGGCGCATGCTCCGTTTTTCACCTCTATTATTTCTGCACCGAAAACAAGAAATCGAAACCTTTAAAATTGCAATCTATAACACAAACATTGTTTGTAATATAACTCATTAATTGTTGAGCATCAAATTACCATGAACTCTTGAATTTTTTGTCGTTTCTCGCCGCCTCCGTTTTTTCCCAATTTTTTGATTCATATAAACGAGTGCCAATTTTTTAAAATTAAAACATGAAATCAAAAGAAAGAAGTTATTTGTCTCAATTTCATGCATTTTTTTCAACAATGGCAATGGCGGCAGCAGTTTTTCTATTCGATTCGTGCGCGGCTTCCCCTCTCCCAGTACCATTGCCTTCTTTAAATAATGAAAGGTTGTTTTTTAGGGTTTGGTTGGATTTTCATTTGAGGCGCCAATTTCCTTCATTCTCCTCACCGTTGCAACTCTCGCACCGCTTCCCTCTTTCTTTTTCTTCTTTCCTTCTTCCCCTCCTTTCATCCTTTTCTTTTATTTATTTATTTCTTTTTTCCTGGCACGGGTTATTATTATTATTATTATTATTATTGTTATTACTACTACTACTATGTTTCATATATTATATTAATTATAAATTATTATTTATTTAATTTTTTAATTTATTTGTTATTCTATTTTTTAGTTAACAGGTCATGATATATTAAAATCTACCTAATTTAAATATTTACGAGTTCGTTTAATAATTTAATCCACTAATTAATCTAAATCCAAAATAACGGACCCCATATCTAATCTCAATCCAACAATTCAAATAGTCTAGACTTATTAGATCAAAATATTAAATATCTATTTAATTTCCAACCAGTGAAAATACCATAGAAATTTATCAATTTTTTTATAAAAAAATTATTTTCGAATTGATCTCACAATTTTATCCAACCATGAGTCTTATGACTAAAGCTTATTGTACACAGTCCACTAAGTAATTCAAGTCTAAATTTTAGTTCAAAATTTTAAAACCAAAAAATTATTAAAAATTATCAAATAATTATCATAATTAATCAGGTAAATTATTCTCATAAAATTATAAAATTAAAAATATCTAAAATGTCATAGCTATAGTATAAATCTCAGCATGCAAGCATGTATCTATATTTTAAAATTACGTTATGGCTATTTATCTATTAAATTTAGTATGCATTCAATGTTTTTGTGGACCAAATTGCCAATTTAATCTTTGTTTTCTATTGCCTTTATTTCAACGTTCCTTAAAAGCTAATTCTTCCTGTTTTCTATCCCTTATATCACTGCAAGGGATGGGGAGGGTAAAGCGGTAGAAAAGAATACATTTTGAATTGTAGCTATTCTAATTTTATCAAAGATGTTTTAATTTTTTGATATTAATTTTAGTTTTATTTTCTTAATTTAACTTTTTTTGTCAATATCAATTTAATTCTATATAAAAAAATAATATCAATTTAATTATATTTTAAATTGATGTGTAGATAAAATCTAGATTTTGATATAAAAGACTTTGGAACCAACTTTTAAATTTTTTAACCTAAATCTTAAGATGATAGGGATAAGTTTCAGAGGAAAATTTGTTGGAATGATAAGGTATCAAATCTGATCCTTGCCCCTTATATTAAAAGAGCATCAAATGATTTAAGATAGACTCATTGAGTTATTTTCTGATACTCAAAATAATAATAATATATAATAAGTTAGGAAGAGAAAGAAAATAGATGACTGTAGGGCTAAGTTTCAGAGGAAAATTTGTTGGAATGATAAGGTATTTTGGGGGCCAATGATTGTGATCAAATCCTCTAAGGGTTTTTGTCAGTGGAGAGAGGAAGTGGGTCAGGAGAGAGAGAGAGGACACGGGAGGCAGGAGAGAGAAAGGCCGGTTAGTTTGAAGGCACTCTAGCAATGTGGTTTTGATTTAGATAATTGATAATATTCTTGGATTCTTCAATCTGATCCCTGCCCTTTATATTAAAAGGTTTGGCATTTATAAAGGCATAAAAGCCATCATACGAATAATCTTCCGTGAATAGAATTATAAGCCACTTTTTGAAATTTATGATGGTTGTTGGCTATTGAGGTTAGCAACTACTACATATGTTTTGAATCGTGAATCATAGTGAAAGTTTTTCATATAGAAATGTGCTGATTGTATGTTCTTCAATGACAATTGGATAAGATGCTGGATACTAGCTAAATATAAAGTGCTGATTATTTAGTAACAGTATCTTTTGACTATACCTTGTTCTTCAGCATTAACCATCTTTGAAAACATTATTTGGCTCTAAAATTTTGATTATCTAATAATCTGACTAATTGGCCTGAGTTGTTTGGATTAAGGTCAAGACTTGTTTTGTGAATTTTTTCCTTAGACTATATTCGATGGGGCCAACATTAGGTGCTCTTTAATCGGCCTATACTAATTAATTTTGAGCCTCCCATTATATCGATGGGTCAGATAGATAGTTTGAATCATTTAAAATTTTGTTAAACCTAACATAAATTGTAGAATTACACACAACAAATGAAGATAAAATTAAAAAACCCACCATAAAACTTTCAATTAAAGTTTAATTTTAGAATTTTTCTTCATTAAAGTTATTTTTTAAAATTTTTGATGGACCAATGTCATCATAATCATGTTATTTTTCAGTAACAATTATGTATAGTGCAAATATAAGTAGTATCTCCCAATACAAAAACATTAGTTTAATAAATGAAAGGCACCTTTATATTAAATTTGTACGAATAACTTTACATTATACAACATAACTTCATTGATAAGAACAACATAACTTGAAATGAGTGGTTTCCATTATACCACATCTAATCGATATATAGTTCTACTCAGTTTTCCATCTTATTTTTTGTACTAACAAAATATTAAGAAATATTTTTATAAATTTTTCTAATTAAATTTTGTATTTATATCAAACTATAATAATCTCATGTATATAAAATGAACCTATCTTTCATTTTTCCAGTAATATTTGACCAATTGAATTATCTGTATGAAAATAATTTATCTAATGGTTTAATTAGTGATTAGTGTATAAATCATATATAAATGAATCTCAGTATTTCATAGATATTATTATAAATGCATATAGCATTGGTCGAGATATATATACATGAATTAGAGGATCAAAATATATACAAGTTTAACTATCAAAAGTATAGATCAAACACGTTATAAAATTATATGAGAGTTTGATATATTTGACTCCCATTTTTATGCTATAGAATCATAGAAGTTTTATAAATTAATAACTAATCTAGAGTTTTTATATATCATAAATGACATTTAATAATATATTAGAACCATTCAGATGATGTAAAGTTGGTGATTATTGATTGAATGAATTTGTTCATAAAGTTGTCATGCGATACCATCAATCTATCAACCAATGCCCCTAATAAATTTTAAGATACGAAAAATGTTAACACTTAGACTTTTATGTTCATAGGCAACCGACTTTATACCTACGATTCATGAGATGAAATGAGAAACTTAATTTTGATTTACATTCAACTTTGGCAAAGACTCATAGGTCACAACGACGATCAGTCACTTGTGCCATCTCTTCTAATTATAAAAGCAATAGATCATTTGTTTATCAACTTTTTATATATTTTTGATTATATGCAATGACTATTTGGATGAATTCAGTTGTTAAACATATGTTGACAGTATTAAAATACAAAATTCATATAAAATATTATGGTGATCTAAATCTGATAACAATTTATAAACTCTTATATAATGATTATTTTTGACATTTAGGTAAAAATTTATACAAAATATTCTCAATTGAGTCATTTTAGTGAATTTATTTGTCATGATTGTCCATACATTGATTAATCACACTTATTAAAAACAAATATAATGTGTACTAATTTAATTAGATCACAAATATTTTATTTTAGTAATCCTCTTATTATAAATGTCTAATTAAAGACATAACTTACAAGCAAAATAGAAATTAATAGTATACTATATATTAATAAGAGTCTCATATACCAAATTATTATTTTGTAATATAATTAAAGCCCCTTGAGATCCTTAATGAAACTATCAATATAACCACTCATGAAATCTTGGCTCACCAGTCTGTTTCTCCACGCTGCATGATTCTTCTTCACCATGCAGCCCATTTCACTGTCTTCATCCATCACTGATTGAATGGCTTTGCACAAGCTTTCCTTCGACACCCATCCATTATCTTCCCTCTCTACTTCCACGGCCAACTTCAGCTCTCCGGCCATTAACCTTGTGTTCAGTATCTGGTCGCCTAACTGTGGAACCAGTACTATTTGGCTCGCACTCTTTAAGGATTCCCACATCGACCCAAACCCACAATGGCTCACGAAGCACCCAACGGACCCATGGTTCAGTATCAATGGCTGCTGCACCCACCCTCCATGAACCACGCCCCTTCCCTTGACCCGCATCTCGAAACCCTCCGGAAAAGCCTCCTCGACAGTCGAACATCCAGCCGGCGGCTTTACAGCCACCAAGAATGGGAATCCGGTTGACTCGAATCCTAATAGGAGCTCTTGAAACTGATCCTTTTCAAGGATGAATTGGCTCCCAAATGCACAAAACACCACAGAACTTGGCTCAAACCTGCCTAGCCACTCCGCCCATCGGTCCTCGAGCCGGGACTCGGCTGGCTCAGGCAAAACCGGGCCCGTTAGGAACATGGGCTTCTTGAATTGGGCGCTGAGGTAGTCACATAATTCTCCCTCGAGCTCGCGACAGGTCCGGATGGCGATCGCGTCGCAGGATCTCATGGCGGCGTTGATTCTCTCATAGAATGTGATTCCGGCGCCGAATTCCAGCGTTATGAATAACAATTTATGTGCTTCGTGTCTGTGTATGATCACGTTAGCAGAAGGGTATCCCGGCGGCGGTCTGGCTAGTTCGTCGGCGGTGATCGGCCGATCCCTAGTGATTTTACGTGCCGGGACTATCGCTATAGCCAATGATGCAGCGGAAACAACGTTGTAGCATATGGCTTTAATCCCAAGCTTTGACGTTATTTCAGGGATCCAGTGAGCTGAGTCGTAGAGAACGAAATCAGGCCTGGGATCATCGCGAATGATTTCTTCCACTTGGGGCCGCGTCAAGTCCATGGCGGTGGCCAGCGGACTGACTTGATTTCCGGCGACGTCTGAGGCTGTCTCGGCGCCGGGAGGGAGGCCTTCGACGTGGGGGATGATGAGAGGATGAAAGGTGATGAGATTGGGATGAAGATTCAAGTGTTGTAACTGAAGTTTTGCTTTGTTGGGCAACAAGAAAGAGATTCTGTGGCCTTCTTCAGCTAGCTTGTTTGACAGATGGAGGAATGGAGTCATATGGCCTACGGCAAACCATGGGAACATCACAAGGTGAAGATTTGAGCTTCTCGGTTGAGCCATTTATGGCTGAAATCTTACGAATTACTGCAAGTGATCAAATTCTTGAAAGCTTTGCTATGATTAATTTCTTTTCCCACTGAGTTCGCTGCTAATATGAGATTTGCTTCTGATTTGTATTGTTTAAGACAGCGAACTTTCGCTGCTGAGACGTTGACCAAGTTATTAGGAACATAAATTACCAGTTTTTTCAGCGATCCTATGAGAAGGAATACTCGGTAAATTCTATAGGCCGGCTAATCATGAGCGCGAAATGGCTTAAAAGTCGCCATTGAAGTAGAACTGCAGGTACCATCCCTCCCTTCTATTCGTAACGGTTTTTTCTTTCTTTGTTCTATAAATCATCTGATGTGATAGAAGCCAGTTCTCTTACCTGAATGAAGGATGATGCTTCGCCACGCAGCATCACCCTATTTTTAATTTTTTTAAAAGGTGATTAAAAAAAGCCGTAAATGAGGCGACGCTTAGTAATAGCAGACACCGCTAAAGATATCAACGTGATTCGACCATTAAACACCAAGATTGTAATGGAAAGAAAATAGGAAGAAGAAAGATGATCCAAAGCGATATAGACACCATCACCCAACGAAAAAAAAAAAAATTCACCAGTCAGAATAAGATATTAATGGGATACAGAAAATCATCACCCAGAGAAAACTAACAAAAGATTCACAGAGTAAAAAGGTTCACATCTCAAAAAATCTACCTAAAAATATAAAACTTTAGATAAACTAGCACAAGATTCAGTTTTCATTGAGGTAATACTTTGAACATATATTATATTTTTTTAAACTAGTTACTAATGTATTAACTTAAAATGCCCTCCAACTATACGGAATTGGGACTATTAAGACTAAACATGGGGAAAAGAATATAATAAAAGATTAGTATGACAAAAGGAAGACATTAAAGCTTAAATATTGATCAAGTTATATAATTTATTATTATTATTATTTGTTGAGTGATTGGTCTACTCTTATATTTTTATTGGCTCCAAATAAGAGAAAAACTCATAACACTAGTTAGCCATCATGCATTTGTTTTAGGTAGAGAGGAGCCAAAATTTTGGTACATTTATTTTTACGTTGTGGAGTTGTTTTACTTTTTCAGACATTATTTGGTATTTTATTCAACGATGTATCCCTTAGTTGTTCTAAGTGTTATTTTACATTCTTATCTCCAAGTTCAATGAGAAAATAGATAATTCTACTGATATTTTATTTATAAAGTTATTTTATATGATGATGAGTTATAAATTAGAGATTTTCATGTGCAATGGCAGCCGAGGTTGGGCAACAAGGCATGGGTTAGCATTAGTGATGATTTCATAGAGACAAGATTTTGTAAGAAATGCTTGGGGACTTCAAAATAAATGATATTTAAAGAAGGTTAGAATTCCCAGGGAATATATATTTTTTAAGTGATTTAAGGTTATAAATTTAAAATAAATATTTTTTATTTATTTCCACATGGGTGGGAGCTATTCTCACATCCCATTATTATTATTATTATTAGATTATTATTATTATTATTATTATTCAAGATGTCTTTAGTCGAATTAGGAATTATAATATGTGAAGATTCTAAACCTATTATTATTTTTTTAATTTTTTTTTTTGCAAGATATTTTCTATTATTATTAAAATTTTTTAATAATATTTGTAATTATTATGGTTATCTGAATGGAATCAACATTAAGAAAATTGGAGGTCACTACTATTATTGGTACTATTTTTTGTGATATGTCACAAACAAATAAAAGTAAATTAGATGATCTATATTCTTATCCTATTCTATTCCCTAAAATAACTATTCTATTCCCATCTTATTCCATTTTAACAACCAAACATATCAGTAAATGATTTAAGAATTTAGAATATTGGAGATATTATTCAAGATGTCTTTAGTGGCATGTTTGTAGGTGAAGATTCTAAACCTTTTTTTTTTTTTCAAGATATCTAATTAAAGATATTTCTAGAATGAATAAGAAAATGGATATTTGCATTTGATAGTCACTATTGTAAATAGATGACTAAATAATAATAGGACAAAATGGATGCAAGTGAAAGATATTTCTAGTGAATAAGTGGTACGTATGATAGATGACTATATACCGAATGGATGCAACTGATACGCACCGAAGGGTTTTTATACACTAATTTTAGAAGGATTCACGCCTAGAGGGCACATGTGTGAATCGCTCACACACCTGGTAGATGTGAAGAACACATATGCACCAAGACTATTATAAAGTGGCACTTCATATGATTCTAGGGTTGAGAAACATAGCAATAACATGGAAAAAAGACAATGTGATAAGAGGTGTAAAAGTGTTTTAAGAGCAATTTCAACACAAGGAGCCTCCACATAAGAGAGTGGAGAAAAAAGAGAGAATGAATATTTGCTTGTCTATTTTGATATTCAAATCATGTTTCATTCTTTATCTAGGTCGGATACATTGCCTTAATATATTTTTAAAATATAGTATTATTTGGTTATTCTTATTTTCATTATAATTTCTCCAGTAGGTTATTAGGTATGTCAGGAATTATATTTAACTGATTTTTTATTCGATTGTGGTGAGAGGCTCTCAAAGGATATTATTTTATAACAAATATTATTTATAGTGAATTTATTTAAAATTTGTTCCATAATTTATTTCTTATTTAAAATAGTTTTTTACACTAAAAATTATTATATAATATTGTATTTCTCTTGATAAAGTGTTTGGTGATTGACATTTGTCAGATATTCGAGTTTGTTCTGCTACACTAATTGTGCATATTTTTGGTCAAATCCCAACACCATTTAATACTGAGATTGTGATGAAATGAAAATTTGATGAACAAAGATGCTCAGAAGGGATATAGACACCATCACCCAACGGAAAAGAAACTCAGCATCTGAGTAAGATATCAATAGAATATAAAAAATCATCACTGAAAGGAAACAAACAAAAGATATAGAGTAAGGAAGTTCACCTCTCAAAAAAATCTACCTAAAAATATAGAACTTTAGATAAGTTGGCACAAGGTTCAGTTTTCATTGATATAATACTCTGAACATGTCTTGCACTTCATTGAACTAATTACTGATAGAATTAATTTAGAATACCCTCCAATTTTATCAATTTAGGGACAATTAGGACTAGACATCGGAAAAAGAATATAATAAAAGATTAGTATGAGAAAATGGAAGACATGTCACATTTGAATTATTATTGACCTATTACTTATTTTATTCCAAATAGACTAGGGTACTTGGTATAAATTTATTGGTAGAAATCAAGTTGCAATTGTGTTTCTCCATCAAAAAGGCATGCAAGAGGTAGGACCATACTACTCTCATTTAAATAGTTGAATTAAAAAAATAAATAATAAACAATTAAAATTAAATATAAAAAAATTAAAAAAAATAATATTAAAATGTATATATGTCCCTAAATTTTCACATTATCAAACGAATTAGGGATGGCCCTCACTTGATCTCTCATGGGAGTTCAAGAGGTAGGACCAAAACATTTAGTTTGTTGAATTAAAAAAATTTAACAACTAAAATTTAAATATTAAATGTAACTAGAACAAAAATTATTGAGGATAGTGAGACTTGTTTTATGATATGAGCAAAAAGAAGTTTGGTCCTTCAAATTCAAATTTAAATTCTTAATACAACGATTGAATAAAAAGTTAGGATTTGAGACGAGATAAGCTCCAATACTTGATTAAAAATCTTTCGATTGGGTAGTTACTTAGAGATGAAAGATTGAACTCTAATGAGTGCGCTTGATTGGGGAGCGGTTTAGAGATGAAGGATTAAGTTCTAATGATCGAGTGCATTTTGAAGGCCAAGGAGTGTGTTTTAGAGATGGAGGATTGAATTTCAATGAATGTGTTCGGTTGAAGAGCGATTTTGAGGTGGAGGACTGAACTCCAATTAATACACTCGGTTAGGGAGTAGTTTTGAGATTGACGCTTGTGCACTTGCGAGTTGAATGGCTTAAGAAGTAATTCTCTCATAGGCCGAGTGGTTTGTGAGAAAGCAAATCGATACTTTAGAAATATTTATTAGTTCGAATTCTTTCCCTTTAAATTCTATAGATCCCCCTCCCCACAAGGGAAAAGAGGGATTTATAGACTTGGAACCGATGTAGCCTTCCTTGGGCTTTATAGTGATGTTTGCTCCCCCCACTATCTCTTTTGAGCGTGCCTGAAAATTAGAGTGGTAATCATGGCTTTTTCTTGGGGATGCCGGAGGACTGCATGTGATATCTCGGGACCAACCACTACGCGGGTAGAGGCCTTGTGGTTATCGGTTAGGTTATTGGGACAGTTGTCATGGCTGTGTGTGACAAGCTTTTTCTACCCACGCATGTTGTACTGTTCATCGACTAATGAGGTGGTAGGATTCTTACGGATCAGCCTTAATTGCCCATTTATCACTCAACAATGTTGAGTCATACTTCTCGGGTCAGTCTCGGTGCTTGCTAGACCTTGGGCCAAGGAAGCATCTTACTAGGCTTCATTTTCTTGAGGCCTTGGACTTGAAGGTGTTTTTGTTGGATTACAGTTTCCGGGGTGCTCTTCCCTACATGCTTGACTATAGGTTGGCCCATCAGTTATTGAACACATTAAAATGTATCATCTAAATGATTTATTTTTATTAATTTTTTAAATGTAGAATTCAATATTTAGTAGATATTAGTAGTATAAATTTTTTTAAATAATATAACTATCTTTAATATTTTTTAAATATTAACCATTAAATTTTAATCTGATAATTTTTTTTAAAAAGTAGAGTATTATTTATGATAATGAGATTTAAAATCTCCATTTTCTTTCAAAAATCACATATTGTGATTTTTTTTCATTCTCTTGTGGGTCCCATTGCTTGCAAACCCAAAACTTAAACACAACAACAGATGGAAATTAATTCTGCATCTGATTTTTATTTATATTAATTGTGTTGTTTCGTTGAAGATATTTTTTAATAATTAGTATAAGAGACACCGAGATTTTATTTTATTCAACATATATAAATGAATGATATATGAATTTAAAATATATAATATATATCTTTTGAATTATATTGGGTGCCACTGGGTTGGGATACAATATGCCCAAATTCAATTAGGGTCATGCGAAATTTGAGTTGTCATTTAAAAATATAAACTTAATTCTAGTTCTATTAAAATTGGATGAAATTTAATTTTATTATTTGAATTGTATAAAAACTTATAATTTAGTAAGAAAAATAAAATTAATTTTTAATTTATATATAAATATAAAAAATAAAAAGCTCAATATAAATTATAATTTTTTATGTATAAAATTTGTCAATCATATTTTTGTAAGATAATATTGATGGGTTTAGCAAGTTTATAAGCCAACCCAACCCTCTAGCAAATGCGCCTAAAAAGTTGAAGCCTATAAGATCCTGTGAGATGCGAAGCCTAGAAGGTGCCGTGGTAGACCTAACCGTAACCCAGCGCATGATGGGCAGGTAGAGACAGGTACCGATTAAGTCCAACAGACAACCCCATATGACTTGGCCAATCGTGGCGCAAGGAGTTCTCTAACTCAGTGGTCGACAACTTGGTCAGAGTTGCATGCGTATACGAGAGGCAACTGTCATAATTGCTGATGTAGCTTGACGAATATTTTGGGAGAATCACCCACGATCATGCGATTACCTTGAAAAGGACAACCGCCATTATCGGCCTCCAAGATCGCCTGGATAATCCGGCAAATCCTTACAGGGTAGTTGTCACCAATTTTGGTGCCCAAACCAGACTGAACCGATGCAAATATTACAAATACTCCTACATCCCAAGGGAAAAGGGGGAGGAATCTCTCGCGAGGGAAAAACTCTGGCGAAACAGAAGTAGAGGGAGAAAAGAGAGGAAAAGGAGAAAGAAGAAGTGTATAGAAAGAAGATCTAGAAAGCGTGCCCACTTTATTCTCGTCCTCCAAAATGTCCTATTCTTCTACTCCAACTGATGGTTGCATAGGCCTCCTGTTGGCTTCAAGTCCCCATATTGCAAGGCCGATGAAGGCAGCTTGTAGAGCGAGGTGCAAAGAGCCCCTCCGTCCATAATTAAAGTGGGGATCGATGAGCATCTCTCTCTTTATCATCAATGTACAGAAATTTTTTTCTTCCTCTGGTTAGCCACCTACTAATGAGTGCATTCTTTAACCAGCCACTCCTCGACGAGTGCAAAACTCTTTTCCTTTAATAAGTCGTCCATCGGTTGGGCGTACTCAGCGGAGTTCAATCCTCCATCTTTTTAAACCGCCTTTGGTTGGGCACACTTAATAGAGCTCAATTTTTCATCTCTCTAAACCACCTTCGGTCGGTTGCACTCAATGGAGCTCAATAAACAGTCCTCTGGTTTGGCGTACTCAGTGGAGCTCAATTTTTCATCTCATAAAATTGCCCCTAGTTGGACCCACTCAGCGAAGATAAGTCCTCCATCTCGCAGAGCCACCCTTACTAAGGTGTACTCCCTAGAGCCTAATCCTCCATCTCTAACCCACCTCTCAGTTAGACGCATTCCTCGTAATTCAATCTTCCATCTCCAAGCTGTTCCCCTATCGGGTATACTCAAATACTCAATCTCCATTACATACAAATACATATACATATCTTGTATTTCTCAATTTTTTCTCTTATCGTGGAAAAATTTATAATTTGAATATCGGAGGATATATTGGGGAGTGAGTTTTTATTTTTTTTGACCTCTTATTTGTTAGTTGTGATGTACAAGATTAAAATTTAAAGTGGCGGAGATCGGATCCGCTTCAAGTCGACGGTGCAGAAAAGAACAAGCGGCTTTCTAATCTTTACAATAATTCGTATTTTTGGACGCATCACTTATTTTTTATACGGATTATATTTTATAGATACAATTATTTTAGATAAAATTTTTTATTAAAATATTAATTTTTGAGTTTTAAATAATGTAAAAGTTAAGTCTAATATAATTGTTGTGTCTAATCATATTATGATCAGAATGAACAATGTTGGTATGTATATTGATATCAAAATTATATACAAATATATTTGTTATCGCAAAATAATAAAGTGACATGAAATAATATTAAAAGTGAAAAGGTTAAGTTTTAGAATTTGTTTATATTAAATTTTAAAATATTTTTATATAGAATAAGATTGATAGTAAATTATAAAATAAAATAAAATAACAATAACATAATAAACATTACTTTGATATTTTTTTTTCCTAATTTTGATATTTTTAAAATTTCAAAATAATTATTTTTTAAATTTAAATTTGATGCGTTTGGGATTCAAGTCTAGGACGAATTTAAATTCAGCTACTTTGCATACTGGTATTGAAGTTGGGTCCTGTCTTCGTCCTACACGTCTGAAATCCTACACACCACAATAGAAGACGAGAAATTAAAGAAAAACGGTGAAACTTTCTTTCTGATATATCCTCTGACGCTCAAATCAATAATTTGCTTTCCAAGATGATGAAAGTAAAAACAGAGTATACAAGAATGGATGTTGGGAAGGAAATTTGTGAGTATTGTTTAGAGGTATACTCATTGTAGAGTTGCTTAAGTTAAAGTGCGTTCGGGGAGAGCGGCTTTCCTAACCACTGGGTTCACTGGGAACTAGTAATGGGAAAGAGATTAATAATACGGTGTATGCAATCCGAATTACTTGGGGGAGTTTGACTATTCAAGAGAGCATGCCTTTAGAGTACGTCCGTAGGACTTTTTATAGCCGTCGAACTTCGCCACCTTGTTTAGGTGGCGAGGCGGGTTGCCAACCGTCTGAGGGGATGTTTTTTATCTATCGTGAGGATGCAGGAGCCATTTAAGGCTGCAACGATCGGGAAGGAGGATTTCTTCCCTTGCGGAGATGTTGCACGCTGTAAATGTTGAAATTTTTATTGTGATTTGCACACTAATTTGAGGGCTTCTTTTCTAGGATGTGCGCCGATATGGGTTATTTCGTTACAAAGGAGATTGCCATTTAGAAATATCCCCCGCATCGCACCAAATTAGGGCAGATGGTTATTGTGCGTGGAAAGAGCTCGTGCGCCGTCTCTTGCTTGGGCCGCTTTTAGCTTGGGCCGCGTTCAATCGCTTGAGGATTACCTCCGATCAATTGGGCTGTTGACCGTTCTTTAAGATATTAGGCCGCAATTCCTCCTGGGCCAATCATTGTTTCGGATCGGGCCGCTTTAGCTGCTCCCATCAAAATTCAGTAAAATATTTTTGCTTTTCTTGAAAATTTGAGAAAATTGTAATAAAAAAAAAAACTAAAAATAACCCAACATTCCAACAATCCAACCCGCCCGTTCTTCCTCCTTTCCTCTCTAGACTCTGTTCCTCTGTATTGTTCAAAGATTCGATTGTGGCCGTCTCATTCCGCTCTTCTCACCTTCGATGATGGCTTCGCAAATCTTACGGCGAATTCTCCGAAGTTCCTCGACTCTTACCGATTCGGCTTCGTTCGCTTCAAGCCATTACTCACCTAGGGCTTTCGATCGGTGCCTGTCGTCTGCCGCTACTACCCCGATCACCGCAACGCTCTTTCCCGGCGACGGTATCGGTCCTGAGATCGCCGAGTCCGTCAAACAGGTCCATCTCTCCGATCTCGTAATTTCTACGCGTGCTTCAATTTAAATTCTTTTCGTGTTCATTGCGCTGCGTTCTTTATAGATGGAGAGTTCCATTAATTTTTATCATTGAAAAGGTATTATGTGGTTTTCTGTGCGCACGTATACATATTATTGATCGGTTTCAGGATTCATTCATTCCTTGTTGTACAAGACGAGCGAGAAAATTGTAGAAATCACATTTTCCCCACATAATGAGGAGCTATAGAATTATGTTGCTGATGGGGAAACCTGCAAGAGAATTTCGGATGTTGTATCTGTTGACATAACTAGGTCCACTTGAAAGAAAGTTTGATTTGGTACATATAACATTTGATCGAGGACATAACAAAAGTAGGAATTACAAACTGATCAAACTAAGCCATTTCCACTAAATGGGGTTAGCTATATGGATTCTTCACCTCCATTCAACTCTGCTGTAGGTCATGCAATTCGAGAATGAAGTTCATGCTTGATGGTTTCTTCAAATTCTTATTTGTATTCTTCCACCTCTCCTATAATGAGCATCTTTCAAACTCTCACACCTTGTAATGGATGGAATTAGATGGTTTTTGCTTTATTTTACCTAACCAGCTCAAATGCATCTCTTACATTTTTTTCCTATAGGTGTCAAATACACTTTTTCTTATTTAATACCTTTTCAAATATTATATGTCATTTTATGACCACACAGCCATCTCAATATTTTCATCACCACTACTAGCATATTTTCACATGTTGATGCTTAAACACTAAATACTCCATTCTATACAACATGACTGGTTTAACAACCACCTTAAAATATTGTCCTCTGTGATTGATTGGCATTTTACATTTGGAAAGAACAATTAAAGCATTTCTTTGCTTCATCCAGCTTGTTTTAATCTGACATTCTCATGTATCGCCCATCTTTTTGAACTGTTGGTTAAGATATTTGAAATATTTGCACATTAGTAGGCATTCAGTTCCCATCCTCACCTTCAATTGTTTGTTTTGCTATTTGACTTACATTTCATACGTTCAGTCCTTGCCCTACTATTTTGAAAACATTCAACTTCTCTCCCACAAAACATCTAACTTCGTAGAATTAATGCCTTATTTTTCTCATCCACCAAAACTATCTCATTTTCAAAATGCATGCATCCAGTTATATTGAATGTTTTACCCAATTCAGTTATAGTTATTGCAAAAAGATAAATGCTTAAATGATTGTTGACGTAACCTAATCTTCATTGGAAAAACATCGGTCTCCATTGCATATGTCTTTCCACAAGTCCACATTCATTGTACATATTTTATAATTTGGATATATACAATAGAAACTAATTATTAATAACAATTCTCTTGAGAATATACTGCATGCTTTTTCTCTAAATTGATAAGTATCAGATGAAGCCCCTTTGTTTTTCCTTAAATTTCTCCATCAGATCCTTAATAAATAGATATTTTCCATAATGCACCTAACTGATATGAATCCGAATTGGTTCTCTAACATATATTTTTATCTTTTCTTAACCTCCTTTAAATTTCTTGGAACATGATCTTTTTACTTATCAACTTAATACCTATGTAGCTTCCATAACTATGTATAACCCCTTTGTTCTTCTATAGGGGTGTTGTTGTCCTCTCTCTCCATTCATCCAACGTCTTTGGATCTTCTTCACACTTAGAATTTTGTCAAACAATCTTGTCAACTATGAAATTTCATCTTTCCCCATAAATATCTAAACTGCCAGTATAATACTGTCTGGTCTAAGTGACTTCCCTATCTTCATTGCATCAATGATTCTTTGACTTTCCCTTTTTTGAGATGCCAATGATAAGAGCAACTTAGATTTATCTTGGATCACTAAGCTCCTGAAGCACCATGTTGTTCTCCCTACCTCCACTAAAAATATTTTAGAAATTACTCATCCATCTCTCTTTGATATCCTTCTTTGCAACAAAATATCTCTTTTTGATATACTTAAGTGGTTTCAGGTATTTTGTTCTCCTATCTGGTGCTTTATATAGTCTTGAAATGTTGTTTTCTCCTCTATTTTTTTAGTGGCTAGTACAAGTCTTTGGATGCTTTGGGTTTGACTCACGTTCTATTTTAACCCTCTTTTTAGAAATTTTATGCTTCTCTAAATTCCCATCATTTCTACACTTACACAGTGTCTAAAACAGTCTCTCTTAACTTTCATTTTTTTCTGGACTTCTTCACACCACCACCAAGCTTCTTTTTGGTATGACATATTGATTCCTTTAAAAGGTCTTTGGCCGCTTGTCAATTCCAATTAGCTATAATATCCCACATCTTCTTCTCCTTTCCTTTAGATCACATGTACTTGTGTTTTTTATCTTCTGTCTTTGTTTTCCACCATTTAAGTTCCAAAATTTAGCTCGGGGTTGATTGTATTTTACCCCTCTTCCATTTCTTAAGATGCATATACAAAACCAACAAACTTGGTGTTGCCAAATTCTTCCTAGGAATGGTCTTACGGTCCTTATAGTACAAATCATCTCTTTTCCTCAAGGTAAATAGTCAACTGTGGTTTTGGGTGAACCAATCTTGTTTTTGATCAAATGCCCATCAATCTTCTTGAAAAGCGTGTTACCACGATCATATCTTAAGCCACAACAAAATCAAAAATATCCTTAGATATCCTTTCCTTCATTTCTCTCCACATAACCATAGGATCTGTGCACACTTATATTTTCTTGAAAGTGTGCTATTCACAATAAGATTATAAGGCACAATAATCTAAAATATACAAGAAAGTAGACTTCGACTATTGGAAAATCCATTTCATATAAAATAAAGTGGGAAAAGAATTTCATTTCATAAGTTCAGTTCCAGACCAATAGCATCTCTGCCAACTTCTATTCTCTAAACCGATGCTTGACTATTATCAAATCTTTAAGTTTATGAAAGCACCTGCTTGGGGGAAGATCATCAGGAAACAAACGGCGAAGCTATATCAATTAAGAATTACACAGAGCCTGACTCTTATCCAATAATACTGATTAAAGGTTATAGGCTGAAGGTTCTATTTTGCTAATAGAATCCCTAATACAAGATTGATGCACGTTAGAATTTGTTCTGAGTTTCATTCTCCATATAATAAGAGTGTCCTCCTAAAAATCAAAGGTAAAATTGCACTAGTCAGACATACTCCGACAACAAAGATTTAAAATATTCTTTCCTCCATTTTTTCCCCATGACAACAGCTTTTAAGCATGATTGTATACTTGTTTCTCAATAATCCTTTTGAAATCAACTCCCTCTGTGAAATATTTTAGATGTCGTTGTCCAATGCCTCCTACAATTTCGCTTTCAATTGTGCATTAACTCCACTTGGAATGCTTATGTAATAATGATAGTTAGAGTTTCTCGTCCGAGCACCATCTTTTCCACAATAAGTGTCCTAGCACCATCTTTTCCTTGATAAGTGTCCTAGCACCATCTTAATAGCCATAATTCTATCACTGCTTCTCTTCACACTTTCTACATTGGCTTTGAACACTTTATCCACAGCCATGCCAACTCTATTCCTTGTTATTTCATTTTGAAAATACCATAATTTGTAATTGACAGTTCTATATCTTTGTCTCTCTCCGGTCCACTTGGTCTCTTGTAGGCATACTGATCCTTCTAATCATCGTATATATTACATCCATTAGCTTACCCATCAAAGTACCAGTATTTCAAGTTCTTAATCGAATATTGTCGTCTTGGACAAACCTCTTTAACCGTACCAGTCCATAATTCTATAGCCCTTATTGATTTTGCATTATAATCGGGATGCAATGCAACTGCTTTAGCTCAGTGTACCTGAGTGATACTCCCAAATAATATTCTTAATTCTCAGTATATGTTGAAGATACAGCAAGAGTATTGTGCTGGCTGTTGGCTGCCTAACACCCAACCCTCCTTTATCCAGGCTTGGAGCTGGAAACACTAGGATAAAATCCTCAGCTCTGGAGGAGTTAAGATGAAAAAAAAAAAAAGGAATTACTACAAAAACAATTCAAGTAGAGAGAGGCTGCACTTGAGATATTTATGGTCAAGCTGGAAATTTGACATTTGGAACATGTGTTTGTGTTATTAAAGTTTTATAATTAGTTGGAGGTTGTTATGGAACCATATAAGGTGAAATGGACTCTAGATTTTATTTTTATTCAACTACTAAACAGAGGCAATATTTGGTTTTTTATTCGCCACAATTATCTACATATCATACGTGCATCTATTGAGGAAATATTATGAAAGTAAGGGTTATTTTGAGGACAATTCATGAAGAGTCACTTGAGTGTTAACTGAGCTTATAAGTGGAGGTGCCTGAAATAAGACACGGATGAGTGGAAGTGTGTGAGTTAAAGAATTTTTTTATTTTTCCTTTCTTAAATTGTTAAAGATTGTTATGGAGACTTTAAAAAATAAGGAAAATGAGCATAGAAGGTAACCCATATGCTGAAATATTCAAATTTATATCAACCCATAATAATTTGCATTTCTTTTTGATATCGATTGGAAAAAATTTATGCAATTGAAAATTGCCTTGCTAGGTATCTCCGTTCTCTCTTTTGCGCTTGTTTGTACTCTGCCCATCATTTGAATTGTGGTGGGTGAGTTTTTCTGAAAATGTTGTTCTCACTCCTAAACTAGATATATGAGCGAGCGGAAAATACATCATGTTCAAGACTAAAACACATGTAAGCTGACATCTAATTATGCCTGTTCACTTCCCTCTTTTTGGCAGAATGGGGGTTGCCCCTGCCTTGTTATCATTTAGCTTGGTATTTAATTGTAAAAAATTGAAAAAGGAGGAAGCCAAGATACACAGAGAAGGATGAGAGTTTTAGAGGTGCTAGCCAATTAGCTATGATTGGGTATCCACAGTTTATTGCTTAGGCTAACTCTTACTGTGATCTCTGACCCATATTGTATAGCCCTTCGTTAGGAAATAATCATGCAACTCTCAGAGCACCTAATTAGTCCTAAACTAGTCTTAGCTTCACAATCTAGGTTTAGTTACGAAATTCTAGGCTTTTTGGTTCACAAAACCTTGTTTTTTCCCTCCCTCCATCACTATAGATTATCTATTCTATATGTCAAACATTAGTGTTGGTTGAACTCCCAGCATGAATTCAACTCACCACCTCATATTTCCTCAATCCCCTAGGGACTTCTACTATCTGTTGCATTATGGATTTTGATGCAGTTACTGAAGAAATTTGGACAGATTTTTATTTCCTGGCTATTCATTTGATGAAACATGGTAGAGGTCATTAGAGGATTGAGAATGTATGAGGTTGTGAGTGCAATTTAGGGCCTGCAAACTAATTTCACTGTCTAAAGAAGAATCATACATTTTAGAATTTGTTGAAATTTCTTTACTATGTAATCTACATTTACTAATTAATATGTAAATCACACTGTCAGATCAGATTGGTTAAAATAATGGTGATGCTTATGAAGCCATTAAAGCAGACCTCGGGGTTTATGGACCTTTCACAAATATTTCCATCTAGTACAAGGCTTCTGTATTTGCAATCTTTTGGTTGAATTTTCTTCAGGTTGTAAGCATTGCAATTTAGGCAGCCTGCTAAAGACTATATTTGTTGCTGATTCTAATTGCGCAGGTTACTTAAATTTGCTCCACTTAGTCGATGAGTTAATTTTGTGTTTTTTGAATCCAATCTTGGGGTTGGTGGGGATCCTGGGGCTAATGGTTGTGGACATTTCTCAAATCTTTCCACCTAGTACAAAGCTTCTTTATTTGCAATCTTTTAGTCGAATGTTCTTCAGGTTGTAAAATGTAAGCATTGCAGTTCAGGCAGTCTGCTGGAGACTTCATATTTGTTTCTGGATTCTCATTGTGTAGGGTCCTTACATTTTCTGCATTTAGTAGACTAGAGAGTAAACTATGTTATTGCTAATTTGCAGGTGTTTAAAGCAGCTGAAGTACCAATTGAATGGGAAGAGCATTATGTCGGAAAAGAAATAGATCCTAGAACCCAAAGCTTTCTCACATGGGAAAGTTTAGAATCTGTGCGACGAAACCGGGTGGGCCTAAAAGGCCCAATGGCCACACCTATTGGAAAAGGCCATCGTTCTTTGAACCTCACTTTAAGGAAAGAACTGAATTTGTATGCAAATGTCCGACCCTGCTACAGTCTACCTGGCTACAAGACCAAGTATGATGATGTAGATCTCATCACCATCCGTGAAAACACTGAAGGGGAGTATAGTGGACTAGAACATCAAGTAAGTTTGTCTTAAGTGATGTGCAAATTTGTCAAAAATTATGTCACATAAATTACCTACCTTATTTTTCTATGCTTTTGGTTGAGTTTGCGCTAGGTGGTTAGGGGTGTTGTTGAAAGCCTCAAGATTATTACTCGCCAGGCGAGTTTAAGGGTTGCTGAGTATGCTTTTCACTATGCAAAGGCCCATGGAAGGAAGAGAGTGTCTGCTATACATAAAGCAAACATCATGCAGAAAACCGATGGTCTTTTTCTGAAGGTTTATTTCTTTTAAGATAGTTGAACTGTTAAGTGGATCGCATGTGTCAGCCTACTTACTCATCTCTTTTGTTGCCATTTCCAGTGCTGCCGTGAGATTGCAGAGAAATACCCAGAAATTACATATGAGGAGGTCGTCATTGATAATTGCTGTATGATGGTATAGTATGTTTGATATTCCCTTGATGAAAATTGTCAATCATCTTATTTCATGCAGAAAGAGCTGTCAGAAATGTTAATTCATCAGGAAATGAGCTAAATGATGGAAACAGAAGTAAATATTATAGTAACCATGTCCAGCTAGTACAGTACCAAATAGGGAACTCACATACATGAATATTTGAAGAGAGGCGCACATGACTCAATCCTCCTTTGATTTAGATCTAGTCAGATACAATAATAATTATTTCTAAGATATGGAACATATAATGTGAGCATGCACATAAATAGAATTAGATCTAGTCAATTTCGTTTCCAATGCTAAATTCTATTGGCTATTGAGCATGGATAAATCCAAGTAGTGTGCTGGACATTTCCATGAAATTGCATATGCAAGAGATATGTTGCACTAAATTTGCTTCTTTTGTATAATAATCAATGATGTTGGATCCAAATTTTATAAGTCGAACGAAAGCTTATATTTTATTTTTAACTAGTGTTCTTCATTAACAGCTTGTGAAGAATCCTTCGCTTTTTGATGTATTGGTCATGCCTAACCTCTATGGTGACATAATTAGTGACCTTTGTGCTGGCTTGATTGGGGGTTTAGGCTTAACACCAAGGTACTTCTTCCTTTTCCTTCTCTTTTATGCAGTAGCATAAGTGTCTTTTTAATGTACTAGCCATCGTGAATACCTTCATCATTTATATTCTTATGCAGCTGCAATATTGGTGAGGGAGGTATTGCACTCGCAGAAGCTGTCCACGGTTCAGCCCCTGATATTGCTGGAAAGGTCAGCCTTTAATATTCCTGGTTTCATCTGTACTCGGACTTGTCCTATTCACGGATCTTCTACTTGTCATGATATACTGAAAAAAGGAGTTTTGATTGTGCCATACAGTTATTCTTCCTTCCTGTTTCTGCAAAGAAATAAATTACTGGCTTCCTTTGTCTTGTCCCCTTTTACCGGTGGCCAAAATATTTGCCTATAGTTTGTCAATCATATACTATCTTCGGAAAATATCTTTTATACTCATATGGTAGGCCTTGTTTAGAATTGTGGACTGGTGGTGCAAATGGGTTGGTGACATCTCGGATTAGATGCAGCCATAGATAAAAATATTAATATCGGTATCATTTATGGCCATATTAGTATTAAATATTATCAAATAGTACGTATCAGTATCGAATATATCGGGGAAAAAATTTTGAGAACTGTAAACTAATAGGGTTGTACCTGTCAAATATCTGTTTTATCTGCCAATGTATCTGTTAAATATCAGCCATATCAACTAATATTTTTTAAATATTGGCTGATATATCATAATATATCACCAATACGGTAACATATTGTGATATTGTATAATATCAGGAAATATTGATATCAGGGTATCTCAATACGGATACATATTAATCGATATTATATCAGTGATACAATTGTCCTTCCGCTGAAAGCTGCTTGGAAACTCTGGGCTTTGCCCATGGTGGGTATATCCATTCCATTGCCAGAAACTCGTGGATATAAAACCTACAATCTCCCTGCTCCCCAAACAACCTCCATATCAATAATAAAATCATTTTTTTTTTTTAATAAAAGGTGAGCATGTATGCTGTTTATTTTCTTGGTGCTCTAGCCACTTGCATTGTCTCATGTAAGAAAAGGGCTAAATTCAATACGGTTAAAATATCATGGACCCTCATAGTTTCCAAAATGCAAATGAAATAGTACATAATGGACTTTCAATTAACGCGGAAGTCCAATAAAAGCAAATATTCATGAAAAGCATCACAATACTTGGAGTTGCTGTTGCAACAACTTAGTGTTCCCATTAATAGGTGTGTACTTGAAATTTGGTTGATCTGGATGCATGCTCATCATGCAGTAGAAAAATTACAAGCAGAGGATGTGGTATGATAAGTTATTGCTATACCTTATCCATACTCATAAAAGTAGCCATAGGTGGCAAATTATTATAAAGTATGGGAGTTTTTGCTATTTTATTCTGAACTTCAAGTTCTTTCAATTTTGTAGGCACAACTGGCAAATTTATTATAGATGGGTTTTTTGCAATTTTATTCTTAACTTCAATTTGTCTCAATTTTACTATGATGTTTTTGGTATACTCTGGTGAATTTCATTGTCAAGTGCTTGTCATATTATAGCCGCATAACACCGTGATTTAGTCTGTGTGGTATTTTTTTTTAAATTTTTGGCCTGTCTTGCAGAATAATGAAGAAAAAAAAAAAAAAAAAAGTGACATTTCAAGAATTGTTGAAATATATTTAGGGTGTAGGAGGGAGAGACTGGATGAAGGGAGAGAATAGTGAAGGCATTGGAGGTAGTAGTGCTGGTGGCGGTAATGCCAAAGGGGAAGAGACTCTTGTGAACGCAAAAAGCGTTGGGGAGCCTAAAGATTTGAAAGTGTGACTAAAAGACTTGATGTTCCCTTTGGCTTTTTTTTTTCTTTGTTTAAATATTATATATGCCACATCATTTTCTTCTATGCCTTGAGCAATTCAACCAAAAAGTGCTAATTATAATCATAGATGAAAATATCAGTTGATAGATATCAAGTATCGGACCCCCTAATACTGCGACAATATTACGAAATGTTACTATATTATTGATGTATCATGATATTTCGACTGATATACGACTCTATCAACTTGTAATTTTTATAAAATTTTCTATAATATATTTTATACTTATATATATAATCTGATATATCTAATACCAGTACGTATTGTCCGATATGGCCACAACCGATATCGATATTGATATTTTCACCAATATAATTACGTTATCATATGACTAGCACATGCACTGAAATTCTCTCTATTTGGCCAGAGTTTGATGCCTTCATAAAATTGAAGCCAATCAAAAACCTCAGAAATGAAGTCCGAACAAATTGAAGTTCACAGAATTCATGAAACCCCGCATTGTTCAAAAAAATTCTCTTTTGCCGCTGCCCCAGAATTGGGGGATTCTGTTTACTTTCAGTAGAACCTCCACAGCGCACATGTTTGCAACTATTGCAAAAAATCAAAACGTTGGAACGTGTATCTGCTTTTATGCAATGCGTTTTAGTAATTTCTGTTTAGATACTAAGCGTCTTCTAATCAGCTGACTCTCCTATGATTAAATATCTGTAGAACATGGCAAATCCTACGGCTTTGCTTTTGAGTGCTGTCTCAATGCTGCACCACTTGGAACTCCACGATAAAGCCGACCAGATTCAGAATGCTATCTTAACCACAATTTCCGAGGGAAAGCACCGAACAGGCGATCTTGGTGGCACTGCTTCGACGACTGATTTCACTAAGGCAGTCTGCGATCATCTGTGAATAAGGTATCAAAATGCAGTTGCTTGTGACCTTCGTAACTGGAATACCGTTCCAAACCTTTTCAACATGTCCTCAGATGGCCTTAAGCATGCATCGCCTTCATGGATGAACACAATCACACCAGAACATCGACACTCGGAGA
Organism: Nepenthes gracilis; assembly: GCA_033239525.1. Lineage (NCBI taxonomy): Eukaryota > Viridiplantae > Streptophyta > Magnoliopsida > Caryophyllales > Nepenthaceae > Nepenthes > Nepenthes gracilis. Next base: position 2,148,066 of record BSYO01000006.1, on the reverse strand, counting down.
TGAAGGATGAGCTCATATTGGACATTGTTAGCCTATTCAAGTCCAAGAATAAGTAGGTAAGTAGTCCACTTAAAAGGGACCATTAACTTTGCTATGGCAACCTATTATTTAACCACTTAGTACTTGTTTTGTTTTTCCTTATATTCTGCAAATCTATTTTTATTCCTCGGGAAAATCCCTTCTCTTTTCTTTTGGATTCTGAGAAAATTTCTCCACACCATGTTTGATATGTATAAGCTGTTACCACTGTGGATCAATTGACAGTATATGGCTAGTTCTTCCCTTGAAGATGAATGACTGCTTGTATAAATATACTTCATCAAAAGCAGCAGTAATTTGAGAGTGTGGCTGCAAGATGCTGCTTTGCTTTGCTAATTATGTCGCATTAGCAGGCAAAATCAGACGGCGGATAGCAAAATGTCGACTGCATGTTTAGTGAGACGGTATTAAGGAAATATTTGATAGCAGATAACCGAAAATAACTAATATTAAGGTTCCGTTTGTTTATCGAAAATGCTCATCTTGTAGTAATATTTTCAATGTGGTGGTGATATTTTACAATAAAAAATTTTTTAAATTACCAACTATTGGTCCTTAATGCACTCATGTTTTGTATTGGCGGTGGGGGTCGTGATGTTGCTAGTTGGTGAACAATAGCTTGGTCGGAGGCATCGATGGCTAGCAATTGTTGTTGGAAACAAGTGGGATGGGGTCAGGGCGAGTCGTTTAGTGACTGATATGGTAATGGACCTAGATCTAGGTTGTGTTGGTTGATGAATTAGTAATATTTGTAAATGGTTTATGCAATTCTTGAATAATTCAGTGGTTTAGTTTGATAAAATCTCATAGAAGTTTGATTGTTCTGGAAAAATGAGTAATTTAATCTGTTTAAATTCATGAATAATTGGGTTATGATTTTGTTACAAGCTTGTCAATAGACCCATGATCGAATTTGTTGACAAGATCATTGGTAGATTTATTTAAGAATCGATAATAAATTGAATTTTATAATCAAATGTAAACTTATTTAAAGTTTTAATAGTAAGTTTCCTTAAAAATTTTCATTTATAAGTTTATTTTATAAATAGTTAAGGTCGACTCAATCTATTTATTTATCTTATAAACAAAAATTATGTATGGCTCAATCTATTAAATCAAATCTAAATATATGTAAATTCGAATATTGGTTACCTTGGCAGCTCTATAATTTGTTGGCCTAGTAACCCAACCATTTGGAAAATGTGGGCCACTGTGATGTCTGTACGTGTTGCAGCATTTCTAATGTCACCTAAATTATTAGATTTTAAATCTAGTAGCTTATATTTTTTATATTAAAATATATATATAATTTTTTTATTTTTATTATTTTATTAATAATAAAATAAAATAATAACTAAGTAAGGGCTGTGATAGCGTCGCAGCGACCCCCGGCCATTTAGCCATTCAACTATTCGAAACCAGTTATAACTAAGTAGCTCTACAGTTTTGCAGCTCTGTTTGTCAACTCAGCCGCCCGCTACTGGACCATGAAGCACCTTAGCAGCCAAACAACTTGGCGGCCCCGTGATTTCGCAAAACTGTGGGCTGAACTGAAATGGCAAGACTCCGGTAATTATTTGCATTCACTGCATCCGAAAATCCCTCTCTCTCTCTCTCTCTCGTGAAAAGCATATGATTTAAGTGGATCGACTGTCTTCTACCCTCCGTATAAACAGCGGGCCACATAGCACATGATCCCTGAGCTCAAATGGCGCAATAAATGGCAGATTGCAGCAACAGCAGGCAGCGGATATGTATATGTATATTGGCCTTCTGACTATTATATACTTATAGAATAAAAGATTTGAAAAGCAGAAAGTTCGATGGAGTCTTTTTGCTCTGATACCAGCAAGCAGGAAGCAGTTAGCCTGTTAGAAGATGGATGGTTTTTCGGGAATTTGTTCAACAGGAAATCACGGTTTACGAGATGCCATTCCGATCCTTCTTACTCCTCCTCCTCGAACGGTAGGGTGGAGATGATGGAACTTCGCTCCAAAGGAAACAATCTGCGTCGAACGCCGTCGCTTCCTCCGTGCTTTGGCGGCGAAGGGATGGCGGAGGAAGAGGCCGCGACAGAAGAAGAGGAGCCCAGAATGGCTGATTTGATCCGGCAGGCTATGCTTTGTGGTCGGCGGCTGGTTAAGGCGCCGTCTCTGCCGCGGTGTAGAGCGAGGGAGGAGGGAGGAGGAGACCGCGGCGGACGGATCGAACTGAATCGGAGACGGTCGATTTCGTTGCCGGGGAAAGGTGATCGAACGAGCAAATTGACGCGGAGAGCATCCATTAATTCTGCCCTTGATTTACCGCCTAGGCATAGTTCAAAGGTATGTTATGTTATTTTTATAAATTATTATAATTTATAGGAAGCATATAATATTCTTTAATATTAATTAATTATAATTATTTAAGTTATAAATATAATTTTTTTACTATCAAAAATATAATAAATGATAAAATATAAAATGATTCTACGTGGAATTACAGTAGTAATTCAATTTATTATATTAAATTTATTAAATTGTAATCAAGCTTAAATTGTATAAAATTACATAAAAATATTGTTAATAAAAGGGTTTTAAAAACTAAATTAAGTGTAAAAAATATATCAATATATAAAATAATAATCCTTTAAATAAATTTTCTTAAGAAAAAAAACTAACATAAATTAAGATCCAACATTACAAAGATTATGCTTGTACAATTTTAAAGTGGGCCCTTACCCCTGACAGAGGAGAGAATACTAAAAATGAGTTGGGCCCCATTTCAAGGGCCCCTCTCCCATGGAAGCTGGCATTTTTGCCATGGCCCTTAACATATTAGCCAAATTTTTTTTTAAAAAAAATGATAAATATACAATATCTTATTTTTATATTATATTAAACATTTTATTATTTAAATTTATGATATTTATATCACAATAAAGCATTCGTTTTGTTGCACCGATACTCACATTTGTAATCTATCCAAAAAACATGCATATAGTATAATAAAAAAAATAGTGTTAATCGTATTTAAATGATATTAAAAAAATAATAATATTTTATCTATTTATCTATATTAATAAATCTATATAATAATATATAAATTGATGACATTCCATTGATAGAGCATGTCCCCAAACATTTCTATTAATTTCCTTTTTCTAATGTTGTTCGAGCCCAAATGATAGGGCATGGAATCGGATTCTAGCACTCGGAAGAGCAAACAACAGAGAAAACAAGAGGTTTCCACCAATAAATCCGAGTCAAACTCTAACATGAAGCATCGAGATCTCAATCGAAGCAGGTTGACAAAGAGAATAAGCAATTTCGGGCATGAAGAAGTTGAAGGATTTGAGGACTTGGGCTTCACATTTGAGGAGGATGACTTAAGCATAAGTATATCTAGCATACTATCAAATTTACAGGTTAAAGATGATATTGAAGAGGAGACCGACAAGGTTAGGAGGCATTATCTTTCAACAACTTGGATTGATAAAGGCTCATCTGATGATATAAAAGCACAAATCAAGATTTGGGCAAAAATTGTGGCATCTGATATACATTCAGAGTATTAATAACACTAAAGTTAACTACTAAATTCATTATTTAAGTTAAAAAACTATAAGATTTTTGTAACCCATAAGTTTTGGTTTTTACAACCAAAGCTTTTTTTGGTAAGTAATTTTTACAACCAAAGCACCACTAATTAATTTCATTAAAAAAATATGGGTTGGTAGATTTGGGGCAAAATAGTTAAAAAAACAATTATAATAACTTATAAGTATGTATTATTTTATACTAAAGACTTTATTTTATCAGTTTAAAATGATATCTTATGTATATAAGTAAAGTTTTTATATATGTATGCATATAGGTATTGTACATGGTCCGAATCCTCTTTGCAATGTTATTTTATAACATAATTTAATCATTATATATTTTTCAAAATAAATGATATTACATATTTTCTATGTTGTGTAATATCTCTACTATAAAGCAACCATATAGGCAAGAAATAGTAAGTGGTTTGGCCAATAAAATTAGACCTATATTTATCTATTATATATAGGGTATGCATTCTCTTTATAATATTTTTTAGAATTGTTATATTATTTTTAAAATTTTATATTTACAAGATAATTAAAAATATTTATGATTTTTTAAACAATTCATCAAATATGCACCACTAACTCTAAACTCTAAACTCAAAAGTCCAATATCTATATTATATAACACAAATAAAGTATAAAACTCAATTTTATATTATAAAAAAATTGATATTTATTTATTATCTTATTATATATATTATATTTTGGTCAAATGTAGATTAGGTCATATTAAAGTTCAGATTTATTCAAATTTAAATTTAATCAAAACAGATAAAATCCTTTAAAATTATATCAAGTTGAATATAAAATCATATCTATGACATGAATTTTATCTTTTAATCATCCTATTTTATAAAATATATATATATTATTATTATTATTATTAAAAATATCTTATAAATATTTACGACTAGAAAAAATCTGCATTAAACGTAAACGGATATCCGTTTCCCCACTCCATAAGCCTGACTCTCACTTTAACCAGAACCCATATCATCGTCGTCATCATCAGAAAAATATCAAATGCAGCAGTCTATGCATTATCTCCTTTCAAGCTCACAGTTCACTCCCTCTTGTCATCCCCTCGCCTCCTCCTCCGCCACTTTTTCTCTCATTCCTTCTCTCACCTTCTTCTACAAGCCCACCGCTATCCACACTGTCAACGCTCACCTCCGGACCAAACTCCAACCATGGATGGCTCAGCTCCCCGAACCTGCCGCCGCCGAACCCTCTTTTACCAGTCCAGTAGAAGATGGGCCCATCGAAATTACCTCGGACACTTCATCCATTTTCGCCACCACGGATGACCCTACCCCTATCCAAGTTGCCACCAGTGTCCTACTCACTGGCGCCATCGCCGTCTTCCTCTTCCGCTCTATTCGCCGCCGCGCCAAGCGAGCAAAAGAACTAGTAAGACCTCACTTGACTCCGAGTATTGGTGGTAATTGTGTTGAATTGTGTGTTGCTGTGGCTTAATTTGAGTTCTCGGCCGGTGGGTGATTTTTTTTTTTTTTTCGAATCAGAGGACTGTGTAGCTTCTGTTTCGTTTCAATTGTTTGTATGTTTGTGCTTAGTTGTTGGGATTGTACCTTCTTTACTAAGATTGGAGTACACCAGGGAATCGATTAAAGCAACAATTAAATATCGTAATTTGGTTGCTTTACCAAACCAAGTGAAAGAAAAAAACGAAGAATCGCAAGAGTGAAAGGAAAGAGAAGTAAAAAACTGAGAAGAAGAAGGACGAATAATGAATGCAAACGCAGAGATTGCAAATCACTCAGTGTGCCATTACTTGTACATCAAAACCAACATCCGACGCCACTTTAAATAAAAAAAAAAAAGAATATTCCCTAATAACTAGCCTAACAAATATCCCGACTAATTAACAAATATACTAACAACTTGCCTACAAAAGGAATAAAATAATAATAAATAGTTAAAAAAATATTTACAATAATTATGATGTATTATCTGATACCCCTCCTCAAGATGGAGCATATACATTAATGATGTCCATCTTGAATAAATGTGAATTAAGAAGATGAGACGGTAGAATCTTTGTAAAAATATCCGCTAGTTGATTATGGTTGTTGACATGATATGTGCGAATACTTTCTTCTTGAATCTTGTCTTGAATTAAATGACAATCCAGTTCGATACGTTTGGTGCATTCATGGAATATGGGATTTGTTGCAGTGTGGATGGTAGTCTGGTTGTCGCAATAAAGATATGCTGCATTAGAGTATGAAATCTATAAATCATTCAAAATATATCGTAACCAAGATAATTCACAATAAGTTGTGGCCATAGGTCGGTATTCTGCTTCCGCTGAAAAACGAGAGACTACGGACTGTTTTTTATATTTGTAAGAAATGAGAGAATCTCCTATAAAAATGCAATAACCGGTAATAAATCGTCGAGTATCTGAACATGAGGCCCAATCAGCATCACAGAATGCTTTAAGTTGTATTTCAGAAGTAGAAGAAAAAAATATGCCTTGTCCTGAATTCATTTTTAAATACCGTAAAACCTGATGAGCAGCATTTATATGACAATAAGTTAGCTGATTCATAAATTGACTTAAAATTTGTACTGTATAACACATATCTGATCTTGTCACTTTTAGATAGAAAAGCCTTCCAACTAATCTTTTATACACACTTGGATCTTGTAAAATAGTCCCGGCTTCTTTACTTAGTCTCAAATTTTGATCCATCGGCAGTTTAAGGGGTTTGGAGTCGAGAGTGCCAGAATCAGCCAAAATATCAAAAGCATATTTTCTTTAACAAATGTGTCTACTTTTTGAAGATCGTGCCACTTCTATACCAAGAAAATATCTTAAAACACCAAAATCTTTAATCTTGAAAGTTTGGTTGAAAAATTATTTGATAGAAGCAACCGAGTCCAAACAACTACTTGCCACAATAATGTCATCCACATATACAAGAAGAACTATAAAAGACTTATCATCTTATTTAGTAAATAAGCTATAATCAACCTTAGATTGAATGAAACCAAAGGCAACAAGAGAGATAGACAACTTTGAATACCATTATCTAGAAGCTTATTTAAGACCATAATACTTTTCAATAGCTTGCATTTCTGATGAGGCTTCCTTATGGTGTAACCCAGGAGGTTTTGCATGTAAATTTTCTCATCCAAGTCTTCATATATGAATGCATTGTTGACATCAAAATGATATAAATGTCATCCTTTAATTGTTGATACAGCTAAGAGACATCGAACGGTAACAAATTTAGCAACGGGAGGAAAAATTTCATGATAATCTATACCTTCTTGCTAGGTATATCTTTTAGCCATCAATCTAGATTTATATCGTTCGATACTCTCATCACTATTAAATTTTAATTTCTAAACATCTTGACATCCAATAGCTTTCATTCCATAAGGTAAATCAGTGATGACCTAGATTTTATTGAGTTCTAAAGCTTTAGCTCAGTTTCTATAGCCCTACACTAATTGGGATCACAAATAGCTTACGCATATGTCCGTGGTTCAATATAAGAGGTGATCAAAGATGGAAAAGAATAAAAAATAGGAGACAACTTTTCGTATGATATGGAATTTATGATAGGATATGGTTTACCTGAAAAGATTTTGTCCATTGAATGAGTAGGTGAAGTATGAGCCACCTGATGACAATGAAAATCTTCAAATATTGAAGAGCTCTTCTAATTCTAGTGGTTCGGTGAATAGAATGTCATCTGCCATTAGAAATTGTATATCTGTGGCAGAATCGGTGGATTGAGCTTGACTGGGCATATCCGGATGTAGACTTTGGTTTCTAAGTCCATAGCTGGTTGTTTCTTCTTGATTTATATTTGGAGGATCCATTTGTGTATGTTTTGTGATTGGGTTTAGGTCTTGTTCATGTATATTAGAAGGTGACTGCTGAGTTTGAAGAAAAAAATCATCATTGGCAACAACAGATGGTAATTCATAAGGTTGTGCATAAGGAACAGATTCAGTGATGATTTTCTAAAAAGGAAAAATATTCTCATGAAAGACAATATCCCTAGAATAAAAGGAAATATGACTATGCAAATCAAAAAGTTTATAATCTTTAATTCCAAAAGGATAACCTAGAAAAATGCATTTTTTACTTTTAGAATTAAATTTTTTTGTTCATGAGATATAGTGGAAGTAAAACACAAACAATAAAAATTGTTAAGTTTTCATATTTTGTTTTAACTTCAAAGAGAATTTCATATGGAGTTTTATTTTTAAGTAATGAAGTCGGAATTCTATTTATAATGTATGCAGTGGTAAAATACAATCACTCCAAAATTTTGAGGGAAGTCCTAATTGAAATCTAATGGCCTTGGTAACATTCAACAAATGTTGGTATTTATGCTCTATAACACCATTTTATTGCAGTGTCTCCACGCAACTTCGTTGATGAATGATACCTCTTTTGCTAAAAAAATCTCCAATATAAAATTCAGATTCATTGTCACTTCTTATAATTTTAATTTTAATATTAAATTGTGTTTCAATAAGATTGTAGAAAGCTTCCAAACAAAATTTAGTATCAGCTTTTTCTTTAAGAAGATAAATCCATGCACTCCTAGGAAATTATCAACAATAGTAAAAAAATGCTTATAACCATCATAAGATATTTCTAAGAAAGGTCCCCATAGATTATAATGAACTATATCAAATAAGGTATGTGATCTATGGGTATTGGAAGAAAAAAGAAGGTGACGTTAATATGACAAATAGAACAAGGACTATCATTAATGGAATGTAATGCTCCGTTTACAAGAAAATTATCGATCAATTTTAACCGAGAGTGTGGTATGTGTCCTAAACGATAATACCAAATTTCTAAAGGAGATAAAACAAAATGAACAGCAGACTTCATGTTTTGATTAGGAAACTTGGTAATAAAAGTATCCAAAGTATTTGAAGGTACTTCATTTCTCATCAGGTGATGTAAGCCATTTCTCTCTTCACCCATCCCAATCGTTGTCCAAGAGGCAAGGTCCTGAATCAAACAAAGATTAGAGAAGAAAAATAGACAACAACCAAGTGTGTCAGTAAGCCTTTTTATAGAAATCAGATTAAAAGTGAAAGAAGGAATACAAAGGACATTTCTTAGGGTTATTTTATCTATGAGTTTGATGGTTCTAATATGAGTAACTAGAGCTTTACTTCCATCTGGAAGCTTTACAAAGCAAGATATCTAGGTACTTTTATTGATGTATAAAGATGAGTCACAGATCATATGATCTGTAGCGCTAGTGTCCAGAATCCAAATATCTTTTTAAATATCTAAACATTGGTGAGAAAAAAAAGAGAGAGAAAAAAGATTACTAGTCATGTTGGCTACCTTTGGCTGTTTGATAATAGGATTGAAGAGGGATTGAATTTGTTTTGCAATGTGAGAAGAAATTGAAGAATCTTTGGGTTGAATTAGGTCCATAAGTTGTTTGAACTGAACTTTAGTTAATGCAATCTTGTTATCATCATTTATCTCTTGGTCAGAATTAGTTATGAAACTCGATTGATTGGCAAAAGAGCCCAGAATTCCAATTTTGCCATATAACTTGTGGTTAAGAGGAAAACAATTAAGTTTATAACATTTTTCAACAATATGTCCAGGTTTGTTGCAATGCAAACATATGGGCATTTTTGCATTCCCAGCTTTGAAGCAATGTTGTAGAGTGTGTCCTGGAATACAACAATGAACACAGAAGGGTCTATATTTCTTTTGAAGTTTGGCTGATTTCAAAATATTTTTCGAGTTATTGAAGACTCTTTAGGCTATCAAAGTCATCGTATCTGAAGGATGAACAATAGATAACATTTGATGTTGTCTTTCTTGTTGTTGAATTATGGAAAAAAACTTTGTTAATAGATGGAAGAGGGTCCATTAATATAATTTGGTCTCTAACATTGGTGTATGAGTCATGTAAACCCATCAAAAACTATATCACACGGTCTCTTTGATATCTATCAACAAGCACTTTCACTTTACCGTAATTACAGTTAGGAAGAGGATCATAGATTAATAATTTGTCCCAGACGGTTTTCAATTTACCATAGTATAAGCTCACCGGATCTTGTTCTTGAAGAAGATCAGCCAAAGACTTCTTAAGTTGGAAAATACGTGGTCCATTTTGCTAAGTGGATCGATCACGTAGCTCCATCCAAATCTCAGAGGCATCATCTACAAAGACAATGCTCGATTTGATTGAGTGGCTAATGGAATTTTTGATCTAGGAAACCACCGTATCGTGACATCGTCCCTATGCTTCGGAAAGGAGATTGCTGAAATCAATCGGTTTGGGAATGGTGCCTTCAATGAACTGAAGCTTATTTTTAGCCCTCAAAGCTTGACACATGGCTTTTGACCAAGCCGAATAGTTGTCAACAATGAGTAAATCGGTGGCCAAAGTAATCGCTGAATTATCACCAATTTTTAGTCGAAAAGGATTTGTGGGATCTGTGAGGTTTTGAAATCACAAGAATTCCTGCGTTGAGAAGTGATTTTGTGTTTCTGTGTTGGTGGAATTTTCTGGAATAATTTGTTGATGCTCCATATTTTGAAACCATGAAAGAAAAAAATGAAGAATCACAAGAGTGAAAGGAAAGAAAAGTAAAGAAAGTGAGAAGAAGAAGGACGAATAATGAAGGCAAACGGAAAGATTGCAAATTACTCATAGTATGCCATTAATTGTACATTGAAACCAACACCCAACGCCACTTTAAATAATAAAAAAGAAAGAATATTTCCTAATAACTAACCTAACAAATATCACAACTAATTAACAAATATGCTAACAACTTGCCTACAAAAGGAATAAAAGGATAAAAAACAGTTACAAAAAAAATATTTATGATAATTATGATGTATTATCTAATACCAAGTTACAGAATTTGATGAAATATATTCGAAATTGTTGTGCTTTCTATAAATGCAAAAAATGATGTACCATGGAAATAATTTAAAAAAATATATTCTGATATACATCATATTATATTTCGAATGCCTATCTCTGGGAATTTTTGTCCTACATTTACTTGAAATATATGGTTTTTCTGTTTTTATGTTTTCAATTTTTCCATATAAATGAATGAAACAGTTTATAATTGTATGCCGTGTCCATAGATTTTTGAAATATGATTTTGTTTCTAAAATACATGGAGATATTTCAACATTTTACAATATATGGCATTCATTGATATTTAAATCGTTCACCAAAATCAGATTTAGTAAAATGAATTACATGAAATACATTTAGTAATTCCAGGTGGTATACTGGTCATGACAAATTTATTGATCAAGACATAGTTTTCATTCGATTGGATTTGAATTTCAAGAAAATAGTGAGATTGACAACAATGGGATGCATAGAATTAAGGCAACTTGGTAGAGGTGGATAGATGCACATGAATATTATTTGATCCTCTCTTGCCTCTTGAAAACAAGATTTTCTACTGTTGTCATCCAACAGGCGCTACTTTATTGATCAAAATGTTTGGAATAGAGTCTGCATAAAAGGCATGTGTGGTCACCAAAAAGATCTTAAGATTGATGAACACATTCATTGCAATTTAAGTGTGGCACCCTCTGAATAAAAGATGAGGAGAACGGAAAAGACATTGAAGAATTTTCAGACAACTAAAATGTAGGCCATATGATGTAGTAGCTAAAAAGGTGATTTCTCTGAGGTTAGATTCAAGAAAATGGGAGATGTGGGTTTAGAAAAAAAAAAATAGAGTAATGTAATAAATAAAATAATTCGAAATCGATAATACTTTTAGAGAATGTTGGCTTAAACCAAGCATTTTAGTTGGAGAGGGTTTGTATGGCCGACCCTAGGCAATGGGACTTTAGGCTTATTATAGTATGAAATTATTGTTAATGACTCAATTATCCTTTGTTTTACATAATAACATGCTTTATTATGTGCCGTTGAGGCTTTTGAGTTTTTGAGTTAGTGGACTAAGGTTTAATTCTATTGAAAGGTTTGCTCCAGGTTGTATTGCCTCTCAATTATGGCATGCTTATGTGTGCTTTTTGTTTAGACTTGTTATGCTTTCCAAGACAAGTCTGCTTGGGTCGGAATTCATCAAAGACTTGTGCAACTATTGTAATTGATTCTCGTGATAATCATGTGTTACCAAGGATCAAGATAGTATTAGAGTAAATGAATTCAGATAACAACTATCTTATGGCCGTTTTTCATGAGTCTGTGTTCTTATTTGGGTTTTCAGCTTGCAGCTTGTATCATTTTCATTCTAAAAAATGGGCAAATGTATTATCCTTTATTAGCTTATCTGTATGATGACGACAGTCATATTCTTTATTACACTGTTCAATTTTGAGTTGCTATTTTAACTGGTGTGGAAATTTTTGGGCTCAGAAACTGAGGTCCTCGAGTGCGAAGAAAACATTGAAGGATGAGGCATTGAACAGTTTGAAAGAAATTGGAGTAATGTCAGTTGAACCTGGATCTCCACCATCACCTGTTCAGGCGCTGTTGGGAGGAGTTGCAGCAGGTGTGATTGCACTTATACTTTATAAGTTCACTACTACTATTGAGGCTGCTCTTAGTCGCCAAACGATTTCAGATAACTACTCGGTAAGTTCTTTTGACACGTTTAGAGTGTTTTTGTCAATGCTATTGGATTTGCAGTGTTGTGTAGTAGAAGTGTTGTGGGTTGGAATCACTTTTAGGAAAAAAATGTCGCGGGATCATAAACTATTTGGTAAATTGTCGTAAGAATTGATGTTGGCCTAAAAGAAATTTAGTGAATGGTTAAAATTAATGTTTAAATTTGTTTTTGAGTGTAAGAAGACATAAAAGGTCATAATGATTTCCATCTTATTATAGAAGGTTTTCTCTTTTTTTTCTTTTTAATTTTTATGGTAACATTAACTATGTAACACAATTTTATATATTCTTTTTTGGAAGATTTGATAATTTTACCATAACACATCAACTTAAAATACATTTATATAAATATCAGTATGCTTAATATTTTTTCTTAGTACTAAAACAAATGTTGCCACTGAAAATTCAACTGTTTCATAAGATCATGACTTATTGGCTTGGTTATCTGCATCAAATATGCCCTAAGAAGATTCATTTGGGAGATTAAGCTTACTATGTTTTACGGGGAGCCAAAGAAAACACTGGAGAGAGATTTTATCAAATTCAATGCAAAAAATTGTCAAATCCCTAATCTTTAAAAGAATACCATACTCTTGGATGATGAATGAAACCATGAAGTTATGGGTGATGTCTCTTTGTGTGAGAGCAGAAATGATGGAGGGAGTAGAGTTTCTAGAAAACCTATGAATTTATAGTCAATAATCATATTAATAAAATAAAGCATGACTGTTTTTTCATCCATTGAAAAGCTAAGGATGTGATTTTTTTCCTTCTCAAAATTCAATTTTTGCAAAAGCATGCGACAGCTTGCTTTTTCTGAAGGTCTATTTTGGTCACTTTCAGCCTATAGTGATTTTGGCCCAAATCTATGTTTTATCATAACTGAACACTCGTTTTTTTTTTTTTTTTTCCTGAAAATTGCTTTTGAGCTTTGGAAAGTGATTTTGCACAATCCAACATCAGTGCCAAGCACCCACTTTGTCTGCTTGTTATGCTTAATTTATGCTTTGAACAAAATTTAATTTCATATTCATGTCAGGCAATACCATAGACTTGGTATTGTTGTAGTGAAAGAGACCTATTTGTTGTTATTTTTCCTTTTGTGGGAATTACCTCCTCTCAAAGATTGTGCCTCCAGACAACAAAAAGCATGTGCAAAATATAGACAGCATCAGCCACTAATTTGGCATTAAAGATCTTGCAATCTTATGAGTTATCACCCTTTGATCACTTATACTACCCCAAAAATCGAACTGCATTCTCTGACTGAAATAGAATAGCAAAAAATATCAGTCATTTATATTACTCCAATTCCTGAGTGGTCTAAGGATATAATGGAGTGTAATAGAGAAATGGATGGTAAATGAACCTGTAACAAGAATATAGTGGAAAAAGTAAGCTCCCTAAGTACAACATTATACAGTGCTTTTAAGTACCTCATGGATATCTTATGTAGAAAGCGTGAGTGTGATATGGATTTTGTAATAAACATGCTAATGTGTTATATGCATGGAATGAAATATCATCCAATTATTTGTATTTGGGGTTTGATGCCAATGTTTTTCAAGACCGCAATATGTCGACATATCAATAATATATCACGATCTATTGGCCAATATTAAAAATATTTATTGATAACACTCGATATTTTCTGATATATCGACTGATGTTTAATCTCAGGTTCTGATTCACAAAACAAAAAATTATGTCTAATGTCGATACAATTGGAACCAATGCTGATACTGATATGGTTATGCAGCAACCAGAAATAAAAGTTCTTGTTTTACTTGAGTTGTAATGACAAAACACTCAGGCTTTAATTTTTGCATGTGAAGCAAAACTTGATGTTCTCTGCATGTTTGCACTATTGTTAATATTTATTTCTTCCCCAACGTATTGGAAGTTGCTCCTTTTAATTTGTTTGTATACTGGATTCATATTATAGATAACATCAGACAGTAGATTGGGCTTCAAGACCTATTCAATATCTATAGTCGGAAAGCCTTATTTCATGTCTATTTTGATCTTGAAATAAAAATTTAGTTGCAACTCTATCCAGCTATAATGTGATTGATGGTAAACTGTGTCACTTGGCCTCTCGAGCATGTGTATGTCTCAAACAGCTCAAATTTGTGATATTTCAGTTTGGAGATTTTTCCGCCGATTTGTAGTTTCACACTTTTAACCTGTTGCTACATGATCTATCTGAAGTTTGAGATGACTCAAAGAGAGGCAGGAGTTTTGTATATATTTCATTTTAAGATATAATAATAATGTTAAATTCTTCTGGAAGCTGTCTCTTTATATCTTCAATATGTAATTGTTTTAGTAATTTTCTCCAGGGAATTTTCTTTTCTCTTAGGTAGTTGCCTAGAGGACAAGTCAAAAAACAGAAAAAAAAAAAAAAAAACTCTTCATATTGCCTTGTAATTTTATTATTTCGGTAGAATGGAATCAAATAGTCTTTGCATGTTTTGAGTTGACCCAAGATTGTAGGGTTTGGCTTAGATTGCCAATCTCTTGAATTGAACGGTAAACCCGGCAAGATGATGGCTGGAAGAGCAGAGCATAATAGTAATTACTGATTTCTGATGCCGTGCTTATGGACTGGCTTATGCTCCATAAATGCCCATTTCTTAGTGTCATGGGTGTTGTTGGATAAAATTGAAGAGTCAATTGTACAGGTTCCATTATTGGTATGCTCTTAGTACATTTTAGACGCCAGGTTTAGCTGAACATTTACAGCATGTTGTATTCATGACATGATGTCGATAGAAAACCCAATGACTGGTGATTATACTGTAATCATATTTTGCAAAATAAATAAATAAAAGAGATCATGGATGCAAATTCCAGTAAAAACCCTTTTCTTGATTGTTGTGCAGGGCGCTATGGAATACAATGTACATTGCCTTTTCTGTTAAATAGCTCAATTTCATATCAAATGATTGGGCTAATGTGCAGATCTCAATACTATTTTGGGGGTGTATCTTCCTTTGAAGTAGTGTTGTTATTTCGCCTTTTTCTTTTCTTAGGAGGTGTTTGGATTGAGAGATATTAGTGTTGATGAAATTCTCCTTAAAATTCTGCTTGACACCATCCCTTGAGTATTGAACTCCTGTTTCCTAACCTTTCAGGTTCGGCAAATTACAATTACAATAAGGTACCCATCTGCCTCATTTGTTTTAGCTTGCACAGCTGTTCATCTTGCATAATCTCTGTTGGGATAAGAACAGGCCGACGAAAAACATGTCCATATAATGAAATATCATCTTAAGAAAAGGCTTCAAGGCATGCTATAATTTAGCTTTCCTTAAAACCATATTTGCTATTTTCAAATCGTCTCGAAGATATAATGAAATATGGTTTGATCTCGTTTTCTATTAACAAAATTAAATCTAGAGGCTTCAATGGGAACTAGATTTTCTAGCCTTTGCATTTTTATTTTTATTTTTGTTCCAGTGAACAATAACTAAAAATGTTTTAATATTCAAGTGTTTCTCTTTGGGACATCTTATTTTTCTTTTACTTTTTTTCTAAACCAACTATAAATGTGATTTTTATGTTGTGTAAGATGAAGAGACACATCTGTTCTAAGCAATTGTGTTTGTTCGTGTCACCTCTGAATAGTCACACCTATTTACGATGCTTCTAAAAAGGCGCTTTTGTTCAATTCAAACGTTGTTTGCATAATCATATTAATTTGAGCGATTACTTTTATTTGAACAATCACACATCTTCAAATAAGCTTATTTGCGACGCTTTTAAAATGACATTTCTGTTCAACTCAAACGTTGTTTGAATGATCCTATTAATTTGAATGATTTTCATTGTTTGAACAATCATACATCCTCCTATCATCTTGAAAATGTCCAACAATTCCTGGTACCTCTTCTATTTGCAGGACTGTTATTAATGGATTATGCTACCTTGCAACGTTTGTTTTTGGAATCAACTCTGTCGGTCTATTCCTTTACTCCGGCCAGCTCGCCATGAACTCTCTCACTGAGGGTTTTGCTGGTAACGATACAAAAACTAAAGAGAAAAAGCAACCGACTCTGGCAAATTCATTATCTGAAAGTGAGACAAATGAAGCAGAAGAAGTAAGCAGCAACGAGAGTGGTCAAAGCCCTGATGTTCCTCGATGATAGAGATAGTCATTTTAGACTGTTGGAATATGTTGTTTGTAGGATGCAGATCTTTCCTATTCACATTGCATAAACTATGTAGGCTCATAATTACCTTTTTATTTGTGGGCCTCTACGCACAAGCATTTGCCCATTTGAGAAGGCTTGGGTTTATGGCCAGCCAATCTGCACTTTGAATAAAAAACATCATTTCGAATTTCTTTCCCAAGATTGTCGGGCTCTCACTTCTATTTCTACTGACCTGTACATCATGTGTTCAAGCCATAGAAATAGCCTATAATATAATATAATATAATATAATATAATATAATATAATATAATATAATATAATATAATATAATATAATATAATATAATATAATATAATATAATATAATATAATATAATATAATATAGACTTAAAGCAGTCCTTAGCATAATGGGAGTTATATACACCAAATTGGCCCTTTTAGTTATTTTTCTTCAAGAACATCTTGCTTCTCCATATTGTTGATGATCATTTGTTCTGAGTATTCTTCCATCTTTAGCCTTAGTATATATATTTGATTTCCCCTGTTTTGGGTTGTATTGTATCGAAAACTGTGAATTAAAACCGGAAGCATCCACTGGTGCAAATTATCTGAAGATGTCATGGGCTGACAAATGGGAAGCCACATTCTCAGTTTCGCTCAGAAGCAGCAGCAGCAATGCAGAATGCATATATTTATTAGTTAGAAGATACTTGAATAATGTGCTCCGTTTTCCAACTCAGGATATGCTCTCTTCAGTTTATTAGTTAGAGAAATGTTTCAGAGACACCCTTTAGCCATTTTTAGGATACCCTTGGGTGACTTGGCACACATTCATCTATCTATTCGTTTGTGGGTCTGTTAGTACATATGGATAGATGAACCATTATGCCATCGTGTCGTTAAAAGGTATCCCCTACTACCACCCTTACTGAAATCTCTTACTGTGATATCTAACCTGCGTTTTTTGCAGACCAAGCTCTTTTGTTGTGATTGGCGAAGCCAACGACGGTTTCGTTGGGAGATCTAATGCATCTGCATCAAAGAGAAAAAAGTATTCAAACATAATCGGCAATCCACTTAGAACAAGCAGCAAATCCAGGTATTCCTTGTCCCTCTTCATTCTCTCCGTTTCTTCTCTCTTCCCCTTCTCCCCCTTTGCTTCCTTTTGAGTGGTGTTCAAGTAGAGAAGGAATACATGATGATTTGACCACCAAAGTGGCATAGTGATGGTTTTATCTTATGAACTCAAAAGCCTAAAGAATTAGAACCTTAGTGGATCTTGTTAGATTTAAAGGCGTTGCTAAAAGGCAGCCTACCTGGCTTTCCTATTATGGTTCTGATATATGTATATTCGTCCCTGAAATGTTGAAAGATGGCTTTCGGGGTTCGAAACTGTGACCGTATGGGACTAGTCGGATGTAAATTAAC
The DNA here is from genome assembly GCA_033239525.1 of Nepenthes gracilis. Classification (NCBI taxonomy): domain Eukaryota; kingdom Viridiplantae; phylum Streptophyta; class Magnoliopsida; order Caryophyllales; family Nepenthaceae; genus Nepenthes; species Nepenthes gracilis. Next base: position 2,130,207 of record BSYO01000006.1, on the reverse strand, counting down.
TTACCCGTGATCCGATGGTTGAGATTTTCCGTAAAATGATGGAGGGTAAAGATTGAGATAATATTTTTATATGCTGTTTCAATATTAGTTGTTTGTATTTCAAGGATGGAATTTAACTATTTAAAAGATAAAGAATCTAAATACTTAGGATGGTTATAATAAAACCCTTCATTGATGGTAACACTCGGACCCAATGGAACAAGATTTCCCTTCACCTTTAAAAAATACCTAAGTAATATTTAAAAAATATCTTCTAATATCGCTGTTTAAAAATCACACATAAACGCAACTTTTCTCGGCATTTTTCCTTGACCTTTTTCAGCTTTCTTAAATTTAAAATCTAGGGGCATGTGAATGTACTGCCTGCCCTTAATTCTACCCAACCGTCCCCCCATTTAAGGGTCTACCCCACATCTGGACCGTAGCCCAAATATAGGCATGCCCCAACTCAGTCCTCACAAAAATCATAAATTGCTCTATGCGATGATTAGTTGGTACACGATTTTTAATTTTTTGGCTTCAAAAATAGTTATATATTTTTAGTAGATTTTTTAAAAAAATAGTTTTAATGTTAAAATAAAGCTGCTTTGGTGTTAAGTTAAATATTATTCTTAATTCTTAACTTAATTATAATTATTTTTGATGAATATTATATCCGACGGTGCAAAGAAGTCCGTCCAAGATTGTTTCAAGTCAAAGGATAAAATTCAACAGCCTAAAATGTTTATGCGGCCCATTTCAGCAAATATGTCTGAGACCAATTTAATGGCCAAAATAGTTCCCTTACTTTCATATCCTAATGACATCGGACGTTAGTTAAAATCGCTGTCGAAATAGAACTTAATCATTCATCAATTTTTTTAACTGTTAACCACTGTCCACCTTCTACAAAAGTTCATCTTCTCCGACCAAAAAGGAGGAATCATTCAACACTTTCTCAGACAAAGAAAATCGATAATTAAAAGATACTAAGAATTTACTCTCTCTCAATCTAAGACGTCACTATGAGAGCGCAAGACATCGGACAAAAATATATATTTTACATTATCTATCTTTTCTCTTATTTAAGAAAAATATTGATTTGAGCGTCGGAGGATGTATTAGGAAGTAAGTCTCGCTAATCATTTGAATTTTGTTTTGTGATTGCATAAGATTTCGATTAGAGATGTACGGAGACTAAGTATGCATTAACACCTGACGGATAAATCTCTTTATCCGTAAACAATTAGAGTCCTTGAACGCAACATTGACGTTGTATGTGAGAATCGTGATTTTAGTCCAAAAACTACAATCTTGATAGAAACATGGTAAATATTAGAGCACCAGTCAGTGCACCCATCAGAGACGCCACTTTATTTGGCAACTGTTCTCCTGTGATTGATCGAATGGATGACTATCCCAACCCTTGTGTATGTGCGCTTGCGATAAAGATGGACAACATCTCTAAGGCAGTCAAGATAATTTGCACACGATTGGATGAGAGGCTAAAAAGGATCCCGTCTTCAACCTCCCAAATAACTACACGTCTAAGAGGAGAAATAGGAGAAGAAAACACTCCTCCAAAAAGATTGACCAACAAGATGGCCTCGGGACTAAAGTAGCCTCGAGCAATAAAGGCCTCTTGCATCTTGAAGGTCGCTTAAGTTTCAGAGTTTGAGAAGATAGCCCTAAGAGGCAAGACTCTCAATACACTCGTGATGAGAGGGAGCTGACATTCCAGGGAAGACCCTCTCATAGTGAACATCCTCTAAGGGTTATGAGCTGCCCAATTTCTCATTCTGCACAAAACCTCCCCGAATTAAGGAATTTCCTCAATAAAAAGAGGATACGGCTTCTCCCTAAATGGAGAAAAAAGTTGAGAGAATTTGGCAACATGTTTTTTGAAGAAGACACTGAAGAAAGAGCTGTTGATTTGCAGAGATCTCCATTTACAATGGAGATTTGTAAGCACTCGCTCCAACAAATTCAATATGTCGGCTCTAGATCTATATGATAAAAATTCTGACCTACTGGATCATCTAGACCACTTCTATACTCTTTTAAGCTTTTAAGGTTTAGATGAGGTAGCGATGTGCCTTTACCTTCCCCTGATTTTAAAAGAGGACGCTTGAGTATGGTTTCATCGGTTTTAACCAAACTCCATCAGAACTTTTTGGGATCTGGCTGACAGCTTCTTGTCTCCATTCGCCTCCAGTAGGAGGGAGGACAAGTAACTATGGCATCTGACTCGAGTTAAACAAGAGTCAAATGAAAGTGTAAAAAGTTCCGGGTCGATTTCTGAAGCTAAGAAAATCTTAAAGCTCACCAAAAATGTGAAGTTTAGCTCTTTTGTATCCACATTGGAGCCCGGTAATTTTTTTAGGCACTTGACTCACAAGAACCCGCAAACCTTTAGAGAGGCAAAAGTCATTGCCCTAGCCTATATAGCTGTCGAGAAAGTTAATGAAGCAAAACAACCAGATTGGAGGGACCAACCCCACCAAAAGACGGGGGAGAGAAGAAGAAAAACATGGACATGGGTCCCCAAGAATCAAGAAAGTAATAGAAGTCCGAGTCAGCACCTAGAAAGAAATTCAGACATCAAGATCTAACTCCCCTAAATGACTCTCGCACCAACATTCTGATACAGAATCGGAATAAAAAATTCTTTAAGTGGCCAAAGGTATTAAATAATCCTGATGGAGGTGACCAGTCGAAATATTGTCGTTACTATCGGTGCGGAGGCTACAGTATTGAAGACTGCATGACACTGCAGAAAAAAATTAAAGAGTTAATCCGGAAGGGACATCTCAACCGATTTCTACAAAGACCCAGACATGCTTCCGGAGGAGCAGATGGAGATGAGACCGAGTAGCCAAGGAACTGAGTGGCAGTTGGCGTCGTAAGTATGATTACCACACGTCCTGCCTGAGATGATATTTCGGAGAGCTCGAGAATGGCCATTGGCCACAAAAAATCAAGGATAGAAAATAGGGATGATGTTATTAATTTTAGTGATAAATACTTAACTCATGTAACGTCTCCACATGTCGACTCATTGGTTGTAAATGTGCTCGTTTCTGACGGTAGTATAGACTACTAATTGAAATGAGTATTTATTGATAATAGAAGTTCTAAGAATTTATTTTATTTTGATGCATTCTTTAAATTGGGATTAAAAAAAAGTCAATTAAAGGTCCCAAAGGAACCCTTATATGGACTGGATAATGAACCAGTGCCCGTACAAGGGATCGTCCAACTAGAAGTCACGTTGGGTACTTATCCGAGGACGGCCACCAAGATGCTTTCTTTTTTGGTTGTGGACCTTTTATCGATTTATAATGTCATTCTCGGTCGTCCTTATTTAGCAGCGTTTAGCGTAGTAACCTCAATCCTTCACCTAAAGATAAAGTTTTTAACCTCGTTTGGCGTTGGAGAAGCCTTAGGTGATCGAATAATCGGACGGACATGTTAATTATCACAAGTTACTCGGACACCTACAAGTCAACTGATCCAAGACCTTGACTTTCGTGACGAGATCACGTTATTGCAAGCCTAGTCTGAAGAATCAACAGATTAAGTTCCATTAAACCCCAGTGATCCTGAAAAGTACATACATATTGGGGTTCTTTGTCCAAACCACTCCGAGGTCAATTTATTGATTTTTTGGCAAAAATAAAGGAATTACTCGATTAAAAAATTGATTGCTACTTGAGAGGAAGTGAAGAAAATGTTGGATTTATCAAAGAAATTCAGTACCCAGATTGGTTATCAAGTGTGAATGAAATGTGTCGAATGTGTGTTGATTTTATCGACGTTAACAAAGCCTATCCGAAAGATAGCTTTCTATTACCAAGGATTGATTTGCTTGTAGACTCGACATCTGGACATGGACTACTCAGTTTCATCGATGTATACTTGTGTTACAACTAAGTTTGGATAAGCTAGAGGACGAGGAGCACACGACTTTTATGACCAACCAAGGAACATACTATTAGGAAGTTATGTCCTTGGTCTAAAAAATATTGGGGCAATTTATCAACGGTTTGTCAACAAAATATTCGAGGCACAGATTAGACGAAATATGAAAGTATATGTGAACGACATGCTCGTGAAAAGTAAGGCACCTAACGACCATATACACGATATGGACAAGGCGTTCAATGTCCTTAGGATACACCAGATAAAGTTTAATCCAAGTAAGTGTACATTTGGTGTGACCTCAAAAAAAAATTTGGGCCTCATTGTTTCACATTGAGGAATAGAAGCAAATCCTGAAAATGTTAAGGCAATATTGGACATGAATCCACCCGAAACGGTGAAAGAAGTCTAAAAATTAATTGGAAGATTAACAGTACTCTCCCACTTATTAACTAAATCAGCCAAGAAATACTTGCCTTTTTTCAAGGCCCTGAGGGGAACAAAGGCCGCCGGCTTCTAGTGGACTACCGAATGTAAAGTTACTTTCTGTAAATTCAAGGAGTATCTCTTAAACCCGTCACTATTAACTTCTCCACAAGAGGGTGAGGAGTTATATTTATATCTGATTGTGTCTAAAACTAATCTGAGTTCGGTCCTGATTCGACAACTATTTGACGGGCAACGGCCCGTATACTATGTCAGTAAAATCTTAACCGACGCTGAAACTCATTATTCACGTGCGGAGAAGATAGCTCTAACACTTGTGTATTCCGCCGGGAAACTCCAACCGTATTTTTAGGCGCATAAAATTATTATCATGACTGACCAACTATTGAAAGGAATTATGAAGAAATTAGATGTGTCAGGACAACTGGTCAAGTGGGCCATTGAGTTGGGAGAATTCGACGTGAAATTCCGATTGAAGTCATCCTTAAAAGGTCAAGCCCTAGCAGATTTCATTGTTGAAATGACGACCCAAATTTTGGAAACCCTTTATCTTAATGAGCCAACGGCTCCCAAAGCACTTCAGCATGGACTTTGCACGTGGATAGTTCTTCAATACTAGTTGGTTGTGGAATTATAGTGGTACTAAGAACACCCGACGGGTCAAAGATAAAGTATTCAATAACCTTCAAATTTCTAACAACAAATAATGTCGCCGAGTACAAAACATTACTTGCTAGATTAAAATTGGCCAAAGAATGTTCGGCCATGAACCTCATCATCTACAAGTGACTGGAATTGATTATTAATTATGTCCTTGGGAATTTTGGTGCCATCAATCGACTACTTTCCCAATACCTCTTTAAAGTCCAAAATCTTATTTTAACATTTGACAAAGTAGAAATGATCCACATTTCAAAAGAAAAAAATGGAAAAGCAAATCGACTAGTAAGGGCTGCGGCAATCGGAGACCCAGGACAGTACGCATGGGAAATATGTGAAGTCCTTAAAATTCTTAACATCAATGACCGAGAGCAAGAAATCATGCAGATAACTGATGCTAATAATTGGATGATTCCTTATGTGAAATATCTCTTCGATGGCGTATTACAAGAGAATTTAGATAAAGCAAAGCGCTTAACAGGTTGGTACACCATTATGGATGAAAAATTGTACCGACGTGGGTACTTAGTCCCATACCAAGATATCTCACACTGGAAGAGGCTGAATACGCCATTGGAGAGTACACCTTGGTATCTGTAGATAAGGACCTTATTTTCAAATTCATGAGGTAGGGGTATTATTGACCAACCATGAAATATGATGCCATGGATTTCATACGGAAATATGAAAACTGCCAGATTAATGGAATCTTACCCATCAACCACATACAGAACTCCGAGATCTGCAATCACATGGTCGTTCGTACAATAGGGGTTTGATATCCTCGGACCGTTTTCAATTGTATCAGGACAAAGAAAGTTCATAATTATTAAGACAAATTACTTCACAAAAATGAGTCGAGACCGTCCCACTCGCCAGAATTACTAAACAGAATGCAATCGAGTTTGTCCGGTAGAACATTATATGTAAATTTGGTATACCTAAAGTTATTATAACCGATAACATGACCCAATTTATCGGCAAACGTTTCACAAAGTATTGTGCTAGTTTGAAGATAAAGTTGGTTTACATTTTCGTCGCTTATCCACATGTAACAGACAAGTAAAAGTTACTAATCGCACAATATTATACGATTTAAAGACGAAACTTGAAAATGTTGGGGGCTCCTGGGTGGATGAACTCTCATTCGTCCTTTGGTCATATAAGGCGACACCCAGAGAGTCAACCTGTGAAACTCCCTAGTCTTTGGGTTGAGTCTTTCGATTCGTGTTATAAATCACAAATATTTTGGAAAAATCTTAATCTAGTTGAAGAAATTTGAGACAAGGCACGGTTGCGGGCGGTAGCTTATCAATATAGGACTGCTAGGCATTACAATAAAAATGTGAAGGCACGACAGTTTGATGTGGAATACTTTGTGTTACGGAGCATCGAAATCACTGACAAAAATGCCAATTGGAACAAGCTCTTTCCTAATTGGGAATGGTCATTCCTAATCTTGACCATTCTTAAGAATGGTGCGTACATGTTACATGCTTAGTATGGCAGACTAGTTCCTTAGACTTTGAATGTCTCTCACCTCAAAAAAATATTTTCAATGATTAAATGTACGGTCGTGAAAGATTTACATCATGAAGAGTGCTTGTAACTTTATGAATTTTCATTAATAAATTTTTAGTTGTTTACTCATTTTTGTACTTGCTTGTTTTTTTAAACACTTTGTATAACTTAGGCTGTCCCTAAGTCGGGTGAAGTCCATTCATCTGTACTGTAAACCACACCTAGTGATCGGTAAAACTCAATCATGTAATTGAGCGACTCAGGACGAGATTAATGATTAAAACTTGGTCATGCTATCAAGCGACCCAGACAAGGTCGAAGACTAAAAACTTGGGAGCTTCCTTTGAAGCACGTATGCAAAGACATTCAAAGTAGTATCGTCAGCTAAATATAGTCTTTGAAAAATATAAGTTAGACACACGATACTTTGACACCCTTCAAACAATCTCAAGGAATAGAAGTCGTGAGTAAATAATAATTTAAGTAATGTTTTAAAGTTAGACATATAAAATATTTGATTAGCAAAACAAGTTAGAAAGAAAGAAAGAGCCAACTTGAAGAAAGAATTTTCATTTATTGAAAATTAATTATAAGTAAATAATAATAATAATAATAATAATAAGACAAATGGTTCTTATAAAGAAGGATGAGATCGAAGAGTTTCCGACAGAGGCTCCCAAGAGTCCACATTGTCCCTGAAAAGGTATAAAACATCAAAATTATGACAAGCAATGATATTCTTCAGATGAAGTGCAGAAATAGGAACACCAGGGGCCACCATTTGGATAATATATCGGCATAAGTTGATACCTTACCAATAGCTGCCTCCAATATTTTTGTAATATCTTCAGGACAAATAAAAGTTTAAAGCTCACTCTCAATCTTTAAGTTCTGGTCTCTAAGGAGGGCGTACTTTTACTTCACACCAATCATTTCACGCTCAAGTGGAGTGCTACGCTCTTCGGCAACCAGATGTTTATCTTTCTTCACGTAGTTGTGAGCAAAATGTTTGGCAACGCCAATAAGACAATTAGCCATCTCTTGGAACTGTGAAGAAGATAAAGCAAGTTAACAAATATGAATAGAATAATGTGAACATTAAAGAAAAATTCAAATAGTATCTCGGAGATAGAAATGCTCCCAAAAGTTGTATCACTCATATAAGTCTCCAAAACCACTTGAACCTTGGACTCTGAAGACTCTGAGCTAGCCACCTCTACCTCCTCCTGAATTCTTTCAGGCAGAATGTCCCCCTCGAACACAGGCACTTGAGGGTCGGAACCAAATGCCCCAACAATTGGTGCAAGTGTCACTTCATATTCGACTTTGGCCGTGTGATCCTCCAAAAGTGGCACATTTGCCACAATGACTTGACCCTCGGTCTCAACTTCAAGATGGGCCTCGGGTGCTGAGGGCTCGGGAGGATGCTCCTCTGTGATCTCAACGTGAAGTTTCGAAGTGACCACTTCAGCCATATTGGTCGCAGGAAACTCAAGTAGTGGCATCCACCCAGCCTCACTAGGCTAAGTCTTGCTGATTTAGGAAGTTTCCTTAATAAAAGTAGTTGGAATATCAGGCAGAGGCTCCTCGGGTAGTGGAGGCAAAACGGTCGAAACCCCATATGAAGTAAGTAGTGGGGCAAAGATCAGCACAACTTCAGTCACCTCTTCAGCAATGGACTCTAAAGGCTCACTGCCTTCAACTGGCTCGACGACCCTAGGAACTTGGGTCGAGGAAAGCGTAGAAGTTGGATCTAATCTGACCGACAGGCACTTCCTCCTTATTAACTGATCAATGGTAGTATCGTCTTCAAAACTAAACTCGGCCGAGGCCTCTTTATTCTCAGGCACTACGGTCGATGGCTCATTTATTTGAACGGCCTTCTTCTTTGAGGCCTCCTTGTCCTCGGACACCTTACCCAAGGACTTCTTTATTTAAGGGCCTTAGTCTTTCTCTTATACCTCTTCCTATGGACCGATCACCAAGTAGAGATCAATACTATATGGTAGCGGCAAGAAATTCTTTGGCACTGTCCCACAAGAGCCTCCGACCCCTCAATCACAAGGTCCTAATTAGCTCGAGTAAGGGATTCGGCAAAAATCTAATGGTTCTTTTTATTTTCATTGAAAGTTGTAGCCTTTTCCCAAATAAGATCTGTCAATGATTGGACCACGGTCTTCTCATGTTCAAAAGTGTCAGTTTGAAAAGGAACAGAAACCCGACCCCACTCAGTAGAAACTTCCCATACGAAGGGAACCGCTAAATAAAAAAAAAAATATGTCCTTCCACTTTTTTATGGAATTTGGGTTTCCTCTACTTAAGTCGAATTTCAGTTTAGGGGAAATAATAATCCAATCTTGTCATTGCTGGAAATGGAATAAAACTTTCCCAACCGTGACATTAAAAATTAGGTTGTGAATTCGAGCAAAAATATGTAAAGAAACAAAATACCTCACGCCGTTTGGTTGGAGCCTGGCGATCGGTATGTGAAACTCTACTATTATTTTGTAGAACTCTGGAACCAATAGAAATCTAAGACCACCTTTCAGGTGGATCTCGTACACAATAATGTAGCCTTTTGGTAGAGAAGAAGCTCGTCCACTCACCTCAGGTAAAAGATAAACCAAAGGACACGAAATTTTGTACCGAGTTTAAAGGTATTCCACGTCGATGGAGGTGAGGATCGATTGAATGTGTTCAATTCCAGGAGCCATGAAAATAAAAAATCTCCAACGGAAAATAGGAAAGGCAAAAGGAAACTTTGAGTGAGAAATTGGAGGCAAAGGGATCAAAAAATATTTCCTAAATATTCAATTGACTATTTATAGGTAGAGAAGAAGGCACGAAATGGTACTGTTTGAATTTGAAATTCAAAAGACGCGCCTCATCATGACACTGATATGTGTCGAGCGCCATTTGCTCTGCCAAACATCAAATTGCCTGATGTCAGTAATGATGATTTGTGCATTTCCAACAAGCTGTCCAATACCGAAGAGACGCACATTTAATGCAATAATTGACGATAAGGACAGAGGCCGTCGGGTTAATTGTCCTCATCCAATGGAAGTTTTCAGATCGAAAGTTTTTATCCGAGGAGCTAATAAAGTTTGCCAAATAAGACTTCAACATCGGACAAAAGATGCTTTCAAACTTCATAACAAAAGTTGAATTTTAAACTCCTGGTATGGGGGGTAATGATGAGTATTATTTTTGATGGCTCAAAGAAGTCGATCCAAGATTATTTCAAGTCAAAAGACAAAATTTAACGGCCTAAAATGTCCACACGGCCTATTTCAGCAAATATGATCAAGACCAATTTAACGGCCTAGATGGTTCCCTCGCTCTCATCTCCTAACTACATCGGACATTAGTTAAAACCGTTATCGGGATAGAACTTAACCGTTCATCAATTTTTCTAACAATTAACAGCTGCCTACCTTCTATAAAAGTCCATCTTCTCTAACCAGAAAGGAGGAATCATCTAACATTTTCCCAGACAGAGAAAATCGATAATTGAAAGACGCCAAGAATGCACACTCTCTCTCATAATCTAAGACACCACTATAAGAGCACAAGCTCTTGGACAAAAATATACATTTTGTATCCACTAATTTGAATATCGAATGATATACCGATGAATAAATCTCGCCAATCCTTTGACTTTTGTCTTGTGATTGCACAAGATTTTAATTAAAGGCGTACGAAAACCAAGCACATATTAACACCCGTTAACAAATCTTTTTATTCGTATAGCAATCAGAGTCCTCAGACACAATAATTTTAAATAATTAATTAAATATAAAAATAATATATTTTAACTCTATTTTTATTTAATTTTTTAATAATAATTATTCTATTTTTATTTTATTCTATTACAATAATTAAGCATGCCATTAGTATTTGTTGAAATATTGCACAATGCTTTAATTTTGTCAATTACATTCTTAACCTCTAAACTTTTCTTTTTCTTTGAGCATAAAATTCTAATTTTAGTTGGAAATAAAGGATGAGTAACCTCTAACAAGAATGAGAGCTAAGTAATTATTTTTTTCATATTATTTTACTGTCTATAAAATTAAAATTTTGTGCTAAAAGGTGAGAAAAAAAATTCAAATATTAGAAATATATTAGCTATAAGATTGAAAAAATTTAATGAAAATTTAAAAAAAAAAATAAAAAAGGTTAAAACTTCTCTCTCTACTATGAAAGGATCAATATGCAAAACGATCAAATAAGCAGTAATTTAGGCTAAGCAAAACCATACAAAACAACTAGAGAGTGCAAATTTACAATACCAAATTATTATTTTTTTAAATTAAAAAAAAAAAGAGTTGAAAATGGAAATTACGCCGGCTCTGATGATAGACATCAGTCATCGTCTTTCCACCTCAAAATCCGATGCCGGCGGTTCCGACTCCGAACGTCGCCGGCCGGTGAGGTTCGAGCTCGCTATTCTTCCAAAAACAAGCCAAATCCGGGAAAAAATTAGCCGACGACCTCATCGGCTCCGACTTACACCGCGTCAGGCCAAAAGGCTCGAAAGGCACAGCGTTCAAAAGCTTCTGATCTATCACGCTCGCCATTGAAACCCCGGTGTTCGAGGGCGCTAAAGGAAAAGAACAGGACGACCGCGGAGGCTGAAACACCGGATGCGGCGGCGGAGGATTACAGTCTGTGCTGACCCTCTTCTTCAGCTCATCAATGCCGTCCTTTAGGTTGACCTTTTTATTACGATGCCTCGCCGGCAGCCATCGGATGAAGTCAGTGCTGCAAACCCATGTCTCCTTCGAGACCTCCATGGAGAGCTTTGGCTCACACATCATTAGCAGCAAGCAATCTGGCAACACAGAGCTCTCTCTCTCCTGCTGCTGTTTCATGTTGCTCACGAGCAACTTCATTTCTATCTCCTCTTCCTTTGCGTCATTTCCTCTCTCTTCGATCGGCTTCTCTGACCACCTTTCTTCGTGGGTTGTATCACTTTCTTCAAATCTGTTCTCGGTTATTTTCTCTTCTTGGTCTTCTTTTGGCTCCTCTTCACTTTCCCTCTCCTCCATTGACTGATCATGATGACCACCTTCTTCATACTCCAACAAAAAGAACTCTTCTTCTAACACTTGCTCTGTAACTGGGCTTTCTTCTTCTTGGCCTTGCTCTTTTTCTTCGGTGGTTGATCGATTGCTTGAAGATGTTTCTCTCTCCTCATCTTGATTCTGATGGTCATTGATTAACTCCGGCTCATTCACTTCATCTACAAGCATTTCTGGATTTTCAGCAATGGATTCAACTGAATACTCACTCGCCACAATTTCTGCTTCCATCAACTGGTCTACCTCAATATCTTGCTTTTCTGAATCTTCTTCTGGTCGTAACTCTCTGCATTCCTTATCTTCCTCTATTCCTTGCTGTTCTCGCCCTTCTTCTGAAGAATAATTTGTTAAATCTTCAATCGTTTCTTGGCTTTCAATTATGGCCTTAACTAACACAAGATCTTCCTCACACCTTTCATCGGTCGTCTCGTACCCTCTCTCCAATTCATCTCTCACCTCGCTAACCTCATCCTTTTCTTCATCTTCATGGGCACACTCTTCCTTAGCTTCCTCGTCGTCCTCTTCCTCCTCCTCATCAGCTTCCTCTTCAGCATTATCTGTCGGGAGAGGTGAATCCCAGAGCTTGTTAGCAAGAGCTGCCATTCTCAGTGGATCAGATCTACACCTCATCAATAACAGAGCATTCTTGGGTGGAATGCAAATGCTAACTCTAGGCTCCTCTTCATTTTTCACCTCACAGATTTCATTCTTGAATTCCATATCATAAAAAACTGATGTCCTTTCAGAACTTTCCCTTTTCCCTACCCCTCTCCTCTCTTCTCCATCCTCATCCTCTCCCACCACCAACTCAATATCCTTCGTCTTCCCTTCCCCTTCATGGAGAGTCACAAACCATCGAAAAACAGCCCCGCAAGAGCTAGAACTAGAGATACCCTCTCCCTCTTCTAGCCCAATTGACTTTTCTCCCTTTTCCCTCTCAGAATTCGAGAAACAGGAAGACTTACATGGAAGAAAGCAATTGAACTCAGCCCCAAATGTCCTCAAAGCCTCACAAATTGTAAATGGAAAATGAGCCCATCTCTGATTTCTATGGGGCAAGCAATCTTGATGCAAAGATTCACTGTTTTGGTGGGTTAATCCTTCATGGGCATGCTCTATTTTTCTAAAACTCACCTCTCCGTTGCCATTGCTATGCATCTTCTTCCTCATCAACTTCATCTTCTTGCCCTGCTTTTTCGTCTTAACCCTGACCTGCCCAATGCAGGTGACTTTAGGGGAAGATGGCTCTGGGTTTTCGAAGGCGCAGCCACGTTTCTTGCCGACGGTGGCCGGGAACATGGGGGATTGGCTGCCGCCGCCCCTCATGCTGCCATTGGTTCTGAGGCGACGGCTAAGAGAAGTAGAGAGCGAGACAGGTGGCTTGTCGGAGCGAGCGGGGCTTAGGATTGATCTAGAATAGAGGCGCATGGAGGAGAAATGAGAGAGACGAGAGGTGAAGCAAATGAAGGGTTTTGCTTCTTGTGGTCTTGATTGAAGGGAAGTCAATGAGTTGGGACCGCCCCAGATGAGTAAGTTGGTGTTTGTGAGGACGTTGTGGGTGGTGGATCCCGGGCGGTGGTGCAGAGGTTGCCGGGTTTGCAGAGTGCCGAGCAGCAGCAAAGGATGAGAGAGAAATGGTGACAGATGGAAGATGATGAATTGACGTTCTGCCTTTACGCGCAATGCAACTTGGTTATTGTAACGGTGCTGTTTTGATTTCCGCCTGGTTGCCTCTGAGCACGGGGCTCCTGCTTTGCCTCTTGCCCATCATCGGTGATTCCCCGTAACCGAAAAATTATACCATATTAGATAAGTTAATATTTAAAATCCTTTTTTTTTTCTTTTCTTTTCTTAGGTTGACAACAAGGGACACATGGTGGTGCGTATCTCATAGAAGTTCTTCAAAATTCATAATTAATATTTTTTTAATAATTTAAAAATTATTAAAATATTGTAATAGTGGTAAAAATAAAGCAGAAAATACAAACAACTAAAAGGACAAAGTAGTACCGAAATCCACGTGGCCCGCTGGAGGTTCTGCTTGCCACTTCATCGAAACTAGCCGTTTTACGCATGGTAAAGTGGCATTTCCGTAGTTTTTGAGTAAAAGGTTGGGCCTTTTCGGAACAGGGATCACATGGGAATTATGTTGCTGGAGAGGAGTTCAGGAGAAGAATCCAAAGAATGCACGTGACTGCCTTGTCCGATTCGTTTTAATTAGTATGAAAAATGTAACAACCCGACGTTAGACTCACGCTCCGTAGGGCCGCGTGAGCGAGACCGCGTGGCTGAGACGCGGTCAAACTATCCTCACGCTTGTCAGGTGGGATTGGCGTAGAAACCGCGAGAAAGACCAGAGCCCTCGCTGGCCGTGATTTTCTTTCCTGCTTGCGTGACTGTGCTCCCACGCTGGACATAGAAAGCCGCGCAGCAGCGAGCGCGTGGAGTGAGAGAAATAGCTTGAAATTCTCGCGATTACGAGGAATTTTATCTCTTGTAATGATAAAAAGTCTCTATTTTTATATTCTAATTATTTATTTATTTTAAATAAATAACTATAATTTAAGTATTTTTTTAAAAAAAATTTAAAATTTAGTTAAAATTAATTATTTTAAAATAATTTATTATAATTATTTATTTAAAAATAAATAAATAAAATTTAAAGAAAATAAGAGTCATCTCGTCAATCTGTGTGTCTGCCGGTCTTCGATAGCGTACCCCGTTTCTTGTCAAATAAGATCTTGCCACGTCATACCAAATTATAGGACGTGTCAAGTTTTGATTCGAAGTTATGTTTAGCAAGATGCCGTAAATACAAGCTGGCATTATTTTTAGTTGAGGGAGGAAGGGTGAGGACCGTGAATGCCTGAACCCTAACTCGAAAATGGTGGTGGTCAAGTCAAGAGGGTCCCACATCGACAAATGGATATAATGACCGCGTACATGCCAAAATATTATTGATTTCTTATGATCCTCGAAACGTACGGCATATGTTTTATTTTGGGTTTTTTTTTTATTTGGTTAATTTTATTTTAAAAAATTATATTTTGATGCTAAAAAATACGAAATAATTTTGAAAATTTATTTTTTAACAAACTTCAAAGATTTCAAAATAAAATGATTGGATTAAAATATTTTTGAATAAAATAAGCATAAAATAAAATAAAAAGTAATGCGTTCATGGTATCTAGATTGTTCGGATTAAAGAACCATTCGATTTTTTATTACGGGTTAAATTGGAACGGGTTCAGTCTCAGTCTCTAATAACCTAAAATCTGCGCACTATAAATTATAAATAAGAGATCGGAGGACTAGCGGGATTTACTTTTTAATTCATTCGACACTCAAGTGAGAAATTGTTCTCAAAAAATAAAAAGATGTAAGGAGAAAATAAAGAATTTAAAGTTATACATATGTGATGATGTGAGAGGAGGACGATGCTCCTATAACACGCTCAAAAAACGGGGAGTGGCTTAGCATGGAGGAGAGACAACAGTGTTTTGGCTAGAAAATTTCGGTTCTCTGCATTCATGAGTTTTCTCCTTCTCAGTGTGCTTGAAAAACTTATTCCTCCCCTTCAATGATGAGGACTTGTAACGCTTCGTAAATGAGGTTTTGGCACCAAGACTTACAACAAGTGTCTTGTCAAGATTTACTAGCTATTGGGACATTGACGAGAGTCATCGTTGGTAGATGTCGTCTTATGACAGTGACGTAATTGCAATTGGTGGTAGCCAATAGGGGTCAAACTGCTTCCTGCATAAATTGGCTAGGTTGTTGTGGGTCGGTGAGCACGATAGTTCCCCAATGTTGACCTCTATTACCATTATTGGAACTTGTTGTGCCGGTATTTCCTGCGTTGTTAGACTGCTATCATTGAGGTGGAGGATAGATTTGGGACATGATTGATTGGGCCATAGAGGTTGTCTGCAGATCACGGCCATAGTCCCCTTCGATCTGCTTGTAATAGATGGGCTGGCTAGACGACCTCCTGGGTTTTGCTTTTTATTGGGCTTTGTTAGGAAGTGAGTTGGTTGTCGAATCAATCCATACAATTACTAGATCTATCAAAGACATAAGTACTGACTGTTATTATTGTGAGAGGTTCTTATATTTATTTAATAATTAAAATTATAGGTTGATTAAATAAGAATTATAAACTAAATATTTATTTAAATTACTTAATTTATTTTTTTTATCAAATATTTGCTTAAAGTACTTTAACATGGATAGAAAAAAGACAAGGCAAGTATGGAAAAGCTGGTGCTTTTTGAGGCCATCCCATTTCAAAAAAGAAAAGCAAAAGTAAAAGTTAAAAGCTGAGAGCTTTCTGCCCAAAATTCAGCTCGTCCATGAGTGCCGCTTTGTTAGGTTTTGTAATTTCTTTTCCTTTTTTTTCTGGGCCTCCAAAAAATGATAAGTATAGGAAAGGAATGACCACAATATCTAGGTAGGTTATCCAAAGGTCTAACAATAGCGATGACACTGTCAATAGGGCAGGAAGCATCTCATTTATAGCCGAGGCAAGGAGCATTTCTCCAATGACCGGAGGCAGATAATCATTCATTTTAATAATTAAAGGCTAAGAGTCATCTTTTTTAACGATCGAATTAGAGAGACGTTTCTTTTAACTATCAGGGCAAAGTATTGTTCTTTTGATAATCAGGGACAAATGATCGAAGGTAAAAATATCTCTTTCGACACTAAGTATAATAATAATTTTACTTCTATCAAAAGTAAATTACACAGATTTAGAGTAAAGAAGATCAAGTATAACCTTAAACAGAACTACTTATCTTCCATCACAGTGTCTTGGTGCAGCACCTAGCTTAGTGTGATACCAAAAAACTAACGGGGATACTTAATGACAATATCGATACAAGGCAACAATAAAGAATTATTGTGATTGTATGTTGAGATGATGAGTGACAATCATTGAATCTAGATTTCCATGATGCATGAGTTATATGCCAAGAAGCGGATTTAGGAAGTGAAAAATGGCATGACGAGTAGGATCAAAATCTATGAAGATGGGAGAGATCGAGAGTGTTGAAATAAAATCATCGCGATGACAAAATTAGAGATGAAGCTAAACGTATGAATAAATGATTTTATGAATGGCATGGCGGAAGTAGAAGCACAAAATTTATAAAATTTTATAACTGTAAAATTCATATTGACTGTGATATTATGTCTAAAAATAATGTGTAGTTTAAATATGTTTCAATTAATGGGTACAATGAGAATATTATAAAAATATCCCAATTGTATACTTAAGAAAATAATTGAACCTTACAAAGCTAAAAAAAAAATATGAAAATAAATAATAACATATTTAAAAATCAAATATTACATTATAATATATTAACATATTAGAATATTATTAATAAACACTTTTTTTGGATAAGTAATTAATTGTATTAAAAAAATAAATGTTATAAAAATTAATATTTTATCTCTAAATATTTTGCCGACTTAGAATTAGAATAAAGACATTAGGATATTCACCGAATACCATATAACATAACATGAAACCAAAATAAAATGTCAAAGGATACAATCGGCAATACACAAAAACAAGTAAAAAAACAACACACCAACCCGCCATCCATATCAGGCGATTCATTCCTTCCATTGTCCAACAGGCCATCATTCCGAGAATTTCATTCCGTTCGACCATACATAATCAGTCCTTCCGTAGTGGCCAACCAAAACCCAATCCGTCCATATCTGCTAACCGTAGGCCAAATCGTTCGTTTCTGTCAATTCACAACGAGAAAATCGTCCCATCCACAAATAAGACCAATCCTTCCTTCTTTGCGAACCTGGAGGACCATTCTGCCTAAAATTCAATACTAGACTTTTATCCTACCCCAACTACTAAACACTAATTGAACGTGGGCTTATTTTTTAAGAATAGGTTGTCATAGGTCTTATAAAATGAGGTACGGTCAAATGATTGAAACCAAATAGAAGCTCGAGCCAGGAAACAAGTCACGAGTTCAAGACAAGTGGGAGGCCATGAGTTAACTAGGACATATTAAGTAATTAAATCAAACTAACCAAATAACTAAAGAAATAATAATAGAAGATCTTTATAGCCATAGATCAAACTATTAAGGATCTAAGGCTGAAGGCCAATGTAAGAAAGTTGGATGCCTAATTAACCAGAGATTGATGTGAACTCGGCCAAAATAATAAGACCATACCACCTTGGGCAAGGCTCTGAGATGATCATAGTTTTGGATGATCCGAAGTACTAAGATGCGTCAAAGTTTAGAGAACTGGCCAAAGCTGTTTAAATAGTCTAATGACATGGTATCATGATCCTATAAAGGTCAAAATCATTCGAATTAGGGTGGCTTGTGAGTGAGGAAGAAGGCAGTGCCACAAAGACGGCCAATTTGAAGATATTCACCATCCCTCAAGATCCATTATGGATACGTGTCCACCACACACACAACGCGTATCGCCGCTACAGATCTCCAATAGAATTCACTCACTACCCTCTTGTAGTCCAATTAAGAGCATCAGTGACCTCATCAGTTGGGTGACTAGATTGTTGCTCTCAATGACCTTATATTGTTCTTACTTTTCGTCTAAGATTATCCAACATCAAAGGGAAACATATGCAAATAAAGAAATGGATAGCAACCAACTTGAAAGAATGATTTCAAAAAAAAAAAAAAAAAATTGTGAGTTTTATATAATTAAAAAAAGAACATATATTTTGCTACAAAAAGATTTTAACCACAGAGGGATCGGCTTATAGCCGCATCCACGAGGTAATTTCATCATAACAAGGCCATAACCTCCACTAGAAGCTCACTAAGTATGGTATACTCTCTTTCTATATAATTATAGTTATAATAAAATCTTTTTATTCATTCTATCTATTATTTAAAATATTTTACTAACTTTAATATTGATAGAGTCTTCTAAAAAATCCACATCAGGTTTGTTCACCTCTTACTTTTATTATAATGTGCAAAAAGTAGATTATTAGGACTTTAATGTTAACATTATATTCAAATTATTGAAAGATAAATGTCAAATTTATTTCTAAGAAAATATAATATTAAATACTTTTTAATAGAAAAATAAAATAAAAAGGTCTAATTATTTTATTATTATTATTATTATTATTATTATTATTATTATTATTATTATTATTATTATTATTATTATCATTAGTCCCACATTATTCCTCATATAATTTTACAAACCAAATAATAAAATACTAATTTCTACCTTACTCTATTCCAATAACCAAATATGATAATAATAATTTTAACTTTATTCTCTTACTATTCTATTCCCTAAAATAATTATTCTATTCTCATTTTATTTTTTTCAATAACCAAACATACCGCAAGAGCCGGTAATACTCTTTAATAGAAAGTGAAAGGTGATGTCTTCTCGGCCCGGTGGTCCATAATGCAAGTCATAGAGTCTGCGACTTAGGTTGGGCCTGGCCCGTCTGATCTGGTGATGATGGCGGACTCATTACCGGCCCATTATTTTTGATTTATTGCTACTTTCAGCCGGCTTTATTATTTCTCTCTCTTTCGGCGGTTGACTATCAAATAGGTGCTGTTATAGTATTGTCATAAATAAAGTTTTTTTATTATTTTAATAGTTAATATTAGGTGATAAAAATAAAAAATAGAGATTATAACTAATTATTAAGATATAAAATAAATATAAATCCTCTATTTTTTATTCACTCAATCTTAGTTCATAATATAAACAAAAGCCGCATTTATAAATTTTGGAAAATAACATTTAGAAATTTAATTTTTTATTTAAGAAAAACTGGTTGAAGGTTTAAAATTTGTGAAAGGAATTAGAATATTTATTTTCTCTATTTCTTAATTAAAGTTACAATTTTCTTTTTATAAATTTAATATAATAAAATTATATAAAATTTTAATATTTAATCATAAATACTAATTATTTATCATATCATATGAAGTAATTCTAATGGAATCAAGGGTGGGGCCAATTGACATTATTTGTAAAGATTCATGCAAATAAAGAGAAAAGGACTAAATTATAAATATAATAATAATAATAATAATAATTAAACTAAAATTGTATATTTACTCCATAAATAATTTTAACTGAATTCATAAAATTTTACTGAATGAGTTATATTTCAATCCATCTTTTTCATTGTGGCAAATCTAACGGCCGAGATAGCTCCTACTTGTAAGGTAAAACAATACATTCAAGATCAGTAAATAATAAAATACTAAGAAAATTTTAAATGGATATTTAAATTTTTCTTTCTTTCTTTTCTATTTTCTCTTTACAAGTCACCCCTTTACAACCCTAAAATCATAACATTGATACACATCGGGTATTATTGTGTATATTAGATGTACGTATTCTACTTAGCCCACACACATATACTGTTTATGTTTGTATCAGACGTGAATATCTTGTCAAATTTACATACGTGTATTCATTAAACGCGAGTTTCTGACTATTTTATGACTATATACTTATCATACGTTGTTGATCTGTATCATTAAAAAAGCTTACTCAATTGAATTTTCACAAGAAAATCAAATAAAATATTATTGCATGCACCAAATCAAAAAGCAACATGTATAATAGGGTTTAATATGAAAGGCTTTTTCTTTAAATGATCTGTTACTTGATATTGATTTCTTCTTTCAAAAATTTTCTCAATTTCATCTTATGTTATTCGGGTTCCATACAACTTCAGAGGCTTCTTCTTTGAACCATGAATTATTCTATCTATATATATATTTTTTTTTTTGTAAAATTATATCTCCATTTCATCATATGTTATTCCCTTCCATGTAATCTGCACTTCATTATGAATTACATAATCGTTGTACATACTTATATTTTTTAAATTTATTTACTTTATAAAGTTTTACGAAATATTTGAATAAATCATTTAGCTTTTGAATTTTATTTCAACTTTTATTATTTTTGGGTACATTATTTCACTTGTTTTTACACATTTTACCAAAAATTTATCTTAGTTTATTTTTATTGTAGTGAAACTAAAAGAGGTGTCTAATAATTTGTGTAACCGTACACATAATTTTAGTGTACCTATCATGTCCCAAATTCGATTCCAATATTAATAATTAACGCCATCAATATATGAGGAATTAACAACTCAATTATCTATGGATGTGAGTTTTACGTCGATATATCGACTAACTAAAATAAAAATATTATAAATTGACTATAAAACCTAAAATACTACATCATTAGGAGACTAAAATATGGATCATAATAAAATATTAGACTATATGTAATGAATCATGTCTAATTCAAAATAAAATTAGAATACCCAAACAATCATAATAGAAATTTGAGAATAATATCTTAATTTACAAACCATTGTTCGAATATTATAAACATTTTAAATTACAATTAGAAAATTAAATACAAAAACTTCTTTTAAAAACCTAATCTATTTTCTTGATTCAACTTCTCAACAAATTCCTTACTTCCTTTGCAAATACCCAAGCTGATAATCTGAAGAGTTAGTAAAAAATAAAAAAATAAATGAGTCAAAAATTCGGTAAAACATATAAATTTATATAATTTAAAATATAATCCTTGTTAAAATATGCCGAAAGGAACAATGAATTAAATTTAATAGAATGTTATGAATTTTCATGACAATGTACACAACTATTTAAGTTTTTTTATAGTCATATCCAAATTGTGTCATGTAATCCATACTCAGATATGTAATTTCTTAGGGACCAAGAGCTAATAGGGTCTTACCATTTAAAAGAATAGATAATCAAAACCCGGATTATATTTATTTTTACACAATCAAAAGTTTTACATTACTATTCAAGACTTATAAGTTAGTCATCATACATATTATCCAATAGGTGAGATTAAACACTGCTTTCATCCAAGAATAATAGGTTCAAATATCGATCATCACTATAATATATTAAGTTATGTCATAATATACTACTCACTAAATTTATTATAATGATTCGATATTTAAGCATATAAAAACTCTACACATTTTTTTATAATCCTTATATTTTCTCATTTCAAAAAAAAAATATTCTTAATTCTTTAACATATTTAGAATTTTTCTTTAAATTTCTTATCACAAAATGTTATAATTTATTGTAAAAATTGGACATACTCAAATTAAAATATATGATGCCATATTATGATATTTTCAAGCATGGTTACAAAAAAAATTAATAATATTGATGATATTTCAACATTTCTATTTCAAATGGCATACTTAGAGTAACAAATAGATAAAATTTTAGGATATGAAGAATATATGCCTAGAGATTTCAACATGCAAGAATATTTTTATGATAGTATTATATCAAAAATACAAATCATGTATTAAAAATGAATATAAAATCAACTGAATAATATAAGGCACATGGACTTAAATATAAATTTCATGCATTGTTGCAAAAAAATAAGGAGAATATTATATGCACATGAAATATAAATATTATTGCTATTAAAATATATCATATATGAGTATTTAGAATAAGAAATGTATAAAAAAATAAAAAAGGAATAGTAACAAATGAAGGAAGGCTTGAAGGTACACTTGTCTTAATTTTAGATTATTAAAATTTTACTTTACTTAACTTGAATTTAGCTTTTCTAACTTTTCCTCTTTCTCTCTCTTCTTATTTCTCTTTCCTCTGTAAATCTGGTAGAAAATGATTAAAAACTAGTTGGACAAAATTTATATAATAAAGTGGTAAACGAGCACTCGTCATGCAGATCTCAGGGGCAACGGCCAAATATGGTGGCACACAAGTGCTATCTTGAGTGTGAATAAGGCACCAGCATTCTACATCAGCGCATTCGAGCGCCCTTTAAATGTACATTGAATGCGAGCTAATTTGGAAAGCGTACTCAAGTTTCGCTCATACGACAATTAGGCATGTCCTCCCTACTCAAAATATATATGGGCCTGTATCAGGCATTAAATAAGTGTTTATCAACTCATAGATACTCGATTCAAAATTTATTTTTGACCAATTTTTTTTTTTATCTCAATTTTAATTATCTCACTAATTAATTATAATAAAAATAAAATTTAAACTCGAACTTTGTAGTACTACCCAAAGGAGTTCTCATGAGAAATTTCATATATATTGCTTTTACTTATTATTGTAATTGTGCTATTATTATTTTGTCTCTTTGCAAGTTCAGCCAACTAACTCAGTTTTTTCATTCATGTAGAAATTTATTTTTAGCCTAATTGTGAACCTTGCTATTTCAATCCTAAAAAAATGATCTGATTATTTTTCAGATCAATCATTTATATATAATTACATAATAGTTTTACGAAGCTTATAAAATAAATTATTATTGCTTAAAAAAAATCTAATTTATAAGAGTTTCATCTATCGTAAAGATAAAGAAGATCAATCTTAACGATATATTTTAAAATAAATAGTTATAATTTAATTATTTTTAAAATATTAAAAATTAATTAAAATTAACTATTTTTAAATAATTATATCATAATAATTTTTTAAAAGCATACAATTAAGAAATAGTAGGATCTCCCTATCATTATAATAAATGGAGGCCACCGCGCTCCATAAGAAATCCAAACCGAGCAATGCAACTGTTGATTATTCCTTTCAAAAACTTGTTGTTTCTCTCGCGGGAACCCTTTCCAGGCAGTGAGTCCGCCACTGTCAACTCAACCTCGACATACCAGTTTCATTGACGATGGAGATAATTTGCCTGGTTCAATAGAACTGTTTCCTTCTTAAATGATGGAATGGTAAGACATGGATTCGTTAAGCAAATTGTCAGCGACCTTTCTCTCTGCAACTCAGCACCGTTTGCCACACTATTAGAGCGGTGCACCCATCCAAAATCAGTTCGTGACGCTCGTCGCATTCACGCTCGTATCATGAAAACCCAGTTTAGCTCCGAGGTGTTTATCAAGAATAGGTTGATTGATGCATATGGAAACTGCGGGTGTATAGACGATGCACGCCAAATGTTTGATAAAATGCTCCACAGGAACACTTTCACTTACAATTCTATGATAAGAGCGTTGACAAGGTCTGGTTTCCTTCATGAGGCATTGCAGGTATTCTTTCTCGTTCCTGAGCCTGATCAATGCTCTTGGAATTTGATGGTGTCAGGGTTTGCTCAACATGATCAATTTGAGGAATCGGTTGAGTATTTTGTAAAGATGCATAAGGAAGACTTTGCGCTTAACGAGTACTCATTCGGTAGTGTTCTCAGTGCTTGTGCCGGGTTAGAAGATTTGGAAATGGGAATGCAAGTTCATGGTTTGTTGTCAAAGTCACCATACTGCAAGGATGTATATATGGGTTCTGCTCTAGTTGACATGTATGCTAAGTGCAGTAGTGTGGAATGTGGTCGGAGGGTTTTTGACCAGATGGAAGAGCGAAATGTTGTGACCTGGAATGCTCTGATCACATGTTATGAACAAAATGGTCCGGCAATTGAAGCACTTGATATTTTTGCTAGGATGATAGATAGTGGGCTGAAATACGATGAAGTTACACTGGCCAGTGTGGTTAGTGCCTGTGCAACCTTAACAGCAATTAGAGAAGGTAGACAAATTCATGCTCAGGTTGTGAAAATTGAAGAATGTAGGAATGATCTAATTTTGGCCAATGCATTGGTTGATATGTATGCAAAATGTGGTAGAATTTACGAAGCAAGATGTATTTTTGATAGGATACCAATAAAAAATGTGGTGTCTGAGACATCTATGGTGAGCGGCTATGCAAAAGTTGCAAGTCTCAAGGCTGCAGAATCATTGTTTGCAGAAATGATGGATAGAAACATCGTGTCTTGGAATGCATTAATGGCAGGCTATAAAGAGAATGGTGAAAATGAAGAGTCATTTCGCCTTTTCTGTCATTTAAAGAAGGATGATGTTTTGCCAACTCACTATACATTTGGTAATCTTCTCAATGCATGTGCCAATCTGGCAGATTTGAAGTTTGGTAGGCAGGTTCATACTCATGTTCTGAAACATGGATTACACTTTGAGGCTGGACCAGAATCTAATATTTTTGTGGGAAATGCTCTCATAGATATGTACATGAAATGTGGATCAGTAGATGATGGGCGGTGGGTATTTGAAAATATGTTAGACAGAGATTATGTTTCATGGAATTCAATGATTGTAGGATTTGCTCAAAATGGATGTGGTGTTCAAGCTCTTGAAAAGTATAGGGAAATGTTAGTATCTGGCGAGAAACCAGACCATGTCACAATGGTTGGAGTTTTATGTGCATGTGGCCATGCCGGACTTGTAGAAGAAGGGCGTCGATATTTTGTGTCAATGGTTGAACAGCATGGTCTGAAACCTTGGAAGGACCATTATTCATGTATGGTTGACCTACTTGGTAGAGCCGGTTGCCTAGATGAAGCTAAAAGTCTTATTGAAACAATGCCGATGCAGCCTGATAATGTGATATTGGCATCTTTGCTTGCTGCTTGTAGGGTCCACCGTGACATTGAGATGGGGAAGTGGGTTGCAGAGAGACTCCTCGAAATCGATCCTAATAACTCAGGTCCTTATGTTCTTCTCTCAAACTTGTATGCGGAGCTTGGAAGATGGAATGATGTTAATGGGGTAAGGAATCTTATGAAGCAACGAGGAATTGTTAAGCAGCCAGGATGCAGCTGGGTGGAAGTGCATAGCGATGTACATGTTTTCATGGTAAAAGATAGACGACACCATCAAAGGCAGCAAATTTACTCCCTCCTGAAAGGGCTCACCAAACAGATGAAACTAGCAGGATACGTCCCCATCACTGGTGAGCTGGAGGATGATGAGGAACAGATAGATTCACAGTCAACTTTAAGTTATCCTTTGGAAGCACCAGCAATTGCTGCTGTCGGGCAATCTTGTATGTGGAATTTTTAAGCACTTTACATGGTATTCCATAGTTACTGTGTTGGATTTATTCTTCATTCATATGTTCTATGGAGGACCAGATTTTGTCCATTTAAAATATGCTTGAATAATTCAATTTCTAGCCAACTGTTCGACCATTGTGCTCCCACAGTTTAATGCATTCAAAGACCATTATAAATTTGATCCGTACAAGCTTCTAGATTTGTATAAGGGCGTCCATTTTGCCAGGTAAACTTCAGTTCTTCTATTAGCAATTGGTCTTTTCAGGCCATAATATGAATAGTTGATCAAGTCAACTGGTACTTGGTTGTTACTTGCTCCTTTGCTGGACGTACAATATTTTTTTGCAATGTGCTTTTGTTGATTGTATTTCGTTAACATTTACATTTTCTGTGGAGGTGATGATAAGTTTGTGTTCCCCCCTGGATGGTGGGTACCAATGGAGAGTGATAGGCTTAATTTCACAGTGAGAAAGATATCAAATAAGGATGGCCTTTGTTATATAGGACATATATACTCAAAATAGGAAACCAGAGGTGATATTTTCCCATATTTGAAGCAGATTACCAAAGGATGCATAGTATATTGAGGGAATGTTAGATGGCCGTGAAATGATGAACACATTGTGAAAGGGTAGTTATGGCAATTTTATTGTTGCAATTTTCAGGATCAAGAAAGCATGTCTGCATATTGCAAGATGCAAAGTATGAGCAGGCTCATATGCAAATGGAGAAGAGAGATCAGAGCCCTGCTCCCCAACCCGCCTCCATCACAAAAAAATAGAACCAACGCAAAGATGCCTCTACCTTTGGTAAGTGATTTGAGGATTCGAGTTGGATTTTGCAGTAATTTTTTTGAAAATTGAATGAAGATGGTGCTGTCAAGAAACCAAAGTCGTCCCAAATGCTTATTTTGTCAGTTGGATGGCTATGAATGATTTTGTACCCTTTACACATCCAAGCAAACACCCTTTCGGTTTAAATCAGGACTATTTTTGCCCTGACTTTTGAAAATGGAGATTCCAATTATTCAAACTCTACAATTGGTCAAAGAGGTTTTAATACCATGCCAATGAACCGATTCGCTCCAAAAATTTATGTTGTTCCATAAAAATCAAACATAGTAGTCACGGTAGATACACAAAATTGGCCACTATAGAAGCACTCTCGTACAAATCCTTTGCCCCCCACTCCCTCCCCCAAAAAAAGAAATAATAATAATACTTTACATACTATATTTCAATTTGTGCTCTGAAAATGAAAACAGTTTATCAAAACAGTGATTTAGGGTCACAGTAAAAGGAAATGGATATCACTTTTAAATAACTAATTGTATGTTTGAATTCTAAGTTGTTACCCTTACTGAGCCAGAGATACACCTACCTGTATAAACTGTCATTGCACCGATTTCAGATGCTGCTCATACTGCTGTTCTTGCTGATTTTGTTGATGTGTTGCTCATTGCCTTTTGAAGGTGGTTCCCATGGATCAGGCTGCAGCCATTGTTGCTTCAGTAAGGGAGCTTAATGCCGCTTTAATTTCCCAATCAAGGCTCTCCCTTTTGATGGGGCAGGCAATGTGTTGAGCATGGCTGCAGCTGGAGTGCTGATTCCTCAATGTTCAATTTCCTATGAAAAAGAGATAGCCCGAAATTTAAATATAAAAAAAAGTTAAAGACAGTCAGATTTTAATTTAAAAACCAAGACATGAGATTCTGTTTTTTCAAAAAAATACAAATAAAGCAATGATAGTTAAGAAATAAAACAAATAAAAGAAAATTCAAATCAAATGAAGCCAACCACGTAATTGAAACCAGTCTAAAAAGAGAAGAAATGAATTGCTTGGTAAGTTAGAATTTTTTAAAAAATTCACATATTTGTTTTTTCCTTCAAGAAAGCAAATAACCCAATAAAAGATATAATATTAACTTTGTTGAAATGCTTATTAATTAACTAAAAAAGTAATTGAATATCATTTTTTTTAATGTAAAGATAAATTAATTAATAATTGTTGTACTTCTCTCTATTATCACTGGTACATTTAAACAAATACAGTCGACCTTCCATCAGCGTTTTCTTTTAAAAAAAAATCTAAGTAAGAGAATACAAATTCTATTTCACAATCGTTTCCCACTTCTTCCGCTCCAATTATAACATAATTCAATATCATCGAAACTGTACTCATAGAGTCGAAAACTAATCTCTGCATGTATTATTCCTGAACCTTTTGTTTGAGCTCATAAAGAGATCATATAATAATACACATTATAAGGTAACAAACATAATTTAAAAATAAGAAAAAAAAAAACACGAGACTGTAACCTCAAAAAATATTGATCATACGATAAATCCTAATTATAAAAATACCAAAAACACAAAGATACAATGCCTTATAAAGATAAGTCTAATTAATTGAGAATATAAAAACAAACGAAAAGAAAATAATCGGTAAAAAATTCTTCTTAATATTAAGAACAATATACCGAAGGTCAACGAAGAATAAAATAATATTTGAATATCAAATAGATAAGTAAATATTCATCTTCTTTCTTTTCTTTCTTTATCTTCTTTTTTCTGTGACGGCGTCCAAAAAATTCAAAAAATTTCTAAATGTTAACCCTAAGTATTTCTATAACAAAATTAGTGCACGTGTACAACTCACATGTATTAGGCATGATCCTCTCTGAGTAGTCTATGCATATGTCCTCCAAATATTACTTTCCCTGGGATTGGCACACGATCATTTATCCCGCAGATATTTCTAATTCGCTTGGAATGGCTTTCGACCGACCCTCATAGGAATATTATCCTATTATCCAGTGAGTTAAATCCCTCTATTGACACTTAATCGACACTTAGCCAACCATTACTTAACATTTTCACCCGAACATGCCACCGAATTAAATGTTAGTAGGTGTGAGATCCACAAGGAAACAATCCAAAACCCAATAAACTTTTTCTAACAACTTTATGAGGTCATTTCCATCCCGATTATTATCCGACATATTTCAAACTTTTTCATTTACACCACCTGTGTCATTATATCTAACCCATTATCTTTAGTATTAACTTTATCGAATGATAGTAACTCCAAATCAATTATATTCATCACCCAATAACATCTAACATTGTTTGCTTCAATATGGAATGAAACGATTAGTTGATGCAAAGTTAAATGATATTTTAATTATCACAAAGTACCACATATCATTCTTACTTAAAATCAAGTTTTCAAATAAACATTCTCACCCACAGCATTTCCTTACTCGCTCCAATAATTGCAATATATTTAGACTCAATGATAGAGAAAGTAACATATTTTAATAATCTCTATTGCCAAAATACAATTTCTCCCACAAAAATAATCAGGTAACCCAAAGTAAACTTTCAAAAGTCAATGTTGCCCATCATGTCCATGTTAGAGTACCGAAGCAAAAGTGATGGCACAATTGTTTGAAATAATCTTCTGATAGCCATAACCCACCATTGTTGATTTAAATTTCTTATACCATTGTCTAAAAGATTGCTTTAGCCCGTAAAAACTCTTCTTTAAGCGATATACTAAATATTCATTTTCCTTAATTTGAAACCTCTCTAATTGTTTCATATAAATTTTCTCCTTGAAATAGTCATAGAGAAATGACGATTTCGAGAAAAAAAATCGTTCACACATCTAATTGTTTAGTTTTTAGATCAAAGGTCGTGGTTAATATGAGAACAACTCTAATCGAAGATATCTTCATAACAAGAAAGAAAATCTCCTCAAAAATCGATATCCTTTTTTGGGTCAAATACTTTCATAACTAATCTCGCCTTATACCTTTGTTGATAGTTATTCTCATTAAATTTTAAATGAAAAACCGAATTATTCTTCAAAACTCAGTATACTCTTAGTCAACTTACTAGCACAAAAATATGATTTTCATTCAAAGATTTCATATCATCTTGTATAAGTTTCATTCAATCCGTCCTATATTCATCCTCTATAATTTCATCAAAATATTTGGGTTCTTCACTATTGGTAAATAATGCATACTAATTATTCAATAGTTAAGGGAAAGAAATTTCTCGAGAATCGTCAGAATAGGATAATTGATGCAATTTCAAAAACTTCACGATGAGCATTATCATCAGTATCAACATTCACCTCATCAAATGTTGGGAATCTTGAGGTCTCCAACACCCTCATGATTACCCCAAACACTATTTTTAGCTTAAATCGTTATTAGTATTAAAGGCTTAAGATTCATAACGTAAAGCATGTAATTTCTTTATTGATCACTTTCTCTACTTTACCAATATCCTCAACGATCTCGTCTTCAATAAACACAATATCTCTAGACCTCACATACTTCTTCCCTACTAGATAATAGAACTAATAGCTAAATTCATATTTCTTGTAACTGAGAAAAATGTGTTGTCGCATCTTCACCTCAAGATCGGATATCTCATCTTTTAGAACATGAACAAAAAACTTATACCCAAGCAAGTACATGTGGTCATAGGAGACCTCATTTTCAATCTACATCTTATCTAGCACATCACCACATGAAGAATTATTAGGTGAGAGGTTGATTATATGAATCACTGTATTTAAGGCCTCCTCCTAAAATAAGTCAGGGAGTTACACCCTTGAAAATACACAACGAACTTTCTCAATATTAAGAACTTAATCCTTCAACTTTAAAGGATATATTCATAATTTCTTTAAATAATTATTAATGAACGTTGTGAAATAAAGTGTTTCTCCAAATATCTTCACTTTGAAAAAGCCACATATGTTGGTATGTACTAACTTAAGAAGATCTACTATTTTTGTTGATGAGTTTTCATAAAATAAAACTGTAAGATTTGAATTCTAAATTTTAAAATTTAATTATGATTAATTAAATTAAGATAAGAAATTCATATCAAAAAAGAAGGATTATTTAGGTCAAGCTCAAAATTGTATCGAATTACATCGAATTGATGAGTACTTGATCGGCGTCTGACACGCATACAAGCTTGTCCTGGCTAAAGAGGTTGTACCTAGCGGACGCTTGATTGAAACTTGAGTGCACTTTCCACTATATTCATAATTGATACATACCTGAACAACGTTCAAGCAGATTGAGGCAAAATGCGAACGTCTAACTCGCACTCGAGGCAACACTCATATGCCACTGTGCTTAGCTGTGGTGCCTGACGCACACCTGATGAGCGCTTATGCACCAGTATATAAGTCATGTTCAATTAATTTTCATTCATTTTCTACCATATTTTAAAAGAGAAGAGAGAATGAAAAGAGGAGAAGAGAGAGGAAGAGATAGGGGAAGCTAGAGAAGAGCTTTTGAAGTCAATCTATCCAAATTTTTATTTATTTAATATTATTCTTCTTCACTTCTTTGAATATTTATTATTTTAAATACTCATGTATGCTATATTTTTGTAATTAAGTTGCTTATACTTCATGTGTATGAATTTCTATTCCCATTCTTTGTAATTTTTTTAAGATTCATATTTTTAATTTGTTTATCTTGTATTGTCAACTTATTTCTCTTCATTTTTACCTATTTTGTGCTAAAATTATATTTAAACAGTTATTTATACTCTAAATTTGTACAAAATGTTCATATATGTTAAATTTACTAAATATATATTTTGAATATCCTAAAATTTTTATAAATTTGTCCTAACATATATATTATTTGAAATGAAATGTTAGAATGTTAAAATGTTACTGGTTTTTTAACAATTTTATTTAAAAATCTGATAATATAGCATTACATATTTTAAATTAAGTATGTCTAAATTTTTGTAGAAAAATTTAAGCATTGCATGATAAGAATTTCAAGGATAAATTTTATAATTTGTTAAGAAATTAATAATATATTTTTCTTAGGAATAAAAAATATATAAGGATTATTGTAATTATGTAGAGTTTTTATTAATTTACGTATGGGATCATTGTAAGAATATTAGCACCAGTATATTATGATATACGTTAATATATTATAGTAGTGATCAATGTTCGAACCTAGCATCGACAGATGAAAGTGACGTTCGGCCTAATTTATAAAATTATATGTACAACAATTCACATGCGGGTTTAAATAGTAGCGTAAGTTTTTGGTCGTGTGAAAATAAATTTAACTCGAGTTTCGATTATCTACTTCTTAATCGATAAAACCCTACTAGCTATTAGTACACAAGAGTTACATGATTTTGTATAACACGTTTGATTTAAAATCACAAAAAGAAAATTTAAAAAATGTGCAGAATTTTAATGAAAATTCACGTTATTACATATAAATTTGATCTATTAACCTTCCGATATATTTTAATACAAATTATATATTAAATTATATAAAATATATGTCTTACTAAACTTTCATCTCATTCTTATTTTTATTTTTGTTAACTCCCTTCAAATTAGTAGGCTCGGACACTTACAAGTAATAATTTAAAGGAGGAGCTGATTCGAGAAACAATTAGTTTAGGGTTTAAAAAGAATATGATGTTATATTTAGTTTTCGATTGGTAGCTCTTGATGTGTACGGTAATTCGGACAATGGTTTTACATAAAAGATAACTTGATGATATGGTTGTAATTAACTCTGATTATAGTTTAGACAATGGTATTGACGCCTTAATGCAGTTTGTTTCCAACCACATACTGACGTGATATTTCGGATCCTGTAATTAAATTAATTATTATATTTATTTTATTTAGGTTGGTTCTGATATCGACATGAAGTTTATATCCATCATTATTTTGCGATTTTTACCTAATAACATGAGTAATCAATATAAGATGTATTAATTCTATTAATTACTATCAGGATAGGGTTTTGAGATGTGACAAAAACTCTATTACTCTTGGACATACAATGAGAGTACGTACTCAATTTTGTCTCTTTCATACCCAGAAGAAAATTCTTTTTTGATAGACAAGTGAGCCTCTCTCACTTATATAGCTCAAACGCCTATGCCATATATTGGAAAACTCATTACAATTAGCCACATGTATGTCTCCGTTTGAGACTGATGATTGCAACATGGACAAGTTAAAAAACGTCTTTCCACGGGCCATCATTACGGATCCTCAAGTGAGTTTCCACGTATCTTCATAAAAGATGTTGCAAAACTCCTTATCATTCAACTTGACAGCCACAATAAGACTTTATTAGATATCCAAAACATATTGTCAATTTCCCAACACCAACTTTATGCCATTACCGATGGTTAGATATACAGTATCGTAACCGACAATTAAAGACAATTCATTATTTTGTATCTTCAATACTTCAAAATTATAGATAGTATAAGATGTGAAATTTTTTCTTCTAAACATAACACAAAGTGATACTCTACTATCAATTATCCAATTTATCTCTCGATTGGCTAAATTAATTACATCTTCTTCTTTACACACAAATAAGAAGATCAAAATTGATAACAATTGAAGCTCATTCTTCATCTCAAGACTTTTTGACATTCTTGTTGTCATCTATGTTTCATACTTCTATCTATAATAGTACTTTTTAATATAACTATTTTTTTCACAATAATTGTAATGTTCCGGTTTCTAAAATATAAAAAATATGAGTAATTAAGTCAAATAAATGAATCGAGGTTAAAAGATATTGAAGAAATTGGATTGAAAAACCCAGGGACCCGAAATTGATAAGTCGGAACCAGCGTTATAAACCGTAAAAAGTTAATCCGTAAATATGATTCAAATTTTAAACCATGATAATTATGACTTATTAAACTAATATAATCAAAATTAGGGTCTAAGAATATAAAATATTGGATTAGAAGGGTCGAAACGGGTCTCGAATGGTAAAACTGCTAAGTTTTCACGCTGTAGGCCAACGCCAGGCCTAACCCGTGCCCGACGTGTGCCTGAGGCACCCTCGCCGCATGCTCGAGCGCCGGCCTGCAGAATATAAGCGCCGCTGGCACTTTCTCCCCATTTTTTAGGCTTTCTAGGAGAAATAAGAGAGAAAGAGAGAGAGGGAGAAGGGGAAGAGAGAGAAGGTGGAGAACGGAGTTCCCGAATACAAATTCGATCGAGAGCTAGTTAGAAATGTGATAGATCCGGTCGAAACAAGTGTACTCATATCCTTCTCTTTCAATTTCTTACACTTTTCTCTTATTTTCGTCAGGTATCTTCGTTCCGATACCTGATTAAAATTATATTTTATATAACCTAGGATTTAAGTATGCATATATGTAAATTTGGTATCCAAATTTGTCGATTTGATCACTTTTCAAACAAGACAAACCCTAAACCATGCCCGGACGATTTATCCACAAATTTTTGGGGCTTTTATTTGATTTGGGACTAGAATATAATTTTCCATGACTCGGGTTCATTAATTTATCGATTGGGTATCCAAATTTATAGTTTCATGTGAAAATTTGTTCGAAAAAATCCTAACCAGCGCCCGGACCCTTTTAAGCTTCGATTTGGAATTTGATATATAAAATGACTTAGGATTATGAACACTCATACCTTGAATTTGATAATGTACCCATTTGACGCACGAAATTCCAAGAATTAACCGATATGTATATTTGAATACTATTCACATGCACTGTTCACATGTGTACTATTCACCCGAGGATATTGAACGGTATAATGCATAATTTTTCATACTTAACTAATAACTAAGTGATATATATATTTGTATAAGTTCAATCGAATAATCTAAAAACTTCAGTATGTTCAATTGTGAAGGAATTTCGTATCCGAAAGCCTTTCAAATCAATCTACTTTTCAATGGTAAGCGTTTTTTACATATTCCAAGCCACATAAACAATTATGCATATATTATGAAAATGTTAATTGAATACATTCTGAAAATCACATCCTGAATCCATTATGAAAGGATTATCAATCGGAAGTCATATAATTCTATTTGGTTTAAAATGAGATTGAATTCTTAAATCCCCTATACTTCAAAGAAGAATTATACATGGACTATGATCCCGTAAGGACCAAAACTCACGATGAAATATAAAAATCTGTATCGAATTATATTTATGGAAAGAAAATCTGATGATGGAGGAAATTCTGTAATTAAGTGATTGACCTATAAAATATTCTTCGGAATGGTAATCTGAATGGCTTATGAAACGTTCTCCAACAGAGTGAAAACGAAGGATTTTATACTTAAGAACAAAATTTCCTAGTGAAATAAGGAACTAAGAACTTTGACCAAGGGTTATGGATGACAAATTTAGACATGCCAAAATATTACAGTGAAAACTCAAAGATTACTCTAACCGTATATCCTGACCGTGTTTTATTGCGAGTGATATTCTTGACCCGTCTTAGTATGTTATAGTGGAATGTCGTTATTTATTTTGAAACCATTGGGCAATTTTTGGCCTTGTCTATAGGGATTATATGTAGATAGCCCGTCTCTAGATCTAAAATAGGAGGAGTTTGGACTTTTGATTATGTAGGTGCACGCAATTCGAATCACGACCAACCGCACTTTTATCAGTTAGGCCTATTGAACTTGGCCCCCAAATAAAATAAGTTTTTGGCATAAATTAATAATTAATATAAGACAAAGAATAAACTAAAGGAATATGTAAAGAATTATGAAGTTTCTCTTTTGAATCACAATAGTCATATATGCATCTCTATCATTTATATATGCATTATGACGTTTTAAATATGAGTTTGCATGCTTCTCAATATTCTTACGTGCCTTATTAAATTGTTAGTTCACACTTACTTCTTCTTCCTTTGCAAATAAGAGCTACGAGCTAATATCCGATTAGTTAAAGTAATAAAAGGAATTAACTACGAGCTAATAAAAGGGATTTTTATTAGTTAAAGCTAATAAAAACTTATTCATATTTAAAAGCCTACTTTTTATCAAATTTTGATTTGAACTCTTAAATATATCAAAAGATAAGATATATTACACAAAGAATAGATAATTTCGTCTTACTACTTTAAACGTCATAATTAGTGTTATTCAAACAAATAATCTTATTATAACCCTTTATCAGCTCAAACAAGTTTTAACACAATAGCATATCTCTAATACCACTAGTTGGCTTTCAATCACTAAAACTTTTCTTATAATGTTAAAAACTAATCTCTACAAATATTGCTATCAAATATTTTCGTTAAACCTGTAAAAAAATAATACAATAACAGACATTGTAATACAATAAACACACCCATTCAGCCCAGCTGACAACCTACCAACATTCAGCCAACCCCTGCTTGAATTTTTTTGCTCAAACATTTCAGTATATAATATATTAATAGGTGTAAAACTCTAAGAAAAATAATCTAAAATTCAACACACCCATTTTCAACAATTTGATGTTATATCCATATATTCCCTATAATTATCTTTTGGTCTGTCTGATTTACCACGAATTATATGCTGAAAAAGACACAGCAGCACAATTTTAAGTGCGTATGAATTGGTGACAAACAAACAATAACGTAATTATAAAAGCAATATTCCCATTTACTTTGGAAAAAGATTATTGCTTTTATAGAACAATGAGTAGTGATGAATCTTCGTAGAGGAAAATGGGAAACCCAAATCCGATCATACCCATCCGATCCATGAGAAAAACAATCCAAAAGAACAAAGCCACGAACATGGATAGAGTAAATAATCTAAGCCCTTTCGCCCCTAATTCTCCTAGCAAGCTGAATATCCTTGGGCATAATGGTAACCCTCTTAGCATGAATAGCACACAGATTGGTATCCTCAAACAGACCCACCAGGTACGCCTCCGCTGCCTCCTGAAGCGCCGCCACTGCCGAGCTCTGGAACCTCAGATCCGTCTTGAAGTCCTGAGCGATCTCCCTCACCAGCCTCTGAAACGGCAATCTTCTAATGAGCAGCTCAGTGCTTTTCTGGTACTTCCGGATCTCTCTCAGCGCCACCGTACCCGGGCGGAATCTGTGAGGTTTTTTAACACCGCCTGTGGCTGGGGCGGACTTGCGAGCGGCTTTGGTGGCGAGTTGTTTCCTCGGGGCCTTACCCCCAGTGGACTTCCTCGCCGTCTGCTTTGTGCGGGCCATTGAACTTTTAGTTCAGGGGGGAGAAACGGGCGGAGAGTGAACGAATTTAGACGGCAATTGGAATTAGGAATTGGCCGAAGGTTATGGTGCAAGCGGGAGAACGGAGGGAGGTATTTGTAGGCAAGAATTTGAAAAAGCTGACTAGTAGTAATATACGAACATCTAAACCGTTCGTATGGGTGTTATCGACGGTGAAAGTTGCTCCTAGATATGATCACACGGATCCAAGACTAAGTCCAATATAATATTGGATTATATGTATAAAAACATTAACCAGTCCAGTTCGTTAACCAAGTACATAATAAAACTAAATTGAATTAAATATAACGAAATTAAGGAAATCAATATTTATAA
This sequence comes from Nepenthes gracilis, assembly GCA_033239525.1. Taxonomy (NCBI): domain Eukaryota; kingdom Viridiplantae; phylum Streptophyta; class Magnoliopsida; order Caryophyllales; family Nepenthaceae; genus Nepenthes; species Nepenthes gracilis. The sequence continues at coordinate 2,093,269 of BSYO01000006.1, read as the reverse complement.
TTTGTTTCCTAATTATAAAATAATTTTCCACTGAAAATGTCCTTTTATAATTAGAAAAATAATACATTTTAATAAGAGCAGGTGTCAATAATACTATAACAAACGAAGAAATTACTTGGACAAAAGCCAGTAATTCATTAAGACCTCCCATTCCATAGCATCGTAAAGTTGAGAAAAATGAAATATCCAGAGAAATTAACAAAGAGCCATACCATCCATCAACATGCGGCGGCCGCCACCGCCTCCAGCAAATAAGAGAGCAATTTGAAATATGAAATTCCAGCAAAAGATCCCCTTCATAAGGCATGTTGTTGAGACCTAAAAGTTGAGGTCTCACTCGTTCTAAGTAAGACCATCACGGCTATCTCGTGTCTCAAATCACAAAGAGGCCATAGAAATTACAAGTAAAACTATTATATAATACTGTGAATTTGTACCAAGTCTACAATATCAACACATTACCATAACGTAAGAGATACCCGAGTAGGGGAAAACGATGTCAAGCACTAAGATGGAAGGTCCACATAGAAATCTGCATGTTGAAAGGGTCAACATTCTGGGATTTCCTTCCAGCAGCTCTGATCCTAGGCACCATCATCCTCAAGGGTGTTAACGCGCTCACATTCATCAATCCATTCGCTGTAGCTGGAGAAAGGTACATACATAGATATATATATATTTCATCAGGCAAGAAATGGACATCAATAACAACGATCGACTAATAATCTCCTGAAAACCTCATCTATGAGACTGTAACTTACATGTCAATGGGTTCCGTCAATGCTGCAAAAACACACAAAAAAAGGGAAATAATTAATGTAACTATCCAATAACATCGCAAGATAAATGGAACTCAAAGATATCAGAGTTAAAAGGTTCCCATCTCCATTTATTTCCTTCATTTCCTTTCATAGATATATCCCTAGATTCACAACAACACAAAGCATAGGAGGGCGCACAGAGACATGACCAAATAAAGCATCAAGAATTTTTCTCCAGCGGTAGCTGAAAGTATTTTGTTTACACTTCCCATGCAGAAAACAAGGTGCAATTAACAAAATCCAAATCAACTGGCTCCCAAAACAAACATATCAACAGTTGTTTTCTCACTTCCACTCATTGATGGAAATATTAGTCGTACAACGCATATTGCCAATATGTATCAATATCAGCGTCCTCGATACTGACATTTTTCGATACCACGACAATATCACAATATGTTTCAATATCGACCGATATGGCCCTACCAGCTTATAATTTTAAGAGTTTTTTTCCCGTTTAATATATTTAATACCGATACGTATTGTCTAATATGTTAAACAGATCCGATACCGATACCGATACTTTCATCCATGCCCACTATAATTCTCATTGTGGTAATTAATCATGAGAAAATGTTGAAATGAAGTAAATGTTTTCATAGGATCAAAAAACTAGATGGGATAAAGGAACAAACATACACGAACGGAATCAATCACCCTAAGATGAACTAGGGGCTCTCTTCTACGGGAGTCCCGCCCCTCAAAAAATGAAAAAAAAGAAGGGAAAATATCACTGCTCTATCCTGAGGAGTGAAAAGAGATTAGTATTTTTACAAGTTGAGAAAAAATGTTTGTTGATAAAAAGAGCCTCAAAGAATCTGCTTACTTCAGTAGAGTACTTGACTAAGTCTACAAAGTATGACATACCTGTAATTGTTGTGCTAAAACTCTCTTGACAAATCCGGCATATGGCCTCACCAATCAAGTTTTTCATGTCACTGCAAACCACAAAAGTTTAAATCCATGAACAGAATTAGAACAATCAAACAGTACTCAGTAAAATGGGACACATAGCATTTTTTTTTTTTTTTTGATAAGTGGACATAAACTTTATAAGCAACAGGTAAATAGCAGAATATGGGATAGGACATGAGAATAGTACATGAAGAAAACAAGGAAAATAGTGAGTCCCCATTCACCAACATTAACAAAACCTGAAAAATAGAATACCCATTCACCAACAGGAAGAATTCTCAAAAAATAATAGTACCCCAAAATTATGAAAACTCAAAAAATATGAAATAACCAAACTTCAAAACAGTATGAAAACTACCACTTCAGAAGTAATTTCAGTCCCCCAAAATTGAACTTTTCCTCTATCCATTGAAAATTTGAGATTTTAACATTACTAATGTCCTTGAGAGAGAACCCTTGAATGAATACTTTGTAATAGATATTTTCCACATTCTGAAAAAACAAAAATACAACTCTTTCGGGAATAAATTGGTCGGTGGTGAACAGAAAAGTCAAATTGGCAAGAAACTATTTGGACCGAGGGAGTAACACTCAACTAAGACAATGCTACATTTCAAACCATGTCGGATCATTACTAGAAAGTTCAACCATTTTTAGGTGACAGTGATTTCGCTATATTTTATTTTTACAACAGAAGGGAAATGGTAATTCCTGATACAGATTATAAATCATTTTATACGTGCAAATGATAATAAGCATGTCACAAAAGAAAAACAACAAAGAGACACCATAACCAAATGCTGACCGCCCCCCCACTGAATACTGGGAAATTATTCACAATTTCTACCAAAGTTTGCATCACGTAGAAATGCACCAAATACAACAATTCATGACTTTGACAAAGGTAAATGCCATGCGATTTGTGATTCACGGATCTACAAAACAGAAAAGGTCTAAGATATAACAACCACTTACACACGGCACTCAACACTGGTTCCATGGTTGCAGAAGGGACAACTGAAAACGGTGTCAAGCTTGTCCATCTTCTTCTTTGGTGGTGGCTTAGTCCTTGACTTCCTTTTCCCCATTAGCCCGCAAGAATTTCACTTCTATATCCCTTCACAAAATATATTCAAATTTTACTGGTTGAATGAAAGGATCTGTATAAGCGTGTACACCATCCCATAAAACACGATGCATTTATCCTTTTAAATCTCACCTACAAAAGTCACAAATGACTTCCAAGCATTTAATAATAACTAAGCTGTCTTTGAGAAAGAATTTCACCAAGAAAAAACCACTTCGCCTCGAGAACCATTGATCAGTGTCATAGTAATCCAGGCAAATTTCATCCAAAATTTTCAAAACCGAATGTTTACGTTCAACAGAACAATGATGTTATTCGGCTATAAAAAAATTACATTGAAAACCCTAAATCTTGAAATCGTCAACTTGAGGACGGACAGAATAAATAAATGAAATAAACATAAATATCTGTATTTCTACAATCTAGAACAAGATCCAAGCTACGAACCCTGAAAATCAGCAAATCAGACGCAAAACAATGATGAAGCAATTTCGAACGGGAAGTTAAAATCTTTCAAAACTAAGAAAAGAAACCTAAAACCTAAATTATCAAAACCCAAGAGATGAAAACCATTACCCAAAAATCGTAATCCTTTAACAAAAGTCCAAATCAAATGGAAGACTGTAGGCAGGAAAGCGCCTAGAAGAAATGGCACTCAACGATTGGAACATACCTTCGATGCTTCTTCAAGAGAACAACAGCAATGTTGACGCACACAATCGCTCGGAGAGAACGCGATCACAGGCGATAATATAGGAAAGGGCAGAAGGTCGAGATCGGACGGCTTATATCTACTCGAATATTACAGCGTAGAAGATGGCGGCGATACGAGTCCAACGGTAAAAAAAAAAAAACAATGTTACAATAAATATTATTATTTTTAAAAGTATATATTATCTTCAAGATACTAATATGTTTAATAATTATATATTTATAATAACTACTTCATTAAATTCTTAATTTTATTTTTTTCATTTCTTTTCACTTTACAAAATTAAAATATTTTGCTAAATGTTAAAAAATAAAAAATATATGGATATTGTTTATAAAATTAAATATTATACTGTAATAAAAATTCTAAAAAGTGATAATTTGATAAATTTGATATATCATCCAAATATTAAAAACGTAATATAATTTTATTGATATTTGACTGCATTATTTTATTTAGAGTAGCAGTAATAGAGATTCATAATTATCTTTTTAAATACAATTTTGATCAAATATTGAATTTAGTTTATTTAAAAGTTATTCTTTTAAGCATTATTAGGTATGGCCCAAAATAGTTCAGCATAAGTTGATAATATATCAAGGCCCAAGCGTCAATGGCCCATTAGCTAAAACAGATTGACCAAATAATTATTTTATAAGTTATTAATTAATACATTTAATTCTAACAAATGATTACTAAAAATCGAATGATAATGATAAATCAATTAATAACCCGAATCATAAATAGTTAAAACGCTTTGTCACAGACTTGAACTAAGATGGGTTATTTAATTACCATTCATAAAAATTAAAATCCCAAAACCAATATAATGAATCCTAAATCCAAGTGTGACAAATAATAAATCATAATATTTCATCATCTAAATAATAATAAATAACAAAATCTAAAATCTATCACAGGTTCTCTTTGGATATAAATTAGAATAATATAATAGATGATCTACTACATAAATAACGTAATGGATGTGACAAATCAATTATAAGTATTTTCAATGTATAATATAACATCCTAACTATTTTATACATATGCAAAGGCATACATTCAACAAATTCTAAATATTCAGAATACAATCCATGCCAACAAATAACCAAATAAATGCAATACTCACCAAAATATAAGCAGTTATGATCAAATCACGTCCAATCACATATAATGTCATTTTTTTACAATATTCATAAAGATTTAAATAGATATAATTATAATTAGTAGATTAAATACTCTAATTATGATACATATATAGACTATGAACAAAATAGTAAGAAATATTATATTTGTTGCGTTCTGATTCCGCAGACCCTTTTGATCCAGGCTCGTTGATAAAGAGTGTTGGATCCGCGGCGTCCAGTCGAATGCGTTGTTTCCGTGCAACACAAGTAATGGGAGTGTTGGACACGAGATGAAAGGTGAGGCCGGATGTTTTCGTGGAAAACCTCCTCTTGAATGGGGAGGAAAAATGAGGCTAGGGGCGCTGGAAAGAGCATTTATATGGGTTGGAGATTTTATAAAGTACGGTTGTGAGGTTAATCCCGCATCTCACGTTTTGTGTTTCTCTCCTAAAGGAAACTATGCTCGCGAGGAGCTTTTTTACTCTTCTTTGTAGAGTGATCTTGGTGAGTGAGTATTTGCGAAGAAATGCGGGGCTCGAGTTGTTTATTTGAAAGGGGCCTTCTTGAGTATTTATAGTGGAAACCAAGGCCGCTGGGGAGTAAACACGTGGCGTCCATCCAGTTGAGGAGGTAGTCCAAACTCCCTTTAATGCTGCGCGTGTGAGGAGTGGCGTGCGGGCGCGCGCAGGCTGCAGCATCTGAGTGTGTTAGGTGTCTGAGGATCAGATATCGGCGCCTTGGTTTAGGCGTCTGCTGTTAAAGCATTTGGTAGTAGTTCGAGGCTTTCTTGGAAACCGTCGAAGTAGGCTAGCTGGCATTCCCGGTCATGAACGGGCGGTTCTCGTCCAGTTGTAACGTCCCTCGTGGGCCTGTGAACTCGTGAGATGAAGCAGTTCTTGTGGGGCCTTCTGGGGAAAAGTCGGAGCGTCTGTTCCTGGCCGCTCGGGCAGTTCTAAGACTTGGCAAAACTTCTTGGGCTCTCGGCCCTTAGACTTCTTACCTGGACCATCTGACCTCCTCCACTTGTGAGAGTGTCTCTGGGCCTCTTATTTGGGCCGTGCTTTTATGGGCCTTCATATTGGGGCCCAACATAGCCCCGCATGCCAAAGGACCCGAAGTTCTCGGTCGTTTGGCATGAAGTCGCTAGCCTGTTGGAGGTGTCGGTTGTCCGAGAGCATGTGTCCTGGTGGCGAGCACGGCGTTGACCTTGACGGGAGGTTGTCCTCGGACCTTTTAAGGCGCCGTTTCGCCTTCCTCTTTGGAGCATTAAATGTCGTATCCTGTGATGTGACGTCTTTGTCGAGGCGCCTTGGGAAGGAGAGATCACCGGACTTTCGAGGCGAATGGCTGTCGACGCGCGTGAAGAGGTAATGAGTGCGCCTTCCGAAACTCTAAGGTTTATTCTCTGCGCCTTTCAGAAACGATCTGCGTTCGGATGTTGTTATTCTCTGCCCATCCAGGGTTAAGGGCGGAGCCCGGGCATGGCTATCCCGATGTGGGATCGGCGCTATAGGAGGCCATGGTCTCGAGCCAGCGGCCCAGCGGGAACACAGTCTTTGCCGTCTTTATATGTGAGATTGAGTATTGAAGGGAGACGCTAGGCTTTTTGCCGCGTTTTCCACAGACGGCGCCAATTTTACGTCCCGGGTCCACGGTCGCCGTACGGATTAGAGAGCCTTCGGATTCCCTAGCATGTGGGGGCGTCGGGAGAAGAATCTAGTCTCCGTCTCTATGAACCTGGACCTGCACAACACAAACAATAAGCAAGAGGTTAGAGGCCGATGGGGGGTTTTGGTCCCCGTCGGACTCGGCCTTCAAGTCGAGATATCTTAGGCAATAAACGTAGAAATACATGCGTAAGATGCGAGAATGAAGGGAGTGCGAGAGGGATGTGATCGGAGGCGTGAGCTCCATGGATGCGCGCCGAGGGAGGCGCTTACTTGTGCGCCGAGGGGGCGCCGTGAAATCCCTCTTGGGGGTGCGCCGCGGGAGGCTTGCAGAGATGCGCCGTGGAGGCGCTTGGAGAGGTTCCCTTAAGGTTAGGCGGCGGGCCGTGAGCCTCACCGGTATTTGGAGCGCACTAAAGTAGCATGGAGATATTGGGCCGTCTGCCCGTACATCGTGGTATCGGGCGGACTTGCCATTTGGCCGAGCAGCTGGTGAGTGGGACACGTGCGGTTAAGAGCCGAGGATATTATCTCAGGGAGCTGAGTAGTTCGGCGGACGGACACCGAGGCGGCGCTTTGTACTCTGCCGGCTGAGGTGTTTCTTCTTCGTCTTGATGGACGTTCGTTGTAGACGAGATAAAGCGCCACGGAACCCTAAGCTCCTGCTGCGAAGGGCTTAGTGCTCTTATTCGTCCGGGATCTAGAGGACGGCGACAGACGCCGTTGGCGAGGAGCGAGGACTTGCTCTACATTTCTGCTGAGAGCCTTGGGTTTCGGTTTAGAGAGAGGCTGTTGGGCCTCGCCACCGTGAGGAGCTGGGTGTGATTCGGGGACGGATCTAGTTGCCATTTGGGAGCTTCGTGCTTCCGCCACGCCATGATGCGGGAGGAATGACCGAGCGCCATTCTCGGAGGAACCCAGGCCGGCCTTGGGCGTGGCTCGGATTGAGCGGGAGAAACGCCATGGGAGGAGATTCATGGATCCTTATTCTTTGGGAAGCTCCGTCTTACATGTTAAGAGGGGAATCACGGGGATTTGATCACGGGACCGCCACGTGCCCCGTTTGGGTTAGGAACGGAGGAGATATGCCGGCCGCCATGAACGATGAGCTTTGGGCTCCATCGAGCGCCGATCTGAGAGTGAATCGTCGAGTGTTGTCAACGGGAAGGCTTTGCGCCTCATTCTTCTGGAATCGACGGCAGTGGGGGAGCTTTGGGTCAGCGGCAGAAAGGGCTCTGTGGTTCGCCTGGCGCGCCGTCGACTGAATCGGGCTTACTCTCCCTCCTGCAGAGTCTCCTTCTTCCTCTTCTCACGATGACGAGGACAACGAGAGGGAGGGAGAGTCCCAGGCTTTCTCGAAAACGGTGGCCAGGGCCTGGAGAGTCAGGAAAGTGGTTTTCCCCCTCTGCTTTTTCTCTCTTTTTTGCTCTTTTTCTCTTTTGCTAAGCACGGGCCAGCCCTTTTATCGGAAAGAGGGTGAATATTTTCCCTCCAAAAACTCCCGCCAATAGTAATTTTCCCACCAATAATGAAAATATTTCCCGCCTTTGCCTTGGGCCTTTCCTTCGGGCCGTGCTTTATGGGCCATTATGTTGGGACCCAACAATATTAGTTTTAATTTTAATAAAAAGTTTAACAGCGATATTATCATTAGATTGGCCAAACTTTTTTAATATTGACTTGATATTTTTATCATCGGTGATAGTAAATAATAAAAAAATATGTGATACTGCTGGTAGACATTGAAAGACTATAAATAATTGTATAAATCTTTTGACCACTTTTCAAAATTATTTTTATAGATGTTTTTTTTTTATTTTTTTACAACCAATACCTTATTCTATAGTATTAGTAACTCTATCATCGTAAATAATTTATAAATATCTATTATTTGGCATGATAATGTTATATATGTATATATTGTAAGTAAATTATATGGCAAAAATAACCACGAAAACGGAATTAAGAATCGTGTATATATCTCCATCCATTTGCTTCCTCTTTTTTTTTTCAAAACTGATTTGTTACGTTTTGAGCTTCTGGACCGTCGTTTTCACTTCTAGATGCTGTATATGTGAGAATGGGATACAGGAACAAAACGAATTGTTACAATTTATAGGTAATTTTATCAATTGCCTTCATCGTTCATTACCACCGAAAAGCCTCAACGAGAATAATGAGGCTCAATGAATGAGGAATTATCAGTATTAACATGGGCCACAAATGCTTCATCAATTGATGAAATGGCTGAACAAATTTTAATAGTATTCATTAATATTTGAGCAATATAATGTCTGTCATTTATGAAATTATACTGTAGCGTCGTCCAACATATATTTCAAATAACAAATTTGTATTGAATGAAAAATCATAAGAATTTACAAGGGTAGAAAATAAATAATAAAAATGTTCAAGTTGTGAGGAAGATAAAGGGTGAAATGGGGCCCGTGGATATTTGCCCACTATTTCCGATAAATAACAAAAAGGTTAAATATAATAAAATTTTTCACAAAACTAAAAACAATGTATAAAACATAATAAAGAAATGGAACGAATTGAGACCCCATAAAATAACAAAATGTTGTTTTCAAAGTATAAAAGCCCAATGAAAGACGGCCAAATAAAGAGGCCAGAGGCATCCCATGAGCGATTCAAAAGGCCCTGGACGAGAAGCCCAAGGGACGAGGCCAGGAGGTCTCTTGTCACCCGAGGCTGGGAAGCGAGAAGAATTTCTTAGACTTTCCAGAGACTTCAGGATTCTCTCCTCTCAAGACCGTGAGCTTGCAAGAAGACTCACAGCCTGCCCGAGAACCGCCCGTCAAGTGACACGGAATGCCAATCGGGCCTATTTCGACGGTTTCAGAAAGCTTTGGCGCCTCTTGCCAATCGCCGCGTCAGCCAGGCGTGCGTAGTCGAATCGGGGAAGATATCCAAATCCTGCGCACACGACACGCCGCGAAAGGTGCCGCAGCGGCGCCCGTCCCGCATGCCAATTCCACACGTCAGTGCATTAAAGAAGCTTGGTGGTCGGCCCTCAACCGCCGGATGGGCGGCACGTGTCGCTCCCCCAACGACCCAGCTTCCACTATAAATATACAACAAGACCTCCTTTCCAGGGGAGAGACCAGTCCAAAGAAACACGAAAGGAAGCTTTCCAGTGGATACTTTAACTCCCAAAGCTTCCAGCAAGCCACCTCCTTCTCCACGCCTATTTCCTCAAAGACGGGGAAGAAGGCTCCCAGAGAGCATAGTTTACGGAGGGAGATAAACACAAAACGAGAGATAGGGAAGGGAATAACCTCACAATTGTCTTTTCTATAAAATCTCCGGCCCATATAGTGAAGCTCTTTACATTTTGAGCCTAGTGGTTTTTCCTCCCCATTTAAGAGGAGGTTTTCCACTTAAAACATCCAGTCTCGATTCTCATCTCGTATCCAACACTCACTCACTTGTGTTGCCTGGAAACCACGCATCCGATTGGGACGTCGGGGTCCAACGCCCCTTATCAACGAGCCGTTCCGAGAGATCCGGCGGGGTCATCAACCTCCCGCATCCCTCGGCCATAGCAGGTCATCCGGTTCGGCGGACCTCACCTCCTGCATCTCTCTACCATAGCAGGCCCCGTGGAACCAGAACGTAACACAAAATATCAAACTTTTTTATGTAAATTTTATCATTGTTGAAGATGGATTTTTTTTTTTATCTAAATATTTCAGATTACTCTTAAAATAATTCGTTATTATGAAATATGTTATATTTTTTTATAAAAACCTTATAAAAATAAATTTAATAGAAAAAAATTTAAATATAAAATCAGAGTAAGAGACTGAACAGCCTGAAAATGAAGAAGAATTGCCTGCTCTACAACTTATGTCACGATATTAATGTAAGGTTTTACCTTCGAATAAGCTCAAATAAATATATAATATAGACTATAAAAAGATAAAAGGCCAATAAAATATGATACATGATTTTTTAAAAATGAAATTTCAATATTTTTGATGCGTACTTGAATTGGACTTCTAACAGATTCAGATTCGTTTGGATTGTTTGGACCGGTTAACCCATCGAGTCACGAATCCTACACACCACTAAAACGAACACGAGGTTAGTGTGTCGACGGGATATTATCTCACCGAAAACACTCCGATATTTAAATCAGTAAAGCCTCCTAAGATAGGGAAGGTAATGCTGAAAAGCGAGAGAAAGTAAGAGGATTGATCGATCGGGAGTGTTGGTTTGTCGATGACGTGAGCGATCGATTCCTACTCACAGAGATCGTAAAGAAACGATATTTTGAAAGCGTGGAAGCCTCCGAAAACGACTCTCGGGAAGCTGGTTAGATCTCTAGGAAACTGGAGGCCTCTTGTGAGGTTTGGAGGATGAACGCCTGGGAGAGTGGGAGAGACGATGAGCCTCTGTCCAGTACTCTGTCAGCGTTCGTGGATGTAAGAGTTCTTTCTGTAAGCTAGAGCTTGGGTACGTGAGAGTCATTTTGTAAGAGATTGTCTTTGTATGCCAGCAATTACATGTAAGAGCTTCTTGTGTCGGTGAGAATGTATGAATTTTAACATTTTATTATTGTTTTTAAAAGTAAATAATATATATTTAACTTACAAGAGACAACTAAATTTTAATTTGCTGAGATAGTTGATAAATTTATGTGTAAAATAAGAACGATGACTCGTGAGGCACCAAAATAAAAGAGATGAGAATATTTTTTATATCGATTTTAATATTTGAGCTTAGATTCAATTATTTTATCACTAGGCCTATCAAATATTTATAAACTCAATAAACTTTACCCATTATGACCTAATTTCACCATAAATGATTGGCGAGAAAAAGAGAATTTTCCAAATTTTTTTAAAAAATTTCTTTCGGATTTTCTTGTTGGAGAGCCGATTGGCTTGGGAATTAGAAAAATCTCAGTTTGGCGCATTACTAAAACAAATGGAAATGATCTTTGATTTTATCAAAAACAATTGACGAAGCTAATTGGGATGGAAAAGATCGGAAGAGAAGAAAGAAAGAGAAAAGAGTATTTGGATCTCCCGATAAAGGAAGCAAAATCGCCCAGAATTTGGATAGGGAGGTAGCTTAGTATAAGCCACTGTTTGATACCTCTGGGTTTTGGAGTGTCCTAGAGAGTAAATGATTGTAAGTCAGCTCTCCATTTAAGTTGAAGTAGTCTTGGTTGAATTTCGAGGCTTATTTTGGTTGATAAAATCCTCTCATTTTAGAATGTGTTATTTTCGAGTTGGCCAAGTCTGCCTTTTAGAGCTTATTTTGAAAAGACCAAGATAATTTTGGATCATTTCATTTTTGATATACATTCATCGTATTTTTTATTATTTTTTAAAAGTAAATAATATATATTTAACTTATAAGAGACAAGTAAATTTTAATTTGTTGAGATAGTTGATAAATTTATGTGTAAAATAAGAACGATGACTCGTGGGGCAGAAAAATAAAAGAGATGAGAATATTTTTTACATCGATTTTAATATTTGAGCTTAGATTCAATTATTTGGCCTAAATTCACCATAAATGATTGGCGAGAAAAAGATAATTTTTAGGTTTAGAAAAATTCAAAGAAAAAAGAATACGAAGCTATCCACATTTTTTATATTATCTATATTTTTTGTCTCAATTTTCTTTTTCCGTAAAAATATCATTTTTATAAGAATAAAAAGAATATTCTCATGCCTACTTCCTTTATTTATTTTTATTAAAAATTAAAAATATATATAATTTTTCATCAATTGTGAAGGAAAAACTATTTATTATTTATTTTTAGGAGCTTTGTTTATTAATTAATAAATATTAATTCGTTAATTTTAAAAATGTTTTATTAATTTTTAGAAGCTTTTATCAAATTTTTTTTTATTAATTTTATTTATTAATTATTAAAAAGTGGGATAAAGGGGTGGATTTTTCATCTGAAAATACGAATTATTTGCGTAAAACAGTCTTCGTTTCAAAATTTTCGTTTTGTTATGATGACGCGAGAGGGAAGATTATTTATTTTAATGACAAGTCATCGATCTAGGATCCACGTGATAGCATTTAAAATCAAACGCCACCGTCGATAACACAAAATACGAACGGCCCAGATCTCATTCTTTTACGTCAGCATTTTCGAATTGCCACTACAAATATGCTTTTCCCCTCCCGCCTCTTTCACCACTCTTATCTCTCTTCCAAATTCCCCTGTTTCTGTGTCTCAGCAGCAAATCCCAAAATCTGGGCAAGTGCTATGGCTCGTACAAAGCAGACGGCGAGGAAATCAACAGGAGGAAAGGCCCCGAGGAAGCAGTTGGCAACCAAAGCAGCTCGTAAGTCTGCCCCAGCCACCGGCGGCGTGAAGAAGCCGCACAGATTCCGCCCGGGAACAGTTGCGCTGAGAGAAATCAGAAAGTACCAGAAGAGCACTGAGCTTCTGATTAGGAAACTTCCGTTCCAGAGGCTGGTGCGTGAGATTGCGCAGGACTTCAAGACGGATCTGAGATTCCAGAGCTCAGCGGTGGCGGCCCTCCAGGAGGCGTCTGAGGCTTACCTGGTTGGTCTATTTGAGGACACCAATCTTTGCGCTATTCATGCTAAGAGGGTCACCATTATGCCTAAGGACATGCAGCTTGCTAGGAGAATCAGAGGCGAGAGAGCTTAGGTTTAAGTGTTTAGCTCTCTTGTTGTTTGTGTGTGTGTGTGTGTGCGCTTCTTATGTGTTGGCTATGTATGATCGGACGGGATTAGTGTTCGTAGTTTCCCCGGTGTGAATTAAGCGTATTAATGTTGTTGTCTTGCGTAAATTGGATTAATGGAAATTCTATTTCATCTAAACGCCTCTCCAAATATTGAGATTTTCTAAGGGAAATTTCTTCTGTTAGTCAGTAATTTGTATCTAGTAGTCTTGAGCTTGTCTTCGACCCTTTATCCTCTCGCCACTAAGATCCTGCATTTCAGTGACTAATCTGCCTAAATTATAGGTATTGGCGTATTTTGTCAAGTAACTTTGAAAATTAATTTTAGAATCTTTTTATTTTGTGATTTGTATGTTGGGATTAGTCATTTTTTGTGAATGATTTAATAAATAAGTTTTATCATTGAATGTTTTATAAAGAGTAAATGATGGAGTTTATTTAGTGTAGAATAAAAATATAAAGTAGTTTTTGGTTAATGGAAGATTGATTGGTGGAGAGTTAAAGATGGTTAATGTAGAGGTTGATTGGCGGAAAGTATTTTCGGAGTGAAAAATATTGGAGTATTTTTTTGGAGAGAAATAGGAGGTCAATTTTGTTAATTAGATGATGGAGGCTAACGGCTAAGGAGTTGGACGAACAAGGACGTCTATTGGTGGGCACAGATTTGTCTTAAAGCAAAATGATTGGTCATTAAGTTGACTGACTGTGAATGCAAAATAATTGGTATATGCAGGATTTATTAGTTAGCCAAAATGGAAGATTTAATCATTTTGGAAGGAAGCAAAATGTCCAAGTTGATAGAATTTGGTAGGAATATTGATTTGGCATAAATGGATTTTTTGATTGGAATTAGTTGGATCCATGGGTGCTAGCTCAGAAGGTTTTCTGAGTGTACATGATCTTTGGATACCGTTTATGCAGATTATTTTTATATTATTGGCAGGAACAGATTTTGTTTAGAATAAAATATTCAGTAAATTAATAATATATATGTATATTGTAAAAGGTAAAAAAATGGTATGCGAAAGATTCAATAGTGAAAAAAAAAAGGAGTGCACCACCAGTGTGAGAAGAAGAAAAATAGAGTGAAAATGAAGGAGTATTTTTTTTGTTTAACTTCGGAGGATTTTTTCTTTATTATTCTCGAGTAGAGTGCGGATATTCTATCTCGGACATTTGTAATCAATCTTTCACATAGTGGACTTACAGTGGATTTTGTGCCCCGTGGTATTTTCCTTTGATTTGTGAAAGATTGTTCATGTAAAATTTGTGTGCTTCTTTTTTCTCTTTTCCTTTCACTATGTGTAATTTTACGTCATTTTATTCGACCAATTTTTTGTCTCAACATTATAACCAAATAACTTAAATTATTTCAAAAAAATTGCCATCAATATCTATTTTCACAATTTATACTATAATTCTTTTCAGCATTTCAATAGTAATATACAAAGTAATATATGATTTCAATAAGAACAATGATAAGTTTAACATAATTTTCACATATTATTAAACTAATATAAAAATGGTGATTAGATTAGCATTTATAGGCTAATAATTTGAAACTTCAATTGGGTAAAGATGAGATTAGACTCATCTGAGTTTGACCTATCATAAAAAATTAAAAAGAAATTTTAATTTATATAATAATTTAAATTTAGAGATGTATCAAGTGAAAAATGAGAATCTTACCCCTTTTTTATAAGGAAATTATTAAATTAAAATTTAGTAGTTAGGATTTTAAAATAAAAATATTAAAGATAACTATATATTTAACATATATTTGTAAAAAAAAAGAACTTATGAGATGAAATATTTATGTAAATCATTACAATAATGATATTATTTTATAATTTTAAAAGATAAAAATAAATATTATAAATATACTTAAATTGATACTTAAATTACTTTTTTATAAAAAAATTGGAACCAATTTATTTATTTTTATCATTCTTATTCTTCTTTCGATGTAGTAATAGAATTTATGAAAGAAAAAAATAAGTATCTCAGTTTTTTTGGATGGCATTTTGAAATTCAGGTTATAAAAGTTAACAAAATTAATCTTTATTTATAAATTCAAAAACTGCCACATCATCTAAAAAATCATCAATTATAAATCATAATGAACGACAGATGATATTTTATTTATAAAAAAAAATAATTATAATTTAATTATATAAATATTATTTTTGATGGGTCTAATACGAATTTGGGCCAGAAACAACAAGACCTAACTAAAAAAGGCGAGTCCGACCAGTAGAAGGGCCCAACCCAATAGCGGCATTCCAGGAGATCCAAAAACAAGGCCAATAAGGCGCTACAGGTGCACAGCCAATCGGCACTCTCATCCTTGCAGAGGCGACCGCAGGTTATCGGCGTAGAAGGTGTTGGTTCAGATAATGTCAGATAATGAGAGATGAGGTTAACGATGACAAATCGCAGCGCACGCCGCTCCAATAACCGTTCGGCCAATCCAAACAAAATCAATAGGTTGTGTTGGGCATGTCCGACAATGGTCGCCTCACCTCTATAAGACAACTGACACCACTGGCCACCGTCAGCGGGTAATGGCTAACAAATCCAAGCAAACCAATTGTCTAAAATCCCGACTCCCAAAGCTTCCCCGAAGGAGCCTATAAATATTTTCTCCGCCAGCTGAAAAGGGAGACTTTTCCGGAGAGGCCTAACTTTCGCTCGAGAGACTTCTCCAACTTTGACATATTTAAACTTCCACAGGAGAGCCTAAGCGATGACTTAAAATCAAAATCCCGATTCTTCACCCGGCACTCAAACCTTTAAGGAGAAAGAACCAACTCTCTTTCCTCGAACTACTGTCGCCTTACGGTGACTATAGTGAGCCACTTTTAGCAGTGCAACCTATGGAGTATAAGTCTTATTCAAACGTCCCACACATACCCCTTATCCTAGCATTCTTACATTCGTATCACGTTACTTCCACGCGTGCATTTTTTCATTACCGGAAAAAGATTTCTCATTTAAGCGTCGTAGTGTTTACGGTGGGGCAACCTCCACTATCATCTGACCTCTCATTTATAGTTTGTGGTACGTAGGAGCCAAGTTGAGAGACGTAAACACCGAATCAGTTCGCAATCCGACCCAAACGAGAAATCTAATGGCTCCCTAATTCCTACGAAAACTTAATCGCAGGGACACATTAATTCTTTTAGTTAAAAATTGAGTAGCATATTTAATAATATAAAGCTAAACCGTTAAAAAATATATTATATAATTATTTTAATAAATTATTAAATATAAGTTATGCTATACTGAGTAATTTTTACAATCTAAAATAATTGCAGAATTTTTAACACTATAATAATGGGCAATAATGGTGCTTCAAAGGCATTATTATATCTTAAAAGTGAGCTGCAGCCCTGAAGTTGGACAAACGCACAAAAGCATGCAGTTAAAAGCTAGTTGACGAGCACAAGCGATTATTTCTCTTTTGTTATCAAACACATGAAATTATTTCAGCTGTTTAACTTCCTTGACGGCAGCGACGGCCGGAGATTGATCAGCGAACAAGCCGGCTGCTGCAGCAGCAAGTGTCGACGGCGATGCATTTACCGATCGAATGCATCACTTTCCGGCGACAGCTGGCGTCACACTGGGGGATGCTGCACCTTTCCATCTCGATCGTCCCCGAAGCACATAGCTGCCCTTCTTCTTCCGAGTCCAGACCTGCTCCCCCACATTTCATCAATGAAATGAATGTTTAGAAACCGAAAAATCGGCCGAAAAATGACGGAAAAATGCTCGACGAAAGATCTTAAGGTTTATATGATGAATTTTTTATCAAATAATGCTTTTTTATTATAAATAAGACAATTTATTAATCTAAGACCTTGCAGATTTACTCATTTTAAATGATATAGTTAGAGAATATCGAAAATTATTTATAGATTATATTTCAATTTTTAAATATTTCAACGGTAGCATATTATTTCAAAGAGTTAAAGTTTAAAATATGAAAAAAAAAAAAGATTTTATGAATTTACTATTTAATTAATTTTGTTCTAATAATAAAGTGCTATTCAAGTATAATATATATATATATATTTATAATAAAGTTAAGTTTTATATAGGTATGCATGCACATTAATATTTGTGCATTTTTTTAAAGTGAGACTTAACTCTCCTATATTATTTTAAAATATACAACATTTAACACTGATAATTAGCATTATTATTACATTTTCTGCAAGTATTACCTTTATAAAAAAAATTAATATTTACTTTCATATTTATATTATATTTATATTTATCATTATTATTATACTTTGTCATTATGAGCCCAATTTTTCCAAACCGGGTAGCACTTATGGGTAGTCATGTAATGAGACCCATGTGAACAAAGACACAAACGCACACGATTAATGAGAGATATTATACCTTAACTTTAAAATCTGATCCGACTAATAAATTTTTATTTTGGTTGTTATTCAATATTGTTAATAAACTTATGATTTTGAGCTCAATTTTACAAATTAGAGAAATCTTATCGAATAGTCCTATAATGTATCATTTAATTTAAAAAAAAACAAATAGCAGGAATAATTATATCATAATTTTAAATAAAACCCAGTTAACATATTGTGTATTTCATTTACTACTCAATATAAACATTGTGATTATGAGCTCGATTTAATCAAATTGGCCAACTTTTATGGGATAATCATGTAATGATACTCTCAAAATAAAGAAAAAAACACAAAAATAGTTATATTATTACTCTGAATTTAAATCTGATTGATATACTATTAAATAGTAAATATAATCAATGTTATTTAATATTATTAACACCCATTATGACTATAAACACGACATTATCAAATTAGAAAATCCTATAATAAAGATTTGTAAGAAAAAAAGTACTTAAATTATAATATTATAACTTTAATATAGATCTAACTGATATATAAAATCGATATAACACTGCTCGATTGTCATTTTGGTGATTATTTTGGTAAAAAAATATAAAAAAAATTACCGGATGCCGAAACCAGGAGCAGCACCAAGAGAAGGAGAGGGATTGCAAAGGGTGAGATTTTCATTGTTGGAAACCCTACACAATTTCCCTTCTCTAATTCAAGCCCATACTTGGTGGGTCATTTGCTCAAGAATTTATAGGCCAAATGGGGAAATGTGATTGGTCTGTGATATTCCCAAGAACACCCATCACCTTTTGGTCGGCTCATGTCTTTCATCAATTACATTTTATTAGGAAAAAATATATAATTAAAACCACATCTCTAACCAAGTTAATTTTAATAAATTAAATTAATGATGAAATAAAATTTATTTCAATAAAAAAATCATGAGAATGTATTTAATAATTTTGCCCAGACAGATAAATGAACTGTTCGAAAAGTACCCTGTCGCCCTTAGTTCCCGCAGTCTTTAAGCATAACAAGGCTGGGTGAGTCATGCCCTTTAGTAAACTATATGGATAATTACATTATTAAACTCATTTAGCCCCAAATGCTAAGAGCATAATATTATAAAATATTTTTTAATTATTTTATAAATAATTTTTAATAATATAATATCTTATTTATCTATTAAAAATAATAAATTTAGACAAAATAAAGAGATAAAAATTTGAACAATATTATTTAAATAAATTTTTATCTTGATATATCATAATATTATATAAATAATCTATAGTCTCTCGGGTAGGCGGCTAAGCACTAGTAAATAAATTAATTCCCTAAGACTCTTTAACATATGTTGCTTTTTGGGCTATGGTCTTTTTTTATACTTATATTTTCTTGCATTCTAAGGACATGAATAATTAAAAAAAATAAAGGGTAATGATTTATTTTATATTTTAATAATTTATTTTAATATATACTTTTTGTCAATTAATTTTAATAATTATAATAGCAAAAAAAAAGTTAAATTAATGAGAAAATATTCACATATCTTTCTTGTTATATTAAAATTAAAAAATAAATAAATAAATTCTTATCTTTAAAATATTAATTAAGCACATAGCTAATCCAAACAATACATTTATAGGATAATTCATTTCT
Source organism: Nepenthes gracilis (assembly GCA_033239525.1). Lineage (NCBI taxonomy): Eukaryota > Viridiplantae > Streptophyta > Magnoliopsida > Caryophyllales > Nepenthaceae > Nepenthes > Nepenthes gracilis. The sequence continues at coordinate 2,074,183 of BSYO01000006.1, read as the reverse complement.
TTCTCTTTTTTTAAATTTATTTAGATATTCTTGAAATTTAATTTTAAGCCAAATCTTATAGTAAAATTAATAAAAAAATTAAAAATACAAGAAATAAGCCTACCCAAAAAAAAAAAAAAAAAAAAACAAATATTACATTTTGAAATGCGAAACACGTGTAACGAAGAAAGCACGGTAACACATGCGCTATCCTTATCCTGAGTTTGAACGCACTCCGTAATCGGCGAGCTTCATATTTTTTTCAATAACTTTTATTATAAAATATCGAGAAAATTCTTTTTTAGTAAATAATAATTCGTATTGATAATAAAATTTTATTTATAATCAAATCTAATTTATCTGATAATAGAACTGTAAAAAAATTATAAAAGACAGTAACAATAATTTTTTTTTGTATTTTTTTATTAATAATCAAATAAATAAAATATTTTTATTGAAAATTATTTTATTTTTTTGGGTGATTTTTCATTAATATCAAAAAGGAAAAAAATATTTATATTTATTTTTTATTTATTAGTTGTTTTTATTCAAAATTTTCTAAAATCAAACTTTCCCATTCTCAAAAAACAATAATTTTTTTTTCCCCAAAAAATAATGACTTCAGCCTCTCCACCATTTCCCACCAACCAACCCTAATGGGAACTCACTTGCCTTCTAGTGGGGATGGGGAAACCAGCTTTTGGAGTAGATAGACATTTCAATTTTTTTTTTTTTTTACAATTTAAGTATAAAAAATATTTTCCATAATAATAATAAACTTATAATATATAAAAATATGTATACCTAATATAAATAATTTGTATTTAATATAAAGTTAAACTTATATATATTTGATAGTTTGTCAGGTCGTACAATAAAAAAAAAAATCATTATACTTAAAATCATATGAGCAAAAAGTGTAAATGAATCATTTTAAAAATCTCATGATTAAAATTTTGACTGCACGAGTTCACACTAAGGGAATGAAGCCATGACCTAACTTCACCATGGCAGTAATGGAAAATGTTGGAATTCCATGTCAATCCATATGGAACCATTTTTCTTTCTTTAATTTATAAATATTAAACTTTAAGAGCATTCACAGCCGGTCAAAAATCATGCCATAAAAAAAATAAAAAATTTATGTTTTAAAAACGTGTAAAATGAATTAATATAATGATCATTATGATAAAATAAGGTAATACTGAAATTTATTTTGATGTTTTTGTGCATGATCTTATATTTTCAATAATGGTGTCTTCCTATTGAGACCTACCACATCCAAAATTCAGGTTATAGGCGTCTTGATAGATCCAAATCTAGTAATGTAATATGAAAAGGGACATGTTAGGGAAGGCCCAAAAAATTATCTTATGGCATATATTTTATGCCTAAGTCTGTAATTATCTAATGTAAATGAATAAAAAATAATGCAAAATACAATAATTGATGTCAAATGGGTGATATTTGATCTCATAGCTTAGTTTAAATGCTCATATTATTTGTTTTGAATCATTCTATTATGAATATTACACTCTTTTATACATGATTTTTTTATTATTAAATAATATCTCAATCACATATATAAAATGCAGGTATTCAATTTGGACAGAGTTAGTGAAGTTTGGGTTGCTCATGAGAAGGCGTTAGGGCACACACATTTTAACAATATTTGTTCTGGTATATAAAGTGATGTTTGATATGGGTAATGAAGATTTGTGCATATAAACTTATATGAAAAGATTGATCATTCGTTCCTTAGTATTATGTCCTCTAAGATTTAAGAAATCAGATAATTTCTTGTGCTGAAAAATCATATCACATTATCGTCCCAAATACATGGGCTTCAAGGCCCAAATGGTGGGTGTATTGCCCCACAATTCTTGACATGTGTTAATAAAATGTCAAATATTATTATTCACAGAATACTTTTTCAACAATAGTCGGGCTTGCATTTGTTGAGCAAGTTATGTAAACAACACTAGTTGTAACCATTAGCTCAAGCAAGTCCTGTGAGTTTAATATGATTATATTTGGGTTTATGTCGGTTTCTTTAACTTTATTTTGTTAATTTTTTTTTACTAACAAACTTAGGAATCGATTATTTAGGAAAAAAATGTTATCTAAGCCAATTAAATTTTTTTGGTCACAGTGCTTGAGGGTTGGTTTTATCCATAAGGATGATCCAACCGTTGTTAATTACTTGTATTAGATTTGATATATTTTCAGATAACACCTATAATGATAAATCAATAATAATACAATCACAAATATAAGTTTATATAAAAATATTTTCATAAAAACTAAGTCAATTGAAATTATTTTCCCATCAATGAAATATTTAAATTCAAACTCTAATAAAACATATTTCTATTTTCAAAATAATAAATTATTTCGAAATTCATCTCATTGACTAACAATATTTATTCTATTTTATAATAAAATATCATTACTGACCTAAATATCAATATCAAAACTTTTACCATAATCAACGATCATATATCAACTATTATTGATTAATTTATATAATAATTATGATTTTTTTGAACATCACCAAAGTTAAAAAATATTATGAAAGCAAGTCATTTTTTCTAAAATATTTTTTAAACAAAGTTTAAAATATATTTTTAATAAAAATATTTTCCATAAAAAGTATTTCCCTTTTGAAAAATATTTTCTTCAAATATTCTATGACTTATGCTATTTGTGTTGAGTTGGGAGAGAGCAAAATGGGGGATAGGGAGAAGCAGGATTTGCTTTTTTATCTTTCATCATTGGATAAAAGTTCAACGGTAAAAGTTTAAAAAATAAAAATATATTATATATAGTTATTTTTTAATTTTTTTAAAATGATATTAATATTTAATAAATATTAAATTAAATATTATAAATATTTTTAATAAAAATATTTATTTAAATATTATTATATAAATTTTAAATTTTCACCATTGAATTAAAAACAATCTAACGGTGAAAATAAGAAGAGAAGCAGGATTCCCTAATCCGAGAGAGAGCTGCCCGTATTGCATAGGCAAGTCTCCTAACCGTGAAACATATAAAAAAAATAATATTATAATTTTAAATATTCAGAGCCAACTGTAGAAAATATTTTTAATTATTTAACTCCAGTAAAAATGATTTCTCTTTTTAAAAAATTAGTATTTATACCAAGCTAATTATTTTATTATTTTTAATTAATAGATAAAAAATTTAACAAGCACTCAAATTCTTCATTGTCTAATAATTAAAATTCTTTTGTAATCCAAATAATTAAGTTTGGATTCTGTCCAAAATTATAATTATAATTATCAATCCTAATTTTTTAATCTAAATGAATCCTTAAAAAATAGCCTAACCCCCTTGTAATGAACATTAATTTTCTATTTTAGAAAAAAAATTAAATATATTTTATAAAATATAAATTTATTTTTTCATATTCAAATTAAGCAAATTGTCACTTTTCACAATACTTCCATAGAAAAAATCTATATTATTATTATTGTTGTTATTATTGTTTATTTTTTTGATCAAAATCGATACTCTATTTTTTATTTTATTATTATAATTTATGTTGGTTATGTATAAATGACTAATTCAAGTCAAATTAAGACGTCTAATAAATTTATTTTAATTAATTTAAAATTTTATAAGATTTAATATCAGGTCTGACTAGAGACTAAATTTGGCTTAATTAATTCTTTGGGTGGGGGCACTATTAGGAATGAAAGTATCTGGTTCAACTCGACCCAATCTGGGTTATAAATTTTTTAGTAAATATAATTTTTATTTTAAATAAAATTTTAAAAAATAAATCTAAATAAATATGAAAATACAAATAGTCTATTTTACATTAATTGTTTTTGTAAAGATTTTTTTAATCTAATAAATATAAATTGACCAATTAATTACTGAAAATTTATATTGATTCAAGATTTTCAAAAAATTATACCTAAATAATAATTATTTAAAATATCTTGAAAGATGGGATCTTAATTTTGTAGGGGGAGGGGGAATTGATTCACTATTTTTAAATGTGATTTCGAATTAATAAAACTTATGAAAGATAATATTATTAAAATTGAATTTATTTGATTAAAAAATGAAAACGGATAATTATTATGAAATCTCTCGTCTGCCCCCTACCATCACTTCTCTTGCCCTGGAAGGATATTCGATCTCACTTCGATTATTCTTGTATACGGCAAGCTTGTTGGTTGAACAAAATTTGATATATATTTCCTTTCAAAATTTTAATCAGCAATGTCAATGTTCTTCCTTGCCTATGTGAATTTAAATTTAAAGGTTGATGCTTTTAGTTTATCAAGTATACGAGTATAGGATTGTATTTGTTGATGGTACAATTTCCATAGACTTCGCTCTTGGTAATTTATTTTCCGACTTTAATCCTTTTGGGTATGACAGGTTTTAGTGCCCAGTTTGTAAATTTTATGTTTGTAAGATATTCATGGAACCGTAATTATGTGGTTAGGATCAATAATTATGGTTCGATTCTCTATGATTGCAGGAAGTCGGTTTCAGATACTGGTTAATTTTAATCCGTTGAAGTTCAAATCTCAAGCTATTTGATCCGTTGATCATCATAATTTTGAGGTTTCCTCTTTTAATTTCTGCAATTCATGCTTTTCAAAAGTATGTAGATTTCTGCAGTTGGATTAATAAGTTCAAAACCTGCGGTTTTGAGTATCTTCCCTCCCCCCTCCCCTTCCCCAAAACGAACCCCACAGAAAAGGGAAAAAAAGATGGTTAAATGACCGTAAACGAAGGGGCTTGAAGCATTGGGTTGTGAGTTATCTTCATTATATGCTTGCTGATTGAGTGTTTGAATTCTTTCTTAGTCAAAGCTGAAATTAAGGCGTGGTTGAAGATGGTTATCTTCATTATAGTCGAAGCTGAAATTAAGGTGTGGTTAAAGATGGTTAAGTTCGTTCATCTGGTGGAAGTTTATACGAGTGTATGGGTTTCTTTTCTTAATCAGTGTCTCACATGTTAGTATGAACCCTGAGATGTGGCTTCTGGATGAACTGCTGACTTATGACATTGTTTGAAGGCTGAGAGTTGTGAAGATTTCTTATGAATGGTCCACGTGTTATAGATCTATAATACAGAATTTAACGAATTTTTTTTTCCTTCTGTTGCAATGGACGGTCTTTAACTGCAATATATAAGACTCTTGTGTCGTCAATCGCTTGGATTCCCTTTTCTGTGGTTACTTTTCAATTATGGACTGTATTTATGGGAATTAATTGAGTGAGAATTTTGTCTATCATTGCCCTATTTGCTCAATTTATCTTTGCTGCTCTTAGAATTCGGAATGGCTGCCCAGAAACATTTGGTAAGAAGATATATGACAGAGAAATAAGAAGCATGGTTCACCTGGCAATTTAGGACCTCCAAAGTTGAGCGCAGTAATATTCCTCCCAATTTTTTATCCTCCCTCATCATTCCAACTGTGGGATTTCATTCTAGCAACTTATATAGCTAAGATTCTTACGACACATTAAAACATGTTAGTCTCATTTTATAATCCTAGCTTTCCAAGTTAGCATGAAATGTTCACCATTGAGAGTATGAAGTGGCTCTAAAATGGGATGACTCTAACAGCTCCTCCAATGCTGATATTAGGGTTTTCTCCTCTTCTAAATTACATGGTAAATGGTTGTGGTGCTGCTTTTAATAGTTTTGTCATTGATCTTGGTGGTAAGTGGTGCAATGTAAAGCCTGTCCAACATCTGAAAATTAGTTTCAAAAAAGCTTGGGTTGAAAGTGGTGGTGAAAATCTCTTGCATGGCATGTTAGAAAGATACTAGTGCTTTCATGCTCTTATTTAATTGCTTTCTGGCAAAGATATCCTTAATCAAGTTTACAAGTGTTTTAGTAGAGGATGTAATGCATACTAATAGGTTGGAATATTCCTATCTACAGAAATTGATGCTTCGCTAGGCATTCATATTGTGGGGAATCAGATCCCTGTGATTTGCATAATTTTTATCCGGATTAGAAGTCCTAGTTATTTGGCTGAGGAGGGGCACAATTTTAGCAATTAGAAATCAAGAAGCAAAATTCACCATAAGGACCAATGAAAGTACCCCTAGATGTAGAAAACCATCATTTTTCAGAATGTCATATATGGGTTCATCCATATGTTCAAATCTCTTTCACTTTTGAGTATAGAATAGACATCCATTCAATAATGTGCAGATCGAGTGATAAGCTGCCTACCATCAGGGAGTTGAATGAAAATCTTTTCAGGAAGATTATTAACATGAACCTGCACCAGTATAGGAGTGTAAGCCAGTCCTTTGACGTTAAAAGCTTATGGGTTGGTATGGGGCTGGGGGTGGACTGGGGCCACTAAGCGGCCACTTTAACTAAGAACCTTCTAACTGCAAATGAAGAGGTAAGTTGGGAAGCTGAATCCAAACTGCTCGGAGTTAATATGCAATTTTCTTACCTTAAACAGGAGGCCAAGGATGCAGCATAAGCATTTTTTTTATCATATTGATTAGTAAGGAAACTTACATGCCTTGAAGGAAAGTTGAACCTTGTTTTTATTAAAGAAGAGACACCCTATCACTTCAACTCCTCCATTGGGGGATGGAGAACAAGAAATTTGTCCATAGAGAACCAGAGATTATCCAGGACTTTCTGTGTAGCCTCGTCAGACAGAAGATTAAAAACAATAGCCTCATCCTTTAGCTGGAATACTTGACTACTTGAGGAATTTAGATAGAGCTCCAAATTTTCCGACTAATAGACTCTGGCTGTAAATTAGAATCTTCATTAAAAATGAAAACCAACAAAAAATTTCTCCATTTTTAAATTCTTTCCATCCATTCACCATTATCAACTCATACCACTACGTCCATCAATAATGATCCATTCTTAAGGATTCAATTTCTGGGTGCATATCATTCCAATGCAATGAGGAATGGGTGGGACTCCATTTCTTTGTGAGCGGAGCCCCCTTGAAATCAGCATGATTTGCCCAACTATTACCAGAAACAACCTCTTTCCTTTTAACAGCAACGTGTGCAGCAACTGGGACTACATGTTCATTGAGGCTACCAAGATGAACCCAATTTCAGGGAGAGCCATGTTGAGAGACAAAAATGGTAGAAATATCTCCTCATAAGAAAGTTCATCACTATTCTTGCGAATAGACTTATCTGCACCTCAAAACCAAGATTAGGATTCAACATTCATCAAGGAAGCACCATCTGTAAGTTACAGAATGCCGGTTTTTAAGAAATCAAATTCTTTTTTGAGGAATGATTCTTTTTTGATCTTGCTTCCTAACTATTTCTTGAAGACCACTCAAGTTAGCAGAAAACACCAACATTTGCCTTGAGAAACTGTTTGAATGAATTTCTGAAGAAAATATTCTACTGCTTTGAGTCTGGAAGGGGAATAAATGATAACCAGTACTTTTGTAGCTATTATCCTTCTTACTCTTTCTTTAATGACATATTCTGCTAAAAGCTGGCTATCACGTACAGAAATGTCATAAATGCATGCAGATGCAGTCCAAGTGAAATGTCATTTAACAAAAGTAAACCCGTTTAGCATGATTGCCAAGACCAAATAGGGGATTGATTGTCATCACATCCTTTTATTTTGTGATTTCTTTCCACTAATATCTTGTTTTCCTTTCCTGGAGATGATTTCAAGGTTATTACCCTGTCTTAATATGACTTACAGCTATTAGCAGCTAGATCTTTTGCCTTCTGAATGTTCACAAGTTGATATAAGTCATAATGATGTAATAATCATAATTTAATCTGTATTGTCTGAAGCATGGCTACATTTAGGAGTACAATATTCAGTGGAAAAATATTCTTTTATTCTTTCTTCATTTGTTTGAGAACTAGATAAAAAGGAAATAAGCCCACCATTGTTGAAGCATATATTGCTGGAATGTATTGAGTTTCTAGCCTGCCATTATTGTTCAATGGCCATAATGGCATCTTGTGTTGTTCCAGTATTTATTTGATTTGTCGTAGATTCACATCTCTAATATGGGACTTATCCCCTGCTACCAGCCTATCATGTTTCAACTGGATTGAAGCATATCATCAGATTTTGATGGTCAACATTAACTATTTCCTTTGATCCATTGAACCCTTTCCCAAATGTTCATATTATGTCATGGGCACGTAGAAGTAAATGTTCTGGCAGGGTAACCAAATGAAATCTTTAATAGATGATTGACTTCCTGTAATTATAGTGACTAAATTTCATAACTACGCTTACCAATGGTGAATTTTTTATTAAAAAAATACCATCTTCACACTTCCTATCACCACATTGTCAACGTTCTTTTATCATCACTTCTGCAGTCATTACCCCTGAGTTAAATCATTGTAGACCCATCTATACAATTACTGCCCCTCTCAATCTCATCTCTTTTTCAGTATTTTTGTCTGCTCAACTCCTTCCTCCCAATTTCACATCCTGTTTAGATGTAACACTTGTGTTGTTAGACACTATTGCATGACCATTTTGGTGTCCACTGCATGAACGTCCATTGTTTTTTCATATTACTCTCCTCTCTCTTCCCCTTATGCACTGAGATTGCTTTCTCTCATCTCCTCGCTATCGTCGTATATACCATCTTGCATCATCACCAACCTTTACAAGATTGACATAGATGACCACTACAATCCTTCTCATCTGAGGCTCTAGCAATACCCCCCTACAGTTTTTTCTTCATTTATTTAGCTGGCATCCTTACTTTTATCTAAAAATTCTTGGTTTGATTTTAAACTATGCATGCTGTAATTAAATTAGTAGCCTCACAGTCTGGGTCAGAAGAGTGTGTTAATTTTTCGTTCATTCTTCTCCCGACTTGAATATATACTGACTTAAGTATCAGAAGGGTTTGCCGATGAATATTACCCGGGCCCCTTCATTGTTTTGTTTGTGGTGCACTGTACCTAGGTTAACAGTTACTTTGTTCAGACTCCTAAGTCTGTCATTCGGGTTGAACCTTGGTTCAAGTACACATCAAATTTAAATATTATTCTGTGTCTGAATATGAACTCAATATCCTAATTTTATTGCCATCACTATGTGAATTTAACCCATTATGATTTGGAGATGAGGGAAGAAAGGTCGGATTTGGTGGGCATGTGAGGAGTGAGAAATAACTTTCATGTGGCTGGAGGAGTGTGGAAGACATTAGGCATGCCATGGTCTTCTGGCTGGAATCCAGGGCGTTGATGGTGGTGACATTTTTTGATATTTGGTTTTTTAGGGTATTAACTTTCATGAGGCTGGAGGAGTGTGAAGACATCAGGCATGCCATGGTCTTATGGCTGGAAACCAGAGCATCTATGATGGTCATTTTATGATATTTGGTTTTCTAGGATATTAACCGAGTGGTTGTATTGGTGATGCTGAAGGAGTTGGTATCTCTCTCCCCCCTATCTCAGAGTTAATGATCACATACAGATAGTGGTTCTACATATGTTAGCTTGTGGTTGCACTTGAAAAATTACATTCTTCTTTTCTTTTTCTCTTTTCGCTAGATCTAATTGAGGCTAATCAATTGGAATGAATTCATTTGTTGTTGACATAAATAAATGACTTCATCAAAGAAAACACTAACCAGTCAATTTTTTCATTTCTGGTGGGATCTTTTATTGTTATTTTGGTTTATTATCCCCTTGTCCTTGGTATTGCTAGCTGTTATCGTTGGTCATAGTAGTTATTGAAAAAGTTATATGCCACTTGTTACTATTGTAGTTTCTATTACTGAAATTGAAAGATTTATTTGGTTAATATTACTTTGCATGCCTAATTTTATTACTTAATAGTCAGATGATTGGATGAGATATTCATGCTGTATGTCAACAAGTGTTGTTGGAATCAGGTGGATTTATATTGAGCAAGGTCATGGGGTATCTGATAATTTGAAATATGATAAGTCAACTAGGATTTGGCTAATAAAGAGAGATTTCTTGCCCTTTTTATTTAGTTTTCGGCTACCATTTGTGCTCTATTGCGGTCAATATTTTTGCTGAATTCCATTAATTTATAGTGAAATTACTAAAATGCCCCCATTCCTTTCCAAACATGTAGGGGAATATGCCAAACATATGACAGAAAATTTGTAAGAATGGGTGGCACAATTCGCAAGTCTTCCTTCTTGGTATACGACCTTACATCTGCATTGTAGAGAGGTTATTTCTGTGGTTTGAACTCACGCTCTCTATGACATGATAGAGCAATCTTACTATTATGTCAAGGTTGTCTTAACTCTTTAAAAAGTAAGAGCAAATTTGTAATTTAATATTGTAGGTTAGCAAATATAGGGGCATGTATGGTAAATTGAAAATTTGAAAACAGACAAAAATGTGGTTAAGTGAAGAATATTGGTGGATAACTGGAAACATCCCTTTTGTGTTTGTGCGTTGTTGCTGTAATCTGTCTACTTGCTTTACTGAAGCAATATGCAATGGGTCAATTTTATGGGTGCAATTTTTTAGGTTTGAAACATTGTTTTCTGTGAAACTCACCCATTTTCTATCTTATCCCAAGTGTTTAATTGTTTCAGTTGTGTCTTGATTAACATACTTACATGTCAGGCATAAGCATTAAATTCATCGACTCTCTGACATGAATGAAAGGAATACGCCCCATGGCAGTCATCAGACTGATTTTGGAATAGGCCAGCAAGCCCAGAGCCATCTCCATTCTGAGCCTTGCATGCTCTTAGGTGGCACATTGAATTTCCCCCAATCTAGTACGCATCATATTTTACCAGCTTCAGGAAATTTTGGAAATTTGGAACTTCATCATTTACCAGAGCATCGTGATGCTGCAACATATTATGGATTTCTGCAATACACTGAACAGCATCATCCTCCCACAAATCCTGAATTAGGTGTTCCTCCCAGCTCCAATTTATATAATCTGCACTTGAATCCTGCATCCATTTCTAGAATATTTCCATTTCCTCTAAACCATGGTTCCATAGAACAGCTACCATCTTCTAGCAATTACAGAGGTAATGCAGTTCCTGTTGATGATTATGGAAGCAGCAACGATTCAACAGACAGTGGAAGAGGCTTACGCAAGAGAAAAAATGGGAATGTTCAGTTTTTTAATATGTCTGCAGGGCCTAGTTCAGCAATTTCTCCAATGAGTAACTCTCATTTTGAGTCTCGGGTTACTATGATGGATGCATCTTTTGCCTTGCCTGAGTGTCGGGGTAATGGCCCTCTGCCTATCATGGAAGTAGGTTTGCAAGGTGATGAGAGAAACAGAGCTGCTGCAGCTGGGCTGCATAGGGATTCAGTTCAGGCACATGGTTTTAACCATCAGCTTCAAGGGAATTATATGGGACAACCTTTTCAGCAGTCTGGCGCAATGTGGCTGGGGCAACAGTCAGTTAATAATGGTGCTGATGGGGGTAGTTTGCCCTGGAATGGAGCACCTATTTTGCCTTGTTTTCAAGGTAATCTGGATACTTTAGTTCTTTAAGAGGAGTCTTTAGTTCATTGCAACGATTGGATGTGGATACCTGGTATTTGAGTTGACACTCTTTCGAACATGACCAGCTATTTTCTGATTGTGCAAGCTTGTTTTGTAAGTAAACAACAACTACAAAATCTCAAATTCTTCTAAGTGGGGTTGGCTATATCAACCTACTATTTACTTGATTAAGTGTAATATCTTTTGAAAGTATAAGTAATTTTAATTACTTTTATCACGTCGTTCAAAATTTTCACTTGTTAACCTCTTCGTTCCTTTTCTTTAACTACAATTAACTTACATTTTCTCACCTGTTTTATTTGTTCTATGTTTTAAGTTTTTGAACCACCTTCAATGTCCTTCACTCTTCTAATCTTCTATTTGTATGACTTCTAAATATTAAAGGATATCATCATTCATTCTATTTTAATGTGTCCTATTCATCCATGTTATCATTCTCATCTCTGCAACACTTTTTATACGTAATGTTTGATTGCCCGACGCTCTAGTCCATAAAGTATAATTGGTCTAACAACTGGCTTATAGAATTTCCTATCAAATCTAGAGGTAAGAACGCTTCCTAGGTAACTCATTTTTTTTTTCTCCTAAAGGCTCTTTTTCTTATTGGAAGTAGTATGGACTTGCTTTTTTTAAAAAAAAATGAAAAATCACACATTCTAAAAAATCTTCAAGTATTACCATGAACTTAGATTTTCTAAATGGACTTATTACTAGTGTACCGAAACTAATACAACCAAATTCACTAGTGGGATCTTTACTGCATTGATGCAATTTTGTGGAACTTGCATTTCATGGCTTGTAATTAAACCATTTTAATGTCCAAATAAGAGCTATCTGATTTTGAAGGGAAAATGTCAAAGAAAAAGGCATTGCACTCTTTGAAAATAATGTTAGGCATAAATACTGTGGAGAATGACAATATCAAAGGTCAAAGCTCCTTGACAAGGATGATGTTATAATAGAAATCAAGGGGCGTTTGACTCTCTCTATTCATCAAAGTAGCAGTCACATTCAGAGAAGGCTTGGAATTTGTTTCATTAGCTTTATCGGGGGACTTTTTACTTGGCTCATATATTTGGTACCAATTTTATGCCTCAGATGAAAATTTATATGCCACATTTGAGATCCCTCTAGCAATTTGAGAAGCATTAGATTTAATGTCCTTAATGAAAGACGTTAGTTATGGAAAACTTTTGAGATTGAGTTATTTTTAAGGCAATTGAGAAAACATCATTTTAAATTGAAAGCCCTTCTCCAAATTGTTATTATTTGTTGATAATTTTGAAATTGATGAGTCCTCCTTCCCAAAAAGATTCACAGTGCTTAATATCATAAATTTTCAGGAAAGGAGAGTTAATTTTCAGATTTATTCTTCAATTTGAACTGCCTTTTGTGTTTTGCCCTCATAATCATTCAACTGAATAAAGTGAGTAACGCAACCAAATTCATAAGGGAGACAAGCAATGAATTCTATCATGGAAAGTGGACAAACGATTTGGGACATTTTCAAGAAGTCTTTTTTGACACATGTATGCTGAGTTTTTATTAGCACAGATGATTCTTCTTTTGAATGCTACAATTTGGACTAACTGCAATTTCTTACGTGATTTATGAAGGCAGCAATCTCCCGGGAGGTTCTTTAGAGGTCAGAAATGTTGGTGCCCAGGGATATCATGAGGCACCTACTAATCGAGGCTCTGCAAATTTTTTGCATGCTCCTGCCATTGTTAATCAACTCCCCAATCTTCATCCAGCCCCTTGTATACAAGGGTTAATAGGATCCTGTGTCAACTATCATCCTCCGGTGGCAGCAACTTCCAGCAGACATCCCACAAATAGTGTCATGCAGCATGGTACTATCAGTAATTCTGCTGATGCTATTGATTCGTTGCCTCCACCAAGTGGTACTAGGATGTACCGGTCTCATATGAGGGGTGTCTTACCTGCAGCAAGCTCCCGGCACCAAAATGCTCGTCATGTACAAATTTTGCCTGCAGATGTATGCCTTCTTTTCTCATCCGTTTCCTCTAAAGTATATGGTAACATAAGAGTTGAACCATCTAATTTATATGAATTAAGGAGGCTCGGTTTTGATGTAGAGTGCTGAGGTTGTTGTACTATGATTTTAGGAAGTTGCAATACTTGAGATTCCAAGTTTTTATGAGGCGGGGAATTTCGTTGATCATCATAGAGAAATGAGGCTGGACATAGATGGCATGTCGTACGAGGTAAGTTATGTGAAGCTATTCTTTAATGTTTGATAATAGTGGGTTAGATTTGTCAAAGAAGCACTAATGAACCAAATCATTGCACAAGTTTAAACCATTAGGCGAAGAGTCAAAAATTGTTTTATACACTAAGATTATAGAAGCAGCAATGTTTCAAGGGAGATAACAGGGTTCAATTTCTATCTAAGGGATGGCATCCTTGTTAGCATGGATTTCATATTAATAAGCTTCCAAGTGTTGCTTTGATTTATCGTTTCAATTTTGATATTTGATTCTTAAATTGCAGGAGCTTCTTGCGTTGAGTGAGCAGATTGGCATTGTAAACACTGGACTTTCAGAGGAATCCATCTCAAATCATCTGAAAACTAGGTTGTATGGTTCTTTATCAGCTACTATCAATCTTGAGGAGCTACCACATATTGATCAGAAAAATGTTTCATGCATAATATGCCAGGTATTTCCGGTCATTATTACGAGAAGTATAACTTCTTGATTCCTGTTTGAGTGTGATAGTATCCACGTAAATCCAAAGGGTGACCCACACCTTAAAAAGACTAGCCCGGTGGAAACCCCACATCATGTTGGATTTAGTCTGATTGGCTAGGGCAAAGGGGTCTATGCCCAATTGGTCCAAGGATAGCCTTGCAGCACCAGCCAACTCAGGGGAATGAAACTGACCAAGGTACGACCAACACCCTCGGCATGAGATGCTGGGAGCATAGGGCATGCCAGTGGTTACCTGGGAATTAGCAGAAGATGTCACTTATTGGAGCCTCATGTCACTTTTGATTTAATTGAGAAATTATCCCATAATAGATGAAAATATTAGTATCAGTATTGGTTGTAATTAGCGTCAAACATATCAAACAATACGTTTTAGATATATTGGTAGAAAACCAATTTCCAAAAATCGTAAGCCGGTACGGGTGTATTGACCAATATATTAACCAAATATTGCATATACCTACCAATATTTAAAATATTGGCCAATATTTACATCAGTCCCCATTGAACCATCATCGATTGTGAGATCCCCATGCCATTAATGGTATGAGTCATATTGCACCCGTCTATGACAGAGGACTACCTGTTTGCTGCTGTTGAAATTGGTCACATGTCCTTACCCACTCGCACCACTGAAATCAGCACATTTAGTACTCATCAAAAGCTGTTTTACCATCATTACCTACTTACCACTTGAAAATCACTATAAATATCAAGAGGACAAAGATAGTGGGAACACCCGCTTTTTCCTCAAACCCTGTCGCCTTCCTCTCTCTTTATTAGAAGAAACAAGTTCTTTCTCTGGGATGTCACAAGGGGAAAAAACAAAAACTTCTCCCATTCGTAAGTAATTTCTTGAGGGTGATGAGTCTTTTAAATGCTCATTCTCCCTAGTGCTATCTTCGTGTTCCAAGTTAAAGGGCGATACTTTGGTTAACCTTAAGCACTAAAAAGGTCAACATATGGCATTCTTGTCATTTCAAGGGTTCAGGTTCAACATGAGTGGTTCCGACCCAAGACAATCGAACCCAGACTCTGAACATAACAAAGTGATTTCCCATTTCTATTCGAATGGGAACTAGAGAATTGAATGGGGTGTCTCAAAGTGTCGCAGCTCACCTCTAATTTTTTTGGTTTTTTTTATGATAACTGCCTTCGAGCTCCAAAATACATCTCGCTAATTGCTGCCTCCCTCTTTTTCAATTGTTCTTGACTTATATATACTACAAACTTAGTTCCTTGGTCATTCAAACTTTGTACCATGCCCCTATTATGAGTTGAATCATTGTTAGTTGTTACTTATTCTAATTAGTCTAATGAATGCTTTTTCTTTGCACCAGTTAATGATTAATTTCTTAATTCCCCAATGCATTTAGCTGGAATTCTTAGGTCATTGATCTTGTTAGTCATGTATTCGAGTCTTAAAAGCAGCATTTTACTCAATATAAGGTAAGATCATATATAAAAGATCCGAAGTAGCCATACTTTTCTTGAACTCGCACCTGTACTAATAATGGCCTATGAATGCAAACCAATTCTTTAAATGATGGGATAAATCTTGGGTCTGCAGGATGAATACGATGACAATGATAGGATTGCTATGTTGGACTGTGGGCACGAATACCACGCCGACTGCTTAAAGAAGTGGCTCTATTTGAAGAATGTCTGCCCCATCTGTAAATCAACAGCTTTGGCTGTAGAGCACAGAGATGGTTGAATCTCATGGGCTTCTCGTCTTCCCTCTTTTAACTTTCAACAAAGTTGCTACTTTGTTAATGGATAGTATATACATTCATTTGGTGGACTGCATGGAATTATGGGTCCCTACCCTTCTCCCTCTATGCTGCTGTCTTTTCTCTCTGAATTGTACAGACCGTCAATCCTCCGATCCCTTTCTGTGTTATTGGTAGCTGTGACCTAATTTTGTTTATATCAATATAATCTGAACAATCTTTCTGTAATGTATGGATGAGCCTTTTGTGTACATCTGATCATCTAAGAGACCAAAATCTACATTTGGTTAGACTTGTAGTGTGTGTGTTTGGTTGCCTAAAGAAAATGGTATTACATTGGAATGAGGATTGCTAGGAAATTGGTGACAATGTGTATTAAATTGTTTAAGGAATAAATATTCTAATCGAAATAAAATTTTGGCAGTGTGGAAATTCATTTCTAGGTGTTTGTTTTATCTGATGGTCAGTAGTTATAGTAGATGACAGAAGTGATGGTGCCGGTGGGGGATGCCAGTGGCGTCGAGGTGGGTGTTTGGTGCAAACGCTGGTGATTGGTGGGGCATTGCCAGCACAATGGTTGGCCAGCCCCGGAAGAGGTGGCCGATGGAGGTGGTGGTTGGTGGGGCATTGCCAGCACAATGGTTGGCCAGCCCTGGTAGAGGTGGCTGATGGAGGTGGTGGTTAACATGGCAGCAACGCCTATCTAGAGGGTTTCATTAGCTAGTAATTGTAATTTTTGAAAATAACTGTTTCCTTTTTAAAGTTCTAACCAAATAAAAATTGGAATTAAAATTAAATAAAATTAATATTTTATTATTTTGATCATATCAAAAATTACAATTATATAAGAAAAAAGAAATTGAGACGTGATTAAGTTTTTGGCTAACGTATAAAAACAGAGAAAATAATTAGTCTGACATAAATTTTAAAATTTTAAAGTATAATATATTTTATAAATATAAATTTTAGACTTTCAAAAATGTAATATAAAAAATAATATATTCCATACAGGTTAAACGGTTTTTTGTATATTTATAGGAATATTTTTTTATAAATATTTATTTTTTATATTTTTAGTTAATTTTTATTTTAAATGTTATTTTTATATTTTTAAATAAAAATGATAGCTAATTGATTCAACCCTGTGTCAACCCAGATAATATTTGTCATTAGTTGATACTTTTATATTCATATTATTTTGTAATAATTTTATAAGAATCTGTTTATTTGAATATTAGTATTTAATTTTTTGACAATGTTTTTATGTAAATTTTGAAATAATATATTAAAAAAAGAATTATAGCTAGCATACCTTTACTTTATTCTAATAATTAAAAATATTTTATCCATTTGTCTCGTCTTTTCTAATTTTATCATAGCTAATTTTCAAATAATTTAAACTTTAAAATTATTAATCTTTATTCTACAAATTAAAATCATAAAGATTTATTTAATATTACGTTTTAATTCTAAGAACTTAAACCTTCAAATTAGAATTTCATTCTAGCTAATATTAAATAATAAAATAAAAATTAGACCTAAAATTTTAAAATTACACTATACGTTTGCTACAAATATTAAAAAGACTCAATTAAATTATTTTTTCAAAGTCCCATAAAATAACTAATATTTTCAAAACTCTAAATAATAAAATAAAATGATTAATATTATTTATTTTTTCGTTGTAAATTTATTTACATCAAAATTATCCATTTTATTGTGTTTAGAGAAAAAAATAAAATAAAAAAATAAAAATAAATATATATTTATTTTTAATAA
This sequence comes from Nepenthes gracilis, assembly GCA_033239525.1. Taxonomy (NCBI): domain Eukaryota; kingdom Viridiplantae; phylum Streptophyta; class Magnoliopsida; order Caryophyllales; family Nepenthaceae; genus Nepenthes; species Nepenthes gracilis. The sequence goes on along the minus strand of BSYO01000006.1, from coordinate 2,056,443 downwards.
TTTTAATATAAATAAATATATAAATAGTATTTTTCAGATAAAATCTACGTATTTCCAACAGCCAGTAGAGAGTAATTTTGGGAATGTTGAAGGTCAAGATTGTCAAGAAAGGATAATCTAGAACCCTAATTTCAAGGGGCAAGCGACACTATAAGATAGCCCAAATTGCTTCGCCTTATGGAGCTTCGCCTCCAACGGCAAAACGAATCAACATACGAGCGGCCTTTCTCCAGCAAATCCAGCTGCAATAGGTATATTTTTTTTCTGTTTTTCATTTCGTCTGTTCGTTTCGTCCTTGAATCTGAAAGCATCATCCGCCTATGATTTCATCTGTTTCATTGAGTAGCAGATGAAATATGAAGAGATGCAAAATTAACTTAGATTACAGGTACTTATGGACATGCAAATTCTTTCTTCGGTGGATTCTTTGCATTTTCTCGTAGGTTCCACAATTCCTCATGCTCTCCGAACGATTCTTGTGCTCTTTTTCGAATAAGACATGCTTGACGGTGATGAATTTAGTACGTTGTTTATGAATTTTTGCTAATCGTTGCTCGATGATGATACGTTTGCTTTAACCACACTGAAGAGAGCATGCGTGGGGTCTATGACCGATCTTGAATTAAATTCACGGGAAGGATCTTTTGTCAAATGGACCGAGACTGACTGATTTCATTGTGATTGGGGCATCCTGATGATTCTTCTTTCTTGAGGCGGAGTAAAAACTCGGGTTTAAGATGGAAGAAGAAGGCATTTCCAATCACTTTGAAAACTGAAGTTTCGTCACATGTTGCATTTGGCATTTCCTCTGATTTGAATTTGTAGAATTGGTTGTTGGCCCTACCATTGGTGCTCTATTAGTGGAAAAATTTTGGCCGCTTGACTGAGAGCAACATTGTATTTGATTCATCTGATGTTGCCATAGACTTGCTTTACTCTAGCAAAAGAAAGATGAAACAAAAAAGCCATGTCCACAAAACTCCCGAACTTGCATCATCCAATTTGATACAACAATTTCTCTTAGAGAACCGAGTTTCTCTTTCTGATAGTGTCCAAGAAAGAAAAGAGAAGTTATTGTATTGTGTATGTATACGAAAAAGGGAATGCTTCTCTTGTTCATAATCTCAATCGATTTGACATTTCAAATTAGGATGAGTGGTGCTGTGCCCCACCTCAGGGTAGGGTACCCATGGGGTTGTGATGGTTTATGGGTCGCTCTATGAAATGATCAACCTTACAGTTGCAATTTTTGACTTGAATTTCTGTGATTGGTGAGACAAACCATCCGATGCATTTTTGGGATTGAATCAAGCCACTTATGTCTCTGCGGTGAGAATCCATACAACTTTCAATCAGTGTCCTCTAAGAAGCACATCGAAGCTATAGGGTTGGTGGCAGATTGTCAAAGCTTTTTGTTTTATTTTATTTAGCTCCAACACTTTGTGACGGATAATTTCTTAATTTAGAATAATTAGATATTGTGAAATAAATTAGAAAAAAATTGGTCCTTTTTTTGAATATATTATGACAACTTATTTATATTGTCTCACGATTAACTTGGTATTTCTTCTTGAGAGTTTTTTTTGGATGGAATAATCAATAAAAGTAGTGATATTTATGAATTACTTGTAAATAAACTATAAAGTTTATTTAATGTGTTTCCAACGTATTGTTTCTTAGTTTTTTGAGAAATAACGTATCAGTGTGTTAGTGTTATGTCCGTATCTTATATCGGCATCCATGTCCATGCTTCTTACCCAAAATATTTGAGGGATTCACCTGTTGAAATGCCTGTTTGCTTAATGTCATGCTTTTCATCCATTAGGAAAACTGAAACTCCTCATTGTTCTTTCATGTTATTCTGTCAGTTTTATGGTGACATTGTCCCTCCCAAAATTCATGACTTATGTTTGCTATTTGTAATTCAGATTTTTTAACTACTTGTGATGGAGCCTCCGTCTCATGATGCATCTTCACCTGGGTCACTAGTCAAAATCACACTGCGCATTGGTCCAGAGACGCATACTGTCCATGGGAATAAAGGTTTGCTTTCAGAGCAATTGGTCACGACGAAAGCGGAAAGCATGGTTATTCTAAAAGACTACATCACAAGGCATAATGTTCCTAATGATGTTCCTGATGAACCACTGGAAGACTCCTCTGGAGAAGAAGATGAAATACCTGAGAAGCCTCCTGTGAAATCAAAGAAGCGAAAATGATAGAAACTCTCATCTTCTCTGTGGATATTGCTGCCCAAACTGTGGCAATGAACTATCACTTCAAGTCATTAAATGGTAATCTTAATTTTCATTTTGTATAAGATGTCTTTGTTGGAACCCAATAGTAGACTAAAACCGATCTTCCATACATAAAAACTTAATACAAAATTAAATTAATGATCAAAAACTATTCTCCCATCATTGTTATTAATTTTAATTGCTCAAATTTCTATAAATTTTTATATAATTGGATCTTTTAAGCTTTAATATTCTCTAGTGATTGTATATAATTAAAATAATTGACTTAGAGATACAAAGTCAAAACATTATACATATATAGATATTTTTTATCAAAATGTCTTTAGGGTAGTTACCATTTATGAGGAAAGTGGATGAGAAAGTAGTTACCCTAAAATCAGCAATCAGGAAATATGGACAGTTAATTTAATTTAATTAATTAATTAATTTATTTATTTTGAAAAATCAACACCCGAATTTGATATAAAAGTATGAGTGATGTTATGGTCCATCCAGTGGAATACTTTATAGTTGTAATCAATTGTGAAAAGATATATCATCTCTATATATGTAAATAATAAATAAATATATAATTTTATTTTTGAGATTAATTCATGTAATAAATAAAATTGATCTTTTATTTGAAATATACATCATACAAAAATTAAATATAAAAATAAATTAATAATTAAAAATTAACTTTTCATCAATTTTAATTTTAATAGCTCAAATTTTTATAAATTTTTATATATTTTGATCTTTTAAGTCTTAATATTCTTTAATTATTATGTATAATTAAAGTATTTGACTTAAAAATACAAAGTAAAATACTGTATATATATAGATATTTTTAATCAAAATGTGTTTAGGGTGGTTATTATCCAATAGAGAAGTAGGTGAGAAAATGGATACCCTAAAATTAAAAAATATAGACCATTATTTGTTGATTTTATTTTATTATTTATTTATTTATTACTAAAAAATAACACCCGAATTTAATATCAAAATACGAGTGGTGTTACGGTCGTTCCAATGAAGGACTTTGTAGTTGTAACCAACTGTGAAATGATATATCATTTATATATATGTAAATAATAAATAAATATATAATTTTATTTTTGAAATTAATTAAATTTTAATAAATATGATCTTATATTTGTTAAGATTTTAGACGAATTTGATTAGCTAATATCAAATAACTTAAAAATTTTAAATAAAGTTTTTAGCTGATTAAAAATAATTCAAAAGCCCAAATAGTGCCAGGTAGTCTCTACTGGTTGAATTAATTATAATTTAATGGCTAATACTTAATATTTGAAAATAATATAATATATAAATATACGGATTTGTCTAATTTATTTAAAATATATTTATAATTTATTTTTTATATAAAAAATTATTAGTTAAAAAAAAGAAATAAAAAATTAAATAAACCATAATTTATGAGAAGGTTGTAAATGGTTGAAAATTAAAAGATTATTCATAGAAATATATTAATGCATAAAGGCAAGGCTTCTAACTCTGGCCAGAAGAAATCCAGAAAGGAGGCGTAATTGGTCAGTACTGATATGAATAATGCAATATTTAAAAATAAAATTAATAAATAGATAAAAAATAATTTTAATGCTTTTTTTTTACAGCAGAAAAATAATTTAATTAAATAATCATAAATAAACTGTAATATTTACCTACTTCCCTTGAATTATGTCTAAATATTATTCTCTATAAGCCAAAGCACATTTATGATTTTTTATTTTTTTTATTGGTTACTATTTTTAGTTTATTTATTAAAGCGGCAATTGCCATGTTTAATAGTGAAATGTTTGATTGTCTATGAGTAAAAATAAATAAACATAGATTAAAGCACTTATTTTTCAAAAAAAAATTAAAAAATAGCCTCTATTTATTATTTTTGTACATTTATTTATTAGGGTTAGTTGATTTTTTTTCCATAAAAATGGTACCTTTATATAATGCTTCATTATTATAATAATATAAGATAAAAATAAATAATTATTTTTAAAAAATAAAATAAAATAATAATAAAATTTAAAATTAATATTTTTTTATTTTATTAACATTTAAAATTGATAAAATTAAATTTAAAATCAACTTTTTAGTAATTGGTGTGTAAAAATAGTAATAAAGATAATGAGTAAATTAGTATAAAATGATATTTTTGTTCTTATAAAAAAAATAATATTCAAACATGTATTAAAAAGTTTGAGTATATTTAGACAAAATTGAGTTACTTAATTAATTTGATTTTATTAACCTAAAATTTTATAAAATTTGATCAATAAATATTAAAAAATAAAAAAGTTAGATTTAATTATTTCATTGGTAGAGTATGATAACAAATGAAAGTGATCGATTTGAATAGATGTGATTTGAATTATGAATTTTTTTATAAATATATTTTTTATTTTAAATAAATATCATATTTAAAAAAATACTTTAATAGATTATTTTTTATATAAAGATTCTTTATTTAAATATAAATTTTGATAATATTTTAATTTATATATTATAATTTTTAAAATATTTTATATTTTTAGTTATTTCGTATATATCTATAAATTTTTAAAGTAAAATATTTAAAAATAAAAAAAATATATATTTTGATTTAAATTGATCCAATTTAGATGATGACTATATCTAGTCTAGCCCAATTAATTGCTCTAATATTTTTATCTAAATTTAATCTGTATTCTATCTGAATTATATTTAATTGGGTTTAGTTTGGGGTAGAGTAAATAGAAAAAAATATATGAAAATAATTATTCATTGATAATTATGAAAAAAAATGCTAGTAAATTTTTTTAAATTTATATTTTAAAATAATAACAATTCTTTTTATATTTATTATTCTAACACTTGAGCAAACAAACCGTATATTAATAATTTTATTAAAAATAAAATAAAAATAAAATTTTTATTCCATTATAGTCAAGAAAAATTCTTTTCTTATTTCTTATCTTAATTTTAAAAAATAAATAATCAATAAATTATGATGGGTTTGATAAACCCAACCCAAAAAACTGATATACGGATGAAGTAAAGGCCTAATAAAATTCAGTCCAAAGGATGTCCAGTGGCTCCATATTTTCAGCCCAGAAAGCGAGCCCATATGCCATGCACAACTTACTTGTTTGTCATTATCTACAGAGATGGTTCAACAGGTGGTTATACTGTCTAATAATCTAATCACCCCACTCTTATATAAATATCCCTTTTATTCTCACGGAAAAGGGGGAGGCACGGAAAAAAATGACCAGAGTGAGGAAAAAGGCCGAAAAGAAAAAAATCCAAAAAAGGAGGAACAGCCGAAACGACCAAAGAGATAGAGGAGATTGGGAGGAAAAGGATATTCCAAAACGAAGGCTTTGCCGACCAACCTTTCCAGAGCCATGTGCTTCGTCCAGGAGGTCATACATGAGGAGGCCAACCCTTCATCCCAAGAGGTCAACCCCCCATCCTAGAATACTTATTCTCTTTCAAGAGGACTCTCTTTCTCTTCTAGGAAGTCTGACTTCTATATTTCTAAGAAACCTCTCAACAGGGATCAAGTTTAAGACACCCTAGTGGGTTCACCTCTAACCATCTATCAACAAGACGCATCCACGCTCAATCCACTGCATATGTATCTTTCATGTATCTATCTATACTCTTGGAAAGACATCTAATTTGAGTGTCGGAAGATTTACAGTGAGAGCAATTTTTGCCATCATCTGACCTCTCGTTTTTAGTTGTATTGTGCACGATTTAGATTCGAAATTATGGAGATCGGATCCGTATAAGATCGACCATAACGAAGATCCAATTTACGGCCCCAAATCTTAAGACAATCCAAATTCTTGGTACACAACATTGACACCGTTTGTGGAAAGTAATAAAAAGGCCAGCTTTATTACTAAAAAATACAAAAATAAAACTGATAAGAACACTCTTGCCAAGGAGACCACCACTTTTGGCTATATCACAAATAGCCATGAATGAGACCGGCAGACGCAGAGATTAATAGTCAAATGTACAATACATCCACTCCAGACTCTTTGTGCCCGACGTGGTCATCGAATATTGGGGGCTCTTTCTTCAACTGTCCCCTGCGACTTCAAGAAGAAGAAATGAAGAAAGTACCCAGTCTAGAAAACATACATGCCTAATATCCAAATCTAGGTCTGCTCAAACAATCGGATTTTATTTGAGGTAGAAGGCTAATGGGCAACATCCTTGTCACTCCCAAGATGGCCGGCAACCTCTTTGATCACGAAGAGGTTTATGCAGTATCAGAGAATAATCTACTGTCCAGACCTATACTTGCGAGCTATCTCGTTGGAGTAATAAGCCTAGCGTGAGGACATAGTAGAGGCAGTTGAAAGATGCCATGCTGGGGCCTTCCCTTCCGATAGCAGTCTCTAATACCTAAGGGAAAAAATTAGAAGAGGCCATTCTACTCCGAAAAATTAATGGTCTAACAAATTTTATAGTCAAAATGGTCACAAAACACAAAACTGGGCACGATCAAAGTGACTGGCAGTAAAGCATTAAAAAAAAAGGGAAATGGTCCAAAAGAGCTCGGATTTGGCCCCTCGGTTGGTTTGACTTAGTTAAACTGGCTCCAACTGCCTCCAACATTAAAAAAAAAAGGTCAGACAGCCACATATTTCGACATTTCTTTTCTGAAATAGCTGAATGCTCAAGCATTTTGGCATTTTCTCTCTAGAATAGCCGAACGTTCAAGCATTCCGGCATTTCGTCTCTTGAAAAATCAGATAGCTTCGCATATTGACATTTCCTCTTTGAAAATGCCCGATGCGGAAGCATTCCGGAACTTCCTCTCACAAGCAACATGCTTTGCATTCCGAAATCTCCTCTCATAAGCAACCGGCCAAAATTGCATTCCGTAATTCCTTCTCACAAACTTTTGGTTTGACTAAGTCAAACCAACTTCCAAATCCATGCCGGCATTTTCTCTTAAATCCATACCGTAATTTTCTCTCAATACCTGCATTTTCTCTCAAAATGTCCAGTCCTAAATCCATACCGGCATTTTCTCTTAAAATGTCCAGTCAAAAATCCATACTAGCATTTTCTCTCAAAATGTCTAGTCCCAATTCCATACCGGCATTTTGTCTCTCAAAATGCCCGGTTAAAACATCCCGGCACCTCCTCTCGCAAAAAGCCGGTTTGACTAAATCAGACCAATCATCACATATCCATCCCGATACCTCCTCTCAAAAAAACCGATTTGACTAAGTCAAACCGGCTCCCGCATATCCATCCTGGCACTTCCACTCACAAGCAGCCGACCCAAGTTGCAATTTGGCATTTCCCTCTCACAAATCCCTGGTCAAAGCAATCTGGCATTTCCCTCTCACAAAAGCCCGGTTCCAACTCTATTCCAGAGATTTCTCTAAAAAACCACTCCGGCATGCCAGAATAAGTTCGACCAACATTCCATCTCTCTATTAGCAGGATAGCGGCTCCGGTTGATTTCCATTCCGGCACCATTTGGTTCCGGATTTGGTCACTGTTCAAAATTGCAAGCCTAGATTCACTTTGGCATTTTGTTTCTCTGCCAATCCGTTGGCTCATTTTTTACTCCAGCATTCAATATGTGTTTTGCTTGTATGAAAAACCGGCACCCAAACCAACACCACGAGCAGCTCACTCCAACATCCAAACCAGCAAACTCACTTGGCTGCCCTAATCTACTCGGACACTTTCTGTCTTTGTTAGCCAGATCCACTCCGGCATTCTATTTCGCAGTAAGCTGGCCAAACACTCTGACTCTCAACCAACCGGTTTGATTGCCTCAAATCTAGCTTCCAGACTGTCGGAGTGTATTAAGTTTAGAAACCCATTTGGCATCCAACCGTTTGACTTATGAAGCATTCAATCCAGCTCGTAGAATCAAGCATCCAACCCAGAGCTAGTCGACTTAATGCAACCAGTCCAACATTCTTACACTACAGCGCCTCAAGATTCTCTCCGCCGTATATTCACTACGATGCTCCCATGTTCATTCCAGAAGATGGTCATTCCAGAAATTTAAGCAGTTTGAAAGTTTTGGAGCTCAAGAATATGACCACTCCGAAAGTTTGTTCATTCCAGAATTCTTATCAGTGTGAAGCTTCAACCCACCCGGAGGTTTTTTCACTGTGGAGATCATATCATTCCGGAATACTACTCCACTCTGGAAGTGTTTTTACTCCGGAGATTTCATCTTACTCCGGAGGTTTCATCTCACTCTGAATTTCAGCCACTCCGGAGGTTTCATTCACTCCGGATTTATTATGCACCAAATTTCACTCCGAAAGATAGTCACTTTGGAAGTTTGAGCACTTAGAAAGTTTGGTCACTCCGAAAGTTTGAACACCCTGGAATATGATTACTCCGAAAGTTTGGTCACTCTGGAATATAATCCACTCCGGAGCTTCATCACTCCAGAATTTCATTACTCCGGATTTGCTACCCAGAAAAATTCACTCTGAAATTTTATCACTCCGGAATTTGGATTTATTACCTAGGAAATTCCTCTCCAGAATTTCATCACCCCAGATTTACCACCCAGAAAATTCTACTCCGAAATTTCATTTCACTCCGGATTCATATCACTCCGGAATTCTCATCACTTCGAAATCTCAGTCCACTCTGAGGATGTTGTCACTTCAGAGGTTTTCTCATTCCGAAATTTTTATCACTCCGGAATCTCAGTCCACTCCAGAAGTTTTCTTATTCCAAAAGACTATATTCAGTCTGAATTCTCAATCTACTCAGGAGGTTTTGTCTCTCTGAAAATTTATTCGCTTTGGAAGTCCCGTCACTCCAAAAGTTTTATTCACCCCAAAATTTCATCACTCTGAAAATTTCACTTCGATAATTCCACTTTGATAATTCCACTTCAGAATTCTCTTGAGGCCACATCGCCTTGTGCATGTGCGTGCACGGAAAACACAACAATACATCCCACAAGAAGTGACCAAACCCAACACAACGGCCTTTGAAGACAGTCTTCTAGCAGTTTCAACTGCTTTAATTTGTGTCGGTCCCAAGATGTTACGCTTCGGATTTCACCATTCAACTTTCACGAAATTTAGGTTGTCCAATATCTGCAAAAAAAAGCCTGTGGGCTGATCACCTTGTTGCCCAAGTGGCCACGAGTGACAATGCTTGACGGTGGCCAGGAAATTGATTCAGTCATCAAGTACTGATGAAAGCCAAGTGTAATATGGACCACATCGCTCCAAGAACGTGACACTCCATCTACTTTGAACACTGACTACGATTCCACATTGAATCCAGGTAAGTCTTGCATGCATCATACTGATTGCCCGAATCATATTTTAATTAATACTATAATCATTCTATCAGATCATACAAGTGCTCGCATATCATGGCATTTTTTCGAGCGGCCCAAAAGAGGTCGAATTCCAAACCTCGGTTACATCACCAAGCGGTCCAAAAGATATCGAAATTTATAACTCGATTATATCATCAAGCGGTCCAAAAGAAGTCAAATTTCAAACTTCGGTTACATCACTGAGCGGCTCAAAAGAAGTCAAATTTTAAAATCTCGATTACATCACCAAGCGGCCCAGAAGATGTTGAATTTTGAAATTTGGTTATATCACTGAGCGGCTCAAAATAAGTTAGATTTTAAAAATCAAAATTTCAAATATGGTAAGCCGGCAAAGCCAAATAGACAGCATCCCATTAGAAACGTGTCGGGAGTTAAAAATTTCAAACCACCCGACATGGGGGCTAGTGATGGGTTTGGTAAATCTGACTGAAGAAAAAGATTTACGGATGAAGTAAATGCCCAATGAAATTCAGCACAAAGAAAACCTAGCGGCCTAATGTTTCCAGCCCAGAAATCAATCTCATGTACCATGCGCAACTTGCCCGTTCGTCCTTATCCACAGAGATAGTTCAACAGATAATTACACTGTCTAATAATCTAACTGCCCCACTCTTTTATAAATATCCATTTTATTTTCACAGAAAATGAGGAGGCAAAAAGAAAAAGGATCAGAGTGAGGAAAACGGTCGAAACGACCAGAAATAAAAAAATCAAAAAAAGGGGGAACGGTTGAAACAGCGAAAGAGGCAGAGGAGATCAGGAGGAAAAGGATAATCCAAAAAGGAGGCTTTGTCGACCAGCCTTCCCAAAGTCATGCGCTCCGTCTAGGAGGTCATACATAAGGATGCCAGCCTTTCATCTTAATAGGTCAACCCTCTATCCCAGAATACTTATCCTCTTTTAAGAGGACTCTCTCTCTCTCTTCCAGGAAGCCTAACTTCCATATTTTTAAGAAACCCCTCAACAGGGATCAAGTTTAAAGCACCCTCAGCGGGTGCACCTCTAAGTCATTTATCAACAAGACGCATCCATGGTCAATCCACCGCATATGCATTCTAGGATTTACGGTGGGAGTAATTTCCGTCGTCCTCTAACCTCTCGTTTTCAGTTGTATTGCGTAGGGTTCATGTTTGACGATCGACTAACACGAAAATTCGATTCACAGCCCCCAATCCGTAGAACAACCCGAATTCCTGGTATTCAATAAATTGGAATAGTCTTTTTGTTTATTTCATTTAATATAATTTAATTCAGCTTTTTTTTAGGGCCATTTCATTTTCTTTTTGAGAGGCATTTAATTTTATTTTATTAATAACCATTTATTTTAATTGTTGATAGAGTTATAATGAAGTGTGCTTACGTGTAACAACTTAAAATATTATTTTAATTTTTATAACCTGTTATTTTAAAAATAATCAATCTTTTTGAAAAATTAATGAAACTTGATAAATGAATCATAGTAGAATTTAGAACTCACGGCAATCTTGTTCGATTTAACATATGAATAGTAGATAAATTTAAACCTTTTTAATTTTATAATATTTTTATAATAATTTATTATATAAAATAATATATATATTTTTATATTATACTATTTATTTATTTATTATAAATATTAGCTCAATTTATTTAAATTTAACTTATTTAATTAAGTAGCCAGAGCCCGAACTTGATTTTACACCTGCCAATCTAGTGAGTTGATTTTTAATTATCAATAATGTCTTATTAATTACATAAAAAATATTAAATAATAATATAAATATTATTATTTAACTTAAATATTGATCAAAATTCAATTTAATTTTTTTTTAATTTTAATAGTTGAATCTGCATCTCAACAGGACTAAGGCAAAAGTGGGCCATGAGAAAAGCGAGCGGCACCATGTGAGTGTTAATTGGGGGCAAAGCAATGAGTTCACATGCGATTTATTCTTTTTCCATTCTTTATATTTTTCTCCACAGCTCATACCCTACAGCAAATACTCATTATTTATTATTAAAATGCTTTTAATAATATTTTTATTTATTATTTTATAATAATAAATATAAATAAATTTTATTATTTAAAAATACTTTTTTAGAAAAAAACAAATAATTAAAAATATTATCTGCTAAGTACTCTAATGTGTACCTCTGCGAGGTGTATGGTGATCGTGTGCAGCTCTGGTACAGCCAACGTGCTTGTACTCGCACAAGCAACTTTTAGCTCGAAGTGAGTGGCCACCAATGAATAAGTACACACTGAAATTTCCCAAGCTCCTTCCGATGTGTGACTTTGTTAAATAGATTTGGGATGCTATTTACAGTAGAATTTAATATTAAAAATCTCTTGTTTTTTTTTTTATCAAATATTCTTCTTTTCTTCGGATGCTCCAATTCAAATATCTATAGATTCACTCTCTAAATCACCCAGTCTTACCGACTGTTCGCTCATATTTTTATGTAAACAAACGAAAATAAAAAAAAATTATCTTTTTTTGTTATTTTATGATGCGGGTCTCACATCGAGAGGAGCCTCCTAGAAGGGAAGGACTTTCTGACGTGGGATTCGTATCATTTTTTTTACTTTTTAATTTCATAGATCTTACATTGATCTTAAATCTAGTTAGAATGTTCAAAAAAAAAAATAAAACAATCATCTCATGTGTTAGACTCAAATGGCTATTCATACCTGAAATTACTCTCTCAATTACAATATATTTTATTCAGAATGAATATAGCATATGCTCATTTGATATGGATAATCTGGACAGTGATGATTCGAATTTACTATTGATATTAGATTACTTGACGACGAAATCTGAACAGATTAAGGTTGACGTTTGTAGTGATTTAGAGGCTTTGCTGATGTATCATTTTTTGTGTGTGGATTGCCATTCTATTTTCTTTTTATTCGTTGGTGTTCCGTTTCGTAAGTGCTTTATTGTGGCGAGATAGATGATTTTTTTCATGTTATATGATTCTTTGGGTCGAGACCTAATAAAGTATATAACAATTTCGATCATATATAAGAATTTACTTAATTTCGATCATGTAATTTTAGATTATTAGGTAAATCTCATCAATAGATGGGCGGCCAATCTATTGCCGATCAAAAATCTGAATCCGACGGTGCAGATGATCCCACCATATGACATAGGAAATCTAATTTTAAGATTATATAAGTGCAAGCAGGTGAGATGCTTAGGGCAAGAGGGTCACAATCGGCACGTGGTGGGCTGATTCCCCCTTCCAGAGGACGAGCAAATAAACAAAAACAACTTTATAAAAATACAATTTAATTACACTTTTAATTTTTTCATTAACATAACATCTTATTATTATATCTATTAACATATGTATATATTAATAATTAATATAAATATTACGATATTTAAAAATATTTAAAAATAATTAATTATTATTTTAAAAATATTTATGACTTTTCAGTGGAAACTGTCGACCCCCACCCACGCAAAACCCTTCCCAGCTGTTGCTAGCTGTCCCTCTTAATCCCCCATGTGACATCGCCCCACCCCCCACAACAACTACGTACAGGATAAGAATTTTGAAGGATATCTTTTACATTTTTATTCAATAATAAATTATTTATCTATTTATTTTTTTAATAAATTATAAATAAATAAAATATCACGTTATATAAATAAACTCATACATATTAATACGGTTAAAATTGATGACCTAAGGTTTGGCAGTTAAATTTTGTGGGTATGATTTTTTATTTTTTTTCATTGTTGCTGCAGCATGCTACGTACTTACCACTAAAGTCACGTTTAATTAACACATTTTAATTCATATGTTAAAAAATATATATAGTCAAAGAATTTTGAAAATATAAAGAAAATTAAAATAAATGGAAAAATTGAACGGGGTATTGAGACCGAAGTTATTTTATTTATATTATATGGTTTTGGAAAAGGTATATTATATGCAATTATAACTATATTAATTGTTGAGAAAATCATATAGTAAATTATATTTGGCCCTTGGATGGTAATATAATAACGTTGTTATAAATAATGTCAAGGGCGCCTTGAGGTACGATGATGTACTGTTCATCTTCGTCTTGTCTTCTAAATTTTCGCTGCTGTGTTGTAAAAGTAGGGTTAGTTTTTGGGTCGACGGATTAATTGCTGTACGTCCCTTTGTTTTCGTTAACGAAATTAGCGCTCTCTCTCTCTCTCTCTTTCTTGTTTCTCTCTCTTCTGTCTCTCTCTTTCTCTTTATATTTGGACAGTTGTAAGACAACCACCAATGATATGGCACAATTACCTCCAAAAATACCAAGCATGACTCAGAATTGGCCACCTTTTCCTCCCTACCAGAGGATGCCTCCGTCAACCAACGGGGTATCACCAGAGGCCTTCTCCGCCGCCGCCACCGCTCAGCGGCAACCGTCATGGGTGGACGAGTTCCTAGACTTCACCGCAGCAAGGCGAGGAGCCCACCGGAGGTCGGTGAGCGACTCCATTGCCTTCTTGGAATCGCCAATGTTGGTCGAGGAGGAATACCGAAACTCGTCAGGCTCGTCGTTTCTGCATGGAGGGGGCAATGAGGGCGGCTTCGATGGCTTGGACGACGAGCAGCTTTTGTCAATGTTTTCCGACGATATTTCCGGAAGCTTGCCTAGGGGGAATTCTAGCCCGTCAACTCTTTCCGACGAAAACAGCAATGATGAGGAGAAAAAGCCAAAGCCGATGCCAATGGATCAACAACAGCCGCCGCTACAGCAGCCAAAGAGTGAGCCAGGCGAGGTTGAAAGTTCACGCAAGACTGACCCACGACCGCCTCAGCGTTCCATTCCGGCTCCTGCTGATCCCATCATTGATCCCAAGAGGTTCAAGAGGTAATGCCTGTATCTTATACAACCACCTTTAATTTAAGAACAACAAAGCATGGATAATACGTGATAGATGATGGTCTTTGGTGGGTAAGTCTTCACACAAAGTTTAATTTGTTATGCTTTGTTCATATATTCAGAGTTGAATTACTATGGTCAAATGACAAATTTGTGGGTAGCCATAGGAATCAGATTTCCACTGCATCAAATTCCATATAATTTGGCCTTTTTTGAAGAAAATTGTGTCAAAAAAAACTAAAAGTGGTCATATTTATAAGAGATGGCTCTTCTGATAATTTTATTAATCTTATGTAATGTATATATCTAGTACTATTTTGTTTCTAAAGTCATGATTGTAGAGATCCACTGCTAATATTAACGTTTGGATTAGGGGATCTTGATCTTAGGCAAATAAATATTTAGGCATTATTTTAACTTGATATATGAAGAAGCATGTTATCATATCATTTATAATTAGTATTGCATGTCAGTATTTCAAGTAGATTCTCATTAATGCGAGCGTTTTTCTTATTTTTGCTGTCTTATCTTTTCATTTCACCATCTCATCCTGTATCAGCATACATTCATATACCGTGGAGTCCTGAAAAAATATTAAAAAAGACTCTTTCATGATCCAATGTTGCATTCATTACCTATATTATCAGTTTCATTAATCATAACAAACATAAATTTTCAGAATCTTGGCGAACCGCCAGTCGGCGCAGAGATCAAGGGTGAGGAAACTGCATTACGTTTCTGAGCTTGAACGCAGTGTCACAACATTGCAGGTAAGTAAAATGACGGGTTTGATAATGGTGAGCTAATCATGTACGTATCTTGTTCATTTACATCTGGGAATTCATCTCTCTCTCTCTCTCTCTCTCTCTACCTGAATGAAGACGGAAGTGTCTGCGTTGTCACCGAGGGTGGCATTTCTGGACCGCCAGCGGTTGATTCTTAACGTGGATAACAGTGCCCTTAAGCAAAGGATAGCGGCTTTGGCTCAAGATAAGATCTTCAAGGACGGTAAGCGCTTAACTGCGTGCCTGAATACTTAGATTTTATTTTTCCTAATTAATTAACTTATACTTCAGAAATAATTAACCAGTTTGACATTTTATTAAGTCCCAAAGAGGATTGTGTATATAAGTTTGCAAGGCTTTATATTAATATGATTTATTATAAAAAGATTTAAAATTGACTTAATTTATTAAGTCAATTATTCGAAAAATGCTGGCAGATTTAGCTGTTTAGTCTTTTGATTTTGACCCTTCAGAAACTTAGCTAAATTTGTCTCTTATTTTTCAACACAGAACAAATTCCCTTTTATGAAAATACAATATAATTTTACCCAATTTAAAAATTAAAAAAAAAATACAATTTTGTTTTGTTGATATATGACGATAAACAAATTAGATCAACACAAACAAATTATCACTAGGCATAAGACCTCGAATTGAGTGCGTGCTGTTATCTAATTATGAAACCCAGTGCAATACAGTCATGAACATGACTTTTCATAATATTCTATCCACTTACAATTACTTTGAATTTATTTTTTATAAGTAAACTGTATTAAATTGAAAAAAATTTAATTAATTAGTTAAAATAGATCATACGAATAGAGAGCAAGTTATAAAAAAAAATTACAAATAGGTGAGAGATATTAATTATTTATTTAAAAAATAGGTAGGAGGTTCCCTTGTATTTTTTTAATAATTAAAGCCACCTATTTCTTAATCACTTTAGGCATGATGCACTTTCCACTTTAATTTAATTTCTTGTTTTATAAGTAACTAATGTGCAATAAATGTAGAACTACATGCTAATGATATAAATTTGGCAGCTCATCAAGAAGCATTAAAGAAGGAGATAGAGAGATTAAGGCAAATATATCATCAGCAAAATCAACACCAGATCGACGGACTAGCTAGCTTGGCTGAAGCAAAAGCTGTCGTGCCACTAGCAGCTCCGCCAATCTCAGATAACTTGGGCCGTAAAGAAAAAGAGAAACTTATCAGCTAGACATGGATAACGAAAGTGATTTTCTGACCCTTCTATTACGTTGGCTTCCTCATTCATCCAACAGTAAGGATTAAAAGTTAAAAAATAGCAGTCAAAGATTATATCAAGTTTTTTATAATACTTGATATAATTTATATACTCTATTTTTTAACTTTTAATCTTGATATTTTAAATAAATATGAAAGTCTAAATAATTGAAGGGTTACAGCGGTACTCAGGACAGATGGAAGAGAGAGAAAGGTAGAGAGAGAAAGAGGTGGGGTTGATGAGTTTGGCTAAGCCAAGCACTTCACATGACATGTTTCTTCTGCTCACTCCCATTAATTCCCCACGCCTCGTTACCAGATCAAAGTTGAAGGCCACAACAGTGACACGTGTCCTGCAACTATTTGTTGGAGAGCAAATTATTTAGATTCTTTGTAGCTATTGCCCAGTTGAGATTTCTTTTTTCACTCCATTATTTTCTTCTTTTTAGGGTTTTCATTTATTAATTGTGATTATATTTATTTCTTTAAAAAAAATGTGTGGGTATTACTAAATTATGGTGGGGGTGAGTAGTTGATTCAATGGCTTGATTGTTGTCACTGTTTTCCATTTGTTATTTTTCTTTGTTGTAATAATGATTTATTTATGTAACATTAATTGTCCCTAAAGTTATTTATTTATCTTATCAATGTTACACATACATACATACATATATATATATATATATATATGTACAGTTTATGTTATTATAAAGTTTTTAATATTTATAACTTAGTAATAGAACTCTTTCGACAGCACAATAAATATATGTATTTTTTATTATATATTAATTTATTTTTTATATGTGCTAACCAGAGAAATTAGTAATGTGTGAGGAAAAATTAGTACAAAAAGTTATTGGGTTTTTAGGATCAGTTATCCTCTTGGATGATTGGTCATTTTTGGGGCAAGCCAATTGCTATGGATGGACACCTCCATATTTATTTTGATAGTGAAAAGAGCCAAGACAAGGGGGGCCGACATCTCCATACATCTTTGTCTTAATCATAGGGTGTGGATGGAAACCTCGACTCGAACCCCACTATAAGAAGAAGGTGTAAGGTGAAAAAAAGTGAAAGAATAAAATCGCAACTTAGTTTTTCCAAACTATGTGGAAAAAGAACAAGAAACAATGACAAATGAATGAGAATAGTATGCTCAAATTATTAAAGAAAAGCATTCTCAATTTTCTATACATTTATATTTTTATTCTCAATTTTTAATCTTTTAGATAAAGTTCTCAACTTTTAAGCTAATATAATCATATGCAAGGTACAATTTTGTGACAAATTGGTGATATTTTGGGCTGTGTGATATGTGGAGTTAAGAAAAAATTTGACCATATTATATTGATTAGTATTTAGTGTCTAAGCATTTGTGATTAAAGCACAAAACACACGCGAATGCCATGTAATAGAAATTAGATATACATTAGACTCGATCCAAAACATTATCAAGATAGGCTGTGCCATCCGAAGTTTACTATTCTAAGAGTAAGGTTGGATAAAGAGAGCAAAACCTAAACTATACTAATAAGATAGACACTGTCGTAGAGACTGTTGTGGCGATGTGTATGAAGTTTTATATATCAAAAACAATTATAAGCCCACTATTTTAATAGATGGCGGGTTTGGTTTGTAATGAAAATAAAGTATTAAATGACCGTAAGAGTTTTATTTTATTTTTTTTTTTTTAAATTTATTTGTTATTCTATTAATCTTTTTTATTTTCGTTGTAATTAGGTATGATCAGAGAACATTCTAAAGTTTTCATAATCAAAATTCAAGCCCCTCTATCGGCAAACATACTTCTCAATTTATAAACAATTAGTTCACATAATGTGGTCTTCAATCTCAGAGTCCCAAATGGGATACAAAGGCTCAGATGGCTCCTTGATCAAGAGAGCTATCTAATTCCCATGCATCATTCCCCCATCCTTGAAAAATGAATTTGCCCTCAACTCAAAATATATAATTATTGACATTCTTCGATTTGTAAAGTTGTCAACAGTGGTTCTCGAGTCACATTTTGTGTTTACTAACCTTGGATATAACTTTTGATGTATAATAATAAAATAATTGATCATCATATGTTTGATCAAAAATATAAATGTTCTGAAATAAGTATAAATAAAATATATACTCAAAAACATGCTTCGGTTTTGAGTAGAATTGATAATTAGCATCCTTCCGATGACATCTTCCTTTGTCTTTCTTTTACACACATGGTTCACTTGACATAAATCATCATAATCAACTTCTTCACAAATTACTCTAATGTCAATAAAAATCTCATTGAATGCAGTTGTTTCTTTGAGTAGGATGATTAATGGGTTCATCTTCATTGGACACAAAGTTGTGTTCCCAGTGAAAAATATTGACCTCTTTGTTTTGTTGGATGATTTCGAGTTAGACCCCTAAAATATATCATTTTGTCTACGAGTTTTGAAGTATTTTGATTATGTTGCAACGGATGAACTTATCTTTTTAATTTTAAAACTTCTATATCCTGGAGATCATGCTCTCGCACTGATGACTCGGTGGTTGTTCTAGCATCCTCTCCCATAACTCGCCATAGTTTTTTATACCAAATCTATAGCGGGTTAGTTGAGGAAAAATAGACAAAGAGCAGAAATTAGATAATAGAAAATTAAGAAAAGAGACAAGAAGGCAACGAAGCCTCAGAATGATGATTTGTTCAATTCATTGAGAATTGCTTCATCTAACGATGACTAATCCAAGACTCATAGAAAATTTTCGTACCCATTTTTTTTCAGAGTACATATTCCTCAATTTATAAACAATAAGTTCAGAGGATGTGGTCTTCGTTCTTCTAGTCCCAAGATCCTTAAATGCTCTTCAATTCAGATTTAGGTACCAAAGTCCTTCATGAATGGTGGTTGGTCCTAAGGTTCTTATGACACCCTGATCAAAAGAGCTAATTAATGCTCCTGCATCAATAAAGAGGTTGATCCACATGATGGTTCTTTGCTGACTAACAATAATGTCCCTTTTGTGTCCACGCGGCTGCTGATAGGTCAAAAGCGTTTAATTGTGGGTTATGGGCAAACCAGTGTAATGTAGGTCAACAGGAAAATGCTGGGATTCAGCCAAAAGTTGCACACCCGGCGTAGCAGAATGAACCCGAACCATCTGTCAAACGTCAATCATCAAACTCGTTGATAGAAAAAATGTAATAATATACAACGCTTTTATCGTGGAGAATTCTTTTTAACCAAAGAAAAAATTACAAGATAAATTCTAAATAAATTTGCTATAAAATAATGCCAGTTACAAATAACTCCTCTAAAATTCCTTCACTACAATTATTAAATATCAACCCTTTCAATACATCTAATAATTTACAAAAGAAAATATATCGAGAAATAAGAATAACCAAATATAACATGTCTTAGAAATTAATACTAGAATAATGTACCCAATTTTAATGAATAACGGAACCCAAATTGAATTTCAACTTGATGTTGAACCTTTCCCACTTCTTTCTTTTTCTCCTCTCTCTGCAACATTCCTTGTGTACGAAAAGAATTTTAGATAACTTAAAATTATATAAGACAACTTTATATTAGAAACAATACACAAGCGCCAATTAAATGCGACATCTTTGAAAAAACAGCGCATAGGCGCCTTTTAGGTGCACATCAAGCACAATTTTTCTGGACAAACTATGCATGTGCTTATCTCAAATGCACATCCGGCGTTATTCCTTTGGGCAAATAGTGTACGTGTATCCTTTAAGCGTCCATTATGTGCTATTCTATTGACATTCGGTTAATTATTGGCCAAATCTCATATGAATATCGTATGATTTTAGTATCTTTTGTCGTTCAAACGATCTTAGACAGACCATCGGTCGACCCTCGATGAATATCATGCGACCCTTACTTGACATTTTTGCTTGAGCATGCCACACGTAAATATCATGCATCATCTCGATGACCATTTGTTTATTGTAAAACCCATAAAAAATGATTCAAAACCTAATAGAAAAAAGAAGCTTCTGAAATTTTGGCAAGATGGATTGGTACCTCATAGCTCATTAACTCCGGTTAAATTGGGCATAAAGCAAACCAAATTAGCTATTCATTATGCTATAGTGCTGTCAATTTTCCTCTTTCTATCGCATATGATACAGAAGAGAGTATGGTGGAGGTCATTTTATAGAAGGAGGCCCGCGTTTTCATCGTTCATGTAGTAGGTACGTTGGCTGACACAGTTTTTGGCAGTAGTCCTGGGCTTGTTACAATGCAATGACATAACCAAGGAATTTGAATGAATTTGTAGTCTAAGGATTGAAATTTATCAGAATGCACTTAATTATAGTGATCCTGAGTCATAAGCCTAATGCATTTGTAAAAAGGAAAGCCAAACTAGATCTTCACAGCACCAGGTAGAATGAAGCAATTGATACGGGCAAACTAGGCATCTATGATAAAAACCACGTTGAAACCGAAATGGTTAAGGGGTGGAATTTCATATCGATTGAGCAAAATGATTACTTTGGACTTATTACTAGGGGTCTCTCTCTTATCCTTTGAGGTTACTTTTTAGGACAAAAATGTGCTATGGACGAGTACCACTCCTTGATTTGATCATCTCTGCAGTTTGACCATGCCTTCAAAGTTCTCAATAAGTCGATCTAAGACCGATCTACGGAGCTAACTTGAGTTGAGTTGAGTGCCATCAGAATCTCTTTGAAGCAACAATATCTAGTTGAGAAATGGGGACACCTAGGCACTCAACAAGAATCAATTCTTTTGAACTACTTTGTTTCCTCTCCCAAGTAAAACTCAAACCAACTACTACTACTCAATGCTAAACTAGTCACCTACAAAAGCTCACATAACAAGCATATCGTCAGTTATTAAAATGAGGCTACTAATGCTTTGGCAGAATCAAGAAACAATACATAACCCCTTCAAAAGATCCATGGAGGAGAAAAAAAATAACAAAGGCTCAAAGGTAGGCGGGCAAAATACTGGATAATCAATTGATGTACGTGGAAAAAGGTCACGACGTTCTAGATTCAGTTTACGTACTACTTAATGGGCAAACATCCTAACCTTTGGAACATATTGCAGTCTCAAATGGCAAAAGGCCGTAAACAATATTAAGTTAGAATTATAATTTAAAATTTAACTACTTCTTTGGAACAGCTACGTCCATAAATGCTCGATGAAAATGTCATTACCCAGAGAAGCTTCAAGTTATCAAAACAACAGTACATGGGCAACATCGACAATAACAACAGGTTATGGTGGAATCAGCTCATCTAATAGCAACATGTCGCATAACAAATCTGAATCCCATGGAATTCTCTTCCCATCCTCGTCTAATTCCTCATCCCCTTTCTTGCTTTCCTCTAATCTATTATGCATATCTTCACTCTCCCTCCTTATTTCCTCTCTTTCTTTCGTAATTTGATCAAAATTTCCACTGTGATCAACCCTGTTTCTACTGATATTGAGTGTTTTAAGTGATTGTTCAGCTAAGTTTGACGGGTGCCATGATTCGATTTGAACAGCATGGATAACATTGAAAAATGCAATGTATAGTTTCTCTGGCGTCCACAGGTTTATCTGAAACGTAATGAAAGGAACGTACCAAAAGAATTCCTGAAGTTTCCTCAAGTAAAATCAAGCAACCAAATCATGAAAACTACTCAGAACTTTCTCTTCAAAAAACTCCTAACTTTATTGAATTGATGGGGACCCCATTTTTAAAAAGGATAAAGATGTTTGTTTTTCTTATTTTAAATAAATAATTATAATTTAATTATTTTATAATAGTTCATTTTAATTATTTTTTTAAATATTAAATCATAATAATTTATTTAAAATAAATGATTAAAATAAAAAAAAATAACTCTAAATATTTCTACGAGAGATGAAGCAGACCTGAATCCCTCAATCGAGCAAGGTGGTCCGCATGTGCTTGGTGTTTTGCGAGGCCTGAGGTTTATCTTTGATATCTTTGAGAGCTTTTAGACATAAAAATTTGGTTTAACTCAATACATATTTATTACTTATAAAAAAAATTATTATCTCTCGTCCCTAAAGTTGATGTAGAAGGAATTTGGCCTTATCTCTCTTAAAACTACTCGAAGAACTTTCAAACATTATACTATGGGCACTTGCTTTAGTCTTCCAATTTTCCTTTAAATCAATACCAAAAAGTGAAATCACAATGCTTTGAAATTGCTCTATTAGTGGTCGGCTATGCTAATTGCAAACTAAAAAAATTCCCTAAAACATAAAGGAAATAAAAGAGTTTTGGGCAAGTCTCAACCATATAGAAATGCATGATGGAAAAAAAAAGAAGACAAACACCCCCTAGAATACCCGATAGAGGTTAATCTAACGGATTTTGTTTTGATCTTCCTAAATATTAAACTTTAGTATTATTTGAGTGGTTGAGATCTATTCTTATATTATAAAAAATAATATATTAAAATATTATCTTAATTTTTATCTTACACTACTTTTAATGTGATATCAGTTATTAAGTAGATAAGAGAATTATAATTTAGAAAAATTGTAGCAAAACCTAAGCAAGTAATTGAAAGTTCTTCGACACTAATATACTTTTTATTTTTTCTCTGTCTTAAGTCTTTTAATAAACCCTAATTAGTTGGAATGTTGAAAGCCATCCTTTCATCTTTACTTTACTCCTAAAAATTAATGATTCAATAAATAAAAAATATCTTTTTTTTTTGATAGCTAAGATCAGAATTTGAGATGTAAGAATTAAGCATACTTTGTTAGCCTTAGAACATGAGTAGCCAAATTATATACTATCCAAAGTAGAAATTCTAATGAGAAGGTTTCTCATAATTTTTGAAATTTTATTTTATTTATTTCTAATCGCTATAAGTCTAAAATTGTCCCGTGATAAGGGACAGTTGCGTTATTTAAAAGATTAAAGTCCGACTCTAGAAAAGATATTTCAGTGAATTTCATAGCAATACATATATGTTATCATACTATTGAATGAGGGGAGGCGAACCTTACTCATACTATATCTTATTATATAGGTTATTGGATATAAATTTAACAGTCTAAATATAATATTAAAAAAATTAAAAAAAATTCTTTTTAAATAAAAACTGACAAACTTTAAATTTATATACAATAATCATGATTTGAAGTGCAGCGGCCCCACTCTCATTGTGTGATACCTCTATCAGAATTGTTGTCCTTATGGCAAAATAATAAAGAAATTGAGATAATAATTATCAGAACTAAAGAATAAAAAAATTATAACCCCAACCACCACCTGCTACCCAAGCACAATCCCTCAGCCCCAGCTAGCCCTAGCCCCAATGGTTGCACCCGTTGGTCCACCCACCCTCCGAGCTATAGCAAGCAGCGGTCCCCAGCCTCGCTCACCGGCCAGCCCCTCAGCATCTTCGAAAATATGGATTTTATTTTTCCTTAAAAAAAATAGAATTTTATTTCTTTCCAAAAAAAATATTAGACTTTAATCCTATTGTCAAGATTTAAAAATAAAAAATAATAAAACTATTATATTTTTATCATATTTAAATTTATCGAATATTAAATCTAATATTTAAAAAATTATAAATAACTATTTAGAAATTATTAGTTAGTTGATCTTTAAATTTTAGCAATTGGATTAAAAAATTAAATGACCCAGATCTGAAAAATAGGATCATACTTCTTTTAATATCATAAAATGTCGCAATGCTCTATAATATTGTGTGATTAGTGGTCAGAGTCTAACGCCAATTCATTACTTACCACCTTTTGTTCTATTGTTTATGAGTACATGCAAGACGAACGGCAGCTTTTGCTTCTGCATGGGCTTCTGCTCTGCTTGCTTCTGCATGGTCCACACCATTGACGTTCACTGGTCACTGAACCGAACCTAAGCTTGACAGTCGGAAACTCCATCAAACTTCTTTCGAACATGGTTAGCTGGTCACCTTTTGAAGAAGAGTAAATAAGCAAATAAGTAATATGAGTTATTTATTTATTGATCTAACCATTGTGATATGTATAAAAATCATGTGTTATGTATAAGAAATGATGATAATATATATATATATATATATATATATATGTAAAATCATACTAAAATATTAAAAAAAAAAAATGAAGATATTTGTAAACATATAAAAGTAAGATTTATATTACAAACCCATTTTCACGGGCTAAGACTCATCGGCAAAAAGGACATCTGACTTGATGTAGTGCCATTCATCCATATTAGACCTGATTAAAATAGATTCGTTTATTTGATTCAATTTAGCTTGTTTGAAATCTTATAGGGTATGTTCAATATTTATGAATACTATAGATGAATAGGATAAAAAAATTATATCCGATCAAAATTTTTTGGCTATGTATGGTCACGGTTGAAAATCACTAGTTAGATCCTACTTGGCCCAGATTTTGTTAGTATATACAAATTTTAATATTTTAGATAAATGCCGACTTTTTATTAAAAAAATATCTCAATATACCATATTTTTATATAAATAATAACTTTGACATGTAAAAGATTCTTTTAAATATTTTTAGGCAAAATATTTACCTAAATATCATATTTTTATAAATGTTTATGTATTTAGGTACTTTATACATGAGTATGAATTTCTAAACAAACTTAAAATCATAGTGCTGATGGCCAATCCAATCTGATCCATTAGACTATAGACAAACTCAATTATATTTTTTGACTCAAAAGGCAAGCTTAGCCCAACCTAGGCTAGACCAATTTAGTATTCATAATTTTTGCCTCAAAGAACGTCCGAGACCAACACAAACTCAATTTTAATTGAGCTTATTATAAAAAAGACGATAGGGGTGATTGTAATATTATCTATATGTGTTTATTTTTGTTGTTTGGGAATAATGACAATGCATGGATATGACGGATCGTATTTTTCTGTAAAAAATTCTGTAGAATTTCGTCTGTAATATGGACATCCGTCAAAGAGAAAACCTATAAAATATCCGGTTTAAAACAATATACATTTATTAATCACATCATTCGACATCAAAAACAACAACATACAAAATCTCAACTCCTCACAGGATCCAAGAACAACATATAAGCCGTGACTCCAATGCTGTGTATTCAAACACTACATTGACCAAAAAGAGATACTATTAGGTACATGTTACAAATCCATACATAACTTGAGGAAATATAAATAAACCCAAATATAATAAAAATTAAGCTATCTAATCATCAGTCATTTTGTACAATATATATCAAAATTTTCAAAAGAAACATAAATATATATATACAATTTTTTTCGGATATAAATTAAGTTACAAATTCTAAATTTTTAACATGGTCTTCTAAATCCAAGCTTAGTCCACTTCTAACATCTACTCCACCCCGTTGGGTATATCAAACTTGCACTAAATTAAAAATAAGGAAAAGTAAATGTGAGTTAACAACTCAACAAGTACAATATTATCAAGACAATAACAATATATAGGCAAAATAAAGGAAAAGAGGGATTTACGAGTATGATAAAGATGCATAACATAAGTCATAATCAATTATACTTTTGAAACGCAATTAACTTCTCATATTTTATTCTTCCTCTCTTGGGATGTCAATTATGCATAATTACTTATATTTGCGGATTAGGATTAGTAAACATTACTAACTAAAGGTGCGGGAGAACGAGGAAAAGAATGTGTTGCCCTACACATTCTAAAACACAACGGCTATATTTAAGGCCTGCGATAACTTGGCCATCGGTTACATTTTAGGGCTATAGTAACTCGGTCATCACATTTTTCCTATAAACAGGCCGATAACGATTCATCCCATATCCCCCGGGTATCAGGACAGTCATCGTTTTTTCACAGTAGTATTTTAAGGAATGCCATGGATATCGTCCTCTCTAATATGCGGCCAGAATACACGGTCAAGGTAATCTTTGAGAATTCACCGTGATATAAATGACAAGTTAGGGAACACTACTCTATGAACATAAATCCATGGCACTAGTTTCATTTATTATACTTTTGAGGGAGGATCCATCACATTCCATTCACATTATCTCCATCCCGGAAAAACAATTCGATCACATTATACATTGTCGATCTCCCTCTAAGTACATGCATAGTTCTTATCCTTCCTTTGGATTTAAATCTTTTAACGATTCAATTTATATGCATGGATATCAAATTCATGGAAATGATCGGAATTCCTTACCACCGATAAGCAATTACCACATATGAGACTTCCAACAATTTTTCCTCCACAATCCATCACAACATATTTTTTCAGGGCTTAAAATTGAATATATACAATTAGACATAACTTATATAACAATTAATTACAATGGAAGTATGCCGAATTCCCATTTGGCCTCGAGTGAACAGTAATATGACCATTTTAGAGCGTCCGGATATTACGAATGGGTCGATACTTGTGAAATCGGATACCCGACCGAGGTATATATAATTAGGATATGATAATTCATAAATTGTGGTAAATTAACCATATAATCAATGGGAAATGGGAGATTCACGAGCTAGGCGCTAGTTAGGGTTTGGCCAAACCGAGCGAATAGGAAGGGAATTCGGGTATCAAATAATAAATAAATTATATTAAGATATGGGTAATGATATTCTAGTCCTAATTTATGTAAAAACCCTAAAAATCGGAGCCCGAAATCATCCGGATGTGGAGTTAGGGTTTCATGAACGAAAATTGTATAAATTGGTCAATTTCTATAAATTTGGGCTTGGAATTCATATTTATACATAATCTAGCTTTGGACAACAGATACACATGTATGGGTTGGGTATCGGAACAAAAAGACCCAAAGGGGATCGAACAAAAAAAATGAGAGAAAAGGGTATAGATGCACTTGTCTCAACCCGCTATACGATTTCTCCAACTAGCTCGAAGCCGGAATCCATCCCGAGGGCCTTCGTTTGGCCGCTTCTCTCTCTTCTCCCTCCCATGTCTCCCTCTACCCGAATGTTGGTGCTTCTCTCTCCAAAAACGCATCCCAACGTTTTAAAAAGGACCTGCACGCGGCTTATATGTGGACTAGCGCTTGAGTGCTATCCGTGGCGCGCAGCATGCGCGCCTACCCTGGAATCGGCGCTTGCCGGGAGCTCGAGCCCACGGCGGGCGTAGGTCAAGTCTGCGTCAACCTTGCAGCAAGCCAGTTTCGCGTTTTCGCCATCTGAGACTCGTTTCGACCTTTCTAGCCTAATATTTTATATCCTTGAACTCTAATTTTGATAATATTAGTTTAATAAGTCAAGATTATCATAATTCAAAACTTGAAATCTTATTCACGGATTAACATTTCACGGTTTATAATTTCGGTTTTCGATTTTGTCAATTTCGGATCTTTGAGCTTTTCAATTCGATCCCTCTCATATCCTTTGACCTCGATTCACTTATTTTAACTTAATTACCTCCCAATTATTATATTTTAGAATCCAAAATCTCACCATTTATTTTAACCATATCCTGGGAATTGATACTTTACAACTCTCCCCCCACTTATAGAAATTTCATTC
The DNA here is from genome assembly GCA_033239525.1 of Nepenthes gracilis. Classification (NCBI taxonomy): domain Eukaryota; kingdom Viridiplantae; phylum Streptophyta; class Magnoliopsida; order Caryophyllales; family Nepenthaceae; genus Nepenthes; species Nepenthes gracilis. The sequence goes on along the minus strand of BSYO01000006.1, from coordinate 2,028,403 downwards.
TCGAAATTTAACAAACTTTAAAACTTAATAATAGAGGGAAAGATATTCCAAATTTTGCCTACGCACTTCCAAATCACTTTTTTCGAGGGACGATTATTTCTAGAGAATCTTAATCATTTGAATTATCTTGATCCTCAGCAACTAATACCTTTTATCTAGAATTAAGATAGAAACCTTGCTATAAAATGAATTCCTAATCTCCCACGTGGTTAAACCTAATCATAATCCTACTTTTTCATTCATCGGTACATGGGAGATATTATAATAATCTATCCAAATTCAAAGGTAGGCCCTATTGTTGACCATCTCTTCGACTTAATACAAAATTCCAGACAAACTACTAGGTTTTCACATCGATACCTCCTAGATCTCGAGAATGATCTTCCATTGGAATCTTAACCTTCTTCTAAACTTTTTGAGTCAAGGCTCACGCGCTTTTGTTGCGCTATTCTGATTAACCATTATCAGGATAATAAGAATTCTTATGCCACTCATGACTTATTGATTCATATTAAATACCTAAATTATATAGTAACTATAAACATAAGAAAAATCCTAATGACAATGATACGATTAAAGCAAAGCCCATAATCCTTAGATTATAACAACCTAGGCATTACAATTGAAGAAATCACCCAGAAACCTCAAACTCTAATACTTACCAACTTGTTGGCATACCAACGAGCCAACCTATACATCCTAGTTGCATCACCCAAATTCATGATAAATAGGCTATCATTAATTGCCAATTCTATAATATTCAAATGGTATCCTTAATCCTCGCCGCCCTTAAAATCCTTAAAAGAAGGACCTCAATGGCTAACCCTAAATTATAGGTGACGTAATTTTGGTCATAGACTTTACATCCTCTTAACCCAGGTAATCGCCCATACAAGTTAAGAGATACATAATCCTAGAGTTTCCTTAAAAGGATCACACTCTACCGTAACTTACTAGACCTATTAGGGGTCGACCCAAACAACAAGATCATCATCTAATCCTTAATTCCTCGGAGGCTACCCTGACATGACCCATTCTGACGAAGACTGATCGTCTCAAGCCAAATGCCTCACGGTGCCGCGGCACTTGAGAAATACTATACTTATCAGATTACTCTTCTGGGTTCAACTATACCCAAGAAAACCACACACTCAGTTAATCTTTTCCCAAATAGAGTTCGCACACCCCCATTAACTCTAAGAATTTATCAATGAGGCTATCCCAAGAGTACAGAAGCACCTCCCCCCAAATACTTAGTTAATGCCTCATTCGTTCCACACAGAGTCCTCAATTTTGGTGCCAATCTTGGCACAACTTCTATAGCAGTCATCAATTTAACAATCAGGAGGTAATTCGGCTAATCCTTTCCTTAAAGAATATCCTCGAATACTTACACAGCCCAAACTCCGTAGTGACCACCAAATATTGCCCAAGTGTGGTCTTGCATGCTAACAAAACTCAGCACATATGATCATTGAGCGACTCATAGGCAGAATAGCACTATCAAGCCGACATTCCATCAACTATCCTTTATATTCAAAATCCCACAACTTGATGGCAAGTATCATATTCTACCACCACTATTCGTGCTAGCATAGCAACTCACCATCAAGACACCATCAATGTCATATTGAGCCTTAGCGTCACAAGGCAATTCTATCAGTCCAATCAACCATATTTATAAATTCGAGAAAATGTTGTAGCCTTGAATACTGCTAGTATAAAACCTACAATCCTCAAATAAACGAGTAACCATAGAAAACACCAATAAAATATAGATTCTGAATCCTACATACATCAAAACATCAAAATCTAGGAACCTTATCTCCCGCCACGATGGACGACACTTCTACACTTTGTGTTATCACCGCAAAGCCTCAATCCAAGGTACTAGGCTCCTTAACTATCCAACCCATGGGATAAAGGCAATGCCTAATCAAGCGGTTGAACTAACCACTCCTGAAACATGCTCCCGAAAGTCTCACTGAGACATAGCATTCATCCATAAAGCTTCCATAAACATATTAGACAATATCTCTTAATTCTCGAGACCATGATCCTTTTCACATCAACCGCCTGAGCTCGACTTCACCTCTTATCTTACATGGGGCAATACACCTTATCTTCTTCTGAATATTGGATTACCGCAACGTCATCTCAAGTCTCAGAATTCAAATCTCAACCTCAATAAGATCCGAGCTACCTAAAAGTTCAGACACTTAAGTATCACCAAATCAATTATAAATCGGCATCCTTAAATTCACTATACCTGAATTGACCCTAAGTTATACTAACCTCGAGCCAGCAATCTCACCTTATCCATCATACTTGATACATTCATCATTCCTCTTTAGCAAATTACTAACCCGAGAACTTCAACCCAAAGCTGATCAATCCTAAACCTCAAACCAAAATGGATTAACCTAAGCCTCTGACCAATTCAAGCACTAAGTCTGCACCAATCAAATTTAAGTCTCAGGGTGCCTCCCTATAGCTCCTTTTGACCTCACGGTCGACCATTATTTCAAATAGATCATCGTCTAGGAACCATAACGGCTACTAATATCCTATATGAAGGCAAAACAACATAGGTTAGGCTATTCTTAGGATACTAACTAAAACGCGTAAGTTGGACAACCCAACTCATTCTTTAATTCAAACTTAGTTCAAGCCTAAACTAACCGACCTGGATAGTTAGAACTATTTAGTCTAACTTGATTCTCCTATACCTATATTTACTTATTTGATCAATCTTAATCTATTCTAAACTTCTTCATATGATTCAAATCAAGTCTAAGGTATCTGTTTTCTCTTATACTAATTGTGACGGACCGTATTTTTCTATCGAAAATACAACAGAATTCTGTATGTAATGCGGATATCCGCTAAATATAAAACCTGTAAAATATACTGTTCAAAATAATATACATCCAATAATCCTATCATTCAACATCAACAACAACATACAAATCACAACTCCTTATAGGATCCAAGAGCCACATGTAAGCCGTGGCTCTAATGTTGTGTATCTAAATACAACATTGGTCAAAGATAAATGCCACTGGTACCTATTACAAATCCATGTATAACTTGCGAAAGTACAAATAAATCTAAATACAGCGAAAACTAAGCTATTGAATCATCAATAATTTTGTACAATATATATCAATCTTTTCAAAAGAAATATAAATATATATATACAATTTTTTTAGATATAAATTAAGCTACAAATTCTAACTTTTCAACATGGTCTTCTAAATTCAAACTTAGTCCACTTCTAGCCTCTACTCCATCCCATTGAGTATATCAAGTTTGTACTAAATTTGAGATAAGGAGAAGTAAGGGTAAGTTAACAAGTCAATAAGTGTAACGTTATCAAGATAATAACAATATATAGGCAAAATCAAGGAAAATAGGCATTTACGAACATGATAAGGATGCGTAATATAAGTTATGATCAATTATACTTTTGGAACGCAATTAACTTCTCACGTTTTATTCTTTGTCTCTTTGGGATGTCAATTATGCAATAATTATTTATATTTGCAAATCAGAGCTAATAAACCCTACCAGTTAAATGTGTAGGAGAATAAGGAAAAGAATGTGTTATCCTACACATTCAAGAGCACAACGACTACATTTTAGGCCTGTAACAACTCAGCTATCGGTTATATTTTAGGCCTGCAGCAACTTGACCATCGGCTACATTTTAGGCCTATAGCAACACGACCATCACATTTTGCCTGTAAACAGGCTGATAACGATTCGCCCCATATCTTCCGGGATATCAGGGCAGTCCTCGTTCTTTCAAAGTAGTATTCTAAGGTGTGCCACAGATATCGACCACTCTAACAAGCGGTCAGGATATACGGCCAAGGTAATACTTAAATTTCCACCGTAATGTAAATGGCAAGTCAGGGAATACTATCCTATGAATATAAATCCGTGGCTCTAGTTTCATTTCTTATGCTTTTGAAGGAGGATCCAACACATTCCATTCACATTATCTCCATCTGGAAAAAACAATCACATTACACGTTGTGGATCTCCCTCTGAATACATGCACAGTTTTTATCCTTCCTTCGGACTTAAATATTTTAACGATTCAATTTATATGCATGGACATCAAATTCATGGAAAGGATCGAAATTCCTTAGCATCGATGAGCGATTATCACATATGAGATCTCAGACCATTTTCCCTCCACAATCCATCACAACATATTTTTTCGCGGTTTAAAATTGAATATATATAATTAGATATATCTTATATAACAATTGATTGTGACAGAAGCATGCCAAATTCCCATTTGGCCTCGATGAATAGTAACAGTGTTGTTTTAGAGCATCCAAATATCGCAAACGGATAGATACTTGTAAAATCGGACACCCAACCAAGGTATATATATAATTAGGACATGATAATTGATAAATTGGTGTCAATTAACCATATAATCGATGGGAAATGGGGGATTCAGGAGCTGGGTGCGGTTTAGGGTTTGGCGAAGCCAAACCGAGCCAATCGAAAGGAAATTTGGGTATCAAACGATAAATAAATTTTATTAAGATATGGGTAATGATATTTTAGTCCTAATTTATACAAAAATACTAGAAATTGGAGCCCGAAATCGTCCGGATGTGGGGTTAGGGTTTTGTGAACAAAAATTATATAAATTGATCAATTTCTGCAAATTTGGATTTGGAATTCATATTTACACATAATCTAGCTATGGACAACATATATACATGCATGGGTCGAGTATCGGGACAAGAATACTCGAAGAAGATTGAATAAAAATCAAAAAATGAGAGAAAATGGTATGAATACACTTGTCTAAACCCGCTCTACGATTTTTCTAACTAGCTCAAAGCTGGAATCCGTCCGGAAGGCCTTCGTTTGGTCGCTTCTCTCTCTTCTTCCTCCTCTCTCTCTCTACTTGAACATTGCTGCTTCTCTCTCCAAACGCATCCCAACGTTTTAAAAAGAACCCACACGTGGCTTATATGCAGATTGGCACTCAAGCGCTATTGCGCGCCTGCCCTAGAATCGGCGCTCGCCGGGTGCTCGAGCGCTCAAGCCCATGGGGGGTGCGGATCAGGCTTGCGTCAACCCTGCAGCAAGCTAGCGCTTGAGCACACGGCGGGCGCGGGTCAGGCCTGCATCAACCCTGCAGCAATCCCGCTTCTCGTTGTCGCCGTCTCGGACCCATTTCAATAATTCTGACACAATATTTCATATCCTTGGATTCTAATTTTGATTATATTAGCTTAATAAGTAAAGATTATCATAATTTAAAACTTAAAATCTTATTCACGGATTAACATCTTACGGTTTACAATTTCGATTTTCGATTTTGCTAATTTCGGATCTTTGGGCTTTTTAATTCGATTCCTCCATTATCTTTTGATCCCGATTCACTTATTTTAACTTAATTATCTCTCAATTACTATATTTTAAAATTCAGAACCTCACCATTTATTTTAACCATGTCCTGGGAATCGGTACGTTACAATTGATTTCTTTTTTTCCTTTTGAGATATGTCATTTAAAGGTTAAATGCCACGACGAAGCTAGCATGCCTGCATCAATGATGCTTAGTGACTCTACTCGTAGGGTTGATCCGAGACAATGTGCTTATATTATACATTTTTTGTACTCCTATATGGGTAATTGAAGACACCGGGGAGTTAGATTGTAACACTAACAAAATGTTTGGGAAAGACGAAACTTTAAAAATATAGTCAATAAATTAAAGAACGTCTTAAGAGAGGCTTTTAATGTGTATTATAACATTACTTTTGATAAAAAATTATTTGTCAATTATAAATATAATGAGTTTGTATTAATCATCTCGATAATTCATAAAATAGTACTTGACAAAACTTTCCATTTGATGGGTCTAGCATGGATTTGGGCAGAAATTAACGAAGCTCAACTGAAAGAAGACGGGTCCAATCAGCAAAGTGTCCCAATCCAACAACGGTGTTCCAATAGATTCAGAAACAAGTCCCACTTGGCACCTCAAATACGCAGCCAATCAGTGTCGCTCACACCTCTACAGAGGCAACCACAGGCTGCCGACGCAAGAGGTGCCGACTCAGAGGATGTCAGCCAATGGAGATAAGGTTAACGCTGACAAGCCACAATACGCACCGCCCTAACAACTGCTCAACCAATCCAAACGAAGTCGAACAGAATTGCGTTGGTCACGCCCGATAATGGTCTCCTTGTCCCCACAAGGTGACAATTGATACCGCTGGCGGTGGCCGGCGAATCCTAACAAACTTCTTGTCAGAGATCCCGATTCCCAAAGCCTCCCAAAGGAGTCTACAAATATCCTCTCCATCAGCTGAGAGATGAGGATTCCCACGTGCACAAAAAAGCCTAAGTGGTGACCTGAGATCGAAATCCTGATCCTTACACCCAGTACTCAAAGCAATGAGGAGAAAAAATTAACTCTCTTCTCTCAAGCCACCGCCTTCCTACAGTATCGATAGTAAGCCACTCCTACCAATGCATCAAAAGGAGCACTAGCCTCCCCCGAACATCCCACGCACTGCCTACATTCCAGCATTCCTATATTTTCATCATGTTTATTTTTACGCATGTATCTTTCCGTTCCTAGGGAAAGATTTCTGATTTAAGTATCGGAATGTTTACGGTGGGACAACCTCTTACCGTCCTCTGACCTCTTATGTGTAATTTGTTGTGCACAGAGTCCAGGTTGAGAAACGTAAAGATCAGACCCATTTGTAATCTAACTTAGTTGAGGAATTCAAAGGCTCCCTAAGCTGTATGAGAACCCTGACCATGGGACGCATCAGTATTAATAAATCAAATTTAAAATTTTATGAAAATTAGAACTGTCCAACTTGAGAAATGTCTATGTTCTCCTCCAAAACAGATAAATGTTTTTCTATAGACAAACATGGGCGCAGGAATTCATAGTTGTTGAAAGTTAAATTTTATGTTAGCAAAAATGATCGTTAAAAGTTAAATTAATGAGTTTATTTGCATAGTTTTTGAATAATGACTTCTATTCATAATATTTTATAAAGAGATGTACATGTTTGAAATTAACTATGTTAAATAATCACATTAATTTCAACAATTATCTTTATTTATATTTTATTATTTTTAAAACATCCAGCAAATAAAATTTTTTGACAAGTAATTATTTCCATTCTAACAGGAGTTAAATCCGAATCATTACAATAAAAGAACATGCCATAGATATACTTTATTGTTAAAATAAAATAAGATAAAGTAATATTCATATGAACTATTTTAACAATTTGTTAAATGTAGTTGTTAAGTTTTAAAGTTAAATTCGTTTTGTTTGAAGTATTATCTACTTTCTAAAAAGTATAAGACGTGTCCGGTTACCAACTCCATATGACACTATTTCGTCATTGAAAAGGCATATCGAAAAAAGCAAGTCTTCTCAATTATAAGCAATATGATAGGCCTTCGTTTAACCAATGTGGTATAATCCACCCCAATAACACAGTCTTCAAATGAAGGGATAGATGTCAGCATAAATCCTCACGCCTTACCTCAAAGCGTGCAATGTCGTTATTTTAGACCGGTTTTGAGTGAAAATATCAACTAACACATGTCCCACACTTATTCTTTCAAAGCAGATATGATGCAAGCTCCAACTACAGTGTGCTACAAAAGAAGAAGAGCTGGACGAGAACAGAGGAGAAGGGCAAAGATGAGAGCAGAAGGAAGGAGAAATTTCTAGAAAAAGGGAAGGGGAGTTCTGGCAAAGGAGAAACAGAGGAAAAGTTTGAGAGAGAATGAAGGAAAAGGAGTCAGAGAGAGAGAGAAAAAACAGAGTGATAGACAAAAAATATATATATTTCTCCGTTTACAGTATTACATGTGGGTATATATCAAACAACCAAACGGGTATTCTACCACACAGCCCTGAGCCCAACAGCTGCAACAGAAAGTCGGCAACAACAACTCAGTAACTAAATGGATATAAAGTGGAAAAATAATTTGGAAAAAATAAAATAGGAAAAATAATATGAAAAAACAATATACCCAGAATATTAGAGTATTGTTGGATGAAATCTCGAAATCTGAGGGGTGGCGGCCGTGATGGGTTCGGTAAACCCAACTTAGGAAGAAAATCCACAAATGAAGTAAAGGTTGAATAAAATTTAATATAATTCGAAACCTAGAAAACGCCCAAGCACGCCCTAATCCGAAGCCTTTGCTGATTCAGCCCAAGGATGGCCCAACGGCTCAACAATTCTGGCCCAGAAAACGAGTCCGTGTGCCACATAACTTACCATAATCGGTTGGACAAATCTCTACAAAATAACCATCCAGTCCCCGCACATAGAAACAACCTACTATAACCAACCGGTCAAAATAATATAATCGTTTCATCTTATCCTATTTGTGGGTGGTTGTCATTGGATAAGGATAATCTAACTGTCCTTAACCTCTATAGGTACCCCTTCATTCCCGCGGAAGAGGGGGAGAGGATCTAGAGGGAAGACCCTGGACACCAATTCTTCCAGGAAGCCTTCTATCCAATCCTTCCAGGAAACCTTCCACCCAACAAAGAAAGAAAGCCATAGAACATAAATAGAAAAATAAAGGAAATGCCAACCCTCCTTTCAAGGAATCCAACCCTCCATCCGTAGAGATTTATCCTTTTTCTAGGGATCTCTCTCTTCATTTAGCCTTTCATGCCTCCAAGCCGCCTCTCAGTTGAGCGCATCTCCATGCCGCCATTCTTCTGAGCGCATCTGAACGTTCAATCCACCGCTACATGTATCATCCATGTATCTTTCTATTCTATTAAAAAAATGTCTGATATGAGCGTCGAAGGATATACAGTGGGATCAATTCTCACCGTCCTCTAACTTATCATTTTTAGTTGTATTGTATAGGGTTTAGATTCAAGACTATGAAGATCGAATCTGTATCAGATCAACCCGGTATGAATATCTGATTTACGGTCCTCTAATCCTAGAACAATCCGAATTCGTGGAATGCAATATTGACTCTGTCTGTGAAAAGCGGCTAAAAGGCAAGTTTTATCACCAAAAATACAAAGACAAAATTGATTAACACTAAGACTCATACGAGCACTCTTCCCAAGGAGACTACCACTCCTGACCATCCCGTAAATAGTTATGAATGAGACCGGTAGGCTCTTTTTATGAAAGAGATCAATACTCAAATGTACAATACATCCTAAATACTTCAGGCTCTTTGCACATGATGTGGTCATCAAAGACTGAGGGCGCTTTCTTCAATCGCCCACATTGCGACTCCAAAAAGAAGAAATGAAGAAAGCACCCAGCCTAGAAAACATACCGACCTAATATCGAAATCTAAGTCGGCTCTAACAATTAGATTTCTTTCATTGTAGAAAGCTTACTAGGTCCCAAATTGAAGGATGAAAGTCCAAAGGGCAACATCCTCGCCATTCCCAAGATGGCAGGCAACCTTTTTGATCACAAAGAGGTTCATGCAGCACTAGAGGATGATCTACTGTTCGAGCCTCTACTCATGAGCTATCTCGCTTGAGAAATTTGCCTGATCCGAGGATACAGTAGGGCCAGTCAGAAGATGTCATGCTGGGGGCTTCCCCTCTAGCACCAATCTCTAACACCTGAGAAAAAAAATTAGAAGAAGACACTACTCTACTTAGAAGAATCAATAGCTAGAACGGTCACAAAAGACAAGACCTAGACGCGATCAAAGGGTTAACCAAGTCGTAAGACGATAAGAAGCCCTTTACCAAAGAAAATCTCAGGAAAGAATTAAAAAAATCGCCCTGTGCCCAAAGTCCTTATCCGGTATTCTACTCCGGTCAGAATCAAGCCTTGTCGGGCCCATTAGACTGCGCTGGCACTCAGTTTGCAGTAAGGTAGAGGGTAGGAATGCCCTTGTGGAATTCATAAAATGGGGTCGAACGGAATGTTCTTCCAGGAAATATTTTTGTTATTAATATAATATCATAATAATAAATAATAAAAATTATTATTATTTTTATTTTTAAAAAATGAAAAGAAAAATGAAAAAGTGAAAAGCAATCAAGCGGCGCAGTGCAGAGAAGAAAAGAAGGAAAAGAAAAAAGAAAGAGAGAGGGAAGAGAAAGAAGAAGGTGTGACGCACAAAATGGTGGCGACCACTGTCACTGGAGGAGGCAATGCTTAGATCGAGAGCCGACAAAGCTTTCTCAAGGTTTCCCCCTCGATTTTGTGCCGCGACGTGAGGAGAAGGAATGAAATCTTAAAGTCATTAGGCACGAGACCCACCGTTGTGTCATCGCCTACACTAAAGGAAAACCAACAAATCGAGGCAGGTAAATCCTTCATTCCTCTTTGTGGATACCGATCTTGTGTTTGCATGTGGTAAACTTGTAGTGAACGGCTGAAATTTCAGTGGATTATGAGATGAGGTGGAGAGAGGAAGAGGGCATCGACAACGGTCATGTGAACTGCCGTCGCTGTCTTCCCCGTCACCGATGGCTGTCACATGACCGGCGACACCGCCTATGCCAGGAAATATAAACATCTCTTTTGTTTAAACATACCAGAAGTTTAAAATATAAATCTTCTGGTATGGGGGCTCAACATCATCTTGGGTATCAGTCATTTCAACAAGTCATTGTACATAATCTATTCGATGTTCTTGAACGCCGGGGGCTCCGTCCTACAACTTCCACGTAATCGAGGCGGGCCAGCATTTGCAGAAAAGCCGGTGGACTGATAACCTTGTAGCCCGAGTGGTGACAGGTGACAAGGCCTGACAGCGGCCAGGAAATCGATTGAGTCATTAAGCATTGATGAAAGCCAAGAGCGATATGGTCCATGCTGTTCTAAGAACATAGCACACTATCTACCTTGAACACCAATAACAATTCCAAGCCGAATCCATGTGAGTTTTGCATGCATCACACTGCTTACTTGAATTAGGTTTAATTAATAGTATAATCATTTTATCTACTCATATGAGTGCTCGCATATCATCACATATCTTCGAGTGATCTAAACTGTCCCTAAATCGGGTGAATTTTCATTCACCTGTTAATAAACCTTGGTCCCAAACCAAACAGTTTAGAGACGGTTGAATTCAAATCTCGATTCCGTACCGAGTGGCCCATATGAGGTCGGATTTTAACCTTGGTTCCGTCACCGAGCGGTGCATGCATGGTCGAACTTAAAACCTTAGATGGCTTTTCAGCATGCATGCGACAACTCCCTCTTGAAGGGATAAGTACCATCAGTCAATAATGGTCAATGGACTAGGACCAGATGCGTAAAAACCACGACGTCATTTAATAGGATTGAGCGTCAACGGATACATACGGACGATAGCCTAGGCTAGTATAAGCCCGGCGACGATAGCCTTAAGGCTTAGCCGATAACCACCAATTCTCAACACCATGAACTCCTCTTGGTAGAGGCAAGCGCGATCAATCAAAATGCATTTGCCTAAGCCGACAATTGGTAGCTGCGAGGCCCAGATGGCAGCCTCGTGGCCACAACCTCCTATCACAAGAATAGTGAGATCGCGGATATTACCAATTCCAGCGAAACCCACTAGAAATTAATGATGACAACTTGACACACTATTTCTCAAAGATTGTAGGTCAACAAAGCTAGACCTACAGGCAGTATTCCATCAAAAGCATGTTGAGGGTTAAAAATTTTGAACCACCGGGCATGGGAGGCTAGTGATAGTTTTGGTAAACCCGATTCAAAAAAAGGTTCACAAATAAAGTAAATGCCCAATAAAATTTAATATAATTCGAAACTTAGGAAACGTCCAAGTGGGCCTCAGTCGGAAGCCCTTACTGATTCAGTCGAAGGACGGCTCAACGATTCAACAATTCCGGCTCAGAAAATAAGCCCATGTGCCATACAACTTACCATAACCAACTAAACAAATCTCTGTAAAATAACTGTCTACTCCCCGCACATGGAAGCAATCTACTATAACTAACCGGTCAGAACAATATAACCGTTTTGTTTTATCCTATTCGTGGGCGATTGTCATTAGATAAGGATAATCCAGCCGCCATTCATCTCTATAAGTATCTCTTTATTCCCGCGAAAGAGGGGGAGATGATCTAGAGGGAAGACCCTGGACACCAATCCTTCTAGGAAACCTTCCACCCAGCAAATAAAGAAGGCCCCAAAACATAAATAGAAAAATAGAGGAAATGTTAACCCTCCTTCCAAGGAATCCAGCTCTCTATCCGAAGGGATTTATCCTCTTTCTAAGATTTCTCCCTTCATACAAGAAGCCTACTTTCCATACCTCCAAGCCTCACTTCTTTTGGGCGCATCCGAACGCTTGATCCACCGTTATATGCATTCTTTATGTATCTTTTAATTTTTAAAAAGATTTTTGATTTGAACGTTGGAGGATATACGGTGAGAGCAATTTTCGCTGCTGATCTTTCGTTTTCAGTTGTATTGTGTAATGTTTAGATTCGAGGTTATAAAAATCAAATTCATATCAAATCGATCCAACATGAAGATTTGATTCGTAGCTTCCTAATCCATAGAACAACTTGAATTCGTAAAACACAACATGCTGGATTTTTCTTGCGCTTTTCCTTGACAGCGACTGATTCAGTGGTAGAGGAGCATTAGCTGTAATGAGGCCGGTAACAAAATAATATCTTGACAGAAATAAATTCAACCTCAAAACTCAATTATAATAAAAATCAATCACCAAGACAATATAGAGATGGTATATATGTGTAGATTTCTATATACTTGTACACTTCTTCACGCATTGGTAACTTCTCCTTGTAAGAGTTGACAACTCGCTGGTCGTTTCCCCAGCACACTTCTTCTTTGGTCTTTAAAGAAAATACGTTACGCAATTTGTATTGGTATTTATTAGACAGCTACTGTCCTCTGAAATGAAAATTTGAAAAATATTAAAATTTGAAAAATAATTCCAGCATATAAATATCCAAAATTAAACTATTTTAGGTATATTGCATACGGATTTTATCTTGTATTATACAAAAAATTATTTATTTTTAAATATGTAATATCTAAATTATACAGTGATAACCCTACTAATACGTTAATATTTTTAATTATTAAATATACATTAAAAAATATATTATGATAATAGTTAAATATATTATAAACACTTCTAAAAAAGCTATATATCTTATAGACTCGGTATTTTGTATAAATTTCAATATATATCTCATAATTATTTTACATATTTTAATAATTATTAATATATCATAATTTATCATTAACTGCACGTTGAATTGGTGTTGTGTTGTCCATGTCATAACAAAATTCTCACTGTTTGAAATATGAAATAATTTTAATAGTTAAAATTTATACATCAAGTAAATTGGTCTTGCGTACCTCATTCATCAGATGCAGTCATCTTGTGACATTATATAGTTCGTTGAATATAAATTTTACAATACGAATACATTATTTTTAAAAGACTAAAGTAACTAAACTTAAAATAAAATTAGATATTTACCATAGTTAAATTTATATTTAACGATTATAATTTGATGGTAAAACAGCCTCTTGAAATCACGGTTGGGAATTTTCTATATGTCCACTCGGTATTAATTATGACAAATTCGAAAAGTTCCAAAAGCTCGAGGACATGATAAATGGCAGATGCCATCCAGGTACGAGGACCAGAAGGGAAAGACCCGAGGGCCCTCCACAAAGGACCAACGATCCTCCGAAAGACAATCTCCGGGAACGGCCTTCTTCAATGAGTCCGTGAACCCATAAAGAGACGAGGACGCTCTCATATACGGCCGAGAACGCAAGCTAAGCAGCCTCACCATCACTAAGAAGCACGCGCCATCATGAAGGATCCAAACGATTCCTGACACGCCGTATCAGTAGGACTGGCGTCCTCGGCACGCCATATCTTCAAGGCAGACGCCCATCCAATGTGTTGGTGATAGGTGTCCTTGACACGCCGTACCAGCAGGGAAGGTGGCAGGCACGTCCGATGCACAGCCGGCAAAGCAGGCGGGCGGTCTCCAGGCCACACGATGGCAGCCACATGTCATCTCTCCAGCGGCACAATTTTTCCTATAAATACCCAGCAGAGGCTCTCGCCTCAGAACCTTCTTTTGGATCCCTTCTTCCAACTCTTTGAGGCACTAAGAAGAGAGAGAAAAGGAGGGATTTCTAGCGGATGGAGAGAAAATGGAGAATACTTTCCAAGAACTCGTAGATTATAGTGAAATATTTTTCATAGGCCCAAAGTCTCTAAGAGGAAAATAAAAAACGGTCTCAACTTCTCTTCTCCACATCATTTACCGACACTCGTGTTTTCGGACCCCGGGAACCTAGAAACACAACTCCTCTGAAAGAGATTAATTTAGTTTTTCAAATCAAATATGTTTGATATTGATCAAATAATTATATTAGATATTTTTTTAAAAAATATTATTTAATTTTTTAAAAAAAAATTAATTATCTAATATTAATTAAATAATTATAGTTAAAAAATAGGTAAATTTAACTGCCACGGGAATCCTTTAAAACACACTTCCCCTAAGTTTCATTGCATTTGGAAATGTAATCGAAAATCTCTTAGGTCAACATGAAAAAAGGAATACCAACCAAATTGAATAATAAATAGCAGTACCTTAAAATTTTATTTAGAAAAAATATCAATTATTTTTTATATTCTCTTAATTATATTCTTAATTTTATTTTTGAATTACTATTAGTGGTGCTAATTTATACTATGTAAAAAAAAAAGTCATGAAATCATAGTATTTAGTAGAACATGATATGTATGTGATCTAACAAATGTATTTTTGACAATAACTATTATTACCATTTGGCATGATGAGATAATAAATATTAATAAATAAATTTAAATAATAATAATCTATAATAATTAAAAATCTAGATAACCCAAAGTTGAATCGAACATCTAAATCAAATGATTAAAACACTAAAATAACCACAACCAATGTGGATATAGGATCAAATTAAACTAACCCTATTCGATTTTTAAATAAAATAATACAACCTGCTTAAAATTTAAAAACTCATAATAAAAAGTGTCAATAAAATTCAAACCATCACGATATAAAAATTCAAACCATCACGATATAAAATTTGGGTGAATTTAACTAACATAATAATCCCAAATATATACACAAATCACAATTAATGAAATATACAATAATCTTAAATATCATTTATGAATGCATATCTGAATATTAAACCAAATATTCAAGTATTCACATCCGAATCCTATAAATATCCATAACCCACTAAGCTGAAATGAGTTAAAAAATTATTCATAAAATATAAGTCTAAAGTTTAGTAAGTATAAATATAATATAAAATATATAAATCATATATATAAAATAGATAAGGAATTGAAAATTGATAAATGCTAAAAATCCATCATACCGAAATATCGAACATCTAAATTATAATTTTGTATATACATTTGTAATTTATATATGAATATCAGAAAATAAAAAATATACGGAATCATCTAAAGTCCAAACCACAAAATTTCAAAAGGCATAAATATCTAAAATTGAATACTTTTAAATATCATGCTAAAACCCATAAGTTTCAAAGAATGATTATTTCAGAAATATTAAATATAATATAGGTTAAATTTTAAATATTTAAGACATGTCAAATCTGAGATTTAATGACTAAAAAGCCAAATATTATGAAAAAATTACACATAATTTTGATAATTATAAGTTAAATTATTATTGTTTAAATCCATGTGCAGCTTATATATAAATTATTTTCTATAAATAAAGTCAAATATGATTTTTTGATTTCATAGATGATAGGTGTAATTTTTTAAGTGTGAATAATATATCAAGAAGTTCAAATATATAATTCTATTAATTTGTTATAATAATTCTCAGTAAAAATAATAAACAGATGACTCCATAAAAATATAAAAAAAAATTTTTACTCTATTAAAAAAGTATAAATATAAAAATTTTCTATTATAAGAAAAAGACAAATATCTAAAATTTTATATTATATAAAAAAGTATTAATCATATCAAATGTGAAAATAGAGTTCGATTTGTAACAATTGTATAGACTATTAATATAAAATTTTAAATACATAAGTTTTATGACTTTTATTTTACAAATATTCTTATATATAAATATAATTTTTTAAAATATTTACTCATTTTATACAAAATGAATAAAACATTCAAATACTCAATAAAATTACATAAAACTTTAAGATATTCAGTGAAAATATATATATATGGAATGGCAATCAAAATGAACGTGTAAAGGGTTGCATTTATGTATAGTATAATAAGGATTATAAGCAAAATCAAAAAATTTATAAAATAGATAAAATAATAAATTTGTAAATATTTACTTTAAATTCCTAATTTAACATATGTGACTCCAAAATGCTCAAAAAGTATATTCTGTGTCATTCTCTCTTCTTTTTTTTTCTATCTCTTTTCTCTCTTTTTTAAAAAATTACCAAAACAATGCGCAAATAACCTTATATAATATAATTATCATACAAACGTTAGATAGACATATATCAGACTCTCTCTTTTTTGCTTGATTTGCACACGAGTTTCAAATCAAGCACAACTCAAATGTCTACTGTTTGTCTAATTTGCTTATAATAACTGTAATAAGTATACTTTAAGTATTATTTATTTCGTCTAAAATGTGTATAAGTATATTATAAGCACGTATTAGACATTGGCCCAATTCCTTAATATAATTGTTTTAAAAATTTTATTATATAATTATTTTTAAATTAATATAAAATTATATTAATAACATTATATATTATAAAAAAATATTATATTTTTCAGCCAAAATAAACTATGTTCTCACTATGAAGTTATGGTCGACACAAGATCTCTGCATGAATGCGGCATCGCTATCACTAGCCACTTGGACGTCCATGCGGACGGTGTTCGAAGACTGAATGATGCCCTTTAAAATTTTAAAATAAAATTTGGAAATAAAAAATGTTCATTGGCCAAAAATTAAGAATAAAGTTGGCATTTTTAATATCATATTTTGTAAGTTATTTAATTATTATTTAATAGTTATATTTTTTAATAATTAGAAATTTATTAATTATAAATTTTTAAATTTTTTATATATAGATCTTGTTTTATTATTTTATTATTTAAATTACAATGTGTCACATATATAGATAAATTGAGGTATAATATACAAATAGTATAATCCTACAAGTACGGATATTTTTTTTTAACAATTTACCTGAATAATAGCAATAATAATAATAATAATAATGTTATTAAAATATTTTTTAATAATAAAACTACCATAATAATATAACTCGATCAGGCAAGGCTGCTGGAAAAACATGGCTAATAATAATATTACCGTATCTGATTCGAATTATAATAATAAAATATTATAGTATACTTATTAAATATTTAATTATTTTTAATATATTTTTATCATATAATATATTATTTATTTATTAATATTAATAAATTAATATCAAAATAAATTAATTAATAAATATTATATTTTTTATGAGTATTATAAAGATAATTAATAGGAATTTTTTCAATTATTTTTCTTTCAAAAAAAATATATTTTCCCAATAAGATTCATCATCTAGTTAGTCCAGCAACCATCTCATACACATTTTGTAAATATTTTTTTTTCTTTTTGATAAACACCTAATTAAAAAAAAATAAGGAAAATAGATTCAAGACTGGGCCCTCACAGTAAATATTTTTAATTTTATTATTAAATTTAAATTTTTATATTTTATTTCGATATCAATTTTATGATATGTATAATTTTTAAATTATATTATATTCTATTTTATATAATAATGATTTGATATAAAATATTATAAACTATTTTTTATTTTAAATTTGCGTCACATTTCTAATTTTTTTTAACATGAAATGTGGACTACCATCATAATACTAAAGGCCCTAATATTTAAGATTATCATAATAAAATATCAACCTAGCAATGGAAAATTCATTTAGACTGATGGACTTTCTATTTATGGCTTTTTAGGAAACACTTTCCCTTTATGATTAAATAATAAAAAATTGAGATAATAATTATGAAAAATATATATCAACCAAAAATTTAAAGTCACCCACTACTTAATTGTTGTCTCTTCCATTCCAACCATATAGCAATAATATCAAAAATATTTAATTAAAAGCGAGAGATAACCCTGCACTAAATTGTTAGATAAATCCAGAGATGTATTCTAAATCATATGAAAATTCACACATAAGGTAAAGCATCTCAAACTAATAACCAAATAACGATTCCCAGTCGAAGATCTTATTTAGCGTATGGATGAAGTATGATCTTTTTTTCTCCATTTTGGACGGCCAGATTATGCTATTGGTCAAATCTGATCACCCAAATTTATTATAATTTTTTTAAAAAATTGTAATATAAATAAATTTAGGCGGTCGAATTCGACCATGGTATAATCGATCGCCTAAAATGAAAGAGTCGGATCTTCCTTTGTCCATTACATGAAATAAGATTTCTGGACTAATATCCACTCACGATATAAAAGATAATCCGATTGTTTAACCTGTATATTTAACCAAATACAAACTCAGTAAAAAGCAAAATATCCTAAAAATAATTTATCCAATGATAACTCTCTATCTAAAATCCTATAAGTTATATATATATATATATACACACACACACATCATAAAATAAGCGAAACGATAATAATATTAAATATAAAATTATGTGAAAATTAGCACAATAAAAAGGACATAACAATCAATGGTTCATGACAATGGTTGAATATTTATTAGACAATTTTTCTTACCAATGATTTTAAACTTTAACATGTTGTTATATATTTTATTTAGATTCTGAACATGATTAGTTCGGTTAAATTCTATATCCACAATGGTTTACAATTATTTCACTTTCTGATCTTTGAGTTTGGTGTATTTGACTAATTTTTTGGATTATTTGAGTTTTTAATTATTTATTATTTATATTTATTCATCGATTATTACCTATTTGTATAATTAGACAGGCACACGGGTGTCTGTTAAATGTATAAAACACATGCAAGTATAAGCACCCCATAATCATGGCATAAGCACTACCGATATTACTAGCCACGTATGAGTATGCCTCCACCTTACATAAGCATCAGCTGTTCTACTAGCCGTGTTCAAGCACTGCTCATACATGGGGTCTGTTGTAAGCCTTCTTTTCTCAATTAAACACATAATTATTTTTAATAATTTATCAATTTTTTAATTTATTGACATTATAAAATATAAATTGGTGATTGTGTGTTACACTAAACTCGTGCACAACATCTTTGGGCCTGTTATGATTCCATATCTAAATAATTGTTTTATTTCATCTAAGAACTAGCATTATTTCTCAAAATATAGATGGTAGAAATTAAAAAAAATAAATGAGAAATTAAAGTTTAATTTTCTGCACTCATTTTATGAGATGCAATATTGGCTCCCAAACGCATTAATAAGCCACTTAGGCTTCACCCTCCTCTCCATGAGACAATAAATCCCCACTATAAAGCAAAGCTTTCCTATCGGTATCCTTATTTCTCTGTGTTTAACCTGTGCGGGGAGAACGTTTTTTTAAAAAAGATAGAAGTCATTTATTTTTTTTTTGTCAAAAGCGTTTAAATTTAAAGGACCTAATATTTAACATTATCATAACAAAATATCAACCTAGCAATGGAAAGTTCATTTAGACTAATCGACTTTCTATTTATGGCTTTTTAGGAAACACTTTCCCTTTATGGATAATTAATAAAAAATTGAGATAATAATTATGAAAAATATATATCAACCAAAAATTTAAAGTCACCCACTACTTAATTGTTGTCTCTTCCATTCCAACCATATAGCAATAATATCAAAAATATTTAATTAAAAGCGAGAGATAACCCTGCACTAAATTGTTAGATAAATCCAGAGATGTATTCTAAATCATATGAAAATTCACACATAAGGTAAAGCATCTCAAACTAATAACCAAATAACGATTCCCAGTCGGAGATCTTATTTAGCGTATGGATGAAGTATGATCTTTTTTTCTCCATTTTGGACGGCCAGATTATGCTATTGGTCAAATCTGATCACCCAAATTTATTATAATTTTTTTAAAAAATTGTAATATAAATAAATTTAGACGGTCGAATTCGACCGATGGTACAATCTGATCGCCTAAAATGAAAGAGTCGGATCTTCCTTTGTCCGTACATGAAATAAGATTTCTGGACTAATATCCACTCACGATATAAAAGATAATCCGATTGTTTAACCTGTATATTTAACCAAATACAAACTCAGTAAAAAGCAAAATATCCTAAAAATAATTTATCCAATGATAACTCTCTATCTAAAATCTTATAAGTTATATATATATATATATACACACACATCATAAAATAAGCGAAACGATAATAATATTAAATATAAAATTATGTGAAAATTAGCACAATAAAAAGGACATAACAATCAATGGTTCATGACAATGGTTGAATATTTATTAGACAATTTTTCTTACCAATGATTTTAAACTTTAGCATGTTGTTATATATTTTATTTAGATTCTGAACATGATTAGTTCGGTTAAATTCTATATCCACAATGGTTTACAATTATTTCACTTTCTGATCTTTGAGTTTGGTGTATTTGACTAATTTTTTGGATTATTTGAGTTTTTAATTATTCATTATTTGTATTTATTCATCAATTATTACCTATCTGTATAATTAGACAGGCACACAGGTGTTTATTAAATGTATAAAATCCATGCAAGAATAAGCGCCCCATAATCATCGGATAAGCACTACCAATATTACTAGCCACGTATGAGTATGCCTCCACTTTACACAAGCATTAGTCGTTCAACTAGCCGTGTTCAAGCACTGCTCATACATGAGGTTTGTTGTAAGCCTTCTTTTCTCAATTAAATCCATAATTATTTTTAATAATTTATTATTTTTTTAATTTATTAATATTATAAAATATAAATTTGTGATTGTGTGTTACACTAATCTCGTGCACAACCTCTTTGGACCTATTATGACTCCATATCTAAATAATTGCTTTATTTCATCTAAGAACTAATATTATTTCTCTAAATATAGATGGTAGAAATTAAAAAAATAAATGAGAAATTAAAGTTTAATTTTCTGCACTCATTTTATGAGATGCAATCTTGGCTCTCAAAGGCATGAATAAGCCATTTAGGCTTCACCCTCCTCTCTATGAGACAATAAATCTCCCACTATAAAGCAAAACTTTCCTACCGAGGTATCCTTATCTCACCGTATGAACTGACATCAGGGAGGCTTCATTTCTTAAAAAGATAGAGTCTATTTATTTTTTTAATCTAAGACGTTAATGTTTAAATAAATAATTATAATTAAATTATTTTTAATAATATAAAAAAATAATTAAAATTAATTATTAAATTATAATTATTTATTTTAAAATAAATAATTAAGAGGTAAACATAAATAGTTTTCATCTCCTTTGAGAGATAAAAGCCACCCCTAACTAAGACCAACGTCATTACCTCTATCACCTTTTGCTCTGTCCTCGTCAATTTTTAAATAAATTAATCATATTTTAGATCCCCATTTATTTATTTGTTTAATTATTTATTGGGGCCCCCCTCTTCTCTAAATCTCCTAGGGTATCAAGCTACGCCATTGACGCTCACGGCTCACTACACCAACCCTAACTGCTTTTGAACAAGGTTAGGTGGCGGGCACATTATGAAGAAAAACAAAAGCATAAGAATATGCATCTTATCTATTTATTTCTTCATCTTATATGATAATTTAGTTGAAGTTGATTGTTAGAATGTAACATTCTTATCAAATTCACAACAAATTATTTTTTTTATATTTCTAAGAGGAGTTCAAATGTATTTATTACAATTTTAAAAAGTGGCTTATGAAATTAATATAATTTTCTCTGTTAATATCCTAATATTATCACAGTTGTAACCCTATCATCCGCACTCTCCTCCTCCTTCCTCTGGTTTTTACACCGCCGACGTTGGTGGGTGTGACGTTGAGGTTTGTACAACTGACACCTACGGAAACAAAAGGTCGTCGTTGTTGCTAACACTTTCCAGAGTTTACGAAATCCTGAGAGATACCAGACACGCTACGAAAGGCTGGCGCCAATCACTGTTAATGAAAAACAAAATTTAAAGTCAACAGAGAAGATACCACTCGCTTTCTACAGCAGAATCGTACTATTCAATGTCGTATGAATGGGAAAATACTAATTCCAAGTTTAGATGAAGTTAGCGGGAAAGCAAATTTAGTTTCCCAATCAGGAAGAGAAAATGGGTAGAAGCAGATTCTCTCTCTTCTTTCTCTTCACCCTTCTATGCCTCACTTTACTCCTGACTACCCAAATCAGCACGGTCGTAGCCACCGGACGCACCGTCCGAGATCTCGTCTCGGACGGTGTCCATCGCCGCAATGATCAGCCCGCCGCTTCGTCCCTTCTCCTCGATACCACGCCTTTGCGTTCCTTCCTGTCATCATCTGCGGAGAGCTGCGACGAGACGTACGGATTCATGCCCTGCACTACAACGGCACTTGGGAATCTGTTCTTGATAATCGTGTATGGGTGCTTGATGTATTTGTCTGCTACTTATTTGTCTAATGGCGGTGAATTGTTGTTGGACATTTGGGGGCCTGGGATTGTTGGTGGATTGTTCCTTCCCATTCTTGGCGCTTTTCCTGATGCCATGCTCGTCCTTGGTATGATGTTTTTCAATGAAATGTTTTCCCCTAATCAATATCTATTGATTCACTACATATATACCTGTATTTGAAGCTATATTGATAAGAGGTATCTTATTCCCTTTTTTCCTTTTCCTCAGATAAATTATAAAATGGCACAGTGAGTATAGTATAAAGTATAGTATAAGTTTTATATTGTCCCTCCCATGAAGTGTTCTTTTTTGTTTTTGTTTCTTTGGTACCTGTTGTTATTGCACCTTTTCCTCCCATGTCTGGTTTTGGGTTTAAGGGGGAAATTATGAAGGGTGATTTGAACCTTATGCGTAATTTAATCGTATTTTGTTCTTTAATGTAAATCAATTTTATTTTAACCTAATTTATTGGGGACAATTATAGACTCATCTTTTGTCACAGTGTAATGAGTCTAAATAAGCTATTTGGCTTAAAGTTGCTCTAATTTAAAGTATAGAACAAAAGTGATCTTCCTACAGAGCTCAGATTTTGTTTGATTTTCCCCCCAATTTTCAATTAAGCAACTGAAGGTCTTTTCTTTGCTTTTCTTTTTCCTTTTTCTTGGGGTAGGGCCCGGCGTGATAATCCAAACGATGGTATAAGGAGGTTACCCTATGTCTGGGCATCAGGAGGAAATTTAAAATTTAGAAGATGATGTAACCATCCTCTTCTGGTCTCGAGAGCCTTTTTCAGCTGCTTAGGGTAAGGCCGAAGCCCGGACACAAGGTTTTTCTTTAAATGCCCTGAGTTTACCCTGCTTAGGGGAAATTACTTAGCTCTTTTCAATCTTCTCATTATTTATAATTCACTTTGAATTAGGAATTTGGCTTCATACAATTGTTCATTTCATGTATGTTTATATCCTTTTTTTTTATTGATTTTCTTTTTTTAAAAAAAAAGCGGCAACAATTGGTAAATGGGAAAGAATTAGGCCAAAGAATTATGTGTTGGGGTCACTCCCTTCGTGATACTTTGTCTGCGGACATGGCGAGGAAAAGGACGCGGACTTTTGGAGTGATCCGAAAAGCCTGTCAAAACGGATGAGGATTAGCTGGATGAGTCATGTCTAAGAGGTAGCTGAGGACATGGACGAGAACTTTGAAAACCTAGGCGTTGACTCTCTTTCTATAGGTCTGCTGTAGCCGCGTTTGTAGGTGGGCAGTTGACCCACACTAATTGAAAGTTTAAGACGGCTACAATTTCCAATAGGTGTCAGGCCTGCCACTCTACACGCCGAACGTGTGCCTACTGTGACGGCCTAGGAGGCGCGGTCTTGCCACCCTACTGCTAGGGTGGCTGATCGGCCACTAGGCTTCCTGTGTATATATATATACTTGTGCCCTTGCTGAAATGCGTGTGGCGTGGCAATCACTTGGAGCGTGCATTGTGAAAGTTGTGGGCAAGCCTTTGTTATAAAGATAGAGAGAGAGATACTTTTTAGAGAAGGATTGAGAAATATACACTTGTGATTGTTTTTCCTTTGTTTGGGCTTTGTGTAGCTACCATTCTTGTAAACAATAAACTCTTTATAGTGTATTCTTTTGTGATTTTTTCCTTAGTTAAAGAAGGATTTTTCCACGTTAAAATCTTGTGTGTTTTCTCTCATTTATTCTATCTCTACTTTTGGCCGTCTGTTCGAGAGCTCATCTCTGTTGCTATCCGAGTAAGCTGTCCGTCCGGTCACCGTGTCTTCCGTTTTGCGCCAACAAGTGGTATCAGAGTCGTGGTTCTTTGAACGATGACCTTGTTGCTAGCTGCTATGGAGGTCGGGAACAAAATGACTTGTTTAAACGGAACAAATTTTAACACTCGGCAGAGCAAGATGTTGGACTTGCTCTTTGTGAAATCTATACACAATCCGGTTTTTGCCACACAAAAGCTGGCGGCGAAATCGGACGAGGAGTGGGTGTTGGAGCACAAGCAAGTGTGCGGTTACATCCGGCAGTTCGTGGACGATAACGTGTACTACCACGTTTGGGGAGAGACGAATGCCAAGGTGCTCTGGGAGAAATTGCAGAAGCTATATGCCTCTAAGACCGACAATAACAAAATCATCCACTTGATGAAGATCATGCAGATTCGGTACAAGGATGGCTCATTTGTCGCTGACCACCTGAACGAATTTCAGGGCTGTGTGAACCGGTTGAGTGGCATGGGGATCAAATTTGAGGATAAGGTTCCCAGGCTTTGGCTCCTAGCAACCTTCCTGGACTCATGGGAGGTCATGAGGATCACTATTGCCAACACAGCCCCTGAAGGCGTGGTGACTTTGGAGATGGCTAAAGGATCTGTGCTGAATGAGGAGATGAGACGCCGGTGTCAGGGTACGTCCCCCTCTCAGCACTCCGAGGTTCTTGTCACTGAATCTAGGGGAAGGAGCCGAGGATGTGGCCCAAAATCTGAAGACAAAGGGCGGAATAAGTCACGTTCTCGGTACCAGAATATGGAGTGCGATTATTGTGACAAGAAGGCCACATCAAGAGGTTTTGTTATAAGTGGAAGCGTGAAAACGCTGGAAAAGATATGGGTGAAAAGAGACGTGGCGAGAAAGAGTCCTCGGTCTCGGTTGTCACAGGAGATGACCTCCTTTTGGCCTGCGAGTCTGAGGACTCTGTGAGCGTGGCCGAGCAGGCCTCTGACTGGGTGGTGGATTCTGGCGCATCCACACACGTCACCTCCAAGAGAGAGATGTTCTCTACTTACACTCCGAGTGCCCCAAGAGTGTTGAAGATGGGCAACATGGAGACGTCCGAGAGCATTGGACGAGGCAACGTCTCCTTGATGACAAACAATAGAGCCCGACTGATTTTGAGGGACGTCTGACATGTCCCGAATATTCGTATGAATATCATTTCAGTAGGACAACTTGATGATGAAGGCTACTGTAGCGTCTTTTGTGACGGCGGTTTCAAGCTGACGAAGGGATCCATAGTGGTTTCCCGAGGAGGAAAGACCTCAGGCCTTTATGCGCTGAAAGCAAAGGCAGAGGTGGCAGAGGTGAATGCCACAAGATGTATGGAGTCTTTGGGCCTATGGTATAAAAGGTTCGGACACATGAGTATGAGGGGCATGAGTCATTTGGCCAAGAAGGGTCTCATCCCAAAGTTGGATGAATAAAGGCCGAGGACTTGCTCTCACTGCATGGCGGGGAAGCAACGGAGAGTATCCTTTCAGGGAGACGCATCATCCATAAGGTCCGAGGTCCTAGAGCTCATACACACAGATGTGTGTGGACCCCTCCCGGAAAGGTCTTTTGGAGGAACACAGTATTTTGTCTCATTCATTGACGATTGTTCGAGGAAGTTGTGGGTGTTCCCGCTCAAAACCAAAGACCAGGTTGCTGGAATCTTTGAGCAATTCCATGTCCTCGTTGAGCGTGAGACCGGGAGGAAGTTGAAGGCTGTTCGGAGCGACAACGGTGGAGAGTACATTGAGACCTTTGATGCCTATTGCAGAACACACGGCATCAAACATCAGAGGACTCTACCAAAGACGCCACAATTGAATGGCGTGGCCGAAAGGATGAACCGCACCCCGATGGAAAGGGTCAGGTGCTTGTTATCCGAGGCCAGGATTCCGGGATCCTTTTGAGCCGAGGCTTTGAAGACGGCTGCTCACGTGATCAACAGGTCGCCCAGTAAGCCTTTGGACGGGAAAGTCCCAGAAAGGATTGGGACCGGGAAGGAGCCAACTTACAACTATCTTCGGACATTTCATTGCAAAGCCTTTGTTCATGTTCCGAGAGATGAGAGGAGCAAGCTAGAGCCAAAGACAAAGCAATGTGTCTTTATGGGCTACGACGAGGATGAGCTTGGGTATAGGTTCTATGACCTAGTGGAAAAGAAGTTGGTCCGATCCCGTGACGTGGTCTTTGTTGAAGAAGAGATCATCGATGACATTGGGAAAGAGAAGAAGACTCAACCCAACACTTCCCGGACGGACAGGATTGATGTTGAAGTTGTCCGTCCAGTACCTTTTGAGTCCGCGGACGGAGGACCAAGAATGGTCGGCAACAATGATGAGGCGGTTCCAACCCCTCAGGAGAATCAGGTTGAAGATCAGGCACCTCAACAGGCCGAAGTGACCCTTGTTTGACGGTCGTTCAGGGAGAAACGTCCGTCCGTCCGCCTGCTAGCAAGTGAGTACGTCCCGCTTTCGGGAGGCCGGAGAACACGAGGACTTTGCGAGGCCGTGGAGCAAAGGCTTAGAAGGACAAATGGTTCGAGGCAATGAAGGAAGAAATTGCCTCCTTTCATGAGAATCATACATTTAAGCTGACTAAGCTGCCTAAGGGGAAGAAGGCCCTGAAGAACAAATGGATCTTCCGGCTGAAGACGACCGAGGACACTTTGCACCCAAGACACAAGGCACGGCTTGTGGTAAAGGGTTTCAGTCAATGTAAGGGTGTTGACTTTGGTAAAATCTTTGCACCTGTTGTTAAGATGTCCTCGGTCCTTGTGGTGCTTGGACTGGCAGCAGCTTTGGATCTGGAGATAGAGCAGCTATACGTCCGAACAACATTTCTTCATGATGATCTTGAAGAAGAAATCTACATGGAGTAACCAAAAGAGTTCTCGGTAAATGGGAAGGAAGGACTGGTCTGTCGTATGAGGAAGAGCTTGTACGGGTTGAAGCAAGCTCCGAGACAGTGATACCAGAAGTTTGAGTCTGTCATGGTCGGACAAGGATACCATAAGGCTACTTCCACCACTGTGTCTTTGTCCAGAGATTTTCGGAGAACGACTTTGTCATCGTCTTCCTTTATGTGGGACGACATCTTGGTTGTCGATTGCACAAGTGATCTTTCGGATCAAGGAGTGAAAGAACAATCAGGCGATCCTTTGCCATGGAAAGACCTCTGACCGTGGGCGATTCTCGGGGATCAGAATATTTCGCGACCGAGGGGACAAGAAGCTCTGGCTGTCTCAGGAAGGCTATATTGAAAAGGTGCTTCAACGTTTTAACATGGAAAGCTCCAAGCCTGTCAGTACCCCTCTGGCCAACCACTTTAGGTTAAGCAAGCAGCAGTGTTCGTCCTCGGATATTGAGAAGGCACGCATGAGTAAGATTCCTTACTACTCGGCCGTAGATAGTCTGGATGTACGCGCCGAACATTGCTCATGCGGTTAGTCTTGTCAGCCGGTTTCTCTCAAACCCAGGGATGGAGCATTGGTCCGCGGTGAAGTGGATTTTCAGATATCTCCGTGGGACTTCAAAGATGGGTTTGTATTTTGGAGGAGAAAAGCTTCAGCTGGTTGGGTACACGGACGCCGACATGGCCGGGGATGTTGACTCTCGGAAATTAACGTCCGGATACTTGGTAAAATTTGCAGGAGGGCAGTCTCCTGGCAGTCCAAGTTGCAGAAGTGGGTTGCTCTCTCGACTATGAAGGCAGAGTTCATTGCCGTGGCCGAGGCTTGCAAGGAAATGCTTTAGATGAAAAGGTTCGTCCAAGAATTGGGTCTAAGAGAAGAAACGTATAAGGTCCTCTGTGATAGCCAAAGTGCCATTCACTTGTGTAAAAACTCCTCATTCCATTCCAGGTCAAATCACATTGAGTGCGATATCATTGGGTGAGAGATGTTTTTGATGATGGGCAGCTATTAATTGGAAAGGTCTGGACGGATGACAATAGCTCGGACATGTTAACCAAAGTCTTGCCAAAGGGAAAGCTGAAAGCTTGTTGTGACATTGCCGGTCTGACTGACTTCGTTCCCACTCGGTCGTGAGGGGAAGTTTGTTGGGGCCACTCCCTTCGTGGTACTTTGTCCGTGGACATGACGAGGAAAAGGACGCGGACTTTTGGAGTGGTCTGAGAAGCCTGTCAAAACGGACGAGGACTAACTGGATGAGTCATGTCCGAGAGATAGCTGAGGACATGGACGAGGATTCTAAAAGTCTAGGCGTTGACTTTCTCTCTCTATAGGTCTGCTGTAGTCGCATTTGCAGATGGGCAGTTGACCCACCCTGATTGAAAATTGTTTGAGGCAGCTATAACTTTCAATGGGTGTCAGGCCTGCCATTCTGCACGCCGGGCGTGCACCTGTTGTGACAGGCCTAGGAGTCGTGGTCTTGCCACCCTACTGCTAGGGTGGCTGGCAGACCACTAGGCCTCCTGTGTATATATATATGCTTGTGCCCTTGCTGAAAGGTGTGTGGTGTGGCAATCACTTGGAACATGCATTGAGAGAGTTGTGGGCAAGCCTTTGTTGTAAAGATAGAGAGAGACACTTTTTAGAGAGAGATTGAGAGATATACACTTGTGATTGTTTTTCCTTTGTTTGAGCTTTGTGTAGTTAACATTCTTGTAAACAATCAACTCTTTATAGTGTATTTTTTTTGTGGTTTTTCCTTAATTAAAGAAGGGTCTTTCCACGTTAAATTCTCGTGTGTTTTCTCTCATTTATTCTATTTCTACTTTTGGGTCGTTTGTCGAGAGCTCATCTCTGTTGCTGTCCGAGTGAGCAGTCCGCCCGGTCACCGTGTCTTCCGTTTTGCGCCAACATTATGCTTGGCTTGAATGGACGAGTTTTAATTTTTCCAAAGTTCATAGTGATGTGGATTTATCACCCACCTGGTTCCCTCATTTGGATACTTACCTTCCATTTAATAGAACAGGTATGTACCCTTGTCTACCCCATGATGCATGCGTCTCCTACTTTCTTGCCTATTTCTTGTACTTTTTCCTTGATCCTGATTTGTTTCCGTAGACATTCTCAGCATTGTCATTTTTTTGATGGATATTCATGTTTACCATGACCTCATGTTGCCTTTGTAATTTGGAGTAAAGTCATCTTCTTATTGTTGTGACACGTTTGGGAGTGCTATTTGGGTGGAAATGTTGTTGGTGGTGTGCAATTGAGCCTGTTTAATAGTTTGAGACGAGTTTAATGAGGATCAGAACCGGATAATTCCTTTAGTTAAGCCCAGTTGAAATACTAGTCAATAAGATTTTTTGTACAAATCTGGATGATAACTACCATAACAGGCATGCAATGCTGACTGAACATTAAAATATTTCATTTCACAACTTAGACAATTTTTTGGAAACTTGTACAGAAACTTAAATTTTATTTTCTACTGGAGCTCGGTAAGTGATAGTTTCAGGACTGTTAGCTATTATTCTTGAAAATTATTTGGTCTAGCCCATCCTCAGAAGCTTTCTATGAAATCCCTATATACCGGAATTCTGACTTCCTGTTCAGTGGAACGAATATACCATCTAGAAAAGACTTCCAACATGTACATTAACACACACACCATCTAGATAACCATATGTAATCGATCAATTGGCAGGTTTACGTGTGGGTCAGTGACTTGAAAATATATTCGTATATGCACAAGTTAGTTGATTCTTGGGGACTCCACTGACCTCAAAAGAATGGATATAGGACATGAGGAGATTTACTTACAATCTAGCGTGGTTTTATGACTACTGACCTGGGAAGAAGAATGTTATATACATATAATCTCTGTAAATTTTTCTTATTAGGACCTTATTTTTCATATATAGGGGATTTACTCCAACAGTGATTATTTGATTTATTCTTAATTCTTTCTACCATAGTATCTGGACTTTCTGGAAGCACAGAGACGGCTCAGAGTCAAGTTTCCGTGGGCATGGGTTTGCTTGCTGGGTCGACAGTGATGCTCCTTACTGTGCTATGGGGAACCTGTGTTATCGTGGGCAAGTGTGACATTCAAGGTTCTGTTGCAATTCATGAAACAGACACAAAAGGGTTTAACTTAATGGGTATGCCTTCAGTGAGATTTTTTGCTTCCTGAACATCATGTCTAGTTCTTTATATATTATATAGTAGCACTAGTGTCCTTTAATATCACTAATGTAGTTCTTTTGTGCCTCTTTAACCAGAAAATATGCCCCCCCTTTTTATTCGACCAGGAGGAACATAATATGATCACATAAGAAACCTATAGAAACATAGTTTGACTTAAGAATGACAGAATCTCAATGTGATGCATATAAACAACTATAGATCATGATCATTAAAACTGCAATCAGAGAAGTATATTTTTTCATTTGGTGCTGCCTTCTTGTTACTTCCATCAAGTACAACGATATTTGTCCTTTCAGAATCCGGTGTTTCCACTGATATCTGGACTAGCTATGCTGCAAGGATTATGGCTTTCTCTGTGATACCATTTGTTGTTGTCCAACTCCCTCAACTTTTGAATTCAACTTCTGCAAGACACATAGCAGTATTGATTGGACTCATCCTCTCTATTGTGCTTCTGATTTCCTATTGTTTATATCAGGTGATGATACTTTTCTTATTCTTTATATAGTATTTTGTTTTTGATCGTGGCTTAGAAATTGCTGAGTTGAAAATGCTTGGAATATGCATTTTTTCACGTTTGGGATTTGTAAAAATCATGGAATGCCATAGTTATCTGTGTTCAGTAAACTTGGGCTTTTCTAGTATTTTTTGGGTGGAGGGTGCAGATTTCTTGTGCAAAGCTCTTGTCAAGATTGTTAGTGTCCATGCTTTGACAGTTTACTCCCTCGTAGATCCTATACTATAAAAAGCATTAAATTGCCTTCTTAAATTCTGCTGTTTTACCTAATCTCTACTATGATTACTCAACAATGATGGCCTTAATACATGTTCTATCTATCCTACTTTAAGTGCTGGACAATTTAGCTGTTTGTGCATTAGAGAGTGTTAGAATGTGTTAGTAATATAATACTTGTTAGAATATACTTTTAGAATATATTTTGGAATATGCCAAAATATATTTTTTTGTATAAGCAGTTTAGTATTTTTGATATATATAAATAACTCTATATATATGCGTGTGTGTGAATAGTAACTAACTTTGGTGTGGGATTTTTTTCATCTCTCCTTATTGCATAAAATTTACAGAGAGTAACATTGGATTTGTAAAATGATTGTCGTTTGTAATCAATATTCTTGTGCTTGCGATTCGTTCCATAAAGTCATTAGGATTGGGTGTGAGAAAAAGCTTTTGAAATGGAGAATATTTATTGGTGCTAAAACATGTATCGTAGTGAAAGTTAGACATTGTTAAAAGGAGGAGTTTTTATGAGTTCATTCCCCTTCTACCTGCTTGTTTGTTCTGTTCTTCCTTCAATCATGAAGATATACTACGAGAATGGTTTGCTAAATCAATGTAATGGTGATCAAAATTTACTATGTCCTTGGGAATCCTTGTAATTCTCTGCTCTAATCTAGTGAATTCAAAATTTCTTCTTTTTTATCTTTAGCTTTCTATCATGTGGACTTGACATTAATAACTTCGTATGATAAGTTAATTTTGCTGTTTAGTTTAGATGGTAGGCTCTAAAACACCTTATTTACTTTCGCGAGAAAAATCCTTGTGATTCTTCATTCAGTTTTGAAGGTTAATTATGCAATTGTTCTTATTATATCCATTTCTCTAGGAGCTTGCCTCCCCTCCTCCCCCCTTCCAAAAAAAACCGTGACCTTTTGACATTACTAATGAATGTTGGCCACAACTTTAACCATGCTAATACCAGTTTTCAGCCAGTCACAGTTTGTTACTTCAATACAAGCCAAGGCTTCCTACAAGAGAAACCAATATGAACAGCTTGCCGTCCATCTTCCATTGTAGTCATATCGACTTGGCCAGTGGCTGGCAGCCTAAGGCAGGAAGTGGCCACACTCCCCCTAGTCATGTGAAGTGAAATCGTATAGTATGTTAGTAAGGTTAGCAACACCATTTGTTACTATAAGAGACTGTGAACTTATTGTAGTTGATCTTAAAGAGAGAGTCTTGTCACTTGCTATGTCGCTGTGTCCATGTGTTGCTCAAATTTTTTTGGAAAATCCTTGTTTTTCCATTCCTACTCCCCTTTTACACCCTTTATAACAGATTGTATGGAGTATGCCAAGTGTTATAACGCTGTTGTTGCTGATGGAGATTGAACTTATGTCCGAAGCTCAAGATGTATACACACAAAATATGCGTAGATTTCAATTGTC
Organism: Nepenthes gracilis; assembly: GCA_033239525.1. Classification (NCBI taxonomy): domain Eukaryota; kingdom Viridiplantae; phylum Streptophyta; class Magnoliopsida; order Caryophyllales; family Nepenthaceae; genus Nepenthes; species Nepenthes gracilis. The sequence continues at coordinate 1,995,639 of BSYO01000006.1, read as the reverse complement.
TATCTTTATCATTCGTGTGATAGTTGATAATTTTTTTTCTATTTGGGTACAAACCAAAAAGGTTTCCCCCCTACTTGGGTGTTGCTGATTGAGATTGGGAATTTGTGACTGAATCTCAAAATTAGAAGTATTTTTATGATTCTGCTATTCTTCTAGTGATTATTGCACATTTGGTTTCCAATTCGATGTTTAGGATTTCTTGTAGCATTTGTGAATTCTAGTAAAATAGGATTTTGATATTTTCTAATCTTAGGAGATTATATTTAGGGAATGTCTAGTGGGTTTGTGAAAGGCTGCCTTTAATGAGAATTGAAACAAAATTGATTATTCGGTATTGCTTTCACCTTTCAAGAGTTGTTTTTTACCCTCTTATGTTCCCCACTCTGATTTCTTCCTCTGCTCACTGTTGCTATTCTCCTTTCAAGACTTTCTCGGTTGCTCCGTTTCACTTAAGTATGTTAGTGTACATGATGTTCAATTGAGCCACACAAACCTTTTAGTCTTATACTATTGTGTCTGCCTTAATTATGAGAACCTTCTATAAATATAAATCAGTTGCTCTTTTCAGAGGGTTATTTTTATTTGATTTAAGGAGATTCTTGTTTTATTATGAGTATATACATTGTTTGGCCAGACTTTTCAGCCTTGGATCATAAAACGGCGGCTTAGATACATGAAGGATAGACGGATTGTAACTGGATTTCTTACGCACCTGAAAATCCGAGCACTAGGAAGACTGTTTACTGACGATGGGAGGCCTAATGAAGAAGTCTTAACAAGGTTTCTAATGCTACCAATTTCTGGTGATTAAGGGAAAAAATCGGATGAAGTGCTTTCTTCATTTTTTGATGTCTGCTGAACTGAATTTTGAATGATATACTGGCAGGCTATTTCATGCCATCGATCAGGATAACAATCATTATCTTTCTGATGCTGAGTTACGAGCTTTTGTTTTGGGAATGCGGTTGGATGAGATGAAGTTGGATGGAAATGATCTTTTGCAGAAATTGATGAAAGATTTCGATACATATCAAGACTCTCGAATTAGTTTGGATGAGTTTAAGAGTGGCATCTCAAGATGGCTTTATGAAGTAAGAGGTTCAAGGCCTAAAACCGGCCTAATAAACCCAAACACAATGAAATATCTAACTGATTTGCATGAGGTGAGTTGTCTTATGATGAAATTCTGCAAGTTTTAGATCTTCTTAAACCATTATACTTATGTTCTATATATACAGGAATCAACGAGAGTGCATGACTTGCTGGAAGATGAAGGTGCTGAGGCTGATGAGGGTGGAGTTGAATATTCAAAGAAAACAGTGTTCAAAGCAGTATTGTTGTTGTTGGGGGGGACTATTATTGCTGCTATATTTGCCGATCCCCTTGTAGACGCGGTTGATGAATTCTCTGATGCTACTGGCATTCCATCGTTCTTTATCTCATTTATTGCTCTACCTTTGGCAACAAACTCCAGTGAGGCAGTTTCAGGCATCATTTTTGCCAGTCGAAAGACGAGGAGAACTGCATCTCTAACATTTTCTGAGGTATGTGCTCTACAAATGTTATATCTATAGACTACTCTATATTATGATATGCGGGGCATTCGAAGTTGCTTTAATTTTTAGTTTGGCAAGGATATAAAAGTTGTTTTTGGGGTCATATCAGGAGGCAGGCAGTCGATTGTTGAGCATATTTGAAAGAAACTAAAAGAATGCCAAAAACGCTTCAACTGCACTGACTTTTTCAATGTTATTGCTTTATTGCAATGACAGCTCCAAATAACTGGTTGAAATTGGTATTGGTTAGCAGTGTTCAGTCGAAGCAGTTGTTCTACATCTCACTGTAGTTTTCAGTTTTCTCACGCAATTTAAATTATGTTTGCCAGATGCCATGTCAGCTCTTGGTGATCAGGTGTAGATTTTAACAAGATGACAACATGCTTATCTGTGCAATGTATTAGTATGATCTTCAGTTGTGATTGTGTGACTTTAACAGGGTGTTATTTCCTTCTTTTTCCCATATAATTTGAAAGTAGTATCTCATTCCCCAATTATTTGATTTACCCTTTTATGCTCTTATTTTCTTTTTTGTGGGCTTGGTTCCAATGTCTGTTAGGTTCACCACAGCATCAGTTTTGACATGCACAGGGATAGAATTTTCGCCGTGTAATCTAGTAGTCATGGAATTGAGTCATGGAATTGGCCTTTTACGTTATGCAAGTTAAGATCGTATACAATATACTCAAAAGTTGTTTGACCTTCAACATATCCATTGTATAGCAGATGCTTTATGCAACCCCTTTTATAGGGATGCTCATGATGAAAAAAATAGGCCTTTGGATGAGACCATGGGAGGAATAAATGTGGGCCTTCAGATCAAAATCCAGGGTCCACATTATATGATACATAAAGCCTCAAGTGAGGCTTCTTGAACCTGAACTTTTCCCATTCCCTCACCTCCTCTCTCGTCACCCAGCCTAGCTGGCCCACAGCTGGGCGGGGATGTTGGGACAAAAGGCTGGTCGGACAGAATGACACGTCACACACAGTAAAAGAGAAAAGGATAAAGAAGCACACACAAGTTTACGTGGAAAACCTTTCACAAACTGAAGAAAAAAATCACGGGATACAAAGTCCACTATGTGAAAATTGGTTACAAAACCCCTGAGATGAAATATTCGCCACACACCCGAAAATAACAAAGAAAACCTTCACCAGAGTAACAGGAAATTCTCCTATTCTCAGTCTCTATTTTTCTCTCTTCTTCCTCACCAGTTGTGCACTCTTCCTTCCTTTTCACACTTGGATAATTTTCACTGTTTACAGTATGCATATATATATTGATGTTCCCTCGAATATTCCATTCTAGACAAAATTTGTCCCTACGAACAATATAAAGATGCGCTGCATAAACGGCGCCCAGAGATCGTGCTGTATATTTTCTTGAGATCATGCATGCTCAGAAGATTTTCTGAGCTGGCACCCATGGGCCCCACTGGATTATCTGATGGACGGTCAATTATCCATTGATCGGCTTCTCTTCCAAGCTATTCCTCCATCAGAATCATCAGGCGATTTCATACCGGTATCACTAACCGGTAATTCTGCTTCTTCCCTGGCCCATTGGCCATCCGCGCGCTCCGTCCGTGCGCCCATTGGCCGCCCGCGCGTTCCGTCCGTGCGCCCATTGGCTGTCCACCAGTGTGCATCAAATTGGGCAAAAATGCCATTCCAGCATTTTGCTGCAAACCTGGCAAGATGTGCAAAGCTGCCATTTTGCCTAAAGCTGGCAAAATGGCCCAAACCAGCAAGCCCCTATCACTTTTGGCAAATCTTCCAAAAATGGAAACCTTCTAATTTGCCAAACTTTCCAAAAGTGAAAACCTTCCATTTTGCATACCTTCCAAATGGCCATCCTGGCAAAATGCCAAATCTGAAAATTTGGCCAAACCTCCTATTTTGGTCAAACCTTGCTTCCTTGTACCTTCAGCCGGCCGCCAGCCTTCCATTTGCCTTCTTGGCCGGTCAATAAATTGATTGGCCATTTTGGCACCAAAGAACTTTCGCAGCCTTTCAGCTTCAGCCGGTCAACTCCTTTGACCGGCAAGCTTCTCCGGCTTTCCTTCCAGTAAATGTACTCCGTCATTTATTCTCCGAAAATCCTCCGATAACGAACAAATTTGTTGGATTATCCACAAGGGAGTGACCAGACCCAACAAGGGAGTGGCTGGACCTTGCCAAATTCAGCTAGCAATGAGGGTGCCAATGTTGGAGAAGGGAAGGTTTGCTGGGGTGGGGTAGCTGCCACCCGTTCTTTTGTGTTAGAGATTTCTTAAGGATACCATGAGGTTAAACAAATTACAGAGTAAACAGAAATTTATCATATACAACTACTTAAATAAGCCACTACTATCACCACCACCAACGCTAAGTGCATGAATAAAGTGACCTAGAATTGCCTCCATCTCTACTGCAGAGAACGGGGTGAGAAAGGGTAAACTCTGTGCCAACATTGTGCAACAGTCATTCAAAGAGTTTATTAATCAACTGAGCAGTAGAATTTTGTAAAGAAAAAAAAAGTCTTGTCATGAAAATCATAGGTAACAGAAACTTAAAGCATTCTAATTGATCAATTTCAATTAAGCATCAAGAAAAAAGTAAGGAAAAAAAAAATTTAAACCGAATAGATTTATCTAATCTGATATTGTTGTTTATGATATTTTCAGTGTGGAAGTATGCCAACATTTCTATTGGCAAATATGGCTAAATTGCTGGGATCAAGGACTTATTTGGAGATATAATTAAGAATCCTTTTAATGATCCATTTGACCTAGACCAAATTGATGAGTAAAACCTTTGAAACATAATTCGGTTGTCTTTGTAAGTAGAGGATTTAGGATTTTGGATTAGACTTCTTGTAGCGATTGTGTTGAAGATGTATGTTTGCATATGCGCAGATGAGGTAGGCAGCTGCATTCGAGATGAAGTATTACAATGTGTTTACAAGTCTTGCAGGCCTTTGCCATTCCAGTTGTGTCACAAAACATATCATAAACTGTCTATTTCTTTATTTCTCCAGATATATGGATCAGCGACGATGAACAATGTCCTCTGCCTGTCAGTGTTTCTAGCCCTCGTTTATATAAGGGGATTGACATGGGACTTCTCATCCGAAGTACTTATTATTCTTATTGTCTGCATTGTGATGGGTGCCTTAGGAAGCTTCCGCACAGTATTCCCACTTTGGACATCTTTCATAGCTTTCGTGCTCTACCCCGTTTCTCTGGCAGCTGTCTACATCCTCGACTATGTATTTGGATGGTCATAGATCCACTGGAACTGTATATTATCATGGCCATATGGTTTTGCTTTCCTGACACATCAACATGGTCGTTAAATCCAGAGTTTTTCCACATGACAGTGCTATAACGGCTTCATGAGCTAACACAAGATTAATGTTAATGTTGTGACTACGGTTCCTATATTGATGTTCATTGTGTGGAACTGAAGATTATGAAGATAACCTTCCAATCTGAGTAACCTTCCCATAAATTTATGCAACTGCTACTTATGTTATCTGGCTTTGGTACTATCATCTCAAATTCATATTAGATATACTAATTACGTGAGCTGAAGGTTGATGATTACTTCAATTGAAGGGCAAATCTTTTTTTTTTTTTTTTTTGGGGTGTGGAAGTTAGGACCAGTCATGTGAGGTTACTTTCAAGATGTTCTTCAAATGCAGTGGGCAGATGGGAATGTGAACTCATGTTTAGTCTCGGTTTCATACGGTGAGAGTCATTGATTCAAACCCAATAGTGGGTAAATAGTCATCGGAATTTCTAAAATCATGGTATACATTCTGATTTGTCTGAGTTTGGGTAGATATATTAGATATATAGCCTATAGAAGTCAGTATAGATGAAATAAAAATTGGGAACCACGCATCTCTCTCTCTTTTCTCCTGTATTCTTTCTCTATATTTTCCATACACTGATTTGTTCTTTATTCATTTAGAAGCAGGTCAAATTATGTTACTTGAAGCTACAACTTCGGTTTGTTTTGGAAACTTCTGTTCAATTGAGATCACCTTAAACAATTGTACCAAACATGATCGTCCTACTTTATGAGTGTTTTTTGTACCCGAAGACAAAAAGAGGATAAGGGCTTGTTTCGTTTGCCTCTTTTGATTATTCCTTGAAAGGAAGTGAGCTCAAGATTTTTAATGTTAGCCTTCGCAATGTTCTTTAACCAGTGATGATGTTAAATTGCCTCTTTTGGACTTGGATAACATTTAGTTTAGTTTAGTTTATTTGGTCTTTGGAGTTTGGACAATCCAAAGGTTTAAGCCTTCAAATTTGAGTCCTGATATTCAAGAGATGTTATATGAGAGATTAGAGAGCTGTTATGGTCCTTTTAATGAAAAAGTTTATATATTCATCTAACAGTTTGGATTAAAAATTTAATAGAACATTGAACATCAGTTGACTGTAAAGAAAGTTCTGTGGACAATCTTCCTCATGTTTCTACTTGAATCTGATTTTAATCGGGAGACTTCTCGAGTGTCCAACTATAAAATTGAGGCATACTGATCTTGGGATGAACCTCTCTTAAGTAGTGCAATATGATACTATATAAATACTTGGGGGATATCATTTAGTCATTTGTGGCATATTATTGGCTCTATTCATTGACTATTGTGCGAGCCTGTGAGTGTGTTTGATGAATGAGATGTAATGTCTTCAAAATTATCCTGAGCTGTTAAAAGATGATCTCATGATACTGGGATAGAAGATTCCACATCTAATGGCTTGTGGCTTTAAATTAGGGCTTCCCCTTTCACTCAAGTTGCTGACAAAATCGTTGGCCAGGGGAATGCCATTCCTATACTCCTTTCAAAGGACGATCTAGGATGGAACATATGACATATTTTGTAAGTCAACGATTATATCATCTTGTTTTTGATTCAATCCGTATGGGTCAATAGAAAAAGCAAGTCTCTTATCACTAGATTCAGCTCGATTATTGATAAAGTGAATAAATTTGCTATTTTTTGAAATCTCTCTTTGGATTTAAAATCATAATGTAATATTTATTTTACCCGTTTAATTTACGAAATAAATCTAAAATTAGATTTTTCTTATTTAAGAATGAAATTTTATTAGGATTGTTCATATCCCATTTATCTATCGAAATTATATAATATATCCAATTTGATAAAACAAGATCATTGAGACGATATTTTATAAATACATAATTATTGTGAATATATTAATTATTTCTTTATTTTCCAATGGCTTGGAAGGTGCAAAAGAAATATTTTGTTTCTTCAACAAATTTTGATCCAGTGGACCTTGACTTGTGATTTTTTGCATTTTTAAGGACAAAATCATGTGGTGATTATTTTTGGATTCCTTCTAAGTAGAAAATTATTCAGAGACAACTCAACAGATTCAATAGGAAATAATACGACACTTGACAAGATATCGTGATAACTTTGATAATTTAGTAGAATACACATGCTAATATGCATATTAACATCAATTTCCGTTACAAAGTATGAATATATTGCAGGATAAAAGGAAAATTAATTCGCTACTTGCTTGATAAAACATGGATATATTGCAGAATTAGTGGAAGATTAAATCGGTACTTGCCTGATAAAAAAAGTCTGTTAATTTGTAGCAATGATTTTGCAGTCCATATAGAAAGTGGTTCTCCAAAGTTTGATACATTCCAATGTTTAAACCAAAGACGTCTTTCGAAATGATCAAGCTATTGAATATTCTCTCCCTGGGCCGAAATCACATTGGCGTTGCTGCTTTGAATAGAACAAGCAGCTCCTACTGCCTCCATGCAGCGCCACTGCCTGCAATCGATGCTCCAACTGATTGACTGAGTTTTCCTCAGTACTTGTCCAGATCGATCGTCCAATTCATGTCGTGATTGACACTACCGCTGGTTTCTGTTCCGGCATTTGAATTGAGGCACTCTGGCGTCGGTAAAATGGAGGGAAAAAGGTTATTTCAAACAGATCAAAATAATCCAGCCATTTTTGTTGGTTCTTTGAGCGATCATCTCCATAGAGGAGGAAGCTCCAATCCTTGAAGCAAGCTCCTCACTAAAACTAGAGAATCGAACAAACATGAAGAGGAGAAAACACCAGAGAAGAGATGAATTACTCGAGACTCAGAGCTTACTAAGAGCTCTACGTAACACCCTGTCGTACGGCTTGCCACTCAATCCTGTCTAGCATCCATCCATTTGGCGTCCTCCTCTGCTCTGTAGTGTTTATAGCTTTATGGCAGGTGAAGCTAAAATAGCGGAGCACTTAAATGCCATCTCTGCCCTCCATGATAGGGATCAATCACGATTGGACCCTCATTTATAGAGACTTTAAAAAAGACGTATTTAGATAAATATTATTATTGGTCTAATCCAGGTAACATTATTGAATTTTTTGTATTATTTTTGTTTTTTAATTTTGGGTATCTTTTAGAAATTTTGATAAGGTTAACAGCTTTATAATATAGGAAAATACTTACAAGCTAGGCTCTCTTCTTTACTGTTATAATTTTCTATATTTTATCAAGCCTTTTAATCTTTTGTGTATAAGAGGAGGCAATCTAATGAATAAAATTTCAGCTATATATAGAGTTTTAAAAATAGTTAAATTACTTTAAATTTATTATTTTATATTATTATAAAAAAGATTGCCATAACACTAGGCTCTCCCCCTTTTTCAAAATCTGAAAATGGTGATTTTTATCTTATTTTTAAACTTTATAGGGCTAATAATCAGTAAAAAAAAATTTATGAAATTTAAATACATATTAAATATGATTCTACATGAATTAAATATATATTTTGTGGGCAATTTCTGGGATTTTTTTTTATATATAAATATATGTTGTGGGCATGCTTTCGATTCAGACCAAATTCCCCCAATTTTGATGGGTCAAATAAAGGACGGCCACCCAAGAGAATAGTGCAAAACAGATCATAAAAACTACCAAATTTTCTGATTCATCAAAATATACCATCATCCAAACAAGCCTCTATGTGGTTGGTTGCCAAAAATAAATGCTTCCCCTCTTCTTTCTTTCTTTTTTTTTTTTCCTCCTTCTCAACTTTACCCTCACAAGGGCAATTTCTGGGATTTTTTTTTGAAGCATCCAAACATATAAAGTCTGAAAATCAATACATTTCATCTACTTTGTGAAAGGAAACAAAATCATCCACCATTGGCATGCTCCCTTAAAGAGAAGGAGCACTACCATGCTAAGGTAAGCACAAGGAAACAAAATAAAGAAACTCACAGCTTCAGGTTGAGGTCGACGCTTTCTCCTCCTCCACCGTTACGGTTAGTAGCATCTGTTGTTGCTGTTATCGCCTCAACCTTCGATGCTGGGAAGAACCGATAGAAAGGCAGCTGATTTGACCCACCTGGCCAGGAATCAACAACCGGGTTTTCGGCAGTTTGCTTGGAAGTTTCATAAAAAAGAAAAGGTCAAACAATCAGAATTTACCCTATTCAAACGAAAGTAGAACCGGTAAAAGGCAGAAATCAAAGCGGGTTTTCCGTTTTGTGAGCTTACTTGATGAGTTAATGATTCGAAACTGTATAATTGTTCATTATGGGAGGGCACATTAGAAGAATGATGCTTGAATCTGGGGCTAGGATAGGGTGAGACACTTGCAGGGGGAGCAAGCGTGAGGAGCTCGCCACTGGTAATACCATTTTCGCTGCAGATGTTTGTTGATTTTGGCTCAGGTATCCCTCTTGGGAATGGGGGAGCCTCTCTGAGAAAATGCAAAATGCACAAAGTCAGAACACGAGAATGCATAAGCATGGACACCGATGCCTGATACGGATATGACCTCGACATAATGACATTATTTTATAAAAAAGAAAGCTATATATGCCGGGGGAACACATTAACTCAAGTTTATAGTTTATTTATAGATATGATAATATAATCAATTAATAACACCGCTCCATACTAAAACATGACTAAAAATGTATTTCTTATTTCATAATACAAAAAATATTCAGATGAAAATGTAAGTGAACCAATATAAATGAGTTACATAATATTATAACTTCAATAATGAAAACAAAAACAAAGAAAAGGATTATAATTTTAGTTATTTCAAATTATCTTATTTTTCTAAAAATTATAAAATAGCTCAATCCATTTAAAACATGTTAGAGCGTGTTAGAGATAAAAAAAATTATATACAACGCGTGCCGAGAGTGACAGTCAAGTGCCATGGTGGACACCAACATGCCAGCATGTAAGAAGTGTTGGTGCTTCTTAGGTGTCAACTAACTTGGTAAAGTCTCCTTATGTCGTTGTAAACGATTAGAGATTTAATCCTGCCAAAATAATGACGGGTACAGGAGATTTAAGGATGGGAGAGGCCCACCCCTTCTAGTATATTTCATTTCCTGATTCTTGAATGGGAATTTTTTGGCTCAACTTTATCCCAATTTTACAGAAGGGATTCCAAAAACCAAAAAAAAAAAATTATTACAACTCGGGGCCAAGAAATTGAAGTTAGCTGACCTGAAATATGGGAAAGCATTGCTCATGTTCAATGTGCTTTCATTTCCACACGAAGCAGATTCATCACATCCGCGGACAAGATTCGAAACGGGGGGAGATTTGCCGATGAAAGAAGATGCTGGAGGATTGTCGAGAGGGAAGGGATACGGCCTCTTCATACCAACCATCTATACCACAAATTCACCAAATTCACCAGCAACATGCTTTAACATGTTATCAACACTTTGGAAAAATGGCCAACACAATGCATGAAGCTTTGCTATGAGCAAACTAAGAAAATGTCGGACAATTTTTTGGTCTATTATACGTGGTCTTATTTTATATTATCTAAAATGTTCTTTTTATGACTAAAGTCTGTAAGCATTAGATCACATAGAAACAACTCTACTTTTCCTTCAAGGCTACCTTTCAACAGTGGCCAACACTCTAGAGTATTCAAGGATGCATTATGAGGTCATCAATACCAGCAATTGATAATAGCATGTGCAACTATTGTGAAATAGCACTATGACACCTGAGGTTACCAAAAATGAATATTATATTGTTAAGTTGGTGGTAAAAGAAATATGAAGCAAAATAATAATTAAGATAATGCCCATATTGCCAATAAGATTATTCTGAGTTCATGATTTTTAACCGATAATACTGTGAAAATATGACTTTGATTAATATAAGAAGCTATTCTTATCCCTAATTAATAAATAAATTAAAACCAAGAAGGAACAGATCCTGCCCTTCTATTCAGAAGGGTTTAAGAATGAAGTCACGGCTTAAGAAGTGTCAAGTCATATACATCTCTTTATTTTTTGGTTAAATTATACGCGTCAACTATATGAAATTAACAGTACGGCACTTGAATTCTTATACTGAATATTCATTCCTGCATTAGTGATATAAGTTATCGAACCAGAGACATGTCGAATAATATCACTGATGTGGAATAATCACAGTATAATCGCAAAGAATATATACTAATGAGCTCCCTTTACGTGTGCTCAGACTTTGAAAATGGATATATACTTCAAAACACCGGCTTAATTAAGCATTGTTAGCACCATTTTGTAAGTATAATTAAAAGCAAATATAAACAGATCTACGCTGCGATAGCCCTTTTTTTAAGCATGAAATCATACTTGTATGACTAATATACCGAGCTATGATAATCATTGTTTAAGATCATATAATTGCATTTGTTTCATCAGAATGTGAATGAACAGTCATAACCCACCCACTAAACAAATGTAACTTACAACCAAAATCAAATATGAAGAGATTGATCGCTTTTACCATTCACATGTATAAAATCATACTTAATACCCAAAGTAATTAATATACCCATATTGCTTCATCATTGTTTAATAAAGTATATAAGAAAGATTACATAAGCAGTGATTTTCCCTTCTGCTATCTCTGATTGATAAATGAAGTGTATGACCAAGAAAATGAAGGGAACATATCAATAACTCACAGAGCAATATAATTACACTGAATTTGCAGAGATTTTCCTTTGGCAAATTCTACGATTTCGTATATAAAGGAAACAAATTCATAGAACACACAGCCATTGACTCCTAAATTATAAAGTAAATCAAATATACATATTCTATGATGTATAAAGTGGATTGTCCACTAGTCAGAAGCAAAATACGATACCTTATGTTCCTCTGACCATGGAGATCTGTGAGTGCTATAATAGCTTTGGTTTGAAGGGGGCTCCATCTGGAAATTTAGTAAAGAAGATGAATTTGTCGAAGAGGCATTCACCTATAGAAGTTTATGAAATTAAATAAAAAACTATGATCAAATGAAAGATCCATGAAAACTCATTAGCAGACATGAAGTGGTTTTACCAACGACGAAGGTTGCCGATATGGTGTCCTTGGCTGCAGGTGATGGAGAGGTCCAATGGGGCTACTTTCATAAGGCAAATTTATATTTGCTCTAAACGGAAACCCGTGGTCCAACTTAGAATTCTCCCATTCACGATTGAACTCATTTGGACGCCACATTTTGGGAAAATTTACATTGGCAGGAACTGCAATCGAAGGCCCGCCAACATCGAAGTGTCCACCATTGGCCAGATTCAAAGGGAGAAATGAACTTGACTGGAAGTTGTTGATGTTTGGAAGAGAAGGAACTGGCCTAAATACAGAATTTGGTGACTGAAGATTGTTTGGGGAGGGAAGATGATAAGGGATCGGAGAAGATATTTGATTATGAGTATAATTGAGAAAAGGGAGAGGCACAGAAGAATTAGTGGGTGATATTGTCGGTGAAGATGACAAAATGCCATTTTCTGCATCGTTCTGCTGCTGATCTCTAATTCTAATTATCTCAAGCTGAGCCACACCTAACCCTCTTCGGGGTATCTTCTTTTGCTTCATCTTTTTTGAAGATCTATTACCACCATCACCTCTGCTGCTGCCGCCACCACCACCACTGCTACTGTTACTAGACATCTGATTTTGTTCTTCAAGAACCATCACTGCTCTCTTCCATGCATTACTGAAGAGCTAGGATAAAAAGATTCTACATGCAACAGCTCTCACCCCTATCAGCTTTGAGATCCCAGGAATAAAATACAAGTTCTCTGGAAATCAAATGCGAAGTATATATCATAAGGACACCCAAATGATCAAGGATTTTAAACCCAGAATCTGTAAAAATTGGGTTCAAACTCAAGTACGTAAATCCTAAAATATACTGAGGACATAATCTCTCAAAAGACTATAAACAAAACCCTCGTGAGTAGATCTGTGGGAGAACAAACTCTCAAATTCATACCACATCGGCTAATAAATAATAAGTTTCCATCCAATTCAAAAACAAGGCATAACAAGTAGAGTTAGATTGAGAAACAGACCTCAAACAGCTATTCTTCAAAAACCCAAAATCTGAGGAACCCAGTAATCAAAATCCATAGAGTTTGAAAGGAAAGAAAAACCGAATAAATGTAAAACTCAAATCTCCATCTAGATTACATAGAATCTCGCAAGTTCTGGAGTTGGGATCGGCAAATTAGAAGGAAAATAGAAGAGCCAAAATCCCCATAACCCAACCAATTTTTCAGGTCAGAGGAGAGAAAGTGAGAGATTTTGGGGAGTGAGAGTTCTATACAAAATATCTGGGTACTACGCATTTCACTCGCAACAAAGTTGAGTTTCTCACGGATCATATAGGTAATGTAAATTTAAAATTCTTATGGAAGTGCTTGATTTGCATTTTTCTTTCTCAATTCTCGCCAATATCCTCGCTCCTCCCTAGACCGACTCTGTCTGTTCCCCAGTACTCGGATAGTCTCTCATCCTCTATGGAGTTAGCAGCTGAGATTTTCTCTCTCTAAATTATTGTGCATTTCCCTTTGTTAACGCAATTGAGAGTAAGACGGAGTAAGCCGGGTAATGCCAAATATGGATGCTTGTTCCATTATAGAATTTACTTGCCTGCTTTGCTGCAGCTTTTAAACCAATTTGTGGGGCCTAATGCAATCCCCATATTTGATCCTTGTATATTTTTCATAGCTGTCAAAGAGATATTAGTTTGATTCTGTGATTCACAGGATCCAAGAATGCTTCTCTCTGTTGGACCATTGCGTCATTCGCTCTTTTTTGTTATTCACTACAGTAGTATGAAGGAGAAGCGGGCATTGAGTAATGGTCACATTATTATCACCTCAATACATATATATTGACTCCTTTGCTGTAGACTTCAAATCTCTTTATCTTGTGTATTGGATTGGCTCTATATTTGAGTTAGGTGAATATTATTTTTATTTTATTAGAAAAAATTATTTGGTTATGAGTTATTTTCGTGTGGCCATACTCATTTGATATACTAATTGGTGGCACAAATGATGACTATTTTTACGCGTGCGACGAATGTCTAAGGAGCTAAGTTCGACAGCGTCTCGTCTAAGGCGGGTGCTCATCAAGCGCTCGAGGCACCACTTGCGCAATTTCCGAAATTGCGATGCACGAGTGCGATTTCTAGAATTGTGGCATTTGATGAGCGCCCGATTAACGCTCGAGTACGGGTCTGAGAAATAAAAACGCGCTTTTGCGTGCTAAGGTTTACTCTCTACATTCTAAGTGCCGTTTTGAGAGAGAAAAGAAGAGAAAGAGAGATAAAGTGGAGAAAAGAAAAATTTGTACATCTGTTTGCATTCCGAATCAAGTTTCAGTCTTCATCGACTGTGAGTACGCTGTTCTTACTATTGAGAAGAATGTTTAGCAGATTTTATTTTTTCTCTTTTATTTTATATCCTCTATTGTACAGACTTGTTTTGAGACAAAGATAGTTTGATATTGTTATTGGGATTTGTATAACTGAGACATTGCATAATAGAAATATTTTCGAATATTGAGTTCCGTGGTTTTCTCCCTCATCTAAAGGTGAGTTTTTGACGTAAAAATCGTGCATTTATCGATAGTGTGTACTTATCGTATATTATCGTATGCTTTCTCATAATTCAAATAGTAGGTCACGTCCTAATAAAAATATCATAACTTTATTATTTGATAATATCTCCAATTTCAAGAATAATTGATGCAATCATTTACAAAGTTTTAATGACAATTTTTTACGGTAAAGAACTTCTATTTATAAATTATTATCCTGTGCGTAGAATAGAAGTTAACTCCAAGTTTATACTCCCCACATACATATTATATACCCATGAAAGATGAATACACGTACTAACGTAAATTGAATCCGTGGCTACGGACCAATCATATCTTCTCAACTATTTTTGTTATTATTAATTATAAAAAAATATTTTTATTGTCTAAATAAATTGTGATAATAGAAGCAATCCTCTACATTATTTGATTAAAGAAATATGGAGGAGATCTTCGTATAAAGTAAGAGATTATAGAATCCTGTGTTATTATATAATAATTATCATACAAAATTATAATAATCTATAATAGATAATATACTCTGATTGCATATATAAATATATGTATCAAAATAAATTATATAATCTATACTTTTTTGTATTTAGTTCCTAAATTTGATATATTTTAAAAATATAGAGATCAATTAAAAGGCATTGAGATAGCTCACAATTTTAGAGATTTTGTGTTAGTGGTTTGATTTTTAAAGAATTTATAAAAAGTTATTTTTTAAATGAATGTATAAATATGTATCATTTTTGGTAAATTTATCATAATTTAATATAATTAATACTAAATACCCTATAGTTTTTTTTTTTTTTGGAAATTAGAGACAGTAATATTTCTGTTCATTTATAAATTAGCAATTAAAAAACTTCTATACAAACATTATTTTGTGTGAATTGCACACAAATATCATAAAGTCAAGACTCGTATTTAATTTAATATATATTTTTAGGAAGCTTAAAAAATCTCGAAATATCTTTGATTGTGGAAACTGTTGGGTTCCATGTCCTGACCCATAAAGAACTTCCAGGCCCATGAAGAATTCCGAGGCCCATGAAAGGTTTAGAAGCCCGCGCAGGATGGCTAGCCCAGCCCAGTAGCCGGGGAACGCGTGCAGAGCCACGCTGACAGAAGGCAACGAGAACTCTGCCATGCATTAATGCGCTACCGACAGAAAGGCGAAAAGGCCAGCCAATGGAGAAGCAGCTGGCACGGCGCCAACGGCTCACGCAACCACCTGTAGACAGCCAGCCAATCCTCATTCCGGGGAAAACTAGGCGTGGCCGGCAGCGCCAGGAGCCTGCCAGCCACGACAAAACGACAGCCGACATGACCGGCAGTCCGCAACAGCAACCAGCAGCAAAAGAGCCCCCGCAACGGGCATCTTGGCGCCCAGAGTCCAACGGGGAGGGGCCTATAAGAGCTCCCACACCCCATAGAGAGAAGAATTCGATTCCGATCCCAAATTCTCTAGCCACGATCATTGAGACTCAAGCTCTGATCTCATAACTCTCGGAACAAACTCACAAAGAAGTAAGAGCTGGAATTGAGGAGTGACTCACTTCCATTTGGCAAAAGCTAGCTCGCTATTGCTCCCCAACGTCTTCTCAGACTACGGGAAAGTTAGCCACCCATCGCGGTGCATCAAGGGAGCCAGGCCTCCCATCACCTGCTCACTACATTCTCCACACCATCATTCACACATCTCTTACGCTTTTACAGCATTCAACCGCGCACCGCTCATAGCGTGCGCCATTTCCGTTCATTGCGGGAATTTGTTGACTTGAGCGTCGGAGCGGCTTCGGTGGAAGAAATCTTGCCGGACCCCTGACCTCTTGTTTGTTGTTTGTGTTGTGCAGGTCCAGGTTCATAGAGACGGAGACCGGACCCTTCTCCTGACGCCACCACGTGCTTAGGAATCCGAAGGCTCTCTAATCCGTACGCCAACCGCGAGCTCGGGACGCAACTACATCATAATTTTTAATGGATACATTTCATAAAATATTTTTTATTTATATCTTTGAAATGGTTTTTTTTAAAAAAATTTTTATTTATATCTTAAAAATTTTTAAGTTCTTTTGTAGATTTATTGAATCACCCTAATTGCTACCTTCAGTTTGATACTGAAAAATGATTCTTTACTCTCATGAGTACCTTGCTCTCTGTGTATCAACCCTATTCTCCTAGCAATAAGAGATACATTTTACTAGGCTGAAAACAAGAGAAGATATCTTAGTATTCTACTCTTGAGTATTAATGTTTTTTATTTTTTGAAAGAGATTTAATTCAAGTGTTTGTACTGCACTTTTTTTTTTTTTTTTATAGAAAATTTTTATAGTCATATTCTTATAAGAATGAATGTGTAACATTTAAAATAAATCGGATATGTTACAATATCTTATTTGTATAATATTTGACCTTCAACTATTAGAGAAGATTAACTATAGTAGATTTATACTTTCAAGCATGGTTTAGAGATAGAATATAAGTAAGGATGAATATGTATAAATTACGGTATTAAATTTCTCCATCGCTAGTCCCTTATTATATTATTTCATTATGAAGAAGTCACTTTTCCTTCACAAATTGAAAAATTGATTAATATGCAACCTTAGCTAAATCAAGATTATTGATTAAAATTTTATTATTAACATGTCATGTATCATAAATTTAAATTCTGGCATAGGAGATTTTAAGATTAACTCTTAGATTTCTTTATCTGAATCCTAAATACTACAATCTAAAATAAAGTTTAGAAATTTAAATCCGATTCTCTAATTTATTTTTTAACATTTAAGTCAGTAAAATTATAACATTTTAATATTTAAGGTGGAAAGAGTGTATAAAACAAGTTATTTCTTAGAGGGTGATATAATCTAGAGGGCTGTCTCCTAATCTCTTTTTTTTTTTTTTACAAGAGATTTTAGTGTCTTGGGGCTTGACTTTTTTTTATCTCTATGGATTTTTTAGATGTGATTTTTATGTCATGTGACTATATATTGTTTGACTTATCTTTAATTGGTTAGGTTTTCCTATGTGAAGAATTGATCCCCTTCCTTAAGAGGACTTATAGTCCATTTTTCTCATTGGTCTGTTCCTTCTGACAAAATTATGATTCTTGATGAAAGGTCATTACCCCTCTATGGAGTTATAGCACATCATTTTGGATAGTTACTCTCTCTGTTTTGTTGTTGGCTGTTTCTCTTCTAAACAGTTGGTTGGTGCATTTTTACAACAATCACATTTGTGACCATAGGTTTAAAGAGCCATTGGTGGCAACATGGCAGCTGCTGTGCATTCCGTAGAGTTAGAATCATGAGACCTGGTAAGAGACAAATTGTCAAATCTAACAATTTATCATTTCAGTCTGTCCATATTGTTATTGTGATTTAACTTACTCAACTCTATCTTATCCACTATCCGCTATTCGACAACTCAGTCTCGATCGATCTATCTCTTTGACCCAACTTATATACCTGGCTCTGTAATTCATTTCTTGGTTTTTAAATCCGATTTTAACCCAATTTGATTTTATCATAGACTCTACACAATATAGTTTACTCGACTTTTTAAGTTTATTATTGAAACCACAAATACGATATTTGATAAGAACAGTTGACAATCTAGTAAAAACTTTCCTACTATTTGAATCCAAATGGCCCCCTTATTTTCATATCTATAATAGTGTTAAAAAGAAATAAATCTACATGATATAATACATGTTAGTAGAATAATTTAGTTATATTTTATTTTAAAAAAATTATTTTTTAATAAAAAATATTATTAATTAAGAAATTAATTATGTTTCTATCTTATTGAATACATAGATATCTCATCATAAGTGTGTTATCAATGAATAATTATTTTTTAACTTTTTATGAAAAGGTAATTTTGCAATTGTAGTTACTTCCCATCAGTTACTATTATATTTTGGAGATAGAGAATTTGGAGCTTTATCAATATTTTCTATAACCCTGATTGAATAAACAAAGAGAGAGAGCAAGAAAAAAAAAGAAAAGAAACTGATTTCAAAGTTGGTCTACGTGGCACGTATGTGGGGCCTAATTAAAATTTGGAAGTTATTGTTAGCAATTTGTTGTTCTTTAAAAGATAAATACCAAAAATGAAATGTTCTTTTTTTTAAATTTCATTGTTTTCGATTATATATAAGTTTATTGCGGTTAGAATTTATGATGTGAATGCCTTGAAACCTCTCATTAAACCGTTATTTTCATCGGCCGTGATTTTTAGAGGCCGAATTCCTACAATTTTGATAAAGAATGAGTTTTGAATAAGCTTGAAGAAGCAACTAACAGGCCATTCATTAAATCATTCATCAAAATTTTCCCATGTCAATCCTTCTATTCGTCCCTGCATATCAGACAGCCTGCTTTCACATTAGACTTGCAAAATAGCCTACAGCACTTTCAATTTCTGCACACTAATTCCATAAATCTTTTCTCATCCAACTGGCAGCATTCATAAATATATTTACTACATAGACCACCTGCATCGTATCCCCATTCTATCATGTTCAATCATCATCAGTTGGACTAGTTGACACTGTTTTATCCCCGAAGAACAGTTCTTTGCTTCTTGTTTTTTTCAATTTATGGATCGAAACTTCCTTTGAACTCCGTGTCGATCATAAACACAAGGTTTTCTCTTGTTTCACTATCTGCCCGGTCCCAAGTAAATTGTTAGATGGTGAAGTTATTTGTGGGATGACATGCCTCTGAACAAAATGACGCCCAAACCACCGACTGCTGCTAAAGCCAGGATCAGAGGGACAGGGATGCTGATGGATTCCACATCCCTATTTGATCTTCCAGTTCTTCCTTGCCGAGACTTCTCCCCCAAGAACTCGTGAAGAACTGTACTCAGAGTGTCCAGCTGGTGCATGATTCGGCGTTGCCCTTGTGAAATAAGCAATATCTGCCCATGGAAACAATTCCAATAAGTTGGAAAAGACAATTAGTAAGCATAGGGAAATTCAATAATGCCCTTGAGCAAGCTCTCATGAAGAGTGGATGTCAGATTGCTTCTCCAGACTAGTGTGTCAGAATATTTTATTATTTTTATTGTGACTCTGACACGCTGGCCTATTGTTTATAAAAATAGGATTCTTAGTATAAACTAAAAAACTAGACTCGTCTAATAATTTTGAAATAATTAAAACTAGGCCACTATTGTCTTCTTTTTTGTTCATTACTAAGATATATGATAGCATGACTCCTTTGTATCAGTTCCCTCGTATACTATTCTTTCTATAAATGACTTTCGATGATCATACAAAAAATGCTGTGATTTATTGATAATTTAGTATCAAATAATGTTGTCAAATCTATTAAAAAAAGGAACTTTTAATGACATATTCTTAACATATTATATCCTCATTGAAAAAATAATAATAATAAGTAACTGTGCTGTGCTTGTGTCCTATATCAATCTCCATGCTTCTTAAGTTATCAGACATACAGTAAGTCGGATTACTAGCCCTTTTGAGTTTTGAGGCTTCCCACCACCATTTTTTACAAAATGATGTTGAAAGATGGGTGAATTCCAAGACTATTGCTTACTTCTTTGGTGCCCATTGACAACAGCTGAAACCTTAGTTAATCAAATATTACAATTTAACCTCCAGGAGTGTAATACCTCTATCAATATCAATAGCTGCACACAATAACACTTGTAGTCTACTTAATTGGAAAATCATATATTTTTAAATTGCACTCCCTAAATTGCAAACTATCATTTGACTCAATCAAAATTACACCCCAAAAAAAACAAAATACATCGGTCTAGTGTACGAGGTTCCTACATGGACATGTGTTTGAACCATGAAAACTTCTCTGCAATGTACGGACAAGGTTGTGTACATTTGATTGTCCCCTAAGTTTAAAATGCGGAAAGTCTAGAGCACTGGGCCAACCATTTTGCGTATACTTCAAATTTTTGGTGTTGTTGCAGTACACCCAAATAATACTTGTTGTCCAAGTATGTCTTAACTCACCCTAAGAGGGTTGAATGGAGTGGCCCCTCTAAAATGAAAATCAGAAAATGTATAAGGATGAGAATTAAAATGATTGAATAAAAGTAGATAAAAATGCGCAGATGTCCATGTCTTCCTCTATCATCCACCCAAACAAGATGAGTATCTTCCTCCTTGTTCCCCTCCACTCCCCTCTCTACCATGCATCACCTCCTAAAGAAGCTCTAATGGGACCAACAAACCTCTGTGCAGGCCATTCCAAGTAAAACTCCTGGCCCTCAACACTTCCCTCAAGTTGGCTCCTGCATTGTTGTACTGGGTTTGGGTTATACTCATTATTAGCCATTTTTGGCACCCATCTCTGCTAATAAAACAATGCCCCTACCATCACAATCACACAATGTAAGACTCAACGAGCGCCTATATGGCTGTCACATTGTACGATGTGATTGATTTCTACAGAAACTGTAGCATAAATTGGTTAAGTCAATGAGACCAGAGAAAGTTGGTATGAATCACAAGTTGAGTAACCTCAACAAAGAGGTCACAAATTCAAATCCTCCACCCCCTTTGTTTGTATAATATTGCCAGCCAAAATACGGTTATAATTCCAGATCAGCATTTTGAGTAGTTCAATGCAAAAGCAATTCACCCTATCTAATCTATCAAATTTCACCAAACTTCATAGCACTGTGGCATATCTTTCTCTTGGCTGTGCTACTTTATCGAATACCAGATTTCCAATGATACACAGGAAGATTATCATCCATATGTCCTAACATTGGTTGAAAAACTGCAAACCAATCAAGGTTCTTCAGTTTTCAATTCAAGACTCATCAGGAATTTTCATAGGTTATATTTCTCCTCCTGGTAGTGTGCTTTCCTTTTTTGCAACTGATGTTGAGTAACTATTAGGACTAATAAAGACAACCAGTAGAACACCACTGCGAGGAATATTAAGTCAGTTAGAATCACCTTCATTCTTGTAGGATTCTCACTACTACACAAGCTAACAAGTGCTTAGGAGGAGGAAGAGAGATATTCATTGCTTCTTTTTGACTTCAAAATAAGTTTTCATGATAATGAAATTCATATAAGAAAGTCACTCTAACTAGTATGGTAAAGGATAAAAGAACATAAAAACTAAGAATACCTCTTCCATTACTTGAAACTCCTTAGCCAATTGCGAAGATGATGTGGAATGAGCCAGAAGCGATCCGGTCACAGGACCATTACCTAACCTAGCTGCAAAAGTTGTAGCAGCAGAGCCATTGCAAACTTCAGATTGCGCAGCCAAGTTCTGTTGGCTGGCAGAAGCTTCCTTAATTAATAACTTGGAATTCAGATCCTCAAGACGGGATGTAAACTCATCCATTCTCTCATTCAGCGTCGAAATTTGCTCAGAAAGCTGAGTAATAGCTCCCTTAATAAACACATTGATAAAGTGATAAAGCAGAAATTAGTGGAAAGGGATGGACACAAAAAGAAAAGGGAAAAGTTAGATTTCAAACATCGATGTCTGGGGTATGCGGTGGCTGTAGTTTCAAGTAAACTTGATTCTTCTGGAAAATGATTATTTCTTTCACTACCACTATACAAGGGTAACAAGTCCGGCCAATTATAAAAACCACTAAACTTCCATTTTCCCTTTCAAAAAATCATTCATCTTCAGTGCCCAGTTAGTTTGAAATGAACTCTCATTTCTTTATATATATTATATATATATATATATATATATCAGAATACAATTGCTTTTTTATTGATACTAGTTAGAATCTTAGTTGTCCACATTTGGCTGCTTTCAGTGCCCTCAGACTAAACAGAAATGGATGCCAAACTAGCTCTCAAGTATACTGGAAGTTGAGAAGCAAATCACTCACCTGGTTTGCAGGCCCTGCAGGTGACCTTGGACTTCTAAGATTAAAGCCCCTATCATCCAGAACAAGCCTAGTCAGCTTAGACAGATGTTTGTCCCTTTGTGTTGAAAAGGAAAGAGATATGTTACTGCCAAAATATAAAACAGATGACACAATGAGAACTTTTGGAGGAGCATAGGTTCCTGAACTACAATATAAGTTAACATCACAAATCACCCTTTATTACTAGATCTTTAAGTCTGTATCCTTCTAAACTGTCTTACTAAACTTCAAGATTTTGCATTACTAGGGATAACTTTGGTGCATGGAAAGATCGTTCTGTTGACTTGGAGGTTACAAGTTTAGGCAACAAAAACATTTTTGCAACGGACAGGTAAAATGGCATTATTTTTTTTATACTCCCAAGTGGTGCAATGCAGAGTGTCTTGGATTAGGCAGCCCTTTCATATATAATCATCGGAGACCACAATCATAAGTTTACAAGGATATTCAGAACAATGGAAGCAGGATGTAATGATTTGCAAACATACTTGCACTATTTCTCCCTCAACGTCACTATATTCCCAAAACAAATATATACACCAGTTGCACCTCAACATATTTTGAATGGAAATGAAAGAGTACCGGTTCAGATACTTGATCCTCCTGTCAGCTGAAGCTCGCGAGAGTGCTTCTTTTGGACTAGAAGCCATATTATCATCTATGCTGAGTTTTGTCTTCAGATCATCTGGCAATGCCTGTAGGTGCTACTATTAGTGCTATTTGCAAACCAATAACCACATGCTAATGCTATATAAAGAGACATACTATGACATCATTAACCAGCTTCTCAAGCTGGATTTGTTCAATGTAAGTTCGGGGAACATATGAACCATCCAAACCTAGCTGCTCTGCAATATATTTGACGTGTGAACGGTCTCTTCCTTGAACCTTCAAATCAAGGTAAGCAGCAATAAAAATGGGCATTATTTTTACACAGAAAACATCTAAGCTAGCAACTGGTTATAGTAATGAGTGAAATACAACAACTCTCATGAACTCTAATGTTGATTTTCCTTTTCCCCAGAATACTAAAAAGAAAATAGAAGCATCTCATTGACAAAGTGTAGAAAACATAGGCTACCGGATTCTACAATCTCAATATCAAGGTTGACTCAAAAAATCATTAAAAAAAAAAATCTTAAAACTGGAACTAGCTTAGTTGATAAAGTCTCTTAGCAGTGTTCCTAGAGATCTAGAAGCAAATCCTCCTACTTGCATCATGACTGGAGAAGGGGTTAAACATCAATGGACCAATAAAAAGCAGTAAAGTAGCCCATTGCTGAAGTTGGGAAGGGGGAATCTATCAGATTTTTCTAAGTCTAAATATCAAGGTTAAAAACAAAAAGATGTCTTATAACGTATTAGGAAAAAAATCTCCACCCCCCACAACAAAACACTTTCTTCAGGCTATAATCCTTATGAAAAGAATGAAAGTGGACCTAACGTGTTTACAGAATAAATGTTTGATGGAACCTATCCACCCTGCATACAAGAAGTTGACTAGAACCAATAATGACAGTATTTGCAAAAGCAGGTTGCAACTGATCATGTGATTTAGAGAACATACCTGAACATATTTGCGATTAAGCTGTTCTAACCAATCTGTTTTCACACACACCCTGTCATCAGAAAACACATGGCTGCTTCTTTTCAGGATAGCTGCAATTGTGTATCCCAAGGCCATCAATCCACCAAGGAGACGGACACTGACTTCAAAAGTTATTCTTGGTGATATGATAAATGGACTATCAGTAACCCATTCCTGAAATCAACATGAACTGCTCAGAAGAGAAATAGTTCCCAGTTCCAACCTCAAAAAGTCTTCCCTCTCGAATTTCTTGATAAAAACTACATGAACAACAGGCACCACAATATCAAGATAGACAAACTCTGAAACAAAAAGGAGCAATCATTTGATATCCATCAAATCTTATCATTCAATTCTTCATGCCCTGATCTTCTGCTCAGTTTTATTTCAACATCCTAAAAGCAAAGCTTATCAGACTATCAGTTTTATTTCAACATCCTAAAAGCAAAGCTTATCAGACTGTACAAAACTCACTTTCAAATGACAAAAGGGTGATTCAAAGGCTAGGTCCTTTCAGATGACAAGAAAGGAGTTTCAAAGGCTAGGGCCATAAGACCCTGTCGCATGTAATTGCTAAGACCTTAGCAATATACAATTAAAAGGATAGGGGAAAGAAACAATCTAGAAAGAACATGAACATGGATTGTCATTTTGTTATAACACTTCCTTTTCGTTTTCTGATGGAAAACAAAAATTGCTCAAGAGACTGAGAGAAGAGTCCCACAATGGTTGAGGACAAGAAATTAGTTACATATTACGAAGAAATATACAATAGTTCAAGGCTTGGAATCACTTAGAAATACAATATTGGCACCTTCAGCATCAGAATTTATATCACCAGTCAAACACTTTCGTACTATTGTCATTTTGTATTTTTCAAACAATGTACCGTATAAATATTTTTCCAAAACTATTTACATAGTATAACTTGACACGTGGCTTGGACATTGAAGTAGGAATTGTGATAATAATTCTCACAGTCAAAAATCCCGCTAAACCCATGACCATATCATCTACACATACCATATATAAACTTGAGATTTTGCATAGTGAACTTTTTCAAAAACAATACAACTAAGCTTGGGGTTTCAAATTCCTTTTTTTAAAATAATAATAATAAAACTTGGGGTTTCAAATCATTTTTAAAAAAATAATAATAATACTATTCTAGGGATAAAACATCCCGAATTTTTTTCAGTTTTCTTTTTTTCCAAAAATGTTATTTTTGACCCCAAATTTTTCTAATTTTTTTTCATGATTTTTCTTATTAATTTTTCTTCTTCTATCTTTTTTTCAAACAAGGGATATCATAATTTCTTGTCTTTCAAAACCCTGATTAAACATATTTTACATTATGAGGTTTTTTAAAAAAATTACCTTAAACTAGGGATCTTTGATCTCAAAAGTTCTTTATATAAGATCCCTATAAAATATACTTTGTGTATTTAATACTGATAAAATTTTTCAAAAATTTTTTAATTCTCGGGTATGTTAATCCCGATAATAATTTTTCAATATATATATAGTAACATTTTGTAATTTTTAATGTATACCTTATAATTTTTTATTAAAAATATTATCCTAATTTTAAAAAAATTATTTTTTCCCACAAATTGTATATCCTTCTTCTGAGTTCAAGTTAAATTTTGATTATGATACTTTCTTAGGCATAATTAGAAGGCTTTCATCCTTAACATGGATTATCTATTACTTGAAATAATGTATAATTAACATAAGTAGACCTAATTTGCATAATATAATGGTTTTTTTCAAGTATGAGCCAATTGATTTATTCTATGACATAATGGGATATTGAGTTGAAATTTGTCTCTATGCCTTAGAAAATTTTGGTCCATTTTTTTAACCTAATTACTTTCAACATGGAGAAGTATTGAGAACTCATTCAAGACTTGTGAGTTAGTGAAAAATTATGAAAAATTTTCATACCTTAGTGGGAATTGTGTGCTCAAATCATTATAGGATAGGAGAGTTAGTGCAGCACCAAGAAGCCTTACATTGCTAGATGTCTTCATGCATGGAGTTAGTGGAGGTGGAATATGAATAATACATTTCTTTAATTCTCTTAGTGTCCTATGAGGTGACAAGTTTAGAAAGCTCCCAAAATTTATATAAACAACTTTTGTTGGAAGCCTTAAAATCCATGCAAAAGCTCTCAACCAAATTAGAGTGAAGGAGAGAGTCTGGGTGAGTTTTTTTAAGAAAGGTGAAGCCATTTGGAAGAAATCAAGTAAGACATGATCTCCTCCTAAGTCTTCTAACTTTTATTAGTAAATAAGGAAGAAATAAAGAAATTATAACAAAAAATTTGAATATGATTTAGTCTGTTGGAGTAAGGAAAATCATATTTGAGTCATAATAAATCCAATGGTATTATCATGATAAATTTGTTAGTAAGAAATCTAACAATAATATCATGATAAATTTGTTAGATTAAGTATTGATTAAATTAAAGTCAAGTTACAGAAGCTATCTTAATGATTTAAGTTAATATTTTAAATCTTATGATAAAATCCATGACCATACTAATTTTTAGTAAAAAAAGATGCCCAAAATAATCACCCTAGATTTTGTGTTTAAAAAAGATATAAAAAAATGGTGACATAACTAATGGCAAGAAAAGTCGACTCTATGGTTAAAATAATAATTATATTAACCATATCGATAAATAGGTAGACAAATTAAAAATTACAAAGTTGTTAAGTGCTTGAAACTTGAAACAAATATCACAAATTTTGGCGAAGTAATAGTTTATAACTTCAATAAATTATCAGAATATATTGACGGGGCCAAGAGGCATAGTGCTCATCCTTGATCTAGATCAAGATCTACAAGTATTGAGGAATATTAAGTCCAAAAGTAGAGTTAAGCAATATTGAAGTGAGGAAATGATGGAAACTTTAGTCTTTGTGTAAAGAAATCATCTTAATTTATTCCTTTGAATAATTCCTTGGCCTCCTCTTTAAATTTTTATAATCATCATGTTGTTATTTATGAATACACTAAAAATAATGTACATAGATAATAAAAATCCGAATGAATCTAGGGGTCCTTAGTATAGACTTTCTTTGACGAATCCCAAGTCATTCCACTAATATTTTTGTAATGTTACAAGGTGGTTATGTTTACTCATAATCATGACATAAACCATCGTTTGTAACAGGTATTGTAACCTATGGCCCAATTCGGTGGACACGTCCGACGGCCTTAAGTAGTTTGTTCTTGGAGTGGAGACAGAACCAACTTGATGCCTGGAACAGTTTTCTCTTCTTATCTTAAAGTAACGGCTTCGGGTGTCGGTTGAAATTGCAAGCTGGGTTGAATCTTATCTGCCTGGTAATTTCCTGGATAGTTGATAGGATGAGTCAACCGTCCCACAACTTCTATAAAAACCCCTTATTTCTAATAGGAAAAGGGTTGACACTTCAGACAAAGAAAAGGCAATCCAAAGACGCCAAGAGCGACTCTCTCTCTCTCTCTCAAACTAAAATGCTTTCATAAGAGCACAAACCCCCTAACTAGAAATATAATCATGAACACTTGATCTTGCATCCTCTATCTTTCCTGTCTTTTAAGAAAGGTACTAACTTAAGCGTCAGAGGATATATCGGGGAGCGAGTTCCGTCAAATCCTTTGACTGTATTTTGTGTTACATAGAATTCAGATTAAGGATGTATGGAGACCGGACTTGCTTCAAACTCGACAGACAAACTTTGGCCCTCCTAATCTGTACTACAATCCAGATCCTCTGACGCATTAGTTTGGAATTGACGATTGTTTATGAGTTAAGTTGAAATATATACAACTCTAAACATATACAGGTGATGATATATGTTGTTTTAGTCCCTGCTAATAAGAGATGGAAGTACATTGGCCGATGGTGCCAGAATATAACTTGGGATTCTTATTCCATTGCATCATATTTGAATCTCATGTGCATTTATGGTTTATTGTTATACTCATTCTTGGATTATGAATTTACTTATTGGGCATTCATGTCACTGTCCATGTTTCCTTTCACCCAACATAGCTAGAGTTATGTTCCTCTCAGAGTCGTTGAACAATGAAAAACCACACAACTTAAACTACTTATCATTTTTGTACTTGTTAAACTCTTAGTTGAATATTCTTTTGATTATATTTTTTGTAAATTGATCATAGAATTCATGAAATGTTGTAATAAATCCAAAGTTTTATAATATATTTTGGATGTATTATGGAAACTAAGATGTTGGGTTTAATTAGAATAGAAATAAGTTCTATAGCATAATCATCAAGGCTATAGAATCTACCTTATCTTTTCCTTACAGTTTGACAAGGTTGAAGTAAATGTGTTAGCTAACATATATGTTTTTTTCACATCAAAATAAACATCTTCTTTTAACTTTTTCATCTTTTTATGCATGTCGCAGTTTGTGTGGATGTCATACACACAACGGGTTCTGCAACATCTACCTACATTATGCTTGAAATTTTTTAGAAAACATAATTTAAAGAAATAATTTCAAAATTTTGAAGATCTTTGAAGTATAATAAATAATTTATAGGAAAAAAAAAACACTAGCAGTGTGACTAAGCCCATAATTACTCGTTCCCAATACTTTATCCGAATATCAATGAATGCATCATTGGGGGCCACATTTTGGACACTAATCGAACCCCACTTGTGGATATGAAGGCTAACAATTTCCCTAAATCACCAACAGCATTCAGCACTAGCTTATCCCAATTTAGACATGTGGACAAATAAAGCCACAAGTTCCTTTATGTTAAGCACAATTTCAATTCATAAGTTCATGGACAGGGTAAAGCCGGAGTACGTTCTTTCGCTTAATGGAAAAGTTAAAATGCCAACTTAATGGAAGGTGTGGAGCTCACATGTAATCTAAAAGTGAAGAAAATCATACAATCTTATAGTTTTTGATTTCACACAATCTTATTGTTGTTGTTGTAACTGCTATTCACCCTAGATGTATATACAATCTTATTGATGATTTTACACAAACTTTGCACAAATTTGTTTGCATTGTGGCAAATCATTGTCTTTGGGAAGTGAGATGATTAGCTGTTTATTTAAGAAACCATGGCTTTATCTGTGTTCCATTAATTGGTTTGAAAATGCATGTGATGGGGAAATCTGATGTAGAAAACGAAGGATAAGATTGGCAATTATTTAATATAAAATAAATTATATTATTATCTGACCTAACCAAAGAATTTAGCAAAGAGAACCACAAAAGTTCATTGATTCTGATAACTTGAAAGACTGAAACCCTAATCAGGAAACAACAGCAGCTGCCAGGATACCAAAAAGAACAGCACAAAGCTTCAATTATTGTTCCCTCTACTGCATCACTCCATGTTGTAAAGACACCCAAAAACTGTCCTGATCATGGACCCTCACCCCAACTTCCCTCATTGCAAACACCTACATCCAAATACCTCTCTCCAAAGCTAACACAAAAAATTCTTCTCCATTCATCAAATTATGAAACACAACCCAAAAAACATAAAAGCTATCATATAGCCACAAACTTAATCCAACAGATATGTCGCCTTACTGTCTCTACCAAATAAGAAATCTGACCTTATTCACTTTTTCAGTAGATTTGAGGGAAATGGCTACATAATGCAGGAGCATCTATCACAAAGAGAGGAGGAAAGAGAGTAGAGAGAAGCAAGAAGAAGAAGAAGAATGAGAAAAGATCATTAAACACTGTTTAAAATCAAATCCACAATATGCTCTATCGGTCGCATGTTTCTGTTTATTTTTTTTGCCAGGGGGGGCAATGTCCAAACATAAATGTTTTGGCACAAGTTGCAGAAAAAAAGAGGTCTTTCCAAGCTAACATAACTGAATAAACTCATGGAAATTCTATTACAATTTGGAATATAAAGGGGACCACAACAATTGGAGATCTCATTCTAGGCAAAGAAAACAAATGAGTGCTGCATAACGAGGAAGGGACGAGAATAAGTGCATGGATAAATTTTTAAGAATATCACAAGTGGTGCTTGTTAAAATGGCATTCAACCTCATGTCAATATGAAGCAACACTGTTGCTACAAGACTTCAGCTATATTCTATTAATAAAACTAATCATGATTAGGGATTGAAAATATAAAATGGATGTGGCAATTGGTAGACTACCTCATACAGGAATGTAGAAAGCACATTTCAACACTTCTTATAGACAAAAGAATAGAAAAAACGATTAACACCATAGAAGTCAGACCTCAAACATAAGATTGTATTTCCCATCCCTGTTCCTCATCCTCAGATATGACTGGCATGCCTCAGGATCTTCACCTGGAGGTAGAAGATATATATCATATGTCTCCTCTGTAGTTTCCCCATGTTCTTTAGAAACAACAGCCTTGATTTGTTCCTCCGTTACAGCTCTTGTGGACTACAATAATAGAAACCTCTCAGTGCTAGAGGTAGCAAATGAAACATCAGCAAATTGTATTTTAGATTCTTCTACCAAGAAAATTGAAATAAAGGGGAAGTCAACCTTCAAAATATAAGTGGGATTCTGAAATCCAGTGAATGGATTAAACTTGTTGATAATCTTGATATGAGCTGTTTCCAGATCTGGTTCAATAAAAGCCTTGTACATAGGATACACCTGCATGGGCAAACGATGGTAAGCCTCTTGGGACACCTGTAGAAGCCTAGCAGACAGCTAATCAAGCCATTCCATCAAAAGGAAAAGTACCTAAGCAGGACAAGTGTACAAACCGTTTCAGAAATTTGTTGAATTATTTCTTCAGGCTCTTGGCCAGCACGTTGAATGTCACGTAGAACACGTTTCACTAAGTCAAAATGCACACCACCAGTAACAGAGACACGAAGATCTAGCAAAGGCCGCAATTTTTCACTCAAAGCATAGATGCCTTCAACTATTACAATCCGGGAGCTTGGAACTTCGACTGTCCTGCAAGAATGACAAGTGCTTCCTAAAAAAATAAAGAGCTTGTTCAATTTGGAAAGATATTTTCTATTTTTTAATTTTCTTTTCCTTTTCCACTTTCCCATTTCAAAGTTTTTCTAGAAGTGTTTCCATTTGTTTCCATTTAAAAACATGTCCACTTCCATAGTCGTTTACAGCTCATCGATTTATTGATGTATTGTTAGGGATATCAAACAACTCAAACTCAAGTTTTGGTAGCTCATCCAGAAGCTTTAACTAATATAATTTGAGCTTAACTAGAGAAGATAATGAGTCAAGCTCGAGTCCAATTTTTTTAAAAAAACCAACTTAACAAACTAAGAATAAGCAAATTAATACTCAATTCATCTACAACGTTAGTTAGTTGTCAATATGTCAATTCGGACTATGATGGCATATCTATTCTTTCTAATGATGATCATTTAAATCTTTCAGCAATATAATTAATTCAATTTTAGTAAAATTAATGACAGGAAAATAACTATTGCCATCAAATTATAGAGACATTACATAGTAACTTAAAAATTATCAATAGAACCACACTTTTGGCTTATCATAACAAGTGCCATTATTGTATTTATCAATGCTTAAAATATCATTTATAAGCATTAAAAACTCACGTAAATTTATTGGGTAATTCTTACAAAAATAACTAATAGTACAAACAAAATTGATCAAGAAATTAATCAAATTCCCATAGTATAAATGGCAACTATTAATTTAATGTTGGCATATATTTGTAAATTTATAAAACTATGTCTCTGATTTCAAAAATCATTGTAAAATTTCAAAAAAACTATTTAAAAAAACTATTGAAAACCCCTCTTCATAACTAGTGAAAAAAATTCCAAAAACATCATTTTTGATATTTTTTGAGTTTCTAAAATTAAATACGAAGTGTTCTATGTTTCCCAACTAGAAAAAATACAGATTTGAATAGAAATTCAAGATTTTTTTATTTTCCTAAAAAAATTTACAAAGTCATAATTTTCAAAAACTGAACATAACCTAATAAACAAAAAATGGAAATGAAGAACAATGTTAAGGATAGTGTCTAAAGCAGAAACGAAAGAGCAACAAATCAATAAGGCACCTAACATTCGATTTAAAAATAGTAGCTATTGGATTCCCTAAACCTTTATGTACCGTGTACCAATTGCAATTCTTAATGATTATCAGTTATGATAAATAATAATTTTGAGTACCCACATCAAGTCATTAATTCTACACTACAAAACTAACAACTATTATTAAAATCTACCTCATATACAAGAAGAACCATAAGTAATATAAAGGCATCAAAGGTTGAGACTAGAGTAAAGCCACCGCCTTAATTGGGATAGCGCCCATTAGACTTGTTAAAGTTGAATCTTCATCATCCGAGAAGGCCTGAATCAGAATTTCCTCTTCTTTCTTCTTTTGAATTTAAATATTATAAATCGAAGTAGACAAGTTTATTTCTTTTGTTCAATTGAATCTTTTCATAATCAGATTTCACTCTTATTCAACATGGTGTAACTTACATAGTTGATTTGTGTGAGGAAGAAGTTGATTTATGTATCAAAAAAGTGAACAGGAAAAAGGAAAAGGGTGGAGAGAGAGAAAGAGAGAGAGAGATCTGGAAATTGCTATCATGAGATCTACTTAAGTCCGTACTACAATCTGAAGTAATATATACAATTTCTTAGAAGATAGAAAAGTCCAAAGTTACTTCTAAGTAAGGGGAATAAGAAAAATACACTAAAATAAATGTTTGAGACGAGATGATGTGGGGGTTTATCTGAAGTTCAGAGGATATCCAACCTGTATCCTGTCCGGGAGCTAGACTTGAAATCATACATTGGAACTTGAACAGGCTTTCCTGCTTTTAAGCCATGAATATTTTCAAGCAGTGTGTCATAATCCGTCAATCGTGGATCTGTTCCAGGAAATGGCCATTGTAAGTCCCATCTACATATTCCACAGAATTATAGCCTGTAACATTAAACACTTGCAACTTGTACAAGTAAAAAAGGGGTAAATTACAGCAGTAGTTCAAGACAGTTACTTCTATAATAAATCTCAGAAGCGAGAACTACAGATCCACAACCAAAATGAAAAAGCTCATGTGTAGTTTGATGACCTAATTTCTGTCTTTCAGTGAAATTATGTATAAGTACTAATAATACAATAAAATGAGACGAATTGAAGACCAATCAAAGGTAGCAAATACTCGAAGGCAGGTTGAGTATGAAAAAATCTTTTGTGGCTGTTTATCTTGTTTCTTAGGTTTAGGAATCTCATACATGCGTTTTGCAAGCCTAAAACTATATGTTACAAGTGTATTACTTACAAAAAGTGAAGGAAATTTTCAGGTTATTCCATAGACATCATGGTATAAATTTGTAATATTTTCTTTTTTTTTTTGGGGGTGTGGGGGATGTGAAGGATACCAGAAGAGTTTCTAGTCATAGGACCCTCTTTAGTTTTGTACACTGAAGTTTGTGTTTATCTTTGTTTATAGATAGATCTAGAGTATGATAAACCAACACATCCAAACCATTGATTGGATTTTCATTGACAATGGTTAACAGCTTCATGAATTTGTGATGGAGACAAAAATCAAAAAGAAAAATAATGATAAAAGCGGCGAAGCATTGCATTTTTGAAGTGACAAAGTGGGAAGTAGAAAATGAGACATCATTTGGTAAAAGAGTATGCATTGCAAAGCAGAGTGACGTGATTATTAAATTTTGGTTCACAAAATACTGATCTACAAGAAAGGAAAACTAGAATAGCACATCAGAGCACATATAAACTCTATACATGGGCACTGATGGGCCCTGCACCCTCCAGGGTTAAATATTCCCAACAACAAAATGAACTAGCGAAAAAGAATCAAGTGGGAATTGTTGAGGTTCTAACTTCATAGAAAAAAATAAATTAATACTGAAAAAGTATCCTCTTTGTTTAGTGTGTGATTACATGGCCTTTCAACTTACTTCAACTTTATCCTGTTACCTGGTTTTATATCTGTAAATTACATGGACAGCAGGTTGTTATCCACACATGCTGTGTAATTTACAACCTGCTGTTTGCAGACAACACAATTGTTTTTTTGTGATGCTAATGAGAAAAATATGCCAAACCTAAGATGTATTCTGTGCACTTTTGTGAAAGTTAACTTGGCTAAATTCCAAGTGATTAGTTCATAGAATGTTCAAAATCATGATAGATTGTCTTCCTTCAGGGGATGCAACAAGAGAGATTTCCCATTACCTATCTAGGATAGCCTTTAGGTGCCAAGCATCAAATGCGACAATTTGATAAGAAGCTGGGAGAATGGAAAAAAATAAAAAGGAAAATCTTTCCTAGGGAGGTAGGAACACTCTTATCAAAAAGTTTGCTGGCTGTTTTTCCAACTTATTTTTTGTCCCTGCTTCCTGTTCATTGCTCTGTTATGAATAAGATTGAGAGCTGGATAAAGCTCGTTGCTTTTAATTTCATTTGATGAGATGGGAAATATTTGAAAAAACCATAGAACTAGGGGATCAGGCATCAAAGGTTTCAAAGTTTCTAATAACAATTTGCTAGGCAAGTGGATCGGAGAGTTGCTATTGAAATAAGAGACTTTGAAGAAAGGTAATTGCAGCAATTTATGGCACAGATACTTTAGATTGGTTTGCAGTTCCTTCCAGGACTGATATTATTTGGACAAATAGCAAAAGTTGACCATCTTTTAGAACTAGGACTTCTTTCTGTATTAGATTTTGGGAGAATAGTTGGTTTATGGAGTAGCCTCTAATGAATAATTTTTTTGTTTTATTTTCTTGTGCACCTGAAATGGGCTGTCGTGATTGATTGTGTTATGTGAATATTGGTGCTGTTCAGATCCGATTTGACTCAATAAGGACACAATTTAGGAACTTTTACCATGATGTCAGTCATCAAGTTTTGCCTGATGTGCATGATACTATTTTGTGGAATACCAGAAAATTATTGTGTTTTTTTTTTTTTTTGTATTGTTTTATTTGATGCTGACTTCTGAAGATCCAGCCTACTTTCCTCCTCTAATCTGGAAATACAACAAAATGAGAACCCTCCTGAAGTAGCATTGATGAAGTCATTAATGATGCTGTCTTGCTTTGACAATAAAATGAGAACCTTCCTGAACTTGGCAATGATGAAGTTATTCATGCTTTCAATTGATGCATTTGTTTAGTGCATTTGGTTTATTGCTTGCCCATCGGAGTTTGTGAAGCAATGATTGCTATCCTTGGAAATTATGAAGCAATTATGATGTCTTGATGACAAAAGAAGTACTTAGAATCAAAGAGACTAAAGTCTTTGAATCTGATTGATGTGTCTTGAAAACCCACATGTAATTAACTAAGTAGAACATTTCTTATATCTACTAAAAGGGATTAATGCACTGCTTGAATGCATTCTTACACTTGCCAAGCGAGTTGAGTCACTCACACTAACAAGCACACTAGCCAGGTGTAAAGCAATTACAGCTAGCCAAATGGTAGCTTGGGTAGGAGAGTTTATTCAAGTCCAATTGCATATTTGGAACTTAGATCTGGAGTAATTTGATTAGTTGTACTCTTTTGACCAATAGTGAAAATTGTCATTGTCTTGTTGTCTGTGTATGTAGCTTTCATCCTAAGAGTGGACCATATAAATTTAGTGTATCATATATTTGAATTCTCATTGCTATTCCGATGTTACTCTCAACAAATTGGTACCAGAGCCATTCGGTCAACATGGCATCAAGGGTTTCTAATGCCAAGTTTGAGTTAGAGAAATTCAATGGCAAGAATAACTTTAGTTTATGGCAAATCAAGGTGAAGTGTGAACAATTTGTTTGTTCAACAAAAACTCCACAACGTGCTAAAAGGAAAGATCAGCTAATGCCTCTACTTCCCTTGAGGATTGGGAGGAATTTGCAGAGCCTGTACATGACTATGTCTCGTACTAACTAGCTCTATTTGGGGCTAAAACTCTATACTTTAGCAATGAAGGTACACCTATTCGTGAGCACTTGAATAATTATAACAAACTTCTATGCCAATTGTTAAGTATGGACACTAAAATTGATGATTATATGATCTCTTCTCGCTTCCTATCATTATCTTGTGAAATGCATTAACCTATGACAAGGAGACTAAAGTCTTGGATGAGATGTGCACTTTATTGTCAAAAGAAATTGTAAAAAGCCAATTGCAGAAAATCGTGCTACGGGTCTTGGCGTGAGAGGCCGAACTGATTGTAAGTACGAAAATCAGAATCAATCTAGATCTAATCCAGAAGTTTATCAAGTGAAAATATTGTAAAAAGTTGGGACACATTAAGAAGGGTTGTAAGAAGCTGAAGGCAAAGAAGAGCAAAGAAAGTAAACCAAGACAGCTAATGTGGCCAAGTGCTCTAGTGAAAATCAAGAAGGTATTGTTCTGTCTACATCTTTGGGTAATTTATCAAGTTTTTGAAGCCTTGATCCCAAGTGTATATTTCACATGTGCCCGAATAAGAACTTGTTTTCTATGTACAAACCTTTTAATGGTCGTACCTTTCTCATTGGAAATAATATTGCATGTGAAGCAATCGAAATTGGAAACACCAAAATCAAGATATTTGACGGAATTGTGAGGCTCTTGATCTAAAAAGAAATTTAATTTCTTCAGGTATTCTTGATCTTCTTGATTTCAAAGTAGGTGCAGAGAATGGCCCGATGAAGTCATCAAGGAAGTCATCTTGGTTATGAAAGATAATAGAGTTAAAAAAATCTATGAGCTTGTAGGAAATAATATTATAGGTATGGCTTCCAATATTACTTCAGATGAGAATGACCAAATACAATTATGGCAATTTGCGGTTGGGGCATATGAGTGAACGTGGTTTGCAAAAGCTTCACAAATGGAACCTTCTCAAAGGTATAAAGTTTTATAAATTGAACTTTTGTGAACATTGTGTGTGTGTGATAAACATCACTAGGTTACTTTTCATAACTCTATCCTTACCATTAAAGGCATTATTGATTACATTCATTCAGATGTGTGGGGTCATTTGCAAGTTCCTTCAAAGAGAGGATCCACTTATTTTGTTTTGTTGTTGACATTTTTTGAGGAACGTGAGGATCTACAACATAAAGCAAAAATTCAATGTTTTTGAAACTTCTAAGCAGTAGAAGGTTATGGTTGAATAACAAACAATGAAGGCGAATACATCTCAACAGAGTTCAACAATTTCTAAGGGTATCATTCGACAATAGATAGACTATCAAGATCCTCAATGAAACGGTCTTCAAGCACATGAATAAAAAATTACTTGAACATCAAAGTATGATGATGTTATGTAATAGCCTAATTTGGACTAAGACATAACTAGTGGAGTAAGAAAGGATAAGAATATAGGAGAATAAGAATAAGGGGGCTGGGAAATAGAGAGAAAAAAAAAAGGCAAAAGAGAAAGGGAAATTAAGGAGTCTAACCTCACCAAGATAATGAGGAACTCATACTCTTCATTCATCTTCTTCAATATCATACACGTTACAAGCACTAAGGCTGTTTCCAGCCCAAGGTTCTATTTTAGCTAGTTTTACTACAATAGTCCTTATGAACATCTCTTTATTATTGATATACTACTTATCTACTAACATGGGATGGTGTCTAACATTTCTTTATTGTTGATATACTACTACTCCAACCTTACAAGTATAATGAGGAACTCAAACTCTTCATTCATCTTTTTCAATATCATACATGTCACAAGCACCAAGGCTATTTGTAGCCCAAGGTTCTATCTTAGCTAGTTCTACCACAATAGTTTTTACGTCTAATATCTCTTTCTTGTTGATATACAACTCCTGTACTACTATGGGATGGTCTGCCAATGCTATTATGTTTTCACAACAATACTCTCTCCCTTAGAGCATCCTTGTTCTTAAGGATAGAATGAATGTTCTACTTATTACAACATACAAAACTAATGCTAGTTTCTAAAATTATACTAACATACTAACAAAATGTGATAGCTTCTTTCACAAATAGGATTGCGACCTAAATGTGAATCTATCAATCCATTGATTATAATGTATTTGTACATGGCTTATATTGGATTTGTTAATGAAAACATGACCCTTTAGCTTGCGAAATTATAGTAGTAAGAATAGGAATGTGTTTATCTTTCTTTGCTCCAGAATTCTCCACTGTGTGGATACATTCTTGTGAAATTGTTTGTTGCAATGTTGTATTTGAGTATTTTGGCCTATGCTGCAACCTACCTGGTGCTATGATCTGTTGGAGAAGTTGAAATACTGTATTGTTAAGTTGGACTGATAATTGCTGATTTTTTGCTGGTGCTAATCCATGTGGTTACAATTATGCTCCTAATTGCTCTGATTTGGAATTTTTGTTTGTCTATGGTTGATTCTGCTGTGCAGCTGGAGAGGCTGCTATTGAGTGCACTTATGACTTCTGAAATTGTCCATGTGGTAGCATAATTTCAGGCAAACTCAACTGAAGGAATGGTGTATTACTATGCTGACTCTGAGTAAACATATTGCCCTTCTGAATTGTGCTCATTGTTGATCTGGCTACTGTGGTATGCAGTTGGTGACGTGAGCTATCTGCTGGTGAGGTTGCCTTTGAAGATGGCGTTGTGCCATCTTTGTAATCCATGTGTTGCAGTTGCATTTGATAGCTGAATGATGGAGGTGTCTTAGCATCACTGACGTATGGATCAAGAATATTTGTTGTGTGACCAACCAAGGAAAATCTGTTTTTGAAAGACAAATTGGAGATTGCTTGGGCAGCATTGCCAATAAATTCTTCCAAACAACATATTTCATGCACTTCTAACTTTTGAATGTGTTTTGTAACCAACGATAATTGGCTTATACATGTGTGAGTGAGCATGCAAGATAGAAATATTGCCATGAGGTCAAAAGATATCCGCCGCTTGTTGATCACTCCAATTCGATAAGCTATAATGATCCCAAAATGCTCAGAAAGTAGTTGGCTTGTCTGTCTCGGGAAAGTATTCAAATGTTTGTGGACTTTGCAGGAGATAATTAACTTGCGGATATGGTAAAAAGGTGATGATGGTACCACCATCAACATAACCGTCCTGAAGTAACTACATTAACTGGATATTAGATTGAATATTGTTCAATTGGAATGATGTGCGTATTTCTGATGCTTGTACTTTCCGTGAGCCCCAATGGATTAAACACCTTACGTAGTAAATTCTAAGCTGAAAACAAAGTAAAGTGATTGAAATGAACAAGAAAATTACTTGTAGTTGTCATACTTACCTCTCAATTTTGTTGTTGTGTTTATGATGAATGAGCAGAGTATGAGTATCCCCACATCCTTCCCAAATTAGACCCTTGGATTAAGTGTGGTGTAGATTAAGCTATGGATAACAGGGTTGGAATTATTGTTTATTTTTGGGCCGATTGAAGGCAGATTTTGATCTGAATCTGGTTTGTTGTGTGGGATGAATTTCTTGGCAGTAGAATTAAGGATAGGTATGTTGTAGCAAGGCTTCAATGATGCTAAAGGTCTGCAGGTGGTTGACTATGCGCAAACTGAAGAGGAAGATGTTGCAAGCAGAGGACATACATCAAGGATTTTGTAGCTTGTGATGTTTCAATTGGAGATGTCCTATGGTGAAATGGCAAATATTGTTCTACAGCAGTAGCAATTAATCTTTAAAGTTGAGAATTGAAATCCAGATGATTAAAATGCAAAATACAGTTGTGTGAACAATGTCTACAGAGCTCAGAACATAAAGCTATTGAGGTATTTGTTGTTGCAAAAGCTACCCTTCAAGGCTGTTGTGCAAAACTGGAACGCAGTATTCTATGGAGTAGCTACCGTTCTCTTGTGGATAATACAAGACAAATCACTCATATTGTGGACTGAAAAGATTAAAAAAAAAAAATTCTAGGAATTGCAGAATTAGGTAGCAGAATTTGACAGGCAAGACTTTCGAAAGTGATAATCATATTAGCAATACTGCAAAATAGGTAGCAGAATTTGGTAGGATTAAGCTTGGACTGTGGCACCACTGATGTAAGTTACTGAAGTCGCTCTATAACAGGCTTGAGAGCTTGTGATATCACCTGGCTTGCAATACTTCTTCAGAGATTGGCTGCTGTGTAACAGAATGTGTATTTGTTTGTTTTCTCAAACAGATGTCAGTTGAGCTGTCAATGTTGTGGCTGAGGTGTTTGCAGCTGGCAACTGAATTCAGTTGCAAAACAAATTCCAGCTGCTGTAGGAACAATTTCAGATCTTGTTACATGAGCAAGAAATCAGAAACAAGAATTCAATTTTGAATCCAAAAACCACATCAGGACAGAATGCAATACTGAAATCTGCTGTGGATACTTCCTCAATACTGAATTATTCAAACAAAATTCAGATTGCAGACTGCAGAATTTTGCTTCAAATTTCAGAAGTATATACAGCAGCACTAAATCAGACTAATTACTGATCTGCCGTAGCTATCATTAGTGGCAAGGATGCTCAGACTCTGGAATACTGATTCTAGGCTGATGAAACTCGCAGCATAGATCAAGAACCAGTTTTAAAATCTGTCACAGGTGCGCATTCACTTAGGATTAGCAATATTGTCTTACTTCAGCAAGAGTGGTTTTCTACAAACCAACGTTAACAGTAACTTTGGCTTCAATTACCTGTTTTAATCTCCATGTTTACCACTTTATATCTACCAACTTCAGATTTTCAGGAGCATCAATGAAACCAAATTGTACTCAAGAATATGCATACAGAACTGAACAATAACTTCAGATTATAATTCTGTTG
This sequence comes from Nepenthes gracilis, assembly GCA_033239525.1. Taxonomy (NCBI): domain Eukaryota; kingdom Viridiplantae; phylum Streptophyta; class Magnoliopsida; order Caryophyllales; family Nepenthaceae; genus Nepenthes; species Nepenthes gracilis. The sequence continues at coordinate 1,954,888 of BSYO01000006.1, read as the reverse complement.
ATAAATTTGCAGAATTTAGTAGGATTGTCACACCCTCAGAACATTGAGAACATACAAGAATTTACCAATATCTGAAGACAGCAGAAAACAAAGCAAGAAAGCCAATCAGAATACCAAGAACACTCATATGTTTGGTTGCACAACAATTGCAATTTGTTATTTTCACACATGTGGGAATGAAGAATGCTATTTTTTTTTGTATTATTATTATTATTATTATTATTTTATTATTATTATTATTATTATTATTTTGTATTATTATTATTATTATTATTTATTAGGTATTATTATTATTATTATTATTATTATTTTGTATTATTGTTATTATTAGGTATTATTATTACATATTATTATTATTAGATATTATTATTATTATTATTATTGTTATTATTATTATTATTATTATTATTATATATTGTTATTATTATTATTATTTTATTTTATTATTATTATTAGGTATTATTATTATTATTATTATTATATATTGTTATTATTATTATTATTTTATTTTATTATTATTATTAGGTATTATTATTATTATTATTTTGTATTAGGCATTATTATATTATTATTATTAGATATTATTATTATTATTGTTATTAATAATATTTATTATTATTATTATTTATTAGGTATTATTATATTATTACATATTATTATTATTATTATTTTATTTTATTATTATTATTATATTTATTATTGTTATTATTATTATTAGGTATTATTATTTATTTGTTTATTATTATTATTATTACATATTATTATTATTAGGTACTATTATTGAATACTAATTTCACCTTATTCTATTCTAACAACCAAACATGTTAATAACAATTCCAACTCTATTCCCATCCATTTCTATTCCCTGGAATAACTATTCTATTCCCACCTAATTCTATTCCAGCAACCAAACGTACCGTCAATATTCACAACAGAATTCAAGAATGCTCAAGAATTTGGTGTGCAGTTGAGGCAAGCAATTGTTGCTGATGCAAACACAAGCCAATTGTTGCATGGATCTTCAGGAATACCAAGAATTCAAGATGGGGGCAGCTGCATTACTTGTGCTATGCAACAGTACTACTTCCCAATAAAGATAATCTTAAGAAAAATAAGAATATGATCAACAATCTCAGAATTAACCAAGGTTTCCCTATAACCGAAGGCTAAGTAAGAATTCCCTTTTTTTTTTTTAAATAGCCCAAATCTGAATCAGAATTGCAGCAAAAGTTAATGAAATTTGTTGATGCACAGGTGATCCAAATTCAGAATTATCAGAATAGAACGCATACCTCTCAGTCACAAGAATTGATCATACTTTTCCAAGAAGAAAATAATTTTCAAGAAAAGTGTGTTGAAATGTTTCAGAATTGAGAATTTTTTGTGATTTCAGGAAAAATGGTAAATATTTGGTAATCAAGACAATTTCAGGATCTGATGGAAGAAAATAAACTAATCTCTGATACAAATGCAATAGCCTAATTTAGACTAAAACATAACTAGTGGAGTAAGAAAAGAGAATAATAGAGAGAGAATAAGGAGAAGGGGCCCACGAAGTAGAGGGAAAAGAAAACAACAGAGAAAGGGAACTTAGGGAGTCTAACCGCACAAGAATAATAAGAAGCTCATACTCTTCATTAATCTTCTTCAATGTCATACACATTACAAGCACTAAGGCTATAAATAGCACGAGGTTCTATCTTAGCTAGTTTGGCCATTATAGTCCTAATGTCTAACATCTCTTTATTGTTGAAATACTACTCATCTACTAATATGGGATGGTCTACTAATGATATCATGTTTACATAATAGATCAATGTCATCGGAAAGTTGGGAGACTTTCAAGAGGGGGCGATCAATACCGAGTAATATCTTGTCAACATGTCACCTTCCACGGAAATTGGTCTCCAAAGACCAAACAAGGTTTGGTCAGGTAAACCCTCTGATTATTCGATTTGCACATCTTTGGTTGTCTCACTTATATTTATTCTAGCATTGACAGGCTTGAGCCATGAGCAAAAGTGTATCTTTCTTGTCTATGCGCATTGTGTGAAAGCTTTCATGTTATGGTACCCAAGACCAGACAAGTCTCAATTCATAATCAACAAAGATGACAAATTTAACGAAACAGCCACGCTAAAATCCGCCAATTCTGAGAAATGGCAGATTGAATTTAAATGGGGAGAAGAACAGGTTGTTAACCCAGTTGAAAAGGGTGAGAATCTTGCTTTTGCAAATCGAATCCGATGAAGTGAGTTTGCAAACACACAAAAATTGGAGGTTTCAACAGAAGCCCAGCAAAATCTAGACATGGTAGCTTATACCATGTTGGCTGAACATAGAAAACCACAGCTTATACATGTTGGCTGTAAGAAATTCGATGACACTTACAAGACACAGTTGCTAAGGGTATCACCCAAACGACAAGTATCAAATTTCTTAAAATTTTTCTTCTGTTGTGAGACATACTTTTGTTCATACTTTGTTGGCTTTAGTTGCTTTGCATGATCTTGAACTTGAGCAGCTCGATGTGAAAATTGCTATCTTACAAGGAGAATTAGATGAAAAGATATACATGTCACAATTCAAGGGGTCCAAAGTGAAAGGGAAATAAGATGTATGTAAGTTAGAAAATCCCTATATGGGTTAAAGCAATAATTGAGGCAATGGTACAAACTCTTTGATTTGTTGATGGGCACAAACTATTTCCCTCGAAATAAGTATGATTGATGTGTGTTTTTCAGAAAGCTCAGCTCCTTTATTTTTTTGATGATTTATATTGATGATATGTTAATTGCGACCAAGAACATATCTGACATTAATTCTTTAAAATCTTAATTGAGTAAAGAATTTGAGAAGAAAGATTTGGGGAAGAGGAAAATTTGGTTGGAAGCCAATGCTTCAATCAATAGTTGCTCTATCCACCAATGAAGCCGTATGGCAAGAGCAAAGACCAGCAAAGAGGATATATATTTGGCTGGACTATTGGGTGAAATTAGACTCGATCAAAGTAACATGCAGATTTTTTGTGACAGTTTAATTGTTTTGCATCTCGCCACAAAGCAGGTTAGTTGAAGAATGAAGCATATGCGAGTTCAACATCATTTTCTCATGAATTAATTGTAGAAAAATGAAATTTCCTCAGTGAAAATTCACACAGCTGAGATTCTCGTAGATCTGCAGAGAAAGACTATTTTAAGAGAGAATTTCAAGTTTCCTTTGATTTGTTAGTCTTCATTCTATTGGATGATGCTTATAACTATGATTTTGTTAGAAATGAGGTGCATTGATGATCAGCACTTACTCTGGTCAAGTTGCCACAGATGAAGTCATTAATGCATTCAGTTGATGAATTTGTTTGATGCATTTAGTTCATTGCTTTCCCATGGGAGATTGTGAAGCAGTGATTGTAATCCATGGCAATTGTAAAGCAAATATGACGACTTGTTGACAAGAGAAATACCTTGAATTAAAGACTAAAGTTGAATGTGATTAACGTGCCTTGGAAACCTACATGTAATTATATAAATAGTATAATTCCTGTATCTACTTAAAGGGATGACTGCAGTTGCTTTTATACAGCTTGGACAAGGCAATTGGAAGAAATTCCCCACACTAGCCGAGTGAGTTAAGCCATACACACTATCAAGCACACTAGCCGGGTGCTAGGCAATCACAGCTAGCCAAGCGATAACTTGATGCAGGAGAGTTTGATCAAGTTCATTTCATCTTCTAAGAACTTAAATTTCTAGCGATTTCATTAGTTATGCTCTTTTGACAAATAGTAAACATCATCATTGTCTTTTTGCTCGTGGATGTAGCTCTCATCCCGATAATGAACCATGTAAATTTGATATCTCATGTATCTAAATTCTTGTCATTTATTCCATTGTTACTCATAATAGTCATATGATTGGCTCTACCCTTCGTTTCCATAGTGTAGAGCGTAGCATCCCTCTCTTCCCTGTGAAAACCTTGACTTTGCTGATTTGCTCCATTTCTGATTCTGGTTTTGTTTGTTTATTGATTCTTTGATGCCACCTTGGCATCTCTAATTTAATATTTATATCGTTCTTATGAATCAAAGAAGTTATCCTCATCATCTTCCTCAATATGCAATACATTTCTTGCACAAAGTAGATGATGTAATGACGCCTATACAAATTGCCAGCATCCTGTACTAAGAGTACTAGCAGGCAGGGCAGACTTCAACAGTTCCCATTGATCATAACTAGGAAGCATGGACACCTCTTCCAAGACATCGCGATCCAGAAATTTTGCTTATAACTAAATACCTCCGGGTTTGATTGCTAATTTTGGATAAAATAATTACTGTTATTTGATCAATTTTATTCTCATACCTAAAAAACTAAGAATTTTAGCTAACCATATTTCCAACTTACTGTATCCTAATTCATAGAAAAATAATGTGCTGCGTGTTAGTATCGTGTTGTATCTATGTCTATGCTTCTTTGTATCATACAAGGAAAAGCTCCATACTTAAATGCAGCTGTTTGAAAAAGGCTATTTAGCTATAACCTATGAATCTTTTCTCAGTGATTTGCCTATTTCTTTCCACAATCAGCACCTAAATAGAAGTACAGTGTCACAATATCTCTGAATTTTTGAAAGCGAGCGAGAATGTTCATCACTCTTCCTTTTGTCAAACTGGGAATAAAGTTAAAAGTAAATCATGAATTTACCAATATTAGAAGATTTTTATCAGATAAAGCCACATTATTGCCAATGAATTCAAAGTGGGGGAGAGCTTATCTCACAGCCATTGGTCAAAAAAGGACTTATCCACCATCCACCATATCAATCATACCCACAGGAAAAGTTGGAAAATGAGAGAAACCCATGATCTTACCATCAAAGTTTCCATCAATGATACGACTGGAATCATTGTAGTTGTCCATTGATATGACAGCAATACTAGGCATAAAGTTGAGAACCTTTTCTGTAAATACACTCTTCCCAGCACCAGAAGGACCAGCTACTCCAACTAATATTATTCCATCATTTTTCTGAGCAAGCAACTGGCATGCACGGATTACTACAAAGAAACCCTTCTCAAACGACAATGGATCATCAATGGGAACAATCTCATAGCGATCAGAGTCCTTTTTTTTAACCAACTGGACTTGATCTCTTAGGAGACCCGACCGCGGACGAGGTGACACATCACTAGGTTTGGTTTCTTGTCCCATTTGAATATATCAAGCACACTGTAAACATCAAACATAAAAATATACAATACATTTAGATCGTAAACTATACATCACAAAAGTATTTTAGATCACAACCACCACCACAATAAAGCCTTACGTCCCATTAGGTACAGTCAGCTATACAAATTCATTTTTGTTATTCAACTCAATTCAGTATAATATCCTCCAATATTACAAGTAATTTCAAATCTTTTTAATTACATCAATTCATATTTTCTTAGGTCTATCTCTTTCTTTCTTTTATTTAATCACTAACTCATATTTTCTCACAAGTGCTTCATCTAGCCTACATTTTTAATTATCTAAACCACATTAAATATCTTTCTCTTATCTAATCTTCCATAGCAAATTCTAAATGTTTACCGATTTCATCATTCCTCATCGTATCGAATAGGGTGAGTCCACTCATCCATCCTAATATTTACAACTTTACAACACGTATTTTTTTATATATTTTGTTGTTAGGTTGTTTTACATTTTAGAGTATAGAATGTCTAACAATTGTCTTATAAAATTTTCCTTTCAATTTCAGAAAAACATCTCAATTATAAAACACACCTGATGCAATTCTCTATTTAACCAATTTATATTAATCCTATGTGCCATATCATCATTTACATTTTTAGTTTTTTACACTATGGATTCAAGATAACTAAATCTATTGCTTTTAGGAATATGTTGATTAATGATTTCAATTTGTTCGTTATTATGTTTGAAATTATTAAAATCACACTTCATACATTTAATTTTACTTCTACTTACCATTAGTCCTTTAAATTTAATATGCTCAGTACAACATACTTATTTTATTTTTATGTCTTCTCTATTTTTATCTATTAAAATAATATTATTTACAAATAATATAGACCAAGGAATCTCATTCTGAACATCTCTTACATGTTCATCCATAACTAAGGTAAATAAGTAAAGACTCAAAGTAGACCCACAATACACACATATCTTAATATAAAATTCATTAATGTTTCCTCCTATAATTTGAACACTAGTAATTACGCCATATTGCATATCTATAATTATATGTATTTATTTTTTACAAATAGTTTTCTTTTCTAATATCCACCATTAAATTTGTGTAGGCACTCAATCATAAGTCTTCTCTACATCAATAAAGACCATATGTAAATCTTTTCTTTCCTCCCTAAATTTCTCCATTAAATCTCTCAACAAATATATATATAGCTTCTGTGATCAATCACCAAGGCATAAATCCAAATTGATTTTCAAACACATTCATTACTTGCCAAATTCTGTGTTCAATTATTCATTCGCAAATTTTCATGGTATGACTCAGTTCTTTAATGCCTCAATAATTTGTACAACATTGAATGCCTCCTTTATTTTTACAAATAAGAACTAAAATGCTATCATCCATTCATCTAGCATTTTCTTATTTCTTAAAATCATTTTAAATAAGTTAATCAACCAATTTGCCCCACACTTTCCTACATATTTCAAAACTTCAATAGGTACTTCAAAGTTTATGAGATAGTTAGAGTCTTGGTTGCTGGATGCAGTTCATTAGATGTTCTAGATGGAGATTAAGAAAAAATAATATCTATGCGAATCATTATCAATATATCATTATCCTGAATTGTGAATCATACAGCTAATATGTCTTATAAAAGCTACCAATGGCATTATTACTATATGTCGAAGAAGCTTATAAGATTCAAGCGAAAGCACATAATGTTATAATGGTTAAAAGGTACGTGGTGAATCACGTTTGTGTTACATCCACATGCATTGCACAAATTCATACATTCCTACTTTGTAAACCAGTCTCTACAAAAACAGAATAAGGCACTCAAATCTTACCATGCTACACCATTCACATCAAAATGAAGTCTCCTATTCCGACATGGGATACAACAAGGATAAACATGAAAGATCATGTATTAAGTACAAGCCTGGTGTATGCAAATATGAAAGCTACAAAATACTTATTTCCAGACACCATCATTATTGTGTATTTCAAGTCTTGCATATTTCTTTGCTAAAAAGTCCTTTAGTGGTTCCTATGTTGTCTCAAACCTGAGTATGAACTTCTTTGTTATGGTTTATTAAACCACGTATTGAGGTTGAAAAGCCTAAATATCTTTAAAATGTGTGAAGCACAACTCAAAGCCAAATCAAACAATTGATTAAACTTCATAATTAAGATTATTTACTAAACTGAATTAATTAACTCAGTTTCTAAGGATTCATATAGACAAACTTCTGAATAGAATCGAACAGAAGGAATCAGATATGAGTGCTTTGATTCAGGTAGGAATGTCTACAAGGATGGCAGAGCAATATCATGGACACAAGTCCATAACATTAATCTACATAAATAGGGGGGAGGAAGAATTACATTATAAAAGACAATTAAGGCTATGAATCCTTTTTTATGGGTTATGAAAGTTATAAATCCATCAAGAAATAGGAGAAATGGACAATGAAAGAACCGAAAAAGTAAAGCTCACAGATCCCTTAAAGATAGGCAAATAACAAGGGCACTCCACTACTTACAAGTGACATCTATAAAAAAAGTCTAGAGACAATTTTATTCTACATTAAATCAGAACAAAAACTTCATGATGCACAAATTTTTTTAAATAAATACACTTCCTTAGCTGGAAAATTCTCACTGATATAGCATGAAATAATTGAAACATGAATAATTTTAACCATCCAAGACTAAAATCCAAACAGAGATGAAGATGACAGAAGATCCCTAAAAAACACCAGGATGGTCATAATCATGTCAAGGTCAACAAAATTTTGTCATGATAGGCCAGGGAGAGAATTATAGAACAATGATAACCCATTTTATGATTTACATGAACATCTTGTGCTTATGCGAGTCAGCTACCACGATAATGCTAATATAATGTTTGCAAGTACAACAGAATCTGCTTTTTCAACAAACAGAACAATATGCATCCTATCAGCAGATTCAGCACATGTTTCTCATATCCTAATACACCACCTTGGGCCACTTTTTCAAGTGACGACTGACAACCACACTCACGTTTAGAAAATGCACACAATGTCTTTTTTCCCCCCTGCTATACAAGGCAAAATTCTCTCTCTAATTGTTAAAATATCTTTTATGGAACCATAGAAAGTGACATCAATCCTATTAACCGGAATTGTTGGATCATACCAGCATGCTTTGTGGGTGCTCCTGTTGTTTAAAGTTTTTCACCATGCTTGCCTGAGGAAGGGCTCTAACATGGAGCATAAAAAAGGCAGATGATATAGAAGTGGAAACTCTTCCCAAATCAATCAACATAAGCACGATCTTCTTCTAAAATTTCATGATCGTGAATTTGAGTGTGACAATTAAACAGACCATCAAACGATGAAAGATGAAATTAAGAGAAGGTTTTCACAAAAAAAAAATCCTTGTAGCTTCAACACGATCGATAAACTGGAGGCCGAAAATGCTCCCAACTAGCCCTAGATTAGTAAAACAAAGCCCTGCTCCCTTTTTGTCTTTTATCAGATTCATCTCACATGCAAGTGAATATTAGCTTTCTGTAATATATTTAGTAAGCCAACGCACAACCAACATCAACAGAGTACCCTTATCCTTAATTAGAAACGGGGGGAAAGCATCCCAAAAGAAGCAAGTCAATAACAAAATTAAAAAAGTTAGCATCCAAAAGAAAATATTTAAGAAAATGTAAATTATTCGATAAATCAATACAAATTGATGTCAGTCAAACAAACAGCACGAAGCAAGCAATAAATACCAGACATCCTTCATCAATTAAACAATAGAATCACCAGAATATCGTAGATCTTACATATAAAGAGAGAAGAAACAAGATAACTGAGACCATGTCAATGTCTATACAGGTCATAATGGACTTACCTCTTATTGAACTACAAGATTTATAGGCTCCGCAGTCGCCAACACTGCTCTGTTCTTAAGAATTTAGGAAATTTTTAATTCAATTGAACCGTTTCGCCAAGATTGAGGAAGATATTGATGGCCCACCCACTTTTTACTCGAGGTAGGAAGAAGGAAGGAGAGGAGAAATTATATACGTACTCAGTAAGAGCACCTCAATTTCATACCGCAATTTTATTTAATTATATAGTTTTTTTAATTTAATTTAATATATGTTTAGAATTAAATCTGTAGCTTAATCATTTATAATACTATAAAGATATGTTATATTTTTTCTACCAAAAATAAAATAAAATATTTTTTAAAATAATTTTAAATAATGTGATATTATATTTATTAATTTATATTAAAATTATATAAAATTAAATAAATAAATAATTAATTACATTATTAATTTTTTATATTTTTTTAATTAAATATTGTTAATATGTTAATATGGGCTTCTTTCTTATCTGAGAACTTTTTATTTAAACAAATCCAGAAAACTGGTAAATATATAAGAATTTTATTTTTAACGTTTTAATCTGGTAATTTGTTTTGATTAATTTCGTTCTAACTTCTGATTTAATATATTTATTTTTATAAATTTTAACATATTTAAAATTTTTAATATCATATATATTATAATTGTAAACTACAAGTTTTGAAATTTAAAATTTAATTATAATTAATTAAATTAAAATAATTAAAATTGATATTGAAAAAAAAAAATTTATGTCAAAGTCAAAATTAGATTTAGTCACATCGAATTGATGGGTATTTAATCAACACCTGACGCTCACACATGTATATCATAGGCAGTAAAGTTGCGTCTGACAGATGTTTAATCGAAATTTGAATGTACTTTTCAATTTATTCATATTCGATACATGTCAAAGGTATGCTCAAGCACATTAAGATAGAATGTCAGCGCCTGATGCATTCAATGTAACGCTCGTGCGTCACTGGGTTTGACCATGGCACTTGATGCGCCCTCATATGCCAATTTGTTGTATGAGTCATGTATAATTGATTTTCGATTATTTTCTATCAAATTTTGAGAGAGAAAAAAGAATGAGACAAGAATAAGAGAGAGGAAGTTAAAGAAGTCAGATTCAAGTGAATTAAAGAAAGATTTTGATAATTTAGAATTAAAACAAATGTATTTTTAAAATTTTTCTTTCTTTGTTTCTAATTTTTCTTACGTCATTGAGTATTTCTTATTTCAAATATTCTTATATGTCATAATTTTATAGCTAAAATATTAAAACTTCACATGCATAAATTCTCACTATCACTAATCACCATTTTTATGAAAATGAAGTTCTTAATTCATGTATATTGGTTTGCTAAGTTATTTTTTTATAAACATATTATGTGTGTTGAGAATCTGATTTAATACTTTAAAATATTATAAATTTTGTATATAATATTCTTAGATGCTTAAATTTACTAAGTATAAGTTTTATATATTTTAAAATTTTATAAATTTCTCCCTCCATGTATTATATTTGAAATAAAGTGTTGAAATTTCATAATGTCACTGATTTTTATTGATTTTTTTCCAATTTTATTTAAAAATTTGACAATGTGGCATTACATATTTTAGATGTAAATATGTTTAAATTTCTATAAAATTATATAATAACAATTTTAAAGAAAAATTCTATAGTTAGTTAAATGATTAAGAATATTTTTTTGAATTGAAAAAAATATAAAAATTATATTGAATAGTGTAAAATTTTTTATTTGTTAAAATATCGATTATTGTAATAAATTTAATGATGGTATATTATGATATGTCTTAATATATTATAGTAATGATTGAGATTTGAACATATCATACATGAGTAAAAGCAGTGTTTAACTCCATCTACATGGTTGTATGTACAATAGTTTACCTACGGGTCTTGAATAATAATATACGTCCTTTACTTGTGTGGAAACAAATATAATCCGTATTTTGATTATTTGCTCTTTAGTCGGTAATGTCCTATTGGCTATTGGTTCACAAGAATTACATGATTTTGTATAGAATATTTGATTTAAAATAAAAAAATTAAAAATTGTACATAATTATTATGAAAAGTTCACATCAATACATTTGAATTTGGTTTACTGTCATCCTGGTATATTTTAATACAAATTATATATTAAATTATTTAAAATTATATGCCTTACTGCTTTCAACTCACTCCTATTTTATTTTTTATTAACCCCCTTCAAATTAATGGCTCGGGTACTTACAGGATGAATAAAAATAAATAAAAAAATAAACGTAGATATTAGGATTAGAAATATTAGTTAATTGATGATATATTTAGTTTTCGATTAGAAATTTATAATGTTTATATTATTCAAACTATAGTTAATAATTAAGCGAGTGGATGTTAATTTATCTAATATCAATATATTACAGTTGTAGTTTACTCTAATATTTGGATTAGACATGACTTTTTAAATATAATTTGACGTCATTGTATTGTCAATATTTCAGCTATCATACTGAGGTGTCATTTTGAGTCATGTGATTATATTATATTATTTATATTTTTGAGTAAGTCAAGGTATCAATGTGGAGCTTACACATATAGTTTATATTTGAGTTGATTAATTAATAATGAATAATCTCACTAAATATTAATGTCATGATTGAATTTTGAGACGTGACAATTATATGGTATCAATAGATTGACCATATGATGTTTAAGACTAATTGACTAGACTCATACACATAAATAATATCTCGTATTTTTTATTTTTACTATGTATAAAACTTATAATTATTTAATTAAGAATTTGTTTCCCAACTGTCTGAATCAATTTCATTTTCAATGAATGCGTTAAATTTAAAAATTAAGAATATTTTAAATAAATTTTATCATTTGTCACGTATAAAGTATGATAAATTGACAGATTCAGATGAAATGAACAACGTGCCAGAGACGTGACTTACTCGTAAACACCACCCTTTATCACGTTAAATTTTTCGTGCTTTTACAGAGCGACACGTGTCAATACGTGAGAAAGTAGCCAGCCAAATAGTGCCACGCTGAAGGATAAAAAAATCTACAAAATTGAAAATGATAATACCACCTACTGCTTTTTATCCCATTTTTAAAAAATCTACAAAATTTTCCATACATAGAAAAAAATTTATTAAAAAGTCAAAAAATAAAAGGAACACACCTTATATATCTACACATAAAAATAATTAAAAATTATATAAAATCAACAAATTCGGATATATATATATAAATATATATATTATATATCAAAATATAAATATATATATATATATATATTTGGTACTTTATAATTATATAAATAAACAAAAGGTTATATACAAGACAAATATTATTGTAGTCATAAAAAAACAGGTCATGGAGACCCAAAAATTATAAAACCCAAATATAAACCATAAACATGGCAAATAGAAACCAAGTGATGTTCTAATATAAACAAAAGAATCCGTATTTGTATTATTTTCAAAGTCACGTGAAATATCCCTATGTTTAAGGACATTAACGAATAGTATACACATAATATATATATATATATATATATATTTGGTAGTAGTTATATAAATGATGAAGCTGCAGGTCAGGATAAACCATGAAAAAAGTTTATCATGAATACAAAATGAAATAATGTTTAATGATCCCGTCAGTAGAATGATGAAATAGAGGATAAAAAAATTTATCATGAATAAAATCATAGCAAAATATTGGGGGAGTGGATCTTACTTAAATATAGTATCATTTTTTATCTTTCAAATAAAATAAACTGTTACTGATAAGATCGACCTAAAAATCATAAAAGATAAGTATTTATCTCTCCATTTAAGATTGAATCAATGCAATCTCTACTCCCGAGTCACAACCAGGCAAGGACATCTACTCCTTAAACAAACTCTACACTTCCTTTGAAAAACAATACTGAAAAAACATATGGTTGTGATCATCACTTTAGTGGCCACAAAGCAAACAAGTAAGGTCAAAAGGAGAATGACAAAAAATTCTATCCTTTGTACTTAGTTTCCCTTTAATAGCCAATCAAAGAATAAAAAAGTTTGTAGGAACTCTAAATGAAGCCCAAACGAAGTGGCACCATTAAATCTTAATATCCTCCAATTGAAAGATCTTCTAGGCAAATTGAGAATTAAACTTACCCTATTTTCCAAGACCACATGAATAAGTATCCAACTTACCAAAATAGAATTATAAATAGGCATATTAGTGACAAGATCATCCAATGAAGGTTATACTCATTGGACTAACACCAACAAGTTGAAAAAACAAAACTCGCAACTTTAAACTAGGTGGAAAGGAGTGCCCCAACAAAAAGAATAAGTGGTGATGAACCTCAAGGTTATCGAGAGGATGTTAATTGTTCATCCACAAACCATTACCGAATTTTTAAGAAATGATTGGTATAATCTTTTCCCAAAACCTTAGATCTTCTGGAAACTCTTTGAAGCACTTTAAGAGGTCTTGTAAGACTCAATGCACCTATTAAGAAATGATACAAGCAAGTCTATTAAACCCAAATAGACTCGAGTGAAGAAGATATCAGGCACCAAAATAGCTTTGAGGCAAGCACTTTTATTCCTAGAGTGAAAATCTTTAATATCTAATTCACCTTCATTTTTAGGTTTTAAAATGTCAACCTACGCAACCTTAGAGGGCCGAGTTGCTATTGATCCCACTGTGCTAGAGGAAATGATGGAAAGCCTCCATCTACTTGATCATACTTTTAGAAATGATAAAAAAGAGACCCAACAAATTTGAATGGTATAAAAGATTAACTTGATAAGGAGTTTACTGGTATAAAAAAGCACCTTATTCCTTCAAGTCGCAATATGCTTCTCAACATTATCAATGATAGGCTTGTAATTGGATGCTTTGAGCTTAGAGGAGATGGTAGGAACACCAAGATGTTTGACCGAAAGCTTACCACTATTATAGCCAAGTACTACACGAATAGATACAGCCTCGAGGGGGCAACACCATATAAGAAAATTTTACTCTTACAAGGATTAGGGTACCATCTCAAGAGCCAAGAAAACAATAATAGGTTGTATTTAAGTATAGAAACCAAATAAAGATCCGCTCTGACAAAGAGAATGATATCATCAACAAAGGCCAACATGGTGGTCTTGGAAATCTTACATTTTCAATGATATTTAAAACCGCGATTAGTGTTAGTCTTGGCAGAAATAATATCATAAAGAACTTCCATGATAATATTGTAACACCTAATTTTTTAATTTATATTTATATTATCATAATTATTATATTTTTGGGATAAATAGTGATAATAATTATATTTTTAGAAATTAAGAATATTTGAGGTATCAGGGATAATACCTAATAGGAGCTAGAGTTATACATATCCATGTTTAATGTAGAATCACCATATTCAAAGTATGCATAATGGGTGCTTGTGAGGTTGGCAAGAGCTAGAGTTATACATATGCATGTTTAATGTAGAATCACCATATTTAAAGTACGCATAATGGGTGCTCGTGAGGTTGGCAGTGTAGGTTGCGCTTGTGTATGGGTTAGTAGTGTGGATCGCCCTTGTGTGTTGAAAAGACGCTCGTGTGTGAATTTGATAATGTAGATTGCACTCGTGCATAGTAGAGGAGCTCATACGTGGGTTTGGCAGTGTGTGCCACGCTTATGCATAGACGAGGTGCTTGTGTGTGGTTATAGTTGAAGGACATCTTTTTAGAGCTCATGTGTTGATCCGGTTATATAAGGACATTGCTCAATTTTGGAATATTTTGCACAAAGAAGAGGAGATAAGAGAGAGAAAAAAGAAAAATGAGAGAGAATGTCAAAAAGTTGATTTCGGAGTCATTTTGCATTGAATGGGATAAATATTTGGTTTAAAATAAATATATTTAAATTTATTTTTTAATCTATTATTAAAATCTTTTAATTTTTCTTTTAATTACTGTTAAAATATATATGTATATCACTTTTTTTGTCAACTTTTAATATTTATTGTATGTATATCTATTTTTAAAGAATGCTCAAATATTTTGAAGGCTTATATTTACATTTGAGATATGTTAAAAAATTATAAAATATTTGACTATTTAACTTTGTATATTATTTTTATACAAATATATTGACAATAATTTTACATTGTAAAACAAAAGAGAAAATTTACCTGATTTTTAATGTATTTGATATATGATATAAAATTTTTCGTATTGATTAAATAAGAACCATTGTAAAATTTAAATTAGATTATATTAAAATATATCATAATATATTATGCACAACTTGAAGATTGTATCTATTGTCCATTGGTGGTTAAATAAAATGGTATTCAAACTCATTTATAATATATTATAGAAGGGTCATCTATGTGTATTGAATAGTAATATATCAGTTTTAAGTTATAAAAAATATGTATAGTTCGAATTTTAAAGTTTACCATTTAATTTAATTGGTGTATGAGTCACAAATATTTGATTCTTAGATTTTTTTTTTTTTTTAATGTTTTTGAAACATCCCAAAATTTTCTTTTCTCAATATATTTTTGCATGTTTCTTTGGTCTTTCTATGTTTTTGTATGCTTTATATATTTTTATATAATTGTACATTTTGGATAATTTATGAGCTATTATATATTTGAACATATTTATCTTGAATTAAATATTTTAAATTTTTGTATAAGACCATGATTCACTATTTTTATATGTATTTTACTCATATATATTCATATATTATATATATACCTTATTAAATATTAATCACACATTTAAAATATCTCAAAAACCATTCTAGATTAGTGAACATTAAATTTTTACAGGATTAGATAGAAGACAATTTAGTAAATATAGTTAAAAATTTTATTAAAGGTTTGGGTTTGTTTTTGGATCTATTATGATGGATATGATAGAAATTGAATTTTTGCAATTTAGATTTAGATAATATGCCTCGACAAATTTATATATTTAATTTCGTTATTCATATGTTTAGATGTTGGTTAGATACTTTTTTTTACATTAATTTATAAATTAAGTATGCACATTGTTAGATTCTGCTAAATGATGATAATTTAATTAATTCTAAAAATATAATATTTATATATGAATATTCTAAAAATAGCCTGAGATAAAAGGCTATTTGGGAGCGGTTGATTAAGGTTGGAAGACATTGTCTAAGCCAATTAGGAAGCAACTTGGAATTAGTTATATATAAAACATTACAACAATAGATGGGTTTGCTATTAGAAATGTGCACCAAAATAGCAATTTCATACAAGTGAGCAATTAATACGAATTAATCTGCTTAAACTTTTTCTTGAAAAAACAAATCCAAGACTACCTCAAAACAAGAGGACCCACGTGAGGCCAAACCTTTTTAAAGAAAGCAACTCAAAACCCATCAAAGGTAAAAGCCTTGTCTCTCTAATAAAAAGACAATCCTTAGTATCGTCCAAATAAATAGGAATATAGATGACCTCACTCATAAATATTGAGAATGGAGACTCAGTCTCGACTTGAGATAGAGTGAAGTACTAGTTGGAACTTTTTAGAATGTTAAAGAAATAATTTTTAACCTCCCGTTCAACGTTTATCAGGCTGGAGGTACTAAAACCATCAAATTCGTAAATAGATAAAATTCTTCATTTATTATTTCTTTTTGTGATAGATTTGAAAAAGAAACCAGTTTAATGATTACCATCATTAATCCAATGAATCACAGTATTCTAATAAAATATTAATTATGTAGATTTAGATAAATTTCCTGTTATCTAACATCCAAGTCATTTAGTTTTGAGGGCAACCAATGTGGCATTGCCTACTTCAATCATTTAATCGCAACTTTGATAGCTTTAAGATTTGCCACTATCCTAAATATAGGATAATCTGAAACATGGGGGAGTTCCAAGCCTCTTGTAGGCAACTTCATTAGAAGATATGAAATTATCAAACTTAAATATATATTTCATGCTTAATTGGTTATTATCCTTGAAGATGACACAAGAATCGTGATTAGAAACCATGGGAGGAAAAAAATGCATGGACTCTTGCCCTTTTAATCAACCAAGAGTTATTAACTAGAACGTGATCAAGCTTTTTGATTGTGCATGTAAAACTATTAAAAGATATTATATCTTCTTGTCAAAACAGCCACCAATCACCTTGAAAGAATCCCCAGGGCCATGAAGTCCAAGAGTCCCCACGAACTTTTTTATAGAGATTAGAAGTGGATTTTAATCTGCCTTAAATCCTCATCTTCATCAACAAACCCTAGCCCTAGATGCCTCACCGCATCTTGCCTTATGACTGGCTGTTGCCACCTTCCCCATCTCCCCTTCCTCGTCCAACCCTCCTCATTTCTCCCCTTCCACATCCTTCTCCTCTACTTCCCCTTTGACCTCCTCGAGTTCTCGTCCTCCACCGATGAGCCAACCAAGCTCTCAAGGTCAGTTGCATGCGACAACGATGGCGACTTTGTTGGTTTTTCAGTTTTTTAGTAAAAAAATTAATTAATAACTAACTGTAATGGCCCATGTTTCTTGGTAACCTCTCACCTATTCTCTTGCATGGTAACCACCCTAAGATATTTTGATAGAAAATATCCATATAAATATGGTACTTGGTTTGAATCTATAAATCTAATACTTTAACTGTACACAATCATTGAGGGGCATTAGGATTTAAAAGATCAAAATAAGTGAGTAATTTTACAGAAATACTAGTATTTGCAGTTAATTTCAATAACGGGAAATTAGTTTTTTATTTTAAATTTATTTTCCCATTCGGTCTTAATGTAACGAATTTGTACATGGAATATTGATTTTAGTCTAACATTTGGTATCAAATAAAGTTAAAATCCCAGCCTTGAACGGGTATATTATTTTTTCCACTTACTCAATTTTTAAAATTTTTTTAAAAAATCAAATTTTTATAAATTTTGATGAAAACTAATGTTGGAAACCATTACAAAATTAGATTTCTAATTTTATAATTTTACATTAATTTCGGTGTGAAAATGATGTAGTTTTCATCAGATTTCGAAATCAAGTTAAATAGGTTAAAATAGACCCGATTGGAGGTTAACAATGATCAAATGTTAAAAAAATCTGTCTATATGTTTGGGCTATTTATCGCACCCATCTGCCTTTTTGCTAAGCATCTGGGCCTTGCATTCGAAATCCAAGCACAACCCACTTCAAAAAATCACAAAATTCACAAGCGTATTGCTGACATGGCTAGTCAAACCCATGCTTAGAGCGACAGTCATTGTGCTGCCTTGCGTGTGTGTTACTTAATTAGCACGATTTATTCTTTGAACAAATATTTGTGTATTATCTTTATAATATGCATAAATGTGTATTTCTGTATATATATATATATATTATAATATAATACATTTATTATTTATTATGTATAAATATATATATTTATTATTATATATAATATTTGTTGTATAATATTTAAAATATAATTATATATACATATATGTGTGTAATGTTTAGTGTTCAATATAATTAAATTAATTAAAGATTAACCATAATATCTTTAATTAATAAAATTATATATTATGATCACATATGGTATAAAGATATTAATTATGACTAATCATATTTAATATGATAAAATTTATCATATATAAACTTTTATTATATTAAATTAATTAATCAAGATAAAATATCAAATTATTTTTCTTAATTTACCTATAGGGATTAAGAATTAAAATATCATTTGATAATTTTATTATGAAGATTTGATATGGATATACTTGAATTAAAATTTTAATCCATAATAATTTTTATATTATTTGATTCATGATGTATATTTTATATTGATAAAATATATTCTGTATTTACTAGTTTCATTTATTATTTGTTAAATATGTAATTTTATTTTATACAATTATATAATTTGTAAAACTTTTCGACATTAGATGTTATATTTTTATATTAAAATATGATAATTATAAAATTTAGAATGAAAAAATTCTTCTTTATTTAAAATGAATGGTCATTAATTATATTATAAGAAAAAATGAACCACCAACTATTTTTACTGAAATCAACACTCTAGTTGATATTACTTCTTATGAATTATGGGAGCAATCTAATTGTATTCGTTTGATATTTGTAAAGATTAAAATTTTTGTTGACATTCATAATTCTACTATTAGTATGATAATGTGTGGGACTTATTAAAAAATATTAATGAATAACTTGATATTTCAAATAAAATACTAACTAGTACTCTAATTATGAAATTTTATCTTTAAGACTCACCAATGTTAGAGGTGTGTATAAGCATGTCATGTAAATAAAAGATATAGTGACTCAATTAAAGAATCTTGAGTTGGATATGTCTAAATTTTTTCTTATACACCATATTCTGAACATACTTTCACCATAACATGATCCTTCTAAATCTCTTACAATATATATAAAAAGAAATGGTCAATAAATAAACTTATAATCATGTATATTTAAGAGGAATGAAGGTTTATGATGGAATTAGATAAAAGTACATTTATAGTTAAAGAAAAAAATAGTAATGCTCAAGCTAATTAAAATAAAAAATAAAAAATATCTTATCAATCTGGCATTAAGAAAGAATCTAAATATTTTTTCTATAAAAATAAGAGACACATCAAGAAGGATTGTGTCAAATTTTAAAACTAGATTGAGAAGAAAGGTTATCCGTTATCATTTATTTGTTATGAATCCAATATAGTTAATTTTTTCATTACACAAGGTAAATTGATTCTAATTTTATAATTCACATTATGAATTTCTTGTATGATTTATAAAACCTAAGAAAGCCAGTGAAAAATAAATAACGTATCTTCTCTAAAAATAAAATGTGTTCACATGTGAAGATAATTATGACATACAATTTAATGTTGAGTAGTAACTTTATTTTGAATTTAAAAAAGATATTTTATACTTTAAATTTTTTTAAAAATTTGATATTAATTTTGAGAATGTATCTTTTGAATATTTCTGTAATATCTCGGATTCCTTTTGGATTATTTAATATTAATTATGATTTTTAAAAAATTGGACGTGATAAAAATTAATTAAATATTATAAAATTTAAACGAATATTTAGATCGGGCTTTTGGTACTTGAGGTACGCCGTGTTATCGAATATGAATATCGATTTTGATAAAAGGAAAGAATAATATAAGAGAGAAAAGAAAAGAGGAAATGAGAGATGGAGGAGAGGAGAGACAAGAGAAATGGGAGGAGGGTTTCAGCGGATGAGGCGGTGAACGGCGAAGTAGAGAAGAGGAGGTGGTCTGTAACGGCGTCATCGGCGAGGAGTCCCGCTCGTGTGTGATCAGCGGCGGCCATTTGAGGCAAAAGCGGTGGTAGTGGTGGCGCTCGGTGAGGAGGTCGATGGCAACTGTCGGTAGTGTCAGCGGAGTGACGTGCGGAGGAGACAGTGTGCCAATGGTCGGCGACGACCATGGGAGAATCGATGGCGGTGGTGTGCGGCATAGGGTTACGCACAAAGGGAGAAAGAGGAGGGTTTGCGAGAGGAGAAAGAGGGCAGACAGTGGTCGCGAGAGGAGGCATAGGCGCGACGGCTCACGGGTGAGCAGCGGTAGTTGAGAGCGAGGCGGTGGTGCACGCAGCAGTGGGCGGCCCAAGGGAGAGAAAGTGGCAGTGCGTGCAGGCTACACTCCAACAAGAGAGAAAAATACCCGATTTAAGTGTTTTGGGACATCCTTTTTTCACATCTGTAAAGTATGAGGTCAAGACAAGTATCTACAACCTCTATTTTTAGTTTGATTTAATTTCTAATATATTTTGGATACTATTTAAAATTTTTACTAACATACATGTATTTTTGGACACTCATTCAGTTTATTTTAGGCGTGCATGTATAGTTTATTGGGTGATTTTGGGGTTTTTGATATGAGTTTTATAATTTTGAAAGATTTTCTATTTTTCTAAAAGTCTGAATAATTTACAGGATATTGTATATTTTATATCAGTATATGTAACAAAAATATGCACGAAACTTTCATAGGCTGTGCATTTTCACATGCATATGCCAAGTTATTATCACTACAATTAGATTTAGATTATTAGATATTCTGTCCAACTCCCGATGTGAAGATATTTGTTATTTAAAAATCTCTTTTTGCTGACTCATTCCCATTTGAATATTTTGATTCGATCTTAGAGTATATTCAGACGTCTTAATATATCTGACAAGTTTGAGAATTGCACCTAAAGTCGTGGGTGACAAATAATAGTAACATTATCCATTGGAACAGAGTACATGGGTGGCCATGCATGCTTGCCTGATTTGCATTTGATTTTACCGAAGGTTATCAGGATTATGTGTAACCATTCATCAACCTAGTCTTTAAATAATTGAAACTCAAATTGGATACATAATTTGTCTTTTTCTGCATTGATTTGAATTGGACCTTGATTTAGATTTAGACTTTTTGGGTATGGATTTAAGATTCGCCGATTTTACCCATAGTCGAGCCTTAATATGTCTCATACAAACGATTTTAATTATATGTTTTGAACCGGACCTTTCAAATATCTGTCACAATGCTGCTTCGGCTGCTATGCACGCTATTAGATCATCCGACTATCGAATTCTATCCCATATCACAAGCTAATCAGACATTTGATTTGGACTCAAACTTACACTTGGATTGGACTTGGAATCGGCTATTTGCCTATTAAAATCGATCCAGATTGCTTCTATGTTATATATATATATATACATATATGTCCCGATGAGGATTTTTTTCTGATTTGGATATTTACTTTGGATTTGGATATTGAATTTGATTACGTGATTACCATTGAATTTTAAATCTTAGATTTCTATTGGACTTATTTTATAGATGACTTAAATTTATTCTATCATTTAAATAGATTTTATCAATTTAATCTTTTCTCTGATTTATTGGACTCATTTGTTTAAATATGATATTTACTAAATATTATGTTCTTTTTTTTCTATTTTATCCTTTCAGAGTAGAAGATTCAGATATATTATAGGAGTATGGTTGTGATTTATCAGTCATTCATCTAATTTGGTAAATTTTGATTCTATTATGGTTTAAATTTGTATTTGATGTGATCGGATTATGGAATTAGCTGAACATAGGTCTATAGTTATATTTCGGGAATAGTTTAGATATTATATTATATTTGATTATAATTTTTGGTTAAATTGTTACCCCCCTTACAATGATTGTAGAGTAGGTTGTATTTATTTAGTCCAAACGGTTGTCCAATGAGATCTTATGTGTATTTAATTTTATTGAGTTGTACTTTTTGTGATCACACCAAGAATTAAAAATTATAAAAATAATAATTGAAGTATATTTAAATATTTAAATTGACCTATTTGATCTGAATTCATGATAACTTTATTACATCTTCAAACTCATCTTTTAGTTTAATTTGTGAGTTCAATATTATTAAAAATGATATATTATCTTATAAAATAAACTTATAAAATAATACCTATTACAATATTGTGTATGTTAATGCTAGGATTAAACGATATATTGTAAATGAATATTTCTCTATGTTGTGGTATTGAAGATTATGAGATATTTTTATTGAAAGAATTAAAAATTTATAAACAATAAAGTATTTAGTATTCTAAATTTTACTAATTATAAAACCTGTATGGACTTTATAAAGAAAAATTAAACCAACAAGACAAAAAAAGATAGTAAGAGGAGTTCAAACATTTTAAAAATCATACGTATAGATATTTATAGTTCAAATATTAACTTATTTGGTCCAAAATATTTTATCATTTTTTCTAATGATTATTCACGATATATGTGTTTCTACTTATTTCATAATAAATGCAAAGCATTACATGCTTTCAAAATATTTAAAATTAAAATAAAAAAATAATGTAAAAAATAAATTAAAATTATGAAATTAGATAGAGGTGAAGAATATTATGGTATCTATACTGATAATAGGCAAGTGCTTGTTCCATTTGTAAAATTTTTTTAAGAGTGTTGGATAGTTATTCAATACACTATGTCTGATTCTCCAAATAAAAACGATGTGATAGAAAGAAGAAACTAAATATTATTAGACATGGTACAGAGTAATATTTGTAGCTCTAATCTTTTAAAATCATTGTGAACTAAAATTATTAAAATGGTAATGTATATATTAAATCGTGTTTCAATAAAAGTTATTCCAAAAACTACTTTTGAGTAATGAAAATGTTTACAACATATACGCAATTGGGGATGTCAAATAAGGGTTTACAATTCACAACAAAAGAAGTTGGATCCAATGACTATAACTGTGTATTTTATTGAATATATTGAACAGTCTAAATGATACATATTTTACTGTCAATTTCATGGCATTAGAATTGTGGAATCAATAATATAAAATTTTTTGAAAATGACTTAATGAGTGGAAGTAATCGATCTAGAAATATAATTTTTCATATTTTTTATTCAAATTTTTAACATTTTACTTCATATAATAGATTAATTATTATACACAACACTCTCAAGTTCAAATTGATGTTGAATACTCAATTGATGTGATTTCACGAGCTGCTGACATCAGTCCTATAGATCATGATATTCATGATTTACTTGAAATAGTTAAACGATATGCAACTATTAAAAATATTGATACAATATTAAGAAGATCTATTAAAATAACAAAATCAGCAATTTTTAACAATTATATGATATATCTATAAGAGTTTGACTATAATATTAGAATAAAAAATAATCCTAAAATATTTTCATAAGTTATGAATTGTAATGAATCAGATTTATGGTATAATATCATGAAGAAAGAGATAAATTTTATGAGATGTAATTGAATTTAAAATCTTATTGAGTTGTCTAAAATGACAAAAATTATAGGGTGTAAATAGATCTTTAAGACAAAGAATGACTCATTTGGTAATATTAAAAGATATAAATAAGACTCGTTGCTAAAGAATTTTATTCAAAAGAAAAAAATTGATTACACAAAGGCTTTTTTTTTGTATCTAAAAATGATTATTTTTGTATAATTTTGGCATTAATTGTTAATTTTAATATAAAATTATAATAAATAGATGTGAAAATAGTATTTCTAAATAGTAACCTATAGGAGGAGGTTTATATGAAACAATTGAAAGGATTCTCTTTTAATAATTGTGAACAATTAGTATGAAAATTTAGGAAGTCCATATATAGATTAAAATAAATTTTTCGTCAATGGTACTCAAAACATGATGATATTATCTCTTCATTTGGTTTTAAAAAAAATATATTTTTGGTCAATATATTACCAAAAAAATCAATAACAGTAAAATTTATTTTCTTATTTTATACGTAGATGATATTTTACTTACACCAAATAATAAGGATTTATTTTATGAAGTAAAATAATTTCTTTATCATAAATTTAAAATGAAATATATGTGTGATATATTATATATTATTGGGATTAAAATTCATCAAAATAAACTGTGAGGCATTTTAACTTTGTCTCAGGAGACTTATATCAATAAAATTTTACAGAGATTTGAGATGAAAGATTACTTATCAAGTGTAGCATACATTATGAATGGTGATAGGTTCAATTTAAATCAATACCCAAAAAATAATTTTAAATTAAAATAAAAAATATATATTTCATATGCTTCCGTTGTTAGAAGTTTAATATTTGCTCAGATATGTACGATATTTAATATGGCTTTTGCTGTGAGAATATTGAAAAAATTTTAAAGTAATCCAGATATGAATTATTGGAGAGTTGTTAAGAGAGTGATAAGATATTTTCAAGGTATCAAGAACTATACACTTACGTATAGATAGATTAACAATTTGAAAGTATTGAGTTATTCCGATTCAGACTTCGCTGAATGTGTTGATTCACATAAATTAATATTTGAATATATATTTATACTAATTGGTGAAATTGTATCCTAGATGAGTGCAAATCAAACCTTGATTGCTATTTTTATTGTGAAAGTTGAGTTCGTTTCCTATTTTGAGATTACAAAGTATGATGTATGGATAATAAAATTTATATTTTAGTTTGGAGTGGTGGATTTCATCTCGATTTTATTAAAGATATATTGTGACAGTTCAACTGTTATTTTTCGGTTAAAAATAATAAAAGTGACAGTCGAAATAAATATATCGATATTGAATTTTTAACCGTAAAGGAGCGCAGTAAAGAAAAGAAAGTGGCCATTGAGTAATTAGTATTGAATTAATGATCATTAATCATTTAGTAAAAGGTATATCACTATAAAGGTTGAAGGATCATATAGTTAGAAAGGAATTAAATTTCATTATGTAATTTTTATTATATCGATAATGATATTCTAATAAAATTTCTATTTCTTTTTTATGTTTTCTTAAAATATTTTGTGTACATATTAGTTAATTATTTTAAAAAAATTATCAATTGTTGGACCTAAAATAAATATAATATTTATTCATTGAGTAATGTTATTATATTCTTATAATATCTTCAAAAATATAATATATTATAATATATAAAAGATACTATTTATTCATAGAGGACATATCGTCATAATTAATATATTTATTTATTAAAAATGAGGAATGATAGATTCTGATTATCATATTAAGTGAAATATAGACCAAGTGGGAGAATACTAATTTTTAAATTTTTTAGTAAAAAATAATTCATAACCAACTGTAATGGCCCATATTTCTTGGTAACCTCTGACCGACTCTTTTTTATGTTAGCCACCTTATGATATTTTAATGAAAAATATCAAAATAAGTGTGGTGGTTGATTTGAGTCCCTAAATCTAATACTTCAATTGTACACTATCATTGAGAAGTATTAGGACTTAAAAAATCCAAACAAGTGGATAATTTTACAGAAATACGAGCATTTATAATTGATTTTATTGACGGAATGTTAATTTTTGATCCTTAATGTATTTTCAAATTTGGTCTTCATGTGATGAATTTGAACGTGGATGATCAATTTTAATCTAAGGCTCCCCGTTTTGTGACTTCTCTCCAGAAATTGAGGCCCTCATTTCTAAAAGCATCGAAGTTTCAAACATTGCCTAGGCTGTGCTCGAACAACGTCGAAACCCTAGATCCTTGACTGATGGAAGAGGTAATCTTGTTGAGTCTTTGCTAGTCCACTAAATCAAGGTAGTGGTGACTCCTGTTCTATGTCTGTTAAGCCCATTATTAATGGGACGTCTGGGTTAAAGTTGTCTTCTTCCCGGGTGAACACTGTGGTTAAGTTGATTGCTCACATGCAGGCGTCTTTGAAAACTTACCTACATTCTTTGGAGGGAGAACAAGTTGTGTTACGTACTCGTCGAGATCCTCTTCGGAGTTTACTCACTGAACGTATAGGGCACAATGATTCACCATTGGCAGCCACGGTACCTCCCTTCCCAACCACTGTCGGACACAAACGCTGTCGGATCACCTGGCGATCTCTTAAATTTAGAGAATATATTCAATTAGTGTATATGGGTTTGTTAGTATATGTTGCTGTTATATTTTGTCTGTTTATTTGCCCACATGATGATATTTCCCGTTTGTTATCTCCGTTTCCCGTTCCCTGTTCCAAATTTCTATTTCCCTATGTATTACTCGGACATGAATATAAT
Source organism: Nepenthes gracilis (assembly GCA_033239525.1). Lineage (NCBI taxonomy): Eukaryota > Viridiplantae > Streptophyta > Magnoliopsida > Caryophyllales > Nepenthaceae > Nepenthes > Nepenthes gracilis. Next base: position 1,928,118 of record BSYO01000006.1, on the reverse strand, counting down.
GGAAGACAAGAGATATTTTTCACTGTCCACTTACTCTCCCTCTCTCCGGTTCTTCTCTCTGCGCCCTTTCCCTTCTCTCTCGAACTCACTCTCTCCCTCAAACCTGCCTAACGTCCCTTTTGCTCTCCCTAATTTCCCTCGCTCCTCTGTCTGAACTCCCCTCTCCCTTCACTCCCCTCCCCATCGACGATGATTTTTCCAGCCACTGTCGTGAAGCACGCATTATTTGGTGCTCTCATTGAGACTAAACCAGAGGAGATCGAAAACGCAGTATTCGACGACTCAAGCGCCATGATGAAGGACCTTTCCCGTGCTATCGGCGATTTGGCGCCACCATGTCCACCGGGTTCCCACCATAGCACAAATCCTGGCCCATCATCGACCCTAACCAATCCTTCCACCAAATCGAACGACAACGAAGTGAACAATATCCCTTGGTCCGACAATTCCCCATCGAGTCCACCCTCCTTCGATTATATCCCCCGTTCTCATCTTCGCCGGCCTCCCACAAATTCTCCCATTCTCGTTTCCAACCCTAGCTTTTAAGGACGAAGGTGTGCAAGGAGTTAGAGGCGACGTCCAAAGACCATGCATCGTGTATCCCACAAACACTCCCACCATTGAGCACATTCCACAAACCTTCATTGAAATTTTCCATTCCTTATCTCAAGTCGAGACACAACCACCTCTCACTCTCTACTCTTCATCGCCTCGTGCCTTCATCACCTTGGCCGACTTGCATCATCTCGGCCGTACTGTAGCAGGAAACCGCGGTCTCACTATAGCTCCATCAAAGGACCAAGGTCCTACTGTAGCAAGGACGTGTTCGCTTCACGGCCCCCTCCAGAATCTCGTTCCATATCCAGATACTGACTCCAATGACAATGAAATTCCAACGGGTTCGTTTTTTGAAACGGTTCCCCAATATATCTCTGGCCATTTTGTTTCCAGAATCTCGCTTGGGGTTCCTCCAACCATATCTCTTCATGCATTTGAGGGCCCTCTTAGTTCGTCCACTCTGCGGCTGCAAGGAGTAATATATGGCCATTCTGTTGTTGTACCGGTGGATATGCCTGATGAAGGATTGGCAACACCAACTGCGGATAATTAAGTATTTTATGCGGTGAGGTCGCCATGGTGGTTGGAGATTAAGGATAGAGAAGCTCCTGGGCACGAGGCGAAGTTGTGTGAGAATAATGCTATGACGAATATGGTGAAGAGTATTGAGAGTCTTAGGAGGTTTCAGGCCTTATAATTTGATACGGTGAAGGCTGGCCTGAACGGTGAAGGTGATGTTGTTTCCGTTAATATGGTGTTTCTGAAAGCTGGCACACCTTCTTCCACTAATTTCACCATGAAATTGCAATCCTCTGAAACTAAAGCAAGTTTTGACAGTTGGGTCCCACCCACTCACAACCAAGAGTTTTTGGAAAGGAATATTGTTGAAGAATGGGCCCCTGTAGCATGCAACATGACAATTGAGTTAAAGCAGAAGGTTCCCATGTGTGCTAAATGGGGAAAATCTATCCATACACCTACCAAGTCGATCAACCCTCATCTTCATATTGAAGGTCTTCAAAATCGTGCAAGTCCTGAGACAAGGCATGCATTTGATGATACCTCTTGGGAGATTTTAGGTGTTGTGGCCAATGCTTTGGGTAACGTAAACGTTAGGTTCTCTTGCATTGATCACTGCCTAACATTGGCTTCATCTCAAAGGAGCATCACAACATCGACTGACAGAAAATTCAAATGGGGTCTCATCCTTGGGATGGCCATTCCGGGAGGGATAATCGTCGTGTTGCCCTCATCATCCTTTTGTGACAAGCCCACACTATGATTGTTCTCAAGGATCCACTCACATGGTCCTTCTAACTTGCTATCGCATGGTAAGACCCATCGCTCCTTGGGCGATATGACAAATTTGTGGATTCAGAGAAAGGGTTGCGGATTCAAATGAGACATTTTGATCACAAACAAAGAGTTTACAAACAAATAGTTGTCACTAGATTTCTACTCATTGCCTTAGTTGTTGGTGCTGGTGTGGGGATAAATACATGTCCTCTTCAAATCTGGGCTGGTGAAGAATTTTACAGTATGGGGGTCACGAGCTTAAAGGTCAATTGCTGGTGTGGACCTTGCCCAAAGTCTCTTAACGAAATTCAAGGGAACAATTGTTCTTTACTTGCTCCTGCACCATCAAAGGGTCATATTCTGGCTGTTGCATTTAGTGTAAGCTTTGGTGCTACTTTTGTGATTTTGATTATCATTGGATGTGATTCTTGGTGACGTCGTGGACATCACCTACAAATTTTCTTTGATGTTAATGAGCAATATGATCCAGAAGTATGTCACGGCCATTGGAAGAAAAATGGCTTTTATCATGATCCTGATGCAGGCTGGTACTATAGTAGCAGAGATAGTCCTTATTATAGATTTGAGGATGAAAATTATTTATTGTTAAAATATTGTAACAAAGAAATTCACAATATGAAGAATCCAATAATTCCACATTAGGGGAACCATGCCTCGCAAGAACACATTCACAACATTGGGTGCGAATTTTCAATACTTGGAAATGAAAATGAATCTGACCAAAAAGGCCCCAAAGAGTGCAATAATGAGGAAACACAAGAAAATCCACCTCCAACTTGAAGGGGTTGGAAGATACACTCATTCAACTTTACTTGTCTAGTTATTCGGGAGCTACATATTGCACTATCGATCATGTGAAACTCGCCTCTTAGAAATGGATGATAAGGACAGCTCTATCTTTGTGGGTGGAAGTGACCATGTCCATGAAAGAAAGGAAGGTGATTGGAAGAGGTATAGTTTTACGTAACTTCGGTCCGAAATGGACTTTGCCTCGAGGCTTATTTTCCTGACCTCAAGGCATCACTTGAAAGCGTTAAGTGTTATTCGGTTGGGATTGATTGGAAAGTGGGAGTCATCTGGGAAGAAGTTTGAGGCTTTTGTCCGGATACCCACTCATTTAACTCGAGAACAATGTTATTTTGATAGGGACTACAATGTTACGTATTTGTCGAGATCCTCTCCGGAGTTTACTCACCGAACGACGGGGCCGGTGATTCACCAGCCCACAGATCTCCTTCCCGACCACCGTCTTCGCCGGATCACCGGCGATCTCTTAAATTTAGAGAATATATTCAATTAGCGCATATGGATTTGTTAGTATATACTGCTATTATATTTTGTCTGTTTATTCTGCGCACATGATGATATTTCCCGTTTGTTATCCCCGTTTCCCATACCTTGTTCCAGATTTCTATTTCCCTATGTATTACTCGAACACAAGTATAATGGAAGACGAGATATTTTTCGCTGTCCACTTACTCTCCCTCTCTCCGGTTCTTCTCTTTGTGCCCTTCCCCTTTTCTGTCGAACTCACTCTCTCCCTCAGACTTGCTTCACGTCCCTTCTACTCTCCCTAATTTTCCTCTCTCCTCTGTCTAAAGTCCCCTCTCCCTTCACTCCCCTCGCCATCGATGATGATTTTGCCAGCCACCACCGTGAAGCACGCATCAAGTTGTGATTAAGCCCCCTTTTGATATTGCTGCATTAGGTTCAAAACAGTGGAAAGCCACATTAGTTGGCTATTTCATTGGAAAAAAGACGACCTTCCCTTTAATTAAGGCTATTGCTAGATGGCTATGGGGGAGCTATGGCCTCTCCTGTGACCTTGCCGACCCGAAAGGGTACTTCTATTTTAGCTTCTTGGATGTTGACAACATTTGCAAAATATGTGATGGGGGTCGTTGGACTTTCTCAAAACTACCTATTTTCCTCAAGGTATGGTCTCCTAGCATGGATCTTCAAATGGATGGGCTTAGTCACATTTTGATCCAAGTAAATTTTCATAACATTTAACTGGAATTTTGGTCCTAAGAAAGTTTTAGCTATGTCCCCATTGCCGTGGGGAAGCCCCATTTTGCTAACACTTACTCCCTCGTATTGGTTTTGCTCGTATCTGCATTGAGGTAGAGGTCCATGCTCCCTACCCGACTCCATTGTTCTTGTGGCCGGTCATGATCCTTCTTTTGGTGAGGTCTTGATTGTTAAAGTGGAGTTTGATTGTTTCGGAAAGCCTACACTGTGCTTAAGTTGTAAAATGTATGGGCATTCCATGTTGGGGTCACTCCCGTGTGAAGGTGTTATGGGGCCGAGGACTCTGAGAGGCTATGGTCCGAGTACTTGTTCCTGACCAACCGAGAATTCGGTGCAGTATAATCCCGAGGACTCTGTGTTGACCAAAGGCAACGTTAACAACCAAAGTTGTTGAGTGTATGAAGGTCCAAAGACATGCTTGAAGAATGTCCGAGGACATGGGTGAAGAAAGCGTACGTGGAAGCCAGCTTAAAAAATTTTCTAAGCACACAAGATTTGTGCGGAATATGTGCAGTCTTGTAGAATGGGTGCTGCTTATTGGAAGCTCGATCTGCAGAGCCATTTTTCTGCATGGTATAACCACCTGTAGGACAGAGCTGGTGCAGAGCTGTGCAGGTGTTAAGCAGCTGTTTGTACATGTGTCTTCCACGTTGACTTGACTGTTGCTTTTAACAGCCTATATATATATATTTGTATTGTATTATGTGCTATTTTGAGTGGGTGACTCGTGTTGGTGAGAAATTTACAATGGAGAAAAAGAGTGAAGGAGAAAAGAAGAGCAGTGAGAAAAAATAGAGAGTGTTCTCTTGTTCTCATGCTTTGTTTTTCATTTTTGTCTCAAAGGGTTTGAGTAGCCGTGAGGTTTATGTAGCCATTCTCACATAGTGGATTTGCATGTGGACTAACTGTCCAGTAATTTTTTTTTTCGGTTTGGGAAGGGTTTCCACGTAAAATTTCTGCGTCCTTTTTTCTTCCTTCTTCTTCTACTTTCTTCCCCTGCAGCGTCTGAGTGCATCCTATCCAACCGGTCATTTGGCACAACAACCCTGGTGCCTTCGTGTCCGACCAAGCCCATTCTGCTCTAACATTCCAGTGGAAACTGCAATAAGCCCCAAGTGCTAAGGCTCCTCCTCTCGAAAGGCATTGGAGTTCTGGTAGAGGTAAAATGGCCCCTCTACTCTAATGGGAATTCGCTTTGCTGTTGCAGCTCCCTCCCTAGTAGACCGTGTGACGCCCTGATCTGCCAATCTCTTTGCTGCCTTGGACTGTTATGTGGAACAAGGGGACTCTTCTCCTGTGTCGGGCACGGTATTACAAGACTCTGTCTCAGTACAACTTCAATATATTGTGTCTAGTTCTTACGGTACGTTTGATTGTTAGAAATGAATAAGATAAAAATAGAATAGTTATTTCGGGGAATATAATAGGATGAGAATATAGTTAAAATTGGTATTCTCATATTTGATTGTTAGAATAGAATAATGTGAAAATTAATATTCTTTTATTTGATTTGTAGAATAGTTTAAGATATAATGTGGAAATAGTGATAATAATAATGATAATAGTAATAGTAATAATAATAAAATATAATAATAATACATAATAATAATTAGAAAACCTAATAATAATAATAATAATAAAATATAATAATAATAATAAAACATAATAATAATTATTATTATTATTATTATAAATAATAATAATAATAATAGTGGGAATAGATATTCCCACTAATGTGAGAATAAATATTTCCCAATGGGTGGGTAGGATAACCTGCTCAGAAAAACTGCTTCTAGCTTTATCCCCAGTTTTTGGTGGTTATTATAAAAAATATAACCACCTCCGCCTTTATAAAGATCCTCATCCAAAGAAAGGGGGACAGGAGAAAACCGCAAAGCAAAACGGCGAAAACCTCCGGAAAAGGAGAAACGAGAAAACCGCAAAGGAAGGAGGCCAGCTCTTGAGGATGGCATAGCCAACCCTCCATGATCCCCGTGATCAAAAACAACGGCAGTGAGGGCCCATAGAGAAGATCTTTCATCTTCCTCCAAGAGATCTTCCTTCTAGTGATTAATAATAATTTAGGAACTTCCGTCTGCATTCCTTTAAGCCATTCTTAGGTAAACGCCACAAAACACTCCACCCATCAAATTTGCATCCTCCATTTATCTTTCTATATTCTGAAAAGTTATTTGTGAGAGTTTACGGGGGAACAATTCCCGCTCAACCTCCGACATCTCTGTGTAGTACAAGGGTTCTGTTTGTTGGGCACAGTCGACCAACAAAAGGCTCTGTCTCAGCACAACTTCTAATAATATTTATTTTCAATTAAATTTGTAATCAAAAAAAATATTTAATTTAAAATAAAAATTCTATTTCCACCTTATTTTTATCTTATTTATCTAACCAAACATGGGGTTATAGTTTATGCCACAATGACTTGCTTATTCCTGAAGGCCCCGTTACTTAGGATGGGATCAACTGTTGTCTGATTGGGTACCAAGACTGACGGCATCCCCTCGTGTCCTTAAAAATCTTCTTCCCCATTTGGGCTTATTAGTGCTGGGATGCCTAACCATAGTAACTTGGTGTATAGGATATAGTTTGTTAGTGTTATGAAAAAGGACCACACTTGATCTCTTAATCTTAATTGAATCTGTTTTATTTGATGGGCAAATAAATTTTTTTATTTTTTGGGTATAAATTAACATTTATTTATAGTTCATTGTAAATTTTCCTATCATTTTAATATAAAATACATTCTCCACATGATTTGTACGTTCTTCCACTACTATTTATGGTGTTCCACGGTGGTGGCCAATGGTGGCAACCGACTGTTGTGGGCGGCAAGAAAGGCTAACACAGGATTGTTGATAGCTTCATGGTTCAAATAATTTATAATTGTTGTTAAAAAAAAGTTAAAAGTAGTGTAAATAAATAATCAGCTCTCCATTTTTAACCATTTTCATACAGAATCAAAGAGATATATTTATTTTTTAAATTATGTGATGATTTTGTTTATTTACAAATATGTAAAATAATTACATCATTAAGAGTCAAATAATATTATATACTTCTTATATGACCTATATTTATCCTCATCCTAAACTTTTACCTTTATAAATCATATATTACATCTTGTCCGATCATTAGGGCTCCATCTCTTTAAAAGATAAAGAGGTTATTTTTTAAATTTAAACTTTTTATTTTTAGACAGATAATTATAAATTAATTATTTTTTTAAAAAATAAAAAATCAGTTATTAAATTATATTATCTATTTAAAAATAGATGGTCTAAAATTAGAGGATAACCTCTTTATTCTCTTTTAAGGGACCGAAGTCCCCTTGTCCTGCTTTTCATTGTGAATGTATGATGTACCATGCCATTATATACAGGAATTATATAATATATTAAAAGACAAAATTATAAACGAACAGTTTTTGTCCATGGATTTTATAATTATAAATCCAATATTTCTGTAACTACTCTGCAAAGGAAAGAAGTAAGAGCATGCTAATGGTTTTGTCTCTCAAAAAAAAAAACTAATAATAAGGGAAAAAAAAACAAATATACAGTGAAATCTTGCATATACAAGAAGTTGTAAATGTGTTCTATGTTAGTGCCACATCTATCAAATCTCACTTATTAATGGAGGAAAGAAAATTTCTAGTTTTGATGTTGAAATGTGCCTGAAAAGTAAGGATCCCATTCATGTTCGTCCAATCTCCCAAGCCATCCATACTTCCAAGCAGCCTTTTCATCATAACCAAAACTTGAATTCCTCCCTTCCCTAATATCTTCTTTAATCTTCTCTACTCTTTCCAAAACTCCCTTCACAGCTAAATCAAATGCATCATCCACAGTCTCCAATCTACACCTTGGATCTGCATAAATTATGCTAGGAATCAACTTTATCACCTCCTCTCTCATTGCCCATATCCTCTGTTCTGGTATCCTCTGCAGTTCCCTCTCAATGCTAACCTTCCCATCTCTAACGTCGTACATTGATATGAACACTGAATACTTTGTGTAATCTCTTGGGAGATGCCATAGATACTGAATGTAAGCCGATCCCGGATGGAAAAACACAGGAATACAGCCAGCAAGAATGGCGTCAAAGGCCGACCTTCTGGTGTAAGAATCACCAGGAGGTTGGAGGCAGAAGATTGAGCTCTGAAACATCTTCATTAACTCAGCCGGTTTGTGGCACTTGTTGCCGGAGTTATTGCATTGAATCAGCATGCATTTTCCTCCCGCCATTTGACATTGGTTTATGATCTGGTTCCTGATAGAGTCAGGACGGTCAGGCCTCGGCGCACCAGCAAAGGAGAACAGGTATCTTCTCTGCTGCCTGCGCATTCTGTTCTGCCATTGAAGAATTTGATCGTCGCTTGAAGGGTGGAAGTAGGTTGGATATGGAATGCCAAAATCGTTGTTGTTCCAAGGACTAGATTCGATCACTAAGGCCGTCATGTTCCTAGATTCTGGCAAATAAAGAAAGCTGGTGCCCCAGTCAGGATCCTTGCTGTTTTCTGATCGTCGAAAGTCCCAAGTGATTCTTCCTGCAACAAAGAAGTGATCCCTGCCCCAATAACGCTTCCATTCGGGCTTTCGTCGCAGCCATTTGACAAGCCCGAAAGAGGAAGAGTCCCTCACTTGGGCATCCGTGTTCCAGAGGTGCCGAGCAACATCTAGGCCGGCGTAGAATGGGATAAAAATGGCTGCTGCTTGAGAGGAGTCATTAGTCAAGCAGTCGTAATGTTTCAATCTGCTGTGGAAGATGACTTCGAGGGAGAATTGATTGGTTGCGAACCAGCCAAAATCTTGAAAGACTCCGTCAGAGTGCGGAAGAGGAGGGCCGAGGCCTGAGTTTTTATGTATTGGCACATATCCATCCATTGATCGAGGGATTTGCAGTCTCTGAGCAAATCAGCGTTGTATCTTCTTGGAAGGGTGTGAACATAAACGTAGCGGCCGTCGCAGGATTTGGGATTGGATTTCACTTTCACCTTGCAGTCTCGTACAAATGGCAGAGATGGCGGCGGCGGCGTTTGGGGTTTGGAATTTGAATCCACAATTCGTTCTCTTCTGGGAATTCCAGGATTCAAATTCACTTCCACCCCACCATTTTTTCTGAGACTGGACTTCACTTCCTCCCGACCTTTTCTTCCAGTCTGCTTGTTATTGAGTAAAGTTATATCTGATTTTCTTGAGTTTCCTCTCTGCCGCCTCCTTCCTCTTCCCCTGTTTTTCTCTTGCGTACGGGCACCCGATGAATTTCATCATCATCAACCATGCCGTTCACTGTTCCATTGACGAAGGATACCTTCTCCTTTCGTTCTACACCATTGATACGCTTATCATCATCCCCTTCCCCAATTCCCTCATTAACATCATGATCATTTTCCTGTAAAATGATGCCATTTCGGCCGGAACTTGGCGCAGTTTGCCTGAAATTCGACTCCTGATGATTTGCAGAGTAGACATAGAACTTAGCCACTAACGCGACACTATTGATCACAGATGAGTAGTTGAGGTATATCAATAACGACCACATAGAAAAGATCACAAAGATCACAAACCAGAATTGGGTTCTACAGATTGCCATGATTGATTTTTTCATTTGTCTTCGATGGGATCTTGCTGCGTTGTGAACCCTTTGGAATGTCATCAATCTTGAAAATATCACGACAAAAATACGTAGATGACATAGATTTTCATGCTATGGTTCACACGTGGAATTAATAAGAATCCCTTCTAGACTACAGAGAAAAGAGAGGAAACTTGGGCTGTGGAGAATCAGAATGAAATTGGAATAAATGACTGTGGAGAAACAGATAGAAATATGGTGCAAAGATGGAAAAGGAAAATTGGTTTTGGCTGGAAAAAGCAAAGGAATTCAGCTTAGAGACGAGAGAAATAAGAATGGATGGAGAAGAAGCTCGGCCGTATTTGCAGAAATGGTGGAGAGAGACAACAGAACGTAACATCCGAAAGCTAACTCATTGAATTGTCCAAGGCTCCTGATTGGGCGAGGAAGACGAATACCACAGATTACCGCGTGTACAAGGAACCACGAGGCCGTTTCTATTTAACCATTTATTTTTTTAAAAAATAATTATAATTTAATAATTAATTTTTATTTTTTAAAAAAAATAATTAAATTATAACTATTAATTTAAAAAATAAATAATCTAAATCCATAAATAATAGCCTTATCTCTTAAAAAAATAGACCCCTTGATTTCTATTGGGAGCCTAATAAGTATAATTTAATGATACAAATTTAAAATTTTAAAAATATATAAAATTTGTATTACTTTATTATTTTAAAATATTAAAATTTCTATATTATTAAAATAAATATTAAAATCATTTACAAATTTTTAAGACTTTTATACATGTAAATTGTGGGTCATTAAATTTGTCATTCAAAAATAAATAATAAATGGCCATCTATTCATGATTGCTAGAGTGGATTACAATTAGTCAACGGTCATGCCTGATTTGATATTAGGCAACTCTACAATAAATTATAAATTATAATATAATTTTGGTTTAAATGCTCCACTCAGTATTTATGTGATTTTTATTTGTTATAATCTATATAATAATTCAGAATATCTACTAAATTAAAAATTATATTTATATATATTCTTCCAAAATTATCTATGTATAATTAATTAGTTTTGTTCCAAATAATTGCCCAAATCAATGACATGTACTTATTGATAATATATACATGATTCATGATTCAGTGCATGACTTCTGTGATCAAAACTAGTAATAATATTGACAATAATATTTATTAATATTTTTTAAATTGATATTGATCAATCAACAAATATTAACTTGTGAATCATAAACTGATGATAGTGACAACATATTATCTTAATAAAAATATCAATAGGTAAATATTTTATGAAAATATAAGAGTTTCTTGGTTTAATGACCGCCATCTCAATATGCTAATTACTTTCATAAATGTTGGATTGGCAATAATTTGAGTATTACTCAGCATTATTTGTTAGAAATTTAACACCTTGATGCACCCGATTGGTGCAACGAAACCAACCCAAACTCTCCCATCAATCATTAGCATCAAGTTTGTAAGTATAATAAATAAGTAATGTATAATGATTTTCAATGTGAAAAATCCTTTTCAACTAATAAAATAAATTATGAAATAAATTTTGAATAAATTTATTATAAATATTACCGATTACAAGAAATTTCTTTGAAATTCCTTCACTCCAAACCTAAGTAAAGAATAATTAAATATAAACCTTTCTCAATACACCTGACATTCCACAAAAGAAACACAACGAGAAAAAAAGAGCAACCAAATAAAAATAAATTTCTAGAATTACTTATAGAACAACGCACCCAACCTTGACGATAAACGGAACTCAAATTGGATATTGACTGGATAACGAACCTCTTTCCCTTATCTTTTCTTCTTTACTCTCTCTGTGTGCTGTACCATTTGTGGAGAAAGATTTTAGAATTATAACCCTAAAAGCGTAAGTTACGTTTTATATTATATATCAGCGCTCGAGCGCTCAATGAGCGCGGATCAAGCGCACGGTCCTGATTCCACGCTCGAGTATTAGACAAGCACGAAGCAAGCGCATTAAGTCTCAAATCTGCATCTCTACATCACTAGAACTCGTGGTGGACGAGTCTCATGCAAATACTTGATCTTGCCTCTACACCTCTCCTCCATCAATTTGGAATCGACGCTCAAGACTTGATCTTGCCTCTTAGCCTTTCACCATGCGTGCGAATACTTTGATCCTCGCATGAGCCTCATGTGAACCTTTGATAATTTTTTGTTTATTGAGTTATTCATAATGGAATGATTAAACCTAATATTATTTTTATAAAGTGGAATAATGACGCTTAACATGCATAACAGCCTTTAAAGCCATACAATTTTAGAATATACAAATGATATGGCTCAACATTCAAACTAAGTAGAAAACTTTAAGATGAAATCATATTTCTTATTTTTCAAACCAATAAGAGATCACCAACAAAATATAAACCAACCAAAGATCAAACGATGAATATCTGTATAATCAGTCTAATTTGTATCACTACAAACCCAGACAAGAAGTACTTTGGGGATGTCAAATATATGGCATTTGTTGGGCATATGGGATGCACAATAGTAATGCATAGACTGACATATTTATTAAACGGTAAAAAAAATTAGAGCAATTAGAAATTAAATAATTTAAACTTTTAACCAACTGTCAATATAACAAATTATCAAATAAAAAATCACCATTTTTTACATAGCTCTAAATTAGCCTCATAGGTTTAAGGGCAAATATGCCGTCCTAAAGGCCAGGAGAGAAAAAAACTTGTGATATAAAAAAGAAAATCTAAATTTTTGGGAAAATATGAAAAGAAATAAAATAAAAATATACCTAGCATTTTTGCAAGGAACTGGTCAAATTTCCTTAACAAAATGAATTATAGTGGTGATCACCATTGCTTTAGGCAATAGACCCAGTCAAATATGTGTCTGTATCAAGTCTAGATTTGAAACTATGACTACTAAATTGAGTGGTTAAATGGTTAGGCCCAATTATTTGAGTTAAACATTATAAATATTTATATGATTTTTTTTAAAAAAACTTCAAGTATCTTATTTAATAATATCTATTTGCGTAGGTAAACATATATATATATATATATATACATATAAAGTATTTTAAAAATTATTATTTCTTAGACAAAAGCAATAGCTAAAAACACTTATGATGTGTTCTCGAATCCGAATTGTAGTACAGATTAGGAAACCAAAATTTATTCTTTGGATCTGTAGTGGGTTCGGCCTTCGTACGTTTTTAATCTGAATCTTATATAATACAAAATATGGTCAAAGATTTTGCGAGGACTCACTCCCTAATATATCTTCCTACACTCAAATCAGAATTATTATTTGAAGAAAGAAAAATGAGATGATGCAAGTTTTAATATTAGTAAAAATATTTATTGTTTGAGGATTTACGCTTTTCTAAAAACGTCTTAATTTAAAAGAGAGTGTGCACATTAAGCGTCTTTGATTTGCCTTTAATTTATTTGACTACCAACCCCTTTTTCAGTTGAAAATGATAACTTTTTAGAGAAGTTAATCAACGGTTGACTTTTCTGTCAACCGCTCAGGAAACTGTTGAGTGAATAGGATTTTACTTAATTGTTCCAATTGGCGCCCAAGACCATTAATTCAAGATAAAAGAGGAAAATCACTTTGACCATTGGTGTTAATTTCGTATTTATTCAATGAGTGAGCCGCTCAAATAAGGTTATCGGATGTGTAAACCGATTTGGGCCGCGTGAACCGTCTAAGCTTCCATACTTCATGGGTCAAATCCATGGACAAAATCTTCCTTTTGAGCCGTCGATAATAATACCCATCAACTTAGATAAAATCTTTATATAAAAACTATTAATTATAAAAAATATAATTTATTATGATGGTTTATTTAACTTAAAAATATCATAAATTGAGCTGGATTTATCCAGGCCAATTATTCTAACTTTTTATCGGCCGTGGCTAAAAAAAAAAGTTAATCGGGTTTAATATTTTTAATTATATCTATAAATAATATTAATATATCATAACTATATCTTATAGAATTACCTATAAAATGTGAAAGGTAAAGATAGAGAGATTCTCACATGTATATAATGTAGCCTTCCAATTTGCTCAGCAGATGACTGAATATTAAAAATTAAGCATGGAAATAAACATAACCTTGATATAACGAAATATTAGGTGAAATCTTGGGGTAAGTCATTTCCAGATTAGGTCAACAATAAAAAAACAAAATAAAATAATTGTTTTTCTCTTTTCTTTACATATTTTTTTAAATATAAATAATTATAGAAATGAGATATGAGTATTATTTTCCTATTATAAAGACAGCTATTATTCGTACATCTTGAGTATTAAGATTACTGAAAAAAAAAACTATGCATATAATTAGTATAGTAGAAATAAATTTCCTCATTCCCCGGTTAATCCTTCGGTCACCAAACGCTTTGACAGTATAAAAAATAACAATCATACAATTAAGCACGCATAATCTATATGATAATATTTAATTAAAAAAATTATAACTAAATAAAAAACACTGATAGATTTTGAATAAATTTACTACAAAAGTGTTTGATTATAAATATAATATCATTCTAGATTTTTTTATTATAATCTAGGTGAATGATCTGTTGAAAACAATTTAAATACGCCTAAGAGCACATTATAAAAGTTATACCGAAAAAAGAATAATCAAATAATAATACATTTTAAAAATGATAGTAAAATAATGTATCTAATCATGGCAAATAATAAAATTTGAATTGGATCGAAACTTAATGTCAAATATCTTCTTTTCTATTTTTTTCCTTTTTTTTCCTTTTGTGTGGCAGCTATTTTGTATCAAAATGATTTCAGATATGCCCTAAAATTATAATAAGATCTTTTATATTCTACGAAGGCGCTTAAATGGTCAGCCTGCAGAGCACCATTGAAAATCCTTATTGTCCTGGCATTGAGTAGCCAACTCGTGATTCTGTCGTGGTTAATTACAGAGAAAAATTTTTAATCTGGTACTTACATATTCAGTTCATGACTTTTTCATAAGAAATTCTTTTAAACAATTTCATTACAGCAAACCTCAAATGGAAGACCCCGACAAACTCAAAATTAAAAAAAAAAAACAACACATTTAATAAGTGTGTGACTCATAATAAATTAATATAAAATCTAAGATCTGGTAGATTATTTTTATCAAAAATATAACGCAGAAATTTCAAAATTTGCTACATAAATAAAAGCATTTCCTAATAAAATCACATGAAAAACCAAATTACATAGACTTAATTCAATAAAAAAAATATTATTACACCAAATAATCTTTCCTAATAGCATTTAATGATTATATTTGCAATAATCATGTATTATGATTCATTTTAAATATCAATTAATTAGTATCGGAGGCCATCGACTCTCATTATTGCGCCGTTGATATCAAATATTTAACACTTCAAGCATTTATATTTATCTCTGTTCACTTATTTTAATGTCCCTTTTGGTATTTTAATTTTTTTCCTGTGAAAATTTCGTTAAAAAATTCAATCATTTGATATGAGTTTTCATATATTTTTAGAAGTCATACCCATGGACCGATATTTTGTAATATATTATATAATATATTTGTATTTATGAGATTATAACACATATTTTTTACAGATTAGTATAGTAACAATTATTTCATTAAGAAAAATAGCTTTATATTTTATATATCGATTTTTATTTTTTGTTTTCACAATTTTTCTATAAAAAGCATTCATTTGTTTATATTAAAAATATAAATATTTTAATAAAGTAATATTCAATAATATTTATTTATAAACTTTTAATGACATCGCATATTAATAAAAATTAATAATTAGCCAATAAGTTGATAAATTTAATTAGTATATTCATCTATAATAAATTAATTAATTAAATCTATTTTGTGATAGTATATTTTAAGTTATTAAAAAAAATAAAAAAACCCCACATATAGCATGATAGGAAATTACATACTAAATATATGATTCTTAATTATAATATAATATAGAAATAACATTGTTTACATATTATATGAATGTACTATACTTACTTAATATTAAACAACCAATTATGACTCCATTATTAGCGTGTGATCGCTTCATTTTGAGTTAAACTCATAACAAAATAAATGTATTATAAAATTAATTAATCGAGTATAAACCTAGTAACACTTAACTTTTTTTTGATCCCACATTTTCGATTAATTATCAATAAATCAAACATATATATTAATGATATATTTTTTTAATAATAAAGTATTCTAATGTGATTTGTTCAAAATTTTCATCATATTAATAATGCTTAATGTTCTATTAAATTATGAAAATGTTAAACAATAATCTAATTATTATTATCCTCAAATAATTTAAATATTGATTAAAAGACTGTATATTTATTTCTTCAAACTAACATATGTAATAGTAATTTTACAAGGATAATGTAAAATTCATACCAATATAATAATTTTATAAAAATATCAGATAACTCAAATAAAAAAATTAAAATATATAAATAAAAATTGATCGTGTTTTGAACCAAAATATTTTGTTTATTAAATACACACATTGCTGTTACTACATTTTTATAGGACTTTCTATAGATAGTCATGAGATTTGATAACTTATTTGCCATTAAACACTTCCTATAATTTGACTTTTCTGATTCAATCATTCCTGTTACCTGAGGCTACCTCTTTTAAGTTATTATATTGTCTCTTTTTTTTGCTCAGTCATTCTGCTCGATTTATTGAGACATCTTTTGTTATATCGAAATTTTTTTATAATACTTATATATATATATATATATAGGAACATGCCCCCTAATATTTTTTTATAATAGTTATGTGTTCCCTTTTGCCATACTATGAGGTGATTATCTTGAATTTCTTATGCATCTTATTTGATGTGTATTATTACCCGAATAACTGATAATCACCAATGGAATAAAATATCAAAACTCTCGATAACTTTTACGGTTCAAAAACGAACCATAACCAACCGGAGAAGTTATAAAACCAACCGGAGAAGTTATGAAACTGACGGGAGTTAAAAGAACTAAACATACTTATTCGGAGAAGTTATACTTTTTCGGAGAGGTTACAAAACTGAAAGGAGGCCCTATATAAAGAGAAGGTAATCCTCCAAGAAGGAGGCCCTGAATCTCTCTCTCTCTGAAAATTATTATCTGAAATGAGAACAAAATACATCCATCATGACGGTGGAACAGGCGTCTTTTCTTTGGAATTTAGCCCAATTGGCGCCTTCCGACAGATTGTCTGGTCTTGAGTTAAAAAGAATGGAGAAATCGTCTTCGTCCAACTCCGGACCAGATCCGCAACATTATTTATGTTAATTGTTCAATTTTTTTAAAAAAATTGAATAATTAGCGTAGATGGTCATTGATGGTCCACGTTTAACGTTTGTAACGGGTTAGCCTTAACTCTCAATTAACACTGATGGTAACCGCTTTCACAAGATAATTGATGAAATTATCTTGATAAATAATGAGTTATTTGGTTTTGTCCCTAAGTCAATTCTCTGAATATACACTATCGAATAAGGGATTGAAGGTTTGAAAGTTCAAAACTACAAGTGGACAGTGTGTGAAAAACAGAGTAGAGAAGCAATGGTGGGAGGTTAGTTGATTCTTTATTTTATTCGCATTCCGGTCATTCTATGGATGATTAGACCGATTTGATTTTTAACATTTAGTATTAGAAATGTAGAACCTCTACCTTTGAATCTATTTTACATTTTTTCTATTTTTTTGATTTTTGAATATCTTTAAAGTTTTATTTTTGTGATGATTTGGTGGAAACTAATGTTAAAAATTATTAAAAATTTTAATTTTTAATATTTTTATATATTTTATATTAATTGTGGTGTAAAAATAGTGGAGTTTTCATCATGTTAAAAATGGGATAAAAATGAGTCTAGGCGAGTTCTGCTGGAGGTTGAAGACGACTTAAATGACGTTATTTTGCTTCAATAAATTAAAAAAAAATTTGGGCCTATTCTATCGTCGCCCCACCTTCGTGCATCCGCATCCATGCACGTGGCCCGGCCCTGGCAAAGCCACGTCCGCATGCCCAGCTGGACAAAATCAATGCATTTTCTGCGTGTTGCAGGCATCAAGTTTCAAACTTGAGACTTCACGCGTATGAAGGAGTAGGCTGCGCCACTGGGCTATCACGCGCTCTTGTTAACCTTTAAGGGTTTTAATTCCCTTTATATTATATTTTTGTATAATTAATTTTTTTATAATTATATATGATTATATTTGTTATTATATATAAAATTTATTACATAATATTTAAAAATATAATTGTATATATATGTGTATAATGTCGGCAAATAATATAATTAAATTAATTAGGGATTGACCGCAGCATCCTTAATTAATAAAATTGTATTTTATTATTACATGTGGTATAAGGATATTAATTGTGATTAATTATTTTTGATATAATAAAATTCATCGTATAGAAAATTTTATTATATTAAATTGATTAATTATGATAAAATATCAAATTATTTTTCTTAATTTACCTATAGGGAATACGAATTAGAATATAATTTGATAGTTTTATCATAAAATTCATGATAAATCTACTCGAATTAAAATTTTAGCTTACAGATAACTTTTATATCAATTGATTCATGATATATACTTTACATTGGTAAAACATATTTAATTTTTATTTGTTAGCCTCATAGATTATTGTTAAGCATGTAATTTATTTTTATATAGTTGTACAATCTATTAATCTTTTCGATATTAGATAAGAAAATTTTGAATTAAAATATGATAATAATAAAGTTTAGAAGGAGAGAATTTTTCTTCATGTAGGGAGGATGGGTATTGATTATACTATAAGAAAAATTTAACTATCCATTTGATCAAAACCAAAGATTGATGTAACTCCTTATGAACTATGGGAATGATCTAATCGTCTAAATTTGATATTCATAAAGATTAAAATTTCTGTTAAAATTTGTGGTTCCGTCGATTAATATAATAAAGTGTGGGATTTGTTGGAGGCTATCGATGAACAATTTGAGATTTCAATAAAGGTACTTGCCAACACTCTAATTATAAAATTTTTATTTTTAAGGCTTACCAGTGTTAAGGGTGTGCACGAGTATATTATACAAATGATGGATATAACGACTCAATTAAAAAATCTCAAGATAGATATATCTAAATCTTTCTTTATACACTATACATTGAATACGCTTCCATCACAATATGGATCCTTTAAAATTTTTTATAATACACATAAGGATAAATGGTCAATTAATGAACTTAATACCATGTGTGTTTAAGAAAAAGAAAAGTTTATAATGAAATAAAGTGAAAGTGTATTTATAGTTAATGAAGAAAAGAATAAGGCTCAAATTAAAAAGAAAGGGAAAGGTAAAATATCTCATTAATCTGATATCAAGAAAGAATCCAAATGATTCTTCTTCAAAAAGAAAGGACACATCAAGAAGAATTGTGTCAAATACCAAAATTTGCTCAAAAATAAAGGTAATCTGAAATATTGAGTTACTCCAATTTAGACTTTATTGGATGTGTTGATTTACGTAAATTAACATCTAGTTATATATTTATATTTATCGGTAGAGTTGTATCCTGGCGAAGTACAAAGTAGACCTTGATTGCTACTTCCACTATGAAAGTTGAGTTCATTACTTATTTTGAGACTACAAAATGTGGTGTATGGATGAGAAATTTTATATCTAGGTTTAGAGTGGTGGATTTCATCTCAAGACCATTGAAGATATATTGCGACAATTCAATTGCTATTTTTCTGGTTAAAAATAATAAAACTAGCAGTCGAAATAAATATATCGATATTCAATTTTTAGCCATAAAGGAGCGTATTAAAGGAAATAAAATTGTTATTGAATATATTAGTATCGAATCGATGATCACTGATCTTTTGACAAAATGTATGCTACCATTGAGATTCAAGAATCATATAGTTAGAATGGGTTTAAGTTCCATTATATGATTTTCATTGTATAGATAATAATATTTAATAAAATTTTTATTTTTTATGATATTTTTTAAAAATTTTTGTGTACATATTAGTTGATTATTTTGATAATATTATCAATTGTTCGATAAAAAATAAATATAAGGTTTATTCATAAAGTAACGTTACTATATTCGATTTTATTTTAAGAAATATAATATATTGTAATACATGGATGATACTTCTTATTAACAGAGGACTTATTGACATGATTTATGTATTTATTTCTTAAGATTAAGAGTTGATGAGTTTTGGTTATCACATTAAGTAAAATACAAATCGAGTGGGAGAATATTAACCGTTCAGTTTCACCTCATATAGTAAACATTTATCATTGAATGCAAGTAAAATATCGTCTACATACAAAATAAGGAAATAAATCTTACTTTCACTAACATTCTGGAATATATATTGATCTAAAATATTATCCTTAAAATTTAATCCGTGATAACATCATCAAATTTTAAATACCATTGACGGGAGGCTTGCTTCAATCCATATATAGACTTCTTGAGCTTACACACCAATTACTCACCATCACTAGAGAAGAATCATTCTGATTGTTTTATATAAATCCATTCCTCTAGGTCGCCATTTAGAAATATTATTTTCACATTTATTTGTTATAATTTTATAACAAAATGAGCAAATAATACCAAAATAATATAAAAAAAATCTTTCTTAAATACAGAAAAAAGTCTCAATGTAATCAATTCATCCATTTTAAATATATTTTTTAGTAACGAGTCTTACTTTATATCTTTATATATTACCTAATGGGTATTTCTTTATCTTAAAGACCCATTTACACCCCATGACTTTCGTCTATTTAGACAATTCAACAAAATATTAGATTCTATTACTAATCATATAATTCATCTCTTCATTCATGGTATTGTACCATAATTCTAATTTATTACAATTCATAACTTGTAAAAATATTTCAGAATCATTTTTTACTCTAACATTGTAGTGAGACTCATATAAATATACAATATAATCACGAAGGATTACTAATCTTTTCATTCTAGTAGATATTTTTAATATTGTATCATCATTTTTAATAGGAGTATATTATACAACTATTTCAAGTGAATCTTGAGTATCATGGTCAATTGAAATAGTATCGGCATTTTATAGAACGATATTTATTTATTGTTCAATACCAATTTAATCTTAAAGGGCATTGTATACAATAATTAACCTATCATATGAAGTAGAATGTTGAGAATATGAATAATCATTATTAGAAATTATATTTTTGGATCACTTACTCCCACTCATAAAGTCATTCTTAAAAAATTTGATATTTTTTATTTCACAATTTGAGTGCTGTGAGATTGACAGTAAAATTTATAACATTTGGACCATTTAGTATATCCAATAAAATACCGACTGATGGTCATTTGATTTAATTTCTTCTCATGTTGACTATAAACTCTCACTTCAGACAAGATCTTCATACATGTACATATCGCAAACTCAATTTTTAACATTTTCATAACTCAAAAGACGTTTTTGGAACAACTTTTATTGGAACACAATTTAATTTATACACTGTCATTTTAAGAATTTCAGTCCACAAGGATTTTGAAAGATTTGAGTTGCTAAGTATGCTTCTCACAATGTCCAAAAACATTCGATTTTTTTTTATAACACCGTTTTAGTTCGGAGAATCAGGTATAGTATATTGAGTAATAATCCTATATATTTGAAAAAACTTTACAAATAGATTAGGCATGTGTCCATATTCATTATATCTACCATATACTCTTTACCTCTATCTGACATCACGATTTTAATATATTTTTTCACATTATTTTCTACTTCTACTTTAAATAATTAAAAAATATCTAAAGTTTTATTTTTATTATGAAGCAAGTAGAGATACATATATTATAAAAAATCTTCAATAAATGTGATGAAATATTTTAGACCGTATGAGCCAATATCTAGACTATAAATATCTATGTGTACGATTTCTAATATGTTTAAATTTTTCTAAGTTTTGTTGGTCTGTTTTTTTTATACAGTTCACACAAATCTCAAAATTAATAAATTTTAGAGTATTAAGTACTTAATTATTTACTAATATTTTAATTCTTTCAATGGAGATATGACCTAATATTTTATATCACAATATAGAAAAATATTCATTCACAATATATCACTTAATACCAGCATTAACATATATAGTTTTATAAAAGGTATTAATCTATAAATTTAAGTAATAAAGACTATCAAATAATATACAATTCTTAATAATATCAGACTTATAATGTAACCTAAAAGATGAGTTTAAAAATATAATGAAATATCTAAAAGGTATAAGTTTCAAAACTAATATCAAATTTTTAGGAAAATTTAAAATATAAAAGGTTTTTCCTAACTACAAAATAAGACCACTACTCAAAATTAAATTACATGTTTCGATTACTTTCACATGTGAACGCATATTATTTTCAAAGAAGATATTTTGTTCACTACCACGGGCTTTCTTAGGTTTTACAAACTCTGTAAGGAATTTAAAATATAAATTGTAAAATCAGAATCAATTTATCATGTGTCATGAGAAATATTTGCCATATTATATTTATAACATACAAAAGATGATGAATTACCTTTCTTTTCAAGTCAATTTTGATATTTGACATAATCCTTTTTGACATATTCTTTCTTTTTTGAGAAGAAGTATTTGGATTCTTTCTTGATGTTAGATTGATGAGATATTTTTTCTTTATTCATCTTTTTATCTTGAGTCTTATTCTTTCATTTTTTAACTATAAAAGCACTTTTACTTTGTTCTATCATAAGCTTTTTTTCTTCTTGAATACACATGGTTATAAATTTATTAATTGACCAATTATCCTTATGTGTGTTATAAAAAATTTCAAATGGTCAATATTGTGGTGAAAGTATATTCAAAATAGAGTGCACAAAAAAAGATTAAGACATATTCACCTCCAAATTTTTTAGTTGAGCCACTATATCACTCATTTGCATAATATGTTCATGTATACCCTTAACACTGGTGAGCCTTAAAGATGAAAATTTTATAATTAGGGTGCTAGCAAGTGATTTATTTAAAATTTCAAGTTGTTCATCGATAGCTTTTATCAAATCTTGCACTTTATTATACTGATTCAACGAACTACGAATACCAACAGAAATTTTAATCTTTATGAATATTAGACTAAGACGATTAAATCGCTTCCATCATTTATAAAGAGTTATATCAACCGGAGTACTGGTTTCAGTAAGAGTGAGTGGTTCATTTTTGCTTATAATATAATTTATATCCATTCACCCTAAATGAAGAATAATTCTCTCATTTTAAATTTTATAATCATCACATTTTAGGTAAAAAATTTTAAATTTAATATCGAAAAGATAAACAGATTGTACAATTATATAAAAATAAAATTATATACTTAAAAAATAATAAATGAGGCTAACAAATAAATATAAAATATATTTTATCAATGTAAAGCATACATTATGAATTAATTGATATAAAAATTATCTGTGAGCTAAATTTTAATTCAAGTAGACTTATGTCTAAATCTTATGATAGAATTATTAAATTATATTCTAATTCTTAATCCCTGTGAGCAAATTAAGAAAAATAATTTGATATTTTATCATAATTAATTAATTTAATATAATAAAATTTTCTGTAGAATAAATTTTATTATATTAAAAATAATTAGTCATAAGTAATATCTTTATACCATATGTGATAATAAAATATAATTTTATTAACTAAAGACGTTGTGGCCAATCCCTAACTAATTAAATTATATTAATTACTAGACACACACATATATATATATATACATATCCTAATGCATAAATGGTATACTACCTCATCTATGAAGCAAAAGCAATTCGCGTAGCATAACGGTGATGCTGCTCCTTGCCCACGCGAGCGTTCCGGGTTCGAATCCTTTTGCTAGTATGTGTATATTAATATAATACGAAAAAGGTATAAAGGGAATAAAATCCCTTTATGTATAACAAAAACGTGCCTAGTGCAATGGTGATGCTACTTCTGCCCATGAGGTGCACCC
The DNA here is from genome assembly GCA_033239525.1 of Nepenthes gracilis. NCBI lineage: Eukaryota > Viridiplantae > Streptophyta > Magnoliopsida > Caryophyllales > Nepenthaceae > Nepenthes > Nepenthes gracilis. Next base: position 1,904,470 of record BSYO01000006.1, on the reverse strand, counting down.
GTGCGCATGTAGTGCGACCAAAGGAAATTTCTTTATTGGAACACCCAAGGCGCTGGGCTTCGAAACGCAGATCGTGCATGTAGGTGGGCCGAGTGGAAAACAGGCCCAAGTTTTTTTTATATTGGAAGTCAAAATTTTCAATGATTTTTTACATTAGTTTTTACCAAATCATCACAAAAATTAAAATTTTAAAAATTTTTAAAAATCTAGAAAAATAAAAAAACACAGAATAGGTTCAAGGCAGATGCATACATGTCTTTGATACCAAATTGTCATATTTTAAATCGGCCTAATTAACCATAAAAAAGATCAAAATACGGAATAAAATGAAGAATCACCAACCTCCCGCCATTGCTTGCTTTGTTTTCCTTCTGCCCTATTTCTCAGTTTTAAAGTTTTTAAGCTCAGATTTTCTTTTTTGATGGTATATTTTCAGAGAAGTGGCTCAGGGACAAAACCAATTAGGCATTTATTTAAAGATAATTTTATCAATTATCATTTAGAGGCGTTACCAACGAGAATTAATGGAGAAATAATTGTTAAGTGTTATCAATCGGTTACAACCATTAACATGGACTTAAATTGTTCAGTTTTAAAACTGAACGGTTAATAATCTTCTCTAAGGAGCAAGAAGATATTTGAGTAGTTGTGAGTTTATATATCTAATGAGGACTTTAGATAAGTGTTAGGCATTAGTCTATTTAGGGTATTTAATTCTCTACCTATAAGTTGGTTGTTATAGTATATTTGATTTTCGGTTAATAACCCAAGGTTTTAATTATATATATTTTTAAATGAATCATTTAATAGTTTTTACTTATTATTAGACTGTATTTTTTTTCTATTATTAAATTATTTATTTAATGTTCATGCAAATGGTGACACTATATATTTGAAAATCTATATGAGTAATTTTTTTTATGGGCATTAAAGTAATGTTTTTTAAATTTTTACTCCTATGTAAAAATATGTATTTTCCACTTTTTAGGTATTTATGAGTTTAAATACTGTTTTCTTGTCACCTATTTTCTAATTGTCTAATTTGCTTTTTTTTTTAATTTCACTTTTCTCCACGTGGTATTTATGAGTAAAAATAATTTTAATAAATTTTGATTGGGTAAGGGCTAGCTTATATTTTATTAAAATAAATAGAATTTTATTTTTTAAAAAAATTATTAGATTAAAAATTTAATGATTAAGATTTAAAAATATTTTTAATTTTTATAATATTATATTTATTAATTATTAAATTTAATAATTAAATATATTAAGAAGACAAATACTATTTAAAAATATTACTTACTATTTAAATTTTGTTTTCACTTCAATAACTTTAGGCAGCTGCACTTAGGCTGAGCAGGCACGAAATATCTGCGGAGCTGAGAACTCGGCAAATTACTATGACCGCTGTCGTGTATGCCGCGGGGCACGCGCTTAATTTTCGGTATTTTCCCAGTTGGAACGAAGGGGCTACCTATTCTGCCTCAGCGCAGAGGGAGGTTGAGGGTGGTCATGGACTTGGAAGGGACGCCGGCACTCCAAGGATATCGCATGCCTGCTGAGTGGGAACCCCATTCCCAGTGTTGGATGGGTTGGCCGGTAAGCTCTCCATCCTTCCCTCCTTTTCTGGACCTGTTCTCTCCTCTTATTGATTCTCTGAAGAGTTTCTGTGTTTGGAACTATTATTTTCTGGGCAGGAAAAAATCATTGGTAACTTCTTTGTTGTTTTTCTTCAGTGATTAGATATGAATTGGGTCTTCTTGATTTTGGGCCTTTAAAAATAAGGGAAATAAAAGAAGAGAGGCATATTTGTGAACCCTCCCAGACATTAGGGTTTACATCCACTCGTGTATATATATATTTATATATATACAGTCATATATAATATCGTGCAAAAGACCACATTACCCTTACAAGAAAGCATATACTAGCGTATACCCTACTTATGTTCTATAAAAATCTTTTAACCCGTTCAATGAAGCCGGAGTATAGATGTTGATTATCCACAACATCCTACAAATATACGCAACTCTAACTTTAGTTAATGACTTACAAAAATGTATGCAAGATCGCTGGTCATCACATACAAACTTGAATTAAGCTGTGTTTGAACTTCTCACCAACAAAATGATAATCTACCTCTATATGCCTTATATGATACTGATATATTATATTTGATGCAATGTGGATAGCTATTTCATTATCCAACTGTAGCTGAGAAGGTCTAACACTCTTATAATCAAGAGAATTAAGTAACTACCGAAACTATATTATTTCACATGTAATATGTGTCAATATATGATATTCAGAATACTTACTTGACCGTACAACCATATTATATCTCTTACTCTTTCACGAGGAATGCTGCTTCCAATAAAAACACATATAGTTTGTGGTAAGACTTCCGATCATATGACAATCCTACCCATCAACATTAGATTATTGTGACTATGATCACTGTAGTATAGTAAGTCTCTTCTTGGTTTACCATTGAGATATCTCATAATTTGTATTGCAGTTTCCTAATGAGAAATAGAGGAGAAGATAAAAATTTGGCTCACAACACAAGCCGACAAGGCAATAATTGGATGAGTCATAGCATACCAACTAGTTATCGGTACGTTTCGAGAGTAGTGAAGATCTCGAAATCCTTAGTAGATAACTTAATTCCTAGATTCATGAAAGTGCCCCAAGGTTTTGATTCCAAATACCGGTCTTTTGAGTTAAATATACAATATACTTTGTTTGCAAAAGAAAGTTACTACGACAACTCCTAGCAACCTAAATGCCACATAAATAATAATGTTGGGTATGGTCCCGATATGACCTGCTTGACCCGATTGGAAAACAGAATTCGAACGTCATCAACCCGAATATGGGAACTAAGGACTAAGCCTGACCTGACTGTGGAGTTTTTTTTTTTTTTTTCTATTTTGAAATGATTCATTGTAAGAAATTAACGAAAAATATATTTATTATGAAATGTCACAATATATTAATATAAGGTCATATGAGGCCCACCTGTGGATAATAATAGCAGGCAAGACCCTGTTTATATGGATGATATATAGACAACCACCTACAAGTTTAAATAGTAGAGTATGTCCTTAGTTTACAGAGTAGAGTGTAAGCCGGCCTTCATGTAGTTGTTTTAGTCGGTAAGGTTATCACCACCCTTTAATTCATTTGTTCATTTATTCCTTTGCATGTTTTGATGTTCATGATTATTGTTATGTCCCACATTTGCTTGCTGTGCTTTTGTCTCACATTGCCTTGTTACTCTTTCATGGTAGCTGGCTTGTTCTTCTTGGAAATTTTGAACCGGGGGTGTTCATTGTTGGTAGGTCTTTGATAAAGAAGATGTTGTTTTGTATTACATTGTTGTAGGGAAAGAACAATTTGAAATGTTTTAAGTATATTTGGCATGTATTACTTGATGCCGCATGGCCAAGGGGCCATTCACTGTTTTGGTTTTTATTATATTGTTGTACATAGGGTTTATGGTTATTATGTGGTTGCCATTGAATTATATGGTTGGATGTTGCCATTGAATTATATGGTTGAACAAGTTGGAGAAGTTGGAGGTCAAATTGGAGTGAATTTGACCGTATTTTGGGATGATTATCTTTATATTCTTGCTGTGGTGTCACTAACAAAGTTTTGTGCAGTGTGGCAATTATGGATTTTGGGTTTATTTTTATGTTGTTGGCCGGGTTGTGACAGGTGGAGCATGGGACTTAAAAGATCAATGGTTGAAAGAATTCTGTTGGCCTGGTGTCTCCTTGTGTTGATATGGGGCTCTTAGTGAATGTCAGTGACTGCATGTGGATTGGACTTGTTGTTCGGCCCCTCCATCTTTGGCATGAGCAGGTTTCTGGAAATTGGAAATTCACTGGCAATTTTGTGAATTTAAGATGGTATACTGTTTTGATAAATCAGTTCAAATTGAAGAGTTATTTGTGTAGAAAAGGTCGCATTCTCAGTGGTGGGCCTGGGTGAAGATCTGTTTTGAATTTGCAAGTAGGATGTCTGATTGGGTGGAATTCAAGCAGGTTGCAGATGCAGGAAAAGCATGAAAATCAAGGTGGTGGCGGTTTTGGGGGGAAAAAGCAGCCGTGATCAAGCAACTGACTTTGGCACATATGAGAAATCGACCAGTGAAGATACTGTTCATTCTCGAAGTAAAGAAGCAGTGCAATAGTCTTTGGATATTTTTTGAAGTGTGTTGCACGGGCATCATGGGAACAACCATTAAATTTCGGAAAGAATAAGGAGACCAATTTGGGTGAGGAAGACAAAAAGTGAAGAGCAAGTTGGAGGGGAAATATTTGATAGTAGTCTAGTAGTTGGGTATTAAGTCAGTCCTATTGGTACTTGGATATGTCTCATCACAGATGTACTTCATGGAGTGTCAATGCAATTATGCTGTTGACATGAAAAGTGATGAGTCTGCCAACTTTGTTTTGGGATCTAATATAATTGATCAGAGGAGGAAATTGTGGGAGGACCTTATCTGCATTCATTCTATCCACTCTAGGCATTGGCTTTGACTAGGTGATTTCAAAGTGTTTCAGCAAGAGGGTAGACTTACGAAAATGAGGCTACTCTGGGACAAGTTTCTTTTTATTCAGATTTTTACTTATCTTACTGATATGACTGACATGAGATATGTTGATGGTTTTTATACCCAGAAGTGTGTCTAGTAAGAATCAATTCAAGATAGATTTGGTGCGGTAAATGGGAATTGGGTCATGAACTGTGGTACTTCTCAAGCTGATTTTCTTCTTCAAGTCATCTCCAGTTGAAATCCCCTTGCGGTGACCCATCTATAAGGACATTCAATGTGGATTAAGCACCCAGATCAAAGTGAGATTGTCAGTAAGTTTTGGGCAGAATACTCGAGGGTGTTTGTATGTTAATCTTGTGACTAAATTGAAATTGTTACCAGAATTCAAGCTGTTTAATAAGCAGAAATTTTGGAGGATTGTACTTGTTTTGAGCTTGCTAGGGAAACGTTGCAGCAACTACTGGTAGAGTTGTTTGACTATCCTAATAACATTGGAGATGACAGCATAGTGCGTGTGGAGGAAAGCTTTCTTAAGCTTAGGTCACTGGCTGCGTCGTGGAAAATGGTGATTGCAATTCTGAATATCGTTATGTTCTACTCAAAGGTAGAAGCACGCAAAATCAAATTTCCTCTCTCTACAATTAACAGGGAGAAGAGTTGATTTAAAAATGGCAAATTGCAAATGAATAGGTCAGATTCTACCCTGAATTGTTAGGCAGTAGGGTGTCCAAGAGGTCAATTCATCTCTCTCACCAATAGAAAAGGAAAAATGGTCCCATTTTGAATGATTTATGGAGACAAGCCTTGATCTCCCCAGATGCAGCAGTTGAGATTAAGCAGGGTTTATTTGATATTCCTAGTGATAAGGCCCTGGGATCAGGTGGCCTCAATTCCCTGTTCCGTAAGCATTCTTGGGATGTGGTGGGCTTTGATGTTACTAATGCTATGACTAACTTCTTTGCACCAGGTTGCATTCTTAACCAAATGAGCTGCACTACTATCACATTAGTTCCTGAAATAGCTGATCCAAATAAGCTTCTGACTTTATGCCTATCTCTTGTTGTGATGTGCTGTATAAGTGCATTAAAAAGTTCTCGCTTACAGGTGGAAAGGTGTTTTGAATACTTCTATTGGTGTGCATCAAGGTGCCCTTGTTCAGGAAAGATGAATATAAGATATTATCTTGATATATCAGGATCTGGTCGGAGGTGCTGTAGAGTTCATATTTCTCCCCTTTGCTCTGTAATGATGTTAGGAACACTTAATGATATTCTTGATTGGAGATTCTTAAGGTGCCTGCATGAAGTGATATTCTTTCCTCAGAAGTTCACCCAATGAATACTGGCATATGTTGAATCAGCATCTTAGTCTAACTTCTTTAATGTCGACCTGCATTGTTAATTTGATGGGAAAAGAGGCCAAAGAAAGGGGACCCCATTCCCCCTATCTTTATTGTTGGCTGTGGAGTATTTTCTAGCATTACGAAGATGCTGGATTCTAACAAGTTCAGTTTCATCTAAGCCTAGAGCTATGAAACTTACTCATCTTGGCGTTGCTGATGATTGTGTTCTCCAAGTCTGACGGGTCTTCCATTGAGCTGACAAAAGGTGCCCTGGATACTTCTTCAGTGCTTAAATCTAATTCTTGTAAAGGTAGTGCTTCTTTGGGGGTCTTTCCTAGTGATGTGAAGCCGACTTTTGTGAACCTGCTGGAGTTGTAAAAGTACTCTCAGCATTAGATATCTCGGTGTGGCTTTGCTTTCCTCTAGAATATTTGCAATGGAATGACATTCTGTTGTACAGAAATTTCTTGATATGGTTGAGGCTTTGCAAGCTAGATTCTTGGAGCTATGCTGAGAAGCTTCAATTGTTCAACTCTGTCATTTTTGGCTTCAAATTTACTGGGATGGAATGTTTATGCTACCATCTGCTGTGGCCATGGAGATCTTATCCATTTGCAGCTGTTTGTTATGGGTAGGGGAGGTTGAATTTTTTAAGAAGGAATTAGTGAAATGGGAAGATCTTTGTTCGCCTAAGAAATGGAGGCTTGAGGACTTGATGTCTCAGAACTTGAAAGTTCTCTGCCTTGACTAGACATAACTCGGAACATCGCTGCTAAACACATTGGCTATGGTTTAAAGGGTCAAAAATACAGTTCACTCAAAAGGCTCCCTCTATCCAGTCTATATAAGTTCCCCAAGATGCTGCCTGGACTTGGAAGGAAGTGCTTAAAGTAAGACTTCAGGTCTTTTGTTACCAAGAACATTGGTAACTGAAGAGGCACTAGCATTTGGCATGATGCTTCTTGTTCAATTTACCATGATCTGCAGAATCGATCAGGAGTTCTGATTTCCTGATCTAGCTCTACTGTCTCGCTTTGTTTATGGTAATGGAAGGGTGTTTCCTCAATTTCTGAGGATACTGCCTATCATTAAGCAATGGGAATCTCTTGGAGGAAAATGAAGATAAAGAATAGGGGAAATCAGCAAATGATGATAATATCACAATCTCTTGTGCTCATCATTTCTCTGGGCTGGCTGGTCCTACTGTCCCCTAGTAATTGTGTAGGAAGGCATTGTGTTGCCTAAACATGACTTCATCCTTTGGCTGTTGGTTAACAATTGGCGCAAGACCTAATGTAGATTTGCTATATGGGGTGTTATTTCTTTTGAAGAATGTAAGGGCTCATGCCAATACTTTCCCATAAGTGAACCGCTTTCCTACCAATGTATTTTTGCATTCCACAGCTTCAGCAGTTTTCCGTTTCCGGGGTTTTCATGTACTCATAATTTTTGTTATAATTGAAAAAGAGAAAAATGGAAATTAAGATAGATTTTACTGCCATTGTTTCTTGTCCAGGAAAAAAATGACCTGTGGGCCTTCATGGGTTAGCAATCCAACACTTTCGTCTGCTCAGGTTTCTGTCCTGTGCTTAAGGAAGACAGGGAATGTCTGTTTACCAAATGTTCTTTCTTGATTGATGTTTGGAGGACGTGGGCCTTCATGGGTTAGCAATCCAACACTTTCGTCTGCTCTGGTTTCTGTCCTGTGCTTAAGGAAGACAGGGAATGTCTGTTTACCAAATGTTCTTTCTTGATTGATGTTTGGAGGAACGTCTTGACGTGGATTATGTTGGTGGAAACCCCTATGTCTGGCAAATGTAAGTTGTGTTGGATCTGTCATCATTGGAGAGAGAAGCAGGCTATCGATGGTATTTGAAGAGGAACAATATTACCTACATTTTTGTACATTGGGAAGTTCAGAAATATTTGCATGTTCTGTAATAAGAAGAATTTGCTGGTATTATTGTCGGTAGATTTACTGATCTGAAGCTGACATTTTATAGCAGTAAAATTAATGAGAACCATTGAAAATATTTGGGTAGCACTACTTGTATATTTATTTTGTAGTGAATGAATACAAAGGTTACTTATGAGGGACCAAAACAATTGACTATTAATCAGTTGGCAGTGCCTTTTGATGTGCATACTACATAATATAGATACAATGTAATTGTCACCATATATTTGGTGATTTGTGATTGTAAAATCAAAGAATTTTCCATAATTCTCTTTATTGTCATTTGTCAAACAATTAGCAGTAGATCAGAAGGTTTCTCCCCAATCAGTGGGAGATAGAGCATACTATCTACTCCATATTTTGTCACGAATTCAGACCAAGCAGGTCGATTAAATAATTAATTATAATTCTTAAAATTTAAAATCCCAAATAAATTTCACAAATAAAACCAAGTCTGAAATTCGGGTGTGACAAACTAAAATATACAGGACATGACAAATCAAAACCTTTACAGGACCGAACAATATAAATACGACTTGCTCTACGATCATCGTAAGAGACGTAATAAATTAACCAAAATCATGAATCAGATATAATAAAATATCCGAACTGATTCCAAAATATAACCATGGGCCTATACTCAACCAATTTTCATAATACAATCATATCAATTTCTAATTTAAACCATAACAAACTGAGACTCATCAAATTGGATGAATGGCTGACGGATTACGTCTTAATTCCCGTAGTATATCCGAATCTTTTACTCTAAATGGTTAAAACAGAGAACGTGAGCCAAGCGCTCATTAAGTATCATATTTAGACAAAATGATTCTAATGAATAAGATGGAAGGTCGAATGGATGAAAATCTAGTCAAATTACAGAATAAATTCAAATTGTCGATAAAATAAATCAAATAGAAATCCAAGATCCAAAATCCAAAATTTAATGGTATTTTCGTATTCAAAGCAAATATCCAAATCCAAAACAAATGTTCAAATTCTGAAAACAATTATTATCGGAACGTATATATATATATATATATATTAATATATATATTAACAAAATAGAGGTGATTCGGACCATTTTCAAAGCCGATGTCCAATCTGAGTCCAAATCCAAGGCTTGATTAGCTTGTGATTTGGGGCAGAATTTGATAGTTGGATGATCCAATAGCGTGCGCAGAAACCGAAGCAACACCGCGATAGATATTCCAAAGGTCCTGATCAAAATATATAATTAAAATCGTTGTACGAGACATACCAAGGCCCAATTGAAGGCAAAATTGGCGAATCTCAAATCCAAGTCTAAGATCCAAATCCAAATCAAACTCCAACATAAATCAATGCAGAAATACAAATTATACATTAATTTTGGGTTATGATTATTTAAAAAGTAGTTTGAGGAAGGGTTACAAACCTTAGGCCAAAATCCATGTACTCTGTACCCATAGATAAGGTTGCTCACTAAATTTTGCCACTTGCGGTCTTGGGTGTATTCCTCAAATTTGTTAGATATATTAGGATATTCGAATATATTCTAAGGTCAAGTCAAATTGTCCAAATGGGAAGGGTTACTACTCTAAGCATTTCCTGTCGGCGGAAAGGGATTTCCAAATAAATCTCTTCGTTGGGAGTTGGCTAGAGTGTTCAATTTTCAAATCCAAATGTAGGGACCACTACTCGGCACATGCAATTTGGAAAATGTACATGCAAAGGGATTTCCAAATTGCACGGCCTATGCAATTTTCGTGCACATTTTCGTTACACATACTGATATAAAAATATACAGTATTTAGTAAATTATTCGGACTTTCAGAAAAATATTAAACCCTCCAAATTCATAAAATTCAGTTAAAAAATTTCTCAATTATCCAATGAATTACACATACATGTCTAGAATAAACAAATCAGGTGTATAAAAATATATGTATGTTAGTAAAAATTCTAAACAGCATTCAAACTAAATCAGATGTGAAATCAGTCCAAAGAGGGGGTTTACAAATACTTGTCTTAACCTTATACTTTGTGGATCTGAAGAAAGGAGACTTCGAAGTACCCGAATCGAGCACACTCTCTCTTGCTGCGCGCATTGCCTTGCATTGCCTTTTCTTCCCTCTCCGTTGTTCTCCAGTGCACTGTGCGCTCTCACTCTCTCTGCTCGTCTTCTTTGCCACGACTGCCGCCGCTGCTCCACATCGCCACACTAGCCTGCCACCGCGTCGCCCTGCCACCACCAGCCTTCTCGGCATCATCCCGTCGGCGCCGTCACCACCGTTTTGCCGCATCTCTCTCTCTCTGTGCTGTTCTCTCTCTCTTGCGTGAACCCTCATCGCGCGTGCTGTTGCCGACCACCACCACACTGCCTCCGTGTGCCGCTGCCGTCGATGACCCACCTCTTCCTTTCTCCTTCGCTGTGCGCCATGAACAGTGGCGCTGAAAACCCTTTCCTCCCCTGCTTTCATCTCTCTCCTCTCCTCCCTCTCTCCTCGATCCTTATCTCGTTCACTGTTTTTTCTTTTTTTTGCTTTATTATTATTATTATTATTATTATATATATATATACATATATATATATATATATAATTTTAAATTTTCTTTTATTTTAAAATTCAAACCGATATTCGGGCGATAGCATGGACATACTTTGGGCGCCAACCTGACCGATTCCAAATATCCTTTCAAATTTATCAATATTTAATTAATTTTTGCCACATCCAAATTACCAAAAAATCACAATTAATATTAAATTGATCCGAATAAAAATCTAGGATATTACATATTTCCTTTATCATTATCATCTCTTTTCGCCATGCAGCATATTTTTATATCTACCTATAGCATATGCAGTCATATTATCAGTTTTCATAAGGACAATGAGTCATTTCAACCATTTTAGTTTGTCATTATCACTCTCGATTAAGCTACTTAGAAGCTGAAGTCTGGCCAAACATGTTTTCTGCAAGTAACTTTTGGCTATTCAAGAAGCTGGAACTGGAAATAAAAGGAATTCTCTATCTTATGGTAATATTGTAAGTACTATTTTACAAAACTTACTGGAGAAATCTAAGATAACCATTTGCAAAGATGAGGCTTGACCAAGCAGGTTTTTAACCAGGATGAACTCTATGTGACATCCTTGTGATCATGCTTATTCAGCAAGTGATTCATATCGTTGGCCTGGCTGACTGATCATTGTTTTTGATTACTTTAGGACAAAAAAGCTAAATTCTTTTTCGATTAATTTCATTGCAGTTCGTGGTGTATCTGTTATAACTAGTGTATGAAACTTGAGCTCTTGCAGGAACGCCCAGATAACTGGCGAGACAGTGCAGTGCATGCTCAACATGTCTTTGCCAAAGTAGCAACTGCAATTTCAAAGTTTGAGCCTGTGACTATCTGTGCTAGTGCTTCTCAGGTCAGTAAAGAGAATGTTTATGTTCAAAACTCTTCATGGGTTCATGCACATCAGTAAACAATTGTAAATGTTTATGTTAAAAAAAAAAAAAAAACTCTTAATGGGTTCATGCACATCAATAAACAATTGTCTCATGAGTTTGAAAACTACTCTTTCATAACATGTCCAGTGGACCAATGCACGGAGCCAATTACCCCCTAATATCAGGGTTGTGGAGATGAGTATGAATGATTCATGGTTTCGTGATACAGGGCCTACTGTGAGCATTACTGCTTTTTTTTTCTTCTGTTTTTCTTTTCTAGTTTGAAAAAATTAAATTGGAGTGTGTTTAACTGAGGATTTTAGTAATTTGTGAAATTATGGCTTTATACAAATAGTTTGTGAAGAAGAGCAAATCAAGTTCAGCTTCTCTCGAACAAAATCTTGCTGGTATTGACTGGAATTTCAATAGTTGGGGTGGTAAGTACTTAATTGATTCAAGCAATTCTTTCCCCACATCTATACCATTATATTACTAGCCTTCCTCGTCAAATGGCTTCATATGAGTTACAGTTCCAGCTCGTATGTTTGTGTACTGTTTTATTTTTCATGATTGGTAAAAGATGAATTTCATTTTATTGTTTATTCATTGTCAGATGCAAGATTTTTGTTAGTTTGGCATTAGTTTTTCCTTGTTATATTACCCAACACCCCTCGGCTGGGGTTTCCTCGGGGTGGTGGAGGAGAGAATTAACCTCTGAATGTTTTAATCATGCGAGAAGTATTTGACACTGCTATATGACTGAATAAACCCAAGACTGCTTCTAAACTTTGGAATCAATACTTGACCGAGATTCTAAATGTACATCGCTTTATAATGCTTGTGTTCTCATGTGAGAAGTTTGGGTTATTGATAGTGGTATTCTTTTATCGCCGTTGAATTTCCAAGGTACCGGTGATGGCTGTTACGAAGATTGGAGTCTTGACATCCTTGTTGCAAGAAAGGTTAGTAAGGGAGTAAATATGGTGTTTTGTTGTAGGAGTTTGCCATATGTTCTATTAGTCATGTGCCCTACAAGACAATTGTACTAGGTAAGATGGAGTGCTCTTCTGATGTAGTTACCATCGTATGTTTATTTATGGCATTGATATTTATTATGTATTGTGTATTGATGGAAATATTAGCCGATCCAATATGTATAGGCTGATGCGTATTGGTATTGGAGGGCCCTAATATTGATATTTTCCGATATCGCGATAATATTGTGATATGTTTCCGTATTAGCTGATACAACTGAAATATCGGATGATATTTGGCTTATATATCGGCCTATACAACCGATATGTCGGCCGATATAACTTTATCAACTTACGATTTTTAGATTTTTTTTTCATTAAATATATATATGATGTCTGTATGTATTGTTTGATATACTAAAACCAATGTGATTGCGATCGATACTGATACCAATATGATTACAATTGATATCAATATTAATATCGATATCGATTCTGGTATTGTTTTCCATGATTGTTTGTAATTTTTTACTTGCATGGTAAAAACTGGACCATGGGAAAACACCTATAAAATTATAATGAGATCATGTTCTTGAGTTTTAGTTGCTTGTAAGCTTTGATTTCACAAATTTCTGGCCATAGGATTACTAAGATGCCATTAATGGTAGGGATGTGACTGAGATCATGATCACTATTGTGGATGATACTTTGGAAAATATGCAAATGCTCATTAGAGGATGAGTTCATTGAATTGACTCGATTGAAACCCTCTTGCATGGAAGCTTTTCTTGAGTGTGAAACTGGAGTCTTCTTCAAGGGCGGATTTAGAAATTTTTTTCAGTAAGGTTAATAATTTTATATTTTTAATTTTTGAGTATAATAAATTTAAAATTAACATATTCATGCACTTTTATGAAAACTTGGCTAAAGTTTAACTAAATTCATATAGATAAGTGAGTTATAATGAGCAACGAATAAATCTTATAGGGTTAGTAAAGAATATTCAGTGGGATTAATAAAAAATTTTAATTTAATTATTAATATATCTATTTTTTATTTTCCCTTTTATTGAGAAATATATATATATATATATATATATTGAGTTGGGTCAATTGACCTTACTATCACATACATGCTTTTGCCTTTGGTCTTCACATAAGAGTTGTATAAATGACTCTTGGACTTGAGATACCTTTGAATCTTATGTGCTATCATTGTACTTTGATGCTACTAGTAAGTATTCAATAGCTAAATGCATGGAGGCTGTTATTAGGCGTGATGAGAAAATTATAGAGATAGATGAGTGGTCAATAAATGATCCATCACCCCTAGTAAAAGGAGAGATGCCTTGTGTGAGTGCTCAAATTTATGATTCAAAAATCCTTGGCTGCGGTAGGAAGTAATTAAAAGGAGTTTTTAATCAAATGAGTTATTTATTAGTGGGTTACAAAAATGAATTTTTCATTCAAAGTCATGATATTACTAGAAATATATATGAACAAATAATATAGAGTTGACTTTTTTCCATACCCTAAATTGTTAGGGCATAGGATGATGTAAAAAATACTTTACATGATAACTTTAATGGAAAGGCTCTTTAAACAAAAACCAACTTTATATGATATCTTTAATGGAAATTGATGCATACTAGGAATCTGAATTCGTGACAAGTTTTGATCATGGCTTCTTTGTAAGTTGGATCTCCACTCCGTCTTTGACAATCCAAGACTTGCGCACTACAACTAAACTAAGAAGCAGAGTACAATCGGAGCTTGTTCTTGAAAGGCACTTCGACGTTCAAGTTAGTTCTCGTCTAAAAAGTAGAGAGAAAAATTTTAAAGGAGAAAATAAAAGTGAATTTTTGGTTCAAGTGTTTTAGTCCAGTTTACATCCATACAGCAGTCCAAGCAGTAGTATTCACACTTGGGTGGTTTGGTCCTCCTTTTTCGGCCTGTCCTTCATCTTGGGCATTCTTTCCTTTTAAATGATGACCTGTTCAGTTTTTCCTTGACTTGTGACGCCATGTGGATAGAATTATCTGAAACGGTTCAAGTTTCTGGAGTCCAATTGAAGCAGTTAGAGGCCTCCGAAATTAGATTGAACGGTTATGATCTCCTGATCGTAGGATCGTACGCATGACTTAACAGTTCGATGGATGGGATTTTGCTGGGGCCTGTGTTCTTGGGCCTCAATGCTGTCCAGCCCATTTAACATTATGGGCTTAGTGGCCTTTCTTCATCACACTTGGGTGGTTTGGTCTTGCTTTTTCGGTTTGTCTTACATCTTGAGCGTTCTTTCCTTTTAAATGATGCCCTGTTTAGTTTTCCCTTAACTTGTGACATCATGTGGATAGAATTATCTGAAACAGTTCAAGTTTCTGGAGTCCAACTGAAATAGTTAGAGGCCTTCGGAATTAGACTGAACGGTTATGATCTCCTGATCTTGGGATTGTGCGCATGACTCAGTAGTTCGATGGATGAGATTTTGCTAGGGTCTATGTACTTGGGCTTCAATACTCTCTAGCCCATTTCACATTATGGGCTTAGTAGCCTTTCTTCATGCAGGCCCATTAATAGCTGTACCCATCACTAGCCTCCCATGTCAGAAGTTTTGAGCTTTAAACCTCTGGCATGTTCATTGATGGTGTATTCCTTTTCCATCTGCTCTCTGCTGTTGCCTTGGCGAAATCATATTGTGGACTTTTTTGAAGTCAATCAAGGACGGAACTGAGCGGGAGTGGCTAAACTCCAGGAATGGATTAAGTCTGGAGTGACAAGGTCTCCGGAGTGAGAATATCTTTGGAAAGAATAAAATTTTCGAAAAGAAAAAGGTATCTGGAGAGATAAGATCTTCGGTGAGAACAAGGTCTCTAGAGAAATAATGATCTCCGGAGAGGAAAAAGGTCTTCGGAGAAGAAGAAGATCCTCGGAGAGAATAAGGTATCCGGAGAAATCAAGGTCTCCGGAGAGGAAAGAGATCTCCGGAGAAATCAAGGTCTCCGGAGAGGAGAAAGGTTTCCGGAGAAGTCAAGGTCTCCTGAGAGGAGAAAGGTTTCCGGAGAAGTCGAGGTCTCCTGAGAGGAAAAAGATCTCCGGAGAAATCAAGATTTCCGTAGAGGAGAAAGGTCTCTGGAGAAGAAAAAGATCTTTGTAGAAATTTAAGTCTCCGGAGAGGAAAGAGGTCTCCGGAGAAGAAAAAGGTTTCCGATTCGGAGATAACAAGGTCGCTAGAGAAGTCAAGCTCTCTGGAGAGGAGAAAGGTCTCCGGAGAGGAAAAAGGTCTTTGGAGAAATCAAAGGTCTTCGGAAAGGAGAAAGGTCTTCAGAGAAGAAAAAGGATTCCGGAGAAATCAAGGTCTCTGGATAGGAAAGAGGTCTTCGGAGAAATCAAGGTCTCCAGAGAGGAGAAAAGTCTCTGGAGAAATTAAAGTCTCTGGAGATTAGAAATCAAGGTCTCTAGAGAAAAAGGTCTCCGGAGTGATTCTGTCAGCAGCAAGTAATCAGCCTAAGATTTGCTTTGGGCGTTGTTCTTTATATCATTAATGAGGACGGTTTTCCAAGTGAGTGCAATGATGTCAATCCTTGAAACCGTGCGTCGTTTCAATTCGAAAGTGGTGCCTTTTCAAAATAAAAAAATTGCTATAAATCCGGCATTATTTCAGACTAATTTTTACTTTCGTCTTCAATCCTCAAAACCCTAACCCTCTCTCGAACCTCATTGCTTTCTTGCTATTTCTCTTTTCCATTGAATATCACTCCATGGCTGCCATTCGCGTTGCTGACACTCGATCAGTGCTCACCGCAGAAGACGTCGAGAGGCTGTATTCCTAGTTCGGAATACCTAAGGAAATTTCGTTTGTGGTACCTGGTGAAGATGATAGAGCTTGCGCTCCGCCCGATGACTTCATCACTATTTACGAGTTCATCTTAGGGGTGGCCTTCGCATTCCCCTCGCCCATGAGTTACTTCAGATGTTCAAAGATTTTGGTGTTCCCATTGTCAGATTCCACGCCAATGCAGTTAGGTATCTTTGTACCATCTGTATATTTTTTCGTCTTCGTGGGTTAAAGTTTAACTCCATCGCTGCAAAGGTTATTTTTTGCTTTGTCCAATGGGGTGATTCGATCTCACTGTCTCCAAGGGAGATAAACCTTTTCGGACTGATTTATGAGTCCGTTAAGGATTGGAAGGATAGATTCTTCTTTTTGAAATTATTGTCGGTATTCCTAGTGGTTGGGGAAAAATCACCGATTCACTCACCGGTAGGGTTACTCCTCAAGATGAGGAGTTTGCTAGATTGTTCATTGAGGTTCTTTGGGAGAAGGCAGATTCTTTTACCGAGAAAAATAGGGACCGCCTTCTCTTGTCGGAATTGTTAGTTTTTTCTGCGTCGGTAATCGGTGAAGAAGAGACAGTAGGTATTGCTCCATCTCCACCCAAAATTCGCAAAAGAAAAACTGAAGGCTCTAAAGCCAAGGTGACTTCATCATGGCGGCGGCGAGTTGCTTCTCAACCTGTTGAGGCAAACCCTCCTAGGCCTGGACCAGATGCTTCATATCTTGGGAGCCCACCTTCAGACCCTTTTGTTCAAATGGGTCTGGAACCAGAGTTAGAGATTGGATCAGGACCCGAATTAGTTACGGGTGAGGGTCTCCTAGTAACTTCTATGGAGCCCCAGTGCTTTCATGAGATTGTGGGCCAGTCAGTTGATATTGGGCAGTCTGGTGAGTGTGCCCCCCAAATTGAAGCTGAAGATGTCCAGGCTAAAGAGGCGTTATTGCTTGCCTCTTCGCACACGCAAGCTGGGCCATCAACTTATCAGGTCACTGCAGAGGAAGCTGCCGGAGGGGCTGGCGGAGAGGAGACTTCTCATCAAGGGTCTCCAGCATTTAATTTGGCTGCTCCATTTTAGCCAGACGAGGCCAGAGATCATCCTCTTACATGGCCGTTCACTTCAGGCTCGGCGACTTAAACGCCTCGTCCTAGCCCTGTTGGGAGACAGCCTGAATCCATTCCGGCAACAGGGGCAAGGATTTCTCTGACTGAGGCGGCTCTCAGAGCTGGATTTTTCACTGCAAGTATTTAGTTAATCATTTCCATTAAATGGTATAAACGTTTTAACACCATGTATTGACTTATTTTGTGCGGCCACAGGATGAAAAAATAATTGATCCATTGAAGATTTGCCTTCATCAAAGGAAGCTATGGACTCGTCAACTGTAGAATGAAATTAGCAATTTGTGATTGACTTGAATCGATTCCAACGTTCTGCAGCAACTCCAAGACCAAAAATCCACTTTTCAAGCTGAGTTGTAAAGTGCCAAAGAAGCTCTTGAGCAGGCTAGCTAACAGAATGAAGAACTCTGGAGTGCCAAGGATGCCCTTGAGCAGGCCAGCCATCAAATCGAAAACCTCTGGAGTGAAAATGCACACCTGCATTCTGAGCTGAGGACTTGTCTCAGGCCGGAGGAGTTGGGACATATGCTGAATGCCTGATTTTTAGACGGTGTCCATTTATGCAAGCAAATTGCCTTGGTGATTAATCCACAATTTCTGGTCAACTTCTTTGATGAAAGAAATAGAGGTGTCTAGCGCTTATCTGACTTGTGGGACTCCATTGACTCCAGAGAGCCAAGCTCTTTCCATCCTGGGAGCTCCCAAGGATGATCATTTGTTTGACAATGTAATTGTAAAAGATTGACTGGCTTATTAATATAACAACATTTTTTTTATTGTCTATTTTGTTATATAAATATTCATTTGTCGCCAAGCCCTTTGGCTGTATGTTTCATTGATGCCGAGCTTTAGTAGAACTTAGGATCGTTGATTATTCTGATCCTAGTTTGCAGGCCATGATTGATTGAAGGTACTCATCCCTAAGGAAGGGAGTTGAAACACGCATACTAAATAGCCCCGTAAGGTTCAATTATTTAATTATGTTTGGTTGGTTGGAACGAATCCAAAATTTTGATTGCTAGTAGACTGCTCGATAACTGTATCGAGGTTCTTTTGACCACCTTAGGTCAGGGAACAAGTGAGATGGAAATCTCACCTGACTTAGGGGCAATTTAGGCCGGTTTAATTTGATTCATGATCACACACACATTCAAATGAAATAATAAAAAATAAAATGGATAGACAAAAAAGGCAAATGACATCATAAGAAAGCAAACCATTTCATTAATATTGAACATAATACAAGCACATGAGAATTTTACACTGCCTACATAGATCTTCGAATGCAACTATTGATAAAATTTTTTTAAATGAACCGCATTCCATGTTCTCGGCACTAATTTACTGTCCTGACTGCGTAATTTATATGTGCCATCCCGGAGGATGGCTGACACAATAAATGGACCCTCGTAGTTTGGGGACAATTTATTTATGTTAATGACCTTCCCATTGGCTACTATGTTGCGCAGGACTAGGTCTCCAACGTCAAACGTTTGAGCTTTGACTCTTTTATTATAGTATCGTGTAACTCTTTGTTGGTAAGCAGCTGTTCTCACTTTGGCCATTTCCCGAATTTCATGAAGTAGGTCAAAATGTTCTCTGATTCTCTGGGTATTGCTAAGAGGGTCAAAGTTCTCAACCCTGAGACTGGGTAACCGAATCTCCACTGCAATCACTTCCTTTGTCCCAAAGTATAGACTGAATGGAGTTTCTCGAGTGGGCTACTTGGGTGTAGTTCTATAATACCCCAGTATAGAAGGTAATTCTTCTGCCTAGGATCCTCTAGCATCCTTCATTTTTATCTTCAATTCATGCAACAAAGTTCTGTTAGTTACTTCCTCCTGTCCATTAGCTTGTGGATAAGCCATTGATGTACGGACTAGCCGGACACCTAAACTTGTGCATTATTTGGCAAACCTTTTTCTCATAAATTGGGTCCCATTATCAGTTATTATAACCTCTGGGATTCCTAACCGACAGATAACACTTTGTCGCACAAATTCTATAGTAATATATTCAGTTATTTTTGCCAAGGGAGAAGCCTCCACCCACTTAGTGAAATAATCAATCCCCACAATGACAAACTTTCTTTGACCAGAAGCGACCTAAAAAGGGCCAAGGATATTAACCCCCACTGTGCAAAGGGCCACGGTGTCTGTAAGGTCTTCAACTCAATTGGCGGTTGATGAAGCATATTCCGTGCAATTGATAGTTTTCACACCTCATAATAAATTCCATTGCATTTTGTTTCATTGTAGGCCAGTAATAACCTTGCCTCAAGATTTTGAAGGTTAAATTGTTGCCTCTTATGTGAGATCCACATATGTCAAGATGGACCTCACTTAAGACATAATCTACCTCCTCCAGAGTGAGGCATTTGAGGTATGGAGTTGAGTATGCTTGACGGTACATTTTTCTCTCCACAATAGCATACCAACCCGCTGTCTTTTTCACACATCTGGCATCCTCTGGAGTCTCCGGCAAAATTTCCTCAGTCAGGTACCTCCAGTACGGCGACATCCAATTTTCTTTATCGTCGACCTGTAGAATTTCTTGCTCATGTTCTTCAATACTTGGAGTTTCCAGAATTTTCTGTGGGCATCTTGAATATTGCTTAGGGTCTTCAGTGGTTGCAGCCTTTGCAAGCTGGTCAGCTTTTCCATTGTCCGCCTGAGAGACGTGAACTATTTCCAATTTGTCAAAACTTTGAGCCATACTCTTCACCTTTGCCAGGTAGATCTTAAGCGAAGGATTGGCCACGTCAAAGCTTCCCTGGATTTGGTTCACAATCAGTTCGGAATCGCTGTATATGATCACGTGTTTGTTGAACACCCTCTGGCCAGCTTAAGTCTAGCCAGCAAGGCTTTATACTCTGCGACGTTGTTATTCACTGGAAATCCAAGCCTCAAGAAATAACTGATTTCTTTTCCATCATTAGTCCTCATAACTACTTCGACCCCACTTCTGGACTTCGTTGATGACCCGTCAATGTGCAAAGTTCAACTAGGCAGATCAACCGTTTGGCAAATGTCTTCATTTCCAACAAAGGTTGCCGGAATTGGGGTTGTGGATTCAATGATGAAGTCCGCCAACGCCTGACCTTGGATTGCCGGCATTCGCTTGAACTCAATGTGAAATTCACCCAATTTTATTGCCCACTTTATTATTCTTCCAGACATGTCAGGCTTTTGTAATACAGTTTTCAAAGGCTGGTCAGTGAGGACAATTATCCTATAAGCCTGGAAATATGGCTGCAATTTTCGGGCTGAATGAACAACTGCCAGGGCCATTCTCTCTGCATGTGAATAACAAGTCTTAGCGTTTGCTAACATCTTACTGATGTAGCACATTGGCCATTGCACATCTGAGTGCTGTTGGATCAAAACCGAACTTAACGCCGTCTCCGAAATGCCTAGGTATAGATATAAATCTTTACCTTGCTTTGGTAAAGTCAATAGAGGAGGACTAGACAGATAGTCCTTCAATTCTTGGAAAGCAGTCTTGCAGTCAGCTATCCAGATAAAATTATTTGCCTTCGTACCCCTTAAAGCGTTAAAGAAGGAGAGGTATTTCTCCGCTACCTTGGCCAGAAATCGGGATAAAGTTGCAAGCCTCCTAGTTAATCTTTGGACATCCTTTACAGTCGTTGGTGGTGCCATATCTATCATGGCATTTATTTTCTCTGGATTGGCTTCAATCCTACGCTGAGACTATGAAGCCCAAGAATTTTTCTTAGGTTATTCCGAAAACACACTTAGTTGGATTCAACCTCATCTGATGTTTCCGAAGCACCTCGAAGGCCTCGCTCAAATCTTGGATGTGGTCATATGTGACCTTGCTTTTTACAAGCATATCAACCACGTAGACCTCTATGTTTCTACCGATTTGGGTTTCAATCATTTTGTTTACAAGCCTCTGATAAGTGACTCATGCATTCTTGAGGCCAAAAGGTATGACCTTATAACAATACGCGCCTTGGTCAATCATGAAGGAAGTATGCTTATCTTCCTGACTCATTCTGATTTGATTGTATCCAGAATAAGCGTTCATAAAACTTAGTAGTTCGTACTGGATTGTGGAATCCACCAACGTATCTATCTTGGGCAGCGGATAACTGTCCTTAGGATAAGCCTTATTCAAATTGGTGAAGTCCTCACACATTCTCTATTTTTCATTACTTTTCTTTACGAGCACTACATTGGAGAGCTAGTCAGGATATTGGATTTCTCTTATGAATTCGGTGTCGATCAACTTTTTAACTTCCTCACGGATTGTATAAGTTTTTCTACGGGAGTGGTTTCTTCATTTCGCCTAACCGGTTTGTGATTAGGACCAAGTTCGAGCTTGTGGATCATCAAATCTGTCAGGATTCCAGGCATGTCAATGAGAGACCATGCGGACACATCCGCATTCTGTTTCAGGAAGGAGATCAGTTGATCTCGCAACTGTCTGGAGATAGAGCTCCCTACTTGCACATACTTCTTCGGATCATTTGGGTCAAGAAGTATATGCTCAGTTATTTCACCGGATTGGGCCTGTTGTAATGTTAGTTCATCTCAATAGTCCAAGTCTTCAATTGGCCGTTCTAGAACTGTTTGAGTAACTTGCGTTAAGTAGTAAGAACGGCCAGTGACTTGGTCACCCAAGAGCTCACCAACACCTGAAGGTGTTGGAAATTTCATCTTCAAGTGTAAGATTGACGTTACTGCCCCAAAGGCCATTAGACATGGCCAGCCTGAGTTGACATTATAAACTGAAGGCAAATCTACAACCAGGAATGTGAGCACATGAGTTGCTGTTCTGAGATACGTTCCCAAAGTTACTTCCAGTTATCTTATTCCCTGGACGAACACTGGTTCATTGTCCAACTTATAAAGGGGTCCATTGGCAGGGTTTAAGTTGACTTTTTTTAAACCCAACTTAAAAAAGGCATCCATGTAAAGCAAATTGTTACTGCTTTCATTATCAATAAATGCTCGTTTTAGTTGGTAATCAATTTCACTATCTGAAACGAGTGCATTTACTACAAGGGGGTTAGAATAGGGAACTTGTACATGGGACATACCATCTTCACCAAAACAGATTACATTATTCCTATTCCTTATCCTTTGCCTCTTGTTTCCTTCAGCAGCTTCTGTTCGGTCTGGAGTGTGCTTATTCTGCGGTATGATCGATATCATATCAACCACTCATGATGCTACTCTGTTCCTTAGGCGCTGCTGGTCCTGCTCTTCTCCTTCTCCTTCTTTGCTAGTTTGTCATGTATTTTTCACAAACTTCTTGAGGTGCCCCTCCTTGATGAGCTCCTCAATCTCTCTCTGCTAGGTTCTACATTCTTCCGTGCTCTGCCTTGGAGATTGATGGTAATCACAGTACTTTGATTGATTACCTCCTTTCAGGTTCTTGATTGGCTTTGGCCATTTTAGAAACTTCTCTCCTTTTATCTCCATAAGAATGTTTGTCCTGGAATCATTTAGCGGGGTCAGGTTTAAGGGCTTATACTCCCTTCGAGCTCCTGGCTCAAACTTGGTCTGCTTCTTTGGGTTACGTGAGTCAACATGGTCTCTGCTCATTTTCCTTCCGTCTGATCCATGCTGGGAACGATCATCTCGTCTTGGCTTTTTTGCCTCGTTCGCTTCTTCTGTTATGTAGGCTTGAGTGATGGACTTCGCCTCAGAAAATGTCCTAGGATCCTTGTGAGCCAGATGCTTGAAATAGTCACCAGACTCCAAAGTATTCATAAATGTATTCAATTTTACCTCATCAGTAAGTCGGGGAATCTGTCAGGCTTCTGCAGTGAATCTACCCAAAAAGCTTTTCAAACTTTCCCTTGGCCCTTGCTTGATACGAGGCAAGTGCCAAGGTTGTTTTTCTATCCTCACTGTGACAGAAAACAATCCGCTAACTCCTCAAACGATCAAATCGAATTTGGTGGCAAACGATGAAATCAAATTCGAGCATCTCCCTTTAGTGTCGGGGGAAACACTGACACATACTCATTTCGTCCAGACCTTGAAAGCTCAAGTGCATACGGAAGTTGTCCAAGTAATCCATCGAATCACCACTTCCATCGTAGACTTCCAACGTAGGCATTTTGAATTTATGCGGGAGTGGACAAGTTCTAATCTTCATCGTAAAAGGAGATCTTCTCAAATCTGCATAGTGCCGATTTGCACCATCACTGAACACGAATTGCCAGACCTTCTCTAACCGATCATCTACACGAGTGGCAGCGGTAGTTGCCGATCTTTTCTCATTGAGGTAATCTCTCAACTCCGGATGGTTTGGGTGGTTAGAGTTATGACTTCCTTCAGTGGGCTATATGTTGCAGGAACCCCTATCATGATCCGGAGGTCTCCGTTCATTTCTCAAATAACGAGGATTTCACTTCTCAGGGCTTTCCTTTTCAAATCTTGGGCCCAACTGGCCTTCTAATCGTGAATGGCCTCCATCTCTATGTTTGGAAAGCTCCCTTACTTGGTCAACAGGCTACTCTATATTTCTTACTGAGCGTCTCCTCCACTGACTCCTTTTCGAGGCAAGAGTGTTTGCGGTTGAAACTGAAACTACTTGTGGGACTGCTTGTTTTTGTTGTCCTAATTGGGCACAAAGAGTTTAGAATGCCTCCGCCATGTCCGCCATTCGATCGTTCATGGTTTCTATCAAGATCATCTGCCAGTTTTCCCCATGACTACCTGCTGGAGGGTCGTTGCTGGGGGAAGTTACGTCTCCAGGTGCATTAGTGTGACTTCTGGTGTTCACCATAGTTGAATGAGTATAGTTCTAAAGTTGGCTTTTTGTTCAGGTTCCCATAGACGACGCCAATGATGCGGACTAGGGATCTGGATTCGTGGCAGGTTTTGATCACGCCACCTTTGTAAGTTGGATCTTCACTCCGTCTTTGACAGTCCAAGACTTGCGCACTACAATTAAATTAAGAATTAGCGTACAATCGGGACTTGCTCCCCGAAAGGCACTCTAACGTTTAAGTTAGTTCTCGTCCGAAAAGTAAAGAGAAATTTTAAAGGAGAAAATAAAAGTGAATTTTTGGTTCAACTGTTTTAGTCAAGTTTACATCCATACCGCAGTCCAAGCAGTAGTATTCACACGTGGGTGGTCCGGTCCTCCTTTTTCGGTCTGTCCTTCATCTTGGGCATTCTTTCCTTTTAAATGATGCCCTGTTCAGTTTTCCCTTGACTTGTGACGTCATGTGGATAGAATTATCTAAAATGGTTCAAGTTTTTGGAGTCCAATTAAAGCAGTTAGAGGCCTCCGGAATTAGATTGAACGGTTATGATCTCCTGATCGTGGGATCATGCGCATGACTCAGCAGTTCGATGGATGGGATTTTGCTGGGGCCTGTGTTCTTGGGCCTCAATACTGTTGAGCCCATTTCACATTATGGGCTTATTGGCCTTTCTTCATGTAGGCCTATTAATAGCTGTACCCATCAGAAATGTTTTTTAAACAAATGCTCATTTAATTTACTTTGTCTAGGCGGTTTTGATATATTACTAATTGTTACTTGCAATTAGTAGAAACTTTTAAAGTAATTTTTATGGATAACTAATTTTAAGTTTAATTGAAGGAGATCCAATTATGACTAAAAGGATATTTATTTAGTTGAATTAGATTTGACATGCGCCTATTGATAATTTGATATTGAATCTAATTGATCAGACATATTTGCAATAGTTTCATGAATATTTTATGGGTTAAATGCACCTTATTTGAGGCACATAGAAGTAAAGATGAACATATTTGGACTCGTGTCTTGGGTGTTTGGGTGAAATACAAGTTGACTATTTTGAACTCAGAAGGGCCCCGTGTTTTGTTTTCCATTTTGCCTCCCCTCTTTTTGTTTCTCCTATAAAATAGGAGAGTGACAAGGGTTGACAACAGTGGGTATTTTAATAGTTAAGTATTAGAAAGGCTTTTCAACTTTGTGCTAACACAAATATTTGGAGACTTTGTGATTTTGTTCTTGATTTGTTTTGTGAAAACTAGTGAGAGCGAGACAACATGTGATAATTTGGATGTCTTGGAGATTGAAAATTTTGTACAATTAGCCATTGTTTATGTAATTGGTGTTTGTTTTGCATCAATTAATGTTTTTCATTTTGTTCATATATATTAGAGACTTGATATTACATTTATATTTTTTTGTAATTACATTTATATGTTGTAATTTATGAATATTGGATCTTTGTATTTTATATATTGTTCTAACTGATTAAATAATGATTTTGCCTGGGAAATCAAATTTTTATATTTCATGCTTTGCAACCTTTATTCCCTTGCATTTTTGTCATTAATAACTACAATGTTTGCTTAAGTCTCCCTGTAAGTTACTCTAATCTTTTACTCTTATCTTCAGATTCTTGGGATTGAGAGGGTTTGTAGGTTTGCACATTCCATGGTTCTTGAGGGTGGCAGCATCCATGTGGATGGGGAAGGTATTAATTTCTGTTTTTTTTCCTTGTTTGTTTGGTTTTTTAGCTCTATGAAACTATTTTTTTGTTGGATGGGTATTTTTTGGAAACTTGTAATGAAATGGAGTGGATTTTGACATGTAAGAGAGGGGGAGAACTCAGCCTGATATGACTTTTCATCATGTACCCCATAGCACAATTTCATCTTGTGAATTGTGTGATTTCCTACTCACAGTCCCTGACCTTAACTTTCTCTATATATAAATTTCAAAAACTTAAAATTATACATAAGATAATTAAAAATCAAAAAAATAAAATATTTCGAATAAAAAAATGAAACAAAATAAATCTAGAAAATTATAAATTAATTATGTTCTGCATCACAGCGGCCTTCTATATTATATGGCTTTGTTGCACGTTTGGTGCATGCTGCTCCCAAGGCAGGATTTGACGTGGATGTTGTTGTGGCACTGGTGGTGGAGCCGGTGGCTTTTCCTTATAATCACATTCTTCATCCTCTTGCTCTTCCTCAATATCCAACTCTTTCTCAGGTTCTATTCCAGGGTATTTACTGGGTAACATGTGATTTGAATCGGGATGATATACACCTTGGTGCAAGAGATTTAGGAAGTTCAGATTTGGAAAGCCACTTGCCATCCATGTGGATGGATGACCCTGACTATATATA
This sequence comes from Nepenthes gracilis, assembly GCA_033239525.1. NCBI lineage: Eukaryota > Viridiplantae > Streptophyta > Magnoliopsida > Caryophyllales > Nepenthaceae > Nepenthes > Nepenthes gracilis. The sequence goes on along the minus strand of BSYO01000006.1, from coordinate 1,878,116 downwards.
TTTTGAAGGAAATGGTAGAAAAATATTGGTTGTTGGCATTTGGGGCCATTGATACATTGGTTAAAAATAAAATCGTGGCTGGCTACCAAGATCCTGGCTACCAAGATCCAGAAAACGAATCAAATCAGGCACTATCCAAGATGATGATGCTTGACTGAAAGAGCAATACTGTGGAGGTATTTGCATTAATGTTTCCTGTTCACTACCCTCCACCTTAATTTCCTTACTCACATATCACAAATCAGTCCTTTTCCAAGGGTTAATAGGTTGAGAATAGGAGGCTCGAGGATGAGAATTATTTAAGCAGTGATGTTCATATATTACTCCTAAGGAAGCTTGACCTTATTTGCCTCATCGCCTCATTGTCGGGAAACATAAAATACAACCCATTCATTCCGTTGGCGTATAAATTATTACCATTATTATGCTTAATGTAAATAAATATAGATAATTACAAATGATCTTTCTTTCTTATGATTGATTCCATTAGTTCACCCATGGAACTGATTTATCCTTGAGTGTGCATACGACGCCATTCCATGTAGGTGGAATAGAATGATAAGTTGCTCAGATTCTCGGTGCCACTAATAATTTGTGCGCAACAATGAATCCATAATGACATGCACTTGTTTTGTCCTCCAATTCACGTTTTGATGACCCCAGAGATCTGATGTGTGCAGGATGTCATCATATTTGGGAGGAATTGGAATGGGTTGTAGGAGTCTAAATTGTTGAAATGCACAATTTGGTAATGCCACTTGATTATGTGGAAACATGTCATTGCTGCCCAGTTGCACCAATTTTCTACATTATTAAAGTTGCGCTGGGTCAAGAGTTGTACAATCTATGTATGATGTCAAATCTAACTGCAAAAAGTATTATAATGACAATAGTCTTTACATAATTAATAGAAAAATATCTGTATTAATTTTTACCCAGTTGAGGCCTTGTTCATATAAGGCCTGGCAATATTACTATAGCATACACGTGGATTCCTCCACCCAAGTGGTTATCTTTGTCTGTTTATGCTTCTGAGTTGAGTGTTGATACGAGTCCCTTGGAATAGGGGTAGGGCCAATTGTTGGTATCCTATCCCATGCCTATACTCGGAGAATGAACTATAGTACACATCTATTGCCTTGGATTTTATGGCCTTATATAGCTTTCCTAGTGCCTTGCAAGACAAGCCAAACCTCAAATATGCATATTTACCTCGTCTAAATTTGCCTGTGGAGGCGAACATCAGGTTAACTCGTTTCCTTGAGTTGTTTGGAAATAACGTCCACTAATAGGCAAAGAATTCATACACGCGTGTCATAGTTCAGTGTATTATTGTCCACAATTTTAGGCAGCTCAAGAAAATTTTCTGTTATGCATTGTAATTTTATTTGCTGCCATTCTAGAACACTTGCTGTGGGGGTACATGGCCTAGCAAATGTTCACGTAACCCTCTCCACCATATTGCCTATCACCGGTGATTGGATTGCTACGAACTGACAATCTGATTATAATGGTCACATCTTCAAGGGTGATGATCACTTCACTCACAACAAGATGGAATGTGTATTTTCACTTCCATCATTCTACGAGGGTGGTTATTAAGTAACTATCTAGTCATATAGTATTAAGTAAGGAGGCAGTTTGCTATGTGACCGTGAATATTGTGTGCATCCTTTGATGAAATAAGGCACGGATGCAATGGTAGGTCAATATTGTGTAGGATTAAAGAAAAGATGAAAACTTTAAGTTGTCATCTCAAGGAGAGAAAAAGAAAAAAAAAAACTAAAAATGACAACTCAATGTCATCTTTCCACCTTGTAGAAATTTCATTGCAAAGGAGAAAAAAAGATGACAAGTTGTCATCTTGAGAAGAGAAAAAAAAAAGAAATAATTTGACAACTCATTGTCTTCTTTCCACTGTGCAAGATGTCCTTGCAAAGGAGGAAAAAAAAAGATGACAAAAAGTTGTCATCTCAAGCAGGGAAAGAAAAAAATACAAAGAAAAAATAACAACTCAATGTTGACTTTTCACTTTGCAGAGAAAATAAAGGGTCACCGTGTATTCTTGAACCAAAAACCGTCTTTTGGCTAACCTAGCCTCCTCCGCCCCTCTGAATCAAAAAGTGATAGTGTAAGAATATTCAATTGTTGTCCATCGACCACACCTTTGGTTTAGATCTTAGGTCTCGTTTCACCTTTCGTGGATGAACCTTGCGGAGGAACGCTTAAGTTTTTAAGGTGTTAAATTCTCACTAATATTTGCGTTACTGAAGCCGACATTCTCGCTTCCTCTTTGTCCACCATGGCTTGCACCGGTATTTCCCCATAAGGCAGGATGCATGACAATTTTGAGTTGTCATCTCAAGAAGAGAACAAAACAAAGAAAAACACGGCAACTTAATGTTTCTTTCCTCTTTATGGAGATTTTTCTACAAGGGAGAAACAAAAGTTTGACAATTTTGAGTTGTCATCTCAAGAAGGAAAAAAAAGAAAAATAAAAAAGAAAAAATGACAACTTGATGTTTTCCTTGTAGTTTGTGGAGATTACTCTACAAGGGAGAAAAAAAGGATGACACCATTGAGTTTTTTTATTCCTTTGTATATTATATCTGCCTGCTATTTTATTATATTCCCATATTAATTTTTTGTGAAGTGTATAATAAAATTTTAAGATATCATTTTTGATGTAGGGAAGGGGAAGAGTAGGGGAGGGGAAGGAGAAATTAGGGGAAGGGGAGAAACAGAAGGAGAACCAGGGGGAGGAGTAGAGACCAAGGGAGAGAGAAAAGTAGAGACCAAGAGAGAGGAGAAAGATCACAATCAATCAAATTTCTTTCAATTCATTAATACTATTCAAACAATAGAGTTTAGAGTTTTTATATAGAGAAATCCTAATCTTAAAATACTTTGGAAATAAATATAATTTCTTAACTAAATATAATATAAGTCTCTAAAATTAAAAGAAAATCTCAATATAATAAAATTTCAACATAATAAAATCATATAAATCAAATAAAATCATAATCTTTCAAATAAAATAAAATTAAGTGAAATAACAGCAAATCTCTTTTAATTTGGAATATTTGTGATGTCCACATTAATTCTTCATAGGTGGTTGGGACTAAGAGCAACTGTGACAATTTGATCAACTATTGTTGTACCTGAAAGAAGAACTACCGTTTCTACCCTTTTAGAATCCTTGAAGTGACATATGCAATCTCAGAGCATTCACTCTCACTATGCAATTCAGCATATTCTATATCCAGAAAAGGAAAAAAATTCCTTGATATCTCGATGGGATGCACAGAGGGACAGATTATAAACTTATACGATTCTTATCGACATGGAATCTGATCTAAAAGGAGAAGATTGAGGAGAGACAATACGATTATTGTAATGAGTGTTTAAATGAGGAGAAGAAGAAGAATAAAAAGGTGGTTTTTGAGATGGAATCGAGAAAGAGATGGAGGTAGAATGGGGACGACTAGACTAGAAGAGAGGGTTTCTTCAACACAATCAGGCTATTGACAAACTATAGGATAGGTCTTTGATATCAAATTTGATGTAGAGAAGGGGAAGAATAGGGGAGGGGAAGGATAAATTAGGGGAGGGAGAGAAACAGAAGGAGAACCAGGGGGAGGAGAAGGAGAAACTAAGGGAGAGAGAGAAGTAGAGACTAAGAGAGAGGAGAAAGATCACAATTGATCAAATTTCGTTCAATTAATCAATACTATTCAAATAATAGAGTTTAGAGCATTTATATAGAGAAATCCTAATATTAAAATATTTTGAAAACAAATATAACTTTCTAATTAAATATAATATAAGTTACTAAAATAAAAAAAAATCTCAACATAATAAAATCTTAACACAATAAAATCATGCAAATCAAACAAAATTAAAATCAAGTGAAATAATAGCAAATCTCTTTTAATTTGGAATATTTGTGATGTTCGCATTAATTTCTGTATAGCATAGGAAAAATTGGGGTTAGGGTTTGGAATTGAGAAGTTGTGCCTAGGGTGGCACGACGCCTCATCAAAATAATGCTACCTTAGCTGTCTTTTTTCTTTGCATTAAAGTTGCACACTTTGTAAAGTAGCATTGATTTGAGATGACAACTCAATGCTAAACTTAACGCTACTTTGCATATTGAGTTGTCATCTCAACTCAATGCTACCTTACAGATTGAGTTGTCATATTTATTCTGTGCTACCTTGTAGAGAAATTGAAGTCTTTACATTATTATTTTTAATATATTATTTCAGTATAAATATTTTGTTGTGTGTTGGTTTATCATATTTATTTCTTTTGAATAATTAAAAAGTAACAAAAAATTGTTTTATTTGTCTTTTTTCTCTGCATTGAAGTTGTATGTACTTTGCATAGCAAATAGCATTGCGTTGAGAAGACAACTCAAATGCTATTTTACAGATTGAGTTGTCATCTTAACTCAATGCTACATTGTAGATTGAATTGTCATATCTGGATAGGAAATTGCTAAAAAAGTTGACACATTTTACATTATGTAGTTGACATGTTTGGATTTTTTGTAATTTATGCAATTTTAAGTTAGTATTTTACATTATGACATCTTAGGATTTTATAAGTTCATCCATACATCATGTCCATTTATTATTTCTGTGTGTATAAAATGTGGCATTCAAATCTGGCTTTTTCTGCAAAGTGTATTCAAATCAAATATTTGAATAAAAGAAGTTACTACTCATTCAAATTTGACATATTCGAGCATTCATGATTGGTCGTGGCTCCATCATTGTTTTTAAAATTCCTGTGATTATGACCTTTTATAGTTTCTGCATAATTGCTTTTGATCTAAGTACTTTTTGTAGAGAAGACTATATTTGAATGCCACATTTTATACATGTAAAAATAATAGATGGATGTAATGTACAGATGAACTTGCAAATGCATAAAATAATACGAAATCCTAACACGTCAATACATTAGGATTTATAACAAAATACTATATTATCCTACACTAAAGCATTGGAAATGTGCTAAAGATAATGGGTGACATAATGTAAAATGTTAACTTTAAAAACATATGAAATAATAAGAGTTGTTTTGTCAAAAAAAATCCTAACACGTCAATTTTGCATAATGTAAAATGTCATCTTTTTTTTGGGGGGGGGGGAATTTTCTCTTCCAAGATGACAACTCAATATGTAAAGTGGCATTGTGTTGAGATGACAATTTAATCTTTAAAGTAGCCTTTGGGCTGTCATCTTAATTTAATGCTAGTTGCTCTACGAAGTATGTGCAATTTCAATGTTGAAAAAAGGCAAATGAAGCTACTTTTTGTTAATTTTTTATTATTTATATGAAAATAAAATATTAAAAATTCATTGTGCACTTTATGAAAAACTATATAGAAATATTATATTAGAATAGTATTGTACATACTTTGATTTATCTACAAAGTAGCACAGAGTAGAGATGACAACTCAATCTACAAGGGTGCATTAAGTTGTCATGTCAACTCAATAATAATTTGCTATACAAAGTATGTACAACTTTATAGTAGAGAAAAAAGGCAAATAATTTATCTCTTTTCAGAGAGAAGTCAATCCACCCTGGGCATGACTTCCCATTTATTTTAGTAAATACTTTTCAATCCCAAACCTTAACACTAATTTTTTTTTTTATAATTTATACAGAAAAATACTGTATCAAAAAAATAGTATACACTTTTCAAAGAATTTATATAGATACACTTATAAAATAATGGGCAGAAATAATGTGTGGACGAACAAAATAACTCGATGTCATCATTTTTTCCCCCTTCTTGGTAGGCAAATATCTACAAAGTGGAAAGACGATTCTTCGTTTATTTCTCTTCTTTGAGTTGTCATCTTTTCTCTTCTCCTTGGCAGAGAATCATTAGCAAAGTGGAAAGACAACATTGAGTTGCCATTTTTTTTTTTTTTTTTCTTTGTTTTTTTCCCCTTATCTTGAGATGATAAGTTAAATATTCCATCTTTTTTTTTTTATTCTTTGCAGAAAGATCTCTACAAAGTGGATGGACAATATTGAGTTGACAATTTTTTCTTCGTTTTTTCTTCTCTTCTTGAGATGACAACTCAAAGTTGTAATCATTTTTTTTTTCTCTTTTGCAGATAAATGCCTGCAAATTGGAAAATTAAACAGTGACAATATACATTGTTGTGATCATGCATACAGTTTCCATCCATGTTGATTGAGGGTGTCTTTCTGTATCTGAACTTTCTAGATCTCTCACATTAAGGCATGTATTGTGTTGATTTGAGTCACGTGTTACCTAATGGATACCCGATATTTGGACATAAGGAGTTGGACGGTGAGGAAGAGCCATCAGCTCCTGCATTGTTACCACGATAACTTTCCTGCCAACCCTCTCGTGAGCAGCCTACACCAAATGTGCGACAATGACCACAGAGAAATAGGAGGCCGCCACTATGCAGAACATAATTGATTTATAATCTCTTAAGTGTGTTTTATTCAGTATTTGATTTGTGTTATTAAAATTTCTAATTTTTATATATCTAGTGTATTGTTTTTCATTTTGTTTAATTTTTTATATTAAAAAAATTAGTTTTAGGGAGTCATATGGAGGATGGCACAATTCACAGTGACATTGTGCCATGGGGTACACGACCTCTCAATGTGAAGTGTGTTGGGGGGCAGGTGTGCGAGTTCTCCCCCTCTCCTACCAGTCAAATTCCACCAACATTTCATACTAAGTTTTTTAAATGATCCTCAACAAGCAAATAGTTTTCAAAAGTATCAAAAAAACCCACTTTGTTTTCCTCTCTTGAGGAAGCAATCCCACTTAATGATCAACGTTGTATTCATTTTTTCTATTTTGTGCAATTATTCAGGCAGTATACCTATGTACTGCAGATTGTGGCAGTGGCAATGAAAATGTAATTTATGATTTTTTGCTGCTTTGTCCTGCATGAATTTTGGGGGTGGGTTGGAGAAGACTAGTGCATACACTTGTCATGCAGGAAACCAAAAATGAACATTGATACGGGACATGGACATGACATGACAGACCTGTTGGCATGTTATTTTCCTAAAATTAGGACACAACACATTAAGGATCCATTAACTGAAATTATTAATTTATTTAAATATAAAAATGTAATTGATCAGCAACCATAATTTTATACTAAATTAGTAATAAAAAAGCATAATCTTATTTTTTCATCTAAAAAAATTTTACAGAAGAAGTGTTATATACAAATGAGCTAATATAAAAGAGTTATGTGAAGACATACCTAATAGAATAAAGCAAAAATGGAAGACAGTGGGGTCTTAGGTTTTTAATTGTTTCTCACTTATAAAATAACTGTAATTTTCTTTAGTTTTTATGAAGAATTTTATTTGCTGAAAATTTGAAAATAGTCTACTGTGTCCAAAATGTGTTGGAGTGTGTTTTAGTTGAAAAGAAATATAGCAAGATAATCTGACATGTGTTACATGCCAATTTTTTAGTTTGGGAGGAGTGTTGGTGCTTCTTTGCAGAAAACTTATTATCAATCTCATGTTTTGGGTTCTCTATTTGTTTATTCTTGTCAGGAACATGTCTCACCACCGAGGAGTGCTTACTGAACAAGAACAGAAATCCTCATTTGACTAAAGAACAAATAGAAGACAATCTAAAGGCTTACCTTGGAGTAAATAAGATCATTTGGTTGTCTCGTGGTCTATATGGTTCTCTCTCTCTCTCTCTCTCTCTGCACTTACATTCTCACACATGCACAGACATGTAGAGTTGGTGTGAGCTGCAAATATATTTTTTATATATTTTTCATCTGTCATTATGATAATTGTAGCCAAGAAGCAATTGGTATTGTATAGTATATCATTGACAATTACTTTGGAGGGAAATTTTGATTATATAAACGAAAATGACATCTATTGGGATGTAAATGACTTGGAGGTGGGGGAGGAGGAAAAGAAAGAATAGGGAAAGAGATGTTAAAGTGCTGGGAACGGAAAGCCAGGCACTGTTATAAAGTCAACTTTTATACTGTGTTCTCAATGGAATTTTTAAGATTACAAAACTAGTCCATCTCTTTCGTAAAACCAGCAGTTACATATTGGCCACGACCATAATGGAGTGTCTTCTAATCAAATAGATAATAAGATTGACATCAGTGGTAAGATTTGAAATCTATGTCGGCATGGCAAATTTATTATCATGCCATTCTGCCATCAGAAATAGTCAGCATGTCAAAGTCAAACTTCTACCATCCTAATTTGTCAAAGACTACAAAATTCATGGGCCATTCCGATTAGATCTAATTCAGATTATTTGTCCTTAAATCTAATTCTGCAAGTGCCAATTTATCTAGCCTTGTTAGAAATAACCATTAGCCCAGACAAAGTGATGACCCCAGTTCAAGCAGTTGAATATTAGTGAAGTCCTAAGTTGTTGAAGGTTAATAAGTTTATCATGAGGCAGCACCAAAATGACTAAATGGATCAAAAACTTTTGGCTGATGATTAAAAATATTTTCAAGTAGGGGTTGAGCTTATGTCTGTCACAGCTTTCCAATAGTCCTTTATAAATAGATATAGAGGTGCCATTAGGAAGTAAGTTTAAGCAATGCTAAGCTTTGTGGGAATATTCTACCTGGGTGGCACTGTGAAACTCAATCCATTATAAGGCTATTGGTGGATTATTTAGATTTTATTGTGAGAGATTGCCTCCATTTTAGATTCCTCCAAGAACCTGAGTTCTTTGCCTTGTTCTGTAGTGGATATTAAGTAGGAAATGCTTTTGAACCCCTTGGCCAAGCCAAACCACTGTCCCTTTAGTGGAGGTTGAATAAGTGGATATTTATTGTTCAATTGTGTAAAAGATAAACACTTAGGATTCTTTCTTCCTCTTTATTGGATTCAAATTAAATGTTTGGATTTGTTTACAACTTCTTATCTTTTAGTATCTCTATTCAAAATTTTGTTTGGACTTAATCCCTACATCATGTAAAAAAGATGGCTCATTGTATGAGATTCAAAGAATTGCAGTTTCTAGGAGGGTCAGATATATGCTGCCTTTTTATTGCAGTGTAGAGAAGAGATTTCTGTAGCTTGAATATGTGACTTCTAAGACACTTTGGGGCAATATTACTGTTGCAATAAAGTTCATCCTCTTTATCCTTGCATTACATATTGAAGCTAAATAAACCTGCTTTATGATGAAAACTAAAGCAGTAAATTTTATAGGTGATGATGATACTAATGGTCATGTTGATAATATTTGCTGTTTTGCAAAGCCTGGTGTGGTGCTTTTAGCATGGACTGATGATGAATTAGATCCTCAGTTTGAGCGATCCACGGAAGCATTGTCTATTCTTTCCAATGCTACAGATGCTAAAGGTAGAAAATTACAAATTATTAAGCTTCACGTTCCTGGTCCTTTGTGTATGACTGCTGAGGAGGCAGCTGGCGTCATTCAAGTAAGTACACTGTGATGTAAATCTTTTAGTACTGGGTAATTATCACCAAGGACCCCGAGCTATCTCATTGTTTCACATACATCATCCATTTTCTGAAAGCATCACAATATAATCCTAATGCTTAATTTTTTTGGATCAGTTGGCCCTCATCTGTTAATTTTTTTGTTAAGCTCCGCTAGAAAATCATTATGAGATTTTAATATGTGTAAGTGATGGGGCATAGAAAGTAATTAGACGTTTTCATTGACAATGCAAAAAATATCTTGTTCTTGCTGTTCTCCTCGTTCTTTAGATAAAAAGGTGAAGTTTTAGTTTTAGTTTTGATTCTTCTGCGCCATTGCCACTTACCTTTGGGGTAGGCCTTACATATGGCTCACATTCACTGCGACATCACAATCCTGGCAGTTGTCCCGCATCATTTCTCCCAATACTTGATTGGAGTACCCCATCTGCTTTAGGGTAGCTTAGCAAATGAAGCTTCCCACATTGCGGGCTCTTTGGAGGGTATAACATATGCCTCCTTGCCTCTGCATTTTAAAGATGATGTTTCTGCTGTTTTAATCTGTAATTTGTTAGTCATAATGAAGTAACCTTATTATTATGCTATGACTTACCGTTATGTTTGTTATCTTGTAATATTAAACTTGGAAAAATTTATTTAACATGAATTCATGGATCTTATCTAGAGTGAGAACCACTGTTGTTAAGGATAAAAGGAAAATAAAATAACAGTGAAATTGAAACAGAGTTGTAAGCAAGAGAGAGAGATGACCAAGAATAGCATATCATCCAATGTTTTTGTGCCATCACTTTCTCTCACCTCCCCTTCCCCATTTCATATTATTAACCAACACCCCATCACTGGCATTGCTCAGTTGCTACAAAGGAGTAACCAACACACAACAATGTTTCAACAAAAATAACACAGACTACAGAGGATGATTCTAAAAATTCTAGACTTGCAATAATCTTTTCCGGACATTGCTTCTTACAGAAAACATAATCAAACAACTCTTTGACAGGTTGAGAGCTTGAGTTTGGAACTAGAAAGCTAAGTTGTTGATGGTGAGTTGATGGGGTTTGAACAGGGAACAAATTCAACTTGAGAAACAAAAATGTAATCAAGACCACCAAGAGATGGAACAATGGCGACATCAGGGCCTTTAATTGGCCATTAATTGTGATGAAGAAATCCAATAAATGAGATCTTAGTTTGCGAGAAATCTCAACTTATGCTGGCTTCTTTGTTGTTGAGGTTTGAACTTTGATAGGTGGTGGCAAATTGATGGTTGCAATTTGGGGCTGCTTAATGGATGTTTGGTTTTTTTTTTTTGGCAGTTCTGGGTAGGGTTATCTCAATCATGAAATTTGAGCATAGATGGTGATGGGAGTTTTTAACACTGGTGAAAAGTAACAATATGACATTGCAGATAGTGTCGCAGGAATGGTGGTGATCTGTTGGCTGATATACACATGGATAAGAGGGTATTCATAGGGGAGAGACTAGACAATGAATAAAAGGATGGTTTTTTATTTTTTATACTTAAAAATTTTGTATGAGTAATTGAACCACATAATTTTTTACAGAATGCTTTGTAACCTTCATTTTGCTGACATCAGATTTGATTCTTTTTAAATTTGTAAAGTCAGCCCAGGTACATGACAGGCATTTTACTTTGTTAGAAAACTTGTTGTTTTGGCTTTAGATGGTCTCAAAACATATTTGTTTTAATCAGTCTATTCGAGAGATTTCACATTACTGTTGAATCCAATATGCTCCAATTGCAATTACCATTGTAACCTGAGATTTAGCTTTGGAATTCATAGATTCTGACTGTCCCAAGAGCTGGTGGACTTGGCTACATTTTTGAGATCTAGCCTTGGTGTAATGATAATATTGTTCCATTGTAATCTGAGGGTGAGGGTCACTGACTTGGACAATGGAAAAAATATTTCTGTAGTAGCAGGGTTTGGATTGTGTAACTGCTAATTTAATTATTACCGGACAATTGTTTGTCTTTTACTCATTTAGTGTAGAAAATCTGTTGCTATATTAGTGAGTTGTAATGTGTATAGGTAGACAATGTTTGCTGGACCTAGAGCTGCCAGCATAAGATCTCTCTAAATTATGTCAGAAAATGCTCAACTAGTTTCACCATCTACATTGTGGTTTCTTAATTGCTAATGATCTGTCTTTGAATACATGGAAAATGGTGAACCTTCATAGCATTCTATTTACATTTTGTTTATTTCCTGTTCTGCTCGGTTGCTCCTAATACGTCAAAAAAGTTACTTATAGAATTTGATATTCAGTTCTAATAAGGCCATGTCATGCTTTTAATCGCCTATGTGATATCCCAGAAACTGTTTGCATTAAAACAGTCAATCCAACACTTTGTCCAGCAGGCCTATGAGAAAATGATCATATCTCTCTGAAACAAAATACAGCAACACTTTATTTTGATAATTGCCCTTTGTCCCAATGGTTTAATGATTCCATACAATATTACGTTCATCTTTTTAGATTTTGCTTTCATGTTTCTATTTCGGTACTGAATTGGACTCTCAGCCCCTGATTTTTTACCTCTTTCCATCTCTCCCTCCTTTTTTCCTCTGCCTTAATGATGTCCAAATCCAACAGAAATGAGTAATAGGAATGAAATCTTTGTTGTATTTTTGTCGAACATGTTGCATATTTGCATTTCTTGAAGTATTTAAGCACTGTTATGCAGGTAGCTGATTTATGTATTGTCAATTAAATATTAAATAATGGAATAGCCTTTACATGATTTAATTTCTCTGTTGTTGTCCTGTAATGAATCTTGAGCACACAGTACATTGCACAATCTTTTTGCATATCATGTATTGAGTACTCTGACATTTAAGCATGTTGCTATACTCATTGATTGCAACATTTGTATGCTATACTAGAATGGTGAAGCTAAGCCAAGACTTCCTGGTACAAGACTTGCTGCATCTTATATAAACTTTTACATTGCCAATGGAGCTATTATTACTCCACAATTTGGAGATCGTAAGTGGGATGATGAAGCTGTTCGTGTTTTAGCTGAGGTCTTTCCTGATCATGAAGTAAGTATCCAAAAAATTATGCTCTCTATATCTGTTCACCATGAGATGTGAAGCTGAAGTTTATCATATCTCTCTGTTTGCTCATTTAAACAACAGAATGCTGAAGTTAATTGATTCTAATTTTCTTCTACGAAGAATTGCCATGGTTCCTTACTTCGACAGGGTATAAATATATAAATTTAATATTTTTAGATTATGGTCATCCGCACAAGTTAGATAGTACGGACACTTTCTTTAGGGTAGTGTATCAAATTGGACAGGTATCAAGAGTTTGCACCAACACGCTCGGGCATGCTTAATATTTTTACTTAATTCGTACAGTCTGGGACATGTGTGGATCTGCTCGGGACGCATTTTTGGTTCAGTTTCAATTTTTAAAACAAAAAAGCTTAGTTTTGTGCTATTTAGAAAAAAATCGAAAACATAATTGCTTGTTGGAGAAATCTGGCTTTTTTAACCCACTACTTTGGAAAAATACTCTGAGAGAGAGAGAGAGAGAGAGAGAGAGAGAGAGAGAGAGAGAGAGAGCTTGTTTTGTTCAAAAATTATCCCCGCTTGAAATCAGAGAGAGGGAATGGTTAGAGAAGTGTTGTGGTTATTATTTTTCCTCAACCAATAAAATATATAGAGTGAGTGAATAGGAAGCAGATACACTTATTGCAAAGTTAAGTTTTGGTTTTGTACATCCATTCGACACCAACATGCTTTGAACAAGCTCAGATTTGTTAGAATTTTTTTATTTGATTCTTACATGATGAGGATATGCTGAGGACGTGTTGGAACACGCTGGAGGTATGTTTTGGCTCCTTTTCAATTTTGAATATAAAACAGGGATCTTTTAGTAGAATTAATTTTGTGCTATGCTGGAGATGTGTTTTGGCTCTTTTCAATTTCAAAAACAAAATAAGGATCTTTAAGTAAAATTGGTGTTGTGCTCGTCATAAAAAAATTCATAACAGTCTCTTATTGGAGATGGCTAGCTATTCGAACCTTGTGCCTACAAAAAAAACATGAGAGAAGCTAGCGGTGATCTAAAGTTCTTCTAACTACAAATTAAATAGATTAGCAAAGTATTTTCAGGGGCTCTTTTGCCCTACGCAAGGAAAATAGAAAGAGGAAGGGAGATCTTATAGTTTATAAATCCACAATTTGTATGAGTATGGAGTTTTGAGAGCTTATTTAGTGTACAATAGTATTGTTTTATTAATTATATACCCATACTTAATCCAATTTTGTAGAAAGATTTGTGCCGTTGTGGCCGCATCTTGTGTTTGTGCTTCTTAATGCAAAAGCTAGATAAATTATACCCGACCTCTCACATTTCAGGTGAAAATTTCCGTTGGGATTTTCTGTAACTCAGTTTTCTAGGTAAGTATTTTACAGCCATGACGGAGATAGGGAGAGAGGATCCTTTTGTCTCAGCCCCTTTCCTTTGAAGAAAACTTTGTATGATTTCATTAATGAGGAGAGGAAAAGAAGGTATGGCAATGCACAGCATCACCCACTTCATAAGCTGCGCTATAAAGCCATAGGACAATATGTGTGTCGATTCCATAGAACAGGCCTCCTTGAGGTCAATCGTAAACATAGCTTGAGGTGAAGCTTTTCATATACCCATCTATCCTTTGCAAGTGCTGTCTGTAACAAGCACCACCTGATCGTGTAGCCTCTCTTTCTCATCTGCTGCTTAAGGGAAGGTTTCTGCTGTCACAAAGGAATTGTAGTTTGTGCTTACTTATAGCTGAAGCCTTTGGTGTAGCAGTTGGGGCTTGATCCTTACAAATGGTATAGAGTGAGGTCACAGCTCAGGCTGCCCTAGAGTTAGTTCCTGAGGGAGGGTTGCTGGGGACAAGGAACCCTTGTGCATTCAATTAGACTAATCATCTGAGTCTTAATATGATATTGGCACCACCATGGGATAGCCCTACTGCCCATTGAGCCTTTAGAGTGTCTTCTTGTTACCATAGAGGAGATATAGTTTGTGCTCACTAACCACTAAAGAACAGGGTGTAAATTTATTTATTTATTTTTTGAGCTTTTGCACATGATTCAAAATCTTTATGGACTTGGTTGTAAAAATAAAATATGTTTGTGTACTCAGAAAGTTGAAAAAAGAACCAACAGTAATGAACTAAAAGTTCCCTTTTCCCCATGCTTTTGGTTAGTGCTTGCGGCCTAATAACGGGGTGGATATTCGTCTATTCAGTTGCAGAACTATTGCTCAACTCAACATTTGATAATCCCGAGGGGTTGGAGGTATGCAAACATGATATAGTACCAAGTGAGTGAAACTGACAAAAAATAAAAGGTTATGCATAATTTTTTATTCCCATATTTATTTGAAAACTGAGTCAGGAATTAAGTTTACAGACTAGTGCGTCGATGAGATTATAGGAAATTGAAAATATGCATAATGCTGAGTCTAAAGCAGTTAGGGAATATAAAATTTCCGTTGATAATAAAATCTTTAAAATTTTAAGTTTCGTATAGTAAAAAATAATTACTAAAATTCTAGATGTACCTGTAATTTTTTAAAAATAAAGCTAAATTTACGTGATCATCAGAAAATAATATAGTGATACAATATCTCTTAACTTCATATTCCGGATTTTCTTGGCTATATATCCGTTCTTCATCACGCACGACTATTTGATTGATGGTTTGTAAACTTGTCCCGTATCAAGTAAGTTAATTTGTTTAGGTACAATGCCTTAACATTGTACTTAGAAATTGATTCTTTTCTCGTTTACAAAAATAAGAAATTCAATTTGTTTTCAAGTCCTTTATTTCCCCCCTTTTTGTTGAATGTTAATAGGTGAAAGTTATGAAATACATGAAGCTAATACACTAAATCTAAACATAAGATACAAAATAAAATTAATCAATAAGTGCTTTTTCTCATTCATTGAAATCATTTATGGAGAGAAATTAAGTGCTGAGAAATAACATGTTTAAAGTAGTTCAAAATAAGGGATTGTAATGGGATCAAATAAAAAGCATTGAGAATAAAAAATCCTAAGGAATGAGAATAAGTACTTCGTAGAGTATAATTATAATATTTAATAGTGTATCTAGATACTTTTTTTTCCCGTGTCTGCGGCACCCAACAATAAAATATTGTGTACAGATAAAAAATATCCATATAATATAGACTTGATCAAAATTAGGTTTAGTCTCGACCAAAATTCAATTTAGATGATAATTTACGATCGATTAGTTGGGCCAGACTAGACAAGTCCCGGTAATTAAGGCCAAATGCCTTAATTGTACTAGTCCATAAGTCGAATTGGACCAATTTGGGTTGTTCCATGGACCTTTTTCTAATTTTTAGTATTGTTATTTAAAAATTCTGCATTTGCATAAAAATAGCCAGAAATATGGAATATTTTAAAATTTATAATATTTAGAATAAAATATTAGTATGTGTATATTTTAATTTAGAATCTTTATATAAAAAGTTATTAATTAGATAATATATAATCTATTGTAATACTTTTTTAAACTTAGTATTTATTTCAAAATAAAAAATATATTTATAAAAAAAATTATAATCATGATCCGGCTGAATTGGGCTGAACTGGATACTTTTACCTATGACCTTACCCAGGCCAAAAAATTAATTGGGCCTAATATTGTGACCCTTCTCATCTATAATTTTTTTTTTATATATTAACCAAACCTTATAAAATTTCGGATTGGCCGGACTAGGCCGGTAGGCCAACCCGATTTCGATCAAGTTTAATGTAGTATGTAGACATATGAGAAAAGCAAACATAGAAGATAATGTGGATTATAGAAATTAGAATTTGTTGAATTATTGCCGGTAAGAAGTTGTTTAATTAATTCCTTCTTGTTTCCCAATAGTAATTTGACTAGAAAGGGGAAGGAAAAATCTCATGGTTGCAACCTTTGCAGACTGTCTATATGCATTCATTTTTTCATCGACGTAATGATCTCTTTCCAAAGTAATAAGAAATGGAAAGGACTATTAGTTTCACCCTCTTTTCATAAGTAATAAGGAGAATTAATTATTGTTTGAACTTCATTTCTAACAATCCAATAAATGATACGAGATGAAGATTCTTGAAAAATTGGCAACTATGACTATGATTTCAAAATTTGAGGAATTGTTCGTAAATAACTTTTTAGGGGAAAAAGTAACAATTAGTTGAATTTAATGAGCTATTACAGTTGAATGGAAGATGGTGACATTTACATATTATTGAATTTTGGATACTTTGGAAACTAAGTGTGTCACAACCCGGATATGAAACAATAAATATGCATTTTTATTGATAATTTAGTATAAATTAATATGGTTGATTAGTTATATTCTCATATCCTCAAATAAACTATTGATTTAATTAGCATGTTCTTGTAATATTGTGTTCTAATTTTTAGAAAATAATGTTTTAGCAAATCGGAATCATGTTTATATCTTGTGTCGATATCCATGTTTCTAATTTTTAGAAAATAATGTTTTAGCAAATCGGAATCATGTTTATATCTTGTGTCGATATCCATGTGTCATGCTCCTTAGGTTTGAAGGAGCATGGAGAGGCTTTGTCTAAATCCCACATTTTTTCTGCTCCACCTCCTAGAATTGTCATCCACCAGAGCATGCCAGTTTGGAATACAATATATCAACAGAGAAAATTAAACTCATTTTGAGGTTTTGTTTTTTCATTTTATAATTTTTTTGGGGTGTTGGCCAAAAGATGAGAAGACTAATTTTCACAGTTAAAAGTGGACAAAATTTAGTATTCGGTTACACGGTCACACATCCAATTGCAAAAGCCTGACCTTTTTATTTAGTTAAAAGACAAAATCTATGAAAAGCCTGACCTTTTTATATAGAAAGGAACACTATACATGGGTATGTCCATTGCTTAGTCTCTCCCTAACCCAGGGGACAATCTCGCTGTATTCATAGACAAAAGAACAACTGATTATACAGTTCCAGCATTTGAGTGCTTGAGTGGTAATAACATATCCCAACCACTCCCTCCGTGTAGTTGCAATCAATGCCCTTGAGACATCAAGTAATTGCTCCCAGGTAATCTTTGAAACTGGCATTGGTAGCTTCCCAGGTTGTTTCGGGTAACTTTTGTGAACTGCTTCAGTTGGTCGCTGAGGTCCACAGCCATGACACCACTTTTATGTACTTTGCTCACCTCTCTGAACTTATTGAGCTGGACTTCTTTGAGCCGAGTTTTCTAGAGTCAAACCATCCGAGCCAAGCAAGACAATCTAACCTGCCCAAGCTTTCTTTCTTTGCTTAGACCCAACATATCTAGACCTTATCGTTTTCCATCTCGGCCATAGTGTTGCTACTTGTTGCATGATTTAACCTCTATATCTCTTTTTCTTTCTTTCCTTTTGGCCGGGTTTGACTTTAACTGTTGTTCTTGGTTTGGATCAGGTGATAAGAATCGAAGGCGCCAGGGAAATCGTCTTAGGAGGAGGAAATATACATTGCATCACACAACAACAACCTGATTCTTCTCAATGCGGTTGAACTATGTTAACTGAACAAACAGGGCAAGCCTCATAACCAGCCGCTCTGTTTTTCTTGTTTCTTTTTAACTCGGATGCATAATAATGGGAAAGGATGTTGACGGGCATATATAAAAATAAATAGATGGATGAACATGACGTCATTTGAGGATAATTTATTGGTGTTATCAAAGTGTTTGTGTTACAATGGTATTAAAAGATCATTTAATTACTCTTAGATGGCATTGTATTTTATAAATTTATATACACCGATGGGTATGCTGTGAGGAATTAAAGGATTCTACAGTGAGAAATGGCGGCTAAGCAATTATTTGGTGATTTTTTCTCATATGTTTCCTTTGGCATAGTTATTAAAAAATGATGCAAATTATATTTTTCAACTTTCCTAAAAATTTAACATTTTTCATAAGTTATAATGGCATTTTATTTTTCCATTTTTAGAAGCTCATTTAGGGTGTTTATATATGTATCTTTGTTCATAATTTTATTTTATAAAATTCTATTATTAACTTTAATTTTCGTGTAAGTTTTATTTTTTTAAAGAAGTTTGTTGAGATTTGGAGTAAAAAACCTAATTGATTGCTGATTTTCATATTTTAGGGTTTTCAAACATGGGATTGTCACTTTGAAATATGGTTAATTTGATTATTTTTTGGAAGATAAAATTGATATTTATTTAAAACATTAATTTCAAGAATAATTTTTTTTTTTAAAAATAGATAACCGATAATAATTTTAGTATTTTATCTTTTTTTAAAAAAAAAAATAAGTTGTAGATTATAGCATTTTTTAAATTACTTTTAAGAATTAGTAATAAGCACCTAATTAGACCTTTAATAAAAGTCTAACTTAAAAAATTGTTATAAAATAAGTTAACGTTTCTTTCGGTTGACAAAAAAATATATATTTTTAAATTTTATTTTTCGAAAAATTTACTTATGAATTTTTTGTGCTGATTTTATATGTATATTTTTTTGGTCAAATCCAGTGGTGTGTAATAATGTCAACTTAATACAAAATTATCAATTACTTCAAAATTTTTTTTATTTTTTATTTTATTTGATTATGTTATGTATTAACTTTATTTGATATCAAACAAATTAATAAAATAATAATTGAAAATAAAAGCTGGATTTAAAAATAAATTTTTATATACGTTTTTCTGACCATCTAAACCCGGTCCTGAACGTCTCGGTGCGGCCTCTGCTTCCTTTTCTCCGTTTTGGGCCGTCGATCATGATCGACGGCCCCCTTTTTTAAAAAAAGTTTATCAAATTAAAAAAAAATATTAAACTTTATATTTTTATAATCAAAAATAAAAAAACATATTTTAAAAAAATAATATAAAAAAAAATTATAATTTTTTTTAATATAAGAAGGAAACCGTTCGAAAATTCAATCGGACGGCTCCATCGAGATAAGACGTAGACGGAGATTCCATCTAAAGGATGCTTCCGCAGAACAGAGATAGGACGTAGACGGAGAAGGATGTGTGGAGTTGGAGGTCTACGTTCATGGGGACTACGACTGCTGTTCTCGCTGAACAACCCTCTACTCCGTCGGACCTGCCCAGTTTCATTCGCTTCCCGGCGGCGCATGGGTTCCAACACCTTCTCCGTGACGTCGAAGGAGAGAGAAAAAGAGACGGTCATTGTAATCTCCGGGCCGACCGGAGCCGGCAAAAGCAGACTCGCTTTGGAGCTCGCTAAGCGGCTCAACGGAGAGATCATCAGCGCCGACTCCGTCCAGGTGAGTGACGAAATGTTGGTGCAGATGTTCTCTTACTAATGTTTGTTTTGAACTGTAGTTCGTAGTTCTCTCTGCTGTCCCTCCAAATTTCATTTGAATTTTAATTCCATAACGTTTTTATTGTTCGACCAGTGAAACCTAAGCTAGATTTCTGACTACTGTATTCATTATAACGACTGCTGTATTATGTTGGGAGATTAGGAGATCTTCTCTTGTTACTAGGAGATTCGGTGATCTTCTCTTGTTACCAGGCCTGTTAATTTTTCCTTTCGGGGTCTAACTAGGTTGCTTCGTCTTATTAAGTGTGAAAACCGAGTGAGTGTATAATCTGGATATGTTTGGGTATCATTTTTTTGCGCTGGGGTGTCTGACCATCGTGTGTAACATTGTAAGAGAAATTAAATTATATTTTGTCCGATTAAATTTCTCTAGTTTTCCAAGCAAAACTAGTTATGTAGAAAGCTATGGTATGCATTGACAAATAAATTTGAGACCCCACACTTTTACTCTCTGTATATGGTAAACAAACAAAACATGTCCAGCAGGTTTCCACAATTTTACTTTCCATGATTTTACACACTATTACTTTTCTACAGCTTATCTTTAAAATTTAAACCAAGAAATGTTTAAGTTAAAATTAAGAGAGAATGGATAGATTTTCATGTGGTTTTTATTTGACTTAGACAAGAAGTTGGAATGCTGTTAGCAAGGGATTTTTTTTTGTTTTCTTATCCTTGTTTGCTTTGTGTGCCACTTAGGAAGAAGTTGAGATATTAGTAAGGGGTCTCCTTAGGGGGCAGAAATGATGACATTCTGAACTTCCATTTAAACAATTGGAATACTGTAACCTTGCCAATTTAAGCTGGTGCCTGGGTGTTGGAAATCTCAGTGTTTTTAGTGAGGCTCTTTGAGGAAAATGGTTGTGGAGGTTCTTTGTGGATAAGCAGGCTTTGTAGAGAAGAGTTAGTCAGGCCTGCTAAGGAACTTGTTATTTTTGACTGGTTTCAAAGAACACCGTGACATATGGATGCCCTTAGTGTTGGCTTGTGGTAATACATTATGTTGGAGAGAATATCTATCACTTTATTTCTTTCAAGGTTGGCTATGGATTAGAGGTTTTTGGTTGGACAAAAAGTGACTACTGACATGAAAATATGGTTTTGAAAGAGACATTTCCAAACATTTTTGGATATGCACTCAAAGCATAAGCCACAATATCCGGGAAGTTTAAATGGGTGAGTTGTTTTTTTTTATTTATCCATCTCAAGTACTGAGTTGCCTTTTCATAATAGAAATTTTTTTGCCAGGAGGTTGAAAGGCAAGATGGTTCCTTAATACTAATGACTTTTTTCTGTTAGTTATTTTTACATCCCCTTTAAAAGGGATGCGGGCTGTTGTTTCTCTGGGAAGATCATCTGACAATCAGATTCCCCTACCAAGCTCTTTTTTTGCATGTGAGGCTGGAATAGCTTTAGCAGTTTAGTGGTTGTTCTGTTTGTCCTTCACTCCCAATAAAACGAAATTCTGCCTCACATAAAATTGCCATAGTGCATTAACCCCCAGATAATAACACTCTATCACCTGAAAAAGGTTATGCTTTGGAGGATTGCTGTATTCTCTGCAAAGGATTGTAAATTTGTGAATGACATTTTCTGTGTTGTGAAGTTGCCTGAACTGCATGGTCTTCAGCTTGGAAGTTAATGTATTTAGTAGCCTTTGACAGGATCCATCTAGCAGGAACTCTCAGAGCTTGGAACTGGTTCACCACTAAACCTTTCAAAGTTGAGTTCTATCCTCTTCCCTCCAATCATTTGTTTTATCTAGGACGTGAGGAATGATATTGTGTTTAGTGAGGGGATTTTGAATATTTCCAATTTTCAGCTTGGATGGTTTTAGTTTGTATGGATGTTATGCAATATTTCCTGTTTCTGTAAGAGATGTTTTTTGCTTGAACAATTTATCTATTGGTAGATAAATTGTATCCTTTTTTTTTTTTTGGCAGCTTCAACATCTCTATTTTATTTATATTTTTCCCTTATCAATCAAAAAAAAAAAAAAAAAAGAGAAAAAAGGTATGACAAGTTTGAACAAGATTGGAGAGTTTTCTGGGGTTATTAGGAAGTACAATGAAATGATAGAGACATAGGAATTTCTATCATAGTTAGATTACATTGATGCTTTTTGTATTAAATCTCAAAAGGAATTGTGCATCATTTATTTATTCATTTTGGAAAATTGGAAGCTTTAGTTTTCTGCCTTTTTCCTCATGGGAATCAATTATAATCAGGTTCTTTGTGACAAATTGTTGACATGGGATTATGAGAATAGTTCATTAGAAGTGGAAAGACGAAGAATGCACGGAGCCTTATTCCAGTGGCTGTGAATTGGGTGATTTGGAAGAAATAATTCTAGGGATTTTGAAGATTTTTACAAAAATGCTTTGGAATCTTTGAAAACTCTCTTGCTGAAGAGCAGACATTATCCTGCTAGTAGTTTCTTGTTGCTAGAGTTTGGTGATAGCTTATTGTTGCAATATATATTTTTTTCCATTGTATGCGACTGATGCATCATTATTAATAACTGTTGGAAAAATCTTAGTATTACATCAATGTTTGGTCTGAAACCATAGTTGGAGAGACAAATGTATTATTTAATACTATCAAGTTGGAATTGAAGGTTCAAGTTAAGTGGAGTAAAGTGGGTAATAGAAGACAAATTTCAGTGAATCTCTAGGCATGCAAATGGGCTCCAGGCCTTTTTTGGAGTTTTAGGAGTGTTAATTAAATTTACTGGTAGAATTTGTGATAGCTGCAGAAATAGAAGGGAATTTTTGAAGTTTCTTGTGGCAAGGTGTTGCTAGTACTTCTCAAAGAGAGAGAATTGTTTGGTTCTGTGCAGTTAAAGGACTGTTGCTATTATCATGCTCCTACCTTTCATATTAATCACTTTGTTTATTTGAATTCTATTCAAGCTCTAAGTTTATTTTGTGCCTATAAATTCTTCAATGGGGTTTCATAATTGATTATGTCAATAATTTGTGTTTTGCAAGTGCAATTAAAAAATGAACATGGAGCTTTTGTCGGTTTTTCTTGATGTTTCGTGACAACTCATGCCATATATATATATATATATATATATATTTGCGGAGTTTCAGTTTGTTTGGGACTTTTTATGCAGGTTTATCGAGGTCTTGATATTGGATCTGCAAAGCCATCATTGAGCGAGAGGAAGGTGCTTTCATTCGATTGATGCAAAGAATAAACTTATCATTATGGGCTTCCCCTTGTGTGTGTGTGTGTGTGTGTGTGTGTGTGCACGCGCAGGTGCATCAACTTATGCTTGTATCATATGTATAAATCTTTAAGCAAATTAGTCAAGTAGAGGTTGGCAAACTGTGAATATAATTTTTTTATTTATAATGTTTCATAGTTCTCTCATGCAAATGCAATAGTTGAAATGTTCTCTGCTCCAGGAAGTACCACATCATTTGCTGGACATTATGCACCCATCAGAAGGTATTATGCCTTTTTATATATTGTGTGCTTAATATGATTTGTGTGTTAATCTGAGTTACCAGTTGTTCATAAATCTGGAGAATCAATGATAAAGTGGTGGTGGATCATGCATAGCTGGGTTAATTATGACCATGGTGATTGGTGACACAGAGGAAGTCAAACTGGATATTTGTTTTTTGTTGTGCATATTACTGTGTGTTTGTTGGTGGAAATCTCTCCTCTTCAGGTGGCAAAATAGAGAGCTTGGTAGCATCTGACCTGACAGTTTGTAATATTGCAAGGCCACCTGAAGTGCTTTTACCCCATCTGTGTCACTTAGCTGTCCATCTAATCACGTTTTCCAAGAAAATGGCAAAAAGGAAATAATTCATTTTATTTTATCTTGGCCATTCATCTTCCAAACATGCAACATCCATGAGGTAGCTATATCTTTTTATACAAGTTTGAATGTGTTATATAACATATGATATATATTTTTTTATGTTTTTTTTTTTTTTTTTTGATAAAGAAGAACCCATGGTCTTATGGTGTATATATTCTGTCCCTTTAAAAAGGACCATAGATGTTTTAGGTTAGGGATCTATCCTTAATAGGGGAAAAAAATTTAGTGACTTCTTGTCATATTCTGCCATCTGTATGTCTTGTTTCTTCAAGAGGCAAAACATAAGTATAGACTATCTGCCCTTTTCAAGTTCTTGCACTTATACCATGTGATAGGACTTTTGATACTAGCAAATTCCTTGTTAAAGGATGAGTCAGTTGAGTTGTATTTGAGTTTGTAGTTTTAGAACTGAGAGGTCCAAAAAGGTTGGAAGCAAGAGAGGACTCAAGCAGGATATTGGTAGAATGCTCATGCTTAAAAAGCGTTTTGAGTTGTAGATTGACATAATGATTATGCTTGGCAAGTGCTTGATGTGCATTGAGAAGTAGATTGTCAGAATTCTTGTGCTCAACAAGCACTCGCTTTGCACTTGAGTGACAAATTGGCAGAATGCCAACGCTTGATCCAGCTCAGCAGAAAGGTCAAGCAGCAGTTTGGCAAAAATGCTGATGTTTGACTAGTGCTTGCTTGGCACTCCAGTGGAAGATTGGCAATATGCTCTCACACTTAAATATGAAGCTCTAGCAAAAGAATAGCACAATGCTCCTGTTTGACTAGTGCTTGCTTGGCGCTTGAGCAGCAAAGTGGCATAATGCTAGCACTTAATAAATTAAGATTGCGCTTGAGTGATAAGATAGTTTTTCTCACTATGCAAGCTTCTACAATTGCTTCAATCTGCCATTTTATTTTTAAACCACCTGTCCAACTGCTCTTAACCATGCCAGAACACTATTGATTTTAGCGAGAGCATGTCCTTGGAGAAAACCAGTTAATTGACAGAGAATTTCATCTTCTTTGATGAACTGTCTTACGAATAATTGATATAGACTCACACACATATCGCAAATACTAAATCCTAGCTTGTTAGTCTTCCGAGTTCTATTGGTGGCGAGGTGGTTGTTGTTACAGTGCCATTGAATGAGTTTATTTGGGAAGATGCAGGGAGAAAGCCAGAGGTTTTGGCTGTGCTACAACTACAAGTGTGCTGATTTGATCATTTTTTTTAGATTAGTCATGAATTTGGGGGTAATCAGCTGGGTCTAAAGAGCTTGTACCACCGGTTGTAAATTGTCTCATCTTGATTGTGAATTTTTCAATTGTCAACAGACAATCCTAAGGGTTTTTCTCTAGAAAAATTAGTTCTTAAGTTTTCTGTTTGACAACAATGTTATGTGTTATTTGCTTTTCTTCAAATTTCTTGCTTATCTTGTTGAGAATTTGATCTCGTTATGTTGCGTTGTGTTGTTTCATCTAGCACTGTTAATTCCTAATGTGTGTCAAACATTGGGGTGAAATTTTTAGTTCGATGTGGATACATTCACCCATTGGGTGTAAGTGGTTCGAAACCCCAATATCTTACCATGTAATTGTGCTGGTTTCACAAATAACTTGTTTTTGCCATGTTAATCAGGGGAAAAAAACACCAAAGCCTGTTAATTATCATGATTCTACTCTGATTCTACATTTTGTGCTTGGAGGAGCATCACTATAATGCTTGAATAGTTATGGCTACTCACTGACCTATGCCTGGCATGATAATCATGCAGCTCTGATATAATCATCTGCTCATGGAAATATGTGTATACTATATGCATGCCCTTTTTTGTTCTAGAAATACAATGAGATGGAGAGAATTGGCAAGTGCAAGATGAGAGAACTGTTGCAGTTAATCCTTCCAATTTGGAATTTCTTTGCAACGTAACTTTGTTTATCCTTGACAATTTGAAATTATTTTTAATTGTAGAATATTCTGTTGGACAATTTTATGAGGATGCAAGGCAATTGACCAGAGACATTCTTGATAGTGGACGTGTTCCTATAGTTGCTGGTGGGACAGGGTTGTACTTGCGCTGGTATGTCCTTAGAAATCCTTTTATATAGGTGGGCATGGTGTGTTTGGATAATTTCTAACTGGAAAAAACCGGCACTCATTTCTCATCATTTGCATTATCTTCTTTTCTTACATTAAAAAATATTATGTTTCTAGATTTGTTTAGATTATTTATCAATTATTTCTGGATTATATCTAGACATTTAGAATAATAATTAGGTAGAGGTAGAATATTAGGGTAGTTATAGGTAGAATTTCCTTTAGAATACTTTCCGTATTAGTTTTCTATAATTATAAATGCATGTCTTGTAATTGGTTATAATTTTTGAATTCAGCACAATCAGCTTTATTCCCAATATGGTATCAAAGCATTCTTCTGTTTGATCCATCATATGCAGAAGTCTTCCCGTGTCAACTAGCCTATTGATTTTACACACCACCTATCATATCTCACCTAAATTTCCTTATTTGTTATGTGTGCTTTGCTTCTAATTTGTACTAGTATATTTTATTACCCCGGGTGTTCTTGTGAGGACCTTTTACAGCCTGGAGGATTTCTTATAGTGTACATTGAGCATGTAAACAATACCCATATGATGCCTAAATAATACCTGAAACAGCACTGTTAACTCTGCTCTTGATCAATGTGCATGAAGATTGTTGCTATTTGTTCTTCTCTATTTCCCTACCAATTTGAATGTTGCGAGTGTAAGATTCTCCATGACCAGGGTTTGTTGCAGAAGACTACACTAATAAGGGTTCACGTTTGTTTGATGGTAGTGGGTTCTTTTTTCCAGTTACAGGAAATTACTTTTGTTTGATAGTGTTGGCTTGTGATTTCTGTTTACTGATAGTTATGGGTGTTCATTTTGTTTGTTTTGTTATAGTTTATTGTGCTATTGTGTCTTGATTCATGTTCACAGACACGTGGCATTGTCATACCTTGCTTGTTAGAATTTTGAAATATCCCAAAATTTAAATTGGTGTCTATGACCTATTTCAGTTTGAGGTGGAATTTTAAAGAATATCATATCTCTATCATTTTCTTGCTCTCTCTAGATTATATCCAGAATTTCAGAATTATGTTTGGTTTAGTTATAAGTAGAATTTCGTTCTAGTTGCTTTCCTTATTTTTTATACTCAATTATATTTAATTAATTTAGTTCAATACAATTAGCTTTATTTGTAATAGTTGAAACTCAGAGAGCAGCATGGTAGCTCCTAATTACCAAAAAATAGTATGCTATCTTCTTTTTTTTCTTTCGAGCCACACAGACCCAAACACAGCTGACTTTGTCATATCTTATCGTCTCACTCTTGTCCTAGGGATTAGGATGCTAGCTCAAAAAGTCTTGAAGATACTTGAAATTAAGGACTTAAATTCTTGGTGCAGAAGGACAAGCAAACTGGACTTTTCTTGTATTACTGCAACTTGTGAAGTGAGTGATGACAACTCTCCTTCTTCCCCCCCTCCCCCCGGCAATGACTCCTCACTGCCATTTGCAGCACTTCCACATAAAGATCTTAATTTTGGGAAGGGTTTTGCAGCCTTTTTATGCCCCAAAACAGTAGTTTTGGATGCATTAGTAGAGCTTGCAACACACCCATTATTATTGTTGTATCTCCTCAACAGTGGCTTGCTCATTTTGCAGTATATTTCCCAAATTTGTAACACTGCAATCAAGATGCAAGGGATTAGTACTTGTACTCTCTCCCTCTCTCTCTTCCATGAAAATGATTGGAGCCTGATGTCCCCTTCTGTTGCAATGAGTCCTCAACTACTGCCCTGTTACATAATTTTCACTCAACGATCTTAATTTTCAGAAGAGCTTTGCAACCCTGGATTGCCTCCAAGCAGTACTTTTGGTAGCATTACTAGAACTTGCTACTCCCTCATTTTTTTAGTGTTTATTGACTGATTTCATGCCAATTTCTCAATATATTAAGACACCAGCATACGGAGTCATCATCAGCCATTACACCCACTGGAATATTTACAATGTTTACCTTTAAGTATATCTGGAGACCACTCCCATTATCTTTCAACCTTCCATCTAACTTGTTCAGAGAATCTATACTTGGAATAGGGGCAACTTTCTATTTAGGGATGGAAATTCTACAAGGGATTGAATGATTCTTCTAAAATTCCATATACTTGGCATTGCTGATTCACCAATAGAACAACCTTTAATTGGCTCGCTTGTCTTGCAGTAACTTCTCCATGTCCATGAGCTTTGATTGGTATGTTTAGGTTCAAAAAAAGAAAAATTAGCAAAACATGCAACTTTAATTAGTTTTCCGCAAATGATTGACCATGAAGATGGAGTTGCAGGCCTGCCTTCCCAGCAAGGCAAATCTGAAGGCTTGCAAGTCCCTGAATAATAGGCCACCTTCCCTTCTACACAATGTTAGCCTTTGCAAACCCACCCAGTGGCATTTTTAGATCCATCAGTACCACCCAACCAAAAGTTCCTTGCCAGTTTTTCTGTGCCTTAAAGCTTCATCACAGGCACTTTAGATGAACAAGTAGCATACGATGGGATTGTTTAGACCACTGAGTTTATAAGAATTTCTATCCTTGTAGATGATAAGAACATAGGCATCCACCCTTTGATTTTTATGCCCATTGGCTCCAAAGTTCTTCCAAAGAACTCACTCGTCTGCCTGCCCCAGTTCATGGAATATGCTGAATATTTTTTGTCATGTTCGGTCTTTTTTCTGAAAGAGAAACTTCTGAAGAAATCTTGGCCTTGTAAGGATACATTAAGATGAAAAGAAGACCACATTTTTTGAAATTTGTCATTTGTCCAGAGGCTCTACAGTAGGAGTGCAGAATTCAATACCATTGATGCAGGGAAGGGGAAGTAAGGGACCTTATTTTCAAACGACAAGGGAATTTCCAAAGGAAGGGGACAAAGTGATGTAGGGAATGGGAATTAAGGGAAGGAAGGAAGAAGAGAAGGGAAAAAGAGGAGAAATAGATAAAAGAGTGAAGTAGAGATTATTAGTGAGAAGGAAGGACAATCATATTTTTTAATATCAATTTAATTTATAATGGAAACAATAAAATTAGGGTCCTTATATAGAGATACCTAATTTCTAGGTTAATTAGAAAATATACATAATTTTATATTTAACGACTAAAAATAAAATAATAAAATATATTAATTTAAAAATATCGTAGGGCTATTAAAATTATAAAATTTTAGGAATATCTAAAATATTATAAAATATGATAACAAATCAATAATCAAAATAAAATAAAATAAAATCTCTCTAATATTGTTGGATGTCCGCATCAATTTTCCTTGATTGGCAAAGACTTGACCCTGTCAAGTAAAGCTATTGTTGTCAATCTCCCAATCATAAGTTAAGTAATTGTGTAGTTCTTCTATAACACATGTAAGCATGTGTGAGTGGCAGCTGAAATTTGATAGCTCTACTAACTCTTGCTGAGAGGGACTCGGGCCTAGTAATGGTTGATCTTGCTGATTTCGATAGAACTTCAAAATATCTGAGTCTAGTTGTTGGAGTAACTCTCTAAAAAATCTAAGTACGCCTTGAATTAAGTTATCCAATTTGATGAACAAGGAAGTAGTGAACTTCTCTATTCTTGGTAAACACAACATGCTTATCTAGAATAGTATAAATTTATTCTTTGTGTGTCGATAGGGCTGATAATTATGTTGGAATGGGTAAAGTTTCATTACTCGACGCATTTAGCAAAACTATAATTAGATCATCTGGTGGGTTGAAATTGTATTTGTAAGCAATAAATTCCTCAACATTAAAAGTATGATGAATACCAAAATATGATGGAATGTCAATAACATAATAAACAATATTTAATTCACCTTGTTTTTATACACATTGAAGTTTATGTTGTTAATTTACTTTTTAATTGTTTATTTTTAAATGGGCATAAGCATTATAGAGAATTGGGATAAGTTCTAAAGGTTTCCTAGATTTGTAGTCATATGCAACATTAAATGACTCATGCCTATAGACCCATTAATAGATGTATTATATGCAAGTTGGGCCGTAAGAAGAATCAAGTCCCCATTTTTAATATTTTCTTGAACTAAATATTTTAATAAGTTTCCTATTTCAATTAATAATATCAATTTAACTATTTATTTGTGGGTGATAGGTAGTGAAAAATTTTAATTTGGTACCAATCATGTACCATAAAGTCCTTTAGAAGTCATTGGTAAAATGAATATTGTTATTAGATACAATTGTCTTAGGAAGTTTATATAATTTGACAATTTCATCGAATAATATTTAAGCAACCAGAGAAGGTTTAGAAGTTTTACTATAAGAAATGAAGTGGATCATTTAAGGAAAAAAAATGATTCATAACAATAAAACTATAATCATGCTTTTTAGCAGTATACGAGAGGCTTAATACAAAGTCTATACTTATGTCTTGCCAAGGATAATTGGATACAAACAAAAAGCTAACCATAATGTTAGGTTGATCGTTTTGTAAAGCCAAGAAGATCTTACTAAAATCAGGACAAGATTTGTGTTTTTACTTATATCTTTCAAATATGACAACCTCAACTTAAATGATAGTCAACAAGGACACTTGATGGCTCAAGGTAATTGTTGCTAAGTTCTTGATTCTTGTCTTATATTTTAAGACTAAAGAATAGGTTTATAAATATTGAATTTAATGATCGTGCTGAAAATTCAATTTCTTTTGGAGTTAAGAAAATAAAGAAGCTCATAATCAGAATAAAGAATAAATTCCAATATAATAAATAATGGTGCCAGTAGCGTAAGATTGACACAATTGCATACAACTCCTTATCACAAGTAGAGTATTGTTGCTTGGTATCATTGAACTTCTCACTAAAGTGGGTAACATGATACTGCTCTTGGCTAAGAACTCCATCTATTTCTATACTTGATGCATTATACTTTACTTCAAACATTTCAGAGAAGTCAGGTGGTTGCATGAGAGGGGTTATCACCATCCTCTTTTTTATACTCTTAAAGGCTTTAGCAATATTAGGTGATTAATGAAATTCACCTTTCTTTATGCATTTAGTGAGAAAAGCCATGTTCGTGTTAGACTCCTTAATAAATCGATAATAAAAAGTAGTTAAACCGTGAAAACTCCGAATATTGTGGATGTATTTAGGCTCAGGCAAATCTACGATTGCCTAGATCTTTGCAATATTAGTAGAGACTCTATCAGAGGAAACTATAAAACCAAAGAAAGTAACCTTTTTTGAAAAGAAGGAATACTTCTTAAGATTGGGAAATAGACTCTCTTTCTTAATGGTAATGCAACCTTAGTGTAATGATTTAAGTGTTGTTTTTTAATTTTATTATAAATAAGGATGTCAGCAAAATAGACTATTAAAACTATCCTATGAAAGGCCATATGGCCAAGATTATGACCCTCATAAAGGTAATGGGTGTATTAGATAGTTTAAAAGGTATGACCAACCACTTATAAAAACCATATTCGTCTTGAAGGTTGTCTTCAACTCATGCCCTAGGCGAATTCTGATTTAGTAGTATCCAATTTTGGAATTGGTTTTGGAGAAGATCCTAGAATTAGCCATCATATCTAACATATTATCAAGCCTAGGGATGGAAAATGTTGCTTCACTGTGATCTTATTGGTGGTTCTATTATCCACACACATCATTCATAATCCATCTTTTTATTCATGGTAAATGTTCTCTAATTTTCCTTTGGAGCCTAGTATGCTTAATGGAATTTATCTTATAATGAGGTGAATTTAGGAGAAATACATACAGAATGAAGTCAATGACATGTTGAATGTTATATAAAGGTGATAAATGATTTGTGAGGTACTCAAAAAAGACATCCTGAAAGTTTTATAGGACCTAATGAACCTTATTAAATATTAATGTAGGAGAGTCTAATAATAGAATTTCTAGAACAATAATAGTAAATACAATAGACTCGCTTACAATCATACTCTCAAATACTATAAGGCTTAATATGTAATCCTTTCATTTTATGACATGCTTTGGGGGCAAAGGATGGATGGAATATTTTTCCGTTATAAATAAAAAGAATTAGTTGGAGTAACCTTGGATTATTCATTTAAGTTGTATAACTTAACATTGAATATTATGATACTTATACCCTAAATATTCAATGTATCAATCTATGAGGTATTGTATGGATTAGGATGTGGGACAGTTTTAATTTAACGACATTATCCATAATGATCTTAAAGCCATTTCATTAACCTTTTTGTAAACTTGCCATTAAATCTTCTTTAGATTAAGTCAAGATAAACAAGATCCAAGAATGCCCTGAGTGAAAAAATGAGAGTTTATTTGAATGCAAGAAAGTGTTATCTCATCCAAGTTATCAAACTCTTCTATTTAGGTTTATAAATTTGTTCTTCTTTCCAAGGCTTTTTTGTATTGTGTTGAAGCATTTGATGAAAAGATTTTTCTCAAGGGAAAAGTGTAAACGGAAGAGGTCCTAAGATAGACTCAAGGTTTGTTGTTAAGGTATTCTATATTGAGGAATGATTGTTACCACATATTATCATAAAATTTGTATCGGACAGATTTTAGGTAACACCTCTTGCTTTCTCTGAAGATCATCATGTAGATCTTGTCGAAACTTACTTAACATTAAAGCCCTATCCTTAATTATGCGACATCTCATTTGAAACTCATCAAATTGAATAACATATCTCCTCAATAATAACAAATTCTCTTGTGTGAGTGGGGTAGGTATTTCTCTTTAAGGTGCCATTTTATTTTGGCCCAATTCCTGATAGGAGTTGCTTGACGCTTGACAAGAAGGTCCATAGCACTTATCCAAAATAGTTGAGCATTCTTAGTCGATTTAATGTTAGCAAATTGAACTCTCATATCTTCAGACACGTCGTACCACTTAAAAAAATAATTTATGTGCTAAACCCATTGAGTAAAAACTTGAAGGTCTAAATAACCATAAAAAATAGGGACATTTAACTTGATATTTTTAAAGAGTTGTTCATCTTGATCTCGCTCTCGATCGTAATGTTGAGATGTGTAGTCACATCTATGGGTCACCCAATAATATCGCTTATGTCAGTTATTCCTATTATGAAAAACATCGGAATTGTCAGCATTTAATGATTGAGGTGTCATTTCTAAAGTTATAACTCCATTGGCTAGATCCAAATTTGTTTGATGGGTAGGGAGTAGGTCAGCTTCAACGCCCATCATGTCATTTTGCAATTATTGTTGATTGATTGCTAATTAAGCTAACTGCTAACTCAATGATTCAAATTGATTAGGACCATGATTGGGTCATAGGTGTTATGTAAGACAATATGGCCACTATACAAGTGGATGCAATGCCAATATGACTAATGCGGTTAAGATTAATAAACAATTAGATCAATTGAAAGAGTACATAAATGCAAGCCAAATATAATATTAATCTTTTTGTAGTTAGTATGGTTTCAAATAATATAGACAAATATTCGGATTTTTTGTTCATATCTAGTATAAAGTATCTTATTGTAATTACAAAATACAAATTGATGAAAATCAAAACGTGAATATTGATTCATACATAATAGAAACTTATTTTATATTCAATTTTGCCTTAGCTTTTAAAGTTTTTTTTGATGTTATTGTCTTACCACAGTAACATTTTACAACAATTCTATTGTTGTAGTATAACTCCAAAAGGCAACTCTAGATTGGATGACCAACTTTGTGATGTGGACATTCCAAATATATTGGAGAGATTTTATTTTATTTTGATTATTAATTTGTTTTCGTATTTTATGATATATTGGAGATTCTGAAATTTTATAATTTTAGTAGTCTTGTAATATTTTAAAAATTTTATATTTTATATTTATTGTTTTTTTATTTTGAGTTACTAATTAGGAAATTATAAATATTTCCTAATAAACATAGACATGGAGTACATCTATATAAGGTCTATAGTTTTATTATTTTAGTAGTCATTGATAATAGATATTAAAAAATTATAGTTGTTATGTAGCCATTCAATCAAGGTTATCTTCTTTGAGTTATTTCTTTCCATTGAATTTGATATCAAAGAGAAAGTTTTTGTTGTGACTTAACCATCATCCCACACATGAGTGCAAATCCTATTACTATTTCTTGTTTTGAAGTCAAAAAAAGGATTTTGTTTAATGAGAAGTTGGAAATTGACATCTCCTCATCTTCTCAAAACCACCGAAGAATTGCATGACTTTTGCCGAAATGTCATTCAACCCAAGGCCTAATTACCAATAGACAGAGGGAGAGAGAACACAGAGAGAAAATTATTTTGGAGGAAGAGTTAACAAGAGCTATTCAAGTGTTGTATTTAAGTTAGATATGTCATTGAATATGGGTTTCAATCTTTGAGAACAATTAGTTCGGTTGCTTTTATTGTGTAATTGTGGATAATATTTTTTCTGAAATGTGTAATTTTATTTCTTATCCCAAAAAAACCTATACATATTCTTATAATTTCATTCCCATATCATATCTCCTTTTGTAATAAATAAATAAATAAAAACAAAAAAGGCAATTTTTCTTTATCCATTTTACTTCCAATAACTACATTTATATTGGATATATAGTAACATTGCAATTAGTCCTTAGTTTACACAAATCATCAACTTTGATGGTCATCATCCATCATCATACCAATCTCCAAATATTTATCTCTCATCCAATGAGTGATGTGCAATCTCTAACTTTCCAACATTCTTGAGTGAGTCTTCTTGAAAGTCTAGCTTGTACATCTCCACAAATCTTCTCAAAAAATTTGTAATAATAAAAGAAAGTAATAATTGAAACCAAATCCTTGGTTTGATATTGGAAAATAGCCATTGATAAGATCGTAAAGATGCTTTTTATCAGGTTGTTGCCCAATATTCTCCATTACTCCTTTTGTTCTCCTGGATTGCATTGGAATTACTTTGAAAATTATTGCACTTCTGGAAATTTTTCTAAAACTTAAATTTTTAGGCAAAAGTTGGGGGATGCCATATGTAGCCATTCAATCAAGGAGAGTTATTTCTTTCCTAGAAGTTTGGTGACTTTTTCTCTATCAAGAATGGATGAAGAATTGCATGACTTTTGCCATGTGATTATTAATTACCAATAGGATTGGAGGAAGATTCAAGACTTGGTTTTAGATATGTCATATGGTATTGTCATATGGGTTTTTTTTTCTTTCTTTAATCGAACGATAATAATATATATTAATATTTTGAAAAAATTGTAATAATGTCGGTGTAATAATGTGGTTTGATATTAGGAAAATAGCCATTGATAAGATCGAGATATCACCCAATATTTCCTCTCGTTTTGTTCTCCTTTTGAACCTCTGTTTTACTTCTCTCTTCTTTTCTATCAAGAATGGATATCGGCCAATTCACTCATTTGTTTTCTTTCTTTAATCAAACTTGTATTTTATTGCATAATTGTATTTCCTTAGTGATATTTGTTGCTTATTGCAGATTTGTTGCTAGCTTTATTTCGTATTACAAATGTTGTTTTGTTAATAGCTATGATATTATTTGTTATAAAGGTGTTCATTCTATTGAATAAGTTTAAAATCTTTCAATTAGGTAAAATATGATTAAATAAGGTAGACTATAAATATATATCTTAGTTTTGATGTTTCTCCTTCATGGAGAAAAAAATGTGTTTGATACGTCCAATACCGATACGTATATTGCCTGACTTATGACCGATATCAATACAAATATCAGTACCAAATATTTTAATCCATGAATGAGAACCAACATTTGCATATAGCAAAATATTTTGATAAGATAGAATGAAATAAGGTAAAAGACAATGTTCGAAATTGAGACACCCTTAGCAAGCTAAAGTAATGGCTGTAGAAGATGAGGAAAAAGCATTGAAACTATTCGGTAGTAGACAAATAAGAATATGCTCAAGAAGAATTTGACAACTTAGTGAAGGAAGATCTATGCCCACCAATTTCTAAGGATGTAGGTCCACATGGAAAAGATGGTGAAAGAATCATGGTCCCAAACCTTTTATTTGTTAGGATTGATGATCTTGTTGTTCCAGAATGGTAAATGAACTGTGTGCTTGCCATTGTAGATGTATGCAACCTTGAGTTAGCAGTCCCCAGAACATGCATCAATGCTTTGTTTGAACTCTTTATATGAACTTGATTTTAAGTCCCTGTCAACTGAAAATATTTGGATTAATTTCATATGGAATTATTGACCATATGAGATTGCTTGAGTAGTTTGTGAAGATCCTCTTGCCTTTCTCTAATTGAGGGTTTGATATTCAAATGCATCCATGGAGGGTCCATTTCTTTGGAAAACATTACTGTCTCTTTCTACTTGCATGATAGATCATCTTTTTTCTGGTTGGTAGGAAAGCATCTATTTCTGAAAACAATGCTAAGGGAGAATGATCTCCTTAGAAAATTCTTATGTCCTAAGAAAATTTTTATGTATAGGGGCATCATGGGAGGAAATGCTGACCGGCCTTTTAGCGAGTGTGTATTTGAAACAACTGGTTTATAATTATGGCACACCTTGTGTCATTGGTGGTTCAACCTATTTGTGTCCAACACCCTTGATTGACTCCTTTATCCCTTTGGCTTTTATGGAGACACATGGATTAGGTTAACTCAGTGCTTTTTTCTACCTTTTTTCATTGTGGCTCAATGTTCTGCTATCTTTGATGATGTTAAGCCAGCTTCCTTTAGAGATGAAGACAGTTATTTATCTTTTGATTCACAAGGTTCATATATGGGAAACCTGATGTTCCAAAAGCCTGTCAAGAAATTACCTCTGAAGTTTATGCGCAACTAGAAGATTTTCAAAGAAATGGGGATTGGGATGCAGCTGTGCAGTTGGTGGTAGAATCAGGAGATCCAAAGGCCCACTCTTTGGCTGCAAATGATTGGTATCGTTTACGGCGGAGCCTTGAAATTGTTAAGGTTCTATGTTCTATGTTTCTATTGTCTTACGCATTAGGTTTTTTTTTTTTTTTATCTATGCAGATGTATTCTGTAACTTTATTTCAAGTTTTGGACCCTTTGAACCTTCCGCATCCTATCATCCACTCATCCTCATCCCAAAGAAAGTAAACAATTTGTTGTTTTGCAGGTTTTATTACCTGCAAATTTTTTAAGCTATGCTTTGCTTACAAATAATTCGTTTACCTGGCAGTGTAGTGGATCACCTCCATCTGCTTTTCAACTGCCATATGATTCTTTCAAGGAGCAGTTTAGTTCTGCTGTAGCAAATAACCCTCTTGAGGGTGGCTCCTGCATTAATGGTGTCCAGCAGGGCCAGTTAAAGGATTTGGACTACAACTTCATTTGTTTTTTCCTTACAAGCCAAAGACTGGATCTATATAGGTCAATTGACTTCCGTTGTGAGGATATGATTTCAGGTATGCAATGTAGTTGTACCTTTTTTTTCTTCTGTTTTATCAATTTTTCAGAGCTCAAAGAATAAAAGACCTAAACCAAATCTTAGGTTGAATCAGCATTGAAATTGGTGGTATAGCAACACGCATAATCAGTAAAATGATCTTGGGTGCCTATTTGTGGGATTGGTTATATAAACACTTTTGATCGTGCTTATTGATTGATGGCAATATGATTTAAACGTTATGAACTGTTAGTTCCTTTTTGACTACATCACACCATGTGCTTAGTAGTTGTGAACCTTGTAGACCATCTCCATGGGGTGGCAAAGGGAGGGTCCCAATTGGTAGAAATTAGGTCTATATTTTCTTTTTTATTGCCTCTAACCTCAGATAATCATTCTTTCTTGTTAGGACACAATTCTGTCTATGTTTCAAGTATATAAACCATTTTAAGCACGCCAAATGAATTTTATATTGTAAACATGCTACTTGTAGCTTATTTCCGATGTTCTTAATTTATCTTCTGCATTTCTCACCACTTGGCGAACTCAGTGGTTGCATTTTTAATTGTCAATACTCTATATTCTTACACCCACCCTATAATTATTTTTGTTAATTTTCAAGGTAAATATGATCACGTAACAGTTTGGGATGCATTTCTTCATTTTAACTGATTATCCTTGACATTTTTCTTTACTTATTCTTTGATATCCCTGTTTTGTTTAAGTATAGATCCAAATTAATTGCTTGGTAGCTTTTAGAGAATTTGCTAACAGTTGACTTTAACTTGTTCATTATCATTTCTGGAGTTGGTGTAAGTTTGTGTCCTTTTAGTGGAACTTTTATATTTCTAAGCCTTGTTACGTACTCCCAACTTTGACCGTGTGCCTCATCTAGTTTCATTTGTCATCACATACAATCGTTTGCTTATAAGATGCAATATGGAACCTCATTTAAATACAATTTGTATGATCATCCACAACCAAAGAAAAGAGGCAAGAACTTACTTAATTTGAACATATTGTAATTGGCATCTTTGACTTCTACCTTAAAGAAAAGAATCAAAACTTCTTTGATGTAAACACATTCTAATTAAGATATCCTAGTACTCCCTTAAGATTGTCTAACATTTTTGGTCACTTTGTAAAGCTATGTTGGTATGCCCATGGGAAGAAAATTGCAAATCTTCTTTCAAAGCTTTTCACTTTTTAATTTTGCAGCTTTTTTAAGTAGAAAAAAATTACCTTTACCATTTGCTTTACAAGCTGAAGTGTTTGGTTGAGTTGGGCATTTCATCTTGCCAGCATTCAAGTTCCATGTTTCTTTTTTCCATAATTTACTTCTGATCATTTGGTATTTTGTCTTTATTCTGCAAACTATTACCTTAAATGCATTTTTTTCCACATCAACAGCTTGACCAACATGAGCTGCCAACAATCGACAAATTTCCCAAACCCAGCCTCTAAGGGCCTGTTCAGTAAGTGGAAAACTAGTATATTTTTCTAAATTTTTTTCCAGAATAACAGATTATTTAGAAAAGATATTTCAAATCTATCTGTTTTTCATTCAAAAAAGTGAAAAATGAAGTTTTCAAATTTTCTAAGTTTGAACTGAATATTAAAAAACTCAGAAAATATCAAAAAGATGTTTTCTAGAATTTTTCTTTGACTTACACATTAATATTTTAAGAATGTGTGATTTTGAAAATATTATTTCAATAGCTTATAAAATATAAATATGTGCATTTATTAAATAAAATTTTAATCCAACTCATAAACAAATTTGTTTTTATTTTTAATTTTTTATTTGAGTTATTTTTATACAGATCATTAAATTGATATAGATTATACTTGTGCATTTAAAATAAAATTATATTTATTAATTAATATTTAGGTTATTTGATAATGACAATATTGAGGCTATTGTTTATTGTTTTCTATGACTTAATAGAACATTGTGTATTGTTAATTTAATGAAAAACTTAAACTAACTAATGTAACAATAATTCAAAGGATCATCATTATTAATAATAATGCCCAATTATTATATATTTTTAACTTATTGACAATTAAATATATAAGTGAAACAACAAAAGGTAAGTTTTAGTATACTTAGATTTAAGTAATTAATTTTGCAAGAGTAGAATATGATTCGAATTTGACTTATTAGTTTGTTGAATTTAGTTCAAATTAATTGAGCTCATACTTCTAGCAGAACGATAGTTAATAGTTCAACATCAAGTATGCGTTATGTATGTATAAAGACGTGTTATTTTATATTATAGATTATAATTAAAAATCACATTTGGTATACGATTTACTGTCATAAAATAATTAGGTTTTTTTTTTCTTTTGGGGGGCAGATTTTGGTCACTGTGAACCAAACTTTTATCTAATGAGTTTGATTAGTTAATTTATTATAAATATTAAGTAAAATTATCAAATAATTTGTTAATTAATAATATTTATTATATGTTAGATGATTGAAAATTTGTAAATAATTACTATTGAACTTAATTTTTTAAAATGTTCTACATTTCTAATAGAAATAAGCAAATGCGTTTTTCAGATAAACTTTGAAAAAATGGAGAAGTGGAAAAGGAAAGGAAAATTTAAAAATGGAAAACACAAAACTATTTTTCCAACTAAATGGGTTCTAAGCTTCCAAATGTCCGGAACCATCTCCTCCATTCCATTCTTCTGTGCATAATCTAAATGTCTATGTTGTAACTATACTTGCATGCCTTCCTCTAACCCTTGCTAACCATAATTTTCCTTTCCTCTAATTACATCCGTCTCTCCCCCTGGCTGGAGCCTGGTTTTTCTTTAAAGAGGCCTTGGTCCATGGATAAAATTAAGCATGAGTAACCAAACGATAATGCACTTAAAAATAGTTCCATAAATGTCTTACTGAATTTATTGGGGCAAAAATAAGCATCAACTATAAATCTTCTTTCTATCTCACTGCACGGTGTCTACTTCTCCCCTTCTATTTCCGATAACTTCAATTGCCCAAAGAACCTTTCCTTTACCATATTTTCAGCCTCAGTTTCTCCCTCTCCCTCCTTTCTCTTGCTCTCTTGAACATTAACCCCCTCACTCTGCTGGATTAGTCTCTTAGTCTTAACCATGTTAGAAGCATTGAGTTCCATGAAGATTGAAGGCAGGCTGTTCATACTTATTTGAAATAGGGTGGGTTTGCAAGATGTACTGTGGAGGCAAGGGGAAACAAGCACGACTGTCGAATGTTGTTGGTGCTCATAGCTGTTGTTTGGTTATTTGATGCTTTAAAAGATCCAAGCTAAGGTTGAGAAATCTATGGCCCTGAGAAGGTCTGCGCTTCTTGTGAAGGTTGGGTGTACCAACAAAGGGAGCTTCATGGTTTTCAAGAGACTAGAAGGTTTTGTTCAATTTTTATTCTTGGTGTGTCCAATTGCTTGGGTTGGATCTATTTTGCTATGGTTTTTAAGTTCTTTTTGGGCACCATGAGTTAAATCTCAGGGGATTGCTGTTTGAAACTTTGGGAGAGGCTTTTTTGCAGGTTATGAGGGGCAATGGTGAAAAATCTCCTGCTACGAATATCAAGCCTGGTGATGGTTGATGGCATTGTGCAAGTACTCCAGTATCCTTCTCTTGGGAGTAGGTCGGTGAATGGTTTTCTGGGGTTTTCTCTAGCGGCTTTGTTGGAAGATGAGAAGCCCATTTGCACTGTATGCTGACCATTATTAGGAAATTCTTTTTCTGAAT
Organism: Nepenthes gracilis; assembly: GCA_033239525.1. NCBI lineage: Eukaryota > Viridiplantae > Streptophyta > Magnoliopsida > Caryophyllales > Nepenthaceae > Nepenthes > Nepenthes gracilis. Next base: position 1,837,204 of record BSYO01000006.1, on the reverse strand, counting down.
ATCAGTTGTTTTGATGGAAAGGTTGAAGGGTGTTTGGTAAATTTCCTTCTTAAGTTGGTCTGATCTCATATGGTAACTTGTCTAGGTTCTACAAGTCTCAGGTCCTGTTCCTCTTTTTTAGAGAGCATTAGCAATACTTTATGAATTGCATTTTTTACTGTTCCCATATTTTTGTAGACTGTTTGTGTGACCTTGGATATTTGGGTTTCTATGATTACATATCCAGTTGTGAAATTATTGTTGCTGAAGAGAAAATGGCTTTTTTGATGTTTGCCCATCTAGCTTCTTGTGCATCGATAAAAATATTGGTATCAAGATCAATATCATTATTGGTCATGACCATAACATACAATACATTTCAGTAGCATATATGTTAGAAGTAGAAACTTATCTGCCAATCATAAGCTGACATGCAAATTTCAGCCAATATATCGTGGTATTAGGAAATATTGGATATTGAGGGGCTCGATACTAATAGATATCGACCAAAATTTTGTTCCTTGTTCTTGTGCCTTTGAATGGTTTACTGGTGGAGTGGAGATTGAGGGTTTCCAATAAACTGGAAAACCGAAAACCCAAAATGGAGTATAGGGTCATGGAACCAAACGATTTAGTTTCGGTTCAGAGTAATGAAATCCTTTTAGGTTTCAGTTCGTATTTGCTTCTGCAGTTTATAATTTTTCGGATACCGGATCTGACTGGTAATTTTTTTATTTTTAAATATATGTTGTCAAAAATATATAATCATAGGTGTTAAAAAACTGCTAATTGAACCTGTGTGTGTGTGTGTGTGTGTGTATATAAATGTTTTGATAATTTTAATATTTTGTGTAAAAAAAAGTGACCCAAACTGATCCGGTTTGACTGGTTTGGTTGCTGTTTGGGACCAAAAAAAAAGTTGCTCACAATTTGGTTACCTGAACTGTGAAAACCTCTATTGGAGATGGGTGCCACTATATTAATTATCTATCGTTGGAGCATGCTCATGTTAGGCAATCTATGTTGAATGTGCTAGGCATTCTTGGCTCTCCTCTTCCTTCTAAGCTGGAGGAGAGTTCTGATAATCTTTTGCATGGTCGAGAAGGAATGATGATTGTAGCAGTTCTAATTATGAGAGTAACTTTGATTATGAAGAGTAGTCCTCTCCGTAGTAAAGTTAGCGGCTTTGTTTTGATAGTTGAGTCAATACAAAGTGAAAATGCTTGGGAAAAGTAGCAAGTAGCCTTTGGAAAGAATGCATACTGATAATAAAAGTTTTACTGTTGGTATTTTCTGTTGGATTCTTGAGGAGACTATTCTTTCTGTAATTGAGTGACCCTGACACGCTTGGCTTACCCAAAAGAGAAAACACACTGATACTCTCTTGGTGTTGTTTTTGAAAATACATATTTGCTTGCTTAACAATAAAGAAGTATGAGGAATATGTTATATTAGTATGTACAGGTTTTTGACCATTGCCTATTGCTCACCCAGATCATGATAGCCATGGGCCCTACTCTCAGATGGTTGTAAAATCAGTAGGATAGTAACATATGAATTTCATGGTGAAGATAACATTTGAATTACATGTGAAGACATTTTCATGCAATTTTTAAAGTTATCTCACGTCTGCTTTAACATATCCCCTTGATTTTCTCTTAGAACATATCTTAAATATAATTTTTGTGACAATTACTTTTTTGCTTCTCAAGAATTAAATGAGCTTTAAAAGTGCTTCTAGCTAAACCTTCAACTTGAATCTTCTACAAACATTGAAGAAAAAAAAAAAAAAATAGTATAGGAATTTTATTTTTGGGAGGATTACCCTTGATTTGTTTTTTTAGTCTGAAATTCTACCAATGATTGGCTCAGGCCAAACCGACAAAGCATGAGATTCATACTCTTGGTTTCAAATCGAATGGAGCATGTAACAAATATCAAATTTGCACTTTCTTTTTCTTAAATGTATTTGATGGGTATCTGCTCTATATTCTTTCCATTTGCATTATACATCAGTGCAGTTCATTGAAAATTGTATATTCTTGTTAAATGATGCGTGTGTCTAGTGCAGAGTAATACAGTACCTACAAGAGTTCTATAGAAAAGTTCAAAAATCATGGTGTTGATATTTCATTGTAGGAAGTGATGGAATATTGTCCGAGGCCAAATGGCTTCTAGACATTGGTCTTCTTCCAAATACAAATTCTGCCACTCGAGCAATTGGTTTCAGACAGGTATTGTGTGGATGAGCTCTTTCTTTATGATCATCATCTACTAAGCTATACATGCTTTGGAGGTATTGTTTTGGGAAAATTCCGTGTTGCAGTTTATGTGGACATTATCTATTTCCTTTCCTTTGTGGGTTCTGTGATTTACTTTCAAAGTCATTAACTGAAAAAAAAAAAAAAAAAAAAAAAGAGAACCAAACCAGACCAAACTAAGTTGTTCCCCCCAGTTGGGGTTGGCTACATGCATTGTTCTAATGAAGGAAAGAAAGGGTGCTGAGCAACAAGACAAGGATCAACGGAAATTCAATTTTATGAGTCATAACTGAGATATGAACTTGGATTTGTGTAAGCATCACTCAGAATCCCTTATGCAATTTTCCACCTCTCCTCGAACGTAACTTTTTGTAGGAAGATGATTGTGTTCTTGAGCTGAAGATTTTATTCTTTCTCATTCACCATAGAAATAGCAGCTGGTTTCTATGCTCATTCTCCTTCATTTGTAAACTTACATATCAGATCTATCTTGAACTCTGAAGGGTCTGTTTTTGTTTGGAAAACTGTTTCTGTTTTCCACCTTTATTTTTCTTTTCAGGGTTTCCATTTCCAAAATATTCTAGAGAAATGTGTGCATTTGTGGGCAATTGAAACTGTTCTCTATTCTGGAAAATTGGACACTAAGTTTAAATAACTCATGCTTTTTACCTGCATATAGCTAAAAATAAAAAGCATTTCAAATTTTTCATGGCTTATATTCTCTACAACTCTTCTGTTTCATATTTTGGTATGTATTTCATTTGATTGACAAAATGATTTTTTATATTAGTAAGAGTATTTTCATACAAAAAAATTGTGGTAGGTATGCGTGTAAAGATACAAACCTAGCTAAAAACGTCCTTAGACATGCCTAGGGGTGTCTTGGGATGAAACCTGTCCATTCTCAGCCAATCAAATCCTAGTATGCAAATTTCTATAAAACTCAATATAAACCTCCTAGTCACAACATTTGACCATGGTGATTGGTCATCAATGGATCTGAGAGTTATTTGTAGTAGTTGATGAGGTATCAATTGACCTGTGGTAAATTGATAGCTATTGGTTGATATTATAGATGGGCATTGATAAGCCACTAATTTTTAATTGATGACCTGTTCAATTATTAATAATTAACAAATTCAATTGCATCATTAAATAGTCATGTACAAATGATAAATTCATGAATTGTAGATGGTTGACAGCACCTTTTTTTGGTTTGTCATAGTCACAAATCAGCTTTGGCTCCATAAGCAATTTTGCCGTAACATCCACTAAGAAAAATTTCATGAGAAAATTCAATTTTAACGATTAAAAATTCCCAAAATTGTTAAGTAATTATTTTGGCAATATGCTTAACAAATTATGAACAAATTTTAATCAGAGTACAAAACTTTGACTAAGAAATTAAAGCAAATTTCCTCTCAAATATTTCATGTATATTGGTTCTAATATGGACCTAAATTAATTAGTTTGAACTAACTTTAGCATATATATTACATGAAAAACGAGATCAAGACTTTGGGGAATAGAGCTCCCTTTGTTCCATAAGGGGTAATTGTCTCTTTGTGATGTCCTTGGCCAAAAAGGGATGCATTCCTTTTATAGAAGAGTGACCAAGACATGGTGTTTCTTCTATCTAACAAAAATTTATATTTTAAAATTGGTGCAAAGAATCTTTTGTAGAAAATTTGATTTGGGAGTGAATTGGTTGTGTTTTAAGCATCAAGCAAGGTTGGATTTGCTCATTTAGAGGAAAAGTTTAAGTTCAATGGTGAGGTTGATTCATGTGACTTATAGGTCATAGGTTCAAATCTGAAAATAACCTCTTTGCATTGTGGGAGTAAAATTGCATATATTCAACCCTTCTTAGACCCTATAATAAGGAAGGCTCATTTGCTTGCTACCTTTTCTTCATCAAATTTTGGAAATATTTAATTTTTTTGTAAGATTTTCTTGTGTTGAAACATTTATTTTAATATCCTTTATGGAATCCATGTCAGAAGAGTGGAAGACATTTCTTTCATCTAGTACTTTTGTTCCCGAAATGGAGGAAAGGTTCAGAGTGGATTTTTGTGAAGTTTGTTAAACGGGGCATGCTTTTATGCATATTATTAGCTAATTACTGATTTTTTTGCATTTGCCTCACTAAATTTTGCCAAATTTGCTAGCCTTGTGCTTGAAGAATAGCATTGCATGTGGAGGAATCAATATCCCTACATAAGCCAAGCTCGCAATGTGAAGTGCCAGTGGCACCTTTTCTTTAGCAGAAATGCTAATAACACCTTTTGCAGTGCTGATAGCTTTCCCAGCTAATTTATATTCATAGTTTCCAGGTGCTTGGTGCTATTGATTATATGAGTTGCATCTATGATTGCTTGTGTTTTTCGATAGTCTAACAAAAAATTAAAAAAGCTGTGTGAAGTTTTTAGGGTAAGTTGTTATTAGGTGTTTTGTCCAATGAAATCAACCTGAACTTTTCTTGTCTTATTGGTAGCTCGGGGCTTTATCCTTGACTGCAGAATAGGCTGGTAGTACTATCAAGATATACTGTAAAGGTTGTTGTACAGCCAAAAGACTTCATTTACGAGGCTCCATAGTCCCCTTGACATACTAAGACCGAGCGTAGATCTCAAAGCATGCCTGTGTGACCATGACAGGCACTTTCTGTTGTATTAAACCATAATGCCTGTAAAAGGGTGGTCACAACCATATTGCTGCATATGGGCTGTCTCAAATATTTTGCTGCAGTGACAACCAATTGTGACAATATATCTTGTTACAACATTAGATTTTACAATTATTTCAGTTGATAATTTACTTTAATGGTCTTTTATGTCTCATAATCAATTTTAGATTAACTTTGAAAATAAATTTTTGGATATTTGTGGCCAAACAAATGAAAAGTTCAAAATAAATCCTTGGACATCTTACAAAGATTAAAATAACTCGTATGTGTCTTAAATAAATAAACATGAACCATGTGCTCTAGCATTTTTTTTTTTTGGAACGAGAATACAGTGAGAAATGTGGGAAAGGCATTGTACATTTGACCCCTCCTTAGGGTAAAAAATGTGGGAAACCGTGTAATGAGAGCCACCTTTTACTTAAATGTTGATACCATTGTACAGAATTAGAATGTCTTTATAATGTTATTGAACTTTTTCCTTGGTGGTTGTCAAAACAAGACACAATTCACTAAGAAGTGCCTAACCCAGTGATATTGTTCTGTAACACCCTGTGGCTTGTGCAAGACACAATGCAAGAACTTTTTAATTCTGTGGCTTGTGCATCCAATCGCCGATGCTCATTTAAGTTGATCTGTGTGTGATATTTGAGGCCTCACAGTACTTGCTTTTGACCCCCAATGGTAGTGTCCAAGTGTTGGCTTTGAAACCAATGCTCTTTCATCATACCTTGATGCCCTTGTTAGGTGGGACATGCCACTGTATGAAAGCCCCAGTGGTGTCTTTGAGCACCAGTGATAGTGTTTTCATGTTCACTTCTATTTGAGCATCATAGTTCAGCCACAAAGCAAAGGGAGCTATTTGGCTTTGAAGTACCCCACCTTTTCTTTATTTATCCATCTCAGGATTCTCAGCATAAGGGTCATGGGACTCAAATCATGCCTACATGTTGTAATGAAAATCAAGCCTAGTTAGTGCGAGGAAACAAAATTTCTCTTTTGCTAGGTGTCAGGCACCTTTATATGGAGAACCACTGCGATGACGACAACCACAACCACAACAACATCTCCAACGACTAGAACAACGACAACTACTTTTGTCCCAGGAAGTGTGATTAATTATATGAATATTATTTTGCCATTCTGTTCGATATAGTGCTACATTGTCTAATGTAGAAGTACTTCTAAATCCTTTATTAACTTACTCTAAGTTTTTCTTACCTATACCTTTTTCTTGCTTCTACCCTAAACAAAATCACCTGTATTTTTAGATGGCTAATGCGCTTCGCTTAACCTACATTGCTTTGGTCACTATATAATATCTTACATAAAATCGCCAATAATATAAACTTTCTCGCTCACATGGAATTCTTCCATTTTTTATTTTCTTTTCAGTTTTATCTAAAATTCTATATTACATTGAAAAACTTGTTTGCTTGTTGGAATTATGGAATGAAATATCACCAACACGGATGCTTCCATCCATGTTGGAACAAACATCTACCCTTGTATCAAAATATTGGTATTGATCATGGCTGTAACAGTATTGGTTGTATTTGACGTAATTTCTTTTCACATGACCATATTAAAACTTAGTTAAATACTGAAATTTGACTGTTTTTAATCATGTTACCCTCGAAGTAATCATGTTTTACACTTTTGAAGGGCTTTAGTTAAGTTTATTTAATGGAAACAACACTTTAATAGCAAATCATGCGTTTATAAGTTACAAAACTACAAAAGCAACACAAAATAAAGTTAATTTTTCCAATAACTTTGCAATAATTACCTATATAACTTTCAAAATCAAATTATATTACAAGTTGAACTTAAATTTGTGAGATTAATGTTTAGGTATCATATCATTATGTTAAATTTGAAGAAAGGAAAAAAAATTGAGTTGTTTAGTCAATTGGGACTCTGACAAAAAAAAGAGAGAAGAAAAAGAGAAAATATTAGTCGATATGTTGGCCTTGTCGGCTATAACTTTCTATATCTAGAATATTGGCCGATATATAGTTTTTTGCCACAAGTACCTCCCATTTCCTAATTTTTTTGGGTATCAATATTGGGGGTCAATGGCGATATATACCCATCAATATTTTACATGCTAGTCGATATCTTATTCCATGATTTCGGAGTGAAAGAATTGTGGCCTTGTTGGAACATAGGTAGTCATCTGCTAATACATCGATGTATCATTACTTTTTGGCAAAACCAGAAAATACTGTTATTTGGCCCTCCGATATTGATATTTTCATTCCATGATCAACCCTGTTTCTAAGTGAAAAAATTGCAGCCTTGTCAGAACATAGGTATTCCTGTGTTGCTGCTTGATAATGTCAATGACCAAGTTTTCCTCAAATATATTGCTTATATGAAAAATAAATTTCTGTTGTGTTATTTTATGTACCAGAATTTTTTACAATAATGGCTTGGCTTATTGGATTTTCTTTTTAAAAAATGATTCAGGCTATGGAGTACCTTTTGAAGTGTAGAGAACAAGGAGGTCAAAGTTCTGCAAAAGATTTTTTTGCCTTTCTTTCTGATTTTCAGAAAGCATCCAGGTTAGTCTCTAGCTCTTGAAGATTACATGATACAGGTGTGCATGAGTAGAAAATGAGATGAGTTTGTTTTGCATGAGGGATATAACTCAATATCCTTGTGATTGTCTTAGTTTTAAAGTTTTGAGTATATGCATGGGGATTGTCCTCAAGGCCCCAATCTGTGGTTGAATGCCAGATCTTCCTCCAGGAAGATCTAGTTACTAGTACAGTCGTGGGTAATTGTTGAGATTAAGTGTGATATTATTGGATTTGGATTTGGGAATTAAGTAGGCCGTTACCTATTTCATCTCCTGCTAATAGTAATATATGTGTAACCCTTGCCATTATTTTGTTAAACTGGCCACCCTCAAAACTTTGGCTTTTGATCCTGTTATTCAGAATTTGAATCTTTTATGTTTAGCCATTTTTCTTTTTTATTGGCAATGGTAATGGCCTGGGATGCTGGGTGGTTCTTTTGAAAACATCATGCTTTCTTTAACATAAGATTTGGCTGCCTTCACAAGTTCAACTTTACGAGGAAGTTATTTCACACTCAGATTAAAGATATCATGGATGGGGATCCTCAAATGTGGTTCATCATATAGTAAGACATTCACTTGGATACTAGGGGGATTGTCAGATATGAAAGTTCTATCTGACGAAGTGAAAACTGCCTGTGCATATTCTATATTGACCTTTTGGGGAAAAAATAAACTTAGTTTAATATCCTCAACTTCCTTGCAGCTTGTTGCATGTATTATACTGTAGTCCTGAAGTGTAGAACAGATGAATCTCTAGTAGTCTAATGAAGAAAATTCAGCTTTTCAACATCTGTTTTGGTATTTAACTTTTGCTTTTTCAATTTATCTTGATATTGGTAGTGTGAGTACAACTAAGATTGGTTAGTGGGGAAAAATTCCTAAAAGTATGGAACAAATTTCCATGGAGGATTTTTGATGCAGAAATAAATCCTCAACCAGGAACACAAATTCCTAATAAAATTCTCTTATCTCATAAGGGCAATGGAATCACTGGGTATTTTCTATGAATGGCTATGAAAGCATTTCTCAGCAATTCAACTCAACTCTCTGAAAATTTAGATAACGCAGTAAACAACTTGCAAAATAAGCTATGGAACTAGGAAACCAATAGCTTGCTCTTTAAAAATACCCTGAAAATAATATAGGAAATTGATGTATATAATTATGAAATTCTAATATTACAGACTTCTATAGACAAAATCCTACCAAATGCAATAAAACATTACCCTAGGGACAAAATTCCAGTTATTTTCTTTTCATGTATTTCTCATGTTATGGTGCTTTTAGAGGGTGAGTCTAGATGTTACAGTAATTTTTCTCTATGATGTCTTGGAGGTCATGTTCTCAAACCATAAAAACATTTCTATAATATAGTGATAAAGTTGTGCACTTCTGATTGTGCCTTGATCCTACGATGTGGGACCATCACTGATGGGGCTGCCACCTTTTTTAAACTATGTTGCTTTTTGTTTCTGCCCTGGGAATTATCAAGTTGGAGATAGCAGATTGGAACTCTTTCAAAGCCAATCTCCATGGCATCCATCATAAGTGCTTGTCATGGCCTCATAGACCTAGGTGTAGCATGTTTATAATGTTACTGCCCGTAAAACTAGATGCACCTGTTTTGTGTCTGCATTGTTATTGATGATGCTTTCATCTATGATATTTTACTCTGGTGACAAGTTATAACATATGCAGAAATTTTGCTAAAAGGCAGATGACATGGTTTCGTAATGAGCTCATTTATCATTGGTTGGATGCTTCTAAACCCATGGTATGTCACTCGGTAATTCTTTGAATTATGTGTATGCACATTCATGAGAGTAAACATCATATTTGTGCCCACCCCACTTTGAAGAATAAGTTACCCGCTTGTGAATGCACTCCTGTTGGGTTTAAGGGACTGATGTGCATTGTAGAGTTGGGAAACATATATGTTGCCTGTACCTGGGATATCTATGTCACAGTGATGAAACTATACTGATATTCTCAACCTTAATTCTTAGTAATTGTGCTTAATCAAAGTTTTGGATTTGCGTAATTACTGGAAGGCATTGCCTTCTACTGGATCAATCGTTTGCTCTTCCTCTTCCTCAAGCACCATGTTCATGTCGACATTCGGGCATCTTAAACATTTCCACTTTTCAGCTTTCTGTGCCTCCTCACAAATGTCTTGCTGCAAAAGCTTATTTAGATAGGTTTGCTGCAAGGGGACGCTGAAAATTTGCAAATCTTTTATGTTGAAGTGATGTGAATGTATTCAAATGGAAATTTGGATGGCAGTTTTTCTAACATTCCTTTGAGGGTGAATTGTGGATGAAACACATTTAATTTAAAAACAATGTACGAAAGCTGATAACCCTTGATTGAATATTAAGCTCCATAGGAACTAAAATATTTCTGGAAATTTGATTTGAAGGGGCATTTCTGTTAGACTTGCCTATTGTGAATGTGTATAAGATGAAGAGACATGTTTGTTATGATTAGTTGGGTATTATGAAGAGGCATGCTATGTTACATATGTTGCACTTTCAAAATTGCTGAGATAAGATTTCATGTATGCCGAGGATGCATGAAAAAATCAATACCAGCCAACGGCAGAGAGAGATCATTACAGCAGTTCAAACAACAATAGGAAAGAGAAACAGCAAATCCAACACTGGCTACATACATACAAATTATGCCAACCCAATTAAAAGCTGAGCATGTTCAGATCCTTCTCTCGAAAAACACCATTCCTTCTTATTTTTATATGAAAGAGGGTAACCCAGTGTACAAAACATCCTGCATTATAGGCTTTGCAGAGGATTTAATATACATATTACCTTATCTCTGTATTATAGAGATGTTTCCATAGTTTGTTTGTAGCCTCCATGTTACAACAAAGTAACTCTACTGTTATGTCAAGGTTCACTTTAGCTTTATCAATTGAAGCACATAATAGCAATATCAATGACAGAAGAGGGCTTAGCTTCAAATATTCTCGGATTTAACCAGCCCCAAGCCTGTGATTCCTGCTTTTGAGGCTAATTGAACCCATTAGATTTCTATACTCTCAGAGCTGCTCTAGTGACTTCACAATGCACAGCTGTTTCCCTAAGCAATTCCTTGTTTTTCCTTGTTAGAAAATTGCTCTCTTTGAAGCTTAACATTCTGCTGAAACTCCCAAGCTTAAAAAGATACCCATGAAGGAGCAGTCGATTTCCAAATGATCTTCCAGTGTATGCAGCATGCACCACCACCTTCAGTGCTGAATAAAAAAAAGCCATTGTTCTAACCCTTGTTGCAACTATTTTCAATCCTGTCATGCAAGTCAGTTCAATTCAATATATTTTTTTTGTTTGGCAACAGTATGACATATATTCACTGAAGAGGAGCCTTGATGCAATTGTAGAATTGTTGCAACATGACCTAATGATCGCGGGTTTTAGTCGAGGGAATGGCTTCTTTCATGGTGTAATATGTGGCCTCCTATAATAGACCCAAAATGGTCCAACCACTCCCCTGGCTCTGCACATGAAAGGAGCTTTGTCTGCCGGGCTGTCATTTTGTTGACATTCTTGATCCGGGCTTCAGATTGGTGATGTGTTTGTTGAAACTTGAACTAGTTATTGCAAAGCCATGTTATGTTTGAGCTGTCCATGAATAAAAATATCAGTATATTAGATAATACATGTTGATATTGAATATATCAAAATAATTTTTTTTTTGAAAATCGTAAGCCGATGGGTCTCTATTGGCTGATATTTTGAATATCAATTAATGTATCGTAATATATTATTAATATAGTAATATATTATAATATTATTGCGAATCGAAAAATATTAGTATTGGGTCCCCAATTCCAATACATATTGGCTAATATTTACATTAGTGGAGCTGTCTGATTATCAGTTCAACATTCATGCTTGATGCCTTGTGCTTACAGGAGAGGGTTCTTGACTTCATCCATGATACCTACTACGACCAAACTGGAAGGTTGACTCTGCCAGAATCACTAACTATTAAGAAAGATATATCAAACCGCCGGGAAGCTGCTCAGCTAAAGGCCTACCGCACGAAAAACAGGTATAGCAGTGGATTGAATCATGCATGTTGCTCAACAACGAAACTTGTCGAGCTTAACATATCAGCTGTGTTTATATGAATGAAGGTATTTCATCACTCGCGAAAATTGCAACAATGTTTTAACGTGGATTAGAACTGAAGTGTGATCCACTCAGATGCAGCTTTCACCTCTCAAGGAGCTGGTATTTTCTGCTAATCTCCCTTCTCTTATAGATTTTCTAGCTTGAATTGCATTTGAAGCAAGGCTTGAATATCAAATGCCTATTTTTTGAAGTAATTTTCAACAGGAACTGTGATTTGGTTTTCATGAGGTCTATGGTACAATGACTTGAATTACTCCAAAAGTTTGAAAGAATTTTATTGTTGAATCTTGGAATAGTTTCTGCACTTGATTTGGTATTTCCATGGTAGAAGTTCTTTCTATTTTTTCCTCCTTTTTCATAGAAAATTTGATACAATTGTTAAAGCATAATGTCAATAATAAACTAATACTGGAGTGTATTTTGATGTTACAGGATGGTTTTGTTCAAACTATAATGAAAGTTTTAATATGACATGATAAAATTAATGTTGCTTAAAAATTAATATTTAATCTAATGAAAGGGTTACTCATAATTTAATATGACATGATGAGATTTCCAATTGTTAGTAAAATCAATAGTTTATAATCTATTGATATAATTATAGTATTTATAATTAATGTGAGGAATAGTTTGTCTTTCACAGAATTTATTTTGCTGTCTACTATATTTTCTGTAGATGTTACTTGCAGAATGCAACTTTAATCAAGTAAAACATAGAAGAATACACAATTTTTTTAATAAATTAATATGATTTCATAAAATATTATATGTTATTTGTTAAATGATCTTTTTATGTTTTTATTTTCTGTTGATCCATATAATAAATATTATCTTACTGTATTCTAAATTTTAATTAATATATATATTTTTAAAAAAGTCCTACATCATCAAAAAATTGGACCCTCCCTTGTTCTTAAACTGCTCTCAGATCTCTTCAAGGGGATAAGACAAATTCGGGGATGCTTCATTATAAAAAAAAAAAAGTATTTTTTAATAATTTTTTTTACAAATTAAATAATAATTAATTAGATGATTATAATTTTAAAAAATTGAATGAATTTTTACTTCAGTAAATTAGAAATCTCCTTTTATTTATTAAATTTTATAAAAATCCAAATATTAAGTTAAATATTAAATTTTTTTAATAAAAATAAATACTAAATATTTTTATTTGTATTTATTATATTTTTATTTTTAAAATTTTAATTATTAAATTTTAATTATATATACATATATATTTAAAAATGTCCTACATCATTTCAAAAAAATTGGACCCTCCCTTGTTCCTAAACTGCTCTCAGATCTCTTCATTAGGGGATGCTTCATCTCCGATTAAAAAAAAAAAAACTTATTTTTTATAATTTTATAATTTATTTATAATTAAATAATTATTATTTAATTATTTTAAAATAATTCAAATTTAATTATTTATTTTGTGAGAAAGAGATCTTTTTGGAAACAGCACAAGGTTTTATCTGCGATTCCTGAGCGGATTCAAGCCACCACAATAGATAAGGAAGAAGTGTGGAGAAGACAAGCTAGGGAGAGAAGAAAAGGAAAAGGGAGGATTACGTTGGGATTATGCATCGGTTAAGCTGATAAAAAAATCTAAAGAATAGAAAAAAATAGATATTTATTAGGCTTGATATTTGTATTCGCATATGTTGTTGATACTCCCTTGATGTTAAGATCGTGTTTAAAATATAAGTTTAGACTTTTGGACTAACCCAAAATTTATTATAATTGATATTAATTTATATCTAAAACATAGCTCTAGAATAAATAGTCGATAATCCGGTTTAGCTAAATTGCTTTCATATTGAGAATTGCGGATCTTAGATGTCTTATATTGTAGTTGATGATTATTTACTTTTCTAGACATTGGTCATTTTGAGAAATTATCTTTAGGATTGTGTCCCTATTGTCAATGATGATATGATGGACTTTGTTGTTTTGGTATTATATATGTAAGAAGTATTTATGATTATTATAGTACTTTATTTTCTAGTCTTTTTAACATCCGGTTAGCAAAGTGTGGACAAGACAAGCCAGGGAGAGAAAAAAAGGAAAAAGAGTTTTGCATCAGCTGATAAAAAAATCTAAAGAATAGAAAAAAATAGAGGCTTGGTTCCACTTTTGGATATAATTTATATATAAAACACAAAAATAAATACTATACATGTTTGCACATACGTTATGCTTGTATTCCGTCATCAACGATTCCTCTAGTCTTAACATCTGGTAGCAAAGTGTGGGAAGAGTTTTGCCATCGATGGTTCCATCGGCATCATCCCCGACGAGAGTGAAACAAAAATAGATAGATAAATAAATAAATGACATGATTTTTAGCTAAACAATGAATATTAGAACCCTTTAGTGTTTGCATTTGATTTTGGTAGCAATTCTACTCAGGTAGTTCTTATTTGATCTGACTTTGGAGCATTCATCTCGGATCAAACACAATACTTTAAGTTGTGGTCTTTCTAATCATAATATTTTACGGTGTGGGTTGGTGAAATATTTTGGTCTTTCTATGCCTGGAATTAAGAATCAAACATGGCGTATTCTCGAGGCAAGCAAAGCCGTGTGATGTGGTAAATTAAAAAACGACCGAGAAGATCCGGCATTGAAGGGTCAGCCCATTCAGTATCATTAACAAATGAATTGAATATTTTCATTGAAACGAAAGGGTTGTCAGCAGACTGAATAAACGAAAGAGGGTAAGACTTGGACCCCCCATGGAAGAAGGAGCCACAGCTGAAACTCTGAAGTAATGGGCCTGAGGTATCAAACTCAGAAGAACTCCTCTTCATCCTGTAAATTCTCCACCATCGTCATCTTCTTTCTCATCCTAATCACCTCCATTCTTTTATTCCTCCAACAACCATGGCAATGGCCGTGCCCATGCCCATGCCCAATACTGCCACATCCCCGACCTTCAAAGAAGATCCCGCAGGCCGGCACCGCCATTGACCTTCGGGATGCTAAGTTCCCATGGAACAAGCTCAGTTTTGGGCATGTGTCCCAGCAATGGCTAAAGCTCGCAGTCTTCTCGAAGACATGGCCAGTCATCGGAGCAGCCCCCGGCGGGATGGAGCGCCATGCCTCGACACTGTGCACGGCCCTTGCAGACAGAGGCCACGAGGTCCATGTCTTCACCGTGCCGTCCGATCGAACGCCCCGCGAGGACATCCACCAAGGCAGCCTCCACGTCCACTTTGCAGCCAACGACCACGGCTCAGTCAACTGCTCTCTCGCCTTCGAGATATTCAGCCGGGAGAACGAGGGCAGGGCGTTCGATTTCGTCCACACAGAGAGCGTCTCCCTCCCGCACTGGCGTGCCAAGATGCTGCCGAACCGAGTGGCAGTAACATGGCACGGCATTTGGTATGAAATCATGCATTCCAAGCTGTTCCAAGAGCTGCTCTCGAACCCAAATGGGCAACTGCCAGGGCCCATGACAGAGCTACAAGAGGCAATGCCGAGGTTAATAGATGAAATCCGGTTCTTCTCTGGCTACACCCAGCACATTTGCATCAGTAACAGCGCTGCTGACATTTTAACAAACATCTACCAGGCACCCCGCAAAAACGTCCATGTCATCCTCAACGGGGTCGACGAGACCGTCTTCGTGCCCAATCCAGTAGCCGGGATATCATTTAGAAGGAAATATGGGGTGCCGGATAATGCCAGCGTCATCATGGGAGTCGCCGGAAGGCTGGTTCGGGACAAAGGGCATCCGTTGCTCTATGAAGCCATATCTTCGATATCTAGACGCCATTCTGGCATCTATCTACTTGTAGCAGGCAAGCATTTCAAATACAAATATCATATTTCCATAATGTTTTATTACATTTAATCAAGATAGATGAAAGTTAGGATTCGTAGCCATATATAAAATCTCATGAATTATTTGAAAATTCGTTCCATTATTGATGTATTGATTATTCTGAAATTATACAACACATACCTGCAACATGGCAGGGTCAGGGCCTTGGGAAAGAAGGTATAAAGAGCTGGCGCAAAGCGTGAAGGTGCTAGGGGCGCTGGAAGCATTAGAGCTATCAGCATTCTACAACGCACTCAACGTTTTTGTTAATCCGACGCTGAGACCTCAGGGGCTTGACCTAACGCTGATCGAGGCCATGCACTGCGGGAAGCCAGTAGTGGCTCCGAACTACCCAAGCATAACTGGCACCGTGCTGATCAGAGACGAACTTGGGTACACGTTTTCGCCGAACGTGAACTCGTTGACCGAGGCACTGGAAAAGGTGGTGGGTGATGGCCGAACTGGGCTGAGAAGGAGGGGTGCAGCTTGCAAGGAGCACGCAGTTGCGTTGTTTACTGCCACGAAGATGGCTTCTGCTTATGAGAGGTTCTTTCTTTGTATGAAGGATGATCAGTACTGCAAGTACCCTCTTCCTAATGATCTGTGATCCTGTCTGATTCAATTTTGGCGTATGAAATGTTTACAGCAATTGGTAATATCGTAAATTGGCTAGTGGGATGTAACCAGGAGTCATGGACAAGTGATTCATCAAGTATATATTTGAACTGCCTAAATCCCTTTAAACATTTTTCGTTTGTACTGCTGACATAGGTATTGACATAATGATAATAGTAAAGAAGTATGTATGTATGAATAACTATCAGCAATAACCTCTTCTCCTAGTTACACAGTTGGATTTTAGCAACTGGACAATAGTAATTCCAGAAATTCATGCTTGGTGATAAATCCCCAACAGAACTTGCATACTGCCACTAAACACTCTGCAAACAATTATAAATTTACATCATGAAGATGAGCAAAACCCTGAACTCCAAACCAATAGGAAGCATGCCTGTCATCTCAAAATATGGAATTAATAGAATGCCGGACCAATATGAATGTCAGTGAATGCATAAAACAATTTTACCAATTGATTTTAAAGAACTGTACGACTAAGAAGGCCCTTGAAACTATGGAAAACTTAGGAGGCTCTCAGTAGCAATAACAGGATGATGAATGCTTCATTAAGTATAGGTACAAAAGTGCACTTTGATATGATGTTCCAATCCGTAGTCAGTCTGATGGATATTCCGGCAGCAAAGGCAATTTATCTACACTGTGCAAAGAACCATTTGCATCGCCGTTGGTACTGTTAAAGTCCTCAAGCCCACGAGCAGCATCGACTGCCTCAGTAGTGCCCTGTTTTTGGTGAATGTTCTTTGCACGGGAAGGCATAATGCGAAGGCGTGCTTCTGGGTTGGTACCAACAATCTCGGACCGTAACTGGTACTTTTGGATGAGGTCTATCTGATGTGACAAAATCTGGGGTGCCCTTGGCAAAAGCTCCACAGCTTCCCCTTTAAGGATGACAACCTGCTCAATGGCCATTCTTGCCTCCTGTAACATGGAAAGTAAATTTTTTAAGAATCGGCTAGGCCATCGTGTTTGGTTGCAGCTACAAAATTTAGGAAACTTGAATATTATGTATCACACCAATGAGGTGAATAGTTGTTCCATTCGTTATATCAGGATTAAGGAGTCAACCAGAAAATCATGGTCCAAAACATGAGTGTGCTTCTTATTGGGTGCAATGGAGGATAAAATCTTGGACATATAGATGTAAATATAGGTATTGTTCATATTAGATGATATATATTGACATGAGATGTATAAAACCCAATTTTTTTCTTTTTGCAAAACAGTACCTGGGAGTAAATATAAGCTATATGGGGTGATATATAAAAAAATATTGGGTCCTTTAAGAAAGAAAAAGGCAAAATTTTGTCATTGAATAAGAGAAATGTTGATAATTTTTTATCATCCAGCTAGTGTGCAAATCAAAAAATCAAATAGATTATATAAAATATATATTTTATAAAATATATATGTTATTTATATCAATAAGGATTCTTTGTAATATATAAGAAAAAAAATTTAATATTTTTCGATATTGCCGATATAATGGCATATTCTAATTTTGCTAACGTTATTGAGTAATATTGATATCAATGGGCCTAATACCAATACATATTCAATAAATATTTTGCATATTAGTCAATAATGCTCCATGTTTGGACAACATTTCTCATAAACAAGAAAAAATTAGGCTCCCCAACAACCAAACCGACCCAATAATACTTACAAAGACACAAGTCAGTTGTGGGTCAATAAAAGACACCATTTGAGTATCACAGATCTCATAGAGATTACAGCATTAGGAAAATCTTGCAACTAACACACCAGGCCAGCTCTGGGAATGCTGTAGCAGAAAAAAAAAAATTGCCAATGGATAAAAGGACTGCCTCCTGGCAAGAGTAATCATACATAGATTCCGTATTTTGTTTCAGTTGGGATGAAATATTGTGTAATCTGGTCAGGGCATTCAAGAATCAGTGCAGTGGCAAATAGCAAATATGTACCCCAGTGTCAGCAACAAGTCATTTATGATGTCCTCTTCAGCAAAGCCTCAATCCTCCCTCTCACCTCTCTCCCTTGATTGAAAACAAAGTATCTCTTCCAAAGCGTAATGCTATTATTTTGTAGACATGACTAAAGTTTAGAATGATTGTGGGATAGAATGTAGAATGTTGGACAGTGTTGAGAGAGTGGCTTTCATTGCATATGCATTAATGGCTGAAACTATTAGTATCGGTATTGGTCTTGGCCATATCGATATCAAAATTATCGAATAATATGTATCGGTATTAGATATATCAAAAGAAAATATTATCGAGAATCATAAACGGACATACAAGTATTAGTTGATATATCGTGCTACATCGCCAACATGATAATATATTATGATTTTCCCATTGTATCATGAAATATGCGTATTGGGCTCCAAATACCAATATATATCAGCTGATATATCAGGTATCTCCATATTTACATAGACGAAGATTGCCATTTTGCTTATTTTTATCTACATGACATTATTGTGTTTCTGTGGTAAACCTAGATGTTGAAAACAGACTTCACCTGCTATTAGTCTAATGAATAATTTCCTCTCCTAGACACAATCGTAGAGTTGTGGCATTGATTATCTCGTAAATTAATTCTAATAGAAGGAGCTAGACTTAAAAAAAAAAGTTCTCTAAAACCTGTGAGCTACTTATCACGTGCCAAAAGATGTTAGTGGTGCATTCCTTAGGCAGTGCCCCGCCAAAAGATTGGCAGTGACACTATTATATCCATTGGTCACTAAACTAATTGGTCTAAAATTCTTAAATGCAAACTTTATCTAATCATGCTAGTGCAATAAAACTTATGAAAAATATTGAAGAGAAATTCAATAACAATATGCACTTCATTTTGGATCACCATCTGTCACATCCCCGATACGTGCAGGTAAAAATATTAATAAAGAAATCTAAATTTCACAATTTCAAAGGCTCAAATATCCAAAGTCGGATAATTCTAAATATCGTAAAAAACCTACAAATTGTAACGACCAAAATATCAAATATCAAATATAATAAGGGTAAAAATCTAAAAAATTTAAAATATGTCAAAACTAAAAATTCAGGGCCAAAATATCAAATTTGAGAAAATTTACGCATACTCCCGATAATCTTAGACTAAAATACTACTATTTAGACCTATTGGGAGGCTGTCAATATTTGCACCCTATAGAAAATATCAAATTCGACTTTCTTTTGCCACCCATGGGAATAGGTGCAGCCATCAAGTGTATCTAAATATATTAGTATATTCGAATATATCGATTTCATTTAACTCTTTACAATGATTCTCAATAAAATACCAAATATTGGGCTCTATAATAACTTTTTAAAACTTTTTCTCTATATAGGAAAAATATAAATGTTCAAAATATTTCACTCTGTAGGAAAGTACAAAAATCAAAACTTTTCATTCTAGGAAAAAGTATAAATATCAAATCAAATATTAAAATAGAATCGTATCTAAAACACTTTTATGAAATATCAATATGTAAGGTCAAATGCACAATTTTCATAACTTTATTTTCACAAATATTTCCATTATAAATATAATATCTCTTAATATTTACTTATTATGTAAAAAACAAACAAATCCTTCAAATTTTTAGTAAAATCCAACAAAACTTTAAAACAATAAGTAAAAACTATATGCATGCATAAATATCTAAAATAATGAGGTAAATGATGATATAAATGTACAATAAAAACAAGAAATGTAAGCAAACTCAAAGGATTTTGAAATAAACCAATGAACGGAATTAGAAATATTTGCCTCAAATTTCTAATCTAATAGATCTAATTTCAAAAAGCTCCAAAGCCTCATTCCTCTTCTTTTTCTCTCTTCCTTTTCTTCTCCTTTTCTTTTTCCTTTCTTCTCTCCCTTTCTAGCAAAAATGACTGAAATAGTATGCAGCTGACTTTATATAATATAATTAGCGCACAAGCGTTGTATCAAGTAGCAATATTCTGCCTCAAAAGCCTGCATTAGAAGCACGGCTACTACCTCAAACACACATGAGTATAAAGATAGGCACCCACAGGAGCCGAACTTGATAACAAGTAATTTGATTTTTTTCTCAAATTTCTTATTATATAATTATTTTTTAAACTGATCTAAAATTACATTAATAATGTCATAATTTAAAAATGAAAAATCAGACATTATACCCTCCATCAATTTATCTTCTTGCCAGTTTTGCCACTTAGGAGTTCAATATGCCACTAAGAATTGGCTCTTGACCTTTCTTGGGGCACCTTTTGAGTAAAATCATAGGCATGTCTTTCAAGAATCTTTCTACAGGAAAAAAGTTGAATTTATGGTTTGTTTCTGGAAATTTGTTTGGAAAGAAATAGCCCTTACTGCTGTAGAATATCTCGTTGCCTCACATCACTTCAATATCTTCTTTTTAATTGTTTTGTATAATATTAAGAATTTCATTTCCAAGAAATCTATATGTTATAAAAAGAAAAAGAACTGATACCAGGAGAAGATGTGGCAAGCCTAGAAAGTTAGTTTAAAGTAGTATAGAAATGTAATTCAATAAAAACCAAAAACAAAAAAAAAAGGAAAAACAATATGATCCAAAAAAAAGTTGCAAGCAAAATATTTTTTAAGAAACCCTCATTTGTTAAACTCCTAATCTGAAATCTCAACCTAGGGTTTTATTAATAGAGGATTTCATCCAAACCAAATGTAATCATCAAAAAGAGGATCCCATAAATTCTCAAATCCCATAATGTAAAGCAAAAAAGAAGTGAACCTTAGAGATTGAGACATGATGATCATAACCACAGTCAACAAAATAATCCCATTTCCAAATTGGTTGCTGCCAATAAAAGATATTCTCAAGAACATTGAACTGCTTTTTTAAATAAAAAATCCATTATTAAATCGGTTGGTACAAGCCAAAAGGAGTCCAATTTAATCCATCTTTAACTGGATGGATTTGGCGCCATGAAAGAGGAGGGTTCAAAGTGGAAATTTCTACTAGGCCCTATCGGATACTATGAAAGAAAGGCCATAGAGCAAGATTAGGATATGAAGGATTGAATTTCTTTCAGTCTTGATGTCAAGGAAAGTCTTCAAAGAGTTTTCTAGGTTCTCTTTTGATCGGTAATATTTACAGAAATAGAAAATCTTTTATTTTTCTGATTTTCTTTAATCTTAGTTAACCTGAAGGGGCACAGCGTGCCAAAATATGCTGCAAGAATAGGCTAAAAGCAAGTGAAGGAATGCATAACTTCATTAGTGAATTAACTGCAACAATAAAGCCAATTTTTCAAAAAAAGCTCCTCCAAAACACATAACTATATCAAATATTATAACAAATTAGTTTTATATCCAGTAACAGGACAAGTAAATCTGTAAAAAAAAAAAAATTAACATTATAAGCCTTAACAACGTTATTTTCTATTATTGAGAAACTGATCAATGGTGTGACAAAAAGCATAAGAACAGCAAAGGACAAACATGTCACTTTTGGCAGAGGTCATGCAGATTGCAAAACGGCAAACCATTTACAAACTCTTTCATTTTTTGGGTTGATCTTCCATTGATTATCGAAATGTGAGCTATACACCATTGTTATTTATTTGGATGTGGTGAGGATGGTTATCTTGCCAGTTATAAAGGTTAAATTCAGTTATTAGTTTTGATAGTTGTAGTAGCACAGCTCTGCCTTTTGATTTATCTCTGTCAGAGAATAACCCACAGATAAATACAGATGCACAAAAGAAGAATTATTGTGTATTTCTTGACGATTATAAAATATTATAAATTGGTATTTATAGAGTCCCTAGGCTCTCTAGTACAAGGAAAGATTAATACAAAGCAAGTGTAATGTAAAATGCAGGAGATTATCACCCCAATATTCTAGGCCTGAGAAAGGAAAGCAATGTCACTGAAGAAGGAAGTATCACCTATTCACATTAACAATCTCTATAAAAATGTCTCCATTATATTATTTCTGTCCCTACCTTTGTTTTATTTCAGTAATCATTTAGATTTGTCATTTATTTGACAAGGAAAGCAAACTCATCAATTTCTTCAACTCAGGAATAACAGCCTGATGCAGGATGTAAATAGTGACACAATTGTCCCTAAGTTTAACTGAAGTGATATTCAAAATTACATTTTCCTTGTCAAAATTCAATTATCAATTTTTCCTACAAAGTTAGGGAGAGCCATTTTTATCATCAACAGCCTTTATCTAAAACCTTCTCCATTATAGGTTAGAGTAATAAAAGGAAAAAGGAATACCACAAATTTTACATGTTAATATTAAATAACAAAATAACATAAAAAATAACATTGTTTATTTTTTTTTAATTTTTCAACCTTACTATAAACTTCTATCTAGAATTAAATTAACAAAGTGAAAGACTAAAATCAAAATTTGGATGAGCATAAAACTAGTCTTATACAAAGGATTAACATCAACTCAACCCAGTAGAATTGGACATCACTTCCTGGAACAAGGATTTGGTGCCCAAATAGCTCAAAAAATTTCTCTCTTATATGACAGATCTTTCTAGGGAATATCAAAGACCGAACCATGCATAGTGGATCAAAATAAATATCTGAGCATAAAACTAGTCTTATACAAAGGATTGACATCTGCTTCACCCAGTAGAATAGGACATCTCTTCCTGGAACAAGGATTTGGTGCCCAAATAGCTCAAAATTCTCTCTTATATGACAGATCTTTCTAGGGAATATCAAAGACCAAACCATGCATAGCGGAACAAAATGACTATCCCAAAACAGCTAATGAAGAAAGTGATACAGCAGAAAAAGCAATTGCATTTACCTCAAGCGCATCAGTCTTTTCAGAATAATTGGGACTGTTTTCTAACTGAAATTCCTTCAACTCATCTTCATGATCACCCATCAATTCACAGATGGCCTTTGTTATCTGAACCAAGGAGCTTGTCTGCAAGAAAGTTCTAGCCACAATGTAAAAATGACAATGAAAAAGGATGGTGAAGGTGGAAAAGTAGCAGCGAATCATCACCTTTGTAACATAAACAGGGATGTCATGGGATTTAGCAGCAGCTTCTATCCTTGGATTCTTCTTGATCTTAGATTGTAAGGCAAGCAGTACGTCTGCTTCACTGATATTATCAGTCAACTCAATAATGTCATCCAATTTCAACTTTTTGATCCCTTGTATCACAATTGCCTCCGAGATCTACAATAACTGTGCACTTGTTAAGTACTAAACCTGACAGACACTTACAATGCACAAGGAAAAACTAAATTAAGGTAAATCAAACTTCAAATTCTCCATGTAGAGAAACGTTAAAGGGTGTATGGCTAAGAGAGTCTAATGGACTCAGCACTTGGAGAGACATTTGATCACATATACACATTTCTTACATTTCTTATATCCATGATTTACAAGATTCCTTTACTGGGAGAAAAAAGAATAAGAAATTCCAATAATTTAAAAAAACCAAATTTTGTTGCCAATTTTTGTCAAAGTTATCCAGTTTAGTTTAGAACCAAATTCACCAAGGAATAGACCTTGGTAAGTATAATTTCTACTTTGACTGGTACCTTGGTTCTTGGGTCATCAGCTTATAGATACACAATACCAAGATTTTGGCATCTTAGGCTTACCTGTTACTCAAGATTATTGGAACTGAACCAACATTGGCCAGGCATTAAGCAAACATTGCAAGAATTACAAAAATGCTAAAATCTAGTAACTTAAGAGTGCATAATGTGCAAAAAGTGAAGCTAGATGCAGCAGAATCACTTGCACACCATGAAGCAAGTGCAATGGAAAAGCTCAAATTGAAAAAGAAAACAGTCTTATCTTCTCAACAACTTCTATGGTTTCTTATTTACACAAAAAGTTCTATATGGATCATCAAACTTGAAATAACATTAAGTCATAACTGCACCAACTTCCGAATCATCTTACTCTATTCTACTTGATAGAGGCAATATAATCAGAAGAAAAATGGTTAATAGATTCATTTTACAACCTCCTTCCAACAACGTTTCTCCTCTCCCTCTAATTACCTTTAAATTCAATTTAATAGCTTTTTCTCAGATTTACATCCCGGTCCACATTCCAAGTGTGTATTATTATTGCATCCACTAACAAAATGTGTAGAAAACAAAGAAAAAACAAGGAGATCACCTTTGCAAAAAGAAGGCTTAAAGAAAGTTATTTACTACAAAAAAAAAAAAATAGTGTGCAAAGGATAGAACAAGACAAAAATGTTTCAGTGACAAGCACCAAGCTAATGGTGATTTACAACCATTGTTTCGGGTTGTGGAACTGTACGAGAGAAGTGTAGTTATTTTGTCACAAACCCGAACCAAGCAGGTCAATTTAAATAATTAATTATAATTCCTAAAATTTAAAATCCTAAGTAAATTCAATAAATAATACTAAATCCCAAAATCCGGGTGTGATAAACCAAATAAATGAGATCCTACAAATCAAAATCCACATAGGATCTCATCGGATAACCGTCCGGACCAAAATAAATACAACTTGCTCTACAGTCTTCATAAGAAAGGTAACAATTTAACCAAAAATCATAATCAAATATAGCATAATATCCAAATTGTTCCCGAAATATAATCATGGGCCTATATCCGACCAATTCCATAAACCGATCACATCAAATATCAATTTAAACCATAATAGAACCAAAACTCACTAAATCGGATCAATGACTGACAGATCACGATCATACTCCTGCAATGCATCTGGATCTTTCACTTTGAATGGATAAAATAGAAAAAATGAGCCAAATACTTAACAAGTATTATATTTTAAATAAAATGAGTCCAATAAATCAGAGGGAATGTCAAATAAATAAAAATCCGTTCAAATGATAGGATAAATCTAAATCACCGATATAACAAATCTAATAAAAATCCAAGATCCAGAATTCGAAATCCAATGGTAATCTCGTACACAAATCAAATATCCAAATCCAAAACAATTACCCAAATCATAAAACAGTCCTCGTCAGAACGTGTGCATATATATATAAATATATATATAAACAAAATAGAAGTTATCCGAACCAATTTCAAGAGGCAATTAGCCAATTTTAAAATCCAATCCAAGTCTAAGTTTGAGTCCAAGTCCAAGTCTCGATCATCTTGTGATCCGAGGCAAACTCGATGGTTGGATGATCGATAAGAATCTTGAAGTATTTGAAACAACACTGCGACAGATAGTTCAAGTGTCGGGATAAAACATATAGTCAAAATTATTTATACGAAACATACCAAGGCCAAACTAAGGGCAAAATTGGCGAATTTTAAATCCAAGTTCAAAATCTAAATTCAAATCAAAGTCGAATAAAAATAAATGTAGAGATACAAATCATGTATCAAATTTGAATTCCGATTATTTAAAGATTAAATTGAGGAAGGGTTACACATAATCCGATAACCTTAGGCAAAATCAAATGCAAATTAGGCCATCATGTATGGCCACTCATGTACTTTATACCCATGGGTAAGGTTGCTCGCTATTGTTTGCCGCTCACAACTTTGGGTGCAATTCTCAAACTTGTTAGATATATTAGGACATCCGAATATATTCTAAGGCCAAATCAAATTATCCAAATGGGAAATGTCACTACTCCAAACCTTTCCTACCAGCGGAAAGGGATTTCTAAATAATAAATATCTCCTCGTCAGGAGCTGACCAAACCATCCAATAATCCAAATCTAATGTAGTGACCACGACCCGACACGTGCATGTAACTGCACGGCCTATGCAAAATTTCATGTTCATTTTCATACAAATATACCGATATAAAAATATACAGTATACTATAAATTTTTCAGACTTTCAGAAAAATATTAAACACTTCAAAATCATAAAACTAGTACCAATAACCCCCGAAACATCCAATGAATTACACATGCATGTCTAGAATAAATAAATCAGTTGTATAAAAATATATACATAATAGTAAAAATTTCAAACAGTGTTTAAAATATACAGATAATAAATCAGACTAAAGAGGGGGTTTACAGATACTTGGACTTCATACTTTGCAGATTTGAAGAAATGATATCCCGAAGCACCTGAATCAGGCAATTCTCTCTCCTTTGTGCACGGCCCTCTGCCGACGAGCTCCACCACCACGCTGCCGCCTCCCGCAACCGCTGCTGCCTTGCATGGCCGTTGCCAACCTCCCCTGCATCACCCCATCGGCACTAGCGTTGCTGCACTGCTGCCGTTTCTCTCCTCATGGCGCTGCTTCGCCGTCCTTCTCTCTCCTCAACTCGCAACTGCCGTTGCATGCCGTTGCCTCCGCTCACCACCATCGACCACCAGCGCGCCGCCATCACCAGCCGATCTCCTCTCTCTTCTCTCCTCCTCTCCCTTCTTCTTCCTTCTTGTGAAACCCTAACCCCCTCTCTCTCTCTCTCCTCTTTCTCCCTCTCTCTCCCGATCTCATCTTCTTATCTCTTTTTTTTTTCTTTTTCATTTTTTTGTTTTTCATATATATATATATATATTTTCTTTTTTTAATTTTTTTTTATTCCAAAATTCAAACCGATATTCGGACAATAGTATGAGCGCACCTCGGACATCAGCCCAATTGGTCCAAATATTCTCCAAAATTTCTTAATATTTAATTAATTAATTTTTTCTACATATCAATTTACCGAAAATCACATTTAATATTAAATAATTCCAAACGGAATTCGGGATATTACAAATTTTATTGCCATTATTACAGGTGCTTGATGCATAATATTGAAGTGCAAACTAATAAGCTAAGAACAAGAAAACAGACCAAAATAGCAGGGTACCTTAAAAGTGTTCTTTCACAGCAGAAACAACAGTAGCCTCCACTTCTCATGCTAGGTAATTTGGTTGCCTCTTAAGAGACTCCTATTTTGGAAAGTGTGTAAGAAAGCTATAATTTGTAACTTCAATTAAAAGCTCTCCTAGGGTGTTTTTGAAAAAGTAATGAAATGAAACTTGTGGGAAAAAAATCCTACAGCAACTTATAGAGAACCTCAATTAGCATTGTAGGAAGCTCTTTAAGAAAATTTTTTTATGTTTTAATTTTTTCAAAAGTTTTCAATAGCAATACAAAACAAAATGCCAGTCTGATTAGGGCCCTGAGCTTGGCAGAAGTAATCGAATTACAGCTAAGGCTTAAAAGACTGAGTAGTCAAGGCCGACTCACCGAAGGACACTACAATATGGCCCCAGCTGTCTGAACCTCTGAAGGCTGAGCTATGAAGAGCCAAAGTACCATGTCCTGAGGAAAAACCTGCTAGGCTGGGTTCTGACCTTGGCAAATCAGAAGCACAGCAGTGCCTAGACCAAACTACAGGAGGCCAAACTACCTGGGCATCTGACTTCCTCATTGCCAAGCCCCACGGACTATGTTGAGGTGCGTGCAAGGCTAGGCGGCAAAGCCAACCAACAGTATGAGGCAATTGTCGAGTCTAACCCAAAAAAGTAACATCCAGTACATGACCACAGAATTTCTTCCGGTAACTTCTCACGATCAATAACTTCCCACAGCAACTCAATCCAACCAGAAACCATTATAGATTCAGATGGCTATTTAAGCCAACCTCGGGACCTTTTTTGGGGGATGGGGAGAGGGTAGGGGAGCTGTAAACACTTGTTGACACTGTAAGCTTGGGACTGTTTTGGGTATTATCCTTTAACATTCCTAGATTATGCACATGTGCTCGTACTAAAATAGAATCAATTCTGTGATTCTATTTCAGAGATTCATTGTGATCCTTCTATGTACTTTACTAAATGAAACACCACTTTTCCATCAAATCTTCCATAAATCTACGTTATTCTTTGTGTTTGTCTTAAGTGTGGGTTGTCTTCAAACAAGTTTGGTCTAATATCATGTTCTTATTACAGTCGCACACTACAACTGATGTTATTCCTAAGTTGGGAATGCTCTTGTCACGAACCTGGACCAAATAGGTCGATTAAATAATTAATTATAATTTTAAAATTTAAAATTTTAATCAAATCTAACAAATAATACTAAGTCCCAAAAATCCGAATATGATAAACTAAATACACAAGATCCAACAAATTAAAAATCTACACAGGATCTCATTGGATAACCGTCCGAATAAAAATAATCATGACTTGCTCTAAAAGTATCATAAGAGAGATAACAAATTGTCCAAAAATCATAACACGATGTCCGAATTATTCCTGAAATATAACTATAGGCCTATACCGCCAATCCCATAATCTAATCATATCAAATGTCAAATTTAAATCATAACAAACTAAAACTCACCAAATCGGACTAATAACCGAAGGTCACATCCTAACTCCTATAATGCATCCGATTCTTCTACTCTGAAGGGACAAAACTAAAAACATGAGTCAAATACCCAACAAGTATAATATTTAGACAAAATGAATCCAATGAATCAGATGGAAGGTCAAATGGATGAAAATCTAGTCAAATTATAGAATAAATCCAAATCACCAATAAAACAAATCCAATAAAAATCAAATATCCAAATTTCAAAATCCAATAGTAGTCACGTACTTAAATCAAATATTCAAATCCAAACAAATATCCAAATTCTGAAAACAGTCCTTATCGGGACGTATATATATATAAATATATATATATATATAATCAAAATAGAAGTGATCCGGACCAACTCCAAAGCCAATGTCGATCCGAGTCCAAATCTAAGTCCGAGTCCAAATCCAAGGCCCAATCAACTTGTGATCTGGGGCAAAATCCGATAGTCGGATGATTCAATAGCGTGCGCAGAAGCCGGGCAGCATTGCGATAGATATTCCAAAGGTTCGGATCAAAATATATAATCAAATCGTCATACAAGACATATCAATGCCCAACTAAAGGCAAATCGACGAATCTCAAATCCAAATCTAAAATCCAAGTCCAAATCAAAATCCAACATAAATCAATATAGAAATACAAATTATGCACCAAATTTGGGTTATGATTATTCAAAGAATAGCTTGAGGAATGGTTACACATAATCTCAGTAACTTTAGGCCAAAATCCATGTACTCTACACCAATAGATAAGGTTGCTCACTATATTTTGCCACCTGCGATGTTCAGTACATTCCTCAAGTTTGTCAAATATATTAGGATATCTAGATATCTTCTAAAGTTAAATGAAATTATCCAAATGGGAATGACCACTACTCCAAGCATTTCTTGCCAGCGGAAAGGAATTTTCAAATAACAAATATCTCCCCGTTAGGAGCTGGCCAGACTATCCAATAGTCCAAATCCAATGTAATGACCACGACCCGACATATGCATGTGAAAATGCACGGCCTACGCAAGTTTCGTACACATTTTCGTTACACATACTAGTATAAAAATATACAGTATTTAGTAAATTATTTAGGCTTTTAAAAAAATATTAAACCCTCCAAATTCATAAAATTAAGTCCAAAAATGCCTAAATTATCTAATGAATTATACATATATGTCCAGAAAAAACAAATCATGTGTATAAAAATACATGCATATTAGTAAAAATTTTAAACAGTGTCCAAAATAATTCAGATGCAAAATCAGACCAAAGAGGAGGTTTATAAATACTTGTCTTGACCTCATACTTTACAAATCTGAAGAAAGGATATCCCAAAACACCCGAATCAGGCCGCTCTCTCTCCAGCCGCCACAGAACCCGTGCGTTGCCCTCTCTCCTCTCTACGTGGCGTCTCCCACGCTGCTACTGCCACCTGCAGCCTCAGGGCCCCCGTTAGCTTCCGCCGCGACCTTTCTTCCCCGGCGATTCTTCTCTCTCCTCGCTGAGCCCCCTTCTCTCGCACAGCTCCTCTCTCTCTTGCATGTCCTCTCTGTCGTTGCCGCTGCGCATCCACGGTTGTCGCCGATCGCCGACTTGTCACCACTAGCTGCTGCCGCCAACCTCCTCCCCCTCCTCCCTCTCCTTCTTCTTCCTTCGCCTTCGAACCCTAGCCCGCCCTCTCACACTCTCTCCTCTATTCTCTCTCCTAATCTGCTTTCTCTCTTATCCGATTTTTTTTTCGTTTATATATATATATATATATTATTTTCTATTTTATTTTTCCGTTTCTTTTAATCCAAATTCCGAATCAATATTTAGGTGACAACACAGGGCACACATCGAGCGCTAGCCTAACCGATCTTAATATCCTTCCAAATTTCACAATATTAAATTAATTTTTACCACGTCCAAATTACCTAAAATCACAATTAATATTAAATTGATCCGAATAAAATCTGGGATTTATAACTCCCAATCAAGAAACAAACAATAACGTGTCACTATCGTTGTGTGATTTTCTTACCACTCACAAAATGAATTAATGCTTAGGTTCAAAATAGTTTACTCAAAACTCAGAAAAATATTTTTATGTTGTTTTGATCTATATCATCACCATACAAGTCTCAAGTCCCACTAGATAAATTGGCTATGTGAATTTGTTTTTTCCATTTCACTAAATTTAGGACAACATTCTCAAAGTGAAGAAACAACATTATCACCATCTTTATCACGTCATTATAAGTTTTCATAAACCTGAAGCTATGTTCTTACCTCTAACCTCAATCAAATCACAATTTTTTTTGAAAAATTACTTCATTTGGTTTACATTCTGTTTTATTTGTTAGAAATACATTTTAAACATCATTCCCTCATACTTTCTTTCATAGGTGCAAGATCTTATAGACTATGGATATGTTTACTTATTTTATATCATAAATTTAATCCGCCCTATAACACTTTTTATATATGTTTTTCAATTGTCCCAAATTCCAATTCCAAAAGTATAGATGGTCGAATAGTTATCGGGTAAAATTTTTCTTTCAATTTTAGACGTATTTTTTGTCACAAAATACTCCTATTCTACTTATCCATTTTAACCAACATGAATTAATTCCATAGATCACATTGTTGCTAATTTCTCAATTGTCTTGACTTATAGGTCAAAGGTAATAAATCTATTATTTTTAATAATATCAATAATATTAAATCTGATTTGTTCATTGTTCCATTTAGAATAACTAAATTTCACTTTATGCATTCAAATTTACTCCAACTTATCTTGAGCATTTTAGATTCTAACGCCTCCGTCCATAGGTGTATCTCTACTTCAACTCTTTATCATTATCTATCAAAACAATATCATCTGCAAACATAATATATCGAGATAACACATCTTGAATATGTTTTCTGTGTTTATCCATAACTAATGCAAATAGATAATGACTCAAAATTGACCCTTGAATCACTCTTATCATAATTGGGAAATTCCCAATCTCTTCCTACAATTTTAACACTTGACATTACACACTCATACATAACATTAATAGCATCAACATATTTCTTACGGTTCACTTCTTTGCTAGCACCAATAATGCTTCCCTAGGCCCCATATCAAAATCATTCTCTAAATCAACAAAACCATGCGTAGATCTATTGTGTTTTTTCCCTAAAATTTTCAATTACTATTGTCAACAGATGTATAGCTTCAGGTTGAGCACCATGAAATGATACCAGAATCACCTTAGAAAACATTAGTTCTTGTCTTTGCTTTTATTTTATTACTCTTTCCAAAGTTTTATTGTATGATTTATTAATCTAATACTGTGATAATTAGTACAATTTTGACTATATTAACTATTTTATGAATATGTGCTAAAGGTCTTGTCCTCCACTCACATGGCACTCTTTTAGAACTCAATCATATTTAACAAATTAGTTAACCAAACCATCCTAAAATCTCTCCTAAGCATTCCAAATGTCAATAGATACATTTTGGTCCAATTGGTTTAATCCTTTTATCTTGTTAAGTGCATATTAAATTCTTGAAGTCTAATATTAGTTTTTATCTTCATCAACTAATGATTTAGGGCTTCCACATTATTTTAATTAAATAGCTTATTGAAAAATATAGCATTTCTCCTTTATGGCATCTTTTAGTAACCTGGTTATATTCATTTTTTTATGCATCTAATGATTGTCATGACTCATGGTCTACACAGTAAAAATGGAATAATAAAATATATGTGATGAATAACATCAATTAACCTTCATATTGTCGAAAGTAAACTTATTAACAGCACTAGTAATATTGTCAACCAAAGTTTAAATACAACATACGAAAATATACGTAACAAACAGTCATATCTCATGGATAATTGGAAAATTCCCCATATTGATTGATACAGAAAAAAACATATCAGCTTCATCGAAATTAAATATGCCTTGACCAATAAGTCATGCACATAATATAGATGTTCCTATGTTGTAATCTTCATGATCTCATTATGATAAGTGGCAAAAACAATCCTGAAATATTTGTCAGGAATTCCATGGTGACTATTGCCTGCCTTAACTAAAAGATTGGCCCTTTAATTTCTTGAGTAAGTGATTGGACAACTTTTGCTAGAGAAGCACTAACTTTATCCAGCCTGCTGAAAGTCAAAGGGGTGATTTCTCAGGACAAATATGAAGAGTTGGATATAAGCAAGTTTCTAGGCTCGCCCTTTGCAAGTAATGAACACATGGTAAAGAAGTTCTTGGAGACATTGATACTAAGAGGTTGGAAGATCTTACGGCTTCAAATTGCAAAAAGAGGCATTTGAGAAATTGCAATACTTAGAGAGAACTTAAGAGCTTGAATTGAATGTGAAATATAGCTTATAAGAAAATTTTCTCGTTCTTCTAGTTTCTCCGGTGGGTTGTTGACAATTTGTAGAATCTTTGAGGGTTTTTCTTTTTTTGATTGGTCGTTCATTGAGGCTTATTTTTCTAGTCAGGTGCCACTCCCTTGGTGTGTGTTTCCATTTTACAGTAACTTCATTACAGATCAAAAAACACTAACTACAAACAACATATTAATTGTCTGAAGTGCATACTGACTGTTGGGGATGCAAAACTAGTTAGCAGTTGTCAGCATCTTCTAAGCTTACAGTAGGAGTCATTTGCAACATAGCATTTCAAATTTACGTAATGCAGACTAGAGAGTCTAGACAGCCACTGCTAGGGTTTGTGTGGCCTGGAAATTTTTTCAACATAGCCTCAAAGCGAAATCTTTTCTACATCTCACGATTTTTCGGTGGTCTTGAGACCCAATCGGATGTATATTGATCGATACAATCGTACATTGGTTGATATTCTAGTGAAGGAGAGCTGGTAGATCATGAGCATTGCTTTGGCAGTTAGGAGACTTGCTCAGAGGACAAGCAATGTCGGAAAGTTATTCAACAACTTCAAAGATGTTGGAGATTTTTTTCTAGTGAAGTGTGGACGTTTAGTGGTGTTGTGGGTTGATTTTGGAGGTGTGATGCAGCTTTAGATGGGTTTCAGCCCTTGAAGATTGGTAGATTGTTGAATGATTTTGATTGCTAGAAGCAGAAAAGATGATGAAAAGATGATGAGAACAATGAGCATCAATGCTGATTGTTGTAGGACAAGAAAAAGAGCAATTTGTGGAAGGTGGGAAGGAGAAGGGACAATAGTTGGGAAGAAGGGAGACCTGAAGAGGGACGGATTAGATGTAGAGCAGAAGAAAAATATCATAACCTCAGTAATTCAGAATGACTTAGTAGATAAAGGCACTAGGGTGAACTTTTATCAACACCAAACTGAAGTCCTACAAGGAAACAGAAATCTCTGAGATATTTTGAGTATAATCCCTTAAAAGAATATAAAAATTCTGAATTTACCTAAAATAGATGACATTTTCCATAATACTTGAAATATAAAATCATAATAGTTATCATGAAAATACTAAAATATTAAGATATATCAAATCTAATCTTTTGGCTTTGATTGTTATAAGGGGGGCCTTTGTTGAAGAGCACCATTGCAAGTTTTCATAATTCATGGGCCGGCTGATGTAGGTAAAGGTAGATAATGAATCTAGCAAGCCCATTCAATGGTATCTTGCTTGCAGCCAGCACTTCTGTCAGCAATACATCCTATTTAGTCTATGTCAAATAATTCTCTGGTCAACCAAATAGCAAGAGCATGATTCTCATCATCCCTTGTCAAGTATGAACCCAAAGTAAGCTTACCAGATAACATGCTGTAACCACTACAATCAAAATTTTTAAAAGGTCTCGTCTGCCTGGTTTGTCCTCCTTTACAGAATGCGCTTGTTAGAACTTATAATCTTAAACACAGCCCCTCTCCCCTCCCCCACATTTGGATGATGATTTTACATCTATAATGATGCCATAATCATTTGTTTTTCTTCTTCACTCTTTTTGCTACTTTTCCTGTCTTACCCACATGTTTGACACTTCATCAGGCACCAAACCTCAACCCCTCACTTTACAGCAATGATTGACAGTCAAGTGGAAATATCAACGAATACAATCAATACTACACTTAAAAACAAATACTAAGCATCTATGAGGCAACAAAAGATCCTCTTTCCAACTCAAAAAAGCACGGTAATTACCATTAGAAGTTGAGCACAGCAGAATGATATATATTTGAAATTTTTATTCAGCTATAGAAAATTAGTATTGATGTTAGAAATTGCATCCTAGTCATGCCAAATATTGCAAGTAATCACATCTTACCCCATAAAGAAAGAGCTGGAGGGGCACCCTATCATCACAACTCTTTCCCTTGGGTTCTGGAGCCTCTGGAGAACAATCACTATGATCAGTTTTTTCAACACTTGCTATGCAGGCATCATCAGGTTCAACTTCATCACTCCAGTAACTGAAATTATCCATGAATGGGTCTCCTTCTATGCTTCTTTTCAGTCCTTGAAAGTTTATCTTGCATAACATGTATTTGGGAGATCGGCCTTCATGAACAACAATGTGTATCAACCAACAACGTTTTACCAGTGAGTCTACCAATTAGAGGAAAGCATACCTGAAAGAATAGCATCAACTGTGGCTTCTAAGCTATGATGAACTCGCAGCTCTGTTCTTGAAATTAGTTCTACGCCGCAATTAAATGTTGAGGGGCCTTTCCTCTCCAGGACCGTTTTTTGAACACCCCTTCTGCTTGCTTCTTCATCCCCCAGGGTCACACTCTGAGAAACAAATTAAAGTAAGTCATGATTCCAAACCTTGCATAAATGATGATTGAAGTACAGAGACCCGTTCATTCTCTTTTTAACATTGGAAACTTGAGAATAAAGGACAGAATATTGAATTAGAAAGCCGCGTAACCAAAGTTCCCCTTACTATACAAGAAGGGAGGAACGCTAAGAAAGAGAAAACAACGTTATCACTATACGAAATGAGATAGCAACTAGCACGCTAAGATCAACCACTTATGCAGGGAGAATCCAACACCAGTTGCATCTTGAAAAAATGGGAGGATTTAGGCCAGTGACAAAGGAAACAGATACCCTTAAGAAAATTACATTAATTGGTAGTCAATATCTTCACTTTTTGTTAATTAATAAATACACTGATGAATAAAACCCTACATTTGGGGACATGAAATTCTTTCACCCAATGATGAATTTATCAATATCGGTATTGATAGCGACTGCATCTAACATAATAGATGGACACGACATTTTCGTGGCCACATAAAAAATGGGTTATACACTAAAATTTGATTATATTTAATCATCTATTTATTTATTTGATACTTTAGTCAATTTTATTTAAATTAATCTTGACATTTCTATCGATCATTAAAGAATATCCCAATATTTTTTACATATGCATGTTTTATGCCACTATGAACATGTAGATTTAAGAGTCTTAAAAAATTTAAGATTTTAGTATATTTAAAACGTATAGATTTAAGCTTCTAAGAGATGCAACCAATAAAAAAATAGCCTAGACATATAGGTTGATATGTCACAATATATCACAAATATCATAGCAAATCGATATATTTTCTTGGTAATAGAAAATATCGTATCAAAGCTTGTAATATTGATACATATCAACTAATATTATTATCAACACTTCTACTTTATCCAATATTGTTAAAGGCATGCCCAGGCTCAAGGCTCAAACCTTGACGCCTCAACATACCTAGGTAAGATTTATTCTAATAGGTGCACGCCTAGACTCTAAGGTGCATGCCTTTTTTTGAGGCTCAAAATGTGCGCACTAAGTGCCTTATAGTTTTTTTTTTTTTATAAAACAAATTAAGTACTTTTTTAATTTGCCATTATATATAATTGTTACTTATAATACTAGTTTGATATTTATGAAATTATGATTGATAAAAGTAATTAGTGGCCAATTAGAAAAATGGGTGAAGACAATAATGAGGATAAAGAGTTTGTATTTGTAGATATTTTTTGACAAAAGAGTTTTGTAGTTAAAATTATTATATTAAATAAAGCTACACATCGCATTAAATTTATAAATAGTATGAACATTGAATGTTAAGTATCATTAGGGCTATTATATTAGTATTTGTAAATGACAAAGATTCTAACTTAAAGACAAGTAAAAAAAGAAAAAGTAATTCAAGTCCAAAAGTTAAAGAATGAGAATATATGAACTTTTGTTTGAAAATGATAATAAATAGTATAGTCTTGATTGTAAGTATTTTGAAAACAGTCCTTATCCATGGGCAGACAGGAAATTCTAGACTTCTAGTAAGGTTCTCCGGCCCATTGTTTATCATCTCATAGATGGTGCAATCTAATTCCAATGCCCAATAGCTTCGATGAGAAAACTTAGGCCACATAGACTCTTGACTTCATCATAAAATGCCAGCATAAGACAGCTGGACATGGTAACGACTTCACCACTTCAAATCAACAGAAAACCTCTCAAAATTTTGAAAATAGCTCAATCTAACCATAGGTGCATACCTCATAACTAACACTCAGCATGACTTCAGGTAAGATGGAAACAATTAATATTGAACATTTACTTGAATTAAGTTATGAGTTCTTAAGTTCTCTATGATAAGATACAAACGCAATGAGAATTGGACTTGCATTTTCCAAAGAATCATCAATTATTGAGCACAGTCCACAATGCATTAACATATCAAGGCACAATCAATCAATAAAGAAGCATACAATCCCCACATTTTTTCATGTTAGAATTATACTTCTGCTGTCCTACTTAAGGGTCTGTTTGGGAACATAAAGGAGAAGGGGACAGAAGAATGGAAAGGGAGGAAAAGATTGGGAAGGGGAGACAACAGAAGTGGATACCTTCTCCATGTTTTGTTGTTCAAGTGAGGGTAACTTATAATTAGTACTTCCACCTCCTTTACCCCCCAAATTGGTTGGGGGGAGGGGGGGAGATAAAAGGTTAACCTTTGAAGTGAATGGAGGAGAAATATTCACTCCTCCCATCTACTTCCATTACCCTTCCCAGATCAACTTCCAAACAAGGTTAAGCAATTCTCTCCTATCCCTTCCCTTCCCCAATCTAACACCACCCAAACAGGGTACAAAACATAAAGGGGGCCAACATATCTTAGAGTGAACCCTAATTCACCAAAGAGACCAAAATGACAGGATACGATGTAAGGGAGCCAAATATCTATTTTGAACAGTGTTACATGAGTCAAGATAATTAGTTTCATACCTGTATTCCTCCAACAAGCATCTCCAATGCAGGATTCATGATCAAATTCTCTATCGTTATTCCATGAGCTGTGGCAACTAGCTGTATCCCACGCTGTGATATTGTACTCGCAGCCATTGCTTCGAGTTTAGTACCAATCTCATCAATTACAATAACCTGAGGCATATGATTTTCAACTGCTTCTATCAACACCTGAACAGCACAAAGTGGCATCCATGAGTGCTTGATGCAAAGGCTCAACCAATAATACCAATACCAAGTTAATTGAACCAATCACAATGAACCAATGCTGACAAATAATGAAATGCTGAGTATTGAAACAAATTTCTGCATGCCATTGGGATCCCCTGTAACATAGCTAGTGTATTCAAGTTGATGACTAATAAGCATGCATAAGGATATAGAAAATTTGTTACTTTCACAAATGTGTACATGAACAAACTGTAAAGGACAAAAACGCAGAAAATGGTTGCAGATTAAGTATTCTAACTTATATTTATTTAGCTTGTCCTTAAGTTACATTTATTTCACTTCACATTAAAGCACAGAATACTGGGCAAACCTCAAAATATAATAGAATATATCAAAAAGTCTCTATCCTTATGCCCAGTTCCCGAACATCTACATCATTTGTTTTTTTACCTAATTTTAGACCATGTATTGTGCCAAAAGAAGCAGTCATCATTCCTGCAATCTTTCAAATGCCTTTTATTCTCTTGAATCACAGAGATGCATGCTTACCTATCCACCACTTGGAAATCTACTTCCACCATCAAGTTAAAAACTAAACCTGTTTCATCAACTACTGGTGTTCCTTCGCAGTACCTCCCTCACATATCAGTCATAGCCATGAAATTTAAAGCATAAGTTGTACTACCAATCTAGAATAGCAAACACCAAATCAACCATTATACGCAATTAAAGCTCATCCCATGACCCAACAACAAGAAATACCCAGATATTCACATGGAAGTTGGATTTCCTGAGGCTATGTTTAGATCTAGGCAAGTTTCAGGGGAAGGAAAAGAGGTCCTATGGAAAATTAATTTACTTGGAAAATCTTAAGGAAAAAAATGTGCAAGGAGAATATAGAGTAAAATATACATGTTTGTGAAAACTCATTTTAAATTTAACAACAAGAAAAAAAACATTGTAGTATTAAATCAAACTCCAAGCTTACCATCCTATTGTTAGCCCGACAGATCAGCATCAACCAAGCGTGGCAAGCGCAAGAATCAAGCATTCAATAATTAACTAATAGCAAGAATAAGTATTTGATTATAATTGTATATATCTGTACATCAATTTCCTAACTTAGGAAACGTACTCATTTATTGTGTATATTCTCAGCTCAATTAGTGGATCATTTCATCATGTAAAGTTTGTAGCTATTTAATGAGGAGGCCTCGAAAGAAGGCATTGAAACCAAACACAATTACTTGCATGGTATCTGAGCCAAATCCCCAAAATTCAAAATTCATTTTTGGTTACTTTATGCGGACTTCTTGGCTGTAGTTTTCATTTTGCTCATCTTGTTCTCAATCGACAGTTAAAAGGATACTGATTTTGGGCTTTTCCTATGATTCACAGATGTCAGCACTTGCTGCACTCACGCTCTCAGTTTTTAGTTGCTTCAAGGACTTAGATATTTCCTCATCATCATTGTTTGGTTTCGGTATTATTGTTATCTTCTCTGGAGGATATATCAACTACTTGACCTATTCTGCTCAATTTTGTATTTTGCTCCATCGATTTCTTCTTCTTCATGTATTGTGGATTGTTCGATTCTACCCTAATCCAATTCTTGGGGTTATCTTGAATATTTAGTGGCTTCAATTTAAAGTATAAAATTTTTGTGGGCTTCAATTGTTTGTTAAATAAGCCTCAATCAACTCATCTAGTAACTTCTCTTGTGTGAATATCAGCTTTGACCAGTTTGGAGGAAGTTTCGATTGCTTTAGCTTCATCTCTCTTGTGCGCAGCATTTTTTTCTCTAAGCACAATGGGTAACTCTGTTGCACATGTTCTCTCATGCAGTGATTTCTCTTGCTTAGGGTGCCGGTTTAAGTGGCACATTTATTATAATCCTTTTCTTTGCTACAATGTCAGAAAAAAAATTTGATTACTTGTTTTTAAGGAAAAAAAATATTCGACTTAGCAACTTCAATTTAAAATATTTTTTAAAGAGAATAAATTATGA
Organism: Nepenthes gracilis; assembly: GCA_033239525.1. Taxonomy (NCBI): domain Eukaryota; kingdom Viridiplantae; phylum Streptophyta; class Magnoliopsida; order Caryophyllales; family Nepenthaceae; genus Nepenthes; species Nepenthes gracilis. The sequence continues at coordinate 1,797,373 of BSYO01000006.1, read as the reverse complement.
GGACATATTGATAGATCGACAAAAGCTCCTACTAATTCTAAAGAACTTAATACTGAAGAAAGTAAGAATGCTCGAGTTATTTCATGGTTACTAAGTTCTATGGAGCCATATATAGTAAGCAATCTCCGGTCATTTCAATTACTAAGAAGATGTGGAAATGTCTTTGGAGAATTTATCAAGAAGATAATTTCGCCCGAAAGTTTTAGTTAGAGTTAGATATCGTCAAGGAAATCTATCTATTGAACAATTCTATTCAAAATTTTTTAATTTATGGAGTGATCATACTAGACTGGTACAATCAATGGTTGCAAAGAAACACTCGCAATATTGCAAGAAGTTCATGTTTTGGAGAAAGGGATCAATTTTTAATTAAACTATGACCCAAGTTTGAAAGTACATGTGCTGGATTAATTCACCGAGAATCCATCCCATTCTTGGATGTTTGTTTGGGAGGAACTCTTACGTAAAGGACATCTCACCTCCCAACATGGCCTCGCTCAAGAACATGTTGATACTAAATCATTAATGTGGCCTATGCGACTCAAGAAAAAAGGCAATTCAAATCTCCGCCACAATACTATAGTTGCAAAGAATTTGGGCACATTGCACGACATTACAATAAAAACTTTTGTAATTACTGTGAAAATTAAAGGTCATATCATTACGGATTGTTGTGTACAACCTCAAAATTGATCGACCCTTACTTTCCGATCAATTATTCAGTCTAATATTGCTACTACATCTTCTGATCAGCCAATCGCCCCGAGATCTTCTTCCTCGACTGTTACACAAGCAAATTCAACGGATGATTATCTTTGCTCTATCTAGTCTTGGTTTCCACGGTAAGAAAAAGACTTATCACTCTATTGTTGATTGATTTCATGACTTCCAATCACATAACAAGCAGTCCAAAAGTCCTCGATGACATTCGTAGGTACGATGGTAAGTAGCACATTTAGATAGCGGATGACAATACACTTCCAATCACTACAATTAGAAACATTAGGACGTCTCTTACTGATATTTTTGTGTCTTCTATTTTATCTTCAAATTTAATTTCTATTGGACATAAAGACGAAAATTGTGCTATTCACTTTGATTATGATAGTTGTCGTGTACAAGATCGAGTATCCGGACAAGTGATAGTGAAGGGACTTAAAGTGAGACGTTTATTTCCTCATTGGTCATTTTTCGTTCATCTTTCTATTTATGTCATCGTTCATCCATTTCTAATGATGGTCATTTGTGGCATAAGTAATCACATCACCCAAATTCTATTATACTTAAATAACTTATAAAACATGGTTACTTGAGTAATAAAAGCAATATTTCAAATTCTGCTTTATATTTTCATTGTACATCTTGTAAACTAGTTAAAAGTAAAACTTTATCTTTTCCAACACAGTCATCAAACCTCCACATGCCTAGAAATTATTCATCCTAATGTATGGCGCATGAATCCAATCCCTTCTCATACTCAGTACCAATATTTTGTCACATTCATTGATGATTATAGTAGATTTGCTTGAATCTATCTCAAATCTAAAGTTAAGGCATTTACTATCTCCCAAACTTTTGTTTCCTATGTCGAAACCAAATTTTTCACATGTATTAAAATCTTGCGTTTTGACTCTGGAGGTGAATATTTGTGTCGCAGATTCTATTTGTTTCTACAAAAAAGGGTATCATCTCTCAACAATCTTGTCCCTACACCACTCAACAAAATGGTGTCGCAGAACGTAAGAATCGACATCTTTTGGATGTTGTCTGCACCTTATTACTAAAATCATTTGTCCCATCTCGTTTCTAGGTAGAAGCCATGTCTACAACTACTTACCTAATTATTCGCCTACATTCCTATAACTTGATTTCGATTCTCCATATTATCTTTTGTTTGGTGCTCATCCAAACTATGATTCTTTGTACAATTTTGGTGTATGCTTTGTTCACCTCCCAAATTACGAATGTTACAGACAAACTGTTCAAGCTATTCAATATGTTTTTCTAGGATATAGTAATTCACATGAAAGGTTAGTTTGCTATGATGTAGAATCTAACAAACTTCATATTTTCAGTAACGTTGTCTTGTTTGAAAATAAGAACTTCTTTCCATCACATGATACTATTATTGCTCCAACTAGTTTGCTTCAACCATTTAATGATACAATTAGAACTCCTTGTCCCTTTAAGCCAGGTCTTGTGTCTCGGCAACTTCATCCAACACCTCTTTCTATTCCTAAACTGCCTCCAAATCCTATGCCTCACTAGTCCACTCAGGTTTCTCGCCTTCTTGATAGATATGGCTTTACTCACTCTGCTATTCACGCCAGAATTGATAGTCTTACTCACAGGCATCTACTCACAAGTGTTGACAGCAAGCTATACAAGAAGAACTCTATACTCTACAAGAAAATTTCACTTAGGATATTATTTCTTGTCATTCTAGTGTTACTCCTATGGGATGCAAATGGGTATGTACGGATGAATCCATCAGAGGCATAAAACTCATCTAGTGGCTCTCAGAAATTGACAAGAATATAGGATTGATTATGAGGAAACATTTTCTCCTCTAGCCAAGATGACCAAAATCTGCACTATTATTGCTATTATAGCCTCCAAATGATGGAAACTTCATCAAATGGATGTCAAGAATACATTTTTACTTAGTGATATGAAAGAAGAAATATTTATGACCCCTACTCCTAGCATGTTTTCTTCTTCTTCTTCCAATGAGGTTTGTCATCTTCAGCGATCTTTATATGGAATATAACAACCGCCACAAGTCTGGTTTAAAAAGTTTAGTTCTACTCTTCTAGATTTCAATTTTACTTTAGAGTTAGTGTGACTCTTCTCTCTTCTTTCGATTGACCACTACGGGATTGTTATTATCTTTGTGTATGTAGATGACATTTTAATCATAAGATTTGACCCCATGTCTATTGAACATCTCTAGCAGTGTCTCCAATCCTCATTTTATATTAAGTATCTTTGTCTATTACACTATTTCATTAGCCATGAGATCCAATATTGTCTGACTGGTATATTCTTGCATCAAGTATACTCAGGAGCTGATTTCTCTTGCTGGTCATTAAGATAGGAATCCAGCCCTACGCATATGGAGCTTAATTTAAAAATATGCAAAGTAGATGGTGAATTATTATCTAATCCTTTAATGTATCGATAGTTAGAAAAAAGTTTAAATTATCTATTACTCGACCTGGCATTTCCTTCACTGTTCAAAAGATTAGACATTTGATAAAAAGATCATCGCCAGCCTCATATGGTTGCTGTCCGTTGTCTATTGTGCTATTTCAAGAGTGCATCAAAGGGTGATTTGTTCTTTTTGTCTAAGAACTTAAAATTGGATGGTTTTAGTGATACAAATTGGGTTGGTTATGTTGATACTTGTAGTTCCATTATTAATCGGTATATACTTTTCAGTCAAGCTCTTATTACTTGAAAAAATAAGAAGCAAGATTGTATCTCAAAATCTTCCACTAAGTCTGAATATCAAGCCATGTCATATGCCTACTCTAAGATACAGTGGCTTCAAGGAATACAATGCAAACTCGGTGTCCCTCAACTACTTCTAACTACGCTTCAGGCTAGTAATATAAGTGCAATTCAAATTGCTACCACTCCAGTATTTTATGAGCACATTAAGCATATAAAAGTGGATTATCATAACATTCGTGAAGCCCTTGCTTATAATGTGATTGCACTTTCACGTATTTCAAATGACAACCAACCTATTGACATTTTTACCAAAGTTTTGTCTTGTTACAAATATTAATTCATAATTAACAAACTGATACTTCTTAATCAATCAACATCAATTTGAGAGGCGATGTTAGCTTCACAGATTAGCATTAATCAAGCATGGAAAACTTAGCAATAATCAATCATTCAATAATTAACTAATAGCAAGAGAACAAGGATTTGATTGTAATTGCATATATTTGTACATTAATTTCCCAACTAAGGAGATATGCTCAATTATTATGTATATTCTCAGCTTGATTAGCAGATCACATCATTATGTAAAGCTTACAGCTATTTAATGAGGTGGCCGCAGAAGAAGGCATTGAAACCAAACACAATTTCTGTCACCTATTCCTTCTATCTAAGCATATCTCTCTCTTCTGGTTACTTCAGCAACCTGTTGATCCTCTCTCTCTCCCTCCTCCCCCCTCCCCCAGTGTTCACTTCCCTTCCTTTTCCTTCATACTAATACAGTTCCATCTCATTGCCATTGGACACTGTAAAATTCTCTTAGGTATGGCTCACTGGCATCTTTTTCCAGTGCATAATAATATTTCAGTTGTATATTTTTTCTTAGAATTTTATTTTAATTCCATATAATTTTCCTTGAATATTCAATCAAACGAAAGAAAAATATTTTTTTTTTCAATTTCTTTCCTTTTAAATATTTCTTCCTTGCTTTTCTTTTCCTTTGATTTTTCTAAGAACAAACAGAACGTAAATGCCTAAAAGTACAAGCAAGGGGGAAAATGTGTATGAATAAAATGGTGCTTGTATAAAGATTTACTATACTTCATCTTAGTTTTTATTTCCCTTCAACAAACCACTCCCTCCACCCTTAAAATTTGCCATTCAACACCTAAGATGTGATTATTTCACTATCTAGGGCCCTAGGAAGGACAAAGCTAAATACAACCCTAAACTCACACTACTCGGATGTGTGCTAATATTATTTTTACAAACACAAGATTGGGACAATTTCATACACAATCATTGACATCATCTTCTCTTAGATTGTCTCACACATCTAGTCCCATTTCGTATAATCCTGGGTTGACAAATTACAAACTAAAGGTTTCCTTAATATGCATCTGTAAACCAAAATTAACTTAAAAAATAAATCTCACCCATTTCACATACATATTTTTTGTTAGTCCAATAACTAAACACTTTGCAAAAAGCTCCACATATCCTCACAAGTTACTGCATTTCTATTTAGGAATAAATGTTAACCTTGGTGCTAAAGAAGGGTTGTTCCATTGTAACATAAAAGTCACAAGTTGGAATCACACAAATAACCTCTTTGTGATCAAGCATAATGTTCTGCATATACCCTCACCATATGGCAGCATCATATACTAGACCATATTTTATCATATTGGAAGAATTCTTTGAGCATTTCACATCTTGTACCTTATGTTGCATTTCAGAGTTTGGTACTTGCATCCGGCGAGCACTACCTATTCCTGCATGAGGTATATCACCATCCCCACCAATTTCATTTGAGGTGTCAACAATCATTACACGTTTCCTGTAATCATCTGCAAGCATGCGAGCAATTTCCCTGCGGAAAGAAAGAAATTAAGGGTCCCACTGCATCAGATATGGATGCCAAAGTTTCATCAACAAATTGGTCAAAGAAAGACTTGAACACAGGTTCATAGACACCTTTAATCCGAATTGGGTATATGACAACCTTCTGGCAAGAAAGAAGATTTCTAAAGAGTTTTTGACCTTTGCATTTTCGGTTTCCCAAATGCTTCTTGCTTTTATTTTGTTTTCTGCCAAAAGGGCTCCTAGTCCCCTGAGATTGCAATTTCTCTTATAGCTTCATAATAAAATTTCCTTTATGATAAGACTAACTATATTGTACTAAATCTGATTCAAATTCCTGGTCATGTGAGTTAATTTCAAGAGGCATTTGCAAAATTAAAGCTCATTGTATGACCATGATACAGAAAGCATTTACAGAACAAGTAAGCAACGAAACTTGTCAGTGCAAAATATATAACTTGTCATATCAATTACTCAGCTGATCATCATCAGGAAAAGCTTCCATACAACCACATATTCCAAACAAATTTTAGCAAGTCACAAAGACAAACTCTTCCCAAAACCACTACAACATAATGCACATCAAACCATTTTTTCATTGACTTCCAAGTTAAGCAGAGTTATAATAGGCCATAAGCCTATTATAGGAGGACCAGTGATACACACTACAAGGAATTCAATATCACTGAGAAGGATATATTGCAATCTTGAAAAAGTGCAAATATTGTGCAATATATTCAGTATATAGATATCAAAGGAGAACATTATGCAATTTTAGATAAAAGGATGGATGTCAATTCTTTGAAAAACAGAAAATATCAAACAACATGCTAAATATAAAAGACAAATTTGTAGCTTGTTATACTAGATTGCCACAAGAACAAACCTCATGTTTGCTACAAGCATGCTATCTAGGTTCATACTGATGAGAACCACACACTTAGGAGGAGCAAGCATATTGCAACACGATGCTCAGAGGATGACTAGCTGAGGTCAAACTCAAGAGTGGCAAACTAAAGACTACCAACTTACTGAGTTCCATTGAAACCAGGCCCTAACAGGCTGGACCCTTGGATCTGAGCTACGAAGAGCCAACCTATAGCATCCTGAGGCTAAACTAACCGGGTTGTGCCCTAAACCCCATGGACCTCAGCAACACAAAATATCAAAGTATCAGGACGACATAGCCTGAAATTTGAGCTCAGGGACCCCAGCAGCACCAATTTACCAGGGGTTTAACTACCGAGGTTTATAGTGCTCAAAAAGCTGAGCCTATAATCCTGAACCAAGAATATGCTTCAAAAGTGCTCAATGTAGGGAAACGAATAGTGACGTGGTAATTCATTTTCATTAATGGTATTGTTGCAATCATACTAAGGGCAGTGATGTAATTAGGTTGGTAGGCATCGTTAGAGTTTCCATTGGCTATATAAGATGGTCCAAAACCAAATCAGGGTGGTCATTCCGTTATCTTGGAATTTGTATAACTTGGCAGCTATAAGCTTGGGAACTATGAGGTACTTTCTCAACTAAACTAGAATTTGCTCCATATATGTTTTAGGGGTGTTCACAGCTATGGCAATTGAACAATGGGCAATTTTTTTTATGCTAACCGATCAATTGATTCAACAAAAAACCGGAAAGTAATTGAACCGGTTTGACCAGTTGCCCGGTTTGGTGTGGTTTGGGCAACGGGTTTTAAAAAAATTACTAAAAATAATCAAATCATTTTCAAATATCAGATATATATTTAAACCAGTTTGGTTGAGGTTAGTAGGTTTGCAGTTTTTTAAACAACCCCATTAAAAAACTGGAAAGTAATTGAACCAGTTCGACCAGTTGCCCAGTTTTGTGTGGTTTGGGCAACGGGTTTTAAAAAAATTACTAAAAATAATAAAATCATTTTCAAATATCTAATATATATTTAAACCAGTTTGGTTGAGGTTAGTAGGTTCGCAGTTTTTTAAACAACCCCATTAAAAATATATTTTTTTAAAATAATATATAATTTTATATTTAAAAATATATATATATAAATATATACATACTAGTCAGGTCAGATAACCACAAAATTAAGACCATAGAACCGAAACCTAAAGAGATTGTAACACCATGATCCAAGCCGAACTGGTCAGGTTACCCTTTTTTGTTTGGTTTAGTCTGCTTTGGTTTGGGCATTTTGTTTTTTTTTTATTATAATTATTTTCTGGACACCCCCAATATGCTTGGGCCGATTTAGAGTCAATTCTATGATCCTACAACAGAAATTCATTGTTATCTTTCCATTTCCACTACTACTGTCATCTCTGACTTCTATTGCCAAGTTGTCACCCTCTATTCTCCATATGTTTGGGCTTTGTTCATTGTTGTCCAGTTATTTGTGAGTCATATAAGAATCTGGTCCGGCTTGATATTGGATTCCTAGAAAAGGGTCCTCTTCAGTCCATATGGAAGTCAATTCATTTCCATTTCACAACAGCCTTGTGGAAACTCAAATATGTCAAAGGCACCACAAACATTGGCATTTGGCATGGATCATCTGAGAATTCATGACTAATTGGTTTCTCAAATAATGGTTAGGCTGGCTCTCTGGATGACACTTTCTTAGAAATCAAATGGATTCTGTCTTATACATGAAGAAGGAATTCAGAAACAGAATCTTATGCAAAATTTGCAATAGAGCACTAATAATCAAGAATAATGATTGCAAAATGAAGCTTTATCCAGTTTAATAGCTACAAATATGACATGCAATTTTTGGCATTCAGAAATTCTATATCACTAAGGTCAAATGAAATGGGTTCCATTGACACTATAACCCACAAAATTTCAACTATTCCTCACCTTCTTGGTTTAAGGGAACGTAAGAAGAGGAAAGAGGCATAAATAGGAATGAAAATGGATGGGTCAAATAGAATGACTTAATGATTATTTAGCATTAAACATCATATTCCTTCTTTAAATCCATCTCCGCATTGGATATGAAAATGAATGAGGGAAGATAAAAAGCTTGATTCCAAATATTTGAAATTTCGATCCTGCATACGCATGTCGGTATTAAAGCCATTTAATCTGATTTCTGCATACATTATTGCATTCTTATTCTGCACACACTTAGTAAACATTAGTAAGCCTAATTAACCGTTGGTCAGCCCGCTTCTAGATTTTGGGTTTTGGGTGGTCCTGAGGGTGTTCCTGTTCACTAAGTTGTGTAGGAAGATTTTGTTATAATTTATGTACTAATCCATTTACAATGGCCTCTAGACTAAGACAATTATTATGGGATAATAATTCAAACTCTAGTACGACAATAAATTCCAAGGAATCCTTAATTATACCCAACAGCCATGATTATTCAAGATAGATAATTCCTACTCAACAAATAGAAGAAATTTACAAAATTAATACCTTTGATTTTAAAATTGTTTTAACAATTAAAGACCATGAACAAGCAATTTCTATTAAAAATGAATACAAAGAAATTAGATTACTATCAACATTATCAATTGATAGGTTTAAAAAAAGGTTATAATTATATACATTATGGTTTAATACAAATTGCCATTAAACCATTGATTAAATTAGGAATAGATACTCCAATACTATTATATTTAAGAGATCAAACATTATTAAAATATAAAGATTCTATATTAACAATAGTCCAGTCTAATTTATATGATGGACCAATTTACTTCAACTATGCACCAAATTTCACAATAGATCTAAAAGATCCAACAATTTTAAATACATTAGTATTAAATGTTCATCTTCTTGGATTAGCACAACAGGAAGATAGAAAATGGTTTTTTAATTTTATATAGAATTTATTTTAACTTATTAATGACACAATTTAACCCAAGGTGTTTTATTTAGACTCCACCGGGTAAAACCATAGTACTCCAAGTAGATACAGAACATGCTACTACTTTTACTCCAAAATTATTAAAATGGGATGAGATTACTTTACCCAATGAATGGCAAGTTGATCTTACCCAACCACCTAGACATTTGACATGAAGAAAATTTTTGAAAATTACTGAAACACCTAAAGAAATATTATTTTAATTTTAGACCACAACATTTAACTAGGTTATTAAGTTCCAATACTACTATACCTCATACTATAATATCTAAGTATGGAACATCTAGACCATCTGCCAGCACAAGATACCAATCTATATATTCTCACGAAACAAGACAAATAGAAAGTAGAAATCCTATTCCTGAGATTATTAATCAACCTACTCCACAATCACCCACTTTATCTGAAATGCAATCAATCAATGTAATTGATATAAAAAATAAATTTATTGCAAATATAGATTCATTAAGAAAAAGAATTTATGTTAGAAAAAAATAATAAAATCAGATAATGGTATTTTCACTTTTTCAAAAGAAGAGACAGAAGAATATAGACTTGTGGAAAAGACGATGAACTTACTCAAACGAAGTTTACCCTTTTTTGAATGGTTTTTACCATATATAAAAAATAAAAAAATGAAACACATAAATGTACATGAAAGAATTACATCAACATGGAACACGATTGGTTGTCAACAGATCACATCTGTTCATCTACCATTAACAGGATTAAAAATTACTATAGATAATACCACTCTAAATACAGCTCCCTTTAAAAAGGGTGCTGATAAAGACAATGATGATGATGCAAATTTAGGAGATATTAAAAAACTTTATGAACAAACTAATTACCAATCTCAAATATTACATACTATAACTAAGCAAGTAAACTAGGAAGAACACATACTTCAAAACAAAATTGGAAATTCTTATCAATTTCTTTACAGCATAGCACCTCAACAAAGTTCACCACTACCTAATATAGATAAAGTACACTTACTTCCAATACGAACAGAAACTCTTTTAGAAAAATTAACACAAAAATTAAATGATTTACCATCTTTAACAAATACTACATCATCTTCATCAAACAAATTAAAAACTGTCCAAACAATAGATCAACCACAAAATATGACACAAGAAGATATTGATCAGACAATAAATAAGATTCGTAGACAAATACCTACAACTACAAAAAATTATTATCCACGACCTACACCACCTAACATTTAATATGAAAAACAAAACTAATTTTCCCATAAAACTTATGATACCAATGCTATTCATGAATGGAGTCTAGAAGGCAAATCTAAATATGAAATTACATGTATGTTACAGGACATGGGCATTATGTCTGTTGCATATCAAACGCATAATCAAGTCAATGAACACTTAACTGCTAGACTTATTATTATTGGATTTACTGGAATATTAAAATTCTGGTGGAAAAATGCCTTAACATACAAATATTTATAACCACACAGAACAAGTTCAACAAGAAGGCCCTAATGGTGAAATTTAATTTGTTCAAAGACAAAACAGTCTTGAAATTCTTATCGTTACTCTCCGTCAAGCTTTTCTAGGCAATGTTGAAGATGAATTAACAAGTTCCAAATTATTTCTCTCCAATTTACGATGTCCTACTCTCCAATATTTTCGCCGGTATAAAGATATTTTCATTACTCATATTTTTAAACGTTGTGACTGGAATGAACCTTTTAGGAAAGAACGGTTTGTTGCCAATCTCCCTACTCTGTTTGCTCAACGCATCCTCACCAAGCTCACTGAGCTTGGGGGGTAATGCTATTCAATGGTCCACTATGACATACGGGCAATTATTTGCTTTTATTAAAAAGGGATTAAAATTATGCCAATAACATAAAGAATAGGCAAAATTTCATAACGATAATAAACAATTTAGGGCTGAAGTAGGATCATTCTGCCAACAATATGGTATAGAAAAGGTCAAAGCACCTTCTCAGCAAAAACCAAAGTATTTTAAATATTCTAAAAACCCATATAACAAACATAACACATATTATCAATCTAAGAAGAAAAAGCCCTTTGTTAAATCTAAATCAAAACCAAATAAAGAATTTAACCCTACATATCAAACTCAACAATCAAAACTAATGTGTTGGAAATGTAAAAGACAAGGATATAAGTCCAATCAATGTAAATTAAAAAAGAAAATTTATGAGATATTCAAAGATGATGAACAATTATGTAATAATTTAACAACCCTATTAATTAGTGATGTTGAACCCAATGAGGATTCTAGTCAAGAAGAAAATGAATTATATGAACTTCAAGAAATTGAATCAAGCCAATCTTCTTCCCTATTCAATTCATCAAACCAGAAGAGGAAGAAAATATTAATGAATTACAACATTTATGTAATTGTAAATTACAAATTAATATGTTACGCAATAAGGATGAAAAAGAATTCTTACTAGATACCATAGACAAAATTAATGACCCAAATATTAAATGACAATATTTATTGAAATTAAGAGACTTAGTATCACAAAAACAAATATATAATAATCCTGAACCATTCAGTTTAACAAAAATATTTGAAAAATATCCATCCCCATCCTTATTTCAACAAGTTACAACAGGAGACTTGCAAAAAGAAATTAAGCAATTAAAAGATGAAGTAAAAGATTTAAAAACCCAATTATAAAATTTACAATTTACTGACTTGCAACTAGACACAAGTATAGCAATATTAGAATCAAAACAAACTATTTCAGAACATGAAATAATAAACCAACCAGAACAACCTCCTATAATAAACCACGCAGATCGACCTTCTACATCCACAGCAATAATAATAGATGATCAATACTTACAACTAATAACTAAAATAAATTTTCAAAAATGGTATCACCAAATAACTTTGGTAATAAATAATGAATATCATTTAAAATTGACACGCTTATTAGAAATAGAAGCTTATTAAATTTGTATTAAAAAAGGATTAATACCAACAAGATACAACCAAAAAACAACAGAAAAATTACATACAGCAAGTAGATCAATATTAAACATCAGATATAAGCTAACAAATATAGCTATTTGTAATCAAGGACACTATTTCCGATCAACATTTATATTAGTCAAAGATTTACAACAATACATTATCTTAGGCACTCCTTTCTTTACATAAATATACCCTTTTACTGCTTCTGCAGAAGGTATATCTACGGATGCATTAGGAATAAAAATCCTTTTCCCTTTCATCTATCCTATTAAACAAAAAGAAATCCAAGAATTACAAGTAACATCTAGCTATAAACAAATTAACTTAATAACTAAAAAAAGAAAAACAAATTAGTTATTTACAAGACGAAGTACAAATAGCCAATATATATCAACAATTAAGTAACCCATTAATACAAACAAAAATAAAAACATTACAACAAATATTTGAAAATGAAGTTTGTTCACATTTACTAAATGCATTTTAGAATAGAAAACAATATCAAAAAGAATTACCATATGAAAAAGATTTTCATGAAAATCAAATCCCAAGTAAAGCACGACTTATCCAAATGAATCAAGAACTTTTAAAATATTGCAAGAAGGAGATTCAAAATCTTCTTGATGAAAAAATTAATAATGCCATTGAAATCTCCTTGGAGTTGTTCTGCAATTTATATTATGAAAAATGCTGAAATAGAAAGAGGTGTATCAAGATTAGTAATTAATTACAAGCCATTAAATAAGGCTCTTCAATGGATTCGATATCCTATTCCAAATAAAAGAGATTTAATTAACAGACCGTATAATGCAAAAATTTTTTCAAAATTTGATATGAAGTCAAGATTTTGGCAAATACATATAAATGAAAAGGATAGATATAAAACGACATTCACTACACCTTTTGGACATTATGAATGGAACGTAATGCCATTTGGGCTAAAAAATGCTCCATCAGAATTCCAAAATATTATTAATCAAATATTTAATCCATATACTCAATTTATTATTGTCTATATTGATGATGTATTAAAGTTTTGTTTAATTACTATCAATTGATAATGTTGTTAGTAATCTAAGAACTTGTTCATTTTTAATGAAATTGTTTTTTAATATCTCCTAAATTTTAAAATCATCATTGTAAATTCTTTATGAGTAGGAATTGTCCATCTTTAAATGGGTTAGGTATAATTAAGATTCCTTGGAATTTGGTATTATCCATAGTGATTTTTAATTGTCTTAGTCTAAGGCCATGGTAGATGATTATAACAAAATCTTCTATTGACAACCAACCACCCGTGTTCCATGTTGATGTAATTCTTACCAATGTTTACATTTATGTGTTTCATTTTAATTTTTTATATATGGTAAAAACCATTCAAAAAAGGGTAAAACTTTCTTTTGCCTTTGAATAAGTTCATCAAGCATTTGTGCGTCTTTGATGCGTATTAGTAGGACACTGCTTGTATGTTAATTGATTTGAGCACTTTATTCTATCAGCAATTGACCTTTTTTGAAAAAGTGAAAATACCATTATATCGATTTTATTATTTTTTTCTAAACATAAATTCTTTTTCTTAATGAAGTTTATATTTTGCAATAAATTTATTTTTTATATCAATTACATTGATTGATTGCATTTCAGATAAAGTGGGTGACTTTGATCGTATGAGCAGGTTGATTAATATGTGACAATCATGGAATAGGATTTAACCAAGCCTGCAGTCAAACTTTATTTGTCTAGTTTCGTGAGAGTATATAGATTGGTATCTTGTGCTAGTAGATGGTCTAAATTAAATACCAGATTTTAATGGTGAATAAAAGCTGGAAACTCCTTCACTCTGTGAAACATGATTATCTAGATCAATTCTAAATCAACCTTGTACAATCTATTATCATGAATTAGGGGCAATGGCAAGTCTCTTTTTCCTATTAGACTCAACAATGATATAAAATTTAAAATATTAACCAGGATCAATTCTTGAAATAAGATTTATCAGAATCAAATGTTGAATTAAAATCCTGATCATGCCCTAAAAAGAATTAATCATTTTAAATAGTGTCAATGATGACTTCCATACCTCTTATAGGCATTTTGGTTGATGGAATGTAAGGAATGCTATGGGAGTGTTTCTTTATAAGCATTTTCATATGGACTTGGATGTCATTGACAATACTCTGTTGTCACAAGATACTACTATTCAAAGGGAGATTAAGGTCTACCCGGTTTCAAGGGAACAAAACCAAAGTAACAACCTCAAAGTTTGGAAGATATCTTAAGAAAAGGTCAGGGGAATAACATCACAAGTAATCAATCAGAAAAGGATTTAGCAATCGCATCTCCTATATGTACTCCAGTTTATTTGAAATATTCTGATGGGGTAAAGCCATCTGACATTCCAAAAATTGAAGAAAATTATTAATCAATCAGAGAAGGATTTAGCAATGGCATCTCCTATATGTACTCTAGTTTATTTGAAATATTCTAATGGTGTAAAGCCATCTGACTTACCAAAAATTGAAGAAAATTGGTAATCAATCAGAAAATGATTTAGCAATGGCATCTCCTATATGTACTCTAGTTTATTTGAAATATTCTAATGGTGTAAAGCCATCTGACTTACCAAAAATTGAAGAAAATTAGTTTGGTCTCCTGTTTTCAAAAAGTCTTGATATAGAAAGAAATATCTCATAAGGAATAGAAAGAAATATCTTATATTTGATCTCAAAATCTTGATACAGCACTTCCAATCCTTGGGGGATCATGTCATGTAAAGAGACTACCATCTTTAGGAACACTACATCAACAGGGCAACTGAGGCAGATCAGGGCATGCTTACAATAAAATCACATTAACCCTTTAATCATGGGATCGCATGATCATGTAACTTGCCTGATTGTGAAATTTTACTTGATGTGGTGACTTACTAAGCACCCAGACAAAAAAACTTGTGCCCGTGCACTTTGATGAGCAAAGCACCATCATCAGGTGGTGGTGTCAACATCCAGCTTTGCTGGATACTGTGATATCCTCCAGTATTTTACAATATATACATTATCATTTTCATATAACTATAATGTCGCAAAGGGGAAAAGGATAGTGTGAAATATCATGATGCTTAATTCCTCAATTCACAGTCAGCATTAAATCTGTGATTGCTCCTACTAGTAAACTGCTGTCTTGTCCTATCAGACCCAATATTTTAGGTTGATATGCTCATTTGTGCAGAGAGTGTGTATGCATGGTTACAGTGAGAAAATTTAAGAACTGACATGAAACATATTGGACATGTCACTGATCATAGTTTACTGCAGCCTCCTAGATGTTCCATCAACTATTTTGACCACACCTTAGATAAGCCCTATCATATCACCAGGCCAAATTCCCAAATCGTGCCCTTAATACTTCAGACAGAAAATGCACCCATTCAAGTCATTGTCCTGTAAACCTACAAAGCTCATCTTTATCAAGCAACAACACAGAAAATACCAGTCAGAACAGTAATTTAGAACTGCTGAAATTTTATACAGGATTGCTACATTCAGCACCCTAGTTATGCCCTGCAATGCCAGCAAATCACACTCCTCCTTTGCCGAGATTTCCCAATGCCGAATTCCCCCCAGTCAGTAATCCAGACAGCAAAGGCATAATTATCACAAGTCACAAGTTAAAACAGGCACTCTCATTTTCATATTACTCACTCATAAAGCCTTCAACTGCCTTAATTTAGGCTAGCACAAAGTATTGTAGATCTCTCAAGGAAATTGCTAAAAGGGTTAAAATGTTTTCTAATTTTCCATTCAAAAAGCAATATATAGGCTCAGGCCATGCCATTGCCGAATACAAGCAGCCAATTGCACACACAAGGCTCTCCCACATCGAAGGAAAGGTTGGTCTCATCCGTTTAACACAATGCTGGAAGATATCTTAGATAAACTACAAAGAATAGTAACTCATGTTGTTAATTCCAAATCTTCTTGCTCTTGTCCCTCACCCGAGATCCACTCGCAGACTTTCAAGTTAAATCAAGGACTGAAAGAAATCTGATTGCAGGCCTAATTGATTAATAGATTAGTCTTTGATAGCTGTTATGCAAGATTGGTCTAGATGTCATATTTGTATGACAGAGCTATAATAATAGCTTCCTAATCCATTCAACCATAGATGTATCTTCATAAGCAGTTAAATATTACCAAAGTACTTTCATGTGGACAAGAAGCAAAGAAAATGACTGAGCTATCAAAAACCATAACCAAGGGAATATAAACTACATTAAGTTACAGCATGAGAATTTTCCAGCACATACTTATACCCACAAAGAAGTATTAAACAAAAGAAAATGACATACTTGGCCTCAAAGTAGGCAATTGATGCATGCACTGAATGAAGCCAAATACATACCTATGTGGACAAAAACATGGAAACTGCAAATAACAATAACGTATGAAGAACTGAACTACTATCCACAAAAAATATCTGCAATATTCTCAGAAATATCAGAGAATTGAATTTTCTAACCTGATAATCGTTGTTTTCCCAACTCCTGGAGGTCCAATGACTAACAAAGATGCTCCATCTTTAACCAAGTCTCGCAGTGAATCTGCACTTCCTGTTATAGCCCTACCTATGCGGCATGTTAAGCCAATAATTTTGCCTTTCCTATTCCTGATAGCACTAATGCGATGTAAACTGCAACTAATGCCCGCACGATTGTCTATTGCAAAATCACCAACCTGCAGTAAGAAAAATGCATTGAGTACCAAGAGTATTATGTAATAAAACCCCAAGCAAAAATGTGCTGGACGTAGGCGACAAAATGGAACAAAGGGTATATTAAATCTGTAGACAGGTTCAAAAAGAACTTTTAATACCCTGCTGCAACTTAAAAAGGCATTATTACATAGCCTGTAGCAAAAGAAATCTTTCATATTAAAGCCTCCTAGTAACCAATTTGCCACAATTATAACCTAGGCCCTAGGGTCATCTGTGGTGCTTAACAACAATACTTCAAGAAAAGACTGACTTCAACAAGTATTTTTGACCCTAAAAGTTTAATGACTTGGCCAGCAGAATGATTATTATACTTCTGCAACACACCCACCTCCTTGGGCAAAGCAATGACAATTTTCTTTGGGAAATAAAAGCCGTTAGCTAATCAAGTCACCTTGATTCCAAGGAAGTAGCAAGGCCTCCCTTTGACATGGCAAAATTGTCAGACCCAAGAAAAACCCAAACAAGACATCATTGTAGCCCAAGTTTGGATAATAATTTGAGTTCCCGAGAATTTATAGAAAAATGCTAACTTGAAGCAACTTTTTAAATTAAGTTAAACATTAAATAATTAAAAGAGGCTAAATCTTGTGTTTCATAAACAAGAACCAAGACATTAATTGGGCATTCACTCCAGCACGGGTTTGGTTTTCTTGGGAATAAGTTCCACTCAAACTTGAATGAAGGAAATCATGAGCCTGACATGGAAGAAAGAGCAAATCAAGTTTTAAGTTTCCAATTCTTCTTCTTTATCAATCCAGCATATGGCAATAACTCCAGATTTGGATTTTCTAATCCATTGTCAATGGAAGTAATTACTCCCTCAAATTTACCACCACCTTCCGTTTACTACTTTTTGGACCCAACTCTGGTTTCATACCAGCAACTGATGACAGCGGGTTGATTCAAGACCAAGTGCTCATGCCCAGGATAAAAATCCAAAAAACACAATTACATTCCAAGTCTGGGAAATAATGATCACCAGAAGAGTTTATATGAACAATTTAACTTGATCCCAAAGCAACTTCCTGATGCAGTGCAATACTCTAACAGCAGTAATAGACTTAAAGGAAATTCTATTGATTTGAATATGAGAAGAAAGAAAGGGGGAAAAAACAACCCGGCAGTGAGTAGGGAATTCAAAATAACTGAAGAAATGAAAAATGGAAAGGAAGACACTCAATTTTTCATTGATCTTCTTAGGGATTGACTCACCTGGGGATTGGAAATCACTCACCAACAAGAAGATAAATCACTCTTTAAGTGGCTGATGCTCTACTAGAGAAGAATAAAAACTGAAGTCTGACACAGGATCTCTTCCGGAGCAAAATTTAAAGACCATCTGGAATTTGTGGCTTGGGAAGCTTCGGAAAAATAGGAAGTGTTTATCAGCAGATTCCATAGCAACAATTGGGAAATTTCCAATCACTCTTGGGAAGCTTATTCTTCATTTATTGCGTCACAGGTTCTTTCTTTGAACTCTCCACATTGTGTTTTGTCTGTTGCGGCTGCATCATCATCCTCCCCATAGAAAAGACTTGTCTTCGAGTTGGATTAATTCTTTCCAGAACTGGGTTAAGCTTCTTTAATTCTTTTTCACTAATCCAAGCATCCTCAGATTTGGGCTTGTGCTTCCATCGAACTAGATATTCATTATATGTGCCTTTTCTAATAGTGATGGACCTGAAACCAACTACTTCAATGTCCTTATCATTCAGGGAGTCTAATGTAGGAGGCAAAGTTTGTTGTCAAATCAAGGGTGATTCTGCCTCTCCACGGAACAGGTAGAAGTTGAAGGTGTTGAAGGTGGAGTTAATCCCAAGTAATTCCATTAATTCCACCGATATGCATTTTCTCCAATTTTTCTGATTACTTTGCAGTGGCCAATTTTCTGATCTTTGAGCTGGCCATAAGTGCTGGCAAAAATTGTAATCTTCTTTAATATACCATGACTAACTCACCTTGTTTATGTTCCGCATTTCGCCTGTGATTATCGGAAACTTATCTGTATCATGCATTGGGAAGCTCCAAGTTGTTTTAACCTGGTTATGAAGCTCTTGGACGTGGGTCGCCCACTCTTCAGCATCCAAACTGCTTTTGTTGGGGATGGGTGTTCAGTCCTGCAAATGCATTGGGTTGCTTCCATATTTTACTTCAAATGGAGACAGATGAATGGATAGGTTCTTTGAGTAGTTGTACGTGAATGCAGCCCGTGGGATGACATAGTCCCAGTTTATAGGGTGAATGTCAATTACGCTTCTTAACAAATTTTCAAGAAAGCAATTTATCATTTCAATTTGTGCATTAGTTTGATGGTAACATGTGGTAGAGAATTGGAGCTTGGTCCCCATGAGACCCCACAAAACTCTCCAAAAATGGCCAATGAACCAAATATCGCGTTCAGAGGTGATAGTTTAAGATGCCCCAAGAAGCTGGACAATGTCCCTAAATAATAAATGAGCAACACGTGACACACATTAGAAATGTTTTTGCATGGTATGAAATGTGCCATTTAAAAAAAAAAAAATTCTACAACTACATAGACCAAATCATAGCTGTATCGAGTTCTACAGAGTCCGAGCACAAAATCCATACAGAGGTCTTCTGAAGGTGTGTTTGGAACTGGCAATAGCTGGTGTAGCCCCTTATTTAACCTTACTCCTTTTGTGCTATGGCATATCATGCATCTTTTGATGAACCTGTTGATGTCCCACACCAGCTTGGGCCAAAAGGATCTCTCTCCTGAACTAAATCCAAGGTCTTGTCCCTGCCAAAGTGACAACTAAACCTCCCTGTGTAATTCAGATATGACACGAAGTCTGAATGAACCTTCATGAAAGCATGGTTGATTCTACCAGAACTAGAATCTCTCGATGTTACTGTAAATGTTTTCCTTCCCGAAAGCGCATCGTTCCAGCATGTTTGTGAAGTAAAAATTTGTTTTGTAGTGTTCTGGAAGTACGTCAAAACCAATTACGTCATAGGATAAGGTTTTAAGGAGACAAAAAAAAAAAACTAGGGCATAGAACTTTAACCTCTTTTGAACATGAAGGAAACGCAATGCTTCATGATTGATTATAAAACAAACTCCTGATGCATCAAACAGCATCTCCAAAACCTCAAGGCTTGAACTAGGGCATAGCGACATTGTAGGTGGGATAACTTTTATTCATCTCGTTTAGCTTCTTGCTAAAAACAATACATCAGGCGCCCTTTTTTGCTTAGGGAAGCTCATTTTTGTGGGATGCATCACATTTGACCCTGAACACTTTCACTAAAATTTGGTAATTTTATGACAGAGGCCTAGGTCAATTTTCTCTTGGTCAAGTTGAAGAGTTCATCGGCTGATGTGTTCCAGGAGAAAATTCCACCTTTCATACAATCTATCACCAGCCCAATGAGAGTACTAAAATTTTAAATCAATCTTCAGTAGAAGGTAGAAAACCAATAGAAGCTCCATGCATCAATGGGAGAGCAAGGAATCAGCCATTCTATAATTGCTCCAACCATTTCTTAATCCATCTTAATGCCTTCAGAGACTACATATCCCAGGAAAACTACTTGGTTCTTCATGAAAGAACACTTCTTCAAATTTACATACGATTTTATATTGTCACAGAATGTGCAACACTTGGCACGCATGACTAATATGTTCTTCTGAGTCTAGAGTGAATGTGTAAACATCATCAAAATAAAACACCACAACTTTTTCTATGAAGGACTTCAACACCTGATTCATCAATCGCGTGAAATTAGTTGGGTTGTAGATAAACCGAAAGGCATTACTAACCATTCATATAGACCTTCTCTAGTTTTAAAAACAATCTTCCATTAGAAGCCTGGCTGTATTCTTATCGTGTGGTATCCACTTAGCAAGTCAATTTTGGAAAAATTTGTACACTATGTAACATATCGAGCATATTGTCTAGTCTTAGAAGTGGGAACCTATGCTTGATGATAATTTTGTTGATAGCTTGACTATATATGCAGATCTTTCATGTTCCATCTTTCTTTGGCATTATGAGAGTGGGGACATGATGCAGGTAACAAACCCAACAACACCGACTGATGCTTTCTTGGATAAGTCCCTCTTTAGGAGCTCTGTCACTTGGCGATGTAACTAAGGCATGTACCTGGAGACTTAATCCATAGTGTGGCAGTTTGGCTAGGTAGAACTGGGTACTAGGTCAATTCTATGTTGGATGTCCCTCTCAGGTGGTAATTCAGGTGCTACATCAGAAAATTCATCCACCGGTAGCAGGGCAGCACTTGGTTCTTTGGGACTGGATATGCAGGTCACTAAAGCATATATTGGGCAGTGTTCTTTGCAAGCCTTTTAGTATTTATTTAATGAGAGGAAGCCGTCATTTTCTCTTTTGATTGAAACAGGTGATGCTTTGAGAGGCCTCAGTTGATATTTCACTCCTTGTAAGACAAGGGAATATGTATTGTTGTAGCCGTCATGTTGCACCTTTCTATCATATTTCTTCTCAACAAAATGTGACAAGCGTCCATAGGAATCACATCAAGTTGGACTTCACCTTCACACTTTCCAATGGAAAACTCAATTCAACACCTCTCTTTAAAGCTATTCTCCTCATAGGGCATAGAAAATTCCAGGTTACATTTAACCAGGAGACCTTATAGGGTCTCAAGTGGGCGTCAGGCCTTTAATTCATTTTGTCAACCATTTCTCTTGATACTAAGTGAACACAACTTCCAGAATCTATTACCACCAAGCACCTTTTCCCATAAGTCATTCCATAGGTGGGAAGAACGTTATTTCTAAGCCAATTCCCATTGTCTTCTGTTGTTGCTGCTGTTGAGACCCTTCAAACCACAAGGAATTTGGCCTCTTCATCTGGTTTGCAAACTTCTTCACGATTATTGTGATCTTCTTCCATTCGTTCTGCTTTGGCCAAGCTTTGATTGCTAGAGTCGTCAATTAAGTTAAGCCAGACTTCAAATTCTTTTTGTGGACAAGCATAAACTCAGTGTCCTTTCCAA
This sequence comes from Nepenthes gracilis, assembly GCA_033239525.1. Taxonomy (NCBI): domain Eukaryota; kingdom Viridiplantae; phylum Streptophyta; class Magnoliopsida; order Caryophyllales; family Nepenthaceae; genus Nepenthes; species Nepenthes gracilis. Next base: position 1,775,433 of record BSYO01000006.1, on the reverse strand, counting down.
AACATTCTTCCTTTTTATTGCTTTTATAACCCGGATTATTGTAACCCCCATACAGTTGTCTAATCATTTGTCCAACTTGTTCTTGTGGTCGTTTGGGAAACTAGGGCCCTCCTTTCTGTTCTCTTGTATCCGCTACAGTTATTGTCTCGTCTGGCCTCCTCAGGGATGTGTGCTTCAGCTTTCCTTCAGCTTTGAGGGCAGTTTAGAAAGCTTCTTCTAATGTGGTTAGGTGACATAGGATGAGTTCATTAATGGTAGGTTTTAAGCCACTCAAGTACCTGATGACCAATTGATCATCAGTTTCCTTTAGATCATCCCAGCTTAGACACTTGTAAAATTCTTTGCATGGTTAGGCATGTCTTGATCATGCTACAGTCTCAAGAGATGGAACTTTTGACACAGGACTGGGGGATAATCAGCAGGTAAATACTTTTCAACTAATTTGACTCTCATTTTGACCCAGGTATTAATTTTAGGATGTCCCCTTCTCTATCAAGTGTTTTAGCACTGTTGCCACTAGGAAACAGTGGCCCCTCTTAGCTTTATGGTGACAAAACTCACTTTATTATCCTCAGTCTTTTTTTTCCGTGATGAAGAAAGTTTCCATGGCAGTGTTCCAATCTCTATACGCTTCTGGGTCTATTGTCTCATCAAAATATGGGACATCAATTCGGATGCTCTTATCAACATTTTCAAGTGCCCTGCTGAGGGAATCCACTGTGAGAGCCGAGTGTGAGGGAACAGGTCTTCTAGATCTGAGGGAAGTGGAACTAGTGTCACCATCTTCCCCTTCATTTTCGGGTGCTTCACTTGGTATGAAGAAGGGTGGATTCTCTGGAGCCTCCTGTTGTAACAGCCTCCTTAGGATTTCTCCCATCATTTGCCGCATATCGGTATTTGATTATCCCAGCTCTCTGATTTCCTACCTGAGATGGACTTCGGATATTGGGGTATTTCTCCCTTCATGGCTTCTAGACACTCCTGCCATACTTCTTCTATGATACTACTTGATACAGAACAATAGTCAAATAGTAATATGCATAGAGCAAATAGAATGATTTGAATCTGGGAAGTGCAGAAGGAAGAAAACAACTCGTCAGGCACTAGGAAATTCAAAGTAACAGAGGAAATACAAAAACAGAAAGAGAGACGATCAACCTTCATTGATCTACTTAGGGAATCACTCACTGAAACGGTTGAGAATTACTTACCAACAAGAGGATCAAACAATCTCTAGGAGGCCACAGCACTACTGGAGAAGAATAAAAACTGAAGTCTGCCCTTGATCTCTTCTGAAGCCGAATTCAAAGGCACTTCATCTGGGATTCGTGTAGCTTCGATTGTAGTCCTTGTGAAATTTCCGGTCACCCTTGTAAGCTTACTTTCCTAGGAGCCTTCCTCTTCTTTTGTTGTGTCACATGTGTCACGAACCCGGACCAAGCAAGTTATTTTAAATAATAAATTATAATTCCTAAAATTTAATATCTCAAATAATTTTAAACAAATAATACTAAGTCCCAAAAATCAGGGTGTAACAAGTCAAAATATACAACTCAACAGAATTAAATCCACACAGGACTTTATCGGACAACCGTCCGAACAAAAATAAATACGATCTGTTCTACAATCATTATAAGAGAGATAACAATTTAACCAAAATTCATAATTAAATATAACATAATATTCTAACTGTTTCCGAAATATAACCATGGGTCTATACCCAACCAATTCCATAATCTAATCACATAAATACCAATTTAAACCGTAATAGAACCAAAACTCACCAAATCAGACGAATGGCTGACAGATCACGACCATACTCCTACAATACATCCGAATCTTCTACTATGAAAGGATAAAATAGAAAAAGTGAGCCTAATACTCAACAAATATCATATTTTAAACAAAATGAGTCCAATAAATCAGAAAGAATGTCAAATGGATAAAAATCCATTCAAATGACAAGATAAATTCCAAATTGCCGATATGACAAATCCAATAAAAATCTAAGATCCAGAATTCAAAATTCAATGGTAGTCTCGTACATAAATCAAATATCTTAATCCAAAATAAATATCCAAATCATGAAACAGTCCTCATTCGGACGTATATATATACATATATAAATATATATATATAAACAAAACAAAAGTGATCCGGACTAATTCCAATAGGCAATTAGCCGATTCCAAAGTCCAATCCAAGTCCGAGTCCGAGTCCAAATCCAAATCCGAGTCCAAATCCAAATCCAAAACCCGATCAGCCTGTGACATGGGGCTGAATCCGATAGCCGGATGATCAATAGTGTACGTAGAAGCCGAAACGGCGTCGTAGCAGATATTCCAAAGATTTGGATCAAAACATATAGTCTAAAATCATTTGTACAAGACATACCAATACCCAACTGAGGGCAAAAGAGGCAAATTTTAAATCCAAGTCCAAAATACAAATTCAAATCAAAATCTAATATAAATCAATACAGAGATACAAATTATGTATCAAATTTGAATTCCGATTATTTAAAGATTAGCTTGAGAAAGGGTTATATATAATCCCAATAACTTTAGGCAAAATCAAATACAAATTAGACCAGCACATATGGCCACCCATGTACTCTATACCCATGGGTAAGGTTGCTCACTATTATTTACCACCCGTGGTTTTGGGTGTAATTCTCAAACTTGTCAGATATATTAGAACGTCCGAACATATTCTAAGGTCAAATCAAATTATCCAAATGGGAAAGTTCACTACTTCAAGCCTTTCCTGCAGGCGGAAAGAGATTTCCAAATAACAAAATATATCCCCGTCTGGAGCTGGCCAGAATATCAAATAATCCAAATCCAAATGTAGTGACCACAACCCGGCACATGCATGTAATGCACGGTCTATGCAAAGTTTCATATTCATTTTCATACAAATATATTGATATAAAAATATACAGTATCCAATAAATTATTCAAGCTTTTAGAAAAATATTAAACCCTCCAAAATTATAAAACCCATAGCAGAAACATCCAAATTAGCTAATGAATTACACATGCATATCCAGATTAAACAAATCGGGCAAATAAAATTACATGCATGTTAGTAAAAATTTCAAACAGTGTCTAAAATATTTCAAATATTAAATCAGACCAAAGAGAGGGTTTACAAATACTTGTCTTGACCTCATATTTTGCAGATCTGAAGAAAGGATATTCCAAAATACCCGAACAACACTGTTTCTTTCACTGTTGCGTCCTCTCGTGGCTACGCCCCTTTCTCTCTCCTTTACGCAGCTTCTGCCGCACACCGCTACCACCCACGCCGTCACCGATCACTGGCAACCACCATCGCCGCCGATTTTGCCTCCTATCCGGCCACCGTCCTTCCCCTGTGAGCCTCTCTCTCTCCTCGCCACGCAAAGCCCACGCCTCACCCGCGTTCTCTCTCTCCTCTGCGCAACTCCTCTACCGCTGCTACATTGCTGACGCCGCAACGCCAACCGATCACCCGATATCCGGCATTGCCTGGCTCCCGGATGCCACCTCGCCGGTGTCAATGCTGCTGATGCTGCCGACAACCATCGTCGGCTTCCTCGACGGTCTCACCTCTGTGCCACTCAACCACCACCGGCCAAACTTCCAGCCGCCAACAACCACCGACATCGTGTTGTCCTCGCCGCACATCGCCGTTGCAGGCCGCCCTGTCGCCTCTTCCTTCCTCTCCCCTCCTCCTCCTTCCCTCTATTCTCTGCGCCAAAACCCTCCCCTTTTTCTCTCTCCCTGATCCCAATCTTTATCTCTGATTTCTTTTTTTTTCTTTTATTATTATTATTTTTTTTTCTAATTTACTTTTCTTTTAATCCAAAATCCAAATCGATATTCGGATAATAGTATGGGCGCACCTCAAGCGCCAACCCAACTGAACCAAATATTCTCCAAAATTTTTCAATATTTATTTAATTTTGTTACGCTCAATTTACCCAAAATCAAATTTAATATTAAATTAATCCAAATAAAAATCCAAGATATTATAACATGTTTCTTAGAACTCCCCACTTTGTGGTTTGTGGGTTGTGACTACATGCCCGCATCACTTCCTAAACTATCCGATACTCTTGAGCAATCAAAAAGATACTTCTACATTTTACATTACCTAATTATCTTACAACTACCAAAAGAAGAATAAAAATCACTACTTTGATCTTTTCTCTAATGTGGACCTGGACCTTTCTCACTTAGACTCCGGCCATGCCTGTGAAGAAGCTAATATCAAATATGGATGTCTTACAGCAATTTGAGTCATTATATCGAGTTTAGCCAAGTGAGCATTGAACCTAACACCGCCTCAACTCCTGAAGATCAGTATTTTTAAATACTTTTGTCATTCACAATTACGATCAGGACTATATTCAAATAATGAATTTTTTCTTCAAGCAGTATACCTTCCCACAGTTTTCATAAAATAAGAGAGTGAAACTTCCGTATACACCTCCTCCCCAAGTCCAAATGAAAGTAGGCATTCCCCATATCTAGTTACTTCAAGTCTCAACCAAGGTCAGCTGCACAAGATAACTCCAATGGTAACCAGTGTTTCATTGGTGTTCTTTTTAATCACCAGTTCCTATGGTCAATGACAAAGATTGGAGTATCTGAGTGAGCCCATATCTAGCATTTTAGCCTTGAATGGTTTTTTCCATATATCCCATCAGCCCAGGGCAACAAAATGCACACCCATTCATAATAGCCAACTACCTTCTTGCTTTAAAACAACGAACAAAGTGGACAAAAATGTTTATAGGATAGAGAGGGTTGTACAAACATTAAAGATAAAATGATGACAAGATAAATATGAAACACCCTTCCTAGAAACAATTCAAAGATCAAGATCTTCCACAGCAGAATAAAAATAATCATGAGATATAATGGACATTTACATGAACTGTCAAATCAATTATGGGAGACTAACATCTAAAGGTTTGTCTAGAGAAGAGCAGTCAACTATAATATAAATGGTTTGCCTTTGGAAGAGCAATCAAATCTGAATATGACTTTTGGTTACGTACGGTAATGGCATCTTCTTGAGAACCAGAAGGCCAAAGGCATTATCTATCTTTTTCTTGATACCTAAACTTAAGCACAGCCCTGTCCCCTGAAATCTCAAGTTGTTTCCTCTCCTTCCTAATTCTTATGCTTCCAGATCTGAATTCAGTACTCCTCGTTTTCATCCTTCTCATCTAGTAAGCGCTTCCAAAATGGATATCTTGTGATTAACTCTTCAGGATATCCATGTTGGTCCTAGAGAATTACTATGAAAAGAGGTGCTCCAATTCCTAAAGGTGATGTCAATAACAACAAACACCTTTTAATTCGAGAACGACTAAATTGATAACATTCTGAGTGGCCAGTACCCAATAAAGATGATTTTTGGTGCATCCGTATCCCACTTACCAATTCCTCTTAAGGTTTTCTATGCACAACGAAGCATCTTCCTAGAAGGATTTTGGAACACTGATGGTGAGCACAAGTTCTCTAGCAAACCTTTTGAGGAGGTAATCCCTCCACTACAGTATTTTATGAATGGGCACAAATACAGCTAAACTATTTATAATCTGCCATGTTGCTGAAATTGAAAAATCCATATGGAGTATTGAGCAAACATTAAATACTTCTAAACTCTTGACTGAAAATTTTATATAAGAAATCAAATAAAATACATTTTCTGAATTAGAGCGTTGATCTATTTGAATTGACCAATTATAGCTAAAATAAGAATGTTAAAGAAGCAATAACAAGAGGCAAGACAGGCCTAGAATAACCTGCGGTAAAATAGAGAAGTCTAAGCTACAGCATATAAAGGATGTTGGCTTAAAATTTATACATGGTAGAAGGTGATTTACCAAATAGTGAGACTTACAGGTCTGTAGTTTGTAGTTGTTAAAACGTGGTCCAATGACCAACTTGACCCACTAATATTCAAATCCTCCCCTTCTCATCAAATGATTTACATAATGAACTGCAAAACTGTACCACTTCTCTGTAGTAGAAACCATGGTGCCAATAGGTGGCTTCAAAGTTATCCTAAAGGCAAAAATGGCACTATAAACTAACTAATAAGTCCAATAGCTCATGAGCCAACCCAGAATCCGACCTACCGGGAGAAATGCCCAAGAAGAAACCGCCCAGCAAAGCTCTGCGACATGGCCCACAAACAGCCCAGCAGTATATGGGCCGCTAAGGATGACCACAGGCAAGCCCACAAACACAACACAATCAGCTCCAACTTAGCGGACAAATCCCAATAGCCACTGCAACCAAGTGGTCCCTCATGCTTGCAGGAGCATGATTTGGGGCGACAACATCAGCCTGTCTCCATGAGAATCTCAACGGTTCAGAGCACCGATGACAGGCACGCGATGTCGCCCCCTCATGATTGCACAACCATGGAGCCCAAGGCCAACATACCCACGCCATTACTCTATATATGCATCCTCTCAACCACGGAGAAAGGGGATCCGGATACAGAGATGCAGGAACCGGTGATCCATCCTCCAATCAAATCCCTGATCACAACTCCGGAGAACTAGAAACCCAACTAATGCTTTCTCTCTCTCTCTAAGCCGCTCCCAGTTGAGTGCACCTCTCTCTCTAAATCGCTCCTCGTCAAGCGCACAATGCTCTCTCTAAGCCGCTCCCCATCAAGCGCAATACTCTCACTAAACCGCTCTCAATCGAGTGCACTTCACTCACTAATCCGCTCCCAATTGAGCACACCTCTCTCTCCTCTCTAAGCATCTTTCCCATTAAGTGCACTTCACTCACTAAGTCACTCCCAATCGAGCACACCCCTCTTACTAAACTGTTCTCAATCGAGTGCACTTCACTCACTGATCCGCTCCCAATCGAGCGCACCTCTTCCCTCTCTAAGCCACTTCCCGTAGAACACACCTCTCTCTTCAAACCTCTCGCACCTTCCTCTAAGTCGCTCCCAATCAAGTGCACCTCACTATCTAAGCCACTTCCTATCAACCGCACCTCTCCCTCCTAAACCGCTCCTCAGTCGAGTTCACCCTTATCTAAGCTGCTCCTTGCAAGCGCATCATCGGAGCATTGCCCTCCAGCAAACACTCGACCCGCTCTACATGCATCTACGTATTATCTACTTATCCTCCCATCTTTTCATTCAACTAATAAAGATTTCTAATTTGAGTATCGGAGGACAAACCGGGGAGTAAATCTCATCATCCGCTAACCTCTTGTTCATTAGCTATAATGTGCATGATCCAGTTTCTCAACGATGAAAATTGGACCCACTTCAATTCAACCTATGGGGTGAAATCAAGTGGCTCCTTAGTTCGTACGACAATCCGAATCTAGAGATGCATCACTAACAAGCACTTTGTTAAATGGGGCTTCTATCTTCACTTTAAAACGCTTCCTTATAACAGTATCCTTTCATTCAAGATTCAAAGCCTATTTCTTAGAAAATCTAGTTTACAATCAACCCACAAAATTTTATCTAAGTTGGAAGACAAGGAAACATGCATCTTCCAACGCCTACCGTATTCAAGGTCGTAGAAGAAATTTGAAGGCCAACAACCATTAACTGAGAAGCAGCATATTAAACATTCAGAATGTGGATGCAGGATCCACGAATTTAGTCATCTGAAAAACAAAACCCATTACCTGGGACGTAGCGTATTCAATATCCTGAAATGTAATTGGACAATCCGACAACTGGAAATCACCGGAAGGGAACCGAGCAAACGGTTTTCGACCCAAATCCATGACCACTTCGATCAAGTCACGGAGCTCCGAATGCTTTCTAATCCGGGCTCGCATTTCCTCCGGCAGAAGGGCCAACAATCGATCCAATTCAACATCGAACTCCTCATCACGCGGTGAATAAGTAAGAGAACTGAAACAAAAGGCAATGCCAAGAGACAGTCTTGGGTACCCAGAAAAAAAATTTGCGTGAGAAAGCGTTTGTCGAAGGAATTTGGTGTTTAGGGTACGGGTTGTAGGGGAGATTGAGTTTGGAGGGCATAAGGATTGATTTTGGCGGGAAAAGCAACATGGGCACAAGAAGGATGAAGCAATCATCTCATCTCTTTCATCCACTTCTGAATTTCTTCGGCCTTTCTCCGCATTTTTATCCCAGGAGAGAAGTGAACAGTTGGTAACGGCCACATCCGTTGAACAGCTACCGATAAACTATCCCTGAATATTCCCCACCCCGAATCTAATGAGAAGGAAAACAACGTCATCCGACGCCGCAAGAATGGAGGAGAAACTCCCAAATTTTTATGCTGAAAAAGCGGATGACTTTGATCTCTGTTTGGTCTACATGGAAAATTTTTCCGAATAAAATAATTCCTATGTGGTGTGGGTTTTTCAATGTTGTCATATGTTTGGACCATGTTATAAGAAAATATTGGACCATTTTATACTATTTACAAATAACCTATTTGATAACCAAAATGAATAATATCATATCAATCGTACTTAGTTTTACAATTACCTTTTTATTCTTGCTCTTCTGTTTTGTTACTTTACCTTTTGTTACTATCCTCCACTCTATTCAAATTTAATCATCTATAATAAAATATAAACTATTAGTTTAGATGAATGTAAATAAAAAAAATGAATTTAGATACATCCTAAAACACAAATATTAAAATAATTTTTGTAATCTTCCGGAATAAAAATAAAAAATTAGTTCAAGTAAAGTTTATATTTTTTGAGTTAAAAAATTTTCATATGAGTTTAATACTGGATTTGCCATCAAATAATAAGAGTTGAAAAAAGAATCCCGCTTGTCTAGAGTAGGTTATAGTTTAGTATTCTTATTTTGACATTAATAATTTCTAGAGGCCTCTCAATCGACTTGACTTGAGTATTTTTGTTAATAGTGGAAGCACTTTAAAATTAATTCAGAGGCCCGTAATCACTATGATTCGGTTAGAGAATAGGCTAAGTAAATGATCCAATGGAGGTCCAAAAATACTAAATTGTTTGATTCATGCATAAAATAATTGTTCTATCTATAAATAAAATTTGGATAATATAAAAGTTATAACTCTAAATAATTTTATATAGTAATCAGTAAAGAGGTAGCCTACACACAACCAAGGTAGCCGAGGTCGAAGGGAGTGGCAAAAGGCATGAGATCTTGACTTGGTGTGATAGGCTGGACGAGATGGCCTATAGCAGTTGGCTGCAAATTACTGTAATTATTTAAAGAGATAAAAATTTTAATTCTTAAGACTTTTATTATTATATTTTTTTTATTAATCAATTATATATATAAATAAGTGTACATACCTAGATCCATTATCGTCAATTTTTTATATCGCACCGTAATTATTTTTATCTTAAAAGATTAGAAAATGATTTTCTCTATTCTCCTTTTAGTTTGTAGAAATTTATATAAACTTTTATATTTTAAAATAATGGTCAATGATGTCCTTTTATGGTGAAAAAAAAAAGATCATTCCTAAATTATTAAAATATATATCATTTCGCCCAAACGATACATCTTGAATAGATATAATTATTAATAAGTGATATTTTTTCACTTAATGGGTATGTCTTAAAAGACATATTTGCTAATTAAATGGCATATCAATTAAAAATTAATATATTTTTTTATCAAAAATACATTTTGAATAGGTATATCTTTTTAAAAAATTTTTCTTTAATATATATAAATTAATATAATCATTTTTAGTTAATCAATTTAATAAATTAATAATTTATATGTCTCGTTATATAGGATATATTTTTAATAATTACAAGTTTCAAAAGCTAAGGAACAAAAATCCATCCCTTCATCTTGGTTAAGTTGCACTTCTCTATTTTTTGGAAATATGCCTGTAATTTTCAACCAACCAAAAGGAATTACAATAGAATAAATAAAGTAAAAGTGAATTACAATTTTCATTCAAATAAACTGCCCGTAATATAATTATTTTGGGGAACATGAATTCCTACAAGTTCAATTGAACCTAAGTGGCAGTCATAGCTTTGGATGAAATAAAAATTGTGGGAACGATAATTGTGAAGAGTTTGGATAGAAAAACGTGGCAGGATCCATGAACATAGAAAGTTGAGAGGATATGTGGGTTCTCTTTTTTTTTTATTATTAAATTATACCTGTTTATTATAAATATTGTAATTTAAATTTAAATCACCTGATTCGATCAGAACTAACTATGCAAAAAAATTAAACTATTAACACTCATCATAAGTACATAATGAATAAAATATTCATAATAAAAATCATCTATACGAAATAAAAAATATATAAATATTCATAATATTATAATTTATGATAATAAGTCAGATAAATATCTAAATAATAATACAAAGGTAAAAAAGTCTTGCCAACTCTCGATATAAAAGCATCTAGTCTCTGATTTTGCCTTTACATGAAATATTTATAGTAAATATATGGTCATTTATAACTCACTATTAGCCTCCTTACTCTAGAGCTAAAAAACGAATTGATAAGCTAAATATTTAGTAAATAAATATAATTAATAATATCATAATGTAATAAAATATCTCAAATAATAACATTAAATTTATACAAAATGAATAACAATATGTAGTAAATTAATAATTATTTGAGACTTAAAATATATCATAATTGCAACTCAAAAGTTACAATATAATTGAATATCAAACAAGCAATTAGGATTCCACCGAATCCATATATCAATAATGATGTAAGTTTCATTAAACATATTTCAATAAGTGTTCCAACTATATATAATATTACAATAATTTTCTAAGATCTTATATGTACCTATGAACCATAAATTATGTGCTTGTTACCAACAGTTAGGTAAAATCTATAATGAATCAATACTCATAAATCTAACAAGTGACTAACTATATATTATTATGATATCTTACTACTATAGTATGCATGTATCAAACTTAATCTAGATAATTAATATTCTTGTTACTCTTTTGGAGTAAATCTAAAATATGTTACACATGTATTTACATAGTTTATTCAAAATTTATACTCAAACAAGGTATAAAATACTCAATTTTAACTATATGTCAAACTGAGCATTTCTTAGTATGATAACCATCAATATCTTAATATATATTATTCATAAGATTATAAGTGTTGGGCCCCAGTATGAAGGCCAATAAAAGCACGGCCCAAATAAAGAGGCTCAGAGACACTCTCACGAGCAGATCAGACGGCCCAAGGGCCGAGAGCCTAGGAGGAATCGCACTACCCGAGCGGCCAGGAAGAATCTCTCAAACTTTCCAAAGGACCCCACGAGAGCTGTTCTCTCCTCACAAGTCCGCGAGCTTCCAAGAGGACTCGTGGCCGTCCGAAAACCGCCCGTTTCATAGCCAGGGAATGCCGGTGGCCTATTTCGCTGCCAGTTCAAGAAAAGCTCGCACCTACCGCGCCGCCGTATCAGCCAGAAAGACGCTTAGTCAATCAAGGCAGATATCCGATTCACAGACACTGACACACCCAAAGGCATCAGAAGGCGCCGTCCCGCATGCCACTCTCCACACGTCAGTGCATTAATGGAGGCAGGGGGACCCGGCTCCTCAACCGCCGGGATGGCCGCCACGTGTCCACTCCCCAACGGCCCGCCTTCCATATAAATACACAAAGAAGACCTCCTTTCCGGTGGAGCTTTTTGGGTAGTAGAGGTCCTTCAAGAAACTCGCAACGGGAGAGCCTTCCGGACTCTCACAAAGCTTCCATCAAGCATTCTCCTTCTCCACGCCCAACTCCTCAAAGACGTGCAAAAGGCTCACAGTAAGCATAGCTTCTTTGAGGAGAAAACACAAAACGAGAGATGAGAAGACATTAACCTCACAATCGTACTGTGAAAATCTCCAACCCATATAGTGAGGCTCTTCACGGGCCCGAGCCTAGTGATTTTCCTCCCATTCAAGAGGAGGTTTTTCACTTAAAATATCCGGTCTCAATCCTCATCTCGTGTCCAACACGTCACCCACTTGTGTTGCTTGGGAACCACGCATGGATCAAGCGTCCCCGAGAGATCCTTTGGGTGGTCAACGCCCTGCATCTCGGCCATAGCAAGTCATCTGATTGGGTGGTCCTCACCATCCCCAACTCGCGTCCATAGCGAGTCCCGTGGAACCAGAACGCAACAATAAGTATCTATTTAAAAGATTTAACTCTTTTAGGCTATGAAAATCAGTATCAAATAACTATAAACTATATCATAGTATAACGAATTTAATATTTTTTGATATTATAATATCTTTATAACGTCCTTGTGCGTCTTCTTTCGATGCCATGAGAGGCTCTTGACTCCTCTTATCGTCAAGGTCTTTGTCCGCTTACGAGAAACCCGATTTGGATCGTGATGACTCCCGCCCGAAATTTTTTCGCTATGTGGTGGCAACCCGGATTCCACGAGGGGGTGGAAGGACAAGTTCTTCTTCCTTGTCGTTTACGAGCACTGGGCCATTCCTAATACGTGGGGGAATGTGGCTAACCAGTACTGTTCTGACCCCTCCAGGGAGGAACGGAAGGAAGTGAAGGCACGCACGGACTTGGTGCTGGCCAATCTGTGGACCTTCCATTTGAACAAGCGCAATATCTGGCTGGGCGCTGACAAGCTCAGGGAAGCCAAGTGGGAACCGCGGGACGAGGCTCCCCACCCAGTTCCTCCGAGGACTGGGGGACCCACTGCCGAGCGCTCCTCGAGTGATGACGAGGATTTTGATATCAAGGACATGAGCGACGATGACGTGGCTGCTTCTCTGCCTACGAGGTCGAGGGCTGGCCCTTTTTCTGAGTCCTGGAGGCCTGGGGGCCTCGCCTTTGCTGCCACTGCTAATACCTCGGCTGAGCCCTCAAGAGCTGCTGAGCGGAACAGAGAGCTTCTTGAGTCCCATACCTCTTGTGATGATGATGATGATGACGTTCCTCTGATTAAGAGGATGAGGACTGGAGCCTTTCTTCCGGGGCCCTCGGGATCTGGTGGTCTCGCCTTCACTTCCACTGCTGATCTGCCTGCTACACCCGCAGAGGTTTTTCCTCAGAGTGCGCGGTCCTCGGACATTCAGCCCCCCAGTGATGACTTTGTTCCCGGCGCTCCCGTTACTTTGCCTGGTGACGTCTCGGGCAGGATTGATCATCCTCACGAGGACATAGGAGGCGGGAGTGCCGCAAGGGATTCTGAGAGGGGGACGTCAGCTGAAATGGTCCGGAAGATGGTGGAGGTCGTGGACTTGAGTGCCGACGATCCCGCGCCTCCAGGCCCTTCTGAGCGCCTTGTTGCCGCAGAGGCCGAGCGGTTGCCTGGGGCTTTTAGGGGCGCTGGCTTCGAGGCGAACCTTCAGGTAGCTTTGTTAGCCGACGAGTCTGTGACTGAGGTGGCGCCTGCGGGGCTCAGGAGCGGCCCGCAGGAGTCCGAGTCCCAGGTGGAGTGTGGCCCAGGGGATGACCCTCTGGTTTCTAAGGTAGCCCGTTGCTTCCTTCCTTTACTCGCCTTTCATTGTTCATGCCTTGATGAATTTTCCGTGGCAGGTGCGAGTTTGATAGCCGGCCTCAGCGGGGTGGTGGGAGTGATCGCTTCAGTCCCGGAAGTGAGGTCTTCGAATCTTGCTCGTGAAGGCTGCGGGCTTGGGGCAGAGGCGAGCGGAGCTAGGCTGGGGGCAAAGGAGAAGATTGCTTCTCTTGAGGCTACCAACAAGGATCTGCGACTTAGGCGAGAGCCTCCTTCAGAACGAATCCTCTCCCCGGAGGAGAGGTTGAGGGCGTCCGTGCGGTCTTTGAGATGGCTCCACATTACGGGGCCCGGCAAGTTAAGACGGTGTTAGCATGTCGCCGAGTGGCGCGATTGATCCGTTCGCGGTTTCTGTGGCAAATCCTCGATCCCAGGAATGCTGGTGCCTTGAGCATGGAGGACCTGTACGGCGTCGATGGTAGGCCTTTCCCTGGTCCCCCTCAGGCAGGACCCGATAGCGAACCTCTTACACCTGAGGAGGTGGTTCCGGCGAAGCAGACGGGATCTTCGGGAGCTCATGGGGCTCAGAGAGGAAGAGGCCGAGCGGCACTCCCCTGACATGCTGCTTCCTCGTTCTTTATTCTGCTTTTTGTTTCTGTCACACTTGTACAGAAGATCTCTTTGTCATACTTGTACGGAAGATCTCCTTTTGTGAATAAGACTTAGTCCTTTTTGCTTCAAAGCTTCGAACGTTCCTTTTGTGTCTTGTTTGTACGTGTGGTTCTTTCTTTTTCTTTTTCTTTGCGGTGCGTTGTCTAGCGTCTAATTTCTGCTTCAAGCCGGGCGACTCCGTTTGACCTTTTACCCTTTTTGGACTTAGCGTTCAGCCTTTTGAGGGACTTCTAGCCCTTAGCCTCCTGGGTGCATTCTTGTCGTCTGGTTTCTAGGGTCGCTTAGTCGTGGTTGACCTCCTGAGTTATGACCTCAAGGGCCCGGCCTCCGAGACCGCTCCGTCGCAGCCGAGTTTTTGAATGACCTCAAGGGCCGGCCTGCGGGGCCCGGCAGTCGTGTGAGTTTTTGATGACCTCGAGGCCGGCCTGCAGGGACCGCTTCGGTCACAACTGAAGTTTTTGAATGACCTCGAGGGGGCCTCCCAGGACCGCTCGGTCACGGCTTGAGTTTTGATGACCTCAAGGGCCGACCCTGGAGGACCGCTCGGTCATAGGAGTTTTTGATGACCTCGGGGCCGGCCTGGGGACCGCTCGGTGGCCCAGTTTTTAATGACCTCGGGCCGGCCTGCGGGACCGCTCGGTCGCTGACAGTTTTGATGACCTCGAGGGCCGGCCTGCAGGACCGCTTGAGTATGGCCAAGTTTTGATGACCTCGGGCCAAGGGCCTCTTGGGGCCAGCTCGGTCGTGACCAAGGGATTTTTGAATGATCTCGAGGGCCCGGCCTGCAGGACCAGCAGTAGTTGGCCAAGTTTTTGAACAGCCTCGAGGCGGCCTGCTGGGACCGCTCGGTCCTGGCCGTAAGTTTTGATGACCTCGGGGCCCGGCCTCTGGGACCGCTTAGCCAGTGTGACCAAGTTTTGATGAATGCCGAGTGGGTTCTTTGTTGCTTCCATTTGCTTTCAGGTCGGGCCAGGTCTTCGCGAGAAGCGGTTGAGGAGAGAGCATGGAAACACTTTGTTGTAAGGGTAAAAATGCACATTTTATTAATGCATATTTTTCTTACATGGAGTGGTCTCGAGGTTCTTTGTCCTTTTTCTCTCTCTTTTTTTTTTTTTTTTTAGCGCCTATTATGGTCTTACCCCTCGGCGGTGTGGCCGGTTGCTTCTGCTTGCTCCGGGCCGCGCCCGGTCTTCGCAGAAGTGGTCAAGGTATCCTTTGTTGCCCGGCCCGCTCGAGTTCCGCCGGAGCTTCTTGCGGTCCTCGGTGTGTCATAGCGTGTTTGCCATGGTAATGACAGGTATTCCCATTGGTCACCTCCCTCCGGGTGTCTCAACGCCTTGGGCCATCTTAGGAACCTTTCGTCCCTGATCTGCCTCAAGATGTTGGCGAAGGAGTCAGTGAAGGCCAATGGGTCTAAGTGTTTTTCTTCCCCAAGGACCATCCGTTCGGGTACATCGTGCCGGACGGTGGGTGGGTCTTTCGATGGGCGCTCGCCCTTCGCTTCCTTCCCTGTCCTCGGGGCGGGGAGGTCTTGGCACTAGCTGTGAGTTGCTTGGGCAGGCCTTGGGTCCAGCGGTCTTCGAGCCTTTTGAGCCCCCTTACGGATGGGTAGGACTCATGGACTTCTTTTTGTTGAGGTAGTCCCTCGGCTCGCGCCGAGCCCGCGTAGAGGCTAGCTGTCGTCGGCCCGAGCGCCGTGGGGAGCTTTTGAGTGTGGGCTCCCAGAGTGTTCGCGCCTTCTGCCTGGAGGCTGCGGGCCCGGCCTTGTGAGGTTGTCCACCTTCTGCGCCCGGTTGCGCACGCCAGTGCGGGGGCCGCATTGCTCGTTCTACCGCCGTCGGGAGACACTCGTCGTGGTAGTCTTCTCTCAGGGTGGACATCTTTGCCTGTCTATTTCGAACGTCTTGGGCGTTTGCTTGTTGTTGGG
The DNA here is from genome assembly GCA_033239525.1 of Nepenthes gracilis. NCBI lineage: Eukaryota > Viridiplantae > Streptophyta > Magnoliopsida > Caryophyllales > Nepenthaceae > Nepenthes > Nepenthes gracilis. Next base: position 1,759,384 of record BSYO01000006.1, on the reverse strand, counting down.
GGGTGGGAAGCCGTGAGTTTTTTGTTCTTCCTTTCCCACAGACGGCGCCAATGTTGCGTTCTGGTTCAACGGGACCCGCTATGGACGCGAGTTGGGGATGGTGAGGACCACCCAGCCGGATGACTTGCTATGGCCGAAAGATGCAGGGCGTTGACCACCCAGCCGGATCTCTCGGGGGACGTTCGATCTGATGCGTGGTTCCCAGGCAACACAAGTGGGTGACGTGTTAGACACGAGATGAGGATTGAGACCGGATGTTTTAAGTGGAAAACCTCCTCTTGAATGGGGAGGAAAAACCACTAGGCTCGGGGCCTGTGAAGAGCTTCACTATATGGGTTGGAGATTTTACAGAGTACAGTTGTGAGGGTTAATCCCTTCTCTATCTCTCGTTTTGTGTTTTTCTCCTAAGGAAGCTATGCTCACTAGGAGCCTTTTTGCACGTCTTTGAGGAGTTGGGCGTGGAGAAGGAGAATGCTTGATGGAAGCTTTGTGAGTTTGGAAGGCTCTCCCTTGCGTGTTTCTTGAAGGACCTCTCTACCCCAAAAAGCTCCCCTGGAAAGGAGGTCTTGCTGTGTATTTATAGTGGAAGGCGGGCCGTTGGGGAGTGGACACGTGGCGGCCATCCGGCGGTTGAGGAGCTGGTCCCCCGCCTCCATTAATGCGGTGATGTGTGGAGAGCGGCATGCGGACAGCGCCGCTTCTGACCTTTGGGTGTGTCGGGTGTACGAACAGGGATCTGCGCTTGATTTGACTAAGCGTCTTTCTGATGTCTGGCGGCAGCGTGGGTGCAGAGCTTTCTTGAAACCCAGCGAAATAGGCCAAGCCGGGCATTCCAGGCTATGAGCAGGCGGTTTCGGATGGTACGAATCCTCTTGAAGCTCGCGGACTTGTGAGGAGAGAACAGCTCTCGTGGGGTCCTTTGGAAAGTCTGAGAGATTCTTCCTGGCCGCTCGGGTAGTGCGATTCCTCCTAGGCTCTCGGCCCTTGGGCCGTCTAATCTGCTCGTGAGAGTGTCTCTGGGCCTCTTTATTTGGGCCGTGCTTTTATGGGCCTTCATACTGGGGCCCAACAAGGTGCAAATAAACTATCCA